>CM034233.1:69377651-70751129 GCA_019916065.1 Vitellaria paradoxa | reverse complement strand
ATAGCCCTGTTGCCACAAGAGTAACACGTCAGCAATCCTGACTGCTCAAATCGTGACTCAAATTGTTGCTCAGTTCTGGCCGGTGCACTTCTTAGTGGGCAGTGATACTTCTCATGCCCAGTTGATTACATATATGGCACACAATCGGCCCTTGAGACTGTACCTTACTGTCTGAGTAGGAGCCACACTCCTCTACTGGAAACGTTGTGGCTGCGACTCACTAGGTCCCTCTCTGTTCTTTTTCTTGTGCCCGCTAGCTGATTGAGGAGCAATAGTCTTACTCGGCTTGTTTTCATTCATCATCCTGACATCATTCAGGTCATTCTCAATGGTCATAGATCGACCAGTCAAGATCTTGTAATCATTCAACCCCAGTGGGACAACTCTGCTCTTGATGCCTACTCGTAGACCCCTCTCAAACCATCTGTACCTGTATCTCTCTGTGGATACTAGTTCTAGAGCATAGTAGAGAGAGAAGCAAACCGACGCTCATACTCCAACACTGTCATGCTTTCCTGAGTCAAGGCAATAAACTCGTCCCTCTTGGCATTCCTGAGAGCAATAGAGAGAAAGTGCTCACAAAATAACTCCTTGAATCTCTCCCAAGTCAAAGCTGCCACATCTTATGAACCCTCTACAGAGCTCCACCACATAGCAGCATCATCAGTGAACTGAAAAGTGACGAGGGAAATCCTCGTCTGAATATCTATGATTTGAAGAGCCTTTAGAATTTTCTCGCATTAGCTGAGAAAACCCTCTACAACATCGGAGTCTGGCACTCCGTCATAGCTAGGAGGCTTCATCCTCCTGAAGCGCTCTAAAGAACCCGCTGTCTAACTAGAAGCTGGTGGAGGTCCCACTCGTGCCACTTCTTGCTAGCACTGCCATGGCTACTACCACCTGATACATAAAGTGGTAGGATCAAATGCCCCTGGTATTTGAACTGAAGGCTGTCCAGACTGCACTTCCTTCTGCTGTGGCATTGGAGCCACACCTGGCGGAACCTCAAACCTTGCACTGCATTACACCCCTACTCACGGGTCAACTCTGGATGTACCCCTTCAATTGGGGCACCACGGCCTAAACCAGCTTGAACTCTACGGCCACGGCTTGAACCCTGCGACCCTTAGGTCGCCCACGTCCTCTACTCCTAGCAACTGGCGTAACTCTCGGTGCCATCAAGCTAGAAACAAGGAAAAGCAAAATTTAGAGTTTGAAATTTTAAGGCCCCAAAAATTAAATCAAGCATAACACATTTCATAACAGATAACCCCAAAACCATAAAAAATTTTCCCATTGTCCCTAGGTATTCCTAAACCTAGGCTCTGATACCAAGCTGTGACGCCCCGAAATCAACAACCGGGGACGTGAGAACAAAACCTAAAAATAAATATCAAACCATGAAAAATATACCATCTTAGAGCAAAAGCTAATCAAAGTAAGTATTATTCAATTTCTTGAATATTCAAAATAACTTTAAAATGCCCTAAAAAGGGCTACAAAATCATGCCACAAATATGGGCTCAAGTCAAAACTCCATTACATTATAATTTAAATGTTGGAATGCAAAATAAAACAAATCATAGCTATAACAACCCAAGACGGCTAGCTAACCCACTGGTCCATCATGAGCATAACCCCTGCATTACCAACTGTAGTAGTTGGTGAGCGCTAAATTCCACGTGTGCTCAAAAAGTGTTTATAACATATAATTCTTAACCATGCAAAACTATTAACATTAATTAATAAGAATAAAATTTAAAATCTTATAATTTTTAAAATATCCATATTCAATCATAACATTCAAATTATAAAGTTACTTAGCCATGATCCCGCAGTCTCATGCTGAAAATAAATCATATCACATCATTCACATCACCACACATCAATATCATATTATGGGTCAGGTACTTGTAAGTTTAGTCTGTGGCCTCAGAACTAAACCCAAAATAAATCCCCACGCTTAAGCCGTGGGGTACAACTAGTCCCGCAGTCCTAGATGTACTCATCACATCCCCAGATCTCAGTCATGGAATACAATTGGTCTCGCAGTCCCAATTGTACTCATCCATCCCCAAACCTCAATCATGGGGTACATTTGGTCCTGTAGTCCCAAATGTACTCATTTGCCTTAGTAGGCAAACCGGTCCCGCAGTCCCGATACTATATACGCTATCATAAGTCGTATATACATTTTGTAGGTTTCTAACCTACTGGTTATGCTAACCACTCTGTGTAGGTTTTGGGGCTTTTAACCCTTGAGCTCTAGAACCCACTCTTTCTAGTACCCTTAATGATCCAATAACCCAAAAATCAAATCTCAAGTAATTCCTTTAATTAACAGTACAACATACACAAAAGTTCTCCCTAATTTGATTTTTTTGTGTTCTTCCCTTTACTTTATAAGTTTTATGAAGTGTAAAGTGTTTCGGACCTAAGTTTCATGTTGCCCTTCCATAAAAATATTCTCATACAAGATTTATCAAATAAATATCATGCAACCATATTCAGGAATATATATATGCAGTTAGCTTGGTAAATAAAATTTTATATCAAGCATGCCATGACAAAGAAGGATTCAAGATAAATTTTAATAATTTATGAAAATAGAAAATAAAATATTTTATACTAATTCAAAAGCCTAAAATACTTACAATTAACTCTAGTTTCATAAAAATAAAATTTAAAATTTATTCATAAAGTCATAAAAAATAGATTTTAAAAATACTAATTGGATATTTCTGTTAGAACCATACAGAACAGTTCAAATTCATGATTTTTTATAACATTGATTTTAAATCCAAAAATTTTAAAATTTTCACAGGAATCTCATTTATATATCTAGTTTAACATATAAAAATTTTAAAAATTATATCAACTTTTATTTATACCTTTGATACCAAATATCTGACTGTTGTCAGTACAGCAATGTAAACCAGATGGCCCAGTTTCAATATTTTTATAAAATAAATTATTACTCAAAAATTTATAAAAAATTTACTGCAGAATCTCTAACATGTCTAGCTTCACATATAAAATTTTTATAAATTAATTTAATCTCTAGGTATCATTGTTATACTAAAAATCAAGCTCCTGTCAGCAACCAATTTAAAACAAACAGTCAACTTTCACGATTTTTTTAAAAATCCATTTTAACTCAAAAAAATATGAAATTTTTACTGAATACTATTTTGGATATGTACTCCAATATATAAAAATATTGAAAATTAATTTAACCTCTGCATATGAATTTAATATAAAAACAATGTGCTGATCCAGGTACAGAAATGCCAACCAATCAGTCAAGTTTGACTACTTTTAATAAATTCATTTAAATTTCAAAAATTATGAAATTTTTACAGGAAACTCGTCCACATGTATAATTTAACATATAAAATTTTCATGAATTAAATCGATCTCTAAGCACGATTTTTATGGGAAAACAGTGTATTCATTTCAATGTGAAAGTTTTAGAATTTCACATAATCAAGAATCAATTCATAGATCAAGTTTTTTTCATATCTTGCACACACATATATATACATGACATGATTAAAAAAATTATATCAATAAACACAACCCCACCTACCTCACTACACACGTAGATGATTGGTGTGTAAAGTAATCAACACCAACTCAAAAAAAAAAAAAAATCAAAAATTTCGGGTCTTTACAATATAAACTTGGTTTATCTTTTGTCCTTCTTACCTATTTTACTGAAATCGACTCATTCGTCCATACTAATACATTCCTAGATCTATATTGGATATGACCAAATCATCTTAAATGATCTTCAATAAACTTTTCTTCTATCAAAACCACTTCAATTTTCTTTCAAATATATTTATTTATTTATTTCAACAAATTATTAATCATTAAAATTTGACAAAACCTGTGGTTAAAGGTCCTGTATTAGCAAGCTAACTAATATAAATAACGAATATGATGCTAGGTTGTAATAGTTAGGGACAGAACCGTGTTATGATAATAGGGGCCCACGGAAAACTATCAGAATTACTATAGATGTCTTATATTTTGTAATTAAAAAAATTTAAAATATGAGTAGTTGGCCCTTCTGCCAAAATTCAATATAACTACTGGTTTTTTGATAAGTCTAAACATTTTGTCGTCCATTTCATTTTCTGATTTCATCACTGGTGATCATGGTGCTCAAAACAAACACACACGCCTGTGATTAGTGTTTAAAAAACTCTCTCTCTCTTCCCACGCATCACTTTGTGCTTGAACTTGTGCTATTATTCTATTGAAAAATGACGGTATTACCAGAACTCTTATCTTCTCTGGCTATGGCCTATATTCAACGCGTCAATTCCTGTGCCAGTCTTCTCACGCCAGTTGCCAGCAACGAAATTCTATTTACCGAGGGGAGACAATTAATGAAAAAGAGAAACATAATTCCATACAAGACAAAAAGGAAATAAGGAGGCAAGAGATGCTGATGGTTTTAAAACTATCCTAGTGTTTTTGTTTATTTGTAGGCAGGTTCGGACCTAAAATTTAGAATTTGTCAAAGTTAAATAAAGTGTTTAAAAATAAAATGATTTGAATTATAAAAATTTAAACCAGACAGAGAGTTTAAAGCAAAATGAGTTGGGTTATAAAAATTAAAAGTGGGCTAAATTTAAAATATATACGTACATATTTTGAACTAAAAAAAAAGAAAAATTCTTGAGCCAGACTACCTAAATTACATTACAGCCTAGGAGAGCCCAAACGTGCATCTACTCTTATTTGTAGGACATATAGCTGATGTTCAAAATAACACAAAGTAATGTCACTGGTGTAAGCCATTCCATGGCAAAAGAAAGATTTTCCGGCACACAATGCCCATATGTAGGACATAGAGCTGATGTTCAAAAGAACACACAAAGTAATGGCACTGATGTAAGCCATTCCATCGCAAAAGACAAATGATTCCTGGCATACAATGCCAGGTAATTGGCCATTCTTTCCAAAATAAAAATTCAGGGAAAAATCCATATTCATGTGATGTGGAGACCAGTGTAGGAGTTCACTGCAATGTATCTGTACGGTGAATTCCCTCTCTGTATTTCTGTTTTAATTGTATTCACTCTAAACTATCTATGTACATGACTGACATATCTTGCATGTATGTTGGAGCACCCTTGTGCAAGCATTCAAATTTGCCTTCTTGTTTAAAATTAAAATGTCTGCATCCTAGCTCCCTCCCTCGCTCCCTCCCTCTCTGTGCGATAAATTTGAGTGCATGTATTTAAACATGTATCAACACTGTGTGAATGAATTTATGTACTAGCACAGACATAAATGCGCATGGTAAAATACCCTTCTTCAAGTGTTACTGACACCATAAACGAAATAAGAAAAACAAGTTAAAAACAAACAGTAGCCAGAGAAGAATGGTATAAAATGCATGACAATAACATAGTTATGAAAACCACGGAAATGTTTGCAAATTTAAATTGCAAACTCATATAGAGAATGGAAACTAGGAAAAGATAGAAAAAAAGATCTCAGCCGTCCACCTGAACATCTAATCTATATTTTTATTAAATAAAGTGAGAATACCACTTGGTGTGCTCCTTTTCTAAAGCTTCCCTTTGCAAAATATAAATAAATAAATAAGGGGTTAACAAAAGCACGAGGCCAGAAATTTCAAACCCAGTCATTCCTATTTTTACATGCTTAGGAAAAATTTTGAACCCATATGGCAGACTTAAAATTGAGAAAATTGGCTCGGCCCAACACGATTCGATTTAATTGAAACATTTATATTTTTTAATATTATGTATATTTATTTTTATTTCATTTATATTTTCTTATAAAAAATTGTTTTGGTAATAAATTATCATTTTTTATGATTTTTAAATTTTTTTTAGCTAAAAATTATTTCAGAACTAAATGGGATTATGGGAGAGGGCTTGGTTTTCAAAACCTAGACTCAATTTTTTTAGATCCACTCCGGCCCAACTCAATGACCAATAAAATATTATTAAGCTTAACCTCACATTCAATAAAATATTATTAAATCCGCCTAGTCCATGTCCACTTAGTGATGGAAATGAGCTGTATTTTCTCGAGCTATTTGAGCTGAGATTGAGCTTGATTTGTGACTAAAACAGCCTTAAATTAAGCTCGATTTATGAATTATTTAGAATTGAACTAAAACTCGAGCCTTAAAAAACTCATAAGTAAGTTCGATAAAATAATATATTTTATAATATTTTTTATTTTTTAATAATATTTTTATAATATTTTATTTCTTATAATTTTAATTTAATCGAATTATTCGTGAATTGATCTTAAACCTAAATCTTCTTTATCGAGTCAAATTCGAGCTTAAATAAAAATTCAAGTTGAACTTGAACTCAAATGTAATAAAATAGGTTGATCCGAACTTAAATGAGTTAAAATTTAACTTGGCTAGGCTCTTTCTATCCCTATGTCCGCTCTATCCCTCAACACTTAATTTCTCACTATTTGGTCTCAAAAGTTTTTTTAAATAACTAATTGTTAGGCATTGTTTCGATGGGTTGGGTGAGTTCACTTGTGTCCGCGGACATTCATGAATAGATGAGAGTTCGCGAACCCAACGGCTAAATAAAGTCTTGATTTAAAAAAAAATAAAAATAAAATAAAATAAAATGATCAGTGTACACACTTGAAAGTTGAAAAGAGAACATAGAAAAAAATTCAATAGGAAATTATAAAGCAATAGTGACAACTAGAAATTGTAAAAAATAATATTCGATAAAGCTTGTGGCACGTGGGGAGTGAAGACCAAGAGCAAAAGGCTTACCAAAGAGAGCAAGAGGCAACCCCGACCTCACATTTAAAGAAAACTAAACCACCAACCCATAAAGCAATTTTTTTATACCCTTAAGCGGACGAGCCAATCAAACTCTTTCTTAGCTTCTGCATTGAGAGAGGGAGAGAGAGAGAGAGAGAGCAATCCAACGGCAGATGCAACCCAACAGCTCTGACTATTTACTTTTTTCTTTTCTTTGCATTAAACAGCAAAGGTCTCTTAGAGTGATGGTTTAAGAAAAAGGAGGGCAGGCAGAATATAGCCCACTAGCAAGGGCTAAGATGCCGCCAAGATTTTTCTTTTATTTTCGAAAGTCCTGAGAGGCCGGTCTTAAACCCCTAAAAACTGAGCCAGCCATCCAATTCTCTCTCTTTTTCCTTCTTTTGTATATCATTTCGATCCACTAGGAATCTTCCTACTACTGGGACCTTTTCACATGCTTCTGCTATCCCTTACTGCCTTCTCTAAATTCTATAGTTTGAAGAGGAACACTTAAAAAACCCTCTCTCTGTCTGAGATTGCTATATGTATATATACACATATATAATTTGCAATCACTCATCAAGTGTTATTATGGCAAAAACTAGTACTAAAATGGTCGACCTTATTGCTTGTGCTTTCCTCCTAGTTCAGATTATTTTTATACATAACGAAGTGGTGAGTGTTGATGGAAGGCATTTGAAGCACAGGGCGATGAAGAGGGATGGTGGTGAGAACACTACTCTGAAGGCAAGAGCAGGTGGCAAGCCATCCAAGCATACGAGTAATAAGGTGGAGAAAGTGGGGGAATTTCGACCCACAGCACCAGGTCACAGTCCAGGCGCTGGTCATTCTCTTAACAATTGATCATTATCTTCTTGTCTGTCTTAATTAGTCTGTACCTAGTTTATATTCTTCCCTGTACTGCAATCATAAACCACTTGTATATATATATAAAACTATTGTTGCTTTGGAAAATATATAGATATATATATACACTTTGCACACACACACACACTAACATATAAAATGAGAATTAAGTTTGTTGTCTCTGTAACATTGAAGCCTTAAATCACCCCCCCCCCCAAAAAAAAAAGAAATTCTTTTGAAGACAACGTCAAAAAAATATAATGTGTTAATTTAAAATCGATTTCTACCTAAAGAGAGAGGATGTAGAGGAAAGAGAGAAAAATTAGAAAAAATAAGGATTGTAAGAGAAAAAGTGCCTCTACCACTGGTGGATATGTATATATTTTCACCAGAAGGAGGACAATATATACTGAATTAATTTGCACTATTCAAAAATGAGATTTATATTTAAAAAAATGGAGCAGTAGAATTGTTTGTGTAAAGGAGAGATAAACTGTTTTGCAAGTGTGGCTGTATAAGAAGCCATACACAGCATCAAGAAAGGTATACAAGCTTATGATGTCCCTTTCCACAAAAAGTTGAAAAAATCGAATCAGCTTATTCTAATTGACCAGAAAGACCCAATACATGGCTTATTCTAATTGACCAGAAAGACCCAATACATACATATATATATATATTAATGTGGGATGGAAGACTCACACATTCAAATCAAAATATGGGCAATTCAAGGGGGAAAAAAACGAAATTAAACACGCTAATTTAATTTAGTTCTACACTAATTTACCTACATCCACATCCACGAGCGAGATGATAAATTTATTATCATCATGGAAAAGTACATGATCAGACTACTCTTGTCTGTATAAATCCTCTCATTCTCTATATGTAACCCTAGAATTACTATTTATTGACCACTATAGATAATTTAGTCTCCAGACTCCACTTAATTAAGAAACCAACATTATATATATTTGAAAAATTCAATAGACCCAAAAGTACTCCACAAAAGTCCAAATACCTGTAAGAATGAAAAATCATAACTTATATTTGACAATAGAATTGTAAGCAAACAATCTCCTACTTGGCTAGAATTTAGCAAACTACCTTACACATTTTTCCATTAGAGTTAATTTGATTTTAAAATAAAGAATTAATTTGATCTAATTTCATAAATAAAATTTGTATTTGAAAATTGGATTAATTTGAATTAAGAAAAATATCAAATTTAACAATGTTAATATATGATTTGTGCGAGTAAATTTGTTTACTTATTTAGATGTCTTAAGAAAGAAAAGATTTTTATCAAATTCTATTGTTTTAAATTAGATTTCAATGATATAGAAATTTTAAATTTTAAATTATAAAATAAAATTTACTCATAAAATTTTATTTAATTTAAACATAAGAATTGATGAGAATTCCTATCAAAGGAAACCAAATTTTATTAATTCCTCCATTCCAAATGGACTTTAGAGAAATGAGTTTCTATATTAGATCAAAATTAGTATCAACGAAAAGAACATATATGATTAAATTATGGGCTAACAAAAGGAAATATTAAATACACTATCACTTTTAATTTCTCACACTCTATTTTCTCTCATAATCAATAATACTTATTCGGGGTATAAGAAGTCAAAATTAGAATACATTTAGCATCTTTCTATTCTATACCCAATGTAATGTAACCGGAACTGCATAATGGAATGATTAAATTACATGACAATTGTTAACTAAAAAGTTCATAACTTAATCTATACTATTTGGGTTAATCGTGATATGCAACTAGGTGAAACTCATAGTTAGTATTGATTTTAAAATTACTAGAAAGTGAATGGGAAAAAATAAGATTTGATAAATTAAAAAATTAATTATTAATAAATAATTTTATTTTTATTTTTTAATATATTCAAATAAAATCATACATTTAAAATTTTATATTTTCTTTCTCTAATCATGTGGAGTCTTATCAACCCACCACACCTGGTTACAGTTCTGGTGTTGGTCACTCAGATCACACCTAATTAAGCATTGGTGTTAGTCACTCTGATCACAACTAATTAAGGCATTATTATAATGCAGAGTATCGTATTGTAAAGTCTTTTTTTTTTTACCTTTTTCTTCTTCTTCTTTGTGTAAAATTAATTGAAGTTTATGTTTAAATATTTCCAACACTTAAATATTGGAGTGAATTAACGTGTAATTTGAAGTACTTGATTAGTTTGCCTTTGCGTTGTAATGTAATCTCTCTCTCTTCTGATTAACATGCATGTTATGGATTTGGATTACATTTTTAATCAAGATTAAAGATTAGATTTATATATATATATATGTATCATTTCCAACGTAGTAATCAATACAAGCAATATATTATGCGTAATTAGAAAGTTTAATAACACTTGAAGAAACATACCTCTCCAATCGTCAGTATGCATGCGTGTATGAAAATTACAATTAATAACAATTCAAGTATTGTAGACTTTTCAAGCAGCGAACATAACAAACTTATAAGCGACTTCTAAGGCAATCGAGCGCAGGATCGATCCCAAGAATGATCATGTGACATATAGTTTCGGACCTAGACAATGTTCTCGAAAATCAATCAATTTTCCAAAAATCAAATAATTCCGTCCAACATTTTGAGCTACACAGCGTGCGCGGGGGCAAGCAAATGCCAATATTGGTGCAACAAAACCAACAAAAACGGTTTTTTGAGCATAAAATTACTCCAAGTCATTAACAAAGGTAGTCATCATGATTTTAATGCAAACAATCACAACTGCGGGCTGATACCAGTTTAATGATAATCAAATTTGAACAGCTGAATTAAAATTTAATAATTTAGATACAATTATAAGTTTTTAATTTAAAAAATATGTAAATGTGTTTAAACCATTGCATTTTAATCTAATTACTCAAATCAGAGTTATCACCAAGTTAATAGCACTCTTACTGTCAATTTCTCTCATTTAACGATGACTAGTTGCTTAGCTTAATTAATTGATAGAATTTAGTAAATAACATGATCTGTGCGTGACTCTAATTCCAAATATAATACGTATGTTTTATATATGTTCTAATATCCAGCCTATAAAGGTTACATGGAAGGTAAATTACCTTGGCCATTTTTAGTTTCACAATTAGATCGGACTTTCTACGCACCACCTTACCTCAGCGCCTATTCTCTTGCAGGCCTCTCAATGGCTTTATTTGCTATGCTTAATACATTAGACTGCACAACTACTATAACTGCAAGAATGTGAGATAACCATGATAAACTCGAGCTGTAAAGAAGGAATAAATAGACAATAGAGATGCATGCTAAAATGATATGAGAATATAAAATAATCAATCATGCCTGACAATTCACCAACAAATCTTATTTTACAAAGAGTTTTTAATGAAAATATCTCTCAGACTATCATTTTTTTTTTAATTTGATACTCAAATTATCAAACGAATCTATTACATCTCCAAACTATCCAATTTCATCTATTTGGTCCGGACATTAACTTCATCAGTTAACTTTAACAGATTAGATAGTTCGAAGACGTAATAAGTGTGTTTAACAGTCTGAGGATGAAATAAAAAACAGAAAGATAGTTTGAGAGATTTTCATAAAACTCTTATTAAATTTAAGGCTTATTTGCAACATTTTTATTTTTTTCGTTTATCTTCAATAGTTTTTGTTTTTAATTTTTTATTTTCAATTATTATTTTTTCTGAAATAAAAATAAATTTATGTTTGGTAATATAATTTGTTTATGGTAATTAATTTTATTTTAATAAAATATTTAATTTTATTATTTTTTATAAAATTAACTAAATTTAATAAAATATATTTAAACTTATTAATTTAACATTATATATTTTTTACTAGTCATTAATTTTAATAAATTATATTAATAAATAACATAATTTACTAAAAATTAACATTATATTAAAATTAATTCGATGTAATAAAAATATTTTAATAAAATAAATTATTTTAATAATAAAATATTATCTTAACGGATATAATTTAATAATAAATTGTTTTAATATGTACTTATCATTGCTTTTAATTTTACTAAATAAGTTATTTTAATATGTAAATTATTTATCAAAACATAATTATAATCTAATAAAATAAATTATTTAATTAATAAATTATTGTTTTATTTTATTAATTTAGTTTCAATAAAAATAAATATTTTGATATCTAATTATATTTTTAAATAATAATTTTAGTTTAATAAATAAATCATTTTAATCATAAATTGTTATTTTAATTTTAATAAAATAAATCATTATAATAATATGTTATTTATTAAAAATAATTTTAGTTTAATAAAATATTCAAATAAAATAATTCATTTTAATATGATGCCAAAAACAAATGAATAAAGTTTTAAAATTGAAAAATATTAATAAAAGAAAGTTTTTGATAAAAATATCTCTCAAACTATCTCTCTTTTTTTTTTTCTATTTAGTGTATAAACTATCAAACGTACCTATTAAATTGTTGAACTATTTAATTCTGTTTTATTTGGTCCAAATACTAATTTCATCTGTTAACTTTAATGGATAAAGTTAATGTTTGTATCAAATACAACGGAATTAGACAGTTTGAGAATATAATAAATGTATTTGATAGTTTGAGAACCAAATAAAAAAAGATAGATAATTTGATATATGTTTTCATTAAAACTCTTTTACGAGTATGATGATCAAACAAGGATAATATTATTCCTGAAAAAAAAAAAGGAATCAAAGGAGAAAATAAAAACAAAATTAAATAGTAACTAAAACTCGAAGAGAGAATTAATGGGTATGGCGTAACCCTAGTTAGTGACCAAGAACATTGTTGTACTGAAGCTGAATTCAATAGAAAAATCACAAGTTCATCAGGCGCCTAATTAAACAAATCCTTCACCAAACCCAACAATTTGAGAAAACAAAGAAGGAGGGTTATTCAAACATATCGCAAGGGAATCAAGTGGACTGGAGGTACATATATATATATATAACTTGGGACGTGCACTAAATTTTATCCGTCACCGACTTAAAAATTTGTAGTATTAATTAACTTACTCCCTCAAGCTGGGGAGATTCACCTTTGATATATATATATATATATTTATACGCATGATTCTTTACCTTCTTGCCATTAGCTTCAAATAAAGGATTCTTTCTGTATTTGGTGGCTATAATTAAAGGTCACTTAGGCCCTTGGCTGTAATTTCTAGCCCTTAGAAATTTATATAAAGGCAACTCTAACAGGAACCGCACCAAATAAACAGTTGTGAGTGGGGAGGCGCATGCATGGGCTAGTGGAGAACGGTAGCCTCCGACCCCTGCCATATTTTATGGCTTATCGCATAACGGTATCCACCGGAGGTCCTAACAATCGAATATCCTCAGGATCGGTGCCACCCTAAGTTATTTTATACCTTTTTGCGTGGTTAATTTAAAAACTAATCAACATCTGCGTAAATTGGTCAAACATGTTGAATTATCTAAAAAGATTAAAAGTTTTCTTAAGAGTTTCTTTGAGAAGAGTAGTTAGCTACTCAGCATTTTGGATTTTTTTTTACAATAATCAAATTTATACCCTTACATTTTAAACTTCTTTTAAATTATATACGTAAAAATGTCAAATTAATTAAAAAATAAGAAACTAACTATTAAAAGGTTAATTTTTTTTCCTTTACAAATAAAAAAAAAAAGCCTTTTTTATAACTAGTTACAAAAAAGTTATTTTTTGCTTCCTAAATTTTACCTAAGTTTCTAACTAGAGAAATTTTATCTTATATCACCGTCGTTGAAAAATGACTAACACTATGTATAAGAATGGCAACGGGACAAATTAGAGACAGATATGCCAATATTTGAATCCAAACTTCGAACCCTCTGTCTGCCTCTGAATTCGTCTCGAATTTTGAACGGATCATTTTTTGGACCTCCATTCCCACTCCAAACAGAGAATGGATATATCCAAAGATATCTAAAAATTTGAACCCTCCGTTCGCCTCTGAATCTGCCCCTAACTTAATACATAACTTAGTTACATATGTAACCCATATTACTACCAAATAATTCATCGCTAAAAGTAAAATAATACATAAACATCATAAAAATAATAAGTCACCGAAGTGATACATAAACATCTCCAAAACCAATATTTTACTAAAATACCATTTCACCAACTAATACATAATAAATACATAAATCTAAAGTACCAATATTATTCCAACTCAAGTAGCAAATACAAAATATGATAGTTCATAATATAATTGTTAATCTCAATTTCTTGTACCTTCAAAAAGTATCCATACATACTTTGGGAATTCAAGACTATTCGGCTCTGTTTGGATAGTTTCGGGACAGATCGAGATAGATTTAGATCGGATATCAGATTTAAAGTGGATTGGGACAGAGGTAGTCCCATCCACATATCCAATCCAATATCTGAATTTTTGTTTTAAAAAAAAATCTAAATTCGATTAGATTTTCAAAAAAAATCCAAATCCCACTTCCATTCACCTCAGGTAACGAATCGAATTCGAACGGGTTAGCCAAGATGGCCATTCCTAACTATATATGATTCAAAATTTATCACACATGTTTAGATTGTAAAGATAATCATTCCATGTAATGGTTATATAGAATAATTTCTCTTAGTTAACTAAGGGTAATCCCTATATTGGAAAGTCAAAAAAAAAAAAAAAATTCTTTTTCATCAATTCTTTTATAAATTTGTTATGGTGAGGATAGCTACAATGCTTTCTCATATATGTAATATATAATATATATATAAAGGAAAGTATGCTAGCTATTCCCTAAAACTTTCTAATATACCAAATAACTTTTTTTTTTTACTTATTTTATTAATCAGAAGAGGTTTTTTTTTTTAACCTCCTCTTTCTCACCGAGTCACTTATAGACTCCTTGAAGATTGGGCTAGTTATAATTCTTCCTCTTATGTGGGAGAGCAAATGTAACTACTAGTTGTAATTCTTTCTCGTGTACAGGAATCACTGTAGTTATCACTGTAGAGAGTTTAAGGAAGTTAGTAATACTGGTGTCGAGCGTAATACCAATGAGGACGTAGTGCGCCTTCAACTGTTCCCATTTTCCCTAAAGACAAATCTAATCTTGGCTTTATTCCCTACGTCCACGATCGATTGGAACGTGGCGTGAAATGTAAACTGAGTTTCTAAAGAAATACTTCCCAACTCAGAAAACTTAACACTATAGGCGATAGATTACCACCTTTTCATGCAAACCCAATAAGAACTTCTGTCGAGCCTGGGAAAGGTTCAAAGACCTTTTAATGGCTTGTCCTCACCATGGTTTTGAGTCATGGAGAATAGTGAGCATATTCCATAAATCTTTAACTCCTAGTCTTAAGCAATTAGTGTCTACCATGTGTAATGGTACTTTATTCGATAAGACTGTGGAGGAAGCTATGGATTTCTTTGACATGGTAGCTGAAGATTCCAATGATTGGGAAATAGGACCTCTTTCATCTTTTGAGCATAGGAATTCTGTACCTAATGGTCAATTGACGTTAAGTGAGAGTGATGATTTGAGAGTTAGGATAGCTACATTGCAACATAAATTAGATTCTCTTGAGCTTAAGCAGAAGGGGAAATTGGTTGAAACTCAAATGATATGTAGGGCACGTGACCAAGTGGGGCATGATCCTAATTCGTGCCCCGAGGTTCCTTTACTTAAAGAGACTTACGGTCAGGCTTACATTAACAACTCTCAGAACCAACCATTTCAAAATAGGGGCCAAGGTAATACCTCCTACCCACAAGGTGGTGGTAACTTGGAGGAAGAAATCTATATGGTGCAACCAAAAGGTTTTGAAGTCAAAGGTAAAGAACATCTGGTTTGCAAGTTGAAAAAAAGTCTGTATGGTTTAAAACAGGCACCCAGGCAGTGGTACAAGAAATTTGACTTTTTATGATGAGTTATAGATTTAGAAACACAGATTTAAATCCATGTGTCTACATTTAGAGATTTTCAGATGGCAAGTTTGTCATTTTGCTGCTATATGTTGATGATATGCTCATAATTGGCCAGAGTTTAGGGATGATTAAAAGGTTAAAGTTGGAGTTCTCAAAGTTCTTTGAGATGAAAGATTTAGGTCCTACTCAGCAGATTCTAGGTATGCAGATAATCTGTGATAGAAAAGAAAGAAAAATTTGGTTATCATAGGAAAAATATGTTGAACAGGTAATTGATAGGTTGTACATAAAGGGTGCTAAGCCTGTAAGCACTCCTCTTGCAGACCATTTCAAATTGAGAAAGAAGTCATGTCCAAATGATCAGAAAACTAGAAATGAGATGGACCATATTCCCTATTCTTCAGTAGTAGCAAGTTTGATGTATACTATGGTTTGCACTCAACCTGACATTGCTAATGCTGTTGGTGTTGTTAGCAGGTTTCTTTCAAATCCATTTCAAATTGAGAAAGAAGTCATGTCCAAATGATCAGAAAACTAGAAATGAGATGGACCGTATTCCCTATTCTTCAGTAGTAGCAAGTTTAATGTATACTATGGTTTGCACTCAACCTGACATTGCTAATGCTGTTGGTGTTGTTAGCAGGTTTCTTTCAAATCCAAGAAAGCTACACTTGGAAGCTGTGAAATGGATACTGAGTTATCTTAAGGATACTTCAAAGTTGTGCTTGTGCTTTGGGGGTTCAGAACCAGTTTTGGAAGGCTACATAGATGCAAATATGGCGGGAGACCTTGATCATAGGAAGAGTACTTCAGGCTTTGTGTTTACTTTTGCAAGGGGAGCTGTCTCATGGTAGTCCAAGTTACAAAATGTATAGCTCTATCTACTACAAAGGCTGAGTATATTGCTATGGCAGAAACAAGTAAAGAAATGCTTTGGTTGAAGAGAATTTTCTAAGAACTGGGCCAAGAACAAAATCAATATGTGGTTTATTGTGATAGTCAGAGTGCACTAATTTGAGCAAGAATGCCATGTATCATTCCCGGACAAAGCACATTGACATCCGTTATCAATGGATACATGAGGTTATGGAAAAGCAGTTCTTAAAGCTTGAGAAGATTCACACAAATCAGAATCCTGCTGATATGTTGACCAAGGTTGTTACTAGAGAGAAGTTTGAATTTTGCCGAGACAGGGTCGGCATGGGTACGAGATGATGCTGGTCAGATTGTATCTCTCTTTCCATGGGTTCGGAGGGGGAGATTTGAAGGGTCCTCACCCATTAAATGACCCTTTAATAGTTATGAAGTTTCCTAAATAGTCTTCCCTTCTTTATTAAGCTATGTTGTTATCAGCTCAATACATTTATTTTTTACCTACCTCCCTTGACTAGTGTTGATAAAATGGAGAGTGTTTTGTACATGGTAAGGGGGGGAAAAAAGGTGAGGAGAGCTGCCTAGATTCATCACGTCCAGATAGAAAGAGAAAGAAAGAGAGAGAAAGGTAGATTTTTGTATTCGCTATTGTGATTATATAGTGGATTTCATTCCCTTCCCGTGAATGTAAGCCAAGAGAGCCGAACCACGTTAATTTGTATGTGTTATTTTTATTCTACTTTAATTTTCCCTTACAATTGTATCGAGCTGCTGCAACTAGGGGTGGTTATTCGGTTTTCGATTCAGTTATTCGGCTTAACTCAAATTGTCTAAATTAATTTAGTTCTTAAATGGAAAGAACGGAATTGTCTGAATAGAAGGAAGGAACTGATTAGTCACTAAAATGGTATCTTTATGCATAACTTAAATAATTTAATTGGCCATGGGTTTTAGAGACAATATTAAAATTTTGAATGGATACATACAATTGATCTTGTTACTTGCTGTTAATTTTCAGAATTAAACAGGTAAATTCCTTAATTAGGAGCCAAGTCAAGTAGAAAGATATTGCTAGAAGGCTAAAGATCAAAGGTGTTCGAACGACGAAAAAAAAAAAAAAAAGAAAGAGTGGATTCAAGTAACGTTCAATTGTCACTTTCGTGAGAGGACCCAGATTATTTCAAGTTTAAATGTTTTCCAAGAAGCTGCGATATTAATGATCGTTTGAACAATCCAATGCATGTTAAAACGTCAATAGGCTGAAAGCGGAATAATTAAAGCAATATTCGAATATAGACAGACGTTGAAACATGCAAGTTTGCATTCGAACCTCACCAAGACGTTAACGCTATTGCCTATTTCAAAGTTATCCTTTGAGATCTTTTTAGTCATGTAGTCTGTTAGACTAGGCCTTGTCAAATTATTATAAATTAGACATTTTCAAACTTATAAAGAGACCCTGAACCCTAAATTAATTTTCTCTTCTTCTTCTAATTTTTTATTAGGGCTTCTAACTAAATAGCCTAACTTACGCCAGAGTGGAAACCATGACGAATTTATTAAATTTTAATTATTCAACGCAAGTTTTTTTTTTCCCCTCAATTATATATCTTTTTTGAATGGTTGATCATTTTCAATATTTTGAAACAATTTATTTTTTATATAATTTTTCAGCAGCCATAGACAAAGATGGCGTATTTGGCATAGTGAATGTTTAATTTTCATTTGATAAATATTCATTGCAGACAGTGACCCGTATATATTCTTGCATAGTTAATGCTTAAATTTCTTGTGGTTTTAAATTTTCAAACTAATTTTCTTTATTTTGAAAACATCAAAATTGCTTTGGTATTTCTATATATGGGGTATTTGGCTGGCAAAAGTTTAACAAAAAAAGTACAGTAAAAATACAAAAATTTGATGTAAAAGTGATATGTAATAAAATTTAATTAGAATAAAGTATTAAAAATAGTAAAAGTTTGTAAATTTTGATTGGTTTTGGCCAACTAAACACCCCATAATACCTAATTTCTAATTTTGATTTTATAAAAATTATTATTATTATTATTATTAACCAAAATCATATTTATATACATAAATATCTAACTTATAATTTTGTTTACGTACAAAATTTATTATATATATATATATATCTAATTCAGTTTTTGGTTCTGCAAATATAAGAACTGGAACCAAATCAAAATTTATTCAAGTTGATTGAAATTTCGGTTTAGTTATTCAGTTTCAGTTCAATTTTGCACACTCCTAGCTACAACTAATTGCTAGAAACTTGTCATCTTTCTGCATCATTTTCATTTTCATTTTCAGTGGCCGAAACCGTGCAAACCAATATTTGATGAGAGTACACACGACAGCCATTTCATTTCTATTATCTTGGAATCACAGTGGTTAAAGCAAAGTTTCATTGCTATCAATTTGTGCACCGCAATGTTTCCTCTGGGTTGCAGGAAGACAATCTAGTAGATCCTAGTATTCTACCTTGTAAGGCAAGATCGTAACTGGTATTCGAGCACAACAGTTGAAGCAAATTTTCATTGTTATCCAATCGTCCATAGCAATGCAGGGGAGGTGTTGCATATGGTTTGCAGGAAGGATCTGGATTCCATGCATTGGTTTTCGTATTCAATGAATAAACAATGATTCAATGTCGAGCACAGGAAAATGTACCGAATCCCAGGGATACCAAAGTGTAATGTATCCAATGCTGGAGAATGGAACAGGCTCCAAGATTCAGACTGAAATAGCTTATGAAGCAATATCCATGAGCAATTTCCTATAATTTTAGGCTATGTATGGCATATGGCAATGGAATAAAATAGAATAGAATGAAATGATGACTACCAAAATGAAAATCAAAGAATGAAATGACATTCCAATTCTCATAATTTTATTACATATTTTAAATATGATGGAATAAAATAAAATGTAATTAAAAAAAAAAACCTTACTAACGTCAATTTTTTAAAGGCTACAAAAAAATTTTATTTTTATATTTTTACCAATCATAAATATATATACATATGTTGTTGAATATTTCTCGGTTTCTCAAAAAGCCGACCATATGAATTTAGGTGAAAACAAACTCAAGGGTTGAATGATAATTTTCTAGACCGATGTGAAATTGGCACAAAATTTCTTGATTGTTAAAAATATGTTAGAGGAATATTTCTCAACATTTGGAAAGCAAAAATTACGGTGCCCATGGGCAAAATGATATATTTTTTTTTTTGTGCATAAATTCGAATTATATAAAATTATTCAAAATTTCCTATGATCATAATACTTCTCAACCTTTTAAATATCCCAAAATGCAAATATGAACTGAAAATGAGCCCAGTAAAACTATTTTTTGCCCAAGTTTAAGTTAGACTAAAATTTATTTAACTATAAAAAATATTTAAAATAATATTTCTAAGCCTTTTTGGGATTCCCACAACACAATACATTAATTCTTTTACTAGAGCTGGAATCGGGTTAAAATTTGTTTAGATAACAAAAATACGTCAAATAATATTTTTCACCTTTTGGAAAGCTCGTAGTGCAAATCTAGACAAAAAACAAGGCTCAGGGTAAAATATTTATTTTATGGTTGAGTTCGAATAGATCAAAATTTTCTTAACTATTAAAAATATGTTAATGAGTATGTTTTAGTTTTTTCAAAAACTCAGAATAAGAATTTAGACCAAAAATAGACCTAGAGGTAAAATTGTTAGTTTACAGTTTAAATTTGAATCAAATCAAAATATTAAACTGATATGAAAGTTGATAAGAAATATATCTAAACCTTTTGGAATATCTAGAATGTAACCATATGCCGAAATAAAATCTAAGGATCAAATGGTCATTCTATGACTCAAGAGAGTGATCATGATTACAAAATCGTAGCTTTCTTTCCCTTTTCTCTTTTTTAGATAGAATTTTGATTGAAATTGAAAACTATTCTATCACTTAAATTATGAAATAATACTTTCTCATTTAATGAGAGAATAACATTCCAACTTTATTCTTAAATACCAAACATGAGAATAAGTTAAAAGTGAAAATGAATTTTATTTCATTCCTGAGTATCAAACATAGACTTACTGAATTAAAAATAAATTTCCTAGCAACGCAACTAATTTTAAACAAGCTGAATTGCACCATTGCAGAATGAAGTAAAAATTTTGGATTCGTTCCATCTGATACCAAGCCACCAACCAACTTATACCCCATCATATTGCATAGTCTTAGACTCTTTACAAACCCTAGCATCACTCAAAATGCTGGTAAGGAAATGTATTTAATTCTGTAGTTGCTACCTCAAGAGCCACCAAGTGATCTCGACATACTCCCAAATACTTCTGTAACCAAATACATTATTGAACAGTCTAATCTACACGCATTCATACTTGCTACTGAACTGAATCAACAGTATACATACAAAGAATCCAGACAAACAAAAAAGGGAAAAAACACAATACCTCCTCCTCTAATAGAATAATCATATGAACAATTAATCATGCTCGCGCACCATAGGCCAACACAAAACAGAATCAAATTAAATACTCTCTCTCCTCTAATGTGGTATTATCCTTTTTTTTTTATTGTGTAGTGGGAGAAGGGAAGGTAGAGGCTCCTGGACTCGAGGAGTCAACCACACCTTCATTTTGGAAAAATTCTCAAATTTTTTATTTCCATTCTGAGTGGAGGTTTGGTTGAAGTCCTGGAGCTTTTAAACCCATCATTTACTTCACTTATTCGAATTAACAAATGGCTAGTTATTTCGTCAGACAAAATGTAGGACCCTCCAAAGGGTGTGGGTTTGACTTTACTTTTATTCTTGACCAAATGATTTTCTGAAAAAATAGAATAATATGACGTCTTCACACGTCAAGTGATTGTGGCGTTTTAACTTCAGAATTGATTCACGTCACTGAATTGAAGCTTCCAGCTCCATTTTACTAGTGCCGACTTCAGTTTTTCTAGGCACTATATTCACCGATGGTTTTGGGATGTATAAAAGACGGGCTGTAATTGGCTCAACAAAAGGACCTCAAGCGGCCGACAAAGGAATGGAGTCAAAAGCACATTAAAATAAAAAAAAATCCCCCAAGGAGTTCAAGGGAAAATGGTGAATATACAAGCCTGGAAAAGACATTCATTCGTACCTTTGCTTGTGTTGATTCAATATTGGTCAAATTTCGGCTGCGTTTGTAAACCATTCGTTACTAACCATTCTTACTTTTTCCATAGTGGTGGTGGTCTAATAAATTTAAAATATTTTCCTTCGAGTGCACCTTGCCTATCTGGTTTTACTTTGGAGGAGAATATTATTTGATTCCAGTACCTAGCCAATCTGAGGTGTCTCATATGCAATGTAGCCTCATATCAAGAAATTAACTGTTCAATGCAATGTGGTAAAAATCTAACGGGACAAAAGCCAAAAAAAAAAAAAAACCTGTATTTTCTGAAAGGTTCATATTCTTTATTTGTAAAGTTTCATGTGGAATCTTAACCCTGCAACAAGTATGTTCAGGCCAATAAAAGGCTTGCACAGGCCAAATAGATTAAAAGAAAGCATCAAACAACTTAGACAGATGTATCTCACTTGAATTTGTCGACTGAGAGTCCCGAAGAACCATCCACATAAAATAATACAAATCTGTAAGTGGGAAGTACAAAGAGAATCTCTCTTTTTTTAGTACATTTCGGCGGTGGCAAGGCCAACAAAGCTAATCTTTGTTATTCCAGCCTACCAAGCCCAGGGTCTCCAATCTGGTTTGTCGGAACCAATTCATTTAAAGATTACCACCTTTGCAGCTTTTAAACCATAAAGCAGAACTTCAGCACAATGAAAGGTCATCATGCAGTCAAGGATCCAGCTTCAAGTTCTCAACTAGTGACAATATTTTAAAAATATATAGATTGCAAGTGTAACAAATTCACCCAGTTATTAATTTTTTGAGTAATTTCAATTTTTTAAAAATTATCTTTTTACTAATTTTTTAGTAATCTTTTAATTTAACTGGTGACAATATCAAGTTCTCATTTCTTTAGTAATTTCCATGTTGGTAGGACAGTTTTTGTAGGCAAATGACCCAAGGCAGCTTGGATTCAAGTTTAATGAAATTTATTTGAGGTAATCCGAGATTTTAATTATTCCCATTTCATATCTTTTGATTTCTAAGTTTATCTTCCCATATATTTATGACCCAAACCTCCCCACTAAATTTATCAACAGTGTCAACCCCGCACTTGCGGAAGACAAGCATGCTGTCCTCCGTTCATTAAAAAAAAAAAAAGTAAAAATAAATGAATAAATAAAGTAGATTAAAAACATAAGCCAGAAAAGTGGAATCGTCAAGAACCTCCCATTGTAGCTTTGCTGTGTAGCTGAGATACCTTGGAGAATATGCTAAGGAGATATTCAGTTGTTTTGTCCTAGATTGTACTTTTCAATTAGTATCACAGTTAACACCAATGTTTTTTCTGATAAATAGTTAGCCCGATGTTACTAGAGATTTCAATGACTCATGGGATTATTAAAAAGGTAATTGCTGCAAATTAGAGCCAAATCCATTTCACAGCAAGCCTATCGTACCTTTTATAGTAGTTGTCTTGTTGGGATACCCCTGTACCTATCAAACAATAACCAAGTTAAATTTGTTTGTTTATGGCAAAGAATCTAATGCAACTAGGAGCAAAGCTACGTATTTCTAGTAACAACTAACAAAGACAGGTCAGTTATTCTTTTAAAGTTCTGGTGACAAGTGAGAAGAAAAGCCTCAACAGAATATTTAGCCACGCATGTGAATTGTGCAAGTACCAACTTGTTCTTCAATATTTCAACACATAGAAAATAGAAAGAGAAAAAAAGCATGCAAACGTTATTAAAAGAAACTGAATTGTACCATAAAGCATAAACTCATATTATAAAGTAAATTATACAGAAAAACAAAACATGTACGATATTTATAACCACTTATTTACCACTGAAAACAGACAAAGATATACATGAAATTTGTGCACCATGAGGGCATGCCAACAATCTCTGTCGGGGAAATATTTTTGGTTAGAATAACATAAGATTTTTTTAGTCCCACTAGCCATTGTCAAGTTGACCACTTCCATCTGTTTGTCTTTTCTTTTACCACTGTTTTTCGTGAAATTCTTTTGTATTTGTGTAATTATGTGAATGAATGGAATTGCTTGATCCCTTTATCTCAAAACAAAATTTATATTTACAATATCATGCAAGTTAGGAAAACAAATAATCTAAACTAGGAAAGAAAATAAACTAGCCCTAATCATATTTTTGCGTTTACAATTTTCTCTAACTCTCCTCCTCAAGTTGGAGCATACATATCATATATTTCAAACTTGTGATAAATGTATCAAATCCGAGAACCTCCCAGAGCTTTAGTAATCAAATCAGCGAGTTGATCTTTAAATTTAACATGACTCATCTTGATAGTCTTTTGTAAGATATTTTCTCTAACAGAATGACAATTAACCTCAATATGCTTAGTCCTCTCACGAAAATTAGATTGGAAACAATATGAAGAATAACTTGGTAATCGCATAAAAGCTCAATAGGTTGTAGGTGATGAACTTCCAACTCTTTCATCATATGTTGTATTCAGAGTAACTCAAACGAAGTATAAGCTATAATTGTATATTCTAATTCTACACTAGACTTTGCTACTAGTTTCTTCTTACTCTTCCATAACATTAGATTACCTCTAACGAAGATGTAATAATCAGTAGTAGAACATTTATCCGATGAAGATCTTGCCCAATGTATACTCTTGCACTGAAAAACGTCCATTATCCTGATGCAACAAACTTTTTCCAGTTGCTCTTGTTGAAAAAAATGCCTAAAATAGCTACAGAATAACAGTTGGCTGAAGACCAAGTTTTTAGGAAATAAGATGATGTTTTTGAATTTTGAATTAGGATGATGTTTTTGAATTTTGAATTTTGAATTTTTTACTTGTTATAAGGAAGTTGTTATCAGTAGATTGTTTTCTTTTTTTTCAGTAGATTTGTTACATTTTCTGTTAAACTTAAGCTCTATTTAAAGGAGCTATGCAATGAATAAAATCATCTCTCCACTACAACTAGTTTTTCCTCTGTGTTGTTCCTTTCTTTGCTCAGTTTTTATGTTCAATACCAACAGATTGGTATCAGAGCTTTTGTCTTGAGGGATCTGCGAGTTAACTGTGCCCACAAACACGACCCAAGCCACAAATACAAAACCAGAAACATAACCACTACCAAGAAATGGAAACCGAAGCATCCATCTCACATGTTTCACCACCAGTTTTTTATGGTGATAATTACCAAGCCTGGGCCATTAGAATGACAGTCCATCTTAAAACATTAGATCTCTAGGAGGCTATCGAGGAAGATTACAATATTCCTCCACTACGTGAAAATCCTACAATTGCTCAGATGAAGGCTCACAAAGAAATGAAGACCAGGAAGTCCAAAGCTAAAGCCTACCTATTTTCTGCTATGTCGAGCACAATATTCACAAGAATCATGAACCTGGAGTCTGCAAAGGACATTTGGGACTACCTCAAAAAGGAATACCAAGGCAATGAAAGAACCAAAATATGCAGGTGCTTAACCTAATCAGAGAATTTGAAATGCAAAAGATGAAAGAGAAAGAAAACATCAAAGACTACACTGACAAGTTGCTGAGATAATAAACAAAGTGAGATTGCTTGGTAAGGACTTTCCTGATGAACCAATTGTGCAAAAAATACTTGTATCTGTGCCTGAAAAATATGAGTCTAGGATTTTTTCATTAGAAGAGTCAAACGATTTATCTAGCATATGGGAGAATTGGTGAATGCATTGCAGGCGCAAGAGCAAAGGAGATTCATGAGAGGAGAAGAAATTGTGCAGGGTGCTTTTCAAGCAAAGGCCCAAAATTCAGGAAAAAGCAAAGACAAGAGGAACAATAAGAAAAAGAACAACAAGAAAGCAGAAAATAATGATAAAAACGGAGGAAACATATCCACCTTACCCACACTGTAAAAAAACAAATCACCTACAAAGGAAGTGCGGTGGAGATCAGATGTCAAATATGGAAAATGTGGTCAGATTGGACACATGGAGAGGATTTGCAAATCACAACAACATGAAGGAAAAGCAAATGTTGTTGCTGAGGAATATGAAAAGGAGCAACTGTTCGTTGCAACCTATTTTACAACAACAAATTTCTAGTGACTCTGGCTGATTGATAGTGGTTGCACACATCATATGACAAATAATCGGGAACTTTTCAAGGAGCTCGACAAGACTATGATTTCCAAAGTTAAAATTGGAAATGGTGAATACATCTCACTCAAAGACAAAGGAACTATGGCTATAGAAAGCTTATCAGGTTTGAAGTATATTTTTGATGTTTTATGTGCTCAACATTGACCAAAACTTGCTTAGTGTTGGATAGTTGATTGAGAAGGGCTTCAAAGTTATATTTGAAGGCAAATAGTGCATAATCAAAGATGACAGAGACAGAGATGTATTTAAGGTGAAAATGAGAGCAAAAATTTTTGCTCTAAATCTAATGGAGGAGGAGCAAATAGCTTTTCCAAGTAGTACAAGCAATATGGAATTATGGCACAAAAGGCTTGGGCATTTCCATCATGCTAGACTCTTATATATGCAAAAACACAATCTAGTAAAAGGGGTACCATGGCTAGAGGATAGGCTTTCTAACTGTGTGGCTTGTCAGTATGGAAAGTAAGTCAAGATACCTCTCTCAAACTGCATGGAGAGCAACACGCAAGCTTCAACTTGTACACAAGATGTTAAGGACCTAAAAGAACTGCTTCTTTAAATGGTTGTAAGTACTATATTACATTTATTGATGATTATACCAGATTTTGTTGGATTTATTTTCTCAAAGTCAAATCTGAGGTTGCTGATGTTTTGGAAATACAAAACATGGGTAGAAAATCAAAGTGGTTGTAGGATGTAGATAATAAGGTCAAACAATGGGAAGGAATACACTTGTGAAAATTTCAAATAGTTCTATGATGATGGTATTGAACACCAGCCTACCGCACCATATAACTCACAGCAAAACAGTGTAAGTGAGAGAAAAAATAGAACTACTATGGAAATGACAAGGTGTATGCTACATGAAAAGGGCTACCAAAGAAACTGTGGGCGGAGGCTGCAAACACTGTAGTTTTTTTCTTAAATAGGCTACCAACCATAGTTCTACAAAAAAGAACTCCATTTGAAGCTTGGTTTAGTTACAAACTAGACCAACAACATCTAAGAACTTTTGGTTGTCTCTGTTTTTCTTATGTACCACAGGTGAAAAGAGACAAACTTGATAAGAAGGCAGAACCAGGAGTGTTTATTGGATATAACAGCTCATTCAAAGCTTATAGAATTTTTCAACCACAAAATGGAAAAATTCTTGTAAGTAGAGATGTCAAGTTCATCGAAGATAGACAATGGAACTGGGAGGAGTCAGTAAAAAAGCAGTAGTCAGAGTTTTGGCTAAACACTAATGATAACATTGATGATAAACTAGTCATAGGTATGGTCATTATCTAATTTTATGAAAGGTGTAACATTGTTATTTTTGAGCCTGCAGAGTTTAAGGAGGCAAAGAAGGATAACAAGTGGATTGAAGCAATGAAAAATGAACTAAGAATGATTGAAAAGAATGACACATGGGAGTTGGTGAACAGACTCAACAGAAAAAGCCCATAGGAGTCAAATGGGTTTATAGAACCAAACTTAATGCAGATGGTTCGGTAAACAAATACAAGGCTAGATTAGTTGTGAAAGGATATGCTCAAGTGTGTGGAGTAGATTACTTAGAGACTTTTGTGCCTATAGCACAACTTGATACAATTAGAATGTTGGCCTTCTCAGCACAGAAAGGATGGAAGGTTTACCAGTTAGATGTAAAATCTACCTTCTTAAATGGTTATTTACAGGAGAAGATTTTTGTAGAATAGCCTGAGGGTTCTCAAGTCAAGGGACAAAAAAAGAAGGTCTACTTGTTAAAGAAGGCCTTATATGGTCTTAAACAGGCTCCCAGGGCCTGGTACAGCAGGATTGATGAATATCTTCACAGTCTTGGCTTTTTTAAAAGTCCAAGTAAAGCCACATTATATGTAAAAGGAATGAATGCTAATTTAATTATAGTTTCTATTTATGTTGATGACCTGCTTGTAACAAGACGTGATGAGAAGTTGATGGAGGATTTTAAAGCTGAAATGCTCAAAGTATTTGAGATGACAGACCTTGGCTTAATGTCCTACTTTCTGGGAATGGAGGTGAAGCAAATCATAATGGAATCTTCATATGCTAAAAGAAGTACGCGAGGGAAATACTCAAGAAATTTCACATAGAAGATTGCAAAAGCACAAGCACTCCAATGAATCAAAAGGAGAAATTCAGCAAGAACGATGGAGCAGACAAAGTTGATGAAGGTCAGTACAGGAGTCTAATTGGATGTTTGATGTATCTTACAGCAACCAGACCAGACATTGTGTTTGCAGTAAGTCCACTATCATGATTCATGCACTGTGCCAGTGAAATGCATCTTCAAGCTGCCAAAAGAGTTGTAAGATATATCAAGGGCATAATGAATTATGGTATCAAATATTCTCACTTTCAGAATTTTATGCTCCATGGTTGTTCTAATAGTGACTGTGCAGGTTCCGTTGATGATATGAAAGGTACAACTGGTTTTTGTTTTAGCTTTGGATCATGAATGTTTTCATGGTGTTCAAAAAAATAGGATTTGGTGGCTCAAAGTACAGCCGAAGCTGAATATGTGACAACAACTGCTGTAGTGAACCAAGCAATTCGGATCAGAAAGATACTGGCAGATTTACATATGAAGCAAAAAGAGGCAACACAGATTTATATAGACAACCAAGCTGCAATTTCAATCGCAAATAATCCTATTTTCCATTGTAGAACTAAGCACTTCAAGATCAAGTTGTATTTCTTAAGAGAAGTACAAAAAGAAGGTGAAGTCAATCTACTTTATTGCAGAACCAAGGATCAAATTGCAGATGTGTTAACCAAACCTCTGTCAAAAGCTAGTTTTGAAGCCTTAAGAAACAAACTAGGCCTCTGTAGTTATTAAGGCAAGGAGAAGTGTTGAAAAAATACCTAAAATAGCTACAGTGGCTGAAGACCAAATTTTTAGGAAATAAGATGATGTTTTTGAATTTCAAATTTTACTTGTTATTAGGAGGTTGTTATCAGCAGATTGTTTCCTTTTTTTCAGCAGATTTGTTACATTTTCTATTAAACTTAAGCTCTATTTAAAGGAGCTATGCAGTGAATAAAATCATCTCTCCACCACAACTAGTTTTTCCTCTGTGTTGTTCTTTCTTTGCTCAATTTTTATGTTCAATACCAACAGCTCTCTTCAAATATCTTAAAATTCGGACAATTACATCCTAATGACTAGTACATGAAGATTCTAAAACTGACTAATCACACATATAGGAAATGAAATATCTGGTCTTGTCATAGTTAAGTAGTTTTAGCAACCAACCTTACTGACTAGGATTTTTCAATAAATCACCTTTATCTACCGCAATGGATTAAACTAACATTGACATCGGCGAGAGAATTGACGATAACGATGAACCTTATATATATGTGATTCTTTATATACACACAAGAGCATAACAAAACACAAAGAATTAGGATTTCTACTATGATACTATGATGAGGTATGAGAATGAATAGAATTGCTTGATTCCCTTTGGGTCTCGGTGTAAAATTTATATTCACATATATATAAGTTAGGAAAATAGAATAACCTAAACTAGCCCTAAACCTATTTCTATGTTTATATAATAATCTCTAACAGTCTCAATGAAGCACTCCACATATGACTTTTTATCTCTAGATAGGTTGGTGCCTACTCTAAAACCCAGGAGTATGTCATTTTCATAGACCTTAATAGAAATCTAATCTTAGATAGGATTGGTCAAGAATTCTCATGGTTTTCTAGTTCTTTGAATAACAAAATTCATTCACTTTGAGGTTTTCCACCTCCTTGTACATGGAGAAACCTTCTTTAGAAGTCTTCCTAAATATAGAACTCAGAATCTCAAGCGAAATAGGTCTCTGTACATAGTCCTAAAGTCCACAAATTCACAACTCTTGAGAGAGAGATTCCTACGGTGATCTAACACAATCCTGTGAGCTTCCCACAGAGCTCTTTTGCATTCAAATGCAGTCTTAGCATTTTGTCATGATTAACCATCGAACTTCTCAGGATGAATAAGGTTTCTAACTTTTCAAATACTCCAAAATACAATTTTATTCCATTGTGTTCTGGCTTTAAATCCCTTAATAATATTCTATGACACCTTATTCAATGCCTAAGAATGTGAAATTGAACTTCAATTTTTTATTCATTGATTTGCCAATTACAAACGTAAACCTAATATGGTTAGTAACATATTCCTTGGCAACGGCGCCAAAAATTGACCGCGGTTAAATATTACGTCTAGAAAAACCCTTAAGTGCAAGAGTGTGCAGTATAGTTTTACCTGGTGAGTCCATGATCATATCCACAAAGAACTTTGATATTGTACACTAGGGTTTTCTAAGTTCTTTTATCTATTGGTTTTTTCTTTTTTTGAAAAAAAAAACAACGAAAAGAAAATCGGTTTTAGTTTTGAAAAGTTTTAATTTATAACTACTAAATAAGTAAACTAAATTGCAATAATTAAATCAAACTAAAATAAAAGCAATAACACTACTCATTCAAGATAATTTAATATTTTGATCTAACTTACAAATCTGGGTGGATTCACTACTTTATGATTTGATGTGTTTTATCTCATTTTAAGTTTCACGTAATGGAAAAATAAACCAGAAGTTATCTTCTTGAAAACATTTTTAGATTCCAAAACACAGTTTTCAAATCTCGTTTAGGATTATAAACCCGAAAAATATTATGATATTTCATTTTTGGATTCAGATCTGATTTACTTATTTCAAAATTATTAAGAAACATTTAATCGAGAACTCTTATCAGTGATTGCAGAGAATATGATCAAGAAAACTTGTTTTCGAAGGCTTTTGAAAAAATAATACAGATCTGAAAATTGTAAACCCATATATGCAAATTTTCACTTTGCGTGTATGGATCTATGTACATCTCATTAATCATAGTGATCCACCCATCTTTACTAAGTTAAATCAAGAATAAAAATCTAACCTAGCATAGATGAAATAATAAAACAGTAAATAAAAAGATAATACAAAAGCAAAATAAATTTCATTGAATAAAATGAAACACATATCGTTCTTTGCAATAAATTAAACCTAAATCCAAAAGCAATCAAAAACTCTCCAAAAACTAAACTAAAAACCATCTATCCCATTCTACTATTCTTGAAAAAAATAAAATAATGAAGAATGTTATTTTTGATGACTGAAAGAACAACAATATCTAAAGCTTAAACCTAAACCCTAACTTAATTTCTCGTGCATGCTACTCCCAGTAGTCCAAACCATTCGAAGGGGTGTCTCAGACCACAGTATGGTTCCAGTTATTAATTTTCTTCTTTCTCTTATTCTCCAGCCTTGCCCTTGCTCTGGTCGTCGGGGTGTCTGGACCACTATATCTTTTTCATCACTTTTATCATCACTTATTTCGATTATGTTCTTATTTCACTGTAATTAGAAAATAAAATAGAATAAATATTAAAAACAACCAAAAAACTATAAAATTATAAAATAAATGCTTATTTTATAACTTATTTATAACTTACAACCTAATTGTTAGGTTTGTAATTACACTTTTCAAATGTAATCAGAAGCAAATGGAACGAGTTTTTTTAACTTCAAATACTCGTAAGATACCACTTATAGAAAGAAATTCACTCATCAAGGGTTCGTACATACCTATTAACATATGATGCTATCCTAGTTGCACACAACCCTACAAATAAATAAGTGAATTAGATTGAAGTTCAAAGTAGACATCTCATAACCATGTTCCAATGCATAGGCAAGAGATCACATGACAACTTACACAAGACCACTGCATGCATAATACAAGAGTTGCTTGCTTAGAATCCACTAGGTCTTTGTTTCGGTTGCAACTTGGCTAAGGGTAATGGTTAACAATGGAAGATATGGAAATCAAAGCACATGTCTTGAGAAAAAATGCTCAAGTGTGCATAAGTCCCAAACTACTCATTTCTTTTCCAAACCCCAACAAGAACTATAACAAGAAGCTTATTCACAAACTTACAAACTACTCATGTGACATTCTCAATAATTACAATACAATGCACAAGTCCTACAATTACATAAGAAAAAATGAATGAAAAACTTTTTTCTTTTATTTTCGTTTTTTTTCTTCCCTTTTTCTTTTTTTTTATTTTTTATTTTTTTGAAAATTTGAAATATACATCAGCTGAATTCTCCATCCAACATTTCCTCTTAATACACTCTCAAGAGTTTTCTTCCAACCCAAGTCCACATCATTGACATTTAGACACTTTCAAAACCCAAGACAAGTGAGGATAAGGCTTAAAGTATGTGAATGGGCTTAAGAGATAATTTTTGTGGTGAGAATCAAGAAAACAAATAAAAATCAAAAAAAAAATATATAATAAAAAGATTTCAAGTTGGTTCCTAGAGTAATTTCTTATCAAGGAAGGATAAAGAGGCTCAAAAATAGCAAAGAAGGCTAGCATCATATTCAAATCTTGCAACAATTCATAATGTGCCAAGTGAAACTCATGCAAGTGTGTGTGATGCAATTGGTGCATTGAAAACCAAAGTGAAGAATAAAAGAGCTGTGATTATATGCAACCCCTCAAGAAAAGGAAAATAGGCTCAAAAGCTCACCATTAAGGAGTATAAGTCTCCACCTAGTCCAAGAATGCTTAGTTAACCAATGTTAAACAAAATTCATTCCTAAGTACATAAGCTCTTTTCCATGATAGTCACAAAAATGCACAAAGTCATAACACACTCAATTTGAACTAAGCTTCCTATTAAAGTTTGAACAAAACTCATTCATCCTCTCTCACTCAATTTCACAATCAACCAAACTAAAAAAAGGGCTAACATGTAGGTACAAATGTGCTAATTCGTGTATTCAAGCTTAAAGATGCTCAAAAATTTTTAAATTTTACAATTTTGTCACAAAGGTCATCATGCAAACCCTACCCCACAACTTAAAATTCATACTGTCCTCAATGTGAGGACCATGAAGCATATGTGGGTCCATAATGTGCAATAGTAAGCATGATGATAAGCATAATGATTAGGCAATATATAACACATAAGCTAAACATGCACCCAAGAGAAGAACCCCAACATCCCCCAACCTAGTTTCTACAACACTTCCAACAACAACCAATAGCATATATCTAAGTTTTAAGCTCAAAATGTAGAAACAGAAGGTAAAAATGGTGGATATTATCTTAAGAGCTTTCTTATTTGAAGAAAATAAAGAGCTATATAAGAGAAAAAGGTTAGAAGAAAGTAAAAATAAAATAAAAAAAAAAGAGAATTAGTACAAAGACAAAATAAAAATAAAGAAAAGAAAATAAGAAAAAAAGCTAAACTAACAAGAAATCAAAAAAATATAAAGAAAGAAAAATTTAATCTACTATATACACAGGTAATGACGAAAGGTTTATCCGACACCCTTTCCATTTTTTTTTACTTAAGGCATATCAATATCACCCCCCAACTTAGTCTCTAGCACCTCTCAACAATAGATAGTATATCCATGAAGTACAAAAATTGAAGCACAAAACTAAATAAAAAAGGTAGTTGAGACATTACCTCAAGCAATTTATTCCTTTGAATCAAATTGTACTAAAAAAAATAAAACTTTTACGAGAGAAAATATTAGAATAAACAAATAAAAGTAAAATAAAATCAAAATAAAATTTAGTCTAGGTAGAAAGATAACAAAAGTAAAAAAAATAAAATCTAATCTACTAATATATAAGGGTTAATGCAAAAAATATACTATCTAACTCTTAATCGTTTCCAAGCCTCATCAAATGGTTTTAGAAATGAAATATTCTCCTTGGGTCCAGGAGGTACCGAAAACGAGTGTGCTCCCAGTATTAAGAATACTAGAGAATGCATAGCTTTATGGGGATCCTTGAACCGCAAATATGGCCTAAGGTTATATGCATATGTGAACATGGAATGTGGTTTGTGTTCTCTAGTATCCATTCAGACACCTAAGAAGTCAATGCAAACTAATTACACTTGAAAAGTATAATTATAAACTCAATAATTTAACTCTAAATCATACATAACTTAATAAATTTAAGAGTTTTGTTATTTTTTATCACTTCTTGGGTTTATTTTCTAAAATGCAGAAAAGAGAAGTAAATAATCAAAATTAGCAGCAAGGAAAGTGACTCAAACAATAAAAAGGGCCTATGGTCCAGACACCATGATGTTCGGTTCGAACCAGGTCAAGAACAAGGCTAGAGAAGCAAAACAAAAATAAGGATGAAGGACACTATGGTCCAGACACCCCCATGGGTGGTCTGGACCACTGCAGGCTATTTTGCGCCGTTTTGTTAAATTTCTAGGATTTTTCATATAACTATAAATATGAAACTTGTACGACCATTTTGGCACTTCTACAATACGTTTTTTCCAGATTCTTTTAGGGAGTTTTCTGAGTGTTTTTGGAGGATGCTATCAAGGTTTTTCGGATTATTCATAGGAGCTTTATCGATTTTCACTGTTCATCGCTTTGCTTTTGATTCAATTTTGAAGTATGGTATTTTTATTTTACTAATTTAATAACATTTTATATTTATTTATCTGCTAATTTTTATGATTATTATGAATCTTGAAACAATGCTAGGCTAGATCTTTCAACCTTGATTTAATGAATCCAAGAGAGAGTGGGGTACTCAATAAATAAGATGTGCTAGGGTTATGTATTTGTAACATGAAAACATATACGTATATTTAATCCTTTTCAAATTAGATTTATCATTGTTAAAAGACTTTTGAAAACGAAAATCTTTGATCATATTCCAATAATCACTGATAAAGGTTTTCAATCTTTTAATTTCTTTTGAAAACTTTGAAACAAATAAATTAGATTTGAATTCAGAAGTAATATAGAAAGAAGATTTTCCAATTCCATAATCCTCAACGTAAATATGGAATTGTGTTTGTGAAAATTTTGAAGGCTTTCACACAAATATTTTCCAATTTATTTTTCCGTTATATGTGAAATTTAAATTGTTGAGCATAGCACATCAAATTGTGAAAAATTATTCCACTCGAACTTGATCGTTAAATCAAGGTCTCTGAATTATTTGAATTTATTTGTTAATTTGTTATTGCTTGATTGCTTTAGGAAATTAATTTTAGTTTATTGTATTGAGTTTGCTTATTTAATTTAATTTCAGTTGTTTAGCACTTTTATTAGGAAAAACTAAAAATTTGATACCCTGCAATTTCTAAACCTGATTAAATTTAAGATTAGCGAACTTATAAAACCTAGAAACTAATATATTAGTTCCTTGTGGATACGATCTTAGACTCACTATGTAAAACTACACCACACACCCTTATTGCACATTTAGAAGGTGGTCACAAACTACCTTTTTGGTCTTCACCACTTCCCTACATGTTTGGTCAATCTTGGTCAGTAGGATTCTCAGTTGCAGTTAGGGCAAAAGAGAAAAGATGTGCACCACTTCACTTTTAGGCCTGTTTGTCGAGCTCTCAAAAGATGATAAAGAAAATTCACTCTCAAATAGTCCTATGGGACTGAATTGGGAACCCATTCATAACTAGAATCATACTTCCACTCAAATGTAAGGGTCTCAACAAGTAAGTCAGCAAGTGTACTAGTCTTAATAGAAAAAGATATCAGAAGTGGTCTCAGTGGTGGTGGTATATATAACATGATGAAACTAAACTGACTGACTCAACAGTGTGCTCCCGTGAACCTATGGCATCAAAGCTCTCAGAATGAGTATTAGGACTTTCCAAGGTCACCTGAGTTGTTAGGGTGGGATGAACTTCAAGCTCCATGGTGGTGTTGGTTGGCATGTCCTTTAAACTCTCAACAAATGAAGTCTCGTACATGTTAGAGTCTGGTGGGAATGAGTCAAGGGTTCATTCCCTTCATCATCCCAACTATTGTTTGAATAGTCGCTCCACTCAAAGTTTAAGGTTTTTAAATTAGGGTCTTCTTGTGCCAAAAACAAAAAGGCCCTAGATTCAGCAATTTCAATTTCAGTGAGTGGGCAGGCATAAGGACCTGTTGTACGCTCGAACAATGTAACATCTAATGTAGAGTCAATATATATGTAAGTCTCATGTGCACTAGAATCGACTTTTAAGTTAATTTCTTCCCTATGTTGAATTTGCTCGTAGAGTGACTCAAGAAAATCCCATGCCGACTTCGAAGTAAAGTCAAGGAACTTACCACCAGATAGCTCCTCAAGAACGTGGCGCATCTAAAAATAAACCATTATAGAAAAATCAAATGATGAGCCATAACTTAATATTAAAATTTGGGTAAATGTTTAATAAATTTTTAAATCTCTCCTAATATTGATAAATTTCTACACCATAATTTTGAGAAAATTTTCCAAGTTGAAACCGGAGGGTGAAGTTTTAAAAACTAGGGAGAAAAGTTGCAATAAAATCAATTTGTAACTTTTCCCAAATATTAATAGAGCAACTAGCAGCACAGTACCAATTATCGGCCACTCTGCATAATGATAACAGGAAAAAATGATACTTAAAAGTGTCATCCATATAACCATTCGTGCAATAGAAACAAATTGACTCAAAACTTTCTAAATGGACCCTAGGGCCCTCATGTTCAAATCCATGAAATTTAGGTAGTATGAAAAAAAAAATTCTAGGCAAAAATTAGTTCCATAAATGTTGCCTAAATAATCAATGAGAGGGTGGAAAGGATATGGTGAACTAGAATTATAAGAAAAAAATCCATGTTCATGAATCTTTTTCTTCTTTTTTTTTTTTTTTTTTTGGTGAAAATGGCAGAAGAGTAACCTAAAACCGCCCTAATAAATCAAACTACAAAAGTTCCCTGGCAATGGCAACAAAAACTTGACCTCCTCCAAATATTGCAGTTAAATAAACCTCCAAGTATAAGGGTGTGTGGTGTAGTTTTACCTGATGAGTCCAGGATCGTATCCACAGAGAACTTTAAGATTAAGCACTAGAGTTTTTTAAGTTCTTCTATCTACCTGTTTTGTTTTAAAAACATGAAAAGAAAATAAAAAAATTAATTTTGGGTTTTGAAAAGTGTTGATTAACTAACTGATAAAAAATAAAATAAATTGCGAGAACTAAACTATACTAAAATTCAAGAAATTAAATCACTTCTATTCTAATTAATAAAAAAGTAAGATTCAAAATTAAACTAAACTAAAACAATGAAAGTAATAAAACTACACATTCATGATAATTTACGATCCTTGATTCAACTATCAATTTCAAGTGAAAGTACTAATTCACAATCTGATGTGCATTAACCACGACTTAAAATTCACGTACAAGAAAATTCAATTGGAAAATATCCTATTGAAAACTCTTAAAATTCCAAAAACACAGTTTTATGTTCACGTTTAGTATTATAAAACTGGAAGGTTTTTCTTTTATAATATTTTGGTTCAAATCCAATTCATTTATTTCAAAAATATAACAGAAAAATTTAATTCGAAAATTCTTATTAGGGATTACAGAGAATATGATCAGGGGTTTTCATTTTTAAAGGCTTTTGAAATAAATAAAATCAAATTTGAAAATAAAATGCAGGTTTATGCGTAGATGTTTTCACATCACATGCATAAACCTACGCACATTATATTATATTGATCCTAGCATTCCACTCTTCCTTGATTCGTTGAATCAAGGTTGAGCGATTTAACCTAACGTTATTGTAACGTAAAAACAGAATATAAAAACAATGACAAAAAATGAAATAAACTTTTTTAAATAAAAATCAAAACTAGAATACCGTACTTTGAAGTAAAGTGATTACACAATCTACGAGCGATCAAGATCAAAGCTACTCCAAAACCCAAATTAAAACTCCTAATTGCATTCTACTATTCTGAAAATAAAAATAATGAAAAACGTTCTCCTGACGGTTGAAAAAAAACAATATATAGTCTAAACCGAAACCCTACAAACCTAAAATTCCCCATGCAATCTGCCCGCAATGCTCCGAACCATTTGAAGGGGTCCCAAACCACAATATGGTTCTAGTTATTAATTTTCTTCTTTCTTCTTATTCTCCGGTCTTGCCCTTGCTTCAGTCCAGACCAGTCGTCGGGGTGTTCGGACCATTGTATCCTTTTCAGTCACCTCATTGTTGCGTATTTCAATAATTTCAATTTCTTTCCTGCATTTTGAAATCAAAATATCATAAGTAAAAATTAACTGAAAACTTTAAAATAAATGTATAAATTATGATTTAAATTATAGTTTGTAATTACACTTTTTTAAGTGTAATCAAGGGTCTTCCAAAAGATTGATAACATCAACCGTCCAAATTTATTAACTAAGTGGCCACTTTAGTTTAATGAATTATTAGTGGTTAAGATCCTGACATGGCTGGCTCCCTAAGATTATAAATACCGAAGCACATTCCAGGTCCCAATCACGGTGTTCAAGCCCCTCTCTCTCTCTCTCTCTCTCTCTCTCTCTCTCTCCTCTCTCTCTTCTCTCTCTCTCTCTCATTCCATTATTGTAATAAAAAAATTAGAGGATTACCCAAACTATTTCCTTCTCTAGCTATGGCCTATATCCAGAGCATTTATACCTGTTCCATTCTTCTTGCACTAATTGCATGCAATGAAATTCTATTCACTGAGGAAAGACAGCTAAAAGCAATGGGAAAGGAGGGATACAATTCTATACAAGAGGAAAAGGAAACAAGACATGGAATCCAAGCCATCAACTCCCGCCAAAACCCTGGAGGTCAGCATCATGGATATGATTATCCGGCCCCGCACGCAAGTCATGTTCCTGTAACGGACCTTTCTGTCACTGGGAAGAAGGATATTCCCCCAACAACGACACTAGATCAAAATCTTGGATCTAATGATTCAGTTGCACTGTATGCTGCTGATGATTTCAGACCTACAACACCAGGCAACAGCCCTGGTGTGGGTCATTATTTTGATAGCCAGAAGGATGAGGTTCGAAAGAACACACAAAATAATGGTGGTGTCAGCCATTCCATGGCAAGAGACACAGATGATTTCCGACACACAATTGCGGGTCACAGCCCTGGGGTTGGCCGTTATTTTCAAAACACAAATGCAGAGCAAAATCCATAGATCCATAGAGACATGCATGAGACTATATTATAACTTGCCTATCCGGTGAAATGATGTTATGTGCGTGGTCAATTCCGTTTTATTAGGTTCCATGAATTGTCTCTTAACGAGACTAACATATCTTCTATGTATGTTGATGCTTCCATTTTTAGTTATTGCAAATTTATATTATTGTTTACAATAAAAATTATTTGCCTCTCTATCTCTCTCTCTCTCTGTCTCTGTGCTTCTGTCTCTGTCTCTGGGATAAATTTGCATCCAAGAATTTAAATATAAAAGCACAGTCATTAGCATGTGTGGATATATTTGTCTCTTAGCAGAGACACGCAAGCCCAAATACAATAAAAAAACACTCCCCAGCATGTACAGATGTGAAAAGGGAGATGGTATGCATTATTTCAAGAGTCGGCAAAAAATTTACATGACTTCTGCAACTTCTGCCAGATACGCAAATACCGTAATCCAATCAACTTTGAAAATTCAGGACTTAATAATATAACCCAATGTTTCTTGTTTGATTCATTCAAATTAACAAGAACACAATTATTAAAAGCTTATTACATTGGCCCCCTTTACTGAACCTATGGCAGAACACCATCTTCTACTTATCCTGAACTAATGGCAGGACACCATCTTCTAATTCTACTGAACTTATGGAAGTTGGATAGAAAGAGAAATTTGTAGGTTTCCACTAAAAAAAAAGAAAAAATAATTTATTAATTTTTATCATTTATTAGATCCTATTATGAAAAGTTAAGTTTTATCTGGCAAGAAAGAGGCCATTAAAAAATATGAGTGATATATTAAACACACGTGGTTTCTATTAAAAAAAGAAGAAAAACAGTTTTTGTTTTTATTTTAGGTGAGTTTCAATATAAAAAATTTAAGTTGGTCGAGGACTTTTAATTTGTCCAGGAGTTATTGTTCAAGAAATGTTTATTTTTTCTAATAAAGTATAATACATATGTACGAAGTTAAGGGGGCATGACCACGTGCACTGTACCAACCACGTCGCTGAAGGGTGCATGCATGCATGGGATCCGCGTCAAATTAACCTTATTAATTTATTAATTAGGATGACTCAATAGTCATAGAAGTGATCGAAGGGGCAAAATTTTCAATTAATTCATACCAGCTCGATGCAAATAAATAGTCGCCCCTCCCTGCATTACTTTTGCGCATAGAGTAATTCAGTCTTTTGCAGTCAACTACTTTTTGCTTAGCTAGCAAGATGAGAGCTCCAACAATTGTTTTAGTTCTTCTAGCACTCGCTGTTCTTCTGAGCGTCAAACCTCACGAAGCTGCTAGTCGAATCCTCACTGAAGAACGTAGCAAAGTCATGGGATTGAAAAAAGAAACTAACAATAATAATCTTCCACTACCGTCTCTACAGAAGGGCAAGTCTCGTCCTCCGAGACCAAATCCCCCACCTTTACTCCCGGCCCCGGGAGACCTCCAGCACAGGAAAAGAGCGAAGCGATTAGTGCCCTCAGCCAAAAAAGTTTTGCCGGTCACACCATGCAAGAACAAGAGGAAGAAAATCTTGTTTCTCAATCTCTGGCGAAAGGTGTTGGCCGCCCACCGGCACCCAATCTCACCACCAGTGACCCTCCCACCCCGCCGGCTACTTAGAAGTTATTAACAATGTCAGGAACGATACAATATGAACATGCACCTAGCTAGTATAAATATATATATGATTACTAAAATAAGCCAGCTGGTGCAATTAACTAAATGGTTATGCTATTAATTTTGTGTTTGACAATTAATGTTTGGTTGTGTTTTTATGTACTTTTTCCCTAGGGATAGTGAAACCCTAGAGGATGATTTTGGTGTGTATTTTGATATTCATAACAAAGAATAAAAGCTCGCTGTGGTGCCTTTTCTTACTACTATCTTGTTTTTGAATAATTAGAGAATTTAAATCAATAATTTTAAGATTAACTTGAATTAATAAGTGATGGAATTAATTTAAATGATAATACATGATTTTTTTAATAATTATTAATGATTACTATCAAATTAATACTATCAAAGAGTTTTATCAAGTACATAGTTTTATTGAGTCCTAACAAAAGAGTTTTATCAGGACATAACAAAAGACCATTCAGCTGTTCGTTTTGAATTCTGTTAGTGATAGATGAGAAGCAAATCCCAAAAAGAATTTCAAAACGCAATCTTGGGGCATGTATGTCAATTGTGCTAGTACCACCTTGTTCTTCAATATTTTAAACATATTATGAGAGAAAAGGCATAAGACATTGTTTAAAAAATATGTAAATGACCTTTCACCTAGTTGGAGATGTACAAAATTTGTTCTTGAAAAAAAAGAGTAGAGCAATCCAGTACTAAATCTCTGCTTGGCATTAGTTGCCAGTCAATCCACTTCAACAAATGTTTTGGTACAGTAATACACCCAAAATGAATATTCTGCTGAGGGCCACTTGAGAACTGAATGCACATGTAACGTGCATGATATGCATGACACCCCAAATTATACTGTCATGATCTGAAGAACTTTTTTACTGCTGAAAATGAATGATATTGGATATTAAAAAAAAAAAAAAAATTCCAAGTTGAAAGCCATGACCATGAGAGTGCCCATTTATGTCTGGGCATTGTAATTTAGCTTAGAGCGAGTGTCGCTGAGAAGAATTGTACATGATGCTGTTCAGATTAACACAAATTTTCTGGATCATCCCTCTAGCCATGGTCAAGTGGTAAGTGATATTGCAGAAAGGTGGATATTCCTTATTCGTAAGATCAGTCAATGAGTCAATAAATCTTAACATGAAGCAGCTAACTAATCATGATTCATGAACATCACTAAAAAATCTTGCACGTGACATAATAAATTAAAAGAAAACACAAACCGACAACTTAAAAACGGTATTTCACTTGAACTTGTCGACTGCAACAGTCCAAAGCACGCGAGCCATCCATATAAAAAATACAAATCCATAACATGACAATCTATGCTTTAGTACAGTGTGGAAGGCCAACTAAGCTCATTTTGTTGTTCCACTCAAACACACCCGAGCCCATCAATCTGATTTGTCATAAACATTTGTTCAAGGATTGCTACACTTGCAACATTCAAATAGTCAAGCAGCGCTTCAGCAAAATGAAAGGTCATTGGACACAGTCAAAGATCAAGCGCTTCAACCACTGACATTGTGACGTAGCTCGGCTACGAAGGAACAAGAAAATAAAGAAAACAAAGAAGAAAGGCTGAAAGAAATATTCTAGGTTTCAATCTAATCAAATCTGTCTAAAACAATAATGTAAGATGCTATTTATAGGTATCAACAGAAAATCCTAACCCTAATAGATAAATCCAAAACAAATCAATAAATAAATAAATAATAATAATCCAAAAATATAATAAATAAATAAACTAATAGTAATAAAAATATCATTGGGCTTGGACTTCCTATCTCGTCTAGGCTAGATGGGCCTACTCCATGCTCCATCATTCTCCCCGGGTTAAAAGAACTCTGCTCCGAAGAGTGGGAGGAAAGGTAGCAATCCAACAATGAAGGATCCAAATGACGAAGATCATCCTCCAGTATCCAAGTAGCATCAGAATCAGGACGACCATGCCATTTGACAAGGAAGCGACGAAAACCACCATCTCGAGAAGTCACGAACTCATCATCAAGGATAGTGTCCACTATCTCATTAGAATACTGTAACGAAGGCACAAAGGTGCACCTTTGCTAGCTCCACCTGCAGACACACTAGAAGGCAAAGTAGGAGGCTCAAAAGTGCCTCGGTAAGGTAGTAAATCCTCTACATTGAAAACAGGACTAATATCCATTCATTAGGCAAATCAAGAAGATATGCATTAGATCCCAGTCTACGAATGATAGAATAAGGGCCCATGGCTCTTGCATAAAGTTTTTTTGAAAATGTTTTGGAATTCTTTCAGGACGAATGCGAACCATGACATATTCACCAACATTAAATTCCCTAGATTTACGATGCACATCAGCAGCTAGTTTATACTCTTCATTACTTAGAGAAATCTTTCCTAATCTCAGCATGTAAGTCATGGATGTGTTTGGCAAATTTTCTGCAGGTTCAGACACACGCATATGAGGTGGCAAAGGAACAAGATCAATGGGTGTGCGGGGTGAGTAGCCATTAACAATTTGAAAAGGACTTTTACCAGTTGAACGTTAACAGAATTGTTATAAGCAAACTCAGTGGCAAAATTAAATCCCAAACACTTGTTTTACCCCAACCAAACACCTAAGCATATCACCCAAACTACGATTAACAACTCAGTTTGACCATCAGTTTGAGGATGAAAAGCAGATGAAAATTTCAAGTGGTTCCAAACAATTTCCAAAGAGTTTTCCAAAAATAGCTAACAAATTTCACATCCCTATCAGATACAATGGTGGAAGGCAACCATGAATTTAACAACTTCTTAAAGAATAATTTAGCAATATGGAAGAATCATTAGTTTTGTTACGGAATAAAATGTGCCATCTTAGAAAACCTATCAACACAACCAAAATAGAATCATGCCCTCTAGCAGTTAGGCAATCCAAGAAAAATCCATGCTAACATCCTTCCAAGGTTCATGAGGAACAGGTAAAGGAGTATATAAACCGGTTTTGTTTCTTAGCCTTAGCTAACTGACATGTTACATTGTGCAACTATCCTAGCAACATCCTTTTCAGAGCGGCCAATAAAATCTATCTTCAACCAATGCAATAGTTTTACCTCCCAAAATGTCCACTAAACCACCTGCATGCATCTCCCAAACTAACAAATCCCTAAGTGATGTTCGAGGTATGCACAATTTAGTCACTTTAAACAAATAACCATTTTCAACAAGAAAGTCAACATACTCATGACGGTTACCTTTACTAACCTCATCATAAATAACACCAAAGTCAGGACATGCAGAATACTCATCCTTCAATCTATCAAACCCAATGATATGAGCACTATGATGAAGTGTAACAGTTAATCGACTAAGTGCATCAGCAGCTTTGTTTTCAATACCAGCACGATGGTTAGTCACAAAAGAATATTCATTCAAAAATTCAACCCACTTAGCATGTCGGCATTCAATTTTTTTGTGAGTTTAAATATCTTAAAGCTTGGTGGTCAGAAAACAACACAAACTTAGTAGGCAACAAATAAAACCTCCAAAAGCGAAGACTTGCACTATAGCATAAAACTCTTATCATATATAGAATATCGTCTTTTAGCATCATTGAGTTTTTAATTAAAAAAAGCTATAGGGTGACCTTCTTGACTTAAGATACCACCAATACCTACACCTGATGCATCACAAGAAACCTCAAAAACTTTGGTAAAATTAGGATGTCTCAAAACAGGTGCCTCAGTCATTTTGACCTTGATTTCTCTGAATGCCTGGCTAGCAGCATTAGACCATTAAAACTCCTCATTTTTTAAACATTCTATGATTGGAGCCATAATGGTGCTAAATCCCCTTATGAATCTCCTATAAAAAGAAGCTAAACCATGAAAACTATGAGCCTCAGTGACAGATTTTGGTTCAAGCCACTCCCTAATAACTTTAACCTTTTTGGGATCAGCTGAAATGCCATGTTTAGATATAATAAAGCCTAAGAAAAGTACATGGGATTGCATGAAAGCACACTTCTTAAGATTAACGTAAAGTTTCGCCTCTCGAAGAGTGATAAAAACCTGTCGAAGGTATTCTAAATGCTCTTCTTGGATTTGCTATAAATCAATATGTCATCAAAGTAGACCACCAAAAATTTACCAATGAAAGGCTGTAGGACATGGGTCATAACTCTCATGAAAGTACTAGGAGCATTAGACAATCCAAAAGGCATAACTAACCACTCAAACAAACCATCTTGTGTTTTAAATGCAGTTTTCCACTCATCTTGGCCTAACACGAATTTGATGATATCCACTATGTAAATCTATCTTAGAGAACTAGCTAGAACCAGCTAATAGATCAGCATATCCTCAAGGCGAGGGATAGGAAATCTATTGATTGTGATCTTATTGATGCTCTACTATCCACACAAATTCTCCAGATTCATCTTTCTATGGTGTCAACAAAGCTGGTATCGCACAAAGACTAAGGCTATGCCTAACAAATCTTCTCTCTAAAAGTCCTTCTACTTGCCTATTCAACTCCTCTCTCTCCTTAGGATTTATCCTATAATGTGGGAGTTAGGTAGTTGAGAACCTGGAGCTAAATCTATAGCATGTTGGATGTCTCTCAAAGGTGGTAGTTCACTAGGTAACTCATTGGGTACCACATCAATAAATCAGCTAGTATTTCATCACTTCCAAAGGAACATCAGCAATCAAAGAGTCAGATGAAACTTCTTTTGTTACTAAAACTAAGCACATACCAGTCTCAATTCCCTTTCTCTCAAACTTCTTACATTTTAAATATGCAAATTCCATTCAAGAAGTTTAGAGATGTCACGTTTACCATTGCAATTTTAGGCTTAGCAGGTCTCAAAATGTTCTTACCCTTGTACTTAAATGAATAAATATTATCTTTGCCAAATTGGTAACATTAAGATCACAAAGCCAAGGGCGACCTAAGAAACATAGGTAACATCCATGGTAGCACATCACAATAGATTTCATCCTTATAATCTCCTATTTGAATAGAGACTAGACATTTGAGTGTCAGGCAAAGTATGGTCATTCACCCATGCTACCCTACCCTAAAAATTTGGATGTGGTTCTACTTTCAGGTTTAATAATTTAACAGCATCTTTAGAAACCACATTCATTGAACTACCCCCATCAATCACTAACTTGCACTTCTTATCTCCACTCTGTATGACTGTGTGAAAAATACTAGTACGCTTCCAGTTATCATTATCTACAGTCGCGGATAGCACACATCTAACCACCAACACACTCATCAGTATTAAGATCTTCCTGAAGATTATCTTCATCACCAGAATATTCTAAAGGATCAACAATTTGGTCTTCCTCAATCTCCAAACTACTTTGTTCAACATCTAAGCCAATGCACGTGGGGACAACAGATGCAATATGACCCTTTTGATGACACTTATGACAGACAATCGATGGATTACTAGCTTTAGACTCAATAGGAGAAGCAACAGGAAGAGAGTTATGCAAACTAGACTCTTGCTCCTAACGTTATTGGCTTAACATTACCATTTGATGACATGGATTGTGACTTGGACTGACCTGTGTGTGTAAAAGAGGAAGGTTATTGAACTTCTAACTTCTAAGGTTTTTGATATGCTTCCTCTACAATGTGGAGTGCATGCAATTTAACCATCATTTGAATATCAAACCTGAGACCATTAACAAAACGGGTGCAAATAGCAAATTGATCCTCAGCATGGAACTCACTACACCTGCCTAGCTTCCTCAAATTTAGCAGAATATTCAGCTACACTAAGAGTCATTTGTTTTAGATTAATCATGTTGGAACAACTACTCTTATATGATGGAGAATGTACTTTCTTGCAACTTTGCTTTCATAACAGCCCATTGGGTGATGGGTGGTTTACCCAAACGAATCATGTCTTCAATACATTTTGCCAGTACATTTTAGCTGAATTGGTTAATTTCATTTTAGCAAACCTAATACGTTCGCTATCTATCATTTCATACCAATCAAAATATTCCTCAATAGCAACTAACCAATCGGAGAAAGCATTAGGATCCATTCTACCATCAAATTCAGGAGCACTAACTTTGACTTTTGTTGTGATATCTCTTTGAGGTTGTCTAACCTGCCTATCCTGATCTCTACCCCATTACCATTAACTCTAGGCTGGTATTGCTGAGGAGTGCCATCCTCTCTCACCTAATTTGGTAAGTGATTTTGCCTTGGTAGTTGGTAATCTAATGAAAAGTTAACATTGGCAGGTTAAAACTGGTCACCTAGGTTGAACTGAGGGCCTCCTATATCGGTTAACCTTGTATGAGATGACCGACCCTAAAATGTGTTTGGGTTCTACCTCTCAAGTGCAAGAGGGTGGTTGTAGTCTTACTCGATGAGAACCGAGGTCATCTCCACAGGGAGGCTGTGTTAAAAGACACTAGACATGTTCTCTTAATTCGTAGGTGAGCCTAAGCTAATCTAAACTAATTTTGAATTACAAAGTGGTTTGAATATGGCTGGGTTGAGAATGGTGGAGTGAAGGAATTGATATTAAATTAGAATGCAAATACTGAAAATAAAGTAACTAAAATGATCTTGGCTTCGAACCAAATCCAGTAATGGTAGTGGTTTACTCAAACGCATTTGTAACTCACCTAACAACACACATGCATTGCTAAGTCGGAAGATATTTCATTAAAAACTAATTTATGGAATTCAGAGTAAGCGGAGGCTTTTGAAATTGGTTTCAGACTCACCGGGACATTGAATCGAACACCTAGTGTGCATGAGCATCAACTCATAACTAGACTTCAATTATAACACAGTGAATCGGTTTCTTAAGAAAACCTCATGTTTTGGTTTTATGAAAATAAGGTTCGAATCACCGGCCCATTGAACCAACCACTTGGTTTGCACGAGTGGCCAATCGTAACCAAGCTTTGGTTTTAACACGGGTGACTGATTTTGTAAGAAAACCTAATTTGGGTCTTGGAAAATCAGATTCTAACTCACCGGGACATTAACCGAACACTTGGTGTGCACAAGTGAAAACTTGCAACCAAGCTACGGTTGTGACACGGGTGAGTAGGTTTCAAGAGAACCCTAGCTTACTACGAAATTCCAATTAAAAGTCCAAAATATATTTTGTTAAATAAAACTCGTTTACATTTGAGTTCACCAACTACTTCACCACTTTCAATGACTTGAAGCCAAGAACTAACCCTAGCCTAACATTGCGAAAGTATTAACAAAGCCTTTCAAAAAGAAAATAACCTTCATCAAGCACTCAAACACGAAAACGAAGGATATAAATAAGCTAAAGCAATTTCGAAAGCAAATCAAACACTAACAATGACTACGAAGTACTACGAAGTGAAAATAAAGAACAAAGATAAAGAAAAAATAACTTTTAATTAAAACGAAGTAACGAATGAAACTTACCAATTAATCTTAATGCGGAGATGAAAAAATAAAGCTTCCATCAATCCAACACGAGATGAAAACATCTAACCCTAATCTAAACTAAACTAAGAGAAAGAGAAGAAGTGCGTAGGGTTTCGACCCCTCCTACATCAGATTTCAACCTTTATATCAACGTATATTATAAGGGCATAAAGGTAAAAACATAGCTCAAACTTATCTAAACTTGTGCTGGAAGAGTCCTCATGGGCGCCCATGGCTGAGGTGGGCGCCCATGGTACAAGTGTTGATGAAGTCCTCAAAGAGATAGCCAAAAACAGCAGTCAGAACTCTCTCTCTGTGGGCGCCCATCTGATGAAGAATGGGGTGCCCAAGGGTCCTCAGGGCGCCCATGGGTGTAGGTGGGGCGCCCATGGGTCTAGGTGGGGCGCCCATCTGCAACTACAGAACAGTTCTTCTTTGACAGCTTTCTGTCCCTGACTTCCGATGCGATTTTGACATTGAGGATGACAGATTCAGGCTTCGGCTAAACCATCAAAGTTGTAGGGCTTCGAGTCTTCTTTCCAACGCAAAAAATGGAACCATTTCGAGTTGTGAAGAAAAAGTTATGGCTGGAAGACTGAGAGGGTGTTGAGCTGGAACTTCAACCGCACACCACTTCAACTATTTTGAACTTCAAACCACTTCATTCTCCTTGGCACCATGGTAGTCGATCTTATGCCTTGGGATGGCTCTTGGGAAGTTGAAGAAGTCTTAGGAGTCTTTGGACTCTTCTTGCACTTTCTTTATTTTGGCTTACCTTGGCTCCTCCTCACATGCAACCTTGGTGTTGTTTGGCCAAAAACGCCATATTATATCACCTGAATATACACACACCAAGAATGCATGGAAATGAGATAATCACGCTAACACATCGCCAATAATAACTGTAAATTCATAATTAGCATGCTCAATATATATAATTGTACAATAATGCATGCTAATCACACCCCCCAACCTAGACATTGCTAGTCCCTAGCAATGAGTGCAATCAACCATGAAGTATAAGAACAAATGCAAGGGCACCCACAACATGTAAGCTTTTATTCAAATCAAAATAAGACAAAATAAAACTAACTAAGGTGATGTCCGTTTTCATGGGAGACACACGACCACATTTAGCGCATGAGGCAAGCCCTTTAAACTCCTAGGTTCCCCCTAGTGGACGAGTAAGGTCTCGTGAGGGTTTGCAGTGATCTACCCACAAACATCTATGGTATGGTCTCAAGGTCAAAGAGTGATTAAGGTCAGTAACGAATCAAGTTCAAGCTCAACAAGTCACAAAACTTAAATATCATGTGTAATTCCCAAGTGCTATGCATGAATGCATGCACTATCAAAGTTGGAAAAGCATGTGCAAAACAGTGTCATTTATTCAACAAGGTCTCGAGAGCATAATCAGAACTAGGCTTTGACTTCAAAACTCACAAGGTAGATCACTCAGAGAAAGAAACTCACTCATCAAGGTTTCACTCATACCTATGAGCATAAATGCTCCCTAGTTGCACATAACCACACGAATAAGTGAGTGAATTGAATTGAAGTTCTGCATGGATAGCTCATACCAAAAATAAGTTCCAATGCCATGCAATAGATTACACCACACAACCTACATAAGACCACTACATGCACACACAAAGTTGCTCGCTTAGAATCCACTAGGTCTTTAATCTGGTTGTAACTTTGCCAGGGTATTGGTTAACAATGGAAGATATAGAAATCAAAACACATGTCTTGGGATAAAGATGTTCAAGTACTTACAAGTCCCAACTACCCATTTCCTTTCTATACCCTAACCAACACATGAAGCTTATTCACAAACTTACAAACTACTTTTGGGACACTCTTAGCAACCGCATTACAAAACATAAATCCCACAATTGAATAACAAAGGAATGAGAAAATATTTTTTTTTCTTTTTTTTTCTTCTTTTTTCTTGTATCCCTTTGTTTTTTTTTTTTTTTTTTTTTTTCTTAGAAGAATGAACTATACAATGTATAAATTCTCATCCCAGCACTCACCCTCATTTGGCTCTCAAAGCTTACATTCCCAACCCCACATTCCCAACTTGGACTTTGAGGCACTTTCATAGCCCAAGACATGTGAGGGTCAGGCTTAAAGTGTGTAAATGAGGTGTAGGGACATTATGTGTGAGGCGAATCAAAAAGAGATATTTTATATCACACACTTCAGTTTGAGGCTTCAAGTGGGTTCCTAGGACAATTTCATATCAAGAAAGGATAAAAGGCTCAAATTAACAAAGAGGGCCTAGCATCATGTTCTAAGCTCACAAACAACTCATATGTGCCAAGTGAAACTCATTGCATGTGCGATGCAATTAGTGCGTTGAAAACCAAGTGAAGCATAAAAGCTGTGATTATGTGCAACCCCTCAAGAAAATAATAATAGGCTCAAAAGCTCACCATAGGGGTATAAGTCTCTACTTAGTCCAAAGATGCTCAATTGACCAATGTTACACAAATTCACTCTTAAGCACATAAATTCTTCCTTAATACCAAAAATCCACAGGTCATGACACACTCAACTTAAATTAAGTTTCCTATCAAAGCTTGAACAAGACTCACTTATCACTCTCTCACTCAAATTCACAATCAACCAACCAAAAAGGGCTAACATGCAGGTACAAATGTGCTAAGTCATGTAGTAAGCTCAAAGATGCTCAAAATTTGAAAAATTTGATAATTTTAGCACAAATGGTCATCGTGCAAACTCTACCCCCCAACCTAAACTAACATTGTCCTCAATGTGAGAACTATGAAGCATATGTGGGTCCGTAGTGTGCAAAGTGAGCATGAAGATGAGCATAAAAGCATCAATATGTACACATAAGCCAACCAGGCACCCAAAACAAGAATCCCCAGAAGGAATAAAACCCCCCAACCTAGTTCTACAGTACTTCCAACAACAACCACAACATATAGCCAAGTGTTATGCTCAAAATGTAGAAACAGAAGGTAAAAAGGGTGGATATTACCTCAAGAGCTTCCTTATTTGAAGAAAAGAAAAAACTATACAAAGAAAGGTTATAAGAAAATAAAAGAAAGAAAGGAAATAGACAAGAGAAAGAGTTAGTACACAGAAAAAAATAAGAGAAAAACAAACCAAAAAACATAAGAAAATAAGAAAAAAAACTCTAATCTACTATGTACAAAGGCAACAAAGAAGAAGGTTATCCACACCTCTCTATCCCATGCATCCACAAATGTTCAAGAAATAAAATATTTTCTTTGGGCCCATGAAGCACCAAAGGTGGATGCTCCTCAGTGTAAAACGTCAAGGGATGTAAGGCCAAGTGAGGTTCTTGAAACCTCGGATGTGGCCATAATGCATACAAGGACATGGACATGGACTGGATATGGCGGGTTCAGTCTCTCAATACCCAAAATCAATGTACTCTCCCCCAATGTCTACTATCTCCCCCCAGTGATGATCGGTCACATGATCACTCATAATCCCCGAAGTGAACTTCTCAGGTGGGGCTGAGTCAGAGGTAGGAGGTGTGCACTACTCTCAACCTTAGGAGTAAGTGAGTGAGCAAGGATCAACTAACTCAATGATATGCTCCTCGGCATTGTAACTTGCAATTGCTCAAAGGGAATCAAAAGACTCTCAATAGGGCCCGGGGTGGTCTGGGTGGGTAGAGCATCAACTCATAGTAGGAAAGGATTGCATGTCTCCCTGACTCTCAAAAGGTGGTACAGAAATCTCCTGAATGGGAGAGTCCACAGGAAAATGAGAAAGACACTCATCCCAACATCATCCCAAGTGTGGTTAGGGCAATTTTCCCACTCAGTGCCTATGGTCTCAAATTGTGCATCATAAGGTTCACTAGCCAATAGTCTTGGGGCTCCTCAGACTGGCCCTCATGAGTGGAACAAAGTTAGGACATGCAAAATCTGAGTAATCAGGCTCCACGCATACGTACTTCCAAGGGATGGATCATGAGGATCAAATGAAGTAAAAGCATGCGGGAAAAAGTTAGTGGGCTTTCAAGTACATATGGTTCAAATCTAGTTTCAAGTCTTTCTCGTGGCCTAGTGTGTTCATAGAAAAATTCAAGGAATGACCATGCCTCACCCGTGTGAGGTCAAGAAATTCCTTCCCCAAAACTATATCAATGCCTGGTGCAACTCATGAGATAGAGCATTATATAATATATGCTATGTCCCCTAACTCTAATCCATGACTTGGGAAAGTGTCCAAAAGTATGTTAAATCTCTCCCAACATTTATAAAATACTTCACCCTTCCTTTGATAAAATTTCTAATTTGAAAGCCATGGTGAAGGTTGATGAATAGGGAGGAAATGTTCAATAAAAGCTTGACACACTGATCCCAAGTGGTCCATTCACCAAAATCATAGCACCAGTCACCAGCCACACTTTGTAAAGACAAAGGAAAACAAGAACCTAAGTCTCTTACTCATTCGAACACATCACATAAGCCACACACAGCCTCAAACCTATCAAGATGAAGACACGTCTTCCTCCTCGTGCCCGAAAAAAAATTGGGGTAAGTGGTGAGAGGTCTCCAATGTATAGTCATATCCAAATTGGTTACTTAGAGACTCAATGTAGGCTTGGGCATCAAAGGGACCATAATTGAAATCACCAAAATCCATGTTTATGATAAGAACACAAAAATGAAAACAAAATGAGAAACAAAACCTACACTAAATACACCTAAGTTAACTAACATGCAAGCTAAGTTATATGATATGCAAATGAATATGTTACAAGCAAAAGAAAAAAAACTACTAATAAAGAGCTGGAAAAGAAAAATTCACCCAATTTCTCAATGAACTCCCCTTTAACTCCCAAGTCTAGCACTTAGTTGCCTTCCCCGGCAACGGCGCCAAAACTTGACCGACCCTAAAATGTGTTTGGGTTCTACCTCAAGTGCAAGAGGGTGGTTGTAGTCTTACTCGATGAGAACCGAGGTCATCTCCACAGGGAGGGCTGTGTTAAAAACACTAGACATGTTTCTTAATTCGTAGGTGAGCCTAAGCTAATCTAAACTAATTTTGAATTACAAAGTGGTTTGAATATGGCTGGGTTGAGAATGGTGGAGTGAAGGAATTGTGATATTAAATTAGAATGCAAATACTGAAAATAAAGTAACTAAAATGATCTTGGCTTCGAACCAATCCAGTAATGGGTAGTGGTTTACTCAAACGCATTTGTAACTCAACCTAACAAACACACATGCATTGCTAAGTCGGAAGATATTTCATTAAAAACTAATTTATGGAATTCAGAGTAAGCGGAGGCTTTTGAAATTGGTTTCAGACTCACCGGGACATTGAATCGAACACCTAGTGTGCATGAGCATCAACTCATAACTAGACTTCAATTATAACACGGTGAATCGGTTTCTTAGAAAACCTCATGTTTTGGTTTTATGAAAATAAGGTTCGAATCACCGGCCCATTGAACCAACCACTTGGTTTGCACGAGTGGCCAATCGTAACCAAGCTTTGGTTTTAACACGGTGACTGATTTTGTAAGAAAACCTAATTTGGGTCTTGGAAAATCAGATTCTAACTCACCGGGACATTAAACCGAACACTTGGTGTGCACAAGTGAAAACTTGCAACCAAGCTACGGTTGTGACACGGGTGAGTAGGTTTCAAGAGAACCCTAGCTTACTACGAAATTCCAATTAAAAGTCCAAAATATATTTTGTTAAATAAACTCGTTTACATTTGAGTTCACCAACTACTTCACCACTTTCAATGACTTGAAGCCAAGAACTAACCCTAGCCTAACATTGCGAAAGTATTAACAAAGCCTTTCAAAAAGAAAATAACCTTCATCAAGCACTCAAACACGAAAACGAAGGATATAGAAATAAGCTAAAGCAATTTCGAAAGCAAATCAAACACTAACAATGACTACGAAGTACTACGAAGTGAAAATAAGAACAAAGATAAAGAAAATAATAAACTTTTAATTAAAACGAAGTAACGAATGAAACTTACCAATTAATCTTAATGCGAAGATGAAAAATAAAGCTTCCGTCAATCCAACACGAGATGAAAACATCTAACCCTAATCTAAACTAAACTAAGAGAAAGAGAAAGTGCGTAGGGTTTCGACCCCTCCTACATCAGATTTTCAACCTTTTATATCAACGTATATTATAAGGGCATAAAGGTAAAAACATAGCTCAAACTTATTCTAAACTTGTGCTGGAAGAGTCCTCATGGGCGCCCATGGCTGAGGTGGGGCGCCCATGGTACAAGTGTTTGATGAAGTCCTCAAAGAGATAGCCAAAAACAGCAGTGAGAACTCTCTCTCTGTGGGCGCCCATCTGATGAAGAATGGGGCGCCCAAGGGTCCTCAGGGGCGCCCATGGGTGTAGGTGGGGCGCCCATGGGTCTAGGTGGGGCCCATCTGCAACGACAGTGAACAGTTCTTCTTTGACAGCTTTCTGTCCCTGACTTCCGATGCGATTTTGACATTGAATGACAGATTCAGGCTTCGGCTAAACCATCAAAGTTGTAGGGCTTCGAGTCTTCTTTCCAACGCAAAAAGAATGGAACCATTTCGAGTTGTGAAGAAAAAGTTATGGCTGGAAGACTGAGAGGGTGTTGAGCTGGAACTTCAACCGCACACCACTTCAACTATTTTGAACTTCAAACCACTTCATTCTCCTTGGCACCCATGGTAGTCGATCTTATGCCTTGGGATGGCTCTTGGGAAGTTGAAGAAGTCTTAGGAGTCTTTGGACTCTTCTTGCACTTTCTTTATTTTGGCTTACCTTGGCTCCTCCTCACATGCAACCTTGGTGTTGTTTGGGCCAAAAACGCCATATTATATCACCTGAAATATACACACCCAAGAATGCATGGAAATGAGATAATCACGCTAACACATCGCCAATAATAACTGTAAATTCATAATTAGCATGCTCAATATATATATTGTACAATAATGCATGCTAATCACACCCCCCAACCTAGACATTGCTAGTCCCTAGCAATGAGTGCAATCAAACCATGAAGTATAAGAACAAATGCAAGGGCACCCACAACATGTAAGCTTTTATTCAAATCAAAATAAGACAAAATAAAAACTACTAAGGTGATGTCCGTTTTCATGGGAGACACACGACCACATTTAGCGCATGAGGCAAGCCCTTTAAACTCCTAGGTTCCCCCTAGTGGACGAGTAAGGTCTCGTGAGGGTTTGCAGTGATGCTACCCACAAACATCTATGGTATGGTCTCAAGGTGTCAAAGAGTGATTAAGGTCAGTAACGAATCAAGTTCAAGCTCAATAAGTCACAAAACTTAAATATCATGTGTAATTCCCAAGTGCTATGCATGAATGCATGCACTATCAAAGTTGGAAAAGCATGTGTGCAAAACAGTGTCATTTATTCAACAAGGTCTCGAGAGCATAATCAGACTAGGCTTTGACTTCAAAAACTCACAAGGTAGATCACTCAGAGAAAGAAACTCACTCATCAAGGTTTCACTCATACCTATGAGCATAAAATGCTCTCCTAGTTGCACATAACCACACGAATAAGTGAGTGAATTGAATTGAAGTTCTGCATGGATAGCTCATACCAAAAATAAGTTCCAATGCCATGCAATAGATTACACCACACAACCTACATAAGACCACTACATGCACACACAAGAGTTGCTCGCTTAGAATCCACTAGGTCTTTAATCTGGTTGTAACTTTGCCAGGGGTATTGGTTAACAATGGAAGATATAGAAATCAAAACACATGTCTTGGGATAAAGATGTTCAAGTACTTACAAGTCCCAAACTACCCATTTCCTTTCTATACCCTAACCAACAACATGAAGCTTATTCACAAACTTACAAACTACTTTTGGGACACTCTTAGCAACCGCATTACAAACATAAATCCCACAATTGAATAAACAAAAGGAATGAGAAAATATTTTTTTTCTTTTTTTTTCTTCTTTTTTTCTTTGTATCCCTTTTTTTTTTTTTTTTTTTTTTTTTTTTTTTTTAGAAGAATGAACTATACAATGTATAAATTCTCATCCCAGCACTCACCCTCATTTGGCTCTCAAAAGCTTACATTCCCAACCCCACATTCCCAACTTGGACTTTGAGGCACTTTCATAGCCCAAGACATGTGAGGGTCAGGCTTAAAGTGTGTAAATGAGGTGTAGGGGACATTATGTGTGAGGCGAATCAAAAAGAGAATATTTTATATCACACACTTCAGTTTGAGGCTTCAAGTGGGTTCCTAGGACAATTTCATATCAAGAAAGGATAAAAAGGCTCAAATTAACAAAGAGGGCCTAGCATCATGTTCTAAGCTCACAAACAACTCATATGTGCCAAGTGAAACTCATGCAATTGTGTGCGATGCAATTAGTGCGTTGAAAACCAAAGTGAAGCATAAAAGAGCTGTGATTATGTGCAACCCCTCAAGAAAATAATAATAGGCTCAAAAGCTCACCATAGGGGTATAAGTCTCTACTTAGTCCAAAGATGCTCAATTGACCAATGTTACACAAAATTCACTCTTAAGCACATAAATTCTTCCTTAATAGCCAAAAATCCACAAGGTCATGACACACTCAACTTAAATTAAGTTTCCTATCAAAGCTTGAACAAGACTCACTTATCACTCTCTCACTCAAATTCACAATCAACCAAACCAAAAAGGGCTAACATGCAGGTACAAATGTGCTAAGTCATGTATGTAAGCTCAAAGATGCTCAAAATTTGAAAAATTTGATAATTTTAGCACAAATGGTCATCGTGCAAACTCTACCCCCCAACCTAAACTAAACATTGTCCTCAATGTGAGAACTATGAAGCATATGTGGGTCCGTAGTGTGCAAAGTGAGCATGAAGATGATGAGCATAAAAAGCAATCAATATGTAACACATAAGCCAACCAGGCACCCAAAACAAGAATCCCCAGAAGGAATAAAGAACACCCCCAACCTAGTTTCTACAGTACTTCCAACAACAACCACAACATATAGCCAAGTGTTATGCTCAAAATGTAGAAACAGAAGGTAAAAAGGGTGGATATTACCTCAGAGCTTCCTTATTTGAAGAAAAGAAAAAAACTATACAAGAGAAAAGGTTATAAAGAAAATAAAAGAAAAGAAAAGGAGAATAAGACAAGAGAAAGAGTTAGTACACAAGAAAAAAATAAGAGAAGAAATCAAACCAAAAAAAAACATAAGAAAATAAGAAAAGAAAACTCTAATCTACTATGTACAAAGGCAACAAAGAAGAAGGGTTATCCAACACCCTCTCTATCCCATGCATCCACAAATGGTTCAAGAAATAAAATATTTTCTTTGGGCCCATGAAGCACCAAAGGTGGATGCTCCTCAAGTGTAAAACACGTCAAGGGATGTAAGGCCAAGTGAGGTTCTTGAAACCTCGGATGTGGCCATAATGCATACAAGGACATGGACATGGACATGGATATGGCGGGTTCAAGTCTCTCATACCCAGAAAATCAATGTACTCTCCCCCAATGTCTACTATCTCCCCCCAGTGATGATCGGTCACATGATCACTCATAATCCCCGAAGTGAACTTCTCAGGTGGGGCTGAGTCAAGAGGTAGGAGGTGTGCACTACTCTCAACCTTAGGTGAATAAGTGAGTGAGCAAGGATCAACTAACTCAATGATATGCTCCTCGGGCATTGTAACTTGCAATTGCTCAAAGGGAATCAAAAGACTCTCAATAGGGCCCGGGGTGGTCTGGGTGGGTAGAGCATCAAACTCAGTAGTAGGAAAGGATTGCATGTCTCCCTGACTCTCAAAGGTGGTACAGAAATCTCCTGAATGGGAGAGTCCACAGGAAAATGAGAAAGACACTCATCCCAAACATCATCCCAAGTGTGGTTAGGGCAATTTTCCCACTCAGTGCCTATGGTCTCAAATTGTGCATCATAAGGTTCACTAGGCCAATAGTCTTGGGGCTCCTCAGACTGGCCCTCAATGAGTGGAACAAAGTTAGGACATGCAAAATCTGAGTAATCAGGCTCCACGCATACGTTACTTCCAAGGGATGGATCATGAGGATCAAATGAAGTAAAAGCATGCGGGAAAAAGTTAGTGTGGCTTTCAAGTACATATGGTTCAAATCTAGTTTCAAGTCTTTCTCGTGGCCTAGTGTGTTCATAGAAAAATTCAAGGAATGACCATGCCTCACCCGGTGTGAGGTCAAGAAATTCCTTCCCCAAAACTATATCAAATGCCTGGTGCAACTCATGAGATAGAGCATTATATAATATGGCTATGATGTCCCCTAACTCTAATCCATGACTTGGGAAAGTGTCCAAAAGTATGTTAAATCTCTCCCAACATTTATAAAATACTTCACCCTTCCTTTGATAAAAATTTCTAATTTGAAAGCCATGGGTGAAGGTTTGATGAATAGGGAGGAAATGTTCAATAAAAGCTTGACAACACTGATCCCAAGTGGTCCATTCACCAAAATCATAGCACCAGTCACCAGCCACACTTTGTAAAGACAAAGGGAAAAACAAGAACCTAAGTCTCTTACTCATTCGAACATCATCACATAAGCCACACACAGCAAACCTATCAAGATGAAGACACGGGTCTTCCTCCTCGTGCCCGAAAAATTGGGGTAAGTGGTGAGAGGTCTCCAATGTATAGTCATATCCAAATTGGTTACTTAGAGACTCAATGTAGGCTTGGGCATCAAAGGGACCATAATTGAAATCACCAAAATCCATGTTTATGATAAGAACACAAAAATGAAAACAAAATGAGAGAAAACAAACCTACACTAAAATACAACCTAAGTTAACTAACATGCAAGCTAAGTTATATGATATGCAAATGAATATGTTACAATGCAAAAGAAAAAAAACTACTAATAAAGAGCTGGAGAAAAGAAAAATTCACCCAATTTCTCAAATGAACTCCCCTTTAACTCCCAAGTCTAGCACTTAGTTGCCTTCCCCGGCAACGGCGCCAAAAACTTGACCGACCCTAAAATGTGTTTGGGTTCTACCTCTCAAGTGCAAGAGGGTGGTTGTAGTCTTACTCGATGAGAACCGAGGTCATCTCCACAGGAGGGCTGTGTTAAAAGACACTAGACATGTTCTCTTAATTCGTAGGTGAGCCTAAGCTAATCTAAACTAATTTTGAATTACAAAGTGGTTTGAATATGGCTGGGTTGAGAATGGTGGAGTGAAGGAATTGTGATATTAAATTAGAATGCAAATACTGAAAATAAAGTAACTAAAATGATCTTGGCTTCGAACCAAATCCAGTAATGGGTAGTGGTTTACTCAAACGCATTTGTAACTCAACCTAACAAACACACATGCATTGCTAAGTCGGAAGATATTTCATTAAAAACTAATTTATGGAATTCAGAGTAAGCGGAGGCTTTTGAAATTGGTTTCAGACTCACCGGGACATTGAATCGAACACCTAGTGTGCATGAGCATCAACTCATAACTAGACTTCAATTATAACACAGGTGAATCGGTTTCTTAAGAAAACCTCATGTTTTGGTTTTATGAAAATAAGGTTCGAATCACCGGCCCATTGAACCAACCACTTGGTTTGCACGAGTGGCCAATCGTAACCAAGCTTTGGTTTTAACACGGGTGACTGATTTTGTAAGAAAACCTAATTTGGGTCTTGGAAAATCAATTCTAACTCACCGGGACATTAAACCGAACACTTGGTGTGCACAAGTGAAAACTTGCAACCAAGCTACGGTTGTGACACGGGTGAGTAGGTTTCAAGAGAACCCTAGCTTACTACGAAATTCCAATTAAAAGTCCAATATATTTTGTTAAATAAAACTCGTTTACATTTGAGTTCACCAACTACTTCACCACTTTCAATGACTTGAAGCCAAGAACTAACCCTAGCCTAACATTGCGAAAGTATTAACAAAGCCTTTCAAAAAGAAAAAACCTTCATCAAGCACTCAAACACGAAAACGAAGGATATAGAAATAAGCTAAAGCAATTTCGAAAGCAAATCAAACACTAACAATGACTACGAAGTACTACGAAGTGAAAATAAAGAACAAAGATAAAGAAAATAATAAACTTTTAATTAAAACGAAGTAACGAATGAAACTTACCAATTAATCTTAATGCGAAGATGAAAAAATAAAGCTTCCGTCAATCCAACACGAGATGAAAACATCTAACCCTAATCTAAACTAAACTAAGAGAAAGAGAAGAAGTGCGTAGGGTTTCGACCCCTCCTACATCAGATTTTCAACCTTTTATATCAACGTATATTATAAGGGCATAAAGGTAAAAACATAGCTCAAACTTATTCTAAACTTGTGCTGGAAGAGTCCTCATGGGCGCCCATGGCTGAGGTGGGGCGCCCATGGTACAAGTGTTTGATGAAGTCCTCAAAGAGATAGCCAAAAACAGCAGTGAGAACTCTCTCTCTGTGGGCGCCATCTGATGAAGAATGGGGCGCCCAAGGGTCCTCAGGGGCGCCCATGGGTGTAGGTGGGGCGCCCATGGGTCTAGGTGGGCGCCCATCTGCAACGACAGTGAACAGTTCTTCTTTGACAGCTTTCTGTCCCTGACTTCCGATGCGATTTTGACATTGAAGATGACAGATTCAGGCTTCGGCTAAACCATCAAAGTTGTAGGGCTTCGAGTCTTCTTTCCAACGCAAAAAGAATGGAACCATTTCGAGTTGTGAAGAAAAAGTTATGGCTGGAAGACTGAGAGGGTGTTGAGCTGGAACTTCAACCGCACACCACTTCAACTATTTTGAACTTCAAACCACTTCATTCTCCTTGGCACCCATGGTAGTCGATCTTATGCCTTGGGATGGCTCTTGGGAAGTTGAAGAAGTCTTAGGAGTCTTTGGACTCTTCTTGCACTTTCTTTATTTTGGCTTACCTTGGCTCCTCCTCACATGCAACCTTGGTGTTGTTTGGGCCAAAAACGCCATATTATATCACCTGAAATATACACACACCAAGAATGCATGGAAATGAGATAATCACGCTAACACATCGCCAATAATAACTGTAAATTCATAATTAGCATGCTCAATATATATAATTGTAACAATAATGCATGCTAATCATGAGGTTGAGCAATTGAAGTACTACCCAAGTTCATTCTACCCAAATTGTCATGCAAACCGTTTGTGAATTCATCAAATTGATGTGAACCCCAGAAGGACTTGAACCCCCGGTGTGTGTTGACCCAAAAAGTTTTTTAACAATTCATCAACATATTCACCTATCTCATGTTTACCTAAATGTTTTAAAAGCAAATCCATTTTTTGATTCATTGCATGAGTTTGTTGTTCGAGGACAGATTGACGTTGAGTCCATTGACCACACATTGAATTTAAATTACTCACCGATGCAGTGACTAAATCAAATTGTGCTTTATTTGCATCATGATGATGGGTAATACATGCTAGACTATCATTTAAATCTTGAGATACGGCTTGTAGTCGTAAATCAAAATTAAGTCTCTCGATTGTGTCTTTTGTGTTAGATGAGGAAGGTTCAATGGTGTCACTTTTTGTGGTTGACATGCTGAGTTAAAATCTAAAATTTCACTAAGTAAGGAAATTTATAAACAATATGCTGATGCAACAAACACAAAGCTAAAAAAATTTTAATGCGATTATATGCCACAATTTGTACGAATCACGAAAGAATTAACTAAAAATAAAGAAATTTTTTTATGCTCTTTATGCTCTATCAAATAAATTGGAATCTAAAACACTCAAACGAAATATACCTAAATATCACAAATATTAATCAAGTTTTCAAAATAAAAGAAAATTTACCTCGTTGAAGGAGCTTTGAGACGCCTACAATACCTTAGTATTGTTGCAAGGGAACCAAACAAGGTGTGTATTATTTTATTTTTTTTTTTTTTTTGTGGTGGGGTATTGTCAAATACCCAAATCTGTTTGCTACCAATTACTACGTCTCGGCATCGAATCAATGCACGTTGCGAAGCACAAACTGTTCTAGGGTTACCGGAGGTTCTTTGAAAAGTCGTTGGGGTTTCGTTGAAGGTCGCCGGAGCTTCGTCGAAGGTCGCTGGAGTTTCGTCGAAGATCATCGAAGTCACCAGTGAGTTCGCCGTAGGTAGGTGGTGCCAATAGTGGTGTTCGCCGGAATTAAATATTAGTAAAACACACGAAAACGTACTTGAAGGGTTTGAAAGTGAATAGAGGGACAGCGGCGGCTACGGTAACTGCTACGGCGGTTGTTGTTTAAGATCTAACACTGAATCTGTTACAACAACAGTGTACGACAGCTTACGTTATTTGGGTGGGCACAATGATGAAAACTAAGGTTCTTTGAAAGAGTGATTTTCTGACGGATATTGAAAGCTGTAGGATCTTTCGGCTCTGATACCAAAATTGACGTAGCTTGGCTACGAAGGAACAAGAAAATAAAGAAAACGAAGAAGAAAGGCTGAAAGAATATTCTAGGGTTTCAATCTCATCAAATCTGTCTAAAAACAATAACGTAAGGTACTATTTATAGGCACCAACAGAAAACCATAACCCTAATAGATAAATCCAAAACAAATACGATTAAATAAATAAACTAATAATTCAAAAATATAATTAAATAAATAAACTAATAGTATTGAAAATTATCATCAGGCTTGGACTTCCTATCTCGTCTAGACCTAGATATGGGCCTACTCCATGCTCCATCACATTGTTAAGAACAAGTTTTACATTTAAAAAGGAAAAGAAAGTAAGGAACAGTTGCAAATGACGCGGAACATATCAACGAAGATAATGGCAAAAAAAAAAAAAAAAAAGGTCACCATATGCATAGAGATCTCTCCGTAGAGGACTGTCACAAAAATTGAAAACATATCGTCCAAATTTATATTAACTAGAGGTGGAGTGAGTTCTTAAATTTTTCCACCCACTGTTAATTGATTATTTAAATAAATTTCAAAACATATACAATACTCAATTATAACAAATGGTGGATAATTTGCAGGTAGTAAGATAATAAGAATTCTAAATAAAAACTAAACCATATATATATAAAGAATTGTCGTTGGGTAGCCTATCTCAAATTGAGTTAGTATTTTACTATTCTATCCAATTAACTAAATACCAAATTGGTAGAGGGGAAAGAGTATTTCAGAATTAATCAAATTTGGCAAGGCTTCAAAATTGAGCAATGCCATTGAAAGTCAAGACCCACGTAATATAATAATATAAATGAAATGGAAATCTCAAACTCAACGTAACATACAAAATCTTAGTCTTAAACTAGTTGGAGTAACTACATGAATTCTCTTCCGCTATCATTTCTATCATAGGTTTGTTATCCATGATATTATATCAAATTAAGTTTCTTTAACAATTTAATCCATATAATCTTGGTTTACCTTTTATCTTTCTTACCTATTTTACTTAAATCGACTCATTCATCCATACTAGTACATTCTTAGATCTATATTGGATATGATCAATCATCTTATATGATTTTCTCTAAACTTTTCTTATATCGACTGTCTCAATTTTCTTTCACTGTATTTATTTATTTACTTCAACAAATGATTAGTCATTAAGATTTGACAAAAGCCTGTGGTTAAAGATCCTATACTAGCAAGCTAACTTAGATCATAAATAGCAAATATGATACCAAGTTGTAATAGTTAGGGACGAAACTATGGTATGATAAAGGGCGCCTATGCAAAACTGTCAGAATTACTTATAGGTACTTATATTTTATAATTGAAAAAATTTAAAATAAGAACAGTTAGCCCCCTTCTGCCAAAATTCATTGCAGCTACCGATTTTTTTTTTTTTGGTAAGTCTAAGCATTTTGTCCTCCATTTGACATTTCTGGTTTCATCATGGGTGATCATAGTGCTCAGAAACAACACACACGCTTGTGATTAGTGTTTAAAACACCACTCTCTCTCTCTCTCTCTCTCTCCCTCTCTATTCCCCCCTCCTTGTGCTTGAACCTGTACTATTATTCTATTAAAAAATGGTAGTAATACCCGAAGTCTTACCTTCTCTAGCTATGGCCTATATCTAATGCATCAATACCTGTGCCATTTTCCTCACGCTAATTGCCAGCAGCGAATCCTATTTACCGAGGGGATATAATTAATGGAAAAAAAAGAAAACATGATTCCGTACAAGACAAAAAGGAAATAAGGAGGCAAGAGATGTTGATAGGTTTAAACCTGTCGTAGTGGTGTTTTTCGTCTATTGTAGGTAGACTCGGAGCTTAAGATTTGAAACTTGACTAAGTTAATTAAAGGGATTTAAAGATAAAATGAGCTTGAATTACAAAAATTTACACTGAATAATAAAGTTTAAAGATAAAATGAGTTAGATTACAAAAATTGAAGAGTAGGACTAATTCTAAAAAAAAAATATTTTTGAACTAAAAAAAAAAATCTTAGCCAAGCTATCGGAGCTACAGCGCAGAATAGCCCAAACGTGCATCCACCCTGTTTGTAGGACATAAGAGCTGATGTTCAAATAACACAAAGTAATGTCACTGTGTAAGCCATTCCATGGCAAAAGACAGATGATTTCCGGCAGACAATGGCCATATGTAGACATATAGCTGATGGTCAAAAGAACACACAAAGTAATGGCACTGATGTAAGCCATTCCATGGCAAAAGACAAATGATTTCCAGCACACAATGCCAAGTAATTGGCCATTCTTTCCAAAATAAAAATTCAGGGGAAAATCCATATTCATGTGATCTGGAGACCTGTGCAGGAGTTTATTGCAATGTATCTGTACAGTGAATTCCCTCCCTTTTGCTCCAAAATTTGGTCAGGTGCAAGGATATTTCTGTTTTAATTAGATTCACCCTGAACTATCTATAAACATGACTGACATATCTTGCATGTATGTTGGAGCACCCATGTGCAAGCATTCAAATTTGCTTCTTGTTTAAAATTAAAATGTCTGCATACTCCCTCTCTCTCTCTCTCTCTCCTCTCTCTCTCTCTCTCTCAATCTCTCTCTCTCTCTCTCTCTCTCTCTCTCTGTGTGATAAATTTGAGTGCATGTATTTAAACATGTATCAACACTGTGTGAATAAATTTGTGTGTTAGCACAGACATACATGCACATGGTAAAAATACCCTTCTTCAAGTGTTACTTGACACCATAAACAAAATACGAAAAATAAATTAAAAACAATAGTAGCCAAAGAAGAATGGTATAATAATGCATGACAATAACATAGTTATGAAAACCCAAGGAAATGTATGCAAATTTAAATTGCAAACTCATATTGAGAATGGAAACTAGGAAAAGAAAGAAAAAAAGATCTCATCCAGCTGTCCACCTTAACATCTCATAATCTATATTTTTATTAAATAAAGTGAGAATACCACTTGGTGTGCTTCTTTTCTAAAGCTTCCCTTGCAAAATATAAATAAATAAATAAGGGGTTAACATAAGCACGAAGGCCAGAAAATTTCAAACCCAGTCATTCCAATTTTTACATGCTTGGGAAAAATTTTGAACCCATTTCGCTAAATGGCTCAGACTTAAAATTGAGAAAATTGGCTTGGCCCAGGCCGATCCAATTTAATTGAAACATATATATTTTTTAATACTGTGTATATTTATATATTATTTTATTTATATTTCTAATAAAAAATTGTTTTGGTAATAAATTATTATTTTTTATATTTTAAATTTTTTAGCTAAAGGGAAGCTTGGTTTCGAAATTGAAACATAACTAAATGGGATTATGGGAGAGGGCTTGGTTTTCGAAACCTAGACTCAATGTTTTTAAATCCACTCTGGCCTAACTCGGTGACTAATAAAATATTATTAAGCTTAACCTCATGTCCAATAAAATGTTATTAAACCCAGCCTAATCCATGTCCACTTAGTGGTGGTAACGAGCTATCTTTTTTTGAGTTATTTGAGCTTAGGTCGAACTCGGTTTGTGATTAAAACGACTTTAAATTAAGTTCGATTTACGGATTGTTTAGAATCGAACTAAAACTCGAGTTTCAAAAAATTTGCGAGTAAGTTCAATAAAATAATATATATTTTCTACTATTTACATATTTTTTAATAACATTTTTATAATATTTTATTTATTATAATTTTGATTTAATCGAGTTATCTGAAAACCGATCTTAAGCCCAAATCTTCTTTATCGAATCGAATTCGAACCTAAATAAAAGTTAAAGTTGATATCAAATTCAAATGTAATATAAATAGGTTGCGCTGAACTTGAATAGATTAAAATTTAACTTACCTAGCTCTTTCTATTCCTATGTCCACTCTATCCCTCAACTCTTAATTTCTCACTATTTGTTTTTAAAACTTGTTTTAAATAACTAATTGTTAGGCATTGTTTTCGCTGGCTTGGGTGGGTTCACGTGTGTCCACGGACAATCATAATTAGATGAGAGTTCACGAACCCAATTGCTAAATAAATTTTTAATTTAAAAAAGAAAAATCAGTGTACACGCTTGAAAGTTGAAAAAAGAATATAGGAAAAAATTAAGTTTTTTATGAAAATATCTCTAAAACTCTCTCTCTCTTTTTATAAGGTTAATTGCCTTTACACCCCTTGTACTTTGATTGAAAATCTCTTACACCCCCTCAACTTCAGTATTATGCACTAATACCCCCTTATTGTTATCTAAAGTGCAACATTTAATGTTGTTACGTTAAGTGCTAAAAGGACCTAAATACCCCTTATATATTTAAAATCCCAAATCAATCAGTCTCTATCACTATACTTCAAAAAGCTTCAGAGTATGAAAGTTAGGACTTGTTTCAATTTCGAGAAATGATTTTGATCCAGGCCAATAGAGGCATTGTCTGAGAGATTGAAGAGGAAAAGAGTGGGGTTCTACAATTTCTTGGTGTCCAGCTGCTAAAAAGTGGCCTTTGATTGAGAAGAAAGACCAAAGGTATGTGTGTATATATAGTTTAGTGTTTTTACATATATATAAAGTATGATATTAGAATGGTGTGCTGTAAAATGTGTCTTTTTTGCTTCTAAAAACCCTATTTTTTGTCGATTGGAGTTAAATATAGGGGACAGAGGACACCCATATAGGCCCATATGGGGTATCTATTACTTTGAAGTCCCATTTACTTTGTGTTGCTAACTAAAAAAATTAACTTTTTGAATTAATAAATTAGTTTGGTCAGTATACTGATAGAATTTTTTTGGTTCATGCAGGGATGGTTGATATAAAAATAGTTGAGTTGCATTTCAGTGGAAACTTTAAAGTGACTCCGCGAGGGACCATATACGGTGGGGGCACTGTTGAATATACAAACAGGTGCGATATAAATTATCTCAGTTTTATTAATCTACAATATTTATTTCTAGAAAGGGTGATTACACTTGAAAAGTGTAATTACAAACTCCCTAACTCAACACTTATTCATGCATTTAAATAATTAAAGTTGAAGTTTTAGTGTTATTGTATTACTTATGCTTTTATTGTTTATTTGCAGAGAAAAGGGCAAGGATGTCGAAGCTTATAGCTATGGAAATGGCCGAGAAAACGAAGGAAATGTCATGGTTCAAACCCCACCTTGGATGGCCAAGACTAGCCCAAAGACTCAACCTAAAGGAGGAAGAAAAGCAAGAAATCAAGATACTTGGGGGTCGGGACCGTCCATCTAATGGTCGGGACCACAGTGTATAGGATTTGAGAAGAAAGCTTTCTGTGGTCCCGACCCCCAGATTAGACGGTCGGGACCACCGTGTATCCGAAATTCAAGAACTAAAGCACCTCTTTTAGGGTTTCTTGGCATCTATATAAAGAGCTTTTGCACGGCCAAGAAGGAGGGAAGCCCCTTTTTTATTTTTGCACCTTCAATTGAGCGTTAGAATAGAATTTTGAGAGTTTTTAGATTAGGTTTTAAGCTTTCATGCGTGGATTCATGGTTTTTGTTGGAGCTTTCATCATCGTCTTTGTAGTGATTCTTCACTTCATCTTTTATATTCGCTTTACGTTGTAAGTTGCACTTTAATCTATTTCGTTTTATTTCGATTTGTTTCGTAATATCATGTTTTGCTTGTTTCAATTCTCTTTTTGTATGATTGAATGCTATTTGATTGTTTTTAAGATGCTTAAAGTAGTTTTAGCGTAAAACCCTAATCTTGATTCAACGAATCAAGAAAGGGTAGTTCACGAAAAGCCTTGGGGTGTTCGTAGTCCCTTCGCGTAGGTTGCGAAACCCTTCGCGTAGATTTCAAAACCCTTTCGCGTAGGTTGCGAGACCCTTCGCGTAGGTTTCGAGACCCTTCGCGTAGGTTTCGAAACCCTTCGCGTAGGTTGCAAAACCTTTCGCGAAGGGATTTACCTTTCACAAATCTATTTTTTTTTTCTATTTCGAAAACATTCGAATACGAAAACCTTTAACCAAATCCATGTGAGATCACTGGTATGGATTTTCGTAACCAATAATCAAATACTTTTGAATAGAATTAAAAATCAGATTTTTATTAATATTTTGGCGTTTAATTGAAAAACTCTAGGAAACAAAGGTCTTTAACCATATCCGCTTGAGATCACTGGTACTGACCTTTGATTATAACATTTTCAAAACTTTTCAAATTAAACCCTGTTCTTCAAACAAAAACATCCCAAGGTAAAGTAGTGAACTACCCGAACTTGAAAGTTGGATCAAGAACCTTTTTAGTATTGTGCTTGTTATTTAATTTAATTTATGAGTTGATTTATTCGCTTTAGAATTTAGAGTAGATGCTTTGTTTGCATTTTAAAATTAAATTGAATTTCTTTCATTTAGAATCTAAAACAAAAGTTTGAGTTGCAAAAAAAAAATTAGTTTAAATTAATTTAGGTTCACCTACTAACTAAGAGAACAAGTCTAGAGCTTTTAACAAAGCCCTCCCTGTGGAGATGACCTCGGTACCCACCGAGTTTTAAAACTATGACTGCCCTCTTGCACTTGAGAGGTAGAACCCGAAACACAATTTAGGGTCGGTCAAAGGGGTTACCCAAGCACTAGCCTAATGTATTACAAAATACCTGGGATGGGTTTAAGTGAGGGGTTATGAGAAATTAAAAGTGACAAAGATGTTTTAGAAATGATTAGTTATTATGCTGGACTTTCAGTAATTGTCATATATGTTGTCAAATGTAATGAACCAGAACCATTACAGGTTCTGGTGAAAGATAAAACACCATTGAAGAGGTTAAACCCAGTATTAATAGAAGGCCCTATTCAGAGTCCAGTAGTTGAGACTGAAATAGAGAATGAGATTCCTACTAGGGTGATTGAGGAGAGTCCTATAGCTGAGAAGACTCATGCAGCTGTGTAGGTTTTTGCAATAATCAGTGAGGTTTGTCAAGGAAATGATATACCTTATACTAGTATTCCAGAGCATAATTCTACAGAAGTTGAAGAAGAAAAGAGTTTTGAGGATGAAGAATATGTTCCTGGTGGTAACAATAATGATTCTAGTGATGATACGAAACCTAGTTGGTTATTTGAGAACTTAAAAGGTGTGAGTGATAACGATATTTTTTGCTAAGAAATAGACTCCCGCTTAGGCAGGAACATATAAGCAGTCTGAGAATGAAAAGAAATAAGATGAACAATGGTGGTATATTGATGATAGGACAGATAATGAGTTATAGTCCATGAGGGGATCGGACGATAAAGGACGTAGAATTCATTGTGCAGAGTTTAATGAAAACGTTGATATGGCAAATCCTAATTTGAAAGTTGGCATGAGGTTTAAAAATGTTTTGGTGTTTAGAGACGCCTTAAAGGAATGGCAAGTGAGACAAGGCTATGATTTGAAATTTTCAAAGAAAGCGGCTACTAGAGTTATGTCATTTGCAAGATGGAGTGTGGCTTTAGAATTCATGCATCACCTATGCAAGGTGAAAGAACGTTCCAAATAAAGTCATTCCAGCCCAAGCACATTTGTGAGAGGTCATACCATAATCACATTGTCAACTCTAGATATTTATCGAACAAGTATTTGGAAAAGCTAAGAGACAATCCTTCAATAAGTCTTACTACATTTCAGAATGAGATTAAGAGAGACTTGGTTATCGATGTATTTAAGTAGGAATCAACTGTACGGGACAAAACAAAAAGCAAAAGATACCATTAATAGGGACATTAGGGAATAATATACTGATTGAGGGATTATGCTACTATTGTTAGGTTACATAATCCATGCACTTCACTACAGGAAAAGCTGGTATAGGCGAGGAATATTTTCCTCGCTAAAGTCCAGACTTTCCTCGTTAAAAAGTATAGGTGAGGAAAAATATTTCTCGCGTATTTCCTTGCCTATATCGGCGTCTATACTTTTTAGCGAGGAAAATTATAATTCCCTCGCCTATAGTGATTTTTAGCGAGAAAAACCATTTTGTCACCTATGGTGACTTTTAGCGAGGAAAAATTTATGTCATCTATGCCTTAGTTTTTAGCGAGGAAATTACAGTTTCCTTGCCTATAGTACTTTTTCGCGAGGAAACGATTTTGTCGCCTATAGCAACTTTTAGCGAGGAAACTGTAATTTCCTCACCTAAAGTCACCTTTAGCGAGGAAATCATTTCGTTGCCAATTCTAAGTTTTAGCAAGGAAATTGGCATTTCCTCGCCAATAGTTAGTTTTTGAAAAAATTTGGCAAAAATTTGGCCGAGTACAATAAGAAGGATTTTAGTAAGGAAAAAAGTTACTTTTAGTGAGGAAATATATTCCTCACTAAAAGTATTAGTTAAAAATTAATTTTTTTAAATATTTAATTTTTCAAAAATCCCTGTTACAGTAATGGTTTAACAAAAATAAACCTGTTACTTTAATAAATCAAATATAAAATAAACCTGTTATAATATATACCAAACATATTATACATACTATAACATTAAAACCGAACGTACAAATTATCATACTTTAAAAGTTAACCCAACAATCCAACAACAAACATCAAAATTTAAAAAACAAAACAAAAATATTAGGATTGCATACAAATAAAATAAACAAAACTAAATCCAAGTTCAAAACTAACTATTAATGTCTAACACTAGAAGGTGAAGTGGTCCTGGCAGGGCGAAACTCCTCAAACATTTGCATTAGATTATCAACTTTATTGGAAAGGACATTTCGCTTAGTCTTCATTTGCTCCATTTTTTCCATGAAACAAAGTACGATGACTAGTAATTTTTTACAAAAAATTACTAAAAGTTGCTAAATTTTGAACTTTCAAATGGTACCATAATCAACTCCATCACCTATCCTCTTTCAACCTCATTTTACACCAAACCTTGCCTATTCTCTAATTTCTTGTAGTGCTTGGATTAAAATTCAAACTGAAAGACCAAATCTGGAATTACTTTCCTACATTTGTCAGGATGTATGTAAGGTACCAAGCTCAATTCTATGGATATTTGAATGGTTGTAGGCCAATCATTGGCCTTAATGGTTGTTTTTTGAAGGGGTTATATGGTGGGCAACTGTTAAGTGTAATTGCTAGGAATGGAAATGACAATATGTTTTCACTTACCATTGTTGTGGTGGAAGCTGACAATAAGGAATCTTAGAGTTGGTTTTGGAGCTGCTAATTGATGACATTGGAGGTGTTGATGAGATGGGGTGGTGTTTTATTTCAGATAGACAAAAGGGGTTAGAAGCTACATTTGCTTAGCTAATGCCAATTGCTGAGCACAAATTTTGTTTAAGGCACATATATGCCAACTTCTTAAAGAAATTTAAAGGGAAAAAGTTGAAAGAATGCCTTTAGAAGGCTGCATCTACTAGGACAGTTGGATAGTTTGAGTGTTAAATGTTGGTAATGGAGAATATAGAAAAGAAGGCTTATGAGTGGTTGGAGAAAATTGATATGAAATTATGGACTAGGGCCCATTTCAACACTAGGTACAAATCAGACATTCTGGTTAACAATCTGAATGAGTCCTTTAACAGCTACATACTTGAGGCAAGAGACAAGCCCATCATCAGTATGCTCGCATGGATAAGGAAGAAATTGATGAGTTGGTTTCAAGTTAAAAGGAAGAGAATGGAAAAATACTGTGGGGATTTATGTCCAAGATTACAACAGAAGTTAAACAAAATAAAGTTGCTAGTAGAAATTATTTTTCTTTCTTTGCAGGTGAATTGAAGTATGAAGTTGATTGTGGAAACATAACCTACACTATTGATTTAAGGAAGAAGAGTTGTGGTTGTACGATGTGGGATTTGACTGGCATACCATGTAAGTATGCAATCAGTGCCATTTACATGCACAGGCAAACTCCTCAAGATTTTGTTCAACAGTGCTATCGGAAAAAGGCTTATTTGGCTACTTACGATACAATATCCATCTTATGCCTAGACAACATGATTGGTTGCATACTAGGATGGATGCTATTTTTTCTCCTTTTGTGAGAAAACAAGCTAGTAGGCCAAACAAGATGAGAAAAATGGATGTAGATAAACCAGCCAATCTGAATAGGTTTCGAAGACAAATCGATATATGATGTGTAAAAAATGTTTGTCAAGGGGTCACAACATAAGGTCTTGCAAGAACAATATACATTCGAAGTCGAAATCAATGAAAAAGACATCATCAATAAGGACTGATCAGGTAATGACCTATATCTACTATGTCATATTTTATAATTACAAAATTACTAAAGTTATATTTTGCTACTCTATTTACTGCTATTACAAATGGTTTAAATGATTATGTTATACTGTTTTACAAACTTTCAAGACTGCTAAAGAAGATACTTTCAGAGTTGGTAGTAGTTCTTTCATACAACCTACGCCTGTTGTGGTATCAACTTCGACTAAGGGATACTGCACTCGAAGTAAATCCTATTAGTAGATCATGAAATAGTAGGCGAATTCCTTGTGTAGAATATTTGAAATTTTATAAAAATTAATTAAACCATACTTGCATTGTAGCCAACAAAACTGCCATGCCGTCGTGGAAAATCACCTGCTCAGGTTGGAACTGCTCAGGCTAAAAATGCTCGAACTAGAAGTAGGCAAGCTGGAAGTCCAAGTTAAGGTCGGACATGCTATCTTATTTTCTTAGACATTTTATTTTTTGGTTGGGCATGATATTTTTTGGTTGGTAGTCGAACTGTGCAAACAAGAAATGCTTTCAAAATTTTTACTTATCAATATTTTGTAAATTTAACAGCTACATACTGGTTCTCAATTCATTTTGTTAATATTTTGTAAATTTAACAGTTCTTAATAATCATTTGGTTATTAAATATTCAATCAGTTGGCTGTGTAACAGTTACAAAATTAGTTAAATATCAGTTGGCTTACAATTGGTGGTTGCTATTACTAGAATTCTATATCAAATGTGTCAAACTGCAGGTTGACTGTTGTTTTTTTATGCATGGTTGACTATTGTTTTTGGGTGCATGGTTGATTATTATATGGTAGAATAGTTTAACAATTTTTTGTGAACAATTTGCATATTGGACTGACTATTGCATGGTGCATGGTTGCATGAGTTGTGCATTATGGCCATTCAATGCAGTGGTGCACTTACCGTTGCATGGTACATGGTTAATTAAGCTATGCATGATTGCTATTCAATGTAGTGGTGAACTTTGCATGATTGCTATTCAATGCAGTGTTTGCATAAGCTGCATATTAGATTGCTGGGCATGTATTTTTTTCGGTATATTGCTATTTTTTGTAAGATAGTTTTGTTTGGTATGCTGCTTTTATCAATTGGCTTGCAGTTGGTGGTTGGCATTACTAGAATTTTGTTATCATATGTGTTGAAGTGCAGTGTTTACAAGTTGCTTATTTGGTCAAGAAGGCTTGAGTTGGGCAAATGTTTGCATGCTGTTTTTTTGGTGTATGGTTGACTTGCCATTGCTGTGGTATGATGGTTTTGTTTGGTATGGTGCTTTTGTCTGGAGTCTAAATGCCAAAAATTTTTGGACTACTTTTGTTTGGCAGTATTTAATTTGGAGTCAACATGCAGCATTTAGTGTAACTGAATTACTGATTAAATGTTTTTGATATTATACTTTTTCTCTTCTAATGCATTCCATATGCATTGCCACTCACACAAAACTCCAATCATCTTCTCATGCGATAAAGTCTCAACTCAAATGCTAATAAATTCAACTCTAATAGGTATAAGCATCTAATGTTATTGAAAGATATTAGTTTCATTTGTTTAAAACTTCCATCTTCAACAGTGCCATAATCAAGTCATCTGAGAACAAAAATCTTTGGTTTCACCAACTAGAAACATCTTGCACTGATTACCTAATACCAAAAAAATCCTTCAAATAAATTGAAGCACATTGAGTACATTAACAAATTTATCATTCTTCATTAATAATAACTTCATATTTATTGGAGTAAAAAAATTCATATTTATTAATAGGCAACAAATTATAGTAAATCCCATTACACACTACAATCCCTTGAATCCATTAAACCAAATTATTCTTCATTAACAATAACATGTATATCAATTACAATTACCATTACAAGACTAGACGTTCACTAAAATCTCAACAAAAATTAAAAAGATAATGCCTAGGTAGGTAACCAAAAATACATCAAAAATATTAAAATTACAAATGCTTTTTTAGTCACTATCCAGTGAAACCAAGTACAATATCAAATAGCATATCCCTGTCCAAGTTCCAACAAAAGCTTGCTTGTATATTCTTTTCCTTGCATTGCATTTTTGCACCTCTTTCTCCAATCTATCAATCTTCTCCAAAAGTTTTAGAAGAACCTCCTTTCCACATTCACACATTGGTGGGTCAATTCATCTAAAAAGGCTACAACTTGATGCACCTTGTAAATCAAATCAATATAAACTGTAAATAAAAAAAATAAAATATATATATTGTACAGACTTTTTAATTTTCTATAGCTCTGTTAGTTTTCAAATTTTTAATTATTTTTGGGTTTAGTTTTGTTCTCATCTTCTGTTTCCAGGGAGCAATCAATGTGAACCAGAAATTTTACCCCAAATGCACAATACCCAAAACACTTACCCCAAATCGTCTATATCTTCCACAGCCTAGAAACCTTCTACCTATGTTAGCGTCAGTAGATGATGTCCGCACCAAAGCCATTACGCCATAATAGCATTTTTGCATCGAAGATTTTGAGACTTTAGACCCAAATTGAGAAGCATGGGATGAAGATGACATCTCCACTTCTTTGCCTTCGCTTTGCACTTCAGCATCACTCTAGTAAAGATGCTTTATTATAGATTAAGAGAACGAGGAACAAATATAGATATGTATAACTACTTCTCTTCAACTCAAAGGGCATTTCTATCAATTCACAACATTTTTTGTTGTTAGATATAACACACTTGCACTTTTCAAGCGCATGCATCACACTGACTACTAATTCCAACAATTCTGTCAAATGTTGCACTTTGGATAACAGTATAGAGATATTAGTGCATAATACTAAAGTTGAGAGAGTGTAAGTAATTTTGACCTAAGTACAAGGGTGTAAAAGTAATTAACCATTTTCTATTTAGTTCTCAAACTATCAAACTATCAGATATACTTATTACATCCTCAAATTATCCAGTTTTGTTATATATAATCTGAACACTAATTCAATCCACTAAAGTTAACAAAAAAAAGTAGTCAAGTGTGGGTCATGTGATCTTTTTCATCCTACTATAGGATCATAATGGTCAATTTATGGTTATTCCTCCCATCTAATGCCAAAAAGTGTATGTTTTTAAATATAAATTATGAATATAAATTATGAAAAATATATTTTCATTAAATATAATTTTATGAATTTATTTTAAATTTTAAATATATGTTTTAGATAGAATGCTTTGTTTTGAAATATATATTTTTAAATACAGTTTTCTGACTTTAAAATTATAATTTATATTCATAATTTTATAATTTTAAATGTACCTTTTTAATACAGATCTATTTAAATTATATAATTAGTTAATATATTTAGATAAATACCATAAACAAAAATAGCTAAACTATTAATAAGTAAATTATTTTTGAATATTTAGATAAATACCATAAACAAAAATAGATAAACTATTAATAAGTAAATTATTTTTGATAGTTAATGATATAATTTAAACAAATCTGAATTAAAAAAATATAATTAAAATTATAAAATTATGAATATAAATTATAATTTTATATTCATAAAATTATATTTAAAAATATATTTTAAAAAAAGTATTACATCTAAAACATATATTGAAAATTTAAAATAAATTCATAAAATTTTATTTAAAAAATATATTTTAAAACAAAGTATTTTATCTAAAACATATATTTAAAATTTAAAATAAATTCATAAAATTATATTTAATAAAAATATATTCATAATGTATATTTAAAAACGTATGCTTTTTGGTGTCAGATAGGAAGAATAAACATAAATTAATTATTATGTCCCTTGAGTAAGGTAAAAAAAGTCATATGACTCACACATTATAATTTTTCCATTAACTTTAATAAATAGAGTTAATGTTTAAATCAAATAGAACATAATTAGACAGCTTGGGGACGTAATAGGTGCATTTCATAGGTTGAGGACTAAATTAGAAAAAGAGTGATAGTTTGAGGAATATTTTCATAAAAAATTTAATAGGAAATTATAAAACAATAGTGACAACTAGAAATTGTAAAAAATAAATAAATAAATAAAATAAAATAATATTCGATAAGGCTACAAAAAGCTTGTGGTACCTGGGAGGTGAAGACTAAAAGCAAAAGGCTTACCAAATACAGCAAGAGGAAACCCCGACCTTACATTTAAAAAAAGAAAAAAAACTAAACCACTAACCCATAAAGTAAATTTTTTAAGCCTTTAAGCGGACGAGCCAATCAAACTCTTTCTTAACTTCTGTATTGAGAGAGAGAGAGAGAGAGAGAGAGAGGGAACAATCGAACGGTAGATGCAAGCCAACAGCTCTGAATATTTACTTTTTTCTTTTCTTTGCATTAAACAACTATGGTTTCTGGTTTGAAACAAGAATAATGCAAATCCTAACGGAGAAATTAAGCATGTATCATCTTCTGCATCGTCAATCAATTTCCATAAAGCGATGAACAGTGAAATTTACCAGAAGACAAAACTATAACCTACTTCAATTTCGATGTACCAAAAAGAAAAGTTATAATCTACTGAAGATTAAAAGAACAGAATAAAAAAAAAGAAGGGGGAAGACTTTTTTTCCCTGAAGAAAAGGAAATAGAAAGGAAAAAGACACGTACAAGACATACCGTTGCTTGTGGCAATTGTTGTGGGTTTGCAATTGGAAGTTTGCATCTCTCGCGTCAATTCGTCAATTCGTCGATCTCCATTGGGATCCGAATCGACCGAACGTTGCTTACGTCGTAACAACGTACATAATTATACTCTGGTATATTATGTAATTTTCGCTTCTTAAAGTATTGTTTACTGTAAATAATTTTGATAACTAATTATGAGAATTATCTTGACATCTACAATACACGTAACATAATGTAATTTAAAGAAAAATTATAATTGTGTAATACTCACATACATTATACTCATACAGGTCCTACACCATTATATATACACCATCCTTTTAAGTATATAGTATGTACACTCTTTACCTTTCAATTACTTTACTAAAATACTTTCTCAAACCTTGCTGCTAACTTAAGTGTTCAAAATTATTTGACAGACACTACACTGATATTCTAAACAATTTTTTAGACTGGAGTTTAAATCATCTGCAATCCTCCCAGATTACTGTGTGATGACACAGAAAAGAAATACTTACAAGAGAGGAACAGTAAGGAGAGAGAATTACCGTACAACAAATTTTGGCTTGAACCACTTTCGCATAACATCACTGCTGTAAATAATATATATATATATATTTTTAAAACCGTTGTAAATAATATTTATTCAATTATTTTTTGCACTATGATTTTGTTTATTATTTTTCTTCTAATTAAGAAGATTATTTGAGTAGTATTAGTTTGGCTAGAATATTTGACAAGAAAATTTTAAATAGCTTTACTAACTAAGAATAAGAACTTTTAAAAAGCTACCACTATATATTATAAGGGTTATTATCCTATCTTGTATATCATCATATGGGCGTTAAGAGTTACAATTTTTAGTAATTTTTAGTATTTTTTGTCAAAAATTATCACTTGTAATTTGTGTTTGATGAAACAAATAGTAATTTTTTACAATTTTTTTACAATTTTTGAGTATTTAATAAAATTTTTGATAACTTTTGACTTTTTTAACAAATTTTGACAACTTTTATAGTAACTGTTTATAACTTTTAAGTTGAGAAATTACTATAATAGAGTAAAAAAAAATTAATAGTGTTGGGCAAAATAATACTAAAGCTGTACTTGTGCCGAACAAGTTTAGTCTGGTGCCACGTGGCACAGTGCCGAGCATACTCACATAAGCCACGTAGTCATTTGCCGAGCACGTTCCGTCGGGACACGTGGCATCCCGCCGAACAACTGATTATTGACACGAGAGTTCCACGTGAGTGTTATACGTGAACACACGATTCAGAGTTAGTGTTCCAAAGAGTACCCTGAACCTCGACATCAATAAACAGTGTATTACCACGTGGCTATAGCCGAGGATCTTGGAAGCTAGTTTGCTCGGCCTATCTGTTGGCGGCTAGTAAATGTCGAACCTGGGACCCACGGCCTTTAAAGAGGGCTCGTGACCATAAATGCACCTTAGTTAAGATTGAACTGGGTACTTGTCTCTGGGGATGTAACTAAATTGGTCTATCTCGTCACGATTTGGTGGCTGATGTGACAGGAAGACAGTCTGACCCTGAAATTCCGGTTGTAATGCTGTGTTAAGCCGCCAGAAGCATTAAATGAAAGGCATGGTGTATTAATGAGGGGTCTGAGGCATTAAATGAAGGGGAAGAGTATTTAAAGCAAGGATAGAAAAGAGGGACACGGCAGTGAGCGTAACGTCAAGTCGTAGGTATGCTTTAATCATCACTCAAACCACTATATATAGGATATTTTACTGAACCACAAAGTGAAGCTGACTATTGCCAACTTAAGCTTTGACTCCCTTATTTCCATAAAGCTTCCTTTCTTAAGCGACTTGCTGACTTAATCATCGGAGGGTTTTCCGGCCTGAGACCTCCTCTCCGGCCGTCACATTTCTTTCTGTCTTTGTTCGGCAGGTCGGCGATTGCATTTCCGGTTGGCGTGGTCAGCAGTTCCGGCGGTAATTTCTGCTGCCGAACATTTGGCGCCCACCGTGGGGCTCGTTGTCTAGCCCAGCATTGTTGTTCACTAGCTTTTTTCTTGTTTCTTTGTCAAGTCTCCAGTACTTGTCCACATAATGACTTCGGGAGGAAACACTACCCCACCACCATCTCCACGGGCAGGGGACGGTTCCACTCCTGCCAAAACTAAAGGGAGTGCGTTGGTTATCCGGACTCCAGGTCTGGAGCATGCCCGAAGAAGAAAAATGGAGGATCCTGAGGTACTAAAACGGAGAGAGGAGCTGATGGCTAAGGCCAGTGAAAAGCAGGCAGAACTGGAGGAGATTCTGCTGGAATTGAGTAAGGAAAAGGGAATGTCCCCTGCTAGCCGTGCAGCTGATTCTGGGCAATCCGACTCGGAATCTGATGAAAGTTACGATGCTCTTTACAAGGACCCCACTGATGAGGATGACGGGGACACCCATGAACAGAAGGAGGTGCGCTCTCGCTCGCGACGTGATATCTCTCCTTCCAGGAAGGACTCGCGCCGTGCTAAACCCGTCGCAAAACGTGACGTGAGATCTGATGTTGACGCGCCCATCAAAGCGCATCACCAAAGGAGTTCCTCAAAAAAGGTGCTGGAGGCGCACTCAGAGGAGGCAGATAGCTCGGACCAAGAAGAGCTAACTTTGAAGCGTAAGAAAGCGGGAAAGGCAAAGATGGAAGAGTGGGGGCAAGTAGAGGAATGGGGTGCTCAGGGCCTGAGCACACGAATGATGGCAAGGAAAGCCCTGGGGCGAATCTCTGCCTCCCCATTCGTCGATGAAATAATCGATGCGGAGCCTCCAGAGAAATTCCAAACTCCGAGACTTAATCTCTATGATGGGAGAACTGACCCCCTGGCCCACTACCGTCATTACATGCAGGCCATGACATTATGGAACAGCAACGACCACCTTATGTGCAAAGTATTCCCTTCCAGTTTGGGAGATACAGCGCTTCAGTGGTTCCATAAACTGCCCCCTGGCAGTATTCGGTGTTGGCAGCAACTGGCTGAGGAGTTCGTCACCCGATTTTTGGCTAACACAAAACAGCCCAAAACCGCTGACGTTCTCCTCACAATGAAAAGAAAGTCCGGGGAATCCTTGAGAGATTATTCTCGCCGCTACCTGGAGCTCTACAATGAGGTGGGAGAATGCTCGGAGTAATTGGCAGTCACCTCGTTTAAACTGGGATTGCGGAAGGAGGATAGGCTGTGGCTCTCCTTGACCAAAAAGCCAGCCGCCAACATGTCAGATCTTATGTGCCGAATCGAGAAGTACGCCAAGGTGGAGGACGAGACGCAGCCGGCCGAACAGAAAGAAAGGAGATCCCAGAGCCAGACAAGAGAGAAAAGACGGGGAGATGGCCGCCGATTCATTGATGAGGGGAAGTCCGTCTTTGAAGCGGTCAATACGGTGTTCAAGGAGCCAATCTTCAAGATCCTCCCCCAAATAAAAAATAGGCCATATTTCAGATGGCCCGGAAAGCTGCCGGATTTCCCTGGGAAGGAGAATTCCAAAAACTACTGTGCGTACCATCAAGACAAGGGGCATCGCACCGGAGCCTGCCGATCGCTCGACATCATCTGGAGGAATTGGTGCGCAGAGGCCACCTTAAAGAGTTCGTAGACGAAAGCAGAACTAGAGAAGCAGCCCCACAGGATAGAGAGCCAATGAGGCAACGAGAAGAGACTGCCGGGGAGGAGGCAGCCGAAGAGGTTCAACCCCCACCAAGGGCCAGGGCGCGCAGAGATGTCCCGAGACCTGCAGTCATCCACGTGATTCATATGGAGCGGCGACCCCAGAGTGTCATCAATCATGCCCCTAATCCACCAAGTAAAGAAATCTTGGGCGTCGCGGGTCAGCCGAACAAGCGCCCAAGGACAGCCGCCATGGAGGAAATCACTTTTCATGAAGACGAGCATCCTGGTGTTCAGCTGCCGCACAATGATGCCCTGGTGGTCACTCTGGGCATGTTCGATTCAGAAGTAAGAAGAATCCTGGTAGATGCAGGAAGCTCAACAGAAGTCATGTTCCTGAGCTTATTTAAGAAGCTCGGATTAACTGAAGAAGATCTGAAACCGGCAGAATGCCCGCTCATAGGATTCAATTCTGCTCCTGTCTGGCCTCTGGGCAGAGTCGTCATTCCTGTCCGCGTGGGTCCGGTGGAGCAAGAGGTTGAGTTCACTGTTGTGGATTCCCCCTCTTCCTACAACGCTATAGTAGGAAGGTCGTGGATTCACGCTTTGAAGACGGTTCCCTCAACCTACCACCAGGTGCTGAAATTCCCCTATTGCGGGGAAGTGATTTCTATTTTAGGGGATCAAAATACCTCCCAAAAGTGCTTCTCTGCCGCCCTAAAATCCAAAACGATCCCTGAACAAGTCCAACTGGCGAAACTACCCGAGGACACGCCAAAGATCGACGACGTCGGTGGTGATCCGCAGATGAAAGCCACAGAGGGTTTGGAGAAATATCAAATTGGCCCGGTTGAGGATGATAGATTCTTCCTGATCGGCGCCAATCTGAGCGCCGAGGAAAAACTAGAGCTAACGGAGATGCTCTTGAAAAATATTGAGACGTTCGCCTGGACTCCACACGAAATACCAGGTATTTCCCCCAAAGTCATAACTCATAAGTTGAATGTGAATCCGGAGGTAAAGCCTGTGGTACAAAAAGTAAGGCGATCAGCTCTCCAACACGCAGAGGCTGTCATTGAGGAGGTCGGCCGACTGTTAGAGGCGGAGGCCATACGAGAAGTCTCATACCCGGAGTGGTTGGCTAATACAGTCGTGGTCAAAAAGAAGAATGGGAAGTGGAGAGTCTGCGTAGATTACATAGACCTGAACAAGGCCTGCCCTAAGGATCCATTCCCCCTGCCAAAGATCGACCAACTCGTTGATTCAACTGCTGGATGTTCCAGGATGTCGTTCCTGGACGCTTATAGGGGATATCACCAGATCCCCATGTTCGGCCCTGATGAGGAGAAAACTTCTTTCATAACCCCCCGAGGCATATACTGTTACAGAGTTATGCCATTTGGGCTGAAGAACGCTGGAGCCACCTATTAACGGCTGGTTACGAAAATATTCAAAGAAGACCTCGGACAGACGATGGAGGTCTACATTGATGATATGGTGGTGAAAAGTAAGGAGCCGAACACTCATCTCCAACATCTCCAGCATGTTTTCTCTACCCTTGATCGGTATGGGTTAAAATTAAATGCTGCCAAATGCGCCTTCGGAGTTGGCTCAGGCAAATTTTTGGGCCACTTGGTGAGCAGAAGGGGAATTGAGGCTGATCCCGAGCAAATACGTGCCATCCAATCTGTTTCTCCTCCACGTACTAAAAAAGAGGTCCAGAAGCTCACAGGGATGGTGGCGGCACTCAACCGGTTTATTAGCAGATCATCCGACAAGTGCCGACCATTCTTTAGACTGCTCAAAGGGGCCAATAAGATGCAATGGGATGCTGAGGCAGATGCGGCACTGGAAAAACTTAAAGAATACCTGACAACTGTCCCGATATTGTCAACACCGCAGCCGGGGGATATTTTACAGCTATATCTGGCAGTCTCAGAGCATGCAGTCAGTGCCGTCTTGCTGAGAGAGGAACAAGGGAAGCAGCATCCTATTTACTATGTGAGCAAAACAATGCAAGGAGCGGAGACCAGATATCTTCCCCTAGAGAAGCTGACCTTGGCATTAATAATGGCATCCAGGAAGCTAGCCCATTACTTCCATGCACACACCATTCAAGTTGTCACCGATCAGCCAATTGGCCATGTTTTAAAGAGGGCTGATGTGTCGGGTCGGCTAGCAAAGTGGGCAGTTTCCCTTGGTGCATTCGACATAAAATTCATCCCAAGAACCGCGATAAAGGCTCAAGTCCTGGCCGATTTTGTAGCGGAATTTTCCACACCAGCCTGTGGTCAAACAAAAGACGTATGGCATGTTGAAATAAAGTCTGCCCCGGCCGAACATAATGAGGCCGAACAACCTTGGCAAATCGAGGTTGACGGATCTTCGACTAGAAAAGGAGGCGGCGTGGGCATAGTTCTGACCACGCCAGAAGGGGTCTCAATAGAATATGCAATAAAACTCGAGTTCGAGGTTACTAATAATGAAGCGGAGTATGAAGCTCTCCTGGCTGGACTCGACATCGCTCGGCGGTTGATGGCAGATGATATTGTAATAAGGACTGACTCTCAGTTGGTTGCTAACCAGCTGAAAGGTGAGTATATAGCTAGAAGTGAAAAGATGGCGGAGTATTTAGAAGTAGCGAAGAAGAGAATTGAAGGCTTTAATAAAGCTAGCGTAGAGCTCATTGGCAGGGATCATAATGCTCACGCTGATGCACTTGCAACGCTAGCCGCCTCTTCTCGAATAAGGTTAACTGACCAAGTCTTTATGGAAGTCATAAAGAGGCCGAGCATAACGAAAGACGTAGAGGTAATGTGCGCTGACCTAGCCCCATCTTGGATGAATCCAATCATCACTTACTTGAAGGACGGAACACTTCCCGAAGACAAGACAGAAGCAAAGAAGCTAAGAATAAAAGCCGCCAGGTTTTAGCTCTCTCCTGACCAGAAGTTATATAAAAAGTCATTCACAGGCCCCTATCTTCTTTGTGTTCATCCCGATAAAGTGCAAGACTTTCTTTATGAGCTTTATGAAGGTGTCTGTGGAGCACATACTGGGGGCAGATCACTGGCGCACCGAGCAATTACTCAAGGGTATTGGTGGCCGAAGATGGGATATGACGCTCAGGCCTATGTCCGGAGATGCAAGAAATGTCAGAAGTTCGCCCCCATTCCTCACCAGCCAGCTCAGGAACTCAGCCCGCTTACCAGCCCTTGGCCGTTCGCTCAATGGGGACTCGACATTGTGGGACCCCTGCCTTCTGCTTCGGGAAATAGAAAGTTCTTAGTGGTCGGCACCGACTACTTTACTAAGTGGGTGGAAGCAGAACCCCTAGCTCACATCAGAGATGCTGATACCATTCGATTTATTTGGAAGAACATCATTACCAGGTATGGCATCCCTAGGACACTTATTTCCGACAATGGGACGCAATTTGACAGTGCCCCATTTAGGGAATATTGTTCTAGATATGGAATCAAGAATATTTACTCTACACCAGCTTACCCCCAAAGCAATGGTCAAGCCGAAGCTACGAACAAAGTCATTCTCAATGGGATTAAGAAAAGACTGGAAGCGGCAAAAGGGAGATGGGTGGATGAATTGCCATCAGTACTGTGGACCTACCGAACAACCCCTAGAAGATCAACCGGAGAATCTCCCTTCTCTCTGGCTTACGGTGTTGAAGCCGTCATACCCTTGGAAGTTGGCCTCCCGAGCATCAGAACTCTATCATTTGACAGAGGGGAGAATGATCAAGCTATGGGAATAAGCTTGGATCTAATCGATGAAAGAAAGGAACTGGCAGCACTAAGGTTAGCCAACTACCAGCGAGAGACAAGGAAGAAATTTAATAAAGGGGTCAGACATAGAAAATTCAGCACTGGCGATTGGGTGCTGAGAAAATTGATGGGAAGCAGGAAAGATCAAACTGAAGGAAAGCTTGGAGCTAATTGGGAGGGACCATTCCTCGTCTCTGAGGTGCTCGGCAATGGCGCCTACAAGTTAATTGATATGGAGGGAAAGCCAATCAAAAGACCGTGGAATATAGCCCATCTAAAGTTGTACTATCATTAATTTTTTTTTACATTTGTTGATTAAAGACTTTGTACGTCTATTGAAAAGCAATCCCCTTTTTCAAGACAAAAGCAATTTCAAAAGCTTGAGATCACTCACTGCTTAACGAAAAGACGCCACGTCTCTTTGGGTGGTGGCATGGAAAAGAGCCACGCTCGGCTTCCCGAGCATTGGTATGAAAAGAATGCCCCATCTCCGTCGATGTTGGCACATTCCTGGTTTATTTACTGACCAGGAAATGCTCTTTAGACTGAGATTCAATTCCTCAGTCTTCTGAAAAGAATTATCAAAAGAAGCCACGCTCGGCTTGCCCAGCGTTGGCACATTCCTGGTTTATTTACTGACCAGGAAATGCTCTTTAGACTGAGATTCAATTCCTCAGTCTCCTGAAAAGAATTATCAAAAGAAATCCATGCTCGGTTCGCTGACCATTGGTACAGAAAGAACCCACATCATTTCTGATGGTGGCCCAATCCTGATTTATTCATCGACCAGATACGATTTTTTAAATCAAGATTCGATTCCTTGGTTTATTAATTGGAAAGAAAAGAAGCCACGCTCAGTTTCCTTAGCGTTGGTACAAAGGAAGCATGTTCTAAAAAGCTCAGCGCTAGTGTGCAAAAGCCCTCGTATCATAAAGGTACACTTTTCCGATGCTCGGCTTGAGATTAAAAAGTGAAGATTTGTCAGAAGGTAGTTACCTCCGTTATTATGTAAAAGCAGGAGGACAGCCGAACTTATCGAGGTATGTGAGATTTATTAAAGTTATGCCTCTTTAGCAAAAGCTTGAAGTCATTTGATGAAAAGCAAACTACTACATGAGCTTGTTACCTCTGAAAAGTTTACTGTTTAAAGTATTTCTGTTAGAAGTTATGGTTGCTCGGCAAAGTGGTACAAATCCAGTCACCATACATACTTCAATACAAAGCATAAAATATGCAAACGGAAAGACAGATTGTCAATAGGGGACAATTCAAAAGCTTTTATTACATGCCTCAGAGTACAGTTACGATACATTTTACATAACTATCAACCGAAGAAGCTACCCTAAATCTAAGATGGGGCATTAACATTTGTTGTAAGGGTTTGTAGCTATTTCGTAGGAAAAAACGTCAAGGTACTCCTCGGCTGCACTCCTTATAATTTCATCAGCAAGCCAGTTAAGGCATTCCCCAATCAATTCATCGGCAGTTCTAAAGAAACAAAGACAGAGAAAAATAAAACAAGATTAGAGAAAAGTCAAACTACTTTCATTCACTTGGAATTAAAAGTTCTATATTGTTACATCCGAATAAAAGAAAAAAATATACATATGTACAAGAAGGCTCACTTCTCTCCTCCCTTAGTAGGATCACTCTCCACTATTAGATCAATCTGTTCAAGCGCTTGGGAGGTGTCCTTCTGGGCACTATCCACCTCAACCTCCCCCTCGTCAATTGTTTCTTCGGCAGTATGAATTGAGGGAGTTTGAGGTGGACGCTCAAAGCTGAACTGAGGAATTGGGCGCTCTGGATCAGGATAAGGGACCTCCTTGTATATGGGGTTGGTGTGATCAATATTGTTCTTCTTCATTGCGGCCTCCCAACCCTCAAGAAAGAAGTCGTTGTGAGCGTCCCTCATCTGATCCACGCAGTCATTGATCTGGGCTTCCACTTCGGCTTTGGCCTTCTCTTCGGCTTCTCGGAGAGCAGCTTCTTTCTCTGCCAGGGCCCGAGTCTTCAGCGCAAGCTCTGCCCGAAGGTTGGCAAGCTCTTGCTTCGATTTCTCTTGCTCGGCCCTGGAAACCTCCAACTCCTTCAGGAGTAATTCTTGTCCAGTCTTCGTGGAGGACAATTCAATCTCGGCCCTTGAGAGTTTGCCCTTGACCTCTAACAGCTCCTCGTCTTTACGAGTTAGGATTTTATCCATTGATTGCACACGAGCTATGCTTCCAGCAACTTGGCCAAGGGCAGTATTAAGTTGATGCTCGATCTCCTTATTTTCATCTCGAAGCTGACTTCTCTCTTTTGCCAGAGCGTCATTGCTGGATTGGAGATTCTTGTTCTCCTTCTCCAAGGACCTCACACTCGCTTTCAACTCCTTTATGTCCGTCCTATCCTGCTCGGCTCTGGCTTCGGAGGCTTGGCTCCGAGCAATTAACTCCATCGTGTGGAGAGAAGTCTGTAGAAAGAACAGAAAGTTAGAAAAAATTATAATAACGAAAGGATTCACATAAAGGAATATTATAGTACTTACAGAGATGATGTTCTTCATCAGAGTCTTGTGGATATCCTCCGTCCTATTCTTCCTCGTGTTATGAACATCCCGAGGAGGGAGGATACCCTTGAGATACTCCTCGGCGTGGTTGAAGGCTGTATCTTGGACAGTGAAGGGACGGCCTTGAGGGTGCTCGAGGCTAGGAATAAGGATTTGTGGAATAAATGGAGGGGAGTCTCGAATCGGATTGGCTGGATACTCGATGGCCAGAGGCACGGGCCCAATTGGTTGAGTAGGTAATGGCTCGGAGGTTCTTGGTGGTGCGTCTTTGGTGGGTGGCACGACCTTGGAAGGTGCTGGCCCCTTCGCGGCGTCCTCCTTCGGTAGTTTCGACTGCTCGGCCGCTGGAGCCGTGTCCGCCAATTGTGTCTTGGCCCTCTTCTGCTCAGGAGGACCAGATGGTTTCTTTTGAGCTGCCTCCGGCTCCTTCCCCTTCTCCATTTTAACTTTCATTATCTGCTCGGCAGTTGAAGGAGCAGGGGCTCTCCCCTCATCAATCTTTCTCTTCCCACCAGCCTTTTGCTCGTCGGCCTTCTTCTTCTGGGCCTCTCCGGCCCTTTGTCCTTTTGCCTTTGCCATGGCGAGCTTCTTGTAGTCGATCTTCGGGGCCATGACTTCTTCTTCTTCCCCTTCTAAATCTGAGAAGTAGTCAAAGGCATGGGGTATCTCAACTTCTTCTTCTTCTTCCTCTTCCTCGTCCAAAAGAACAAATCCTCGCTTCCTCGGCTGTTCGGAAGGCTTAGGAACTGCTACTTGAGGGGCTTGAACTTGCTCGGCAACCAATGGAATAGCGAATGGAGGGGGGCGAGTCCACCCTGGATGCCTTAAGGCGTAGTAATTCTCTTTCTCTTCAGCAGAAGCCCGGAACCACCACTAAAGACGCCTGATAGCCTCCGAGGTTGCGAAACCTTGAGGGGGGTGATAAACGTCTGATGAGAGGGGATGACGTTGAACAGAATTGGAACCGCTCTGGTGAAGGGATAGAGATCTGGACCTCCGAGGAATTTGAACACCTCCTTCAGATGATCCTTGTCAGCACGAACGCCAGTAGCCCAGAACTTCTTTGACTGGACAGCTGCACAGATATTAAATCAAACAGTTAGCATGCTTAGAAGTAAGGGTAAAATGCCGAAGAAGAATAAGAACTGGTAGCATTTGAAATCAACCAACCTGGGCCCAAAGAAACCCGAGGGACGATTGGAAAACGATCTTCGTCTGGATCGTGTGTCCAGTGACCTGTGACGACGCACAGGTCACTTTCCGACTTAATCGTATCAGGCAGCATGTGGACCAAGGCCTTTTCTGGTCGGGATTTCAGGTACCACCTGTTCTCATCCTTCCTTACCTTCTGGATTGAGTAACAGTAAAGAAGATCCCACTCGGATATGTGGAATCCGTATCGCCTGTTTATTTCTATTACCCCCATTAACAATTCTATAAAAGTTGTGGGTGAAATTCCTAGGGCCAAGGTCCAGAATGCTCATCATAGAGCGAAGAAAGGGGTGCAGGGGGAACCTAAGGCCACCTTCGGTGATTGCCACAATGGGGAATTCCCCTGTTTCGCGCTCGCCTTGCTCGGCGAGCCTAATACCTACGTTCTGAGGAATCTGGTATTTCTCCTTGAAAATCCTAACTTTCTCCTCAGAACTTAGCTCGTTTGCGAGTCTACCCATAACGGAAGATTTGAAGTAAAAAGGGGATTAACTCACCGGGAATGAAGAGCGACGGGAAGGGCGAAGGCTCGCGAAGACGAAAACTCAGAGAGAAAGAAGCAAGGGAAATCTGATGGCTCGAATCGTGGAAAGGAAGTAAGAGAAGATGAACCAGGTATATATGTGTATGTGTATGTATCTGTGAGGGTAACCGAAACGTTTCCAATGAAAAGGCAACGGGCGGTAAAAATGGCATTTATTACCGCCCCAATTTTCAAATTTCTGACCATTCACGTTTTAACACCTTGAATCTGGGAATCCGCGTAAGCGGCGCGGCAGATGAAAAGCTGAAAGGGTACCACGCGTGTCGTCACGAGGAGAGAGAAGAGTCCAATCAGATTTGATGTGCGTCAGGGAGATACTAAACGACAAACTGTATAGGAAGATTGAAGGATCAGTAAGGTAAGGCTATTCTGCTCTGCTACTCTGCTCGGAAAATATTTTTTTCCAACCAGAGTGGGGGCAAAATGTTGGGCAAAATAATACTAAAGCTGTACTTGTGCCGAACAAGTTTAGTCTGGTGCCACGTGGCACAGTGCCGAGCATACTCACATAAGCCACGTAGTCATTTGCCGAGCACGTTCCGTCGGGACACGTGGCGTCCCGCCGAACAACTGATTATTGGCACGAGAGTTCCACGTGAGTGTTATACGTGAACACACGATTCAGAGTTAGTGTTCCAAAGAGTACCCTGAACCTCGACATCAATAAACAGTGTAGTACCACGTGGTTATAGCCGAGGATCTTGGAAGCTAGTTTGCTCGGCCTATCTGTTGGCGGCTAGTAAATGTCGAACCTGGGACCCACGGCCTTTAAAAAAGGCTCGTGACCATAAATGCACCTTAGTTAAGATTGAACTGGGTACTTGTCTCTGGGGATGTAACTAAATCGGTCTATCTCGTCACGATTTGGTGGCTGATGTGACAGGAAGACAGTCTGACCCTGAAATTCTGGTTGTAATGCCGTGTTAAGCCGCCAGAAGCATTAAATGAAAGGCATGGTGTATTAATGAGGGGTCTGAGGCATTAAATGAAGGGGAAGAGTATTTAAAGCAAGGATAGAAAAGAGGGACACGGCAGTGTGCGTAACGTCAAGTCGTAGGTATGCTTTAATCATCACTCAAACCACTATATATAGGATATTTTACTGAACCACAAAGGGAAGCTGACTATTGCCAACTTAAGCTTTGACTCCCTTATTTCCATAAAGCTTCCTTTCTTAAGCGACTTGCTGACTTAATCATCGGAGGGTTTTCCGGCCTGAGACCTCCTCTCCGGCCGTCACATTTCTTTCTGTCTTTGTTCGGCAGGTCGGCGATTGCATTTCCGGTTGGCGTGGTCAGCAGTTCCGGCGGTAATTTCTGCTGCCGAACAAATAGTTTACCTAACACTCAAAAATTAAAAATAAGTAATTTTTTACTAAAAATTTTGCAACCAATCCGGCTGCAAAATTACTTACCACCCTCATTTGTGCTATTACCACCACATATTAACTAATATCAGTATTTTCAGTATTTTAGTTTGTCATTACTACCATCACCAAGTACTATTGCCTGCAACAACGCCCATATTGCTACATGTTGCACTTGCACTTCAAATTTCTTGTGGGCCGAAACGCGGCTAATTACGGACAAATATAATAAATCGCACGAACTGCATATATTCTAAATCAGAGGTAAACATCAACGGAAGTAATTGCTTACCACAATTTTTAAGACAACATATATACAAATTAAATAATCTCATCTATCAGTTGTATAAAAGTTTCCAAAATAATAACAAAGCTTCCATATTATGTACAACCAATTTAAAATAACAGTATATAAAGATATATTACACAATGCGACTAACATTCTTCCCTCAAAATAATATACATAACAAATATAAAAAATTCAACTACACTATGCGCCTCATGATCAGGAGGTCCAACTTGATCACCTATATACAAAACAGGGCTCATCAAGCCCTTGTAAGCTCAAAAAATAATATGAACAACCGTCTCACATTTGAGACGTCAAAATAAAAGTATACAAAAATACTTCAATTCAAAAGATAAAATTTACACAATAAAATAAATGCTTAAAATAAACTAGGGTTATTGACTCATGAGTTCAATCAGTTTGACTAAGAACCTATGATAAAATTTGTTGGGAAGTGATCACTAAATAACAGGTGCTCACTACATAATCGAGTGTATAATATATCTTAAACATACTTTTATCATTAATATAATAGTAATCTAAATAATAAAGCATAATATTATGCTATCTTGTAACCATAAACTATAACACAACTAACATCAACATGTAGTAATAACATTAACTATAATATAAACACAACCTTTGATTTTTAATATTTAGCCAGTTAGACTTGTGGCCACAAGACTAACCCAAACACCATCTCATGATTGTGTCAATCTCTAATTCCAAATCCGAATAGTAACAATTTATTAATCGTATTTACCGTATGAGCCTAAGTCTTGAAGTAACTCTATGCCAATATATGTTTGGTAATAAAATATATGTTTGGTAATAAAATTTTACTCTATAGCTAGATTTCAAGATCGAAATTTACACGCATATACACACACACACACACACACACACACATTTTATATCAGGATATGGAATCTTCCTTCGCCTTTTTAGCTCCTTAAATACCAAGGGAGGCAATGCAACCTCAAGTGTGGTCTTCCTTCCTTCCTAGTTCGTTCCTTGTCCTCCCCCCATCTAGTCGCTTTTTTATTCTATCTTTGAGCTTGAAACCATCGAAGTTTCATAAAACAGGTGTTTCAATTTCTGTTCATCCCTCTAGTCATATGGCCAAGTTGATCAATTCCACTTATTTGTTTTTTCTTCTAGCACTAGTGTTCTTCTCGGAGTTCTTCTGTACCCAAGGAAGGAATTTGAAGTTGGGAAAGAATTTAAAGTGTTTGAAAAAATGCTTGAACACTAATGCCGAAATGAGTTCTCCGGAAATGCGTAAAGAGATTATAAGCACTAACCAGTCCAAAATATCTGGTTTTAGAACTATGGATCAAGGAAATGTGGAGTCTTATCGACCCACCACACCCGGTCACAGCCCTGGTGTTGGTCATTCTGATCACAATTAATCAAGGCATTACTACAATTCAGATCATTGTGTTGTGAAGTCTTATTTTTATTTTTTTTTCCTCCTCCTTCTTTATGTAAGATTAATTGAAGTTTGTGTGTTTTTAAATATTCCTTCTTTATGGAATATTAAGTGAAGTTTGTTTGCCTAAATATTCTCAGTATGTACTTAAATAATTGGAGTGAATTAATGTGTAATTTGAAGTATTTGATCAATTTGCCTTTGCGTTGTAATCTAATCTCTCTCTCTCTTTCTGATAAACATGCATGTTATGGATTTGAATTCCATGTTTAATCAAGATTAAAGATTAGATATATATCACTTCCAACGTGTTAATCAATACAAGCAATATATATATTATACGTAATTAAAAAGTTTAATAACGCCTGAAGAAACTCAAACACCTCTAATCGTCAATATGCATGCTTGTAAGAAAATTACTATAATAAATTGAGGTATTGTAGACTTTTCAAACAGCAAAAATGACAAACTTATAAGCACGACTTCTAGGGCGAGTGCAGGATCCCAAGAATGATAATGTGAAATATAGCTTTGTACCTAGACAGTGTCCATGAAAATCAATCAATTTTCCTACAATCTAATATTTTGAGCTACGCAGGCAAGCATTGGCAATATTGGCGCAAAAAGACCAACAAAAATGGTTTCCTTCAGCTTAAAATTACTCCAAGTAATTAACAAAACTAGCCATCATGTTTTTTAATGCAAACGAACATGACCAGGGTCGATGTCAATTCAGTGATAATTGAATTTGAATCGTTCAATTAAAATTCAATTATTCAATAATAATCATAAATTTTTAATTTAAAAAATATTGAATGTATTTAAACCATTATATTTTAATTTAACAACTCAAACTAAAGTTATCACTGAGTTGATAGCATTCTTACTGTCAACCTCTCTCATTTAACGATCACTAATTGCTTAGCTTAATTAATTGACAGAATTTAGTAAATAACATGATCTTGTTCTGTACATGACTCTTAAATCCAAATATAATACGTATGTTATATATATGTCCTAATATCCGGCCTATTAAGGTTTACACTGAAGGTAAATTAACTTCGCCAATTTTAGTTTAATCATTGGATCGGACTTTCTACGCACCACCTTACCTCAGCTTCTATTCCCTTGCATTCCTGGCATCTCAAAGGCTTTATTTGCTATGCTTAACACACAAGAGAATGCACAAATGCCGTAACTGCAAGAATGTGAGATAATCGTGATAAAATCGAACTGAAAAAAGAAATAAATAGACAATAGATATGCTAAAATGATGTGAGAATATACAATATTGCATGCGAATTCACCAACTGATCATATTTTACAAGTATGATGATCAAACAAGGAGAATATCTGTTTTTTTACATTAATAAATATAAAAATTAAACAATATATCAAAATAGGTTGGGGTGGAACAGTTTACAAAATTAGGATAGGTGTTAAGGACACCGACGACACCCCTGTCCCACCAACCTTCTTCTCCAACCTTGACCTTCTTCTCTAGCCCATCATTTCACGCAGAGCAGACCTCTCTCTCCCCTCTCTCTCCCTTCTCTCTCTCAAAACTTTACATATACATGTTCCAAACCTCCGCTTCTGTCAGTCAAAGCCTCCGAGAATCCTAATCTCTCTTCTTCTCTTCTTCTTCCATTGATGTTGGAGAAGACCACTTGAAAGTCAATCTCCTTCTGCTATCCTTCTGATGTGGGAGATGGTGTTGTTTGAAATTTGGGGAAGGGATGGTGCGGGCTTGGATAGTCGACAGTGCTACTGACAACACTCATATCGTCCCCTAACTTCATCCAATTTTAGACATAAAGGGGGGTCGACGGTGTCACTGACAACACCAATCCTAATTTTGTAAATTGTTTACCCTAACTTATTCACCGACGACACCCACCCTAATTTTGTAAATTGTTCTACCATAACCTATTTTGATATATTGTTTAATTATTATGTATATTAATGTAAAAAAGCCAATAGTATCCTTCCTTCAAAAAAAAAAAAAAGGAATTAAAGGAGAAAATGAAAACAAAAATTAAATAGTAATTAACACTCGAAGAAAGAATTACTGGGTATGGCTAACCCTAGCTAGTGACCAAGAACATTGTTGTACTGAAGCTAAATTCAATTGAAAAATCACAAGTTCGTTAGGTCTAATTAAACAAATCCTTCACCAAACCCAACAATTTGAGAAAACAAAGAAGAAGGGTTATTCAAACATAGCACAAGGGAATCAAGTGGTCTGGAGGTACTACATATATATATATATATATATAACTTGGGACGTGCACTAAATTTTGTCTGTCACCGACTAATTTGTAGTATTAATTAACTCACTCCCTCAAGCTGGGAAGATTCACCTTTTATATATATATACACGCATGATTCTTTACTTCTTTCTTGCCATTAACTGCAAATAAAGGATTCTTTCTGTATTTGGTGGCTATAATTAAAGGTCACTTGGGCCCTTGGCTGTAATGTCTAGCTCTTAGAAATATATATAAAGCAACTCTAACTGGAACCGCACCAAATAAACAGTAGTGAGTGGGGAGGCGCATGCATGGGCTAGTGGGGAAAAGTAGCCTCCGACCTCTGCCATATTTATGCCTTAGCGCATAACGGTATCCACCAGAAAGTCCCTAACAATCGAATATCCTCAGGATCGGTGAGTTTTTTTTATACCTTATTGGGTGGTTAATTTCAAGGCCACCGTTTGATCAACCAATTTTCAACAGGAATCAATTAATTTTTGTTTCTTAAGTATTTAGCAAAACATCAATTTTAGAAATTTTTCTTTTCAGTTATAATAACTTACTCAATTCAAAAATTATCAAAATTTTTATCAAATACATAAAAAATTATTAAAAATTACTACTTGTTTAAAATTTTTAACTATCAACTTTTGACAAAAAATGTCAAAACTTATTAGAAATTGAACTTCCAAATGATACCAAGATTAATCAAAATTTGCAGTCGATCATCTTGAATAATTTAAAAAAATAAAGTTTCTAACTAAGAAAAAATTATTTTATGTAACCGTCATTAAAAAACGACCAACATTGTGATTTAAACTCTTCAAAATTTATTATAGATTATAGAGATAACCATTCCATGTGATGGTTATATAGAATAATTTCTCTTAGTTAACCAAGAGTGGTCCCTATATTAGAAAGTCAGAAACAATCATTCCATGGGATGGTTACATAGAATAATTTCTCTTAGTTAACCAAGGGTGGTCCCTATATTAGAAAGTCAGAAACAAAAAAAAAAAAAAAAAGGTATTTTTTTCATCAATTCTTTTACAATTATCGAGGATAGCTACAATGCTTTATATATATGCTAGCTATTCTCCAAAACTTTCTAATATACCGAATCTAGCTTTTTTTCTCCTTGTTTTATTAATTAGAAAAGTTTTTCTTCTTTCTTTTTTTTTTTTTTTTGTTTGAGGGGATTTGATGAGGACATCATCTAAATTTTTATTTCTTTTATTATTATTATTATTATTATTTTATTTATTATTTGGGCCCATTTGTTTTGGGCTTTATTAATAATGAGTTTATATTATTAGATGTTATTTGGACCCATTTGTTTTTGGGCTATTTTAGTATCGGTTTATTTTATTTTAGGCCTTTTGTGTTAGGCCCATGATGTTTTCTATTTAAACCCTAATTAGGGTTAACAGAAGGGGATTGAATGATTGATTGAATAATATTGGTGGATGTGTTTTTCTTTCCCCTCTTTTCCTCTAATTCTTCTTCTCTACTTTCTTCTTTCTCTTGCTTTCTCTCTATTCTTTCTTTACTTTCAATTGTTGTTCCGCATCAACTTGGTATTAGAGCGAATCCCTGGTGCAAAAGAAAAATATCAAATCACCGTTTTCAGCCGTGAGAAAAAAAAAACCCTAGCCGCTGCCGCTGCTATACGCGTACGCGTCGTCACCCTCAAGACCTTCGTATACACTTTCGTGTATTTCTGACTACACCCAGCTCCGGTGACCTACACCATCGGAATCACCTACTTCCGGCGAACTCACCGGTGACCCCAACAACTTCCGGCGATTTTTCCAGCAACCGGCCGACAATTTTTTCGGCAAACTCCGGCGAAGTCCAGTAACACCACCTGCCTCTAGTGAACTCCCAGGTGACCCCGATGACCCCCAGCGACCTCCGGCAGCTTTTCCGGCGAACCTCCGGCGACTTCCGATGAATTCCAGAATACTCTGTCAATCTATTTTGGCAAATTTTAAGCAACAAGACAGCCGACTACTTATTCGGATGTTTCAAAAGTAAACACTTTATATAGTTTGAAGCAAATGTTTGGATTAGATACAATTCTCTCATTGTTAATTATGATAAATGTTTATATCATATGGCAGCATGAATTGCATAAATTTGAACTTGAACCTTGCCTATTTGTTTCATTTATCCTACTTCCTATTTCCTTTTGAATTTAGTTAATTGTTGCCCGTCTTAAAAAAAATTAAAAAAAAAATCACTCACCCATTGCTTGCCTAAATTATTTGTTGAGTTTCATTTATTAGATTTGTTATTCCTATTTTAAGCATATTAGGATTTTATATTTTTATTACTTTCTTTTTCAATTTTCTTTAATATCAGCATTAAAAAAAAAATTACTTCCGCCCTTTTTCCATGAATTTCGAAAATCAATCATATTGGAATAATAAAGTAGGACTTCATTCTATTCATCAAACTTACGTCAAAGATCCTCCCTATTTTAGTCTATCGATCCTCCTGAGTTTCTTGACTGGGTAGATGATATCGAATACATTTTTAACTATCACGACCTGTCTGATGACCAATGTATTCGTCTGGCCAAAACAAGATTGATCAATTATGCTAGAGAGTATTGGCAAACAGTTGAGTTATACTATAGACATGTTACTCAATGGGCTTTGATGAAACAAATTTTGAGTGATCGATTTGTTCCTAAAAGTTTTATAGATAAGGCATGGTCTCAGTTAATGCGTCTTAAATAGGAGGATTCTTCTGTTGATAACTATTTTGATCAATTTAAAACTCTTAGGAAGTGGTCTAACTTTCAAAATGAGCCTTGTGCCATCAGTAGATTTGTTCTTGGGCTAAGGCCTTGCATTCGTGAGGTAGTTCAGCGATACACTCATAAGACGTTAAATGAAACTTATTCCAAAGCTTTAGAAATTGAAAAATATTATAAGTTTGAGTCTTATGAGTCTATGTTAGAGTCTAAGTGTCCTATACAAACTATTGAGTTACAACGTCCATCTCTTAAACCTGGCACCCCTATTGTTTCTGTTGATATTTCTGATTCTCTTATTAATTCTCCTGTTTTGATACTTGATCATATTGAGTCACCAAATCCTCAAAATGTGTCTAAAGTAGTTGAATTGGTTCTACCGTCATCTTACCTTGATTTTGTTGATTTATTTGAGGACATCATGAATAATGATCGTCAAGATTACATAGACTTTATCATTGTTGATGGTTATTTTTTCAGGGGATATTATTTAAGCATCTTAAGAGTTTTACTTAGTGACTTCATCAGTTGGAAGTTCTTTGAGTCTATGTCCAAGTTGTTCTTCCGTGAGATTACTTAGTTGCATGAATCCTCCTCACTTCTAGTGTATAACAGAGGCATTCTTGTATACATTGAACAATTTCTCTTACAAGTTATGCGTAGCATCTCTTACCGCTATTCTATTGATCTCATTGAGTTTCCAGCAACTTATTCTTCTTTGAGAGATTCTAATTTGACAAGTTCATTTGCATCCTCCCTCGTCATTTTCTCTCAACCATGTATTCCACCATTTTTTGATAATGCTGATATTAATTGAAAAATTGGATTGAGTAATAATTATTATAAATTTCCTACTTATGTTATTGATGAGAATAAAGAATTTAATGGATGTAACTTAATGATGACTTATGCATTGCATACTTACTACCTCAAATCGTCTTGCCAAAATTTGCATGCCGAAAATGTCGGGCCATTCTATATCCTTTGTGATCCTAATCCCAATGCAATTTTTTTCACTTTGTCATGTGATATGAGTTTTGTCGTAATTTGGTATGTGGAGAACTTGTTATCTTGTGGAGGCATCTTTGGGCCTCAAATATTGTCTGCAGGTTATAGAGATATTTTTATACTGGTTCCAATTCCTCCACCTTTTCAGCGTTGCCTATCTGTGTTTGATAGTTGAGGATCTCATTTTCCTTCAACTCCAAAGATGTCTTGTCAAGTGAAAATGCGACATGATAATAGTGCTAAGTTTTCAACTCGACGGAGTCGAGTTCTTCTCAGTTCGGGAGAGTTGATGAGGACATCATCTAGATTTTTATTTCTTTTATTATTATTATTATTATTATTATTTTATTTATTATTTAGGCCCATTTGTTTTGGACTTTATTAATAATGAGTTTATATTATTAGAGGTTATTTGGACCCATTTGTTTTTGGGCTATTTTAGTATCGGTTTATTTTATTTTAGGCCTTTTGTGTTAGGCCCATGATGTTTTCTATTTAAACCCTAATTAGGGTTAATAGAAGGGGATTGAATGATTGATTGAATAATATTGGTGGCTATGCTTTTCTTTTCCCTCTTTTCCTCTAATTCTTCTTCTCTTCTTCTATACTTTCTTCTTTCTCTTGCTTTCTCTCTATTCTTTCTTTACTTTCAATTATTGTTCCGCATCAGGGTCACTTACAAACGCTCTCAAGACAGTGGCGGAGTCACATGGTGCGCAGTGTAAGCGAAGTCCTAGCTGGAATTTTTTTTTAAATTATTTGATATAAAAAATTATAAATATTTATAAAAAATTTTTAGATGCATTTGGAGGCATATATTTTTTTAACTTTTGGTATTTCTTTACCAAAAAGTTTTTAGCATTTTTTTTTACAATTTTTGGGTGTTTTGGTAAAATTTTTGACAACTTTTAGTAATTTTAGTAACTTTTGGCAACTTTTAGCAATTTTTGATAATTTTTAGCAACTTTTGTGTGTTTAGAAAAAATTTTAATAACTTTTGAATAGAGCAAATTATTGTAACAGAGTAGAAAAGTGGCAATGTATTTGATATCAATGTATAGTATTTTATATTTTATCGTATTTTATGTATTTATTTAAAATTTTACACGTAATTTATCCTACGCTGACCCAAATTCCTGCGTATGCCACTATTCAAAGATCGGACTAGTTGTAATTCTTCCTCGTGTATGGGGGGCAAATATTGTGGCTATCAGTTATAATTCTTCCTTGTGTACAGGAATCGCTATAGCTATACTCCAAAACTTTTTAAATATGGCAAATATTGTTTCTCTTTTTTAATTTATTAATTAAATATTTCTCGTATTGTTTTTCTATCATAATTTAATAAAGAACGATTAAAAAATAAATATTTTAATATAACATAGAATGGTTTTGAGATAGTTATTGTAAACTTGAATAAGAAACTTATAAAGTAAATAAATAATACTTTCTAAAATATTTTAAAAGTTTATTTAGAGAATTTGTTGTAAATTCTCCAGATCAAGTCTTTTTTTTTTTTTTTTTAGAATAGAACGTATGGTCTATCCAAAAAAAGAACAAAAACATAAATAACATAAATTATTGACTCACTACCAAAGAGAAGACTTTTAAGGATTATCAGAAATGGTCGCTAAAAGCCTTAACACAGTCGCTAAAGATCTTTTGTGACTACACTGCAATCTCCAATGGTTGGCCGCCAATTGTTTGTTGCTGGTGATTATTAGTGATCGTCACGTGACGGTCGCAAGACATTAGCGACCCCTTTAGCAACAATCACATGTCACGATCTTAAAATTATTAGCAATCGTCAGCTGTTTAGCGATGGCTTGCATCGGTCACTAATATTTTTATTATTATTATTTTATTTTATCATTTAGCAACTGTCTGAAGCAATCGTTAATATTATTTTTTATTTAATTTTTTTATTTTTTTCATATTCTATGCTTGTATTACCTGTACTGTAAAATTTTATAAACTCAATATCAATATTAAAATCATAACACAAGAAAAGAATAAATTAACAACAAAACTTTGATTTATATTAATTATAAACTTCTAAATTACAAAAGTACTAATAAATGAATCTGTTCATACAATTCTAGAGAAAAAACAAAAAAAAAAATCATCTGTCACTCCACTGCTCAATCAAACATGAAAAAATAATATTATTAATTAATAAAATTGTCAATATAAATAAATAAAATTAGGTAAAAAAAATTAAACTATAGAAGTTCAAAGTTTAAAATTAAACCTATTTTCTAGGATTACAGGCACTCGGGATGTCAGATTCTCGCGCCGTTTGCTCTTGCATCTCACTAAAATATTAGAGATCATGCCTCTTGAGTTTTGTGGGTGTCAGAATCCATTTGAATTGAATTTGGATTAAATTGGGCCAAAGTAATAAATTGGGTTGGGACCAAATAATATATTGGGTTGGATTTGGGTCCAATAATAAATATTAGATTAATGATTGACCTCAATTAAGAACTATTTTTAATTATTATTTTGGAAGAGATTCGTTAAAATAGTTTAGTAATGGTTAACCAAATATAATTTAAATTTTCATTTTTGTTATTTTTCGGATTAGATTTCGATTTGGATTGGATTGAACCTAAGTAATACATTAGATTGGATTGTATCCAATCAATAAATATTAGATTAACAATTGGGCTCAAGTAATAAATATTTATAATTGTTATTTTGGAATAGTTTTTCTTAAAGTAGCTTAGTAATAGTTTGTTAAATATAATTTTAAATTTTTATTCTTGTTATTTTTTATTCTTGTCATAAAAATCTATATGATAAAATACAACTATTGATTAGACACTTATATACGTGACACTCGGATGGTCCCTAGGGGATGAGGGGGTTCAGGTGGACTCGGGGGTGGGATGTTGGCGCTGCAGTTGGGTTGGGGTGGAAGGAAAAAGTTTTTGTATATTATATTTAAATTTGTTAGAAGAAAATCTATATAATAAAATACAACTATTAATTAGACATATATACGAGGCACTCAGACGGTCACCGGGGGGTGAGGGGGCTCGAGTGGACTTGGGGGTGGGATGTTGGCGCTGTGGTTGGGTTGGGGTGGAAGGAAAACGTTTTTGTGTATTATCTTTAAAAATATAATATTTGTAATAAATAATAATAAAGTTGCATACATTTATTTTAAAAAAATATATTTAAACTTTATTAAAAAAACTTAAATTTTAAATACATACACTTTTATATTATTTGTATCATTTATACAATAAGAAGTTTAAAATTTTAAATTTGAGATATTTTCAATTGTTGAATTTATCCAATTGATAGGATTATTTTTATTTTTTTCTCATTCTTCTCATTTTTTTTGAATAATTTTTATATAAAAATATTTTAAAAATGTGATAATTTAATGTATAAATAGTTTAAATTTAAATTTATAAAGTAAATTTACATGAAAAAGTGTAAAAATAAATTATAAAAATAAAAATCACTAATCAAAAAGGATTGATGTATCTGCATAGTGTTTATCACATTTTTTATTTATTACAAATATTATCACATTTTCTAAAATATTTTTATATAAAAATTATTCAAAAAATTGGGAAGAATGAGAGAAAAAGAAAAATAATCCTATCCATTTAGCAAATCCAATAGTTGAAAATATCTCATATTTAAAAATTTAAACTTCTTATTGTATAAATGACACAAATGGTATAAAATTGTATGTATTTAAAATTTAAATTTTTTTAATAAAATTTAAATATATTTTTTTAAATAAATGTATACAATTTTATTATTATTTATTACAAATATTATATTTTTTAAATATAATACACAAAAACTTTTTCCTTTCACTCCAACCCAGTCGCAGCGCCAACATCCTACCCCCAAGTCCACCCGAGCCCCTTTACCCCCGGGGACCATCTGAGTGCCACGCATATGTGTTTAATCAATAGTTGTGTTTTATTATATAGATTTTCTTCTAACAAATTTAAATATAATACACAAAAATTTTTTCCTTTCACCCCAACTCGCCCGCAGTGCCAACATCCCACTCCCAAGTTCACTTGAGCCCCCTCACCACTCGCGAACCATCCAAGTGTCACGTGTATAAGTATTTAATCAATAGTTGTGTTTTATTATATAGATTTACAATCACATTTTAATTATTAGGATTGTTACTTTTTAATTATGCCCAAAAAAAATTAAATAAAAAAGAATTATGCTAACGGCTTATACAGACATAGGGAGTTATTTAATAATAATTATAAAAAAAGCCCCCCTCCATTTGTTATAATTCTTTGTTTGAGTAAAAGTCTCTTCTTATTTTCAAGTATTACCTTCTTTAACTTTTGTTTTCAAGGTAAATAAATTACGGGGTAAATGCCTTTGAAAAGGAGAGATTCTATGACATTAATTTGGAATTATTAAATTTTAATTTAACAGTTTAAATATATTCATACTATTTTAATTCAAAAAAAACTTAAATGTATTTAGAATATTGAATTTTAATCCAATAATCTTGATTGACCACTTCAACACAAATTGAACACAAACTAAACAGCAATAAGTTATTACTTTATCAAAATTAAAAATTCATTCAAACTTAGCTTATTAAATTTTTAAACAAATCTTTTTTTTTTAAGGTCATTTTTAAATCAATCTTAAAAAAAAAAAAAACTTAAATTGAATCCAATCCAATTACCTTAGTCATTTGGTTTGTATTTTTATTTTTCGTTTTGTATTTTTATTTTCTATTTTCTATTTTATGTGTTTTATATTTTCAAAATCTAAAAATAAGAAAAACAGAAAACGTATTTAATTTAACATTTTTTGTTTTCTTTTGAAATTTTTCTTATTTTTGGTTCTTTTAAGATTTTTTCTATTTATAGTTTATCATCAAAACACACAAAATTAATAGTGTACAGCATATGTACACTAGCAATTACCCCAAAGCAAAAAATGAATCAATTATACAGCAATATCAAAAAGAAAACTAACAATTGTCTCAAATCAGAAAATTAATCAATTACATACCAATATCAAAACCTAACAATTGCCCCAAATCAGTAAGTAAATCAATTACATAGCCCTAAATGATTTTTACATAACAATTGATCAATACATTCAACACCACAATAGCGACAACACAATAGCCAAAAAAAAAAAGGTACCTAATCAGCTATTTACCGGAGAACAGAAATGGTGAGGGTTGTGCATGGGGTTTGGAAAATTCTCCAAACAAGACCTCAATCGAGAGGAATAAATGGTCAAAAATATGGGCGAAGCTAGAGGGGCAAGAGGTGGCCTCCCCCCCTTCCCGAGGTTTTGGAAAATACCATTCGTATATATGAATTTTTGACTAAAAAAATTATATCATGGTTTGACCCCCTTAAAATTTTAAAAAATAATTAATTATAGTCAGAAAAATATCACCAGTAGTACATATAAATTTAGGTTAGGAAGAACTTATTTGCACTTTATAAATGTATTCTTGCACTCTACTTTAATTATTTATAAAATAAAATTATACAATTACCTTCATTCTTATTGAAGGATATTTATGACATTAAAATGAGGGCAACTATGTAATTTTATTTAATAAAAAAGTAAAATAGTGTGCAAGAATCTATTCGTGAAGTGTAAAAAAACCTACTCTTTGGGTTATGGAGTAGTTTTATAAAATTTAATTATATTTTCTTAATTGTCACATATAATTTAAAAAGTGAAAGATTATCTGATTGTACCATTTAAGCATATATATTAATTTATTTTTTATTTGCTAAATATAATTTATAACATCAGTTATAATTTTTTGCCCCTCAATTCAAAATTCTAGCATCAGCCCTGGTCAGAAGTATAATGAGGAAAAAAAAAAATGGAATGAAGAGGGAGGGGGGAGAGAGAGAGAGAGAGTGCGTTGCAGGCGAGGAACTCTGGTGGCGGCGACGTGAGTGGTGGCGGGTGGTGGCTCTGGCAGCGAAACGGGCAGCGACAAGAAAGAGGAGAACGCGGGAGAGCAAAAATGACACAGGGAACCAAAAATGAAACAAGGAAAAGAGAGGTTTGCCTCGATTGATAACAAGCCTTTTGAATCGGTTGCTATTACTAGTATTTGTGGCGGTCACCCCAATTTTTCCAATGCCAAAAATTTATTCTCTAGTAGAAAGGCCATATGCATACAGATTTCTGATGAGTAATCTTGCATTGATAGGATTTTGTAAAATATCTGAGAAAAGAAGAGAGAAAAATTTACTTTATGCAAGTTGATAGTTATTCAAATCCTTTAATGGCAAGAATGGTGTCCTTTCTTGTAAGATTCAAGTTAATGGAGACCCATAAAACGGAGTGTGGGTTCAACTTTTTTTTCTTTATGTAATTAGACATTAGCAACCTAACAATAATCAGTGTGTATGTGTATATATATATATGTGTGTGTGTACGTATATATGGACAGACTTTTAGAGTGATGCTTTAAGAAAAATTGGGGAGGGGAGGCACTAGGCAGAATATAGCCAACTAGCAAGGGCTAAGATGCCGTCAAGATTTTTCTTTTTATTGTCGGAAGTCCTGAGTGGCCGGTCTTAACCCCCTAAGTAAAAACTGAGCCAACCATCCAGTTTTCTCTCTTTTTCTTTCTTTTGTATGATTACAATCCACTGGGAATCTGGAGATTTTTTTTATTTTTTATTTTTATTGTTGGAAGTCCTGGGAGGCCGCTCTTAAACCCCTAAAGTAAAAACTGTGCCAACCATCCAATTTTCTCTCTTTTTCTTCCTTTTGCATATCATTTCGATCCACACACTACCAATTTTCTCTCTTTTTCTTCTTTTGCATATCATTTCCCACTACTAGGTTCACATGATTCTGGTATCCCCTTCTGCCTTCTGTAAATTCTACAGATTGAAGAGGAACACTCAAAAAAACCCTCTTCTTGAAACTCCATCTCTATCTGTCTGAGATTGCTATATCAATATATAAATATATACACATCTATATAATTTACAATATATCTCTCATCAAGTGTTATTATGGCAAAAACTAGTACTAGAATAGTCGACTTTATTGCTTGCGCTTTCCTTTAGCTCTGATCATTCTTATATGTACCGAAGTGGGGTGTGTTGATGGAAGGCATTTGAAGCGCAGGGCAAGCAAGAGGGATGGTGGTGAGAGCACAAATCTGAACGCAAGAGTGGGTGCTTGGGAAGCCATCCAAGGCCGGTGGGGATGCCCAGCACCAGGTCACAGTCCAGGCGTTGGTCGTCCTCTTAACAATTGATCATTATCTTCTTTTCTGTCTTAATTTACTTGTCCTGCCTATTTTATATTCTTTGCTGTAATGTAACCAGAAACCACTTGTGTATATATATATATATATATATATGAAACCATTGTTGCTTTTAAAAGTATATTTATATAACTACTGTGTTGGTCCTGTTTGCTGCTTTACGATTTATTATAAATCTTTACAAATTTTTACAAAATTTAAATTTTTTTACTCATGAATTACGAAATTACAATCTTTACAAATTTATTATACTATTCTAAATAAAAAAAATTTATAAAAAATAAGGATTATGAGAAAAAAAAGTGCCTCTACTACTGGCGTGTATTTATATATATATTTCTCCGGAGGAGGACAATAATTTGCACACTTCAAAAAAAAGGTTTAAATTTAAAAAATGAAGCAGTAGAGAATATGTGCAAAAAGGAGACATCAAAAAGCCATACACAGCATCACGGAAGGCAAGCTCATGAATTCTTTTTCTACAAAAAGTTGAAAAGATCGAATCAGCTTATTCTAATTGACCAGAAAGAATCTATACATACGTATATATAATAGTACTGCGATGGAAGACACTCACAATATTCAAATCAAAATATGGGCAATTCAAGAAAAAAACTAAACAAAATTAAAAACACTAATTTAATTAATTGGTTCTGCACTAATTTACCTACATCCATAAGCGAGAATAAATTTTATTATCATCATAGAAAAATACGATCAAACTCTCTTTCCTCTACAAATCCTCTCATTCTCTCTCTCTCTCTCTCTCTCTCTCTATATATATATATATATATGTAGTTTTAGAATTTTCATAAATTTACTATTTATTGACCGCTATTCAAAACTTAGTCTCCAGACTCTCCACATAATTAGGAAACTAACATTTTATATTTTTGAGCAATCTAACAGCCAAGAGCTCGGCGAAAGTCCAAATACATGTAATAATAAAAAATCATAACTTATATTTGACTATAGATAAGCAAACCCATCAATCTCTTACTTGACTAGAATTTAGCAAACTACTTTAGATTTCTGTATTCTATTAGAATTAATTAATATCAATGGAACGAACACGTATAATTAAGTTATGGGTTGATAGTTATTCTATACCCAATATAATGTAATCGGAATGTTGCATGGTGGCATGATTAAATTCTATGGCAATTGTCAACTAAAAAGTTTATAACGTAATTTATACCATTCGAATTAATTGTGATATGAATTAGAAGAGATTTAAAATTACTAGAACGTGAAAGGAAAAGAAACATAAAATTTGATAAATAAATTAAAAATTGAATTTGTTAATAAATACATTTTATTTTTTTATTTTTTAATATATACAAATAAAATCATACATTTAATTAAATTTTATATATTTTTTCTCTTTTCCCTTTTATCTTTCCTATCATTTTCTTCTCTATTCAAATTTTCAATCTAAATACACCCTGCATGTGTTTTATTAATTTATTTTTCACACGTACAAAAGAATACTATTTATTATGAGATAGAATATAAAGGGTTAAAAAATTAAAAGTGGAGAGCATATTCATTTGAATAGCGGGGAGTTGCCTCCCAATAGACCTTTGAAGTTTGATCCTTTGCTCTCTCAATGTATATGAAGAGAGAGAAAAATCTAAAACATATTATACGGATATAGAGAATACTATATACATATAAAAAAAGATCAAACGCAAAGCAAAGGACTAAATGCTGGCAGTAAAACATGGACATCAGACTTATAAAAGGAGTCTTTTGGTTCTAACTTTTGACGTAAAAAATACCCATCAAACAATTTTAAGCACAGCTTAAGTTCCATTCTCTCTCTCTCTCTCTCTCTCTCTCTCTCTCTCTCTCTCTCTATCTATATATGTGTGCGTATACTAAAAAATTGTTTACAATGAGAAACCCTCTTTGTTAGCGTTTGTATCTTATGAGAAAAAAAAAAAAAAAAGTATGAAGATTTAATTTTGTGAAATGTTTCATGCTTTAATTAGAATAGGAATATTTGTCCGCAAGCAAGCGCACATCCTCATTAATTGGGACATGTATAACGAGTTAACAAGTAATTAACGCTCGAATAAAAACAAACTCACCAATCGTTAGAAGTCCATCCAAAGGGATAAAAAGCAAAGATAATAAGATCTCTTTCTTCTCAATTCTCTCAGAAGTCAGAAAGGCTAAATTATCATTCAAATATTAAAAGGAAAAAAAGAAAAAGAAAAAAAAAAAAAAACATCACATCTCTTCCATGCACCCAAGGGGCATAGCTTTTATAAATATGGAACACCCTTCCAAAATTGGGTGGTTTTAAGATAGACTTTTCATATTGCCAGATGACTTGGTACTAGGAATGCCTAGATCACTAGGAATGCATAGATCAAAGTTAATACAAATGCCCAACAGTTTCAAGGTGTGACTTGGGAAATTAAATGATATTAAAAAAAAAAAAAAAACCACATAATAATCACAGCCGTTTCCATAGCATTGCAAAATAAAGTGTGCAATAGTCACAGTCGTTTTTATTGAATTCCAAAGGAAGTGTGCTAAGTTCAAAAATAACTTATCTAACAGGCCAAAACCATTATATACCATATACCTAAAAAATAGCAATTTTCTCCAAAATTTTCAGTTTCAGATGCTTGGTAAGAAGAGAGGGAGCTGAGGACTCAATGAAAGTTAAACAATAAGAAGAGAATTACCAGTTAATTCTCACCCAAACGGTGAAGGAACAGGTCCTGAAAGTGCATCTGATCTTTTAATATTTCCCATACCACAGATAACGCAGCCAGGATTTGTAAGGGCTGAGAACTTGGCCCCGCAGAGATCACAAACATCGTGTCCAATAGTTGACAGACGGCTAAGTGTGGCAGCACAGAAGTGGGAGGGGTCTTCCAAAGGATGGATGGATTTGTTGGATGAACCCCGCCGGACACACATGTCGATCAGGCTTCTCAACTCATCTTGCTTACTTGTGGGTGCTTTAGACAGGAGGAGCTCAAGCATCTGTTTGGCATATGCATAATTCTGCACCACCATATTCCGTTTAATGGCAGTTCGGATACAGTTCATATGGTGTTTTGCTTGAAGAGGCAATGAGCCCAGATGGCGTGACAATCTTGCCATCTCATCTTTTGCACTGATGGCACTAGGGCCCTGGACTTTCTGCAGTCGCCCAATTTCCTGGGGGAAATCCAAATGACATGAAATTTAGAAATAAATTGACATCATACCCAAAAGAGATGATTCAAACCACAAGCTCAAACATTGTATGTAATAAATAGATGAAGTAGTGCGCCGTCATTGTTTTTTTTTATTAACTGTTAGATTATGTTTCGCTTAAATTGGTCGGTTATTGGAGTGTGCTTTGTAGCCAATAAAAATTGTATTTTCTACTGTGACATTCCCTAATATCATAACTTCTTCCCAGTTTCATGTCAAGAATGACAAGATATGTGTGGTTTGATGATGTCATCTAGTAACTGTGGTGATGAGACTCATGAAGTTGACTTCAATACATGGGATGAAACTTTCTGAGGTTCTGCTGGCTACAAAATCTTCAAATAAAGAATAAAAGAAAGAGATTATGAGTGCCAAATAATCCTATGACAGCTATAATTAAAGCCACAGCTTGTCTGGATTAGGGTAAGGCTGACCCAATCAAACCTCAAACATAATAGCAAATTGAATAAATAATTGGGTTTGATATGACTGATGATGTTGAATTAGGTTAATTTGATTTTGCTGAAAAGATAACTACATACCAGCCACCATTTTTTTTCATTTCAAATGTAATTCGTTGCTGTAATACGTGTATGATGCATCAAGCTGATCAGTGATCACTGATCAACAATACCTTAGAAAGCATCAACCTTAAACATAAGAAGCAAGTGCCACAAGAATAAATAAATTACAAAAGAAACAGAATAAGTGACATGTAAAGGGAAAATTCAGCAACTTAATAGCTAGGAATTAAGTTATATTGTAAAAGGTAGCACAGCATACAAGGAGTAAATTAATTCATTGATCATGACTTATATACTGACTCAGCAAAGTGCAGTATTGCACCTAATTGACTTCAGTGCTACCTCCATTAAATAAGCAATAACATAACTACCTAAGATTTATTCAAAGGCATATGCTCTCCCATTTCACAAAATTAATGACAAAAAGATGGTAAAAATAATTCATGTCATAAACTGAGACTCTCTTGCATTGGCTGGCATTTGGGTTGCACTGTATATAGACCTTAGCACTACTGTCAACTGTCAAGCCAGGTTACAATGGGAAAGAACAATGTAGGACATCTTTACAAAAGTAAGGAGTAGAGCTGCTTATAAGCGGATTTGTGTTTTGAGTTATAAAACCTTCTAGGATTGGTGTTTTAACAGTAGAAATTAAGTTATTGGTTTTGTAGAAGGAAAGGACCCAAATAGGAGCAATTACAAAAGCAGAAAATTTCTTTATTTTCTGAAATGGCGTGATTACAGGTCCTAAGCAATGCCTATCCTATGATTTAATTGCTAAGGAAAGACTAAAAGGAAGGTAAGGTTTAGTGTTTGTTAGGTCATAATGAAAGGGTTTAGAGGTCAAAAACATGGATATACTCTATGGCTGTGAACAGCCTGAGAAAAGAAATTGGCATTTTGCACAGAAAAGCAAAAAATTGCAGGAAGAATTCCTTCACCCGCAAAACTTTGTCAAATTCGCAGAATGACAAATCTCAATTTTTCTTAGTATAACCATTACGGAAATATTTACAGACTGCTAACTTCCCTAATTCTAGTAGGATATGAGTCATATGACTCACAATTATTAAACGAAGAAACTTTTCTAATTCTGGATGTGGCATCAATGATTGCATGACCAAAACCTCTGACTTCAACAGCTAACCATAACATCATCAGGTTTGTGAGTTTGATTTGGGTTTTGGTTTAATGTAGGCCGGCTCTAGTCATATTACATCACTTGGTAGGTTGAGCTTGAAATTTTTGAACATCTATATTTATGACCTCAACCAAAGCTAATCAATCATTGGCTGAGGTGAGACTTGTCAACCCCTAAGCCATCACATGTGTATGGGTCACGTCTTGTACCCATTGTCCAGGTCAACAGAATCAAGGAAATCAACAATATATTTTATTTTCTTAACATTACATTGTGTAAAGTCTTGTGGCAAATCCAATCAATATCTTAGTTAAATTAGGAATGCTATTCAAGTTTCCTAAAGTGATGCAAATTGAAGATTTGAAGAATTCTAAACAATTAAGGAGATAAAATGAATCAAGTTGACCAAGATTTTGAAGAATTCTAATTGGTGTGAAGGATTACAAAACCTAATGGAATTCGGACGCAGCCTTCTGGAACATGAATGGAATTCCAGTGTACCTCGCAAGCACGGCGCGGGAAGCGCGCGGGTGCGCCCCAAGCACGCAGGCAGCCCGAAGGGAGCGCGCGGGTGCGCCCCAAGCACGCAGGCAGCCCGAAGGGAGCGCGCGGGTGCGCCAAGGTGTCTCAGAAATTCCAGTGAGGTCCGCAGGCTGGAGGATGGGAGCGCGAGGGTGCGCCAGTGTTATTTTCTAAAGCATAAAAATTCCAGTGCAGGTCGCAGGCTGGAGGATGGGAGCGCGAGGGATCGAGTTATGAATATTTTGTTCGGATTCAATTTCCTATTTTGCCAAACTAGGGCAACTTTGTAATCCTATATATATGTGAAACCAACTCTGTAATTGCAAGAGGTGGGAGAACATATTATAGGGACCTAGAGAAAGAGTCTTTGGGTATTGAGAGCTTTCATGTTCCTTCTCTAAATTTATCTTGTATTTTCTTTTCACTTTCTGTGTGAGGCAGAAAGCCTACTTGTAGGGTTTATCGAGTGATTCGAGCAAGAGTGACGAAAGGATTCGTGCGAGTGATTCGTAGAGAGTCTGAGTAGAGTCTTGTAACCCGTTGATAGTGGGATTGTAAATAGAGGTTTTTCTCCCTGTGATAGGGTTTCATCGTTATTCTCTTGTGTGATTACTTTCACTGTGTGTGTGATTGTGTGGGTTTGGAATTTTCAATTGGTATCAGAGCAGGTCACTCTAAGTTCTTGAGTGAAGATCTTCGTCCAAACCAATGGATCCACCACGTGAAGGAGGCTCAAGCACTAGACCCCCTTGGTTTGACGGCTCAAACTATTCATACTGGAAGGTACGAATGCAAGCTTTTCTTTTGGGAATTAATTACAAAGTCTGGATGTCAATAGTTAAAGGATGGGAAGAACCGACCCATGAAGTTGACGGAAGAATCGAACAAAAGTTAATTCAGACGTGGACTAAAACTGAGCAAGAGAGTTCAGAGTGGAACTTCAAAGCCTTGAGTGCCATATTTTCTGCAGTTTGCCCTAATGAATTCTGCCGCATCTCAAGTTGTACGAGTGCCCGAAAAGCATGGTTAATTCTGCAAAGTACACATGAAGGGAACGAACAAGTCAAAACCAGCAAGCTTCAAAAACTCACTTCTGAGTTTGAGGGAATAAGGATGAATGAAGACGAAAGGTTTGATAACTTTTACGTCCGGCTCAGTCACATTGTCAATTCATGCCACAACCTTGGAGAACCTATTCCAGAATACAAAGTGGTACGTAAAATTTTACGTTCTCTTCCACGAGTGTTTGATTCTAAAGTTACAGCAATAGAAGAAGTCAGAGATGTGAACTCCATGAGAATAGAAGACCTTGTGGGATCCTTGCAAACGTTTGAAGCAAATATGGTGAAACCTCGCAAAGCGTCAAAAGGTATTGCTCTAAAGACAGTGGAAGAAGAAAGTGATAAAGAGGAGTCGGATAAAGAAATGGCGCTTGTGGCTAAACGATTCGTGAGATATATGAGGAAGAAGGGTTTATTTAATAAGAATAACAAGAATGAGTCACAATCTCAAGAAAAAGGAAAGAAAATCAAGAAGATTGAATCTGGGGAAGAAAACAAGAAGAACAAGGTCAAGTGTTTTGAGTGTCACGGATATGGACATTTTGCTCAAGACTGTGCAAACAAAAAGATGAAAAAGAAGCAAGTCAAAGTCATGAACGCTACATTAGATGATGAATCTAGTTCAGATGAATCATCTTCATCAGCATCCTCAAATGATGAAGGTAATTTTGTTGCTTTTATGGCGTCTCACTCTTCGTCTGCAGGAACAGCTTCTGGATCTCAAAGCGACACTGATATATCAAATCATGAAGATGATGACTCTGAGGATGAATTCAACAATGATTTGCAAGTAGCATATGATGCTCTCATTATCGAATATAGTAAGGTAAAGAAACAAAGACAAGCCCAACATACCCGCAACAGTAAACTCCGAAGTGAACGAGATTCCTTGAAGACAGAGAATGAAAAACTCACAGGTAAAATATCTATTTTGGAATCTGACAAAACTTCTCAGTCTCATAGTGCAGAAAAGTTCAAAGAAAAACTTGAAGAAAAGAATGAAAAGATTGATGAATTGGAGAAAGCTGTTGAAGAACTTCAGGATGAGGTCAGTAAGCTGAAAGAAAAGATCAAGAGTGATGAGAAGATAATTGAAAGAATGAACTCCAGTTCACAAAAACTTGAAGAAATTTGGAGCCAACAACGAACACATGGAGACAAAACAAGCTTAGGCTACACTGGAGGGAAAAATACAATTGTTTCATCATCATCAGCGCCTTCAGTAGTAGAAGAGGTTGTTTCAAAACCTGCAGCCAATCCCAAGACCTTCCCTAAGTCTGCTGCTCCACCAAAGAAGAGTTTTGAAAAGAATAAACACTATCAGTATCCTCCTCACATAGTGAAAGGTACGCATTCTGCTAGATCCCAATCCCTTGTACCTGTTTGTCACCATTGTGGAATCAAAGGTCATATACGCCCAAACTGTCACAAACTCTATGGTCTTCCTTTAAACCATGTTAAAAATTTTTCAAAAAACCCGGAGCCTAGAGTCCCTGTGAAGAATAAATTTCAAGTGTTTTCAAAATTTTCAGAAGATTGTTACAAAAACTCACGTTCTTTTCAAAAACAAAACAGTCAAATATTTCGAAGAGGTACAAATTTCAAATTTGTTGAGAAAAAGAATTTTCATAAAAGTCAAAAACGTGAGGAAAAACCTGTTAAGACAACTGGTATTAAAACTAGAGCTATTTGGGTTAGAAAGTCAGATTTAAATTATTTTGTTTCACAAAATGCCCTTCGCTTTGAGTCTCTAAGAAAATCTGTAGGCATTTGTACACACCATTGAAATCTAAAAGATAAGTTAGAAGTTCATTGATTAAGTTGAAAATATTTTATGACTTCTATACTGTTACATGTACATTAAATCTTCCAAATTCATCGATTTCAATGAGTTCATAATTTTCGCATTCCTTGTAAATTGATACGAAGTGTTTTGGTTATTTTTGTCATAATTTTGAAGTGCTTCCTATTACACTTGACTGTACATGCATATATCTCTTTCTCTTCTTTTCCATGAATCAAGGGTTATTGTTTGATGTGTTTAAAAAATGTTGAGGAGCCTGATATGTGCATATCAAAGTTATGCATCATATAAAAAAAAAAAAAAAAAAAAAAAAAAAAAAAAAAAAAAACAAACAAACTTGGAAAGGGCTACCGGTGGGACCAGTGAGAAGCCCCTTAATGACTCGTTGATTGTTAAGGAATAGCTACCTACCCATAAGCGTGTGAAAGCCGCTAAGTGTTTAAAAAAAAAAAAAAAGGAAGATTGGCTCTCAATTCATTTGGTACATCAAATTTAACTTTTTTGAGTCTATGATTTGTTTGAGGGGGAGCCTATATGTATATTATAGTCAAAAACTCACACGTGCACAAGCATTTGTTCAATTTTATGACTTATTTCACCTCTCGACACAGAATTGACAATTTTCTTGGAAAATCAAAATGTGAATCTTTGAATTTATGAAGGGTGAGAGATTGATGTACATGTATTGGTATAGTGGAATTAAAAGTTTTTTTTGACATTTTTTAGTGAATTCTTCTACTGTCTCTTTTTAGTTTTGATTGTCTGTGTCCAAATCTGCACTTACACGTATTTTCCTGCGAGCCTCGTAGGCAGGGCGCAGGATATCCTCCCTCACATTATTCTGATGTCACACTTAGAAGAGGTCGTGTCATGTATGCCATACTTATGGGTCTTCGGTTTGATCTTGCCTTATTTTTGTGCACTTGTCATTTCCATATCAAAAAGGGGGAGTCATTTCAAGTTATGTATGTAATATGTGAACGTGTTTCGGCTATGGCATGATATTTTATGTATAATGTGCTTTGATAATGATATCATTGATCATTTCTATATTATTCCACATGGTGCCTTGATGTGTGTGTTCAGTACGTGCAGAATTTGAGCAGAATTTAAAATTTAACTTAAGTTTTGATATGGAATTGCCAAGGGGGAGATTGTAAAGTCTTGTGGCAAATCCAATCAATATCTTAGTTAAATTAGGAATGCTATTCAAGTTTCCTAAAGTGATGCAAATTGAAGATTTGAAGAATTCTAAACAATTAAGGAGATAAAATGAATCAAGTTGACCAAGATTTTGAAGAATTCTAATTGGTGTGAAGGATTACAAAACCTAATGGAATTCGGACGCAGCCTTCTGGAACATGAATGGAATTCCAGTGTACCTCGCAAGCACGGCGCGGGAAGCGCGCGGGTGCGCCCCAAGCACGCAGGCAGCCCGAAGGGAGCGCGCGGGTGCGCCCCAAGCACGCAGGCAGCCCGAAGGGAGCGCGCGGGTGCGCCAAGGTGTCTCAGAAATTCCAGTGAGGTCCGCAGGCTGGAGGATGGGAGCGCGAGGGTGCGCCAGTGTTATTTTCTAAAGCATAAAAATTCCAGTGCAGGTCGCAGGCTGGAGGATGGGAGCGCGAGGGATCGAGTTATGAATATTTTGTTCGGATTCAATTTCCTATTTTGCCAAACTAGGGCAACTTTGTAATCCTATATATATGTGAAACCAACTCTGTAATTGCAAGAGGTGGGAGAACATATTATAGGGACCTAGAGAAAGAGTCTTTGGGTATTGAGAGCTTTCATGTTCCTTCTCTAAATTTATCTTGTATTTTCTTTTCACTTTCTGTGTGAGGCAGAAAGCCTACTTGTAGGGTTTATCGAGTGATTCGAGCAAGAGTGACGAAAGGATTCGTGCGAGTGATTCGTAGAGAGTCTGAGTAGAGTCTTGTAACCCGTTGATAGTGGGATTGTAAATAGAGGTTTTTCTCCCTGTGATAGGGTTTCATCGTTATTCTCTTGTGTGATTACTTTCACTGTGTGTGTGATTGTGTGGGTTTGGAATTTTCACATTGGTTGGTATTTGGTAGATCAAGCCATGGATTTAAACTTCTACACTTGAGACCTCAGTCAAAGTCAACCAATCAATGATTGAGGTGACATTTTCAACCCCTAAGACACTGCAAGTGCACAGTTCTTCAACTGGGGAATGGGTCAGGTGCGTACCCCTTGTCCAGGTTTGCAGAAACCAAGGAATTCAGTTGTATATTTTCTTAGTGCTGTTGATGATCGGAATATGAAGGGACGTTCCGATCGTCTGGAAATAGTGCTATACGTCATCAATGGTGGAGATTCACCGGAGATGGATGGGGTGAGAATCAAGGCAGCCCGGAGCGACAGAGAGAGAGAGAGGGTGATCGCAAGTTTTTGAGTTCAATAGGGGGTCAGGGAATTAGGTTCTCCTCTGGAGTGTTATGGATGGGTATATTTATAGAGAGCTAGTCAAGACAAATGACTACCCTACACGCGCCTAGGACAATGGTCCTTTGGCCATGTGGTTTATTCTGCAAATCTAGTACGTTAGCAGATAAGGGCACTCCGACCAAGTCGTGGTAACACTCCTGCATGGTCGGCGGGTACAGAGGTCGTGGCCGTATAGGTACGGGACGGTTATAATGCAAAGGGTAGGTTATGTCATATAATGATTCTCTCTCTTGTGCTGGTCGACGATGAATCGACAGCTCCCCCAACTTTAGCCACCAAGCCACTCATCCCCGATGATCCCGCGGGTGAGTGTGTGCTAATGAACCTGTTATAGGTAACCCTTAAACCTCGCTCCTGCCCTTTGGGTTAAGTGTCTAGAGTTTAGAATACCCCGGACCTCAAATGCCCTCGGTGAAGGTTGCGTGGCCGGTGTAAGTGGTACCACGGGTGGGTGGCACCATCTTACCCGGTGAAGGGTGACTGGACACCTACATTAATGCCCCTTGCACGCGCACTTCAGATGCGATGTCAGGTGTGCGCAGGCATATATTGTATCATAAAACCTGCCAGAATAATTAAAAGTTGCCACCGCAATTTCCTAAATATTTGAACAGGCACTTCATATGAAAAGTTGTCAGGTAACTTTGGTCTTCGCGGTGTATTCTAATTCATAAATGGAAACCCTTAGTCTTTAAAAGAGAGTGTTCCTGTTCATTTTTTAGAAGAGTTCATTCACACTTTAAGAGAGAGAGATGGAGTTCCCCACTATCTTCTTGTGAGAAGAAAACACGCGCTAAATTCCTTTAGAAAAACACCCACTAAAATCCTTCAACGAAGAGAGCACCCCCGCTAGATTCTTGTGAGGGAGGAAAACACCCACTAAATTCCTTTGGAGAAACGCCCGCTACGCGGTGATGAAGTCCCTCGTGGCAGATCGGTGAAAGTCGAAAAAGTTTGAACACCCACTAAACCTTCTTCGACGAAGACCCACGCGGTGACGAAGACCCTTAGTCTTCGCCAATTGCCGCGGGAGTTTTGTTCGCACCTGATTGCCTGCGGGTAAGAATAACCCTTGCCGCGGCATTTCCACAGGACTCTTGGGAGGGCTTAAGTTGCTTCCGCGAGCGGCAGGTACACTTTTTTTTTTATGTATATGCAAGTCATTGAAAAGGTCTTTGAAAATCCTTAACTCTCGGCGGGAATCAACCACGGGTGTTTGGACTAGCCGCGGGGAGGAGATTTCACTACTGGGTAACTTTAGCCGCAACTGTTTTTTTTTTTTTTAACTCTTCACCGAACTACTGCGGGTGAGACTTTTGAAAAGGACTCCTTGCCGTGGGTCAATGAAATGCTAAGCTTATCGCGGCTCTACCCAAAAGAGTCCTTGCCGCCCCCCGGGGGGGGCAATTTTTTTTTTTTTTTTGCTTCGGCTTCCAAATTTTTTATTTTATTTTATTTTTTTTTAACCAAAGCCTTCTACCATAAATACTTATTGTATGGTACTAATTTTGTGGACTCTTCAGGAGTTCAACCCTCGTTGCCAGGAAGCCCTTGGTGTTGGTCTTCATAGCCTGAAGCTGAAATCAGCGTGGGGTGTCGCAAACTGCCACAGGCATTTTTGAATGTTCATCCGCTTGCCGCGCCCAGGTGATTTTTGAATGTTCATCCGCTTGCCGTGCCCAGGTGATTTGCGACTTTCAAACGCTTGCCGCGCCCAGGTGATTTGCCCCTACTCTTATTATATATATATTATTATTTTTTTTGTGTCACGGCCCCTTCCTCACTTTATTGAATTCAACCTAGGTATCCACGGGAATTTAGGAAAAAATTTGCCGCGGGGTCTCTACGTAGCCGCGGGACTTCTAGGAAAAAAATATTTCTGTGGGGTTCTCTACGTGGCCACGGGACTTCTAGGACAAATTGCCCCAGAGTTCTCTACGTAGCCGCAGGTGCTGCTGGGAAAATTGCCACGGGGTTGGAGCAGAACCCTTCGCCAATTGCCCTTCGAGGTAGATTGCCGCAGGGTGGGATTTCAAAGCTATCGCCGCGAGGTTCAAGGCTACTGCCGCCGGACACTTCGGAACTTCATGCAGGTCACCGCACTTCATCGATTGCTACCGGAGTACAAAATTGGAAAGGAGTGTAAGAACTCTTGAACTACTGCTGTGGGTTGCTAGAAAATAGCCGCTTATCTCCTGAGATTCAGTGTAGATAGTTGCAAGTGAGTTGATTAGTTTGATTTTCCTTGCTTCTCTCAATTTTTTTTTTTTTTTAAATGTTCACACTCGATTTCACAGGATATTTCTTCGTCGGCCTTTGAAGGGCGCGGCATAGGGTTTTCGCACAGCAAAAGGCATAGAAGGGGTGGTTTTGAGTCATTGCTACTTGCTAATTGGATAATCTGAACTTTATGGAGAAATCTTCCCCTGTTGAAGATCCACTGAGGGCGAAAGTGAAAGGGTCCTATCGTAGGCCCCCACCTCTATCTACCAAAAGTATTGGACTTGTCAAGCCAATTATTGGATTGCAAGGTGACATATTCGCAGGACTTGTTATCTGATGATGATCCCTTGGTGCGCGGTGATGGTACGGCGCCTGCTCCCAGCTCGGTGCCAGTTATATATGTTAAGCCATCTGATCCAAATGCCAAACTAAAGTGTGGCACAGATAAATTAGTTCCCACCATTCCTGAGGAAGGTGAATTGTTTCGCGCTCCATATCTACGGGGGAGTATTTTTTGGGATCAGATGTTACTTTTTACGAGGGAGATTGAAGAGAGAAAAAAATTATTTGTAATGGAAGAAGAATTAATGGGCAGACATAAGATCTCTCCTTCTTTGATTCCATTTTTAGGTTTGGAAAGAGGGAATTATCCCCATTCGTTTTGTCATTTCATGAATTATACCTCTCCCGACGAAGGCATGGACCCTTGCACCAATTATATTCTTACACGGGGTCGCTTTACTTCTGTTCTGGCAAAGGCGCAGGTGTTAGACGCAATTCGCTCTTGTATGGGTTTGCGCATTCCAAGGAATACACCAACTATGGAGGTATTACTTTCTCAATGGAGTTCTCAAACTCATACTTTCATCACTGTTGTTGAGGTGATAGCTCCCACCTTAGAGGACGTTTGTGTTTTGACTGCCTTACCTCTGTGGGGTGAGGAAAATATGGTGACTTCAACAGTATCTGAGGAAGAGCGTGGTATTATAAATGTTTTGCTAGAGGCTCATTTTGGAAATAATAACTTGGGCAGTTTCTTTGGCAAGGATGGTTAGTGGAAGAATGTTCGTTAAGGTACACGCACCAAAAATACATTTGGGGGATGGATGAGGTATTGTTGGAAGGATTATGCAAATGCCCGTGAGGGAATGGGTGACTGCAAAGATGGGCCACAGCTCAATTCTCCTTATCATCTATCTGCCTATCTAGCGGGGCGTGGCTGTCGCAACATATACTAGAAGGTCCTCCTGCTGATGGTGTGAACCCGCGGGTATTTCCTATTGCAGCCAAACTCAATTGTGGAAAGGTTGTTCCATTAGCTTCTCTCTTTTTGGGCAATCTGTTTTATCGCTTGGACTTGATGCAAGAAGGGTTGAACCGGTCTGTTGGCAGGTATGATTTACCTTGTTACTTTTGCACGCCCTTTTTGCAAATGTGGTTGTATGAACGCTTCCCTGCTTTTGCACCGAATCCTATTGAATGGCCTTCAGAAACTGTACTTGAGGAGGGGGGACCATTGGTGAGGCTAAACGAACCACGTTCTACCCATTGGATAGGTCAAGGGTTGGGTGGTAACTTGTCTATGGTGATTGATCGTGATGGCAAATTTGTATGGCGCCCATATGCGAATTTGTATGGTATCAAATCTTGGGATTATTATTTTCAGTCCGAGATTTCCATTGATCGTTCTCAGGGTGACTGTTGGACGCCTGAGATTATGATGTGGTTATCATGGCTTCTACCTCGGAGTCTTTCGGTGTTAACTTATGATGGGTTGAAGTTTGTTGCTTATAGCCCTCATCGGACTGCTCGGCAAGTTGGATTTGATCAAGGGTTTCCTTATACATGTGGGATTCAGACCGCCCCACAGAGTTTTAGCTTGTTTTATGTTCCTTGAGGTTGGGATGAGCTAAAGTCTGTGGTTGTTCATTTTCAACTACCACAGGTAGTCCCCAGTGGAGTATAATGTTGATGATCGGAATATGAATGGACGTTCCGATCGTCTGGGAATAGTGCTATACGTCGTCAATGGCGGAGATTCACCGGAGATGGACGGGGTGAGAGTCAGGGCAACTCGGAGCGACGGAGAGAGAGAGAGGGTGATCGCAAGTTTTGAGTTCAATAGGGGGTCAGGGAATTAGGTTCTCCTCTGGAGTGTTATGGATGGGTATATTTATAGAGAGCGAGTCAAGACAAATGACTGCCCTACACGCACCAAGGACAATGGTCCTTTGGCCATGTGGCTTATTCTACAAATCTGGTACGTTAACAGGTAAGGGTACTCCGACCAAGTGGTGGTAACACTCCTGCATGGTCGGCGGGTACGGAGGTCGTGGCCATATAGGTACAGGGGCGGTTATAATGCAGAGGGCGGGTTTTGTCATGTAATGATTGTCTCTCTTGGGCTAGTCGACGATAAATCGACGGATCCCCCAACTCTAGCCACCAAACCGCTCGTCCCCGATGATCCCACAGGTGAGTGTGTGCTAATGAACCCGTTACAAGTAACACTTAGACCTTGCTCCTGCCCTTTGGGTTAAGTGTCTGGAGTCTAGAATGCCCCGGACCTCAAATGTCCCCGGTGAAGGTTGCGTGGCTGGTGTAAGTGGTACTACGGGTGGGTGGCGCCATCTTACCTGGTGAAGGGTGACTGGACACCTACAAATGCAAAATTCCAATGTGAAGCAATGGGCCCAAGGTAATTCTGTAAAGTAATCCTACCAGGGAACAGGAGAAAAACTAATTTTGTAATGAAAATATAGGACATTGACTCATTCTTAACAATATCCTGGCAATTAGCCAAGTGAAGCATAATTGCATGTGCAGGAATTGGGGATCCAACATTCATTGTGACCAATATAGTCTCACTAGGTGAAAACAAGTCCGGCACTGTATTTCCTCAGGTTAGGATCAAGGTAACATTCAATGAAATGGAGTATGGATAACAAAAATACCTGGAGGAGAGTAACTGCAATCTTATAATGAGAACATATGGTTGCTTGAGCTCTGATATCAGCTCCCTGGGTCTGATCCTTAGCCAATGCCAGAAAAGCTTCATTATAACAGGATAATGCACCTGAGAGTTGATTCTGTTCAAGGTGGGCAAGCCCAGTCTTAAAACAAATGGAAGCAGCAGCCCCACGAGGAACCTGTACCATGAATATCCCAGTGAAAGGGGGGAATATAAAGGAAATTAGATCTAAGCATACCACAAGTTAAAGAAACCAGTAGCCTGAATAAAAATACTCTTCTATAAATTCTGTTCTCTTGGTCATCTGATATAGCTCTATTAAAACCTTTGATCCCTTGCCCTCCATCTATCCCCACACTCACCCCAATCACCCATTGGTATTTTAGGAGGAAAATATAAAATTTATTTCCTTGTTTGGAGGGCCTTCATCCTTTGACATAATTAGACCATTCATAACCCGCAAATCACTGGAAGTAGAACAATGAGCTATTTAATGCAGAGTACGGCAAGGCTGTTGCTACACCCCCTCTCTTCTAAAAGGGCAACAATGATGGCATTAAATAATTTTTCATTTCAAATATCTTTTCTCCTCAATGCTGCGTTCTCACATTAAACACCTGAAAACCTTCTTCAGGACCACCTTACTTATGATTGTCAATTAAATGGCTATTTTCTGTTCTCCCATTTTCATTTTAGAATGGTAAAAGGGACAAGTCGAGGTAGGAGGGAAGGTGACAAGAAAACTTTCCCAAACTTTAGCATGCACATCATGGCATCAAGACAGAGACAAGATGGCTCCCACCCATAAAAAAGAAAAAAAGAAAAAGAAATTCCCAGAAAATCTGGTGAAGTATAAAATTTTTCATTAGATGCTCTTAACCACCTGATATTACTCATCGTCAAATTATGGAAGTGCATAAAACTCAAAATCTTTACCGGTAATAAGAATATTAGGTTGGGCTAAAAGCAGGATGTAAATTATGCAAAGTCAACGAGGAAAGGCAATATGGGAATGATGAAGTTAACTGGCCATAGGCAAATTCAATGGAAAAACCTTTGCAGGCATTGCCAGAAGATTAACGTGGGCTGCAATAGTCTACCACCTACAGCTAGAAAGAAATGCTAGTAATTCCAAAGGTTTCTTCTCCTGATGTAGGACCCATGATGGAGCGAAGTGGTCAAGGATACAAATTATTTTGTAAAATAATTCTAATCTGCTTTGGCTAATTTTATTTTGGCAATTTGTCATTAGAATAAAATCCATAATCATCAATTTTGTGATGATTTGAAAGTTAATAATTTCCAGGATTATACAAATATCTCAATTTTCCTGTTTTGGAAATTTCGGGTTTCTTAAAATTTCCTATGTTAATTATTAGGACTAGAGTTTTTAGTTTAAATACTCATTTTAGTTGCTTGGCATATTATCTTGTAATTAATAAACATTATTGTTTGAGAAAGAACTCTATGTTTTCTGGTGGCTTCCATTGTCCCTTTCTGGGGTTTGTGTTTGAATAGAAAGATATCTAGCAGTCTTGCATCTAAAACCTATTACAATTCCATTCGGTGCCACCTTCCCACTAGCAAGCTTGCTGAAAAAAATCTCAAGTGACATTAGACTAAACCTCTCTTAGCTTATTAAGGTCAAGCCCACAACTCTAAACAAGTTACTTTGCAATAATTGGGGCATACCACAAAAAATAGTGTTCATTTGTTTATCGAGGGTGTGACCTCTGGATCATGTAATTTATTTTCCTTCTAATCCAAATTCTAAAGCTTACTTAAAAAAGTATAGATTTTTGTAATCATGATGTATAGTGTTCTTTTCTTTATCGAGGGTATGCCCTCTAGATCATGTAATTTCTTTCCCATTTATTCCAAATTCAAAAGCTCACTTACCAAAAATAAAAAGTTTGGGCATGGCTTGATGCCAAAAGAAAGGTTTTGTCAAGAACACCATAACAAGGAATGGTATAAAAATTTCATATCAAAAGGACTTTATGTAAACTGACTCTCTCCTACCAATCAAGTTCATATTCCCTGCAACCCACCCTAGTTTTTTGGAGTTTGAAGAAAAATGAGAAACAATTTTCTAAAGTACTAATTTTAAAACCACGGAAGACAACGCACTCTACCACGGAACACTACCCACAACTATAGTATTACATATTAGAATTATCTGTCGTATCTGTGTGGTGGTTTTTTTTCTTTTTTTCCTGGTTGGGGTTGGGGAGGGGGGTTCTAGGGCTGTGCGAGGCGTGATATTAATAAACATGCGAGATCAAAATCAATTTGTGAAATGAAATTTATGGAAGGGTGTCTCAATCTTATAACCCTGCATGATTCTCATATTCTGAACTACAATTGTTATATCAAGAAGGAACTTAAAAATTGAAGTCAGAATTTCATTCAAGGTTTGCAACTTGTGGAGATAATAAAAGCATAAAATCAGGAGAGATTTCTAAGATGGCTCAAATGAAATAAATAAAAAAATATATATTCAAACAAAATAGTGAAATCAAGCAAAATAATAATAGGAAAAGAAGAGGTTCACCTGTCCAGGATGCACAGATTTTGGAGGAGAAGCAGGACGCATAGCAGCTGTTCCAGAATTTTCAGAACCTGGGGGTTCAAGTGAGCTAAGATCAAGGGGTTGAGTTGAGATTGAAACCTTCGTTGTCTGCACCTCTGACTGTGGCAGGACAGTGAACTGAGACTCAGGCTGCAGCTTCATCCCACCATCTGGAAGTCCAGTTGGCTCAAGTGGAACGGGTTGAGTTGCTTGAGGGGGTACACCACTGTCAGGTAGACCAAAATCAGTTGCATGCACACAAAGCTGATCAGGTGCAACCTTGTTACTATCAACCCCTTGAGAATTTTGACCCATCCTTGAAACGTAACTCCCAGGAGGAGGCAGTGATGCTGCAATTTGAATGGATGATACTGTATTCTGGAAAAAGTCCTCTGGGATAGGCCCAGCAGCAACTCCAGCACCCACAACCATTGGACCAGGATGTGATACAGGTGTTGATTGAGCTAATGAATCAATTCCAAAGGGATCAGCAGGGGCAGAGACTGGGGGAGTTGTCACACTTTTAGAGCTAGCAGGCGCAGTTTGAGGGACAATCAGGCCAAGATCAGCAGAACCACCAAGTAATGACTTAGTCCTACTTATTGGTGGGCCTAGACCGTCACCAAGCTTAAACTGCTTTGTGGCTTCTATGATCTTATTCACATCCACAGTAGCAGATGAAACTGGTTTATCCCGAATTCTAATTTTAATCTTCTTAGCTGTTGAAGTTCCCTCCTCATCACTGCTGCTATCATTTTCAGTTCCATACAGTGATTTCTTAAATTCTTCAGAAGCTTTTGCCTGTTCATCTGCTGCACTGGGACCTGCAAGTTGCTTAGTAAAGTTTTCTAGGCGCATCAAGGAATCACCATCAGCCACCCCCTTCATCTTTTTAGACATGGACATGGCAAGAGCTGTTTGATGGCCGTTTTCCTTGACATCCTTATCCAAAGGCTTAATTGCTCTGACCAAACTATCATCCCTTACTTCTACAACATTTCCTCTTCCTCTTATTAAGCCCAGGTAAACTCCAATATTATCCACCACAATGGATGGGATAATGCCATCATCAGCTTTCATGTATGGAATAACCTCCGTTGCCAGATCCCACTGTGGTATAGCCTTTAAGTTAGTGGGAGTCTTGATTTCCCAATTCCCCCCACCCCATTCAGGTCCTTTTGGAACCATGCTTTCAGCAGCAAAATTAGCAAAAATCCCTTGTGTCCATCCAGTGGAACGGATTCTTAATATCCTTTCACAATTTCGCCTCAACTCTGAGTCAGCACTCTCTTCCTCCAATTTCTGAGCAAGATGCCGCATTGCACTAGGGTTAAGGTGGCATAAGAATAGGTCAAGCATGCTTTCATAGTCTGCTATAACTCCAAAAGTTTCTTTTGCACTGTCAAATTGACCATACCTGCAATTTCATAATGTTTTTTATGTCATGTAACGGAAATCCGAAACGATAATCATCCTGACATTACTTATGAACTTTGTTGTATAATAAAGTTTCCTCACTCCCTAACATCTTGAACTTTTAGATGACATGTTGGCTATCAAGGTACACAAAAAACCCTGAGTTTAATCCTTACTGTCACCCGATAGTCAATTGCTACACGTGTTTGGTATTGTCAAAATAATTGGTCCGGCCACACGTAAAGGGGCATGTTGAGAGTATAAAATAATAAAGTTAACCCCTTGTCTAATAGCTTAAGCTTTTAGGAGAGACCCTTGTCTAATAGCTTAAGCTTTTAGGAGAGATAAAAACTAACAGTTTAACAAACTCATTAATAACCAATGCAGCAGTTGTAATGATGACCTCCCCTTAGTAATCTTTGTACCAAAAGAAGTACTAGAAAATTAGTTTAACAGAAATTATACCGCGTATAATTTACAATGGGGTTGTTTGGAGTAAGAAAAAATGAGATAAATTGAGATAAATTGTGGTTTGGGGAGAATTCGTAATGCGTGCAGTGAGAGAAAAAAGTTGATGTGATATAAAGTTAACAGAGATTTATAGAGATTTTTGGAGATTTTCACCAAATTCTTACAAACCAAACAGGCCCAATGTATAAAAAAACTATCTAGGGATGTCCTGAAGACATGGTGTTGATCTCCTAACTTCTTATTTAAAATATTCATTATTTATTTTGTCAAGGGAGAGTGGCCCCCCATTTTAGATTCTTTCAGAGTTTTTAGGGGGAGTAGTATATTCCAATTGACACATAGTGTGGGTAACCGGGAACGAGTTGGGGGATTCATTTATGTAATAAAAGAAAAGGACTTACAGAAATGAAAATTGGATCCTAGCATAATACCGGAGAAATGCAAAAGGAAAAAATAAGGAACGGGAGAAAATGAAAAAGAGAAAAATACATTCAGCCTTGATGCAAATACCAAGCTAAATTCCAATTTGCGATCATAATATTTAAGTCAGAATTTCAAGTGACTTCTTATGATGGATAATTAACAAAATAAACACACAGTTGTAGTGAGGAGACATGAGGCCACAGTCAGTTACAGATTACAATTAAAAAAGGAAAGAAGGTAAAAATATAGAAATTAAAAAAAAAAAAGAAAAAGGCAACAGATAATAGAGTGACGGATTTTCCTGCGTACTTGATACAAGCATATCCTAACTGGCGAAACCGATGAAACAAATGAGAGGTCGGAGGGCATTGTGGATAATCTCTAGAACGCAAAAATTCATCCTTCAAAACAGACAAGGCAGTGGAATATCTGAGAGCTTCGGTTGCATAGATTCCACGCAGCACCTAAATTAAACCAAAAAACTAAGCAAACTATCATAAATTATTGTAAAATACACAGTGCAACAAAATTATCTATGGATCACCTGAGTGAACTGTGGACCTGCTTGGGATAATGATACAGCAAGATCTCCACAAACTGGAGAACCACTTGCAAGAGTATTAAGAGATCTCGGAGTAACGCGCAAGCTGTCAAACCTTCATTGAAACAAAACATAAGATGTCCGATTTCACAAGCATTCACACCCAGACCAAGTCAATTTTGCAAAATGAAAAGAGGACACCAGAATACTATAGCTGATTAAGTATCCAGAGGAGGAGTTGCATATGCCACAAGCCACATAAAAAAACGTGCCTACTAGCAGGGGAAGGAAAACCTCGATGTTAATTGGTACAAAATTTCAGACAAATCTAGCTTCTGCTCAAAATTTTGTTGCATTGTGGAAAATCCAATAAGAAGAGGTTCAAGAAGCCCAACCAGACAGCTCTTTATCTCAATCCTCTTTTTTTGCCTAGGATTTTCTCCTGTAGGGTTTGCAAGCAACAATCGGTCATTCAACGCACCAACCAGCACTGCAAGGAAATTCACCTTGATTCTCAGAGAATAGTGGAGAAATAAGAGAAGAGACAACAGGTTCTTGCCGTGCCAAGGAACCTTGAATATGAAAATGAAAATTTCAGTATTTGAAACAACATATGATACCTGCATTGGGCATGTTGATGGAAAGAATTGTCCTCACTTTTCCATCCCAACCAAGCATGCTTATGGCAGTGGCAGTTGAAAACAGAAGTGCAGGTCCAACCCACAGAAGAGATCTAAAGTAATCATAAGTTAAGAACCAAAAAAATTTAAGAAATATTAATCAGGCCATGTGATAAAAAGTGCAACTCTTGTAGAAGAAGCCATTATGTAATAACTTTTCTATCTGAGGATATTGAAGGAAGTCCTTTGTCGAATTTTGTATTAGTACTCGCCAGTATATCTAAATCTGCTGAAACAATAAGAATCCTTTGAGTTGTTAATACTCCTGCAACAAAGCCTCGAAGAGTTCCCTGCCAGTGAACCTGGAAAAGATAGCTGAAAAATCAATTAAGAGGCCTCTAATCAATTGCACATTCATTCCAAAGGTATATCGAGAGACAGAATACATTCATACGGATGGTCAATTAGCTGAGAGTTTTCTATCTGGATTTTATATTAAATTATTATTAATGATGACAAAGAACAAGATAATTTTCTGATTATGAACATATTGAAGTTACTGATGTTATTCAACACAAGTTACATTTAGAGCCTCAAAATCTTTTACTGGCACGAGGAAATATATCTGTTATACAAACAGTCAAAAACTAAGCTCTGACTCAGTTTATCTTTACAAGTAAATGTTATGCCAATCAAGTCCACCATTGCTCAAGTAATTGAGACTAGCAATGAAACGATACTTCACACCACAAAAGATATATGTATTAAGTTTGACCAGAATTAAGGGCTTTTTTTTTTTTTTTTTTTTGTTATACAGTTAAATTAGAAAAAATCAGCAAAATATTGTCCGGGAAACGTAATTGGGAAATTGCTATTAATGAAAAAGAGAAATAATGTTGCGGTTTCTGGAAAGGTAAAACCATGAAATGAGGTTCTGGTTTCTATGCTTGGGATAAACACAAAATGAAGTCACGGTTTCTGGAAAGGTAAAACCCTGAAATGAAATTGCAGTTTCTATGCTTGGAACAAATGCGAAACAATGTCATGGTTTCTAGAATTGCGGTTTCTGTGCCGAGGCTGTAAATGCTAAATGAAATTGCAGTTTATAGCGCTAAACCCCATTACCAAAACCAGAGCTCAACTTTGTTTCATTTCACCAAGAAAAAAAAAAAAAAAAGAAAAAAAAACACAAGTCTGAAAGAGAAAGAGAACTAGCCGTTGGAGGGCTTCTATACTTGGAATCGACACCTACTGTGCTGTGGCCTCCTCAAGTGTTGTACACTTATATATATGAATTGCATCACCCCAACCTCTATGCGTATATATGTATGCTTGTGTGTGTGTATGTATATATACACCTACATGTGTGTATATATATTAATTCTAACTGACTTAAGTGCAGGAAATTAATTCTATGATCTTTGTTTGTATTTATTTTCATTCTAAAAATAAATGTTGTGACTGAATTCCATATGTTGACTTTACAGATATATATTACCTATAATTTTAATTGCAACATGAACTAATTTAATCTATACATATCTAATGAATTACAATATATATCTATATATGAACTAGTTTCATGTCTAAATTACTTCCATTTTTGAATCAAAATTATCTCATGATTCCCCTTCTTCACTTCAGTTTCCTCTATTTTACGAGAAATTCATAAAAACAAAGGTAAAACAAATGAATGAAATCAGATCTAACATTATTCGACTTTCAATTTGTGAATACAAAATTAATGCACATTCGTAAAATACAAAAAGTTTATTGCTAGATGATCGGTTGCGTGTGAAGGAGAAAGCCTACATGAATCAAGAGTCCGCAACTTAATTAAATTTTCGAAATATGAAAATTTGAATATTCATTCTACTATTTATTTGGGTAAACTATGTAATTTAATTATCCCAATCTCATATTGCCATTTGTACTTTAAAGTGTTTTACTCTATCCTTTGTGATTTAGGTTCCATTTCATGATTTCTCCTAATTAGCATAGTTGGATTCCTATTAAGATTAGGATTTAATAGAATTGTTCTTAAAGTTCCCAAACTTGTTAATTGATTTCAATTTCTTTAACAGAAGGTATCGTGGAAGAACAATACATTATGCTATTAGGCTGTGAGTGTTGAGAGATTAGACTATGAACATGACAATGAGCAGTTTATTCAAGTCCTCTCTAGTTTAAGCTATGAACCAATGGTCACAGAGTTGTACAATGCCTCAGTGTAGGAGAGGATTAGGTGAAAATGAAGATAACTTGTCGGTACCCATTTATTGTAGGAGATGGTGTTCGTTACAAGGCATTACAAGTGAACAAGTTTCTCGAACTGCCTCCCATTGAGCAAACTCTGTAGGCCTAGGACTAAGAGGCGGATGAAATTAGACAGATTGGAAGCATGCTCTCCTCCGAAGTTCAGATTGGGCCTCGTCCCAATTTCAGCAGCAAATTGTGCCTGAATGGGAGACTCCTGCCGACAATTCTTCATAATCTATATACAAGTCAATGTGTGTCCACTTCAACTCATCTAGTACATCCATTATGGCCCTAATTGCATTATCATTGTTCGCTTTGCAATGCCTCGTAATGAACACTATCTCCAACAATAAATGGATACCGACAAGTTATCTTTATCTTCATCCGACCCTCTTCTACACCCAATGCATTACACAACTCCGTGACCATTTTTTCATAACTTAAACTAGAGAGAACCCGAATATACTACTCATAGTTACAATCATAATCCAATTCCTCAATAGTTGATACCACACTCCCACCCCAATAGCAAAATACAGTAATGTATTGTTCTGCCATTGTACCTTCAATTAAGGAAATGAAATCATTTAACGAGTTAGGAACTTTAGGAACATTTCTATTAAATCCTAATCTTAATAGGAATCCAATTATGCTAATTAGAAAAAATGATGAAATATAGTCAAGAAGTAAATGGAACCTAAAGGACAAAATAAAACAATTTAAAATACAAATGCCAATATGAGATTGGGATAATGATGTAGGACGATAGAGAATAAAGCCAAGAAAGAGAAATAGAGAGAGAGAGAGAGAAGTTTAGGAGAGAGGGAAGAAAGAACAATCAAGAGGGGAGGGAAAACAAGCCACGAGACTTCAACAACTCAAATTTTCATATTCATCAATATATCAAACCCTAATCATCATAAGTCTTTAAATAGGCATTTAAATAGGCTAATACATTCTCAAATTTACTAAAAATAAAGTAAAATCAAATATTCTAATAAATCCTTCTTAAAATAAATCTAAATAAAATTTTGTCTAAAATAAAAAAAATCTTTAATAGAATAAGGTAAAATCCTTATATAAAATGTAATCCTAATAAAATAAAATTCTAATAATAATTATTTCATATTTTTTTGGCTTCCGTATCATTCTCCACCCCTTAGAAAAACTCAACTCCATCGACTTAAAAATTTGCATACTCTTTCAATCACCAGCCACGAACAAAGCGGATGTTCAAGTTGATTCCAAAGTTCATGAACACGCATCAGGAGTGGTAGAAATCTAGTATATCCACCAAGTCTTCCGAAATAGAAGTCCCGCAATTCAGAAAATAGAACTTATAGATGTTGGAAGAAGACAAAAATGGACCAACTTGTGGGAGAAGTTTAGGTGTAGAAAAGACAAAATCCACAAAAGCACCATAAATTTTAAGCATACTCTTCAACCCGATAGTACCTACAGAGACATCAGTAATATCGCTGGAAATCTGTGCCTCATCAAAAGAAATGACTTCATTAGTAGCAATAATTCCGATAGTCGCAACAATTTCATCAAGTGGCTTGCCTATGATTTGGTCATCATCTTCATCATTTGAAAAATAAAAGTTGTCAGGATCAGGCTTATAAATCAACTCTTCAATTTGATCATCATTAGGCTCTCTCTTCACTTTAAAGTGGTTATCATCAGATTTTCTGTTTGGTTCATCAATTACTTTTGAAATTTCGGTAAGGGCACCAAAGAGAGAAGCTGAAACTGTATTCGACTTTAAATTCGATATTTGGTTAGAACAGAGGTGAATAGGGTTACTCAGCCAATAGTACTCCTCCCATGTGTCTAACCTCGCGTTCAGTCTTTGAATGGCTTTAGCAAGGGCTGCTATTTGGGTTTGCATCTGATTATTGTTTGACTGTACTCGATAGCGTACTGATAATTTTGAATCTGCAAAAATGAACTGTGAGGTGTTCCGAAGCCTCCTAGAAGTCGCTGGAGCTTCGCCGGAAGTTGTCGGAGGTCACCGGAGCTTCACGCGGAGCACAAGTCAGATCGCTGGAGTGTAGTGGTTATTTTGGACTTCACCAGAGATGGCCGGCCGGTCGCTGGAAAAGTCACCGAAGGTTGCCGGAGTCACCGACGAGTTTGCCGGAGGTTGGTGGTGCTAATGGTGGGATTCGCCGGAGTTGGATACCGCTGGGAATGTATGAAAGTGTACTCGAAGGGTTTGAAAGCGTGGAGGGTGCGTGCGATGGCTATGACTGCAGTTGTGGCTAGGGATTGAGATGAAAAGTGAGTTTTCATTGATTATAGATCGATTTGCTCTAATACAAAAGTTGATGTAGGACGATAAAGAATAAAACCAAGAAAGAGAAATAGAGAGAGAGAGAGAAGAAGTTTAGGAGAGAGGGAAGAAAGAAGACGAGAGGAAGGAAAACAAGTCATGAGACTTCAACAACTCAAATTTTTATATTCATTAATGTATCAAACCCTAATCATCATAAGCCTTTAAATAGGCTAATACATTCTCAAGATTACTAAAAATAAAGCAAAATCAAATATTCTAATAAATCCTTCTTAAAATAAATCTAAATAAAATTTTGCCTGAAAAAAATAAATCCTTAATAGAATAAGGTAAAATCCTTATATAAAATGTAATCCTAATAAAATAAAATTCTAATAATAATTATTTCATATTTTTTTTGGCTTCCGCATCAAATAATTAGTTTACCCAAATATATAGTAGAACGAATATTCAAACTTCTATATTTAGAAAATTGAATTAAGTTGCAGACTCTTGATTCACGTAAGCTTTCTCACTCAAAGCAACTGATCATCTACCAATAAATTTTTAGTATTTTACCAATGTGCGTTAATTTTGTATTCAAAATTTGAAAATTCGAATAATGTTAGATCTGAATTCATTCATTTGTTTTACCTTTATTTTTATGAATTTCTCATAAAATTGAGGAAACTGAAGTTTGGGGGGTCATGAAGTAACTTTGACTTAAAAATGGAAGTAATTTAAACATGAAACTAGTTCTTATATAGATATATATTGCAATTCATCAAACATATATAGATCAAACTAGTTCAGAAGTTGAAATTGAAATTACATGTGATATATATATACTTGTAAAGTTCACACATGAAACTCAGTCACAACATTTATTTTTAGAATGAAATTAAATATGAACAAAAAGATCATAGACATAATTTCTTGCACTTAAATCGACTAGAATGAATATACAAATACACATACACAGGTACATACATACATACATAGATACATATTACATATATACACAAATAGATATATCCATATTACATATATACACACACATAGGTCAAGTTGATGCAATATATATATTTATATATATACAATACCTGAGGAAGCCGGAGCACAGTAGGCATGGAGCATGTAGCACTGACGTGGAGGAGGAGTTAGGTGTTGAAGCCCAGTAACGAAACCCTCCAACAGCCACTTCTCTCTCTCTCTCTCTAACTTATGTGTGTTTTTTTTTTTTTTTTTTTCGTACATGAGATGAAATGAAGCTAAGCACGAGTTTTGATAATAGGGTTAAGGCCATAAACCTGCAATTTCATTTCACATTTATAGTCTAAAGCACAAAAACCACAATTTCATATCACGGATAATCGTAACATTATTTCACGTTTTCATTTACAGCATTTTCAAAATATATTTTTCCGAATAGTATTTGGCCAAATTTGTCTAATTTTTATAGTATAACCCAAAAAAAAATCGAAGTAAGGTGTAGTATGTCAAATCACAATACCAATGTAGATAACCAAGAGAGAGTAAAAAAGAGATGGGGAAAGAAAACAGAAATCAAATGAAACCAGCCCCCCCCTCCCCATCATACCCAAAATGATAAAGATCAGAAAACAATCTTTGTCTTTTCTTTTTCACTAAAACCACTAAGTTCTTGAAATAGATTCCACCACAATATATCTAGATAAGTATCTCACTATAAGTCCAACTGCTAAAGTAAAATTAATGGAAATTGCAGCGATGAACCAAAATGGAAAAATAGAAATAACAATTGGTATCATTCTTATTGCAATTAGGACAGAAGGATAAGAGGTCTCTACTAATATCAAGTTCCTAGTCTCTATGCCCTTGTCAGTTGTCAATTGTTCAAAAGTTCAACAATGAGTGGCAAGTATTAGTTAAATATGTGCAACTAATTACCTGAAGTACAATCTCATTTACTTTCAACTTGATTGATTTTTTCCCTTCACCTTTTGTTGATATATAATGACCATCAACATTTGATAGGCGGTAACCCTGAACGAGCTTTGCCAGGCCAATCTGGTCCCCATGAGAAGCAAACATCATAGTTGACTCTAAAATACAGAAGCCATTGATCAGGATTCTATTAATTACCAACAACTGACAAATAAACATCAAGGAGCTTTTTTTATCGGGCACCTATTGGGGTTGAAAATATACGATCAACTTCAGTTTCAAAAAGAAACTGCAGCGGTCCCTTCAGTGAACCAACATTAACCTCTGCAGACAAGGTTTCTTCATTGGCTGCATTCTTCTCATCAACCTCTTGTGAAGCCACTCCCGGAAGAATATATAAAGAAAGTCCAGTCTTGTCCTCATTAAGAATTGCAAATTGATTTTCATTCGGGCCAATGAATGCAGCATCCCAACCTAGACAGGTCACAAAATGGATTAAGTCACTACTTCGTTCTAATAACAGAGAAAATAAACACTTCAAATAGGAAGAACAAACCCTTGACTGTGCTTTCTTTACTAGTAACTGACTGAGAATCTGTGTTTTCCCAATAAAGAACAACTTCAGTAGTAGCACCATTGAACTCATAAACAACAAGAAATAGGTGCTGCTTATTGCTGTGAAGCAAGTATTTTGGATGAATTTCTACATTTCCGGGAATCTGAAAACAGAAAAAACACGTCAGATATATTGGTTGTAAATCTGTATATAATATTTACTAAACTACAGTCCTCAAAATTATTAGGAAAGAAAAATGGATTGAAATATTACCGAGTTGCAAAGCTTCTTGTAAATGTTATCTACTCCAGAACAAAGATTAGATGCCATAAGGTTTAAACCATCTAAATAAAAAGCCCTAACAGGATAGTGAAGAACTCGATTTTCTTTATTGAAGAAATTTAGCTCCAAATGAAGTGGCTGCAAATAAACAAATGCATCAGAAAACAAATTGACCCAAAGCAACAAAAAAGATAGAGAGAGAGAGAGAGAATGGTTGAAGTCACGACAACATAATGCGCAGAATTACCTGGCACACAGGAATGTCTTTTAGATGATGCTTAGTATCTAAAACAGTGATGAGTGGCAAACGAGATATTGGAGCACATTTGGCATGTTCTTCCATAAAATGCTGTAACAATCAGGCAAAGATGACAGTCAACAGTGTTGAATCATGGAAACAAGTGTAGGGCTTCTAGATAAAAACCAATAGAGGAGAATCTCTAGATTTGTTCAGCGACAGAAATTTGGCGGTATTTGAGTCAACCTGATCAACCACCTCCTCAACTTATGGTGCATTACATGTGCATCTGACATTCATATGAATGGCCGCATAAAATAAAATCATAGTTCAACCATGAAAATAGGTTCACTTTTAATTTCTTAACAGAATCTAGGAAAGAAATTGAATTTTTAATAGAAATTTAAACAACTGCTTCATAGTCCCATTCCACGGGTGATGCTAATATTCAAACTTCCCATACAATTTGTAGAAGTCAAGGAAATTCTGTACTACCTTTTGGAACACTATCACCCAATTATCCAAAGTGACACCAATTATGGTATCATTGGAAATAGAACAATGAACTATTTAAATAATAGCTATTAATTTGAAATTCTAATAGAAATTTAAAAACTAGCTGCATAGTCTTTTCCCAATTAAATGGGGTCAGCTACATGGACTTTTCTTTTTCATTCTTTTTGGCTAAGAGTCGTTTTCTGTGCTAAACCAAATCAAATTTTGTCTTTCTTTATTATTTCACAACACGCTAGTTTTGGTCTTCCTTGCCAGCAGGCATTCTTCACAATTTGAATGCTATTGTTCTTCCCAATCGGCACATCTATCAGTTTCCATTGTATATGACCAAACTACTTTAACCAATATTTTTTCAATTTATCTTCAATTGGTGCTACCTCTAACATCTCACTAATACATTCATTCGTAATTCTATATTTTCTCATTTTACTATACATCCAACCTAGAATTCTCATTGCGGCTACATTTATTTTATTAAAATGTTTTTATTTTATTTTATTTTTTATTTTATTATTATTTTTTTTGGTTGTCTGACACTTTGAACTATATAATATAGCAAATCTACCCAACATCCAATAAAACTTTCATTCTAACCTTAAAGGTATATAACAATCACATAAAACACTGGATACATTCCTTTAAATAATCCAATTTGCCTTAGTGCTACGTATAACACCTGCACCAATCTCACCCTCTACTTCTAAAGATCAAAATTGTCCACTCTTCAGTATTTTTTCATGTTCAGTGCTAATAATTCTATGATTTGTATTTTAATTACTACTAAATTTATATTCTATATATTTAGTTTCAATCCTAATTATCCTAAATTTCCATGATTATAATGCTTTTCTTCACAATTCTAGCTTAGCATTTACTTTAATTTTTTGCTTCATGTACTAAAACTATATCATTTGCAAGTAACATACTCCATGACACCTCTTTCCCATATGTCTAATCAATTCATCCATAACTAAAAGCAAAAAGATAAAGATGTAATGTAGAACTTTGATGATAACAATTGTTATAGGAAATTCAATAGGGTTCCCAGCAGATAAAGTTGTGGCTCCACCATAGATGTCTTATATCATCTTACTATACCTATATGTGACAACATATTTTCTCAATGCCTACCAAATCAAATCTCTAGTTATCATATCATAAACTTCCTCTAAATCTATAAAAATTATATGAAGATCTTTCTCCTTTTATATATATCTCTCCTTTAGTCACTTTAATAGGTAAATTGCTTCCATAGTTGACCTCCCATTGAATTCTTAACCACTAGAATACAAAAATATTATGATACACTAAATTGCCATTATGAAACTCATCTCTTTGAGCTGCACTGTTCCCCTTCCTTATGTTTCTTGCATACCAAAATAGTCAAAATTTTAGATTAACAAAATTCTTTCATGGTTTCCTTCACAATGATTTTCTTTTTGTCGTCCTTCAAAAGCCATTTCCATCGCCATCATCCAATATATGTTGGGCATGCTCCTGAAATCATCTGCTGTATCTCCAAAATTGAAAGCTTATCACCAAATTATGGATATTGCCCACAGAATGTTAAACAAGGGTCTATGAGCACCCCAACAACTATAATCTAGTATCTGCAAAGCATATACTTGGTGGTCACTAACAGGAAGTGTTTGCCAAACCTCCAAATTGGAAATTTTATTCTCAAACTGTGGTTATTGTTCACACAAACTTGGAAATGTATCCAACGTTTTTTCCAGGTGGTGTCTACCAGTACATATCCAACATACACACAATCCCCTCCCCCCCCCCCCAGAAAAAAAAAAAGAAAGAAAAAAAGAAAGAGAGAGAAAATTGAACAGACCTATAGAAGTATCATTCACTATATAACTTACGACATTAGACATCCATCAATATGGCACACCAATCAAAAATAAGTCAACATAGATTGGAATGAACATTAAACTAAAAGGTTAATTGCACTAACGCCCCTTCAGCTATACCTAATTTTTAATTTACCCCCTTCATCTATTAACGCTAACACTTTGACCCCCTTACCTATTTAAAAAGGGTTTTCCATTAAAAAAGTCCGTTAACTTTTTATTTATTTATTATTTCTTAATTATCTCAATTTGTTTTAATGTGATTATTACTCACATATATTCAAGTTTGGAACTTATGACTAGAGAATTGCATGAGTTAGGTTGTATATCATAAATTAAATAAATTGAATTTTTTCTTATCCCATCCCCCCCCCCCAAAAAAAAAAAAAAAAAAAAACCTAATTTTGATAAAGAATCCAACCAAATCAATTCTTGGATCTTAATAATAAATATTTTTATTTCTTTATTCTATATTAATTATATTATATTTAATTTTAATAATAAATAATAGAAAATGTATCCTCAAAATTTGGTTTAAAATTTTAAGCTAAATTTAAATTAAAAAAGAATTAAATCAAATGAAAATGTTGTAAGATTAAAAACCCAAAATTATTAGGTTTAATTTGATTTTTTTCTTATTTTCATTCAGTTTAGCTTACCCTGTTTTTTTTTTTTTTTTAATACCAAAACCAAAAATAAAATATATATATAATTTATTTTTGATTTCGGGTTGAGTTTTTTTTTTTTTTTTTTTTTTTGGGATGGGATAAGAAAAATTTTGATTTATTTAATTTATAACAGAAAATTGAATGATTTATCTAACCTAACCGATGCAAACCTCTAGTAATAAGTTCCAAATTTGAATATAAATAATAATCACATTAGAAATAAATTGAGATAATTAAGGAATAATAAATAAATAATAAGCTAATGGATTTTTTTAACGGTTTTCAAACGGAACCCCTTTTAAAAATGTGAGAGGATCAAAGTGTTAAAGTTAATATATGAAGGGAAAAAAATTAAAAATTAGGTGTAATTGAAGGGGTGTCACGGTAATTAACCTTAAACTAAATACACCAACATTCTGATAAAAAATAAAATATTCCCATCCAATTCAATTCCTACATTTCAGCACAAAGATCAAATCAAAAATTAATTACCAAAAAAAAATCAAAAATTTGATCAGGTGAGCTCCACACTTGGTAGCAACAAAATTTGATATACTTTAATATCTCATTCACATTAAAATTGCAAAAAGATCATTGGTCACTAGTTAGTGTGTCTAAGAATGTGTGCTAGGACAAGCTACCCAAACCAAAGCAACAAAACCTCCTTTGTCACAGTTATCCACAATGCTGCACCGGAAGACAAAGTCAATCAGGTTAATTTAGATTTCACTTTGGGTTTGGCCCAAGTTTCACAACGTGTCTCATTAAACTTTTTTACATTTAATAACTTCTTTTTTCCCCCTTTTTTTTAATAAGTCAATCAGGATAATTTAGATTTCATATTGGGTTTGGCCCAAGTTTCACAACACATCTCATTAAACATTTTTACATTTAATGACTTCTTTTTTCCATTTTTTTAAATAAGTCCATGCTCTTCATGATTCACATGGATGTTATTTAATACATTTTTAATGAGAATTTATGAACAGTAGAACTTTGAACAATTAACATACACTGTGAAGGAAAGCTTTACGCGCAATGTCTGATATGTTAGGCTGACTTTGGCTGGCATAAAGGATAGCAAATTGTTATAATTGATTTAGATAATCTCTGTAACATGATAATAACAAATAATCACATCTAAGAAATGCAAGAAGAGAATCATTAAAAGGAAATATAATGTTCAGTGCGGGAAGAATGAAAAATGAGTTCCACAGTTTTGAGGCATATAATCATTAGTTTCTAGGGAAATAAATATTTCAATCCAGAAGCAGCGAAAGCGATCATACCTTAATCAAATGAAGCCTTAATCAAAATACTGCAGAATCAGCTTCATCAAATCTTTTGACAAATATATTCTTTGAATTGCATAACATGAGAAGCCTAAGAATTAATCACTTCATAGTTCAACTTTCTAAAATAATAAAGTCCTCAATTATTTGAGTCAAACATTACTGTGTGGTGTGGTTTTTTGTAGAATTCCAGATGCATAGTGATCTTATTGTTGTATATATTAGATCATAGTAGAACAGAAAATTATACCAAGGACAATGTGGTTTTTTGTATTAGTTAATACATTTGCTACCAACCAACTAGTGTTAGCAACTTTCAGTCTAATTTGAAGATGGGAGGAAGCATTCCCTTCTTTACAATAAAACTCACAAGAAATAAATTTTTTTTAATTGACAATCCACAAGAAATTATATAAAAAATTAGGTATGTAAAGCTTTAATTTTTTTCTTAGTAAGATTAGGCTGAGCATCTCATGATTGCCAGGTAATTTGTTGACAATATCCAAGATTACACTAGTAGATCTGATAACCTATGTTTTCATTAAAAGTATGTACTCAAATATATTTCATGAATATAACTTCTGATGATGCAAAATAGAAAATAGATTTTTTTTTTTTTTTTAATCACCCAAGATATCATCTCCTGCAAAGGTAATAACATATTTTCTTCACAGATCTGCTTGGTCAATAAATTACTAGTTCTTAATGCAAAAAATTGTACATGCATAGACCGCTCATTTGTTTTTGTCTTTTTTTAATATCCTTTTTTTTTGGGGGGGGGGGGTTGGAGGTAGGATTAGGGTGGAGTGAGCCTAACTTTTTCCGGGAATTATGTTGAATATCGAGAAATGACAATCTGGAACAAGGGTAATCTGAAACAAGAAAGAGAAGAGAGAGAGAAGAGAGTAGGGATGATAGTGGTTGGATGCTTAATGTATCCTTGATGCCAGATCTTTCAAAGGAGGAGGGTTCATATACGAAAGGATGGAGTCTTTTAAGCAAGAATGTTTAGTCCTGATTCAATGTACTCAGGGAAAGGTAAGAGTCATCCACTTAATTCTCTCTCTCTCTAGATTGGTTGGATGAATTCCAACGCCCTCCTGTTTCTATCCTCCAATCCACTGAACTTCTAATAATCCCGCTAGTCATTAATTCGTTGAAGGAATCCTCGGATTTTGTTTCAAGTCCAACGAAAAACGTATATTCCTGTGATTGATAATTGCCATGTTTGGACTACCGTCAATTACTCTAGGGATTGCGCACCGCGGGATGGTATAACAACCTTGGGTTGTTTAACCGCAACTCAGGTACCCACAAAAGACCCCCTGTGCATGCGTGCACTACACGCACACAAGTCATTTCTATATTCAGCTAGCAAATATTAAATGCGTTGCTACGAATAGTGCTAAATGTCTTGTCAAATATTTCTTTGAATAATTAACTCTGAATATTTCTTTAAATAATTATTCCAAATATCTTTTTGGATAATTATTTCAAATATCCCTTTGAATGATTATTCTGAATATCGCTTTGAATAATTATTCTGAATATCTCTTCCAAAGCCCCTAACTATAAAAAGGTTTATTGTGTGGGTCACACCAGTCATTTGAAACATCAAATAGTTTACGAGAGGGCCCAGAGAGATTTATTCAAATTTTATAAAAGGAAATACGCGAGATTCTCTAGAATTGAGTTCAAATCACCGTGACTTCCTTGGAAAGTCAGTACGAGTCGCTGCAGTATCTTCAGCACTCCTCAACTATATTGCCGCAAAACTCTTCAAAAAGCCCTAAATTGGGTCGTCGCGGGATCAAACAATCGTGGGCTTTTTTTTTTTTTTTTTTGAAACTCTCAACCAAGTTGCCGTGGCGTGGTTTGGAAGTTTTAGAAGTTGGCACAGAACTTTTTGGAGCCTCATATAGGACGCCGCAGGGCCTTCAAAGCTGCCGCAGGACCTTCGAGCAATGTAGGAGCTGCCACGGGATCATAAGCAAGCTGCTGCGGGATTTTTGGGAAGCTGGAATTGGCGCGGGGTGCTTCAGGTTCTCACCTGCGCTGCCGCGGGACATTGGAAGTTGCCGCGGGACTCCTTAGGATTTGGCATAGGTTCCCATGGGGCTCTAGGGAAAGCCCAAAGTCAAGGGAATTTTCCAAGGCCCCATTGGAGGGAGTTTGCCACGGGAGTCGGAATTTCCACGAGTAGCCGTGGGAGTCGCAGATCACCACGGGACTTTTGAAACCCTCAACTGAGGTACCGCGGCACTATTGAAGGTAAGGTAGTCCGATTTTTTGGAAGCTCTGTTCTAGTTCCATGCAATTTTTCGGAGAACCTAAGTCTTTAAGAAAAATGAAGACTCAAAACAAAATCTATGATAAAAGTTACAAGTCAAACCTCTTCGGAAGTCAAAAGAACATCTTTCATCCTCAAAAAATTACTAAGCGCTCTTTGTTCTTCAGGTGTTCCAGTGGAAAGGGTCTTTCCCCGGGGTCCAAGATCAAAAAAACTACAGTCCCAACTTCCACGGCATATTCCAAAGTAGAGACAATGAAACTAGGGGCAAGCTCATCAAAGCCATAACCATTGCAGAATAGAATCTTTGAGTTCTTAATACCCATTTTTACTTTGTTTGACAGTTTGCTCATCCAACTAAATGCAAGCTCCTTACTAAAATCAACTCGACTGCAAAAACCATGTCTTTGCAAAAGGTCCACCAAAACCTAGCAAAAAAGAGTTTCATATGCAAGAATGGAATTGCCGAGATCACTCTCTTCACTCATCCCAACCATACTAATTCCCCCATTCTGAAGCACATCTGAGAGGAACCGCCCATAGATTGCATCACCCACATTACCAATTGTTGTAGAGTGAAGTCCCAGCCTTGCTGCTGCAATAGCCATCTTGTAGTTACCACCCGCTTCCCTGTATTTCTTATCGGGCGGAGACTTCGATAACCGTTCCGTATAAGCTTTACGCTCCTCAATATCGGGCGGTGGCAACTCAAAGACGTTGAGCACAATATCGACAAAAATGTTCCTGAGAATAGCGACATCAATTTCTTTGAATGCAAAACTCCTGAATCTATTCTTTGCGTCACCTTGAACGAGATCGAACCGCAATGAACTCGAATGGTGTTTTCCTTTATTCTTCTTGTTGAAGACAGAGCAAGAATAGGACTTGTTGTGCAAAACAGTAGCGAAAATGGTGGAAATTAGTATAGGGTTTTGGAGTAAGGTTTGGTGTGGAGACAAGCCATTGCGTTTGATTGGGGTTCGGATGGTTATGGAGTGGTGATGATTTCAGAGAAAGAGAAACGATGAGCAAGGAGAGAGAAGGTAGGATTCTGGCGAAGGGAATATATATATATATATATATTTTGACGTGCTTTTCATGAGGGCTCGAGAAGTACCATTTCCCCGAGAGCTCGAGGCATGATCTACCTTGATACGAGATGGTAGTCTTCCCGCAGTAGAGATAATAAACAATCCCGCGGGGGGACAAATAGTTATTCCCACGGGGAATGAAGGAAAATAACATTCCCGCGAGGAATATTTCTTCTCAAAGTAATGTTCCTATAATGAAGAAGATAACATCCCTGCAGGGAATACTGTTTCATAATTATAAACAAAACTATAATATTCCCACGAGGGAATGATCCTTGAAATTATAAAATAAAACATTCCTGTTGCAGGAATGATCCTTTTGAATTTATAAGATGAGTCATCCCCATAAGGGATTATAAAGTAACATAGAGCATTCCCGTGGAGGATGATCTTTTGGAATTACAAAATAGGATATTCCCATTGAAGGATTTTTTTTTTTTTTTTCGAGCATTATAAAATAGAACATTTCCTCGTGAAAATAACCCTGAAAATTATGAAACAAGACACTCTCGCGGCGAAAATCAAACCAAGCATAAGGAGTCTTAATGAAGGATGCCTTAGGAGTTCCCATGGAGAGAATTCCTGCGAAGGGAATTTTACTGAAAAACTTTGAACCAAATATAAGGAGCCTTAATGAAGGATGCCTTAACGGTTTATTGGAGAAAATTCCCACGGAGGGAAAATGTTTGGAAAACTCTGAACTAAGCATAAGAATCCTCGAAAGAGAATGCCTTAAGGGTTCTCTAGAGAAAATTGCCGCAGAGGGAAAATATTTGGAGAACTCTGAACCAGGTATAAGGAGCTTCTAACGAGGATACCTTAGGGGTTCTCTAGAGAAAATTCCCACGAAGGGAAAATATTTGGAGAACTCTAAATCAAGCATAAAGAGCCTCTAAAGAGTATGTTTGGAGAAAAATCTCTGGAGAAAATATTTAGGGGTTCTCTGGAGAAAATTATCGCAGAGGGAAAATGTTTGTAGAACTCTAAACCAAGCATAAGGAGCCTCTAAAGATGCCTTAGGGGTTCTTTAGAGAAAATTCCTGCGAAGGGAAAACATTTTAGAGAACTCTGAATCAATCATAAGGAGCCTCTAAAGAGGATACCTTAAGGGTTCTCTGGATAAAATTCCTACGGAGGGAAAATATTTGGAGAACTCTGAACCAAGCAGAAAGAGCCTCTAAAGAGGATGCCTTAAGGGTTCTCTGTTCAATAGAAAGTGAAGTCTGATTTGGATTGGCTGGAGTTTGCTGAGTAGTGAGTATTTAGCTTAGGGTAAAGCTTAAGGCTGTGGGGTTTACTTGGGATAGCAGGGTTTGAGGGATACCCTATCATTACTTGCTGTATTTGCTGCATAGTAGACTGGGCTTGCTGGGAAGCTAAAACTTGCTCCATAAGTATCCTTAGTTGGTCTGCAACGACAGTTATTTCTGAGGATGACTCTCCATCTCGTGATTTGTCTCCATTATTACCTTGGTCATTAGTCATTACTGATATGTCAACACTCATCCCCAGTAGAGTTAATTGTGGAGAGGATTAGGATGGGGTGAGCCCAACCTTTTCTAAGAATTATGTTAAATATCGAGAAATGGTGAGACCATCGAAGTCCGGTGGAAAGGATAGAACCAGGGCAATCTGGAACGAGAGACAGAGAGAGAGAGGGAGAGAGAGTAGGGATAGTAATGGTTGGATGCTTGATGTATCCTTGATACCGGACCCTCCAAAGGATGAGAGTTTATATATGTGAGGATGGAGTCCTTTAGACAGGAGTGTCTAGTCCTAATACAATGTACTCAAGGAAGGGTAAGAGTCATCCACTTAATTCTCTCTCTCTAGATTGGTTGGATGAATTCCAACGGCCCCCCGGTTCTAACTTCCAATCCACTAAATCGTCGATGATCCCTTTAGCCATTAATTTGTTGAAGGAATCCTTGAACCTTGTTCCAAGTCCAAGGAAAAGTGTATATTCCTGTGATGGGATTGTTGTCACGCATGGACTACCGTCAATTGCCTTATGTGTAATTAAAGATGACATGGCGTATGGGATTGTGCACCGCGGGATGGTATTACAACTTTGGGTTATTTAACCGTAACTTGAGTACCCACATTTTTTATTTTATTTTATTTTTTGGAGGTGATGGGGCTTTGTGCATCATTCATATATTTACATACTTTTACTAATTAAAAAAAAAGTTATATGTGCATGCTTGCATGTTAGGGATGAGAGAGAGATACACCAATTAACTAACCTATTTTGCACCATCCTAGATTCAAAAAACATGTGGACCGCTCTAAAATATTTAGCAAGATAATTTAATGAGGATTTTCTAGCCGCTCATCATACTGCATTATATAAAGTAACACTTTATGTTCACCATTTACTAGTATCATGGATCCAAATGAGTAAATTAAGCACAAATGACCACATCCAATAAAATTTATTTCTTTGATCAGTTATTTTGTTACAATCCACAATTCATTTCTCCAAGTAGTTATTATTAGATATTGTTGTAAATATAGTAGGAAAATAATTGGTTTCCTAGTTTGTTAGTGTAGGAATATTTGATTTGATTGATTGTAATAATTTCCTAATATGTAGAATTCCTATGTATATAAATAGGTGAAGATGAACCCTAATGCAATACAACAATCCATCTCTCAATTCAATCTTTTTGATAGTTATGTATAGCTCCTTTTTAAGTACAAATTAATAATTAATGAAGATATTCAACTTACCCTTTCAAATGATGTTCTTGTAGTTGTGTCTGAAGCTGATGGTCAGCTAGAATTCCAGAGGAACCAAGGGCCAAAAGCTTTTCCTTCAAAGCAGAAGCTGCAATGACCTTATACTTAGCATAATGCAGAAATTATCACAATCCTTGTGAACATTTTTTTTCTTTTGATTCTATAAAAAATACAGGGCTTTCTGTTAGGCTTATATATATATATATATTGTTGAAATATCTTGATATATATTGTTGGGCTCATTTCTTATCAGTTTTAACATTTAGGACAATTGGTAACTTAATATTATATCAAAGCTTTGGTTCTAAGAGGCCATGGGTTTAGCATAATAATGTTTTTCCCCATTTATTCTTATGCACTCTAGTTAATTTGTGTTGGTGTATCTTATTTAATTCCGTTTGTTTGCCTCTACTCCATGTACGAGTTGGGATCTCTGCACATGAGGAGGAGTGCTGAAATAACTTAATAGACATTGTAACCCCATTTATTATCAATTCGTTTTTAGAACAATTGATGACTTAACGCACACGCGCGCACGCGTATTTCATAATTCAAAATGCGTGCCACAACAATCAAATTGCTTCCTCATATCCACCATTCCTACATGAATTGGTTGTAAAAATTCTAGTTTCTTTTTTTCAGTTGACAAATTCATGGAGAACTATCAAAATGCATTTATGAACATAAAACAATAGTGAAAACTAAATTGTTTGAATTATTGCCAAGGGAATTTAACATAAAAGAAAAAAATGATGCACTGCAGAGCATCACTCAGATTTTCCTTTATAAACAATATAATTTCTCAAATTTAAGAAAAACCACATTTTTACCCACCAAACAAAGTCCATCAGATAGAATACGACATGTAGATAAAGAATTAATTAAGAAGCAGCATAATTGGCAACATAATTGTACTCCAAATAATTCTACTTAAGTCAATTACTACATGTTTGCAAGTGACTCTCAATCCCTTTGGTTATATTCAAAGCATTCCTTATATTAAAGCATCGAACAAAAAACCAATTGGCAATGAGTGACGAGGCTCATTAGGATCTTATACTGGTCTTGGACACTAGAGACTTAAGTTTATCAATGTGGGATATATTCTAACACCTTAATGTAGAATAGATCCATATGTAATGGAATATATTCTAACAAATCCTCTCACATGCTACCTCCACTCAGATTTGGAGAGACAAAGAGGTGCACCAAGAACATATGCACAATTAAGAAATTGAGAAACACATGAATGCAAGATGAAAGGGAGGATGATTCCTCCTAAAACTCCGGTATGATACCATGAAGTATTCAATTTGAAACCAATTGACAATGAGTGAAGATACCCATCAGGATCTTATACCGATTTTGGACTTTTGAGGCTTAAGTTTATCAATGTGGGACATATTCTAACACTTCAATGTAGAACAGATCCATATGCAAAAACCCCAAATTTATAGCTGACATAGATTAACTTTAAAAATAAAATAAAAAAGTAACTAATCTTTAATCCCATTTATTAGTGAAAGCATATATTATTTTGAAAAAGAAATTAATTAACTATTAACTAAAGGGGAAAATAAATAGAAAGAAACTCAAGTGACAGAATCTAAGTGCAGTGTGCTAAGCCTCTTTAGATTCTGTTGAGAATAAGAGAAGAAGAATTTTATTTCATATATCACAAGTGATTACAACATCACCTATATATACACAAGATGCCCTACTACAAAAAAGGAAAAAGAAATAATTATTCTAATTAGACCTCAATCAAATCCCTCAATCAAAGGGATTTAATGAATATGCTATCTCCTATTTTAGGAATACATATATTCACATTTATTTTTTCCAACACTCCCCCTCAAGCTGGTGAATAGATATTATCCATTCCCAGCTTGATAACAATTGTTTGAAACATGGGATTATTTATGCCCTTGGTAAACACATCTGCTAGTTGAGAATGAGTGGACACATAAGGTGTACAAACTCAAGTGACAGAATCTGATTGCAGTGTGCTAAGCCTCTTTAGATTCTGTTGAGAATAAGAGAAGAAGAATTTTATTTCATATATCACAAGTGATTATAGCATCACCTATATATACACAAGATGCCCTACTACAAAAAAGGAAAAAGAAATAATTATTCTAATTAGACCTCAATCAAATCCCTCAATCAAAGGGATTTAATGAATATGCTATCTCCTATTTTAGGAATACATATATTCACATTTATTTTTTCCAACACTCCCCCTCAAGCTGGTGAATAGATATTATCCATTCCCAGCTTGGTAACAATTGTTTGAAACATGGGGTTATTTAGGCCCTTGGTAAACACATCTGCTAGTTGAGAATGAGTGGACACATAAGGTGTACAAATCAAACCACTGTCCAGTTTTTTTTTTGATAAAGTGCTTATCCACCTCAATGTGTTTGGTTCTGTCATGCTATACCGGATTATGAGCGATACTAATTGCAAATTTGTTATCACAATAAAGTCTCATAGAACCCTCCCACTTTAATCTTCAAATCTTTCAAGATAATCTTCAACCATAGCAATTCACAAACACCCTGTGCCATTGTTCGAAATTCTGATTCAGCACTTGATCTTGCCACCACATTTTGTTTCTTGCTCCTCCATGTAACTAAATTTCCACCAAGAAAAGTACAATACCCAGTGGTTGATCTTCTGTCAGTTACTGACCCAACATAATTGGCATCTGTGTATGCTTCTAGGATAAGTCCAGCATTCTTTCTGAACAAAATACCTTTCCCCGTAGTTCCTTTAAGGTAGTGCAGTATCCTATAAACTGCCTGTAAGTGAACTTCTTTAGGGTTATGTATGAACTGACTTACTACACTCACAGCATAGGCAATGTCAGGCCTAGTATGAGATAAGTAAATAAGTCTTCCAACCAGTCTTTGATACATTTCCTTATCAACAGCAACATCTCCTTCTGCCTCTCCAAGTTTGTGGTTGGATTCTATTGGCGTACTTGCTGGTTTGCATGCTAACTTCCCTGTATCTTTCAAAAGGTCAACTATATACTTCTGCTGAGAGATAAAGATTTCCTGCTTTGAGTGTGCCACTTCAATTCCCAGAAAGTATTTCAATCTTCCTAGATCTTTAATTTCAAATTCCTTTGCCAGACTTTGCTTCAAATTCTATCTTTCCTTTTCATCATTTCCTGTCAATATCATATCATTAACGTATACCAGCAAAATTGTAACTCCCCCTAAACCTGAGTGCTTTATAAAGAATGTATGGTCTCCTTGGCTTTGTTTATATCCCATAACTAACACTGCTTTGGTGAATCTTCCAAACCAATCTCTTGGAGACTGCTTCAGTCCATATAATGCTTTTTTAAGCTTGCACACTTTATTAGCTGCTAGATTCCCACGAAAGCCAGGTGGAATTTCTACGTAGATTTCTTCCTCTAGATCCCCATGCAAAAAAGCATTCTTCACATCAAATTGTTGCAAGTGCCAATTATAGTTAGCAGCCAAGGACAACAAAATTCTGACTGTGTTCATCTTAGCAACAGGAGCAAATGTTTCTTGATAGTCTATCCCATAAGTTTGGGTGTATCCTTTAGCCACTAGCCTTCCTTTATATCTCTCAAGTGTGCCATCCGCATTGTACTTTATTTTGAAAACCCACTTGCATCCTACTGGCCTTTTTCCTTCAGGTAAGTCCACCACCTCCCAAGTCTGGTTCTTTTCTAGAGCCTGCATTTCAACATTCATGGCATTTCTCCAATGTTCACAAGCTAAAGCCTCAGATGGTGTGGTAGGAATAGAAACAGTGTTTAAGCTCATGAGAAAGTTCCTATGAGATGATGAACACTTTTCAAAGGACACAAAATGTGAGAGAGGATATAATGGGTTTTTAGTACATTCCCTAATTTCTTTCATAATGGCAATAGGCAAATCAATATCAGATATAGGTTCAGCAGGTAAAGAAGGGTTGGAAAGTGTTACCTCATTTTCAGAGTTAGAGTCTGATTCTTGGACTTGCACTGGTTCAGGATTTTGATTCTTCCTCCTTGAATATACCTGAGAGAACCGTGGGTTATCAATAGTATCACCACCTCTAGCTATGGGTTGAGTTGGATCTTGACAAGGAGATTGATTCTGGGAAGATGTAGATTGAGTTTGAGATTGTAGAGATAAATCAAGAAGGAAATAATCTCTATCCTTATCTTCCAAAAATGTAGTCTCCCCCTGAAGATAAGGTGTGGGGAAGTAGGACTCATGTTCAACAAATGTGACATCGGCAGAGACAAAGGTTTTCTTTGTAGGAGGATGATAGCATTTGTACCCCTTTTTTGTAGAAGAATATCCCCAAAAAACACACTTTATCGCTCTAGGGTCCAATTTCCCTCTATTTTGACTGTGGATATGAACAAATGACACACAACCAAAAATTTTAGGCACTAGATGATTCGTAATATGAAAAAAAGGGTAAAAATGAGAAAGTGTTTCCAAAGGGCTTTTGAATCCCAAGACTTTTGATGGTAATTTATTTATGAGATGTGTAGCTGTAAGAACGGCTTCCCCCCAATAATGTTTTGGTACATTGGTTTGGAATAGAAATGCTAGGGTTGTGGCAAGTACGTGACCATTCTTTCTTTCTGCTACTCCATTCTGTTGTGGGGTATTAACACAAGAGGATTCATGAATGATCCATTCCCTGAGGAAATATGGTGATAAAATTTGATTGAAATAATCCCTAGCATTGTCTGACCTAAACCTTTTGATTTGAACCCCAAATTGAGTTTTGATCATGTTATGAAAATTGGGAAGGACACTACTTACATCAGATTTAGATTTTAGCAAGAAAACCCAGATGACTCTAGTGCAATCATCAATGAAAGAAACAAACCATCTAGCACCAGAAATGTTTTGAACAGTGGATGGAACCCATATATCACTATGTATTAATGCAAAAGGAACATGGCTTCTTTTATTACTAATTGGAAAACTGACACGTCTGTGTTTTGCGAGTTCACAAACATCACAATAAAAATTCATACTATCTAGCCCTTTGAATAATGAAGGAAACATAAATTTGAGAACTCCAAAGGAAGGATGTCCAAGTCTCCGATGGTAGAGCCATATTTGGCCTTTATTGGTATGAGAATGCTCCGAAAGAAATGATAGAGGTGATTTGCTAACACTCAGTTTTTCAAGTACTTCAAGGTAGTACAATCCATCCTTCTCCTTAGCACGTCCAATCATCATCCCTGAACCCTGGTCCTGAAATACACAATGAGTGGAAAAAAAGGTTATTTTGCAGTCCAAGTCATGAGAGAGTTTATTTATAGACACAAGATTAGTAGATAGTTTTGGAACATGAAGAACATTCTTAAGAATAAAAGAAGGACTAATCTTGACATCTTCAACACCTGCTACAGTGGTTAATGAACCATCTGCAGTAGCTATTTTTCTATTGCTAGGACAAGGATTATATGGACTAAATTTATGAGAAGAATGTGCCATATGGTCGGTTGCTCCTGAATCAATAATCCAAGAATTCACGAATGAATTTACTGAGGCATTTAAACCATGTGAAATTGGAATTTTACCTGAATGTGCCAATGAACAAGTACCTAGAGATTTAGAGCTTTCTGACTTGATCCTTTTCTTCTTGTTGTTGAGTGGCTATTAGGTTTGCTTGTCCCTGTCCTTTAGTGTTTTGTCGTCCACCTTTGTATCCCCAGTCTTTGCTTGATGTAGAAGGCTTTCTATGTAATTTCCAGTATTTCTCCTTGGTATGCCCTGGTTTCTTACAATAAGTACACCACAGGGTGTCTCGAGTGTTGTCACGACTATCACCACTCATTGTTTTTGACAATTCAACCTTCCCATTCACATTGTTTGATTGTTACCTTCGACTATTTAATCCATTGGTTAGCAAGGCTAAACTATTAGTGATCTGGGATTCAAGCATCACTCCTCATCTACTTTCCTCTCCCACGATAATGGAAATTACTTCATTCAATGGCGGCACCTTTTCTTTACCTAAAATCTGAATTCTAACCTGATCAAATTCAGGGTTAAGGCCAGCCAAGAATTCATATACCCGATCTTGCTTAATAAAATTTTTCAATGTGGCTGCATCCTCAGTACATTTCATCTCTATGCACCGATAATGATCTAACTCCTGCCATAGGCCTTTGAGGTGATTAGCACACTCCGTAACTGATCTATTTCCTTGCTTGCTAGAAATAGTCTTGGTTTTCAAATCATAGATTTGAGCAGCATCCTGAACTTTAGAATAGGTTTGTCTAATTGACTCCCAAACATCCTTTGCAATGGATAGAAACATGTAGGTATCACTGATCTCTGGTAACATTGAATTCCATAACCATGCCATGATCGTACAATCCTCTTCATCCCATTTTGCAAAATTAGGATCTTCCTCTGCAGGCCCTGTTCCTAGGAGGTGACTGATTTTTCCCTTCCCCTTAAGAAAAGTCCAGACCAGTTGAGACCATTTCAAATAATTTTTTCCATTAAGGCAATATGCAGCCTGTATATGTTGTAACTCTCCAGCAAACTGACTGGCTAGTAATTCTTCATGCTGAACTGCAGTGGTGCGAGAAGATGTTTCATTCTTCTCTGACATGGTGATTGGCAGAGATTGACAACCAAAGAGGTGCTACAGGAATCGTACAACTAAAGTGAACAATCGGCTGGAGGTCACACGACGATGGCGCTCGAAGATGCGCGACTAGGGCAACTATTGACGGAACCCGACTGGAGATCGCTAGTGGCGTCGTTCGAAGAGGTCTGACACGATGAACAACTCAGCGACGATCGCGATGAATAACCCAACTATAGTTGTCGATCGCAGGAAATGAAGATGAAGATTAACGATGGACGAAGGCCAGATCCTCCAACGATAGACGATTGCGAGAATCCTGAGCGACGATGAGTGGAATATGCGAGACGATCGACTAGGGCTTCCGACGAATTGCTGGAATCTAAGTGATGATTGTCTAGGGCTTCCGACTATCTCCGTTGGTTTTCTGAACAGGCGACGCAGAGATGGACGAACGTCGGCAACGTAATCGAAAAAGCTTAAGGATTTGAATAGACTTGAACAGTAAGTCTGTTCAGCAATTAAGGCTAAAGAGTACTGAAAAATTGTTGGCAATGAAGGCCAAGTGAAAAAAAAAAAATCTCAGAAAGCCTAAAGCTCTGATACCATGTTGAGAATAAGGGAAGAAGAATTTTATTTCATATATCACAAGTGATTACAGTATCACCTATATATACACAAGATGCCCTACTACAAAAAAGGAAAAAGAAATGATTATTCTAATCAAACCTCAATCAAATCCCTCAATCAAAGGGATTTAATGAATATGCTAATCTCCTATTTTAGGAATACATGTATTCACATTTATTTTTTCCAACCTAATAAAGATGAATATTTGATACATAAGATAACGAATGGCGTGAAACAAACATGCAGGCTACTGTTGTTTCTGTCCAAATATTTATGAAATACTTCTCATAAATACATATCAAAACATAAATAATCACCTGAAGATCCCTTCGCACTTTGCAAAACTGCAAAGAGTTGTTTCCTTGCTTCCCTCGTGTATGCAGCTCTATTTTTCTGATTGTCTCCACCTGTCATATTCTGTTATAAAGAGAGGTCAATTACTCTCCAGAAGTCAACTAACTAGGTGGAGATAGATAATGTAAATGGCCACACTTAACCACAAACAGCAATGCTGCTAAATTCATTTTTGAGTGAACGGCTATAGATTTGATACGCGGCAGGGGATAAACTGCCTCTCCACCCTGCTGAGAAAGAATGCGAGGGATGTCAAGTGAATCAATTGCTGCACAAAGAAAGTACCAAATATCCATCAGTGAATCAATTTTGTGAATACATAAAAAAAAATGGTAGATAAAATGCTACAAGAAAAAAACTCCAAAAATAAATCATTTATGTTAAATGAAGTTTAATTAGAGTCCATAAAAGTGTTACATTGATTCTTCTATTTTACCCAAGATGTGCCCGACTCTTTTGCCCAAATTAAACACTTGGATCCTCTAATTTTTAACAACTCTTGAAGTAACATCTCACAGGTAAAGAAAATTTTTCTGCCCTTTTACGTAGATGGAAGATAAAAGTATCCTCCTTTCTCTAAAAAATCCATTTTATTTAAAGTACATTTTGGATAATAACTGTATTTTATGTTAATAAATTATATGATAAACAGTCTATTTTCATGTTCACGACATATCCAAGTATCCTACCCAATTTTTTAACCCATATCTCAGGATTACAGTTTGAGATGGTAAGACACTTGGCAACAATATTACATTTGACACTTATACCCAAGTACATGCAACATAGGTCCTTGTCCATGTCATCTTTGTCTTTATTCCCATTATTTCTCTTCAAATAATTTTCACCAAAAAAAAAATAAATATAAAAATGAATAAACATCATTTTAAGCATAAATCAGGTTTTAATCCTGTAAAATTGACTTACAAGTGAACCTGGGCTTCCTCAAATGTTCTCCTTCAAATTTTTATTAGAAATTGTCAATATGGGAGGTTGCATGATCAATAAATGTTGCAGCTAGATATCCATATTTCTTGCTGACCCCCTAATAGTTAAGTCAACATCATAGTTTAATAACAATTGTGAATTTTCAGTGTTAGTAATCTTGATGCCAATCAAACAACCACAACCTGTGTCTAAACAATCCAAAAGCAAAGAAATAAAGATATCAAAGCTCTTGACGAGAAAACCCTTACAAATAAGGTATAACCTTAGGTCCAATGCAGAGACCATCCAATCTTCTACTGTTGACCACAACTGATTCATGGCTACAAAGACCTATCTGCAAACCTTTTGCTCAACTCTACCAAGCAACAATGCCAATTGGAAACCCTTCAATGACTCCTTGATGATCAAATGCCACAATCTTCACTACCTCCATGATGAACACAACATTTCTGAACTACTTCGAAACTCACGCAAAACACATGAATTGATCATTGATGGCTAAGAAGAGATAGAGATAACCTTTATCTTTGGCAGCTCTAGAATAGAATATTTGATTCCGTTAGAATTTACATTTGTAATTGGCAATTTGTGAACAAAACAATTAAGTCAAACTTGCATTCTTAAACATTTGGCTAAGGTGTCCCAATAGGTTTGATGAGGTTTTTCAGCCAGAACAAAGCAGAATTACACAGCATCAAAGTAGCCACAGAGAGAGCATTGAAGCAGAAGCAGAACCATGCAAAGCTGAGCCTGAAAGCTGCTTGCTAGCAGCGGCAAACAAGCTTTTTGGAGTTTTTTCGACACAGTTTTCTCTGAACAGATATGGGAAGCTCACTAGAAATAGAATGCTGTTTTGCATAGCAAATCAAAATTTCTGTGTTGAGTTTGCTAGATCTGTTGCATACTTGCTAGTCAGTTGTGTTTTGTAGAGCAGATTGAAATTTAACTAAGGATGAGCTTGCTTCCCTGTTGGATGTAGCTCAATAAAGCAGTGCACAAAAAGATAGGGAACCTTATTAACTGATACCATGTTTCATGTAGGATTGGTTTGTGCCTATTTAAGATGCCTTTTCTTGGGATTTCTATATAGAGAGTATTATTAGACACCATAAAGCTTGAAAGTTCAGTTTCTCTCTTCTCTTAACCTAGATAGGAAGAGTTTGAAGGGTGTTCTTCATTGCGTGTGAGTGAAAATTCTCCATTATCTATTGGTAAAGATGTCCATTATATTCAGTGTATTTGAGAAAGGATGAGTAGATTATATATTGCCATTGTCCCTTGTAACCGAGCTTGCACATAGAAGAGATTCTGGTCTTTCTTGCCTGAGGTTTTCATTCTATTGTTCCTGTGTTGTTATTATGTTGAAATATACAAAACCAATGAAGAAAGAAGAGAGAGAGAGAGAGAGAGAGAGAACTGGTTGACAAATATGTGTGAAATTACCAAAATATTATGCAACATTGGAAACCCTAACATTGCTAATAAGCAACAACCTTGCAGATTGAGATGTATCATCCAGACCATAAAGGCATTACATCTTACCTTTTGGAGCATAATGCCTACGCAACATACCTTAACATACCACGAGGGCAAGCCCCCCACCCCCCCTTCAACGAGCAGTGTACCCCGAATCCATATGCAACTCTCACAAACCAAATTAAATCAAGCCCCAGCAAGCAAATATGACGCTGCATTCCATTTATTGCACCTACTTTGCTCCAATATTCGCCAACTTCTTAACCATGTAGTAAGTATGAGCCACTTACCCCACAAGATTCTCTCTACAGAAACCCTAGGAAATTACTATCAAATTTCCTTAGTATTTAAAAGGTTTTACATTAAAAGCCTGCGACAGTTTGAAGCTACTAGAACTAGGGTTTCTGGAATTTCTATATGAGAACATGTAAGGGCTTTGCCCAAAATAAAGTTTTTGACACCATGGAACGCATAATAATAAAAGTTCTCCCCAGTGCTCTCCAATGTGGAGAATTCTGTGTGTTTGAAGCATTTATTCTGGTATTATGTGTGAATCAGCATACTAAAGTAGAATTCAAGTGCGAATCAACATATCTCTGACTATTCTATCTTACTCCTAGTACTCTTTGTGAATCAACGGGTTTGGGGAGACTCTTTGAGGGTATTCATGCCTGAATACAAATTTGATTATCTATCCCTATCCTTTCAAATACACCTTTTCATTGCATCAATTGGTATCATGCCAACCCCTAAAGGCTTCTGCCACACTACATCAATGCACTAAGTCTAAATACTTCGACACCTTAGCCTACATCTAACTGTACAAGACCTTGTGACCCAAATGTTGCTAAAGATAAAACTTACAATGACTCGCTTCATTCACGGAGTGCCAATTCTAGATATAGAAGTTACAAATTGAAAGTTCATGGCATGTACTGTGATAGTTATTAGATATATTTTGGTCAAGGATGAAAGTTCTAATGTCACCACAATAGGCTGGCAATCGGATGGATACAATTTGAAATTATTAGATTTCCCATTAGTGTTAGCCATTACCTGCAAGGGAAGTCACATAGGGGTGACCACACCTCTATACATGAGTTATCAAAATGATCTATCAAATATTTAAATGTCTACTAGATGGTAAGCAAGAGATGAAGAACTTTGACATACAACTCCATGGGCAGCTTTTTGCTGGAATCCAATTAAGTTCTTTTAAAAAGATGAAAAACTAAAACCAAAGGGACAATACACAAAAGAACAAGCATTAAAAAGTATTCTGAAGGCCTCTATTAGCCAGATCCTCTAAACAGATAACTGTATCATGCATCACCAATTACTAATTTACATGCCATAACAGTGTAACAAACCAGAAAAACAACAAATGACATCAACAATATACTTCACATATCTTAGAATTGTTTTTTTTTTTTTTTTTGGGTGTCCCACCGGAGGGGTGATGGGGGGTTGAGGAGGAGGAACTACTAGAAAAATAAACAACAAAAACAAAATGATCAATACAAAGACAAAAAGATGTCAGAGTGACTAGTCTGCATATGTTTAGCACAAATTGAATCAGAAAATTATAACTTTTGTGGTAGAGGAAGAAAGAGTGGATTCTTTAAGCTAACCAGCAGTCTCAAAAAACTTGCATGCAAAGGAGGCCTATTCGGATTAACTATCACTCGTGTTTTCCACATTTGAAAAGTGCCATCCTTGGATAAAGTGACAAGTAAATGTAAAATTGGCAGCCAAGCAACTGATGTGATTGGTTGGGAACCTGCTTGTATACTGGAATGTCAAAAGAAAACAAACCATCAGAATTTAATAGAAAATATAGTAACTAGAATAAAAATAATATTGACTATGAAAAACTTCCCTTAGGAGATTGAAAAAATCTTTTTATGGAGAGAAGTAGAATTACGCTAGCAAAAATGATAAGACTATCTGTGTAATTGTAATCATAGAAGATGGAACAACTTTAGATGCATTGCCATATAACATAAGAAAATATTTATGAGTGGCAAGATGTTAAGACCACTTATGGTTCCAACTATACCTACTAAGCTAAGTAGCAAATTTTTCCAAATCATATCATTCCTTGGACCCATTTTTTTTGGATCAAATTTATTTCTTATATCAATTCAATTTTAGGAAACAACAATGCCAGCTCATGGTCATAGAAGTTCCAACCACCAAGAAACTTCCTAATGTGAATTGTCAGTTGGTTTGAATAAGTAAAAACATTCCCAAGCTCACATGCTATGAAACACAACCCACAAGACCAATGTTTAGCAAAAAATTGACTATAACTCAAACCTTTCTCCACATGACCACTTCCATCCTCATGAACAATGGAAGACATAGTTCAAAGACGTGGTCTCGGTCGATATCTTGGCATCTCATCTCAATACTGAGAGAGACTGAGATGAAATCTCCCAGCGCGTCAACCTTAAGCGATCTAGCCATATCTTGCCATATCGAGTGATATGTTGGCAAGACATCAAGGAAACGACAGATACGTCCCAGTTTGCTATCATATTGGGTGAAATATCGATAAGTTGTTAAACAACAAGAGATGTCAGCCCAATTTTTCATACGACCTTTTGAATCCTCTAATTAGCTAATCATGGCATATTGCTCGATACTGCAACACAAAGTTGTGACCTCACCAAAATTAAGTGACCAAGATGGTTGTTGCAACCGTAACTTTCAACCATGATGGAAGATGCATTACTCAAGACAACCCATGGTCTACTGCTCATTAGCGTTGTCACACTCTACTAAATATTGTTTATAATAGCTTATTATTGATTTATGAAGACTAACTACTGAGAAGCATAGATACTTCTAGAAGGTATTATCTCCATATGTGAACATACGCCCAACACCAACACTTGTGGGACACTTTAATGATAGTGTCAAAACTTGTCCAAATGTGCCCCCATTTTAATCTTTCTAGACGCGAAAACTCTACAGATATTTAAAGAACATGTGTCCATTGTTTATATATATGAAACACATTGTAAGTTGTAAAAAACTAACATTAAGAAATAAAATAAAAAACAATATTGATTTACATTTGTTAAGATTTCATCCTTTAAATTTTTTTAATAAGAAAATTTAAAATTATGAACTTCCAATTTGTTTACATAAATAGCTTTTTAAGATAGATATTAAGTCTTTTTGTTAGGAAAATGCTTTAGGACTGAAACATGTCCACGCAGTTCATGTGTTCTATTTTTGTTTTGTTTTGTTTTTAAATTGTTGTCCTAGTCTTTAGGAAGCAGTTAGGCTGTTTCTTGTAGTGTTGTTGATCATGGCTTATTTGTAGGACCATGTTTTTAGTGGTTATTATTTTCTTCAAGTTTAAATTGTAATGTTTCCTGAAGTAAATAGTAGTCTGTTTTCTTCCTTTTCCTGTCAAAATTAACAACAATTGGTATCAGAGCTCTCTTCTTACGGGATCTGTGTGTGAGTTTTTGAAATCGTCATGGAAGCATAAGCCAGTTTCTCCTCAATTGTTCTGCCGGTGTTCAACGGAGAAAACTACCAGATTGGACAGTTCGTATGGAGGCATATTTGGGTGTTTGGATCTTTGGGAAGCAGTAGAAGAAGACTATGATGTTCTTGCACTTCTAGACAATCCCACCATGGCTCAGATCAAAGCTCATAAGGAAAAGAAGACAAAGAAATCTAAGCAAAAGCCTGTTTGTTTGCTGCAGTTTCATCAACCATTTTTACCCAATAATGTCTGAAGTCAGCAAAAGAGATATGGGTTTATCTCAAGTCTGAATTTGAAGGAGATGAGAGAATTCGTGGGATGTAGGTGCTGAATCTGGTTCGTGATTTTGAACTGCAAAAGATGAAAGAAACAGAGACAATTAAGGAGTATTCGAAAGACTTCTCAGCATAGCCAATCAGTTAGGTTGGGTTCTTCTCTGGCAGATTCGAGGATTGTTGAGAAAATCCTTGTAACTGTGCCTGAAAGATTTGAGGCTACCATCACCACCTTAGAGAATACTAAGGACTTGTCCAAGATTACTCGGGCAGAGCTCTTGAGTGCCTTGCAAGCACAAGAGCAGAGGCATGTAATGAAACAAGAAAGAGCTATTGAAGGGGCCTTAGCAGCCAAACATCAAGATGATGGCAAAAATAGGAGGCAAAAGAACAAGAAGACTCAGGCAACAGGAGAAAGTTCAGCAACGAGCAACAAGAGCAGGGCTGGAAACAGAAAAATTGGAGTGAAAAAAGATTATCCTCCATGTCAACATTGTGGCAAAAAAGGTCAACCCCCTTTCAAATGTTGGAGGAGACCTGATGCTAAATGCAGTAATTGCAATCAAATGGGACATGAAGCAGTCATACGCAAGAGCAAAAATTAGCAGCAAAGGGAAGAAGCTAAGGTTGCTGATCAAGAGAAGGAGGATCAACTCTTTGTGGCTACGTGTTTTGCAAGCAGTGAAGCAAGTGAGAGCTGGCTGATTGACAGTGGCTGCACCAATCATATGACCAATGACAGGGAGCTTTTCAAAGATTTAAAGCCAACCAACATCACCAAAGTCAGAATAGGCAATGGTGATTATATCTCAGTCAAAGGAAAGGGGACAGTTGCAATGACAAGCTGTTCAGGTACAAAACTAATTCATGATGTTCTTTTTGTTCCTGAAATTCAACAAACTTGTTAAGTGTTGGTCAACTGATTGAAAGAGGTTTTAAAGTTGCTTTTGAAGATAAATATTGTCAATTAGAGATGCAGCCAATCAAGATATTTTTAAAATTAGAATGAAAGGCAAAAGCTTTGCTCTAAATCCATTGGAGGAAGAGAATATCACAGAAGTTTGGCACAAAAGGCTCGGGCATTATCACCACCAAGGGCTGCTGCAAATGAAGTCCAAGATGATGGAAAAGATCTTCCAGAATTTGAAGATCAGATTCCAAGTTGCAAGGCATGTCAATTTGGCAAGCTCAATAGAAAACCATTTTCAAAGGCAACTGGCAGAGCATCAAGGAAGCTGCAATTGATTCACACAGATGTCTCAGCCCTCAAAGAACACCTTCCCTAAAAGGTAGTCTTTATTATATTGCCTTCATTGATGATTTCACCAGAATGTGCTGGATTTTCTTCTTGAAGTTTAAATCAGAAGTAGCTCAAATCTTTTGGAAGTTCAAGGCAAAGTTGAGAATGAAAGTGGCTGCAAATTCAGATTGTGAGATCTGACACTTCGACAGAATTCAACCAATTTTGTGAAGATGCAGGCATTGAACATCAGCTTACAGCCTCCTCCACTCCACAACAAAATGGAGTTAGTGCGAGGAGAAATAGGTACATCATGGAAATGTCAAGATGCATGCTGCATGAGAAAAATTTGCCAAAGAAGTTCTGGGAGGAAGCAGCAAATACAGCTGTGTTTCTTCAAAACAGACTCCCAACAAAGGCAGTAAAAGATCAAACACCATTTGAGGCCTGGTGTGGTTACAAACCATCACAAAGTTTCTTAAAGTATTTGGTTGTTTGTGTTTCACTCATGTTCCACAGAGCAAACGTGACAAGCTAGATAGAGGAGCATCGCCGAGCATTTTTATAGGCTATAGCACTGTCAGCAAGGCCTATAAAATTTTCCAGCCGCAAACTAGAAGCATTGTTTTAGCAGGGATGTGCACTTCATAGAAGATGAAGAGTGGAACTGGGATGAGGCAAAGAAGAAGGGTCAAACCGTGGCAGACCTGCAGCTTAAGTTTCCTACTTCAAGAACCGAAGAAGAAGAGGATTGGCAGAACGAATTGGTAGATGATTCTGCTGTAAGAGGTACTAGACCACTCTCTGATATTTATGAGAGGTGCAACATTGCTGTTTGTGAACCTGCAGATTTTGGAGCAGCAAAGAAAGATCAAAATTGGATGGCTGCAATGAAGGAGTAGTTGTCTATGATTGAGAAGAACAAAACATGGGAGTTGGTTGAATGACCCCAAAACAGGAAGGTGATTGGAGTCAAGTGGGTGTACAGAACTAAGCTAAATGCTAATGGTTCTATCAACAAATACAAGGCAAGACACGTGGTGAAAGGCTATGCTCAAGTTTTTGGCGTGGACTACTCGGATACTTTTGCACCAGTTGCTCGTCTGGACACCATAAGGCTTTTGCTTGCTGTAGCTGCTCAAATGAATTGGAGAGTGTATCAGCTTGATGTAAAACAGCATTTTTAAACGGTGTTGTGCAAGAAGAAATTTACGTTGAACAGCCTGAAGGTTTTGTGAAGAAAGGAGAAGAGGACAAGGTGTTTCTTCTCAAGAAGGTTCTCTATGGGTTGAAACAAGCTCCAAGAGTTGGTACAGCAGATAGATGACCATTTGCTGAGCTTAGGTTTTAAAAAAAGCTTGTCTGAGGCCACTCTTTATTAAATGTCAGAGCAATGATGTTCTAATAGTTTCTCTTTATGTTGATGATCTTTTACTGCAGGAAATGATGCAAGGCTGGTTGAGGAGTTCAAACAAGAAATGATGAAGGTTTTTGAAATGACAGATCTCGGGTTGATGACCTTATTTCTTGGAATGGAAATTAAGCAGGCTGAGCATGAAGTCTTCATGTCAGAAGAAGTACGCCAAGGAGATTTTGAATAAGTTTAAGCTTGAAGAATGCAAGGAAGTAAGCACTCCTATGAATCAAAAGGAGAAGCTGTGTAAGGAAGATGGTGCTGATAAAGTTGATGATGGATATTTTAGAAGTTTAATTGGTTGCTTGATGTATCTTACAGCAACACGGCTGACATTTTAAATGCTGTAAGTATTTTGTCCAGGTTTATGCACTGTGCAAGTGAATTACATCTCAAGGCTGCCAAGAGAGTGATTCGATATGTCAAAGGCACAAGTGATTTTGGTGTTAAATTCACAAGAAGCAAGGAGTTCAAGCTGGTTGGTTTCTCTGACAGTGACTGGGAGGTTCCATTGATGATATGAGGAGTACTTCAGGCTACTGTTTTACTCTTGGATCTGTGTTTTCTCATGGAGCTCAAAGAAGCAAGAAACCGTGGCTCAATCCACTGTTGAAGCAGAGTTTGTTGCTACAACATCTGCTGTTAATCAAGCTTTGTGGCTAAGGAAGATTTTAATGGCTGTCAATTGGAGCAGAAAGAAAGCACTGAGATTTTTGTTGACAAACAAGCTGCCATTGCTATTTGCCCATAATCCTGTGTTTCATGGGAAAACTAAGCATTTCAACATCAAGTTGTTTTTCTTAAGAGAAGTGCAGAAAGAAGAATTTTTTACTCTGGTTTACTGCAAGTCGGAAGATCAGCTGAAGATTTGTTTACAAAGCCACTTCCAGTCAGTAGGTTCGAGTTTCTAAAGCAGAAAGTTGGTGTTTGCAGCTCCTAAAGCAAGGAGGAGTGTTAGGAAAATGCTTTAGAACTGAAACATGTCCATGTGCAGTTCATGTGTTTTATTTTATTTTGTTTTGTTTTTAAATTGTTGTCCTAGTCTTTAGGAAGTAGTTAGGCTGTTTCTTTTACTATTGTTGATCATGGCTTATTTGTAGGACCATGTTGTTAGTGGTTAGTTATTTTCTTCAAGTTTAAATTGTAATGTTTCCTGAAGTAAATAGTAGCCCTGTTTTCTTCCTTTTCCTGTCAAAATTAACAACATTTTTGTTCATATTATTGGCAATACATAAAATGAAAAAAAAAAAAAAGACTTTCTACTATTATGATTAATAACAATATATTTATTTGTAACGAAAAAATAAATAAATAGTTATTATTTTCATTTATACATAAAAAAAAAAATTAAGGTGTTTGCACCATGTTGTGTCCCAACGTTTTGAAATATATCATGTTCGAATATGTGTTGTGCCATCCATTTCCACATCCATAATTTTAGGCTAACCAACTAAAGAAGGAAAGTTTTATACATATGCAACCCACATGAAAATTGATGATAAAAAGTACCATAACTCCACAAGCACCAAATTGTCAATCACGTGGCTAACCCTTTTAGGAAGCTTGCACAATTCATATTTATTGTATTAGAACTAATCAGTGGGGGGTCACTGCATCACGAGGTTCACTTTGATTATTGACAAGTTTTCACTTTGGAGTGGTTTTTGAGTAATTGTTATATAGAGGATATAGGTATTATTTTGATCCATTGTTTTGTGAATGGGCCGTACACCCTTAAATAATTTTATTAATATCTATTACCCATCAATAATAAAACAAAAAAGTCATGGACAGAATATTCTAGTGATAGTTATCAACATAGACAGAACCTAACAAAAACAAGATGGCAGAAAGATCAACTATTCTACCATTAAACTGGAATTGGGTATCCATCAAGATACAGAAGTGAATGAAGAGTTACTGTAACTCAAACTGGAGAAGGAAGCAATCGCCATCAATCATGAGAGATAGAGAGAAATAAAAAAGAATGGCATGCTATTGACAAATAGTGATGTATAAAAACTTACGTTCCAATCAGATTAGGTCTCTCAATGGAAACATCCCATGCCAGAAGCATACCCCGTCTATCCCCAACAAAAACCCATTCCAAAGTTGGATGAAACGCAAATGCACCGCACCAAGGAGCTTGATGGTGTTATCAACTGTAACAGTGCACCACACAGTAAAGAAGTTCAGCTAAAAGGGGGTTTAAACCATGAAATCTTGAAACAAGAAGGGAAACATATTTACTCCAATCTTACGCTGTAGTGTGTAATGAACAGCATATGTGTGGATGTTGTAAGCTCGAATGAGACCATCTGCATAAGCAACAGCTGAAACCAAAAAGGAAAAGCTAAAAACAAAAAGGAGCTGTTAACTGCATTTCTAAAACACAAGAAGGTTCCTGAATGTTCTTCACTAAAAAATAGAGCATGTACTCCATTCACTGAAGACCAGATGAAACTGTGAGATTATCTAAATCAAATTACCAACACAGGAAGACGAGGATGACAAGCAAGATTGACTATTGGCTTCTTCAGATCTGTCTTTACTTTTGTCGGCGCCCTGACCCCTTCAACAGTTCCAACAACTGCAAGCAAATAAGAATCAAGGAATAACTGCTGAACACGATCAAAATTTATAGAGAAATCTGATAGCAGATGATATAATAGCAACAACCTCTCAAGCATAACAGTCAACCAAAAGTCTACGGCACCATTTAGGTCTCATTTAGATGAATTTCCTTACAGATTTTTCTGTAAGCCAAGAGGGGAGGCAAGAAATGTCTTAAGAAATGGGAAGAAAATCATATCTAGCTCCAAACCAGAATTTCAATTAAGCCACATATGGACGTCACTGCTTCTCCAACATGATAATCCACCACCCCCTCCCACAAATATATATATATATATATCAGCGTCAGCAGTAGCAGCAAACTATTTCTAACACCACAAAAGCAGTAACCTGTTAAATTTTTATATTTATTTATTGGATATATGGAAACTAGAAACCCAAGTTCATTGATACCAAAAATGAAGCAAAAATCTCTATCAATTACGAAACCACCATCAACAAAAGCAGTAAGTTCCTAGCCATCCCCCACTGCCACAACACAGCTGCTTCCATGTTCACACTCCAGATCATAAACCACTGTAACACAGACACCACAACCACCAGATTATCAATGTCACTCACGCAGCTACTGCTGCTTGGGTTGAAAGTGAAGATTGCCAAGCAAAATTTTCACAAGGTCTTTGTCCTTCCCATACCCAGATGACATTCAAGCTTTGCTCAAAATCAGCCATACCCAGATGACATTCAAGCCTTGCTCAAAATCAGGCTAAGGCCAAACCCGCCAAATATGAACAATAAAGTTCAAATTAATACTTTACAGCCAGAAAAGAGTACAAACAATTTAATTACGAACAATTTAATACCCTTACACTCTTGACATGATCATAAACAATAAGTTTGAACTGCCACCCATCCACCACCATCTAACGAGCAGAATGTAATGTGCCACATGCTATAAAACAAGGTACGATGGGAATAGGCTTGTATAGATCTCACATTGAACATTTAACAAAAATAGAATATTATTCAAATTAATAATTAAAACACATTTAACAAAGCATTTTGTCCAAGGATCATGATTCGTTTCAAGGTTGTATTAGTTAGCACCAAAAGGAAAACATTCTTGTATTAGTTAGCACAAGAATATGACAAAAATATATAAATGTCTGTAAGTATAAATTGGAATCTATCTAAATATAAAAGGCAGTTGACAAATTAATTAAACAATTTATTGTTTGGTACATTACAATGTATTTTTTTATATTTTATCGTGTTTTGATAGAAACATTAGATTATTACTTTTTTCGATTTTTTAGGAAATGCATTTTTTATTATTTTTTACTATTTTGTGGAAAGGAAATGATATTTTGTTCTTTGATTAGCTAATTGTTCATGATTTGTGCCCAAACTCCACTTTCTCTAAATTTTAATTCATCCTAGATTCATATTTGATGTTTTTCCTCAAAAGGAAAAATTGAGGAAATAAATAGGAAAAATATCACTCTACAATATAAAACACAAAGTATTGGTGTTTTTTGGCAATACTTCTCAAAAGCAAGATAATAATTAGCGGCCTTGATTGACATGGCTGCACCACTCTCAATTTGCCCAAGACCGCTACAACACTTCCTTCACCACTACCATCATTGCCTACAAATACCACTTCCAAAGTAACACTTCTATATTGACATCCACCTTCAATTCACTCTCCATGAACCATACTAACCAGCAATCCCATTTTCACCCCTTTTGCCACTAATTTCACCACATATGTTAGGGAATTTTTTATTTTTAAAGCAAAAGTTGACTACTTTTAACATGTCATATATTGTTTTTAACTACCAGTAATAGCAATATTGCTTCAAAGAAAGTCCAAACAAAAATAGGCAAAAGGGAACAAAATCTAAGAAATGCATCTATACAAGCACAATGGCTTTTTGACCCTTGAGGGTTATCTCACTTCTGTATTTGTTTTCTTCAGTTGGCTTATGCCAATATGACATCATTTCATATTCACATCAGTTCGTACTCCATTTTTATTTTGATTAGAACATGGAAACGATGAAATCAAAGGCTTAGATGAATCTATGCAATGCTCTTTCACTTTCCATGAGAGCAGTAACCAAAGTGGATTTGGATTCTTAGCATAGCAGAACTTCAAACAAGCTAAAAATAAGTTGGTTCCAACTAAATAAGTTGTTCCTTGAAAACAAAAACCTGTTACAGTCGTCCTGCGGTGGAAAGCAAAAAAACAACAGGTTGGATAGGGGTCAAAGCGAGATGAACTTCTGTGTCAGTGGAGATTGGTTCCATCTTTTTCTCAGGTGAATGCAACACACATGTCTGCTCACTATCAAAATCACATGATCTAATTGTACAATCCTACATCAGAAAGAACACCACGCTAAGCAAAATTATATTTAAGGAAGGACAGCATACAAGCTAACAACAGCACACAAAATGGCAATATTGATGCAGCAATGAATTGAATATGAAGAAAGAACCATTGCCACAACCTTAGACCAAAATCTTGAAATTCTACTAACTAAAATAGGGGGGCACAGTGAAAAGGAAATAACAAAAAGAAATACATCAAATCTTCCTTTAGGACATAGATCCAATTGGCAAGTTAGCATACCAAGTGTAGGCCGTGTCTGTGCCTCATGCAAAGGTTCTTATATGTTCTGTGGATGTTCAGAGAGCCATATACCTCACAAGATGTTAACATCATCTCACCTAAAGGCATAACCTATTAGGGAGGAGAGAAACTTTATTATTAATATTATGTTTTATACTCTAACGCACTCCCTCACATCTGGCTAGATTGAATTTTTTAACAAGACCAAACACATGCAACAATTGACTATCGATGGTGGTGAATTTTGAACACAAGACCTTGCCTGATACCATGTTAAATTGTTAATCACTACCTCACCTAAAAGCTTAAGTTTTCGGTGAAATTCTGGCTACTTAACATATGCATTAGTATTTCATAATAACGTATAGCCTTAGTTCTTCCCCCCCCCCCCCCCCGATGACCTCTTGGTTTGTAACCCCCCTTGAAAGATATTAACCTCAATAGAAATTCTTGATTTTTTTTCAGCTATCCACAATAACAAATTTTGAATCATAATTGATAAACTAGACAGCGAGGGGTGTTCCTAATTTTTTCCTGTTTTTCATTCATTTTCCATTTTGTGTTTGCAAACATCTTACACATTTATTAGTCAAGGATCAAAAATTCATTTCATAGGGTATTTTGGTTAGCACTGAAAAAGGAAACGGAAATATTTCAATAGCAGCAAAAAAATTAAAATGCATAGAAATGTTTAAAAGTGTAAATATGAAAACTTAACAACAAATTAATTAAATAACCTTTTATTTTTAATATATTATAGTGTAGTTTTAATATATTTTACTGTGTTTTGAAAAAAAAGTAGAATTATTGCTTCACTAGTCCTTATTTTTGGTCACTTAGGAAATATAAACATTTCAACAGTGTTCGATGGAAAAGAAACAGCTCCTTGCTCCTTGTTATCACTTTAACATACTAAAAAAACACCACATGCAATAACTAAGATATGAAAAAAACTACCAGGAAAAAAAGATTGACTATTTTAACTACCAAAAATTGTTAGTGAAACTACATGGCAATGCAAGACATTGAACCGAAATTAATTTTATATATTGCCATCATACGAGGGTAAATCATGTAAAAATGCAACAATATATAAAAGCAGCCATTCAGAAGAGATGAGCATTTCCTACTTCAACTATGATACTGTTACATCACAAACATGTTAACTTAAAAGACCCATAAATGCAAGTGATATGATCCTAATTATGTCAATACAAATTTCTGACATCAACCTCCAAATATCAGATTGTAACCAAAAAGCACTAAAATAGCAAGACTTTTAGGAAAGCTAACCTCAAGTATAGCGACCAAATCATGCCCCCAATGGGGTTGTAAGACATTCGAACAACAGGAGAACCTATATTGATCGAAGCAATCTTGCTTCCAGTATATACATCGAATTCTGCGCATGCGAATATCCAAAACCAATGTGCCAACTTTAATAATGATCATCATGATAGGAGAAAAAGATAGAAAAATAAAAAACTATTAAATTGGCAACATGCATTGTTTCAGAGAAAGGGGCATGTGGTTCAATTTAGTAGTAATATCTAAATCAAATCACAAGTCATTAGCAACCAAAATCTTTCAATTAAGGAAATCAAATTAAGCCAAACCACTAATTTTAATTTGATTTGATGGTTTATGAGAAATAATTTATCAACAAAAAGTATATACTTAGAGGATTTAGGATATTGTTAGTCGATTCTAATCAAAGTCACTTGAAAAAGTAAGAATGCCTGAAATTCTAATACTTTGTAAATGCTCAGACTACTAAGTATAACCAAATAAGTACTTTCTAACTAAAATATTTTTTTAATTTTTTCTAAACATAATAATGTGTACTATTGAATATAGTATTATTAAGGAATCCAGAGGAACAACACAAAGTGGATTATTGGATTAAAATATCACAGTTTGAACACATTCATTCACATATTTTTAAAATTAAAAATTTTAAATGCATTTAAATCCCAATCAAGGTGTCACAAGTTCACAACATTAATGTAGCTTTTAATTTTATAAAGGTATTTAAACTCCAGATCAAGATGTCACGGGTTGACATCACGGGTTAACATCAACACGGAGTGATTGTTGGATTAAAATCTAACAGTCTAAACACATTCATTCACATATTTTAAAAATTAAAAATTTTATAAATGTATTCAAATCCCAAGATCAAGATGTCACCGGGTTGACATCAAAATTAATGTCAGCCTCCCCTTTTTCTATTATTAACCCGCCTCTAAAATCACAAGCAATCAAACCATTTGATTTTTAAATTTTTTTTAGCTGTCACTAAATAATTGACTCAGAAAATGAAACCAAACCGATCATATGGTGATTTGATTCGATTTGATGGTTTAACAGGTTAGGTCGTGCATCCTAGTTTCATGTTAGAAGACATCTATAGAAGCTTTTAACAATACCGATGATGTGGTTTCCAGCGGCAGTGGCAATGAGCGCCTGAGTAGGGTGAAATACGGCGGCATGAGGCTGCAAGGGTTTCGTGCTGCGGTCGGCATGCCGGAGATCCAGATGCTGCAACGTCGCCCACTCCATCGACATTCCTCAAAATTCACCAAAAAAAATTATTTCCCTCCCGAGTAGAAAACCATAGTCTGATGAGAAAAAGAAGGGGTGTGAAGTGATTCAGGTCAAAGCCATATCGACTAACAGATCAAGGAAGACAAGAAAGGAAATGGCTAGTGTAGATCAGACACTCAATAACTGTCATAGATAAAATAGGATACGCTCATGGAGTACGAGAAATTGTAACGGAGAAAATGGAGTTAGCCGTTAGAAGATCCGAGAATGACAGGGACACGAGTGCAGGATAATTTCTACCCGTTTTTGTTAGACCCGCCCGACCCAGCGATAAATGGCTGAATTCCAGATCTTCACACTTCTTGCCCCAAAAAAATGAAATATAATATTGAATCCCAGGGCTGATATCAGATTAAAAAATACGTGGATGTGCCTAGATAAATGATCCAAGTTGGTTAGAGTTCTCAATAACAGTAAAAAAAATTTACCGTCAACCTCACTCGTTAAGGGAGTATTTGGAATGAGAAATAATAAATTTAAGTTTAAGTCGTAAGTTCATAACTTATATAGTGAAATAAAAAATAAAAGGTAAATAATTTTTAAAAATTTTTAATATTTTTCAACGAATTTTAATTTTCAACTCTCCAAATGAACCTAAATAATATTTGCTTACCATATTCTTATTCCTCTCATAATAATAATAAATAGTATTTTTTAGAGTATAAAAAACTAAAATTAAAATACTAATATTATTTTTAATTATATATTTAAAATGAATTCAGCAAGTTTTAGTATAATCCCATTTTTAAAATTAAATATAATCCCATTTTTAAAAATTAAATTGTATTATGCCAATTAACAAAAAAGGATTATAATAAATATAAAAAATGTTCTGATTATACTTATGCTAATGAACACAGCACAAGAAAAAAATGCATATATTATTATTATTATTGTTATTATTATTATGATGCAAAAGCTTAGTCAGTATAAAATCAAAATGAAAAAGTATGTTCCTAATAAAATTGAGGATTTATACGATTCTATTTCACAAATTAAAATTGCTGAGGGAGTTACATTCAATATTGAAAATGTATTTGGAATATGATTGCATTAGACGGTAAATATTTAATTTTGTGTTGATCACGTAAAAAAAATAACCATCATCTGTAAGTAAGACTTTTTTTTTTTTTTTTTTTTTTGTGCGTTGCAAGTTCCTTTCCTGTAACAGTAATTACGCTTTTTTAGATATTGTAAAAATATATAAATCAATTAAATACGACCCTAACATAAAAAAAGAAAGAATTAAAACATACCCTTAAATGATAACCTATTCTTATTTACCCATCAATTATCAATTGTCTCCCATTATGCCCTAAACTTTGATCGCATATTCTAATTACACCAATTGCTTAAGCTATTTAAATTGTGACAAAAAGAAGACACGTGACAAGCACATCACTTTAAATGAGAGAGGAGGACAAATTAAATAAAACTATCAAACAAGAAAAACGAATATTCTTTTAAACTATGGTCCGCTGCTTCTAGACGACAAGTGCACGGGTCAATTATAATAATTTAAATTTATAAAAACAATAACAAACGATTGTACCTAATGAGAGAGAGACGTTGGTTAACTCACAATTCTACTTTCTAAAATAGTAGGTGTTTGCATAATGAAAGTAAGATGAAAATATATATATTGGGGTTTTAAGAAAGAAATGTACCATGGCATTTAATTAAGTGCCTAGGAGGCAGTAAGAAAATCAATGAAAACTAAACTAGAATAATAAAAAAAAGAAAGAAATATCGAATCATCGCTTAGCCAGAAAACATACAATTGTAAATCAATATATGGTTTTGAAAATATTTTGTTTGAATATTAGTAAATTCAATTCTAACTAAGAGGTCATCGAATTAGAATATTTATATGTTGTCAAATTGATCATAACTTCACCGAATTATTTTTAAAAAAAATAAAAAGATTTAGTAATTGGTGAGCCATCAATTGTGACATGCATAAAAATTCTTAAAAATAACTAGACTATGGCTACTTTGGAAAGACTAAAAATAAAAAATCAAAGAAAAGGAAATAGATTTTAGAATTTTAGAAAAAAAAAATTTAACAATGCCAGTCATCGAATTATTAATTCCATTAGTAATTGGTAATCTTAACTCAAATTAATTGAATTAAGTTGGCCATCGAATCATTCAAACACTATAAAACTCATAATCTTAACTTTACAAAGCCAATTCATATGGCTGCTTAGATAAATTCAGTCATCAATATTAAACAACACTATAAAGAATAAAACAATAGAGAAATTCAAACATACCTTATGATAAATCAATAAAACATAATATTAAGCTGTTTTCAATAGTCCTTTTACATAAAATATAATATTAACTGTTTCAATGGTCTTTGTGCTCAAAAACTAAGTTAAAAGCATGATGAATAGAAAAGAAGATAAGAAACAAAGGAAAAACTGACTCTAGGTGAGAAGAGCGAAGACGCCACCCTTTCCTCTCTAAAAATTGAAAAAAAAAAATTGAAAATAGGTCTAATTTCTATCTCTCGCGAAACCTTACTGCATATACACTGTTTATCATCAAAAATTACAATTTTATCATCAAAAATTACAATTTTGACATCAAAAATTCAAATTCCAAATTCTCAAGTCGAGACACATGCATATGTGTGCACACGGGAGTAAATAATATGAATATAATATAGCTACACTTACGTTCAAAATGTACTCTTTTCAATATTCAATGTGTTTCTGTAAACAAACATATATTCGACTGCACCTCATTTGAACACAGATTGAAGGACAATCGCAGATGATCATGATTTGCATGGTTTTTTTCTTTCGAATTTTGTCAATCAATTGTAAGGGACCCGAGGCGGCGGCACCCCACCCTGAAGTCACACTCTCGTCCGTTTGTAAGGGAATGAAAACTAGCTAGTTAGAGTAAATTGATCCATCATCCAAATTCCACTCAAAAATGTCTCTTACTCCTTGTTTTTTTATCCGGGTTATGTCCCACAGAAACTAATAAAAATGCTGAAGGAAGAATGTGGAGTCCGAGGCCAGCTTGATCGGACTAGCTAGTTTTGGCGTTACGTAGAACTTCTGCCCCCGATCGGCGGAACAAAACTCAACCACCACGTTAACATATAGAATGGAGTTATTGTTGAGACATTAATGCAGGTGCTTGACTTGCAGACATCTCTTCTGGCCCCATAGTCCATCATTGATGTCCTTAGCTGAAGGAACAGTTCACTTTTGTTTGGTTTAACCTTTTATTTCTTATATTTGGCAAAAATTTGTATTCAGATGAATCTTAGTTTGTACCAAACAAGATTTAAATAAGAAATATTAAATTTGTATAACATAATTTGTTATTTTATAATTATTCTTAGAAAACGTGTTGAATTACGACGAATGGTAGCATGAAAAAAAAGAATTGTCTTTTATTGGAAAAGTGTTTGTATTAAAATTTTTTTTTATTCTAAAACCATGTCATTTGAATTTAGGAAAAATTTTTGGTGAATGCATCAATGTTTAGCTCTAGCTCGTCTAAGCATGATTTCATATAATATCATCTACTCATCAAATATGTTTGAAAAAGATAGGTCTGAGTCATGAATGCATCAGAAAATAAAACATGAAGTCTAGTTCGATTTAACTGCTAAGGGGGACTCCTAAAGTAAAATAAATTACTGAGTTTTAAAATGAAAATAATTTTTTCAACTTTTTTTGGTGAAAAAAATTTTTGTTAATTTGAAAAAGAAAATTAAAAAATATTTAAATATGTATATATTATATATATATATGATAACATAATAATCCGGTCATGCTACTAATAATCGAAGCCAAGTCCGGAAAACTATTTTGGATATTGGTGTGGTACCTGCTAAAAAATCTCTAATACTTGAGTTAGTAAAAGAGTTCGAGAAAGTATTTTGGCAGAGTAACAATAAGGAAAAAAGAGTATGCGTACCATGTACTTGAGATGATGGTATATATATATATAGAGGTGTAAAACATACATGGACATGATATATGTGAGTCTCACACAATTATGATTTCCTTCTAATACTATTGTGCCATGTGTATTTGTAGATCCTAAGATGATTCTCATAATTAGTTATCAAAATCGGTATGTAGCAAGCAGCACTTTAATAGGCGAGATTCATGCAATATACTAGAATATCGTTATAAATGCTATTATGACGTGAGTAATTTTGTATTTAATATATTGATCAGCCAGACTGAAATTAATATAATTCGGTTGGTCTGATCGGATTAAGGTCGGTTGGGCGACCCTAATATGTGGAGTCACACCTATCAATATATATTGCAGTGATACAAACTAACGGAGCATTATGAGAGAATAATGAAGTTTCCTTATTTGTATTACTGTCATAATAAGTAGGGAAGGAATTGAACATGAAATAACAATAAATGGTGAAGCACATGCAGCACTATTGGTGACTCTCCTATTGGCGATTGGACTTGGGGGAGCTAACTAATATCAGCCGCATGACTGTAGTCGAGGACCATTAAATTAGTTGTGTTCACGATTTTTTGAATTAAAAAAAATACAAATATAAATCAACGGTTGAATTTTAATTCGATAATTCTGATCATAATATTACTCATACCACACTGATATACTTTTATATCAGCCTCCCTTTTTCTTGGCAATTTGGCATGCCCTCTCTCCCCCCTTCGTGGGATACAGGGACAAAAGAACTGAACCTACTAAGCCCGAGCCAAAACCAAGGCGGCAGGGGAGAATTGAAAGCTGCGCTGCCTGGAGATCACCCAACATGGATTGTCATGCCAGGCATCCGGTGGCGCAGGAAATGTCTTGCCAATTATTGTTGAGGGTCCTATATACTTTCCCCCATATTTTGATCGTGTCCTAATATTTAACTTGTTAATATATTTCCATATTTTTGTGTATGATATAATATACGCGCGAGGACGAAATATTAATTTGTAAAACGAGAGGCAGAGTGTAATTTGGGTCTCGTGTGGAGGAAAAAGGGTAGAGAGAGAGTGGGTGAAAGCTCCCAAATGGGGCGTGAGAGAGGAAAAATTAAGCAGTGGTGGAGGAGAGGGACTGGCGGAGTGCTTCTAATTGTTTAATTATTTATTAAGAGTAAATTTAGAAATTCAAAATATTAACAATTGGAATAGTTTGTTGAGGCCAACTAATAAGAGGAGGAGGAATTTGTTGAGTAAACTTTAAAATTAAGAAGGTCGAGTAATTTTTAAAATCAGACTTAAAGCTTAAAAATTATATATACCACAGCGGTCTAAAAAGTCAATGTGAGTACAAAAATACTCGGTCGTTTCAATCATTAGCAATTGCCTGTGCCTGAAGGCACAAAAATATAATTTAATGTGTAAATAACTTAAATTTAAATTATAAACAAACTTACATTAAAAAAAGTATAAAATAATTTACAAAAATAAAAATCATCAATCCAAAGAAATTAAAGTATAAAATTTTATTATTTATTACAAACATTATCATATTTTTTAAAATATTAATTTAAAATCTTTTATATAAAAATATTAAAAAATATGAGAAGAGAGAGAAAAAAATAATTTTGACCATTTAACAAATTTAACAATTGAAAATACCTCAAATTCAAAATTTTAAACTTTTTATTATATAAATGACATTTTTATATAAAAAGTATTAAAAAAATATGGAAAGAGTGAGAGAAAAAGAAAAATAATTATAGCTATTTAACAAATTCAATAGCAGAAAATTTGAACTTCCTTATTATATAAATGACACATAGTGTAAAAAAAGTGTAAAAATAATTTACAAAAATAAAAATCATCAATCAAAAGAAATTAAAGTATAAAATTTTATTATTTATTACAAACATTATCACATTTTTTAAAATATTAATTTAAAATCTTTTATATAAAAAATATTAAAAAAATGTGAGAAGTGTATGTATTAAATTAAATTAAATTAATTATGATATTTATTAAAAATTTATTATACAAAACAGATCAATTTTTTGATTTGACCGTTATATACGTGTCAAATATATAGAGAGAGAGGGGGGGACAGGTGCAGTGAGCTGGGGGCGAGGGAGAGGGGGTGGGATGGGTGCCAGGGGAGAGAGAGGGAGATGGAGGAAGGAGAGGGGGTGGGGGCCCGGTGCGGGGGAGAGAGACAGTGGGTGAGAGAGAGAGGGAGATGGGAGGGAGGGGTGGGGCCGATTTTTTGAGAGAGAGAGATATGAGAGGGGTGGGGCCGGTTTTTCAAATGAGAGAGTGAGAGGGCCGATTTTTTGAGAGAGAGAGAGTGAGAGTGAGAGAGAGATATGAGCGGGGTAGGGCCGATTTTCAAATGAGAGAGTGAGAGAGAGATTATGGGAGGGGTGGGGGCCGGTTTTTTAAATGTAAATTTAAAAATAAAAATAATTATCATTAATAAAAAAATGTGTAAAAATGTTAATATTAAAAATGTTAATATAAAAAGTGTAAAAATGTTTACATTAATATTAAAAATGTGATAATATTTTTTAAAAATTTTTTAATTTTTTTTTTCAAAATGTGATATCTTTTTTTTATAAAAATTTTTAATTTAATATTTTTCAAAATGTGATATCTTTTGATTAATAATTTTTATATTCACAGGTTATTTATACAATTTTTTTTTTTATGTATGTTTACTTTATAAATTATATTTCTCTACAGGAAAGAGAAAAAAATGGGGAGGGTGGGTTTCAAGCTAGAGAAAATAATATTTTTATTATTTTTATTTAAAATATTTTTTAATTTTAATTTTAAAATAAAGGCACAAAAATATAAATTTTTTTAAATTAATATTTAAAAAAATATGATAATATTAAACAATAGATGGATACCTAATAGACAAAGTCAATTAATTTTTTTAAATTTAAAATTTTATTAAAATTAAATATTTAAATTAAAATTTCTATTTATGTTTATAAATTTTTATAAACTGACAACAGAAAAATATTTGTTAAATCTATTTATATTTTTTTATTTTCAAAAAAATGTAAACATAAATAGAAAAATGTAATAAAAAAATCTATTTACTCTATATTTTCTATTGCAAATTTTGTCAATTTTAACACTTTAGCTATTTTTATTTTATCATATACAGTGAATTATTTATTTTATTGTATCATATTACAGTTAATATATATCATATTCATTAATTAATTTATTTTACTAAATAATTAAATTAAATAGTTTTAAATTAAGTTAAATAATTAATTAATTAATTAATATGAAATATATATTATTGAAATTTCAATAAATATTAAAATTATATTAATAATTTAAATTGGTTAATATATTAATAAGTTAATTTAATTTGTTTAATATCAATATATTTTATTAAATTATTTTAATAAATATCATAATTAATTTAATTTAATTTAATACATATACTTCTCACATTTTTTAATATTTTTTATATAAAAGATTTTAAATTAATATTTTAAAAAATGTGATAATGTTTGTAATAAATAATAAAATTTTATACTTTAATTTCTTTTGATTGATGATTTTTATTTTTGTAAATTATTTTTACACTTTTTTTACACTATGTGTCATTTATATAATAAGGAAGTTCAAAATTTTCTGCTATTGAATTTGTTAAATAGCTATAATTATTTTTCTTTTTCTCTCACTCTTTCCATATTTTTTTAATACTTTTTATATAAAAAAATGTCATTTATATAATAAAAAGTTTAAAATTTTGAATTTGAGGTATTTTCAATTGTTAAATTTGTTAAATGGTCAAAATTATTTTTTTCTCTCTCTTCTCATATTTTTTAATATTTTTTATATAAAAGATTTTAAATTAATTTTTTAAAAAATGTGATAATGTTTGTAATAAATAATAAAATTTTATACTTTAATTTCTTTTGATTGATGATTTTTATTTTGTAAATTATTTTTATACTTTTTTTAATGTAAGTTTGTTTTATAAATTTAAATTTAAGTTATTTACACATTAAATTGTATTTCTGTGCCTTCAGGCACAGGCAATTGCTAGTAATTTAATAAAATATATTTGATATTAAACAAATTAAATTAAATTATTAAATATATTAACCAATTTAAATTATTAATATAATTTTAATATTTATTGAAATTTCAATAATATATATTTCATATTAAATTAATTAATTAATTATTTTATTAATTTAAAAACTATTTAATTTAATTATTTAGTAAAAATAAATTAATTAATGAATATGATATATATTAACTGTAATATGATACAATAAAAATAAATAATTCACTGTAATATGATACAATAAAATAGTTAAAGTGTTAAAATTGACAAAATTTGCAATAGAAAATATAGAGTAAATAGATTTTGTTATTACATTTTTCTATTTATGTTTACATTTTTTTGAAAATAAAAAAATATAAATAGATTTAACAAATATTTTTCTGTTGTCAGTTTATAAAAAATTTATAAACATAAATAGAAATTTTAATTTAAATATTTAATTTTAATAAAATTTTAAATTTAAAAAAATTAATTGACTTTGTCTATTAGGTATCCATCTATTGTTTAATATTATCATATTTTTTTAAATATTAATTTAAAAAATTTATATTTTGTGCCTTTATTTTAAAAATTAAAATTAAAAAATATTTTAAATAAAAATAATAAAAATATTATTTTCTCTAGCTTGAAACCCCACCCTCCCCATTTTTTTCTCTTTCCTGTAGAGAAATATAAATTTATAAAGTAAACATACATAAAAAAAATTGTATAAATAACCTGTGAATATAAAAATTATTAATCAAAAGATATCACATTTTGAAAAAAAAATTAAAAAATTTTTTAAAAATATTATCACATTTTTAATATTAATGTAAACATTTTTACAACTTTTTAATATTAACATTTTTACACCTTTTTTTATTAATGATAATTATTTTTATTTTAAATTTACATTTAAAAGACCGGCCCACCCCCTCCCATAATCTCTCTCTCACTCTCTCATTTGAAAAACCGGCCCCACCCCGCTCATATCTCTCTCTCACTCTCTCTCTCTCTCTCAAAAAATCGGCCCTCTCAGTCTCTCATTTGAAAAACCGGCCCCACCCCTCTCATATCTCTCTCTCTCTCAAAAAATCGGCCCCACCCCTCGCTCCCATCTCCCTCTCTCTCTCACCCACTGTCTCTCTCCCCCGCACCGGGCCCCACCCCCTCTCCTTCCCCCATCTCCCTCTCTCTCCCCTACACCCCATCCCACCCCCTCTCCCTCGCCCCCAGCTCACTGCACCTGTCCCCCCCTCTCTCCCTCTCTCTCTCTCTCTCTCTCTCTCTCTATTTGACACGTATATAACGGTCAAATCAAAAAATTGATCTGTTTTGTATAATAAATTTTATAAATGAGTCGTGTTTAAAAATGTCAGGCTCATTTAGTAAATAACTCGAATTTGAATAAAAATAAAATGTACATTTGGAGTGAGAGAAAGTAAGATAAATTAAGATAATATATGAGTTTATAATTCATATAATGAAATAAAAAGTAAATAATTTTTAAAAATTTTTTAAGATTTTTAAAAATTTTTTTATTAAATCAATTTTCATTACTAAATAGAAATATATAAAATTTAAATTTTAAAATTAATTATCCAACCTATTCATTAACTAGTAAAATTTATTATTAAATTAATTTCATAACTAAAAAAATATATAAATTTAGTTTTAATAACTAATTATTTAAATTAACGTTGCTGTTATTTAGTAAAATTTTTTATTAAATTAATTTTCATGAGTAAAAGATAAATATATAAAATTTAACTTTAGAACTAACTATCCAAACTATTCATTTTTTTTTTTTGTTAATTGGTAAATCAATTAATAAAATTTGCTATTAAAATTTAAATTTGAAAATTAATTATCCAAACTCTCTTACTTACTAAATCAGTAAGTAAATTTTGTTATTAAATTAAACTTTATGACTAACAAATAAATCTATAAAATTTAAATTTTAAAATTAATTATTCAAATTACTCATTCCTTTTGCATTTTGATTATTATTAATATATTAATATTTAAAAAAATAAGATCTAGATTTGTGAAAAAATAGAGAGATAGAAATAAATGATAACTTAAAATTAATTCATTTAATATATAAATATTACATTTGATTCACATGTAACCAAATGGCATTAACAAAGTTTGTCATGCCATCATCATCACCAATACAAATATACTAAAATAATTATAAATGTATAAATATACTAAAATTAATATAATTTATATGCATCAATCAAATTAATTAAGAGTAACTTTACTTGTATTTAATTTTTATTGGTTGAAATTAAGATAGTCAATCAGCGCATTTATGAGCTTCTCTTGAAGGATTTATGCTCTGTTTGAAATTCTAAAAATCGTTGAAAAATATTAAAAATTTTTAAAAATTATTTATTTTTTATCTCATTACACGAATTACGAATTCATAACTTTTATCAAATTTTATCACTCTTTATTATTCTAAATGCCAATAAAGTAAAAATATTGTTAGAAAATTTTTTTATAAATATTTTATATTAATTTTTTATTAAAAAAATTAAAAATTCTTTAAACATAGAGGAGATAATAGAGGAGATAAAAATGCTAAGTCGTAACTCAAGTAATAAATTTTAAATTCGAATTTCCTCGTAACCACTTAAAAAATTACCCGACTGAAATGCCTACGTATTTAAAAAAAAAATTGTCACTTTTTCTGAGTTAGGTTAGAAGATGGTGGATTCCTAAAACAATTTCTGGTAAGAGAAGTAGGCAACTAAGAGGGCTGACTATAAAAATTAGAGAGAGAGTGTCTATAAAAGAGGCAAGTACTCTGAACTCCGAAGCTTACGCGTCTTGTTGACTCCTCTCTCTTGTTTTGCAGGCATCGACTGAGACACTCGGACAGTGACGGAAGAGACCAAATTCCGTTCACCACCAAGCTCCATCTTTAGCTTCCTGCTAGCTATAAAATTTAGTATAGTTTTTGCGGCATTGGTGTGTTACTCTCTATTTCACTTGGCCGCGGATCCCAAGTTGTATATATATATATATATATATATAGAGCTCATCAGAAGATGCACAGCATGGCGAGCTCCGCCTCCACCAGAGGCATTGCCGCCATTGTCGGCGTCGGCCCCAAGCTCGGCCGCTCAATCGCCCGCAAGTTCGCCCACGAAGGCTACACCATCGCCATCCTCGCCCGCGACCTAGGCATCTCTCTCTCTCTCTCTCTCTCTCTATTGTTATGACCTTGCTCTTCTCGTTTAATTCATCACGCTCAACTTACAGGGAAGTTATCGAGATTCGCCGACGAAATAGCGAGAGAGGAGATGGCGCAAGTGTTCGCGATCCGAATCGATTGCTCCGACTCTCGAAGCGTGAGAGAGGCCTTCGAAGGCGTCCTCTCCCTAGGGTTTGTGGAAGTTTTGATCTACAATGTGTATCAGCCCGTCGCTTTGCACCCGTCCAAATTCACCGACATTCGCATCGACGCCTTCGAGAAATCCATCGCCGTCTCCTCCGTCGGTGCCTTCCACTGCGCCCAACAGGTGAAGTATATATATATATATATATATATATGTGGCTTCTTCTCAATTGTTCCCGGATTTCCATATTTACTTCCCAAACACTTCTTTTCTGTGAAAGAACTGATTTAGAAACTACATTTATATTGTTTAATTTGTGTGGTTGAAGGTGCTTCCGAGCATGGCGGACAGAGGAAGAGGAACTATCCTCTTCACGGGCTGCTCGGCTTCTCTCAACGGCATCGCCGGCTACACCGACTTGTGTAATTTCACTAATTGCTTCGTTTACAATTAATCAATCACGCATACTATACATGTTTGATTCTAAATTTTGTGCTGTCATTTACATGCATAGGTTGTGGGAAATTTGCACTGAGAGGTTTGTCACAATGCCTAGCGAGAGAGTTCCAACCTCTGGGCGTCCACGTGGCGCATGTTATCATCGACGGCATCGTCCGCTCGCCCAGGTTTGTTCCCTTCCTACTTTATTTATTTATTTATTTTTAATCTATTCCATGATGGGGCGTATGATATACTTAAAAATATCAAAAATTTTGTTAGAAGTTACAATAAATTATTAATTTTTTTTAATTATTTCTTCACGTATTATTTTTACATTAATTTTTTTATATATTTTTATCATCTAAACAACCCGAGAATGAGCTTGAAGCCTCGCATTTATATTTTTATATTAAAATGTGAGGTGTCCATTCCCTCCATTTTTTTCTCTATTATTTTTAAATTTTTATGTGTAAGTTTATAGTTGATTATTTTATGTTGTTAGGTGTATTTTGATCATTTCTTGAACAAATTAACTAATATACATGTTTTTTATTGGTTGTTTAAAAGTTATTTATGTATTTCTTTAGTTGTTAAACATTAAGTATGATTTTTGCATTAACCCTTCTGTAAGAGGAGGGCAATGTAGGCAAATAAAATAATTACTTTATTTGGAAAAAGGGTAAGGGAAGGATAGGAAATTGAGGGGAAATAGTTCACCATCATTCATTTTCATTAATCCAATTTTGTTTTACCCCTAATTTGAAGGATAGGTGTAAAGCAAATCAACTTAAATTTACTGAATATAATTTTAATGTTCTATCTTTTTAATATTTTTATTTATTTTACAAAAGTGCCCGCTAATAAATAAACCTTAAAATATTAATGCCTTCTTTCATTTGAATTATATATATATATATATTAATGATTAAGTATATAAATGATTTAAAAAAAAGGAACAAATGCGAACCATATTAATGCTTATTTATTAAAAAAAAAACATATTGCATTTAGATTGAATATTATTTTTTAATGATCTTGTATATTATTTGTAAATATATTGATAATATATTAAAATAAATACTATGATACATTCTATTTAATGTAATAATATATTTTAAAGGGTATAATGATGTTTTTAATCACATCCTTTACATCCCCCTCAATTTTCCCAAATAAGAAAATAATTATTCACCTCCATTATTCTTTCCATATCTTCCAAATGAATAATAATAATAATAAAAAGCTTCCTTTCTCTTCTTTTTCTTTCCTTTTTCTTCCCCTCCCCGTCATAGGTCACTTACGAAAGATTAATTGTATTTCATAAATAAGTCACTTGCTAAATTAAGTTGTCATTTGTGAATTTAAAAATGAACTCATTGACCTGAATTGCATATTCATAATAATGAAGTTGTAATTTACAATAACGGATTTAAGGAATACATAAGTTTTGGCAATAAAAAGATAAGACAGGGAGATATAAAAAGATGAGACACAATTGAATACGTTATTCAGACAACTTTAGTTTAAAATTACAATAAGACAATTTCAAATAGATGACTTATTTTAAATACACTCTTTTCATTGATAATTTGGGCGACGACTAGTTCACAAAATATAATTTTTACAGACTTATTTGAGAAACATTTTAAGTCAAGGCTTTGGGTTAGTGGACAAAATTGTAGATGGGTTATGAAATGATTTAGCGAATAAAGTGAATTGTGTATATGCAGCGGAACGTGGACACTGCTGCAGCAGCAGCAGCAGCATAACAGTGGAGGGTTGGGTTGTATGGACCCAGACAAGCTGGCGCAGACCTACTGGCACTTGCACACTCAGGACCGGGCTGCTTGGACCCAAGAAATCGACCTTCGTCCTACCAAATCAAACACGTTCGTCTAAACTTCCCTTTCCCCTTCCCTATCCCTATTTCTACTTCTTAGGCGTGAACTCTCTCAATTTTTTTGTCAGTGAGTCGGTAATTGTTGTGGTGGTGTCAAGGGTTTGCCCTTTTATTATGTGATTTAGAAATCAAGAGTACGCCAGATTAATGATTCGAATGTTGAGTGCGAGAGGTAATTAATTTAATTACTTGTTATTTGATTTTGTAAAATGTGCATGCATGGATATTTATAGAAGAAATATATAATTATTTTTTAATAATGTGATATTACAGATTTGTCTTTCGGGAATTTAGCAATCTTGTCATGTCGGCAAAAAAGGGTCTTTTTCATCTAATATTTTTCAAAAACATGCATGACCCACCCAGAATAATTCCTCCCTTTCGCGAGGGAGAGAGAGAAAGATCGAGATCCACAGGCGGAGGAGCCAACGGTGGTTAGCATTGTAGCAGGGTTACGTCACATAGATGATAATAAAGGCCCCCAAAGGTTGCTGCACTATTCATCTAATCAAAATATAAAAAGTGGTGGTTGAGAGAATGAATTACCGAGCGACATCTTGAGAGAAACGTGAATGAGTTTGGAAGGAATTTTTTTAAGATGAAAATTAATTTAAATAAATATGCTAAATAAACATAAAAATCAATATATTAAAAATCAAGAGAAATATCATATTTGAACTTCACGTCATCATCTCCCTTTCTTATTAATAGATTTGTCTCAATAGAACATAAATGCCCCCATTGGACAATACGCTGTGGCCTTATCATCCCCCTTGCGCCTAGCTAATAAAAGACGAGAAACAAGAGTGACAGAGATAAAATTAGCTGAAGCTTATGTACGTTCACACCTTACCAAAATTATCTATCCAAGCAAAACCCACTCAAACTAAAAACATGTTGAAATCAGGCTGCCAATCCTTCAATTTCTATATACACGATACACCTATCAAAAAATTTCCTGCACCTTCTACTGATAACTGGCTTTTAAACCAAGAATAGCCGCTTCGTTCATCAAGGGTCTTCAACAGCAAAAATTTTCCAAGCTCATCTACTTACTCATCTGGTTTCTCCAGGACTATAGTCTAATGAAACTAAATAAATAAAAGATTTTCAATGCCTTTAACCTTTCCCAAAAAAAAAAAAAAACTTCAATACCTTGGGCGCTTAGCGGCCTCATCTATCAGTCTGATGGAAGACGAGGGAATTCATTCCATTGGTTCCAAGTGCATCTCATTTTTACAGTTCTCCCGAGCCTAATATAAACACTGAATAATCATCTATAAGTAAATAAGTCGAAAAGTTCAGAGGTCCCTTATCTCGAAAGATATATAGAGCGCATCTGATGATACAAGGCAACAGCAGACATGAGCTGCCACATTGGATATGAATGTTCTTTAACCAGTTTGAGAAATATTCTCTCACCTGCAATTGAAAACAATTAAAACTACAACTTCACAGCAGCAACACAAACTCCCGTACTCGGCTGCTGAATTGACACTAGGGTCACCACACTAACCCAAGTGGAATTATAGTTGCCTACAAGCTCATCCTATGAACCCGTTCCCATTCCTGAGTTGAACAGTGCAGTGCAAATTTGCAGCAGTGGAAATTTCTGGAGGCGAAGGATTAAGTAGTGTCTTTAACTGCAGCTCATCCCGCCAAGATAGCACAGAGGAACAAGTGAGGATACCACCTGGTCTTAAAATGTTATTGAGCTTTCGCAAGAGACCGGCTAGATACGCCATGCAACAACTTGACAAACCCAAGAAAACTCAGCTTTCCATCCGTGTGCCTAATCCAGTCATGGAGAACAACATGGACAGGAACAGATGGGCCCACACCTAATTCCTGAAACAATTTCCAGAAATACCATAAATCATGTCTTTTGACGCAATGACCTTAAATAGTAACTGTAGTATAGAAACTACAATATTACAGTAATACATGCAGACATTTACTTTAATCAAAACCCTATTTGGTGCTATTTAATATTTTTTTCTTTTTGTATTTTCTTCCCTTTTATTTTGGAGTTGCGAATGTAAACCAACTTACTGAAGCCAGTTCCTCAATGACAATCGCCCTATTTCCATCTTTCTCAAAAAGTTCATAAGCACAACGAGCATGTTGCTCCCATCGATCTAGGGCCTCAAGCTGATGGACACTTAATGCAGCCGCACAGAATTCCTCAAAATCCATCCTTCTGTACTGAAGTGCGTTAAACTGAATAGAAGGGAAATGTTTTAACACTTGAAACAATTAAGACACCAAAAAGGACAGGTTACCAGCATAACCGAAAAAAAAAAAAAAAGTACATACTGATGCCAGAAATTCAAGGACACGAGACTCCTTCATAGCATCCGTTGCAATTTTTGTCAGGGCCTGACCAAATCAAATATATATAAAAGCAACACATCAGATTATCAGAAACACCAAAAAAATTTAAACATCCTTGCTTCAACCAACCGCTTTTATGTTGTCCAAGCTTATGGTGCCATTTCTGTTTGGTTCCAATAGCGTAAACTGTTCTTTCAAATAAAACAGCTCATCCACTGCCAACGTTTTGGCTAAAGCCTGACAATTATGAACATGGAGAGAGAGAGAGAGAGACGAATGAACTATTAGCAATTTCAAAAAGCAATATAACATGTAAAATGAAAGCCGCAAAATAAATAGATTACAAACAAATGCAAATTAAGAATAACAGGAGAATAATTTTGAACCATAACTTTATAAAAACATAGAACATCATCTCACAACATTAAAGTTTTCTCCATTTTCTAAGTAAAAAGTGTGCATAAAATGTGTATAAGCAGAATCAAATGGCACGCAGCCCATGCACAAAGCAGTGTATAAGTAAAGAAACAAAAAATATCAAGCACCCAGAGCCTTATACATTCACACTGAACATTTCCAGGTCCAATTCAGAATATATACTTTCCAGTTACTAATTTTAGCGTAACCACAGCCAATATAGCATAATACATTCCCTAACCTTGGGACAATTTTTTTATTTTTTAAGAATTGAGGGGGATTTGTTGAGTTCAGTTAATCTTAACCACGCAATTCAATAAAACCTACGAAACAATAAAATATCCCCAAAAGATTTAATAATTTCTATGTAGAGGCAATTGATGCCCGCCATTCATTGAACCATTTCAATAACAATTTCCAATCAAACCGTGACAAATGAGCTACCCAAACAACAATTCCAAAAAATGACCATTCTTCTAAGAACTTAGATCTAGGGACAACCTTATTTGAGTTGTTTTATTTGTATTACTTTCCCCAAGTCCACATAAGAAGTAGCATGCATGAAAGGAAGAAGGAAACTTACTGCCCCAGTCCCCTTGCGAAGAGAGAATGCAGAAAAGGAAGAGCAAAACATAGTTTCAATTCAGATTTAAAATGAACATAAAGTGTCCCTTCCAGCTGGATGGATATCTACAGTCCACTGAAGATTAAAATCACATCATCATTATGAGGGATCATAAAACTAGAATTCCATGAAACCTCCATTAAATGCCAATAACTGAATGACTGGAATTAACCACACATTTTGCTTCCATTTTAAACTTCCGTCAATCAGTGGCATCTCAGAAGTGTTCAAAAGTCTAATTGTAAGCAAAAGTTGAAGCCTTCTCTATAAAATTAAAACCACCACGAGTTTTTCTACGGATTACTTATGTACAGCACGTGACATGCAAATGTAACAGCACCAGTGAGTATTTCTAAACTCTGAACCTAATTCTTGATTATCACAAACCTTTTCCTAAGCTTGAATCAACTATGTAAGACTACTATATATTATGGTTTGAAACAAAAGGCAAAACACAAACATGCAAAAGATTATTCGTTTTTTGATAAGTAAATAAATTATGTTGAAGAAAGCATCAAAGGGATGCCATCTAATTACAATAAATAGACTACTGAAACCCAATACTTTAATACTCATATCCAACAAAAGTAAAAAGACTACGCAAATCCAGATCAATACCCCCTGAAAGCCACCTATGCAAAAGTAAAAGGACTATGCAAATCTAGATCAATGCCCCCTGAAAGCCACCTATGCAAAGAAGACAAAAAATTGCCTTTTAATCTATACAAATAAAATTCGATTCCTTAAAAAGATATTCTATTCCTGTCCCTCTATATCAGCGAGGTTATGCAAAAATTAACAACTCTTCATGGTTTTTCCCCCTCCATTTTGATATTTGGCTGCCCCATCAAGTCTCAAATAAATGTTTTGCTTTCAAAGGAAAATCCCAATGCATACCAAACATGAAAGCGTCAAAGTCAAGCAATACCTTAACCATGGTTACTTCAGATGCAGTTCATTACAATATGGATATGTTGTTCAATATTTTCTTCAATATGCAATACAAAGGGGGTAGGCTTAGCTGGAACACTATTTTGCGTGGCGGTTCGTTAAGGATAAGTTGTTCGTACATATCCATATAAAAAAATCAAATAGATGCAGTGGTAGAGCCACGATTCAAGGTTGGAGGGAGAGAAGTAATCAACTTTTGAGGCCTCACAAATTATAACAGCATCTATGAAAGCAAATATCGTATTGAGTAATGGACTGCAATATCTTTGGTCCAAATTCACAATAAAAAGGTGTAACTATTGTTCATGAACATCATAAGCCATGCAAATGTACATATATAAACATAATTTCTTTTCTAATAAGTGTAATATAAAAGACGCATCAAGGGGGTGCAATCCAAGTGCAAAAGGACGTGGTGGCCTCAAGCCTCATAAATATACCCTCCACTCCCTACTAAAGCCATGGACATGCATATACCATTAAACGCATACAAGTGAGTCAACAAGTTCAGATGGCTTATATCAGTTTAATTCCACCCTGCTCTCAATCTCTCTCTCTCTCTCTCTCTCTCTCTCTCTCTCTCTCTCTTTTTTCAAGTGATGACCTTTAGTTCCCATTAATGAAAATATTCACCTTCCTACAATGGCTCAATTGGTAGCAAACTAACAATAATCAAAATAAGTTAGTCTCCGAAAATTCGAAAAGGGGGTGTTGGGGGGGATGGAGAAAAATGAAACCTTACTCATTAAATCAATGAGGAAGTCCAAGACAATTATGAATTTATAAGATTTTTTTGAAGGCTCTTCCAATGCAAGTTTTGTACATTTTTTGTCTAAAATATTTCTATATGTACTCATTTGTTTTCTTTTGTCTTGTTAATTAAATGTTGTCAACATATACAACTCCAGTAACTTAAGGAGAAGTATAATCAAATATTTCACAAATGTGAATTTTGATTTTGAAGGGGAAACATCCAAGATGAGCAAATAATGATTGTTTATTAGAAACACAAATTTTGAAATTAAATGGGTCTAAAGATAAGGGGATGAGTTAGGCTTCTTTTAGGATAACCATTCTAGATTCATTAAACTCAAAAAATGATAAGCAACAGAGTTTTTTTTTTTATTTTTTTAATTGTAACTCCTTTTCTAAATTCATGTTTCCCCACTCTGATTGTTTTTAATTGTAATTTCTTATCCATAAACATTGTAACAAAAAATTTTGAAAATTTCAAGGGGGTAATGCCCCCTCTGGAGTCTGAACCCCCTCCATCTGCCCCTGCAATAAAGTAGATACAAATCATCAAGACAGGTTCTATTCCCTCTACACTGCTTCTCAAACAATAAATTCTTGCACTTACAAAAGGAGAAGTGAAGCTAATAAAAAGTATGCCTAGCAGTGTCAAAAGAGATCCCCTACATGAAGTCATGCAGGCACAGGCAACATAGGATTAACAGAAAAATATCACTTCTTCAGCAGCTTATACACACCCTTAAAGCAGCTTTCCGAAGAGCAGATGACCGCATATAAACCTTCATGAGTTTGAAGATTAGTATATCCAGGGGTACTTTAATGTCATTGTTATTGTTAATCCATGGATGACCTACAGTGAGGATTTTTGAGTATTGCTTCAGACAAATCAAAAAACAGTAAACTCAGGAACTTTAGAAAGGGTTTGAGACACTGACTTAAGGCTCCAGCAGCTGTCATTCTTTTCCGTGGGTCCTTGTTCAATAAGCGCTTGACAAAGTCTTTCGCCTCAGAAGATAGAGAAGGCCAAGGTGGCTCATCAAAACTTGGATCAGCTCTTAGAACAGCCCGAAAGATCCCAGATTCAGTTCGCGCCCAAAATGGACGGCTGCCACATAATAGAATATAGGCTATAACACCTATACTCCAGATGTCTGCCTCTGTACTGTAAGCCCTATGCAGCACTTCTGGTGCCACATAGTATGCACTGCCAACAATGTCATTAAGCCTTTCATCTGCAAACAAGTTGGCATGTTGATAATAATTAACCATTTTAAACAAATATGCAGCAGCATTATTTAAATAATAAGAAGGGGAAATAAACCTGGCTTCACAAAATCTGACAACCCAAAGTCTATGGCCTTTAGCTGTGAGTTCTCATCCTTAGATGTAAACAAGAAATTCTGATCCAGCAATTCACAAGAGTTAGATGAAAGCAACAATATAAAAATAAAACACAACTGCAAATACGCAGAAAATAAAAAGAAATGGTGTCATTACAACGCTGCCGACACGTCTTAGTCAACAACTCAAATCAAGGCGCAAATCTCTTTTATCCACCATTTACAATTTTAAGCCCTAGAACAATTATGAGAAGGATCTACAACCAATGTATTCCTAACAGAAAACTTTCTCAAAAGTTCAACAATTAAAAAAAGAAAAAAAGTCTTGAATCGGAAAGTTGTTATCTTTCAATTCCTTGCCAGTAGTGCTTCCAAATAAACAAATCCATTTACCTTCCCCCCCCCCCCCCCAAAAAAAAGCTGAACAAAGTGACAAGTACCTGTGATGAAGGAAAAGATTGAGCCCAACTACTAGGAATCTTTACTAGATAGGCTAAATGTTTTCGATACGACGTAGGATTAGCTTTGTTTTCTCCATAAATAGGACTATCTGTAATTAGTTTTATCCATTCAAGTTATTAATCAAATTGAGAATTTCTTAGAACTTTGAGTTCTTCCTTGTTTCTTGTGGATTTAAGACTGCATTCTTGTAGATTCAAGAATTACTCTGTCGTACTCGGGAGCAATATCCCACCAAACGCCCTCACTCTGTGTCTACATGGTCCTATCAAGCAGATTTAAATCCAATGTCAACTTGAGAATGTCCCCCACCTCAGGCTTGAGATCCCGGTGCACCACACCCTGCAGATGGCAAAAAGAAACAACATGCAATATTTGAATCAAGACAGACTTTGCTTCATCTTCTGTGTATTTGCCACCCCTGCAAAATATTAAAAACAAAAATATGAATGCATTATTAAAAGCTGCCCAGTTTCATTCTCACAAATTCTCGTTTTCTTTCTTTCTTTATTTATTATTATTATTATTATTATTATTTTTTTTTTTGACAGGTCACAAATTCTCTATTTTCTTATAAATAAAGCATCCAAAAAGTAAGAGGAATTTGAAAATACAATGTTTCAGTACAGATAACCCCAAAAAACACTACCTTGATAGAATTCTATCTAGAAGCTCCCCGCCCTCACATAACCTGAAACGTATAACAATCCATGAGAGCCGTTATAAATAAACTTAATACAAGCAAGCCAAAAGTGACTTCAAAATAATAAAAGAACAAAATTGATTAGCAATAAACAATATTTCCACATGGTTAATGAAACAGAGCTTTCAGGTAAAGATGAAGAGTTGTCAGTCTCCATTAAACTAGTAAACAGATGCAAATATATCGATGCTGATCAGGTTAAACATAGCCAAAGCATGTGATCCATTATGATTAAATGAAGTTCAAGGAAGTATCAAGATCAAGGCTCACTCCATCACTATGTAGACGTTTTCCTGGTCTTCAAATGCATCATAAAATTGGACTAGATTGTTGTGCCCTGTCAGAGCTCTCAATATTTTCACTTCTCGTCTTACATCCTCAATGGCTATGGAAGTTGTCATCTAGTTACAAGCATAACAAAACAGAATTAGCAACTGAAACATTTAAAGAAGTAAACTAAACTGAAACGCACCACTATTTCGTAATCTATAAGACAACACTAAAACTTGTTAAGCTTTTTTGTATAGACAGAAGATCTATATATATATATATATATATACATAAATGAGTGGTTGGAGATCAAACATCAAACTGAGTAAAAAAAGAAAAGAGGGGGATCCAATATCAATGAAAAGATTTGAAATACAACAGAAGAAAATCTAACATGCTTTATAGAACTCATGAGTTTCTGCCAGAACAGCAATAGGTAATGCGAGGTATATCAATTCATCTATCCACAAAACAAAATAAAACAGTAATGTACGATATCATTCTCCAAAGAATCTCTTACAGCTTGAAACTTATCTCAAATTTATTTCCAAACAGTACTATTGAAATTATGTTTCTAAATCACAGAGAGATTTATCCTAAAATGAATAATAGCCAACAAATTAAACACACAGGTGCTTCAGCATTGACATTCCGTTTACAAAACTTGCCATGGCAGTTTCTCTGCCAATGAAATGCACAGGACAAGTTAGCCACACAAAAAATAAATAAATAAATAAAAATAAAAATAGAGAGAGGATACAAGAGAACTTTGACAAGTTTCAGAGGATATCACAGAAAGCAATTTGATAAAAAAATAAAGCAGTCCCCTTACTGCCTAAAAATGCCGTTCATGCTACCAAATCCTCTCCTAGAAAAGTTAAGCAGAAACCTGAGAAGCATGGACACCGACACATGATACGTGACACAACGTGCGACACCTAAGTTCTCAAAAAATCTAGCACAGGACACGACAGGGACACACAAAAATATATATATATATATTTTTGTCAAATATGTAATTATTTTATTCAAAGATAATAAAATATGCAAGAAACACTAATTAAATTAAAAAAGTAAAACCATGTACTTTGTACCTTAATTAACTTAACATCCTTTACATAACAATTACCTTCCATTAAAATAAAATAAAAAAGTAAATCAGTAGAATATTTAAAAAAATGTAGTTCTATCATAAAATAAATCACAACATGAAAAGGGGGTTTATTTCACTTACACGCATTGTGGCTACAATTTTGTGCATAGACTCCACAAGTTTCATAAATGTGTACCGAGACCCTGAGATTTGTATTATATCTACTCAAACTCCATCTATTAAATTTTTTTGTCCAAAAGTAACTATTGACCAATTCAATGCTATTAAATTACCTTTATACTATTAGTGTTAATAAAAAATGCTCCAACAAAATGACAATTTAATTCTATTTAATTTTAATTTTGATAAATACTTCCATTTTATTTAGCCAAGATTTATTGCAAAAAATAACAATATTTGTTGATAATACTTTTATTTATTTGCACTTTGTCTTGAAGATAATAATTTTATTTATTCGTGTGTTGGCTTGAAAATGTCATTTTCTGAAATAAAATTTAGTAAAACAAAATAAAGATAATTAATATTAATGGTATAAAGGTAATTCCATAGTATTAAATTGGTCAATAATTAATTTTTGAAATGAATCTAATAGAAGGAATCTGAGTAAGTGTAATACAAATCTCAGGAGTTTAGATACACATTTATAAAACCTATGAGGTCTAGGTGCATAAAACCAACACTATAGGGGGTGTAGATGACATAAACCCCACGAAAAGGTGAATACATTTTATCAACTATCCTTAATTCAAATAAAAAAAATAAAAATAAAAAGGTAAACTCTTCGACAATGCTTAAGGAAGAAATTGAGAAAACTTACAATAAACATTTTATGCCATCATTGGAAGGTGTTGGAGGCAAATTAAAGAATAGAAAACTAGTCGAGTGTCTTGAACAAGTCCCCGATGTGTCCCCTGCGTGTTTCCAATGTGTCGCTGGAGAGTCCAAAGCCAAAAAAGGTTACAAAAACAGGAACACACTTAACCACGTGTCCTCAACATGTCAGTTGCGTATCCGTGTCCAGAGATTATCCACTATTAAGCATGTCCTCTACGTGTCAGCCGTGTATCTGTGTCCAGAGATTATCCACTATGTGTCAGCCGTGCTTAGGTAGAAACAAATTTTAATTATTCAACATGTACATAACTTCATCCTTCCATTTTCCCTTTTAAGGAGGTGGGTGGCAGTGCAGCACACATCGGTGAAATGGAATGGAACACTCCATTGCAAGTATGAAATGAAAACGATCCAGATACGCAATTGCAGTATTAGTTTTCTCCTCGTTGCCTTCTATCAGATTATCAGCAGAACTTTTAGTAAGTATAATAAATAAACACCATGATAGCAGAAGTTCAGATGAGCAAACATTCTGATCATAATGAACCATTGGATAAGCACACTCCCTTGCCTAAGTCTAGTTAGCTGAAATAATTAAAAATTCATCAAGCAAGCATCGGTCGATCAATATCTCAGCCTACAGATCAGATATCTAAATTCCAATTGGCAAAAAGCAATCAGCTAAAATTCAAATTGGCAAAAAGAAACAAGCTAAAAATTCAACTCTCCAACAGATACAAAATCACATAGATCAAAGATACTTGATCGCAGAATACCTCAGAAGATACAAAAAAGAGGATGAAAAAAAAAATTCCAAACCTTCACTTTGGGGATGACCTTGACAGCAACCTCTTGTCCCTTGAGCTCACCCTTCTTGAACTTCGCCTTGCATGTAAACCCAAAATGCCCCCTCCCAACCTCCTCCCCGAGCTCATACTTGTTCCCGAAATGCTTCGAGAATCCGAAACTCTTATCAAGCCCCACGAAACCGCCCTTCGCCTCACTGCCCTCCGGTATGGCCGCTTCGTTCGGCTTCACCGACCCGTGCCTCCTCAAAAACACAGCCTTAATGTGCTTCGCCGGGGACGGAGGCGGGAACGGCCGCTTGAAGAACCGCTTCGGCGTCGAATTCGAGCTCGCATTCGCCGGGGACTTCTTCGAGAACAAGTAGGGGGCTGGACTGGGGCTATAAAACGGAAAGAACGGCGATTTCTTACCTCCCTCCGCATCCTCTCGCTTCTTCTGCTGGCTTTCAGCATTATCGGAGAGTTTTGCGCTGTCTTTAACAGGATTGCCGTTATTCTTAGGCGGAATAACGGGGCCATCCTCAACAGCATGATCATTACCGGATATGTTGGTCTCAGTGTGGGGTTTGGAGGTGCAAGCACCCATGTAAATTCACCGAGCTCGCCCGTCCAACCAAACACAACAATCAGCTTGAAGCCCTACCTAGCTCAGAGTCTGAGCATTACACATGAGAATTTGATTTTGATTCCGATTAGACAGGTTTAAATTCTTTTTCTTTTCAAAGGTCACCACTTCAATTTTGTCAGTGATTGCTCTCTTGACTTTTGCGAGCCCTAGATTTTAATGGAAACGGCGCATTTAGAGAGAGAGAGAGAGAGAGAGAGAGATAGTGGGGATCCGAAGATGGCGATAAAAAGGACGCGACGACGGCGACGACGACGACGACGACGACATGTTCACTTTGTCGAGAACTGTGAATTCCTTTCGTCAGTGTCCAGTTGTAAGATTTAAATAAACTGTAAAACGTAAACGCATGAAACGCCAAAATTCGCTAAAATTTATTAATTTTAATGAATTTTTTTATATTTTTTATAATTAAATTTCTTTATGTATCATTTTTTATGTCACATTTTTTTAATTTTTATTGTATTTTTGATTAATTTTTTGTCCATCAAACATGCCCTAAATAAATTTAATTTCATTTTTATAACGAACATTATGTGTGTTAATTATGAGCATATTTGGGGCTCAAAAAAAACTTTAAAAATTTTTTATAATTTTTTATAAATTTTTCTCAAAATATATGAATTTCTATACATTTTTTTTATTTTTACCGATGTTGAGTAATATAGCTCAACTAGTAAAATTATAGATTTGATTTTCAGTGGTTATTCAAACTTAAAATATTAGATTTATTCTCAATAGTCACTAGTTTAAGTCTCTTAATACTATGAAAGAGTTTATCCAATTATTAGGTCTAGATTTTTTTTTAAGAATTAATTGAGATTTATGCAAATGGACTCGAATATCCTAAGTATTTTAAAAGAAAAAAATTATGATTTGATTGTCACTTTTTTTTTCTCTTTTTTTTTTTATTATATGATTTGGTTAGTTGGTTCATATCTCAATTTTTTTAATAATTAATGGTGATTAATTTAGTATTAGAGACGGGTCCCGGATTTAATTAATGCAGTGGGAACAGTACAACCAACTTGACCCAAAGACTTGCTTCATTAGTTTGTTTCGGCGAAAACAAGTCCAAATTTCAAAATGACTTGTAGGTTGCCTTTGCCTTTTGCAAATTAACTTTATTGGAAAGTGGGATTTTATATACACCTCAATATTTAAAATCAACCAATTTAAAAAACTAATAAATTACCCATAAGTCCAGTAAATATTTGAATAATAACACATAAATCTTTTTTATATTTAAAAATTACATACATTTTCTTTTTTTATTTTAAAATATTGGTAACATTCGACGTTATTCCTCTGTTAGAATTTCAATTAAAATGCTGATTTCAGCCAAAAAAAAATTGTCTAATATGCCAAGTTTACCCTTTAGCCTTCTCATTGCCCTATCTCTCTCTCACACACCTTTCGTTGCTTTCTCTCTCTGACCATTCTCACAGGGATGTCGAGAACTTCCAATGCCATCGAGATGGGCGGCAATCCCTCGTCGAATTGGACATCAACCACAGCACCAATAATGGCGGAAACCCCTCATCGAATTGAAAAACAAGTCCATCGACGAAGGTTGAGAAAATAGTGCTGATGTTCGGGGTCTGGTTAGAGGATTTTTCAAGGATTTTTCTTCAATTCTGCTTTCATGAACTCCTTGAGCTTTTCAAGGAAGAAAGAATAAACATCTTGGATTTTTCTCTTAACCATGATTTCGTCCAACAAAAAGTAACTCGTGATTTGATATGCACTCGCTAAGACATCTTGGGTAATGGGAATGCTATTAAGCGATTTTGTTAGCGGCGATTCCAATTATATTAGCAAGGAACTGGAAAGGGCATTTAGCCTCTCAAACGTACATGAGAGGATTCTCACCGATTTGCAGTAAGTTGTTATTAAATCACTCGAAGCCCTCCTCGACAGAGCCAAAATGTTACTGAGAGCTCCAGGAATCAACACCTGAGCAAATTTAAAGCTTGAACGAGTATTACTGTTTTTTCCTTATTCAACTTCACCGATTGAAGCAATCGAATCTCTTGAGCAGCAGATTGTCGAATAGACCGGCTGAAGCAATTGCCGAAAGATCCAAGATGTAATCACCAATCGCCACACTAGGTCCTGCATAAGAACCCGGTTTGGGCTTGGGAAATGCGAGTCTAAATGAACTTCAATTAACAACTTCAGACCTAGGATCGCCAGAAAACGAACTCTCAACAAAGACCCGACTGCAGAATGAGTGTCGACGGACAGAGAGAGAGAGAGAGAGACTAACGCTATTCCTGCAAATTCAAACAATCAGTCATTGCTGGCATCCACCCACCGCTGTCGCTACCACAGAGGCTATTAATGTCCATCTGCTGCAGATACTACTCTATTTATATATATTTACATACATACGCACACATATATTAGTAAATAACACGTATTTACGATACTCTTCGATTAAAATAAAATGTACATGTATTTTTATACCATTTTCCCTTCTATATCGGATAATATAATATTGAGAAGTAAAATTTTTATGTTTCTTAATATAACTCTTTAAATATTATCATTAATTTTAACTTAATGGTTTATAAGAATGTGAAATGATGTAAGGACAGGGCCACAAGTTCAAGGCAAAATTTTGAAAAAGATTTCAACAATTCGTTGAAGAATAAAACTCAATCCTAATATTTGGATTTTAGTTTGTAAGAAGGACATTTTTTAAATTGTTGTATTTTATTATATAAATATAGATGTAGTCAACCTTATCAATTTAAATCTGAAATTAGAATTTAGAAAAAAAAAATCACTCTGCAAAGACTAATTTTATTCAAATATTTGTAAAAATAAAAAAATAGAATGATAAATATAAAATTTTAATCAGTTTTATAAAAATAACTCAAATAAAAAATATTATAATTATTATTATTAATTATATATGCTTTATAAAATAAAACAAATACAGTCAATATGATTAATTTAAATTTAAAATTAGAATTTAAAAAATACTTTCTCTGAACCTAATTAATATTCGATATTTTTTTTATTTTTAAATGTTAAAAATATTAAGAGTTGTTGTTATAAGAAAAACAACATAATTATTAGTTAAACTTTTTTCTATTTGTGTTACTTAATTCAATTCCAATTCTTATTTGTAATTTTAATTTAATAACTAATATAATTAAAATCTATAAATTTAAGAACAACATTAAATTTTTAAGCAAGTTGGTTTGCTTTTGGAACTCATAAGAAGGAGAGCCACTTTTTAAGAATCCATGAGTTTTTTATATCTATTAAAATCATTTGTCACAATTCTAGTGTCTTTATAGGTAAAATAAAAAGTGAAGTTGTAGTATTTTGGTTATATGAAACAAAGAAATAAAAGTTTTGAGGGGAAGTTTTGATTTGTGAAAGATCTCAGCCGCTCGTTGAAAAATAAAATTCAATTTCAACCATTGTATTTTAGTTTGTAAAAGAAACATTTTCAAAATTCGTCCTATCTTATTATATAGGTATGTTACAATGTATAAATTTGTATTTATTTTATTTGTAATTAATTTAACAAATTAAGGGTAAATTTGTCTTTTTAATAAATTTTTAACGAAATTAAGGTCAAAATTAACAGAGTGGGTCTTGTTGTTACCAACATTTCAAAATAAGGAATGTGTTTATAATTTTCAAATGTTAAGAGGGGTCTAAGTGTAATTACTAAATGTTTAGGGGGCTAAGTGTAATTTATCCCAAAAAGAGGGATATGATATTTTATATACTTCTATAAGGTCATTTGTAGTGTAAAAAAAAAAAAGAGTTAGTAAAAATAAATTTTTTGGAATTTGAAGTGTAGAAAATTATTTTGAAATGATAGTTAGATATTTATATTTGATTTGATATAAAATTATTAAAAATTATATAAAATGACATACAACAAAATTTTAGTAAAAAAATTAAAAAAATTTTGAAGTTTTATGAAACTTTTTAGTATAAATATCAGTCTAACTTTTTCATAAATCTGTCAAAATCTATTAAAACGTACTATAATGATTTATTTCAACGAATTTCGACAAATTATTTGAAAAAGTTAAAATTTTTAAAGTTTAAAAAAGTTAGAACTTTTAAATTTTTTTAACTTGATTGGAGTTTCAAACGATCCCTACATTCAAAATTAACTAATATGTATGCAACATAGTATTTTTGCCTTTATTAAGATGTTATTTGGTACAAAAAGAAAAAAAAATACAAATTTGTTCCAAAATGTGACACATGTCATATTAATTTTTTATTCGGTGTTTAATAAAAATTTATAAATGTTAGAGAAAATAGGTAATAATTAAAAAAATTAGTAAAAAATAAGAAAAATTAGTAAAAGTTAAAAATTTATTTGGTGAAAAATTTTAAAAATTTTATTTATTTATTTTTTTATAAAAATTAATGAACTAAACAATTTCTAAACTATCACTACGGAAAGTGGTGTACCCAAATATATGGCATAAGTTCCATCATTAATTATTGGTATATTTTTAAATAAGTTATTTCATTATTTTGCATTTTTTATAAAAAAAAAAGTAGCATTTTAACAAACTATAAAGGCCACAACTACTTGGTTTGGGAAGTAAAATAGGTATTTTTTTAGTTAACTTTTTAGTTTTTGTTAATTTGATATTTTGTCCTTAAATATTAAAAAAAATTAAAATATAAAAGAATAAATTTGATTATTTTACAAATAATCAAATAAATCATTTAGCTCAAGGTTTCAAACGGACTCCAATATTCCAATTTTTTAAATAAGATCATTCCATGATTTTGTTTGATTTTTTTACAAAATATTTTATTTACAATTCACAATTTTGAAAATATATGATTTTAAAAATTATATGGGTCAAAGTCTGACCGCCCTTTTCCACCTTCTTTCTTATATTCATAAACAAGTGATTGAAGTCAACCCACCGTGTCTCCTTCTAATGATGTTAAATTTATTATTAATTCAAAACAATAATATTAACAACTTGTCATTATCAATCACATGGTGGCAACAGGAACAAAAAAAATAAAAAATAAAATAAGCTATGGAGATACCAAAAGAACAATTCACTTTTAATTTCTAAAAAAAGTGTAATATTTTAAGCTTTTTAACTAGTTTTTAGATTAAAAAAATTAATTTTCTTTTTATTCTAAGTGATTTTTGTTAGGTAAAATAATACTTTAACATATGGAGTGCCGAACAGTATAGTCAAGGTGTCACGTGGCCAATGTCGAACATATTTGAGCAAGTCAAGTAGTCATCGACCGAGCACGTTGACGCATGACATATGACGTTCTGCCGAACAGTTGATTGATAGTATGAGGGTTCCAAGTGAGTGTTATACATGGACACGCGTCTTTGGATTAATATTTTAAGGGATACCCTGATTCTCGGTATTTATAGATAATGTGTTGCCACGTGGCAGTAGCTGCCCATCGATTGGCGGCTAGTAAATGTTAGGCCTGGGACCCACAGCCTTAACGAGGGATCACAACCATAAATGCACCATAGTTATGATTGAACCTAGTATTTATTTCTGAAGAAGTAACTAAGTCAGTTTATTTCGTTACGAGTAATTGATAGATGCGACAGGTGGACAGTTTGACAACTAAGTTCTGGCTATATTGCCACGTTTAACTACCAGAAGCATTTAATGAAGGGTATGGAGTATTTAATGAAAGGTATGGGACATTAAATAAGAAGTGGAAGGCATTTAAAGCAAGAAAGGAAAAGAGGTACACGGAAGTATGGATGCAGTCAAATTACAGGTATTATTGCCAACTTAAACTACTGTTCATTTCTTCTCTAGTAAAATTTTCTTCCTTGAGCTACTTGCTGACTTAAGTATCAGAGGGTTTTCCGGCTAGAGACCTCCACTCCGGCTGTAACTTTCTTCTGTCTTTGTTCGGCAGGTTGTTGATTACATTTCTGGTTGGCGTGATCAGCAATTCTAGCAATAAATTTTACTGCCGAACAATTTTAGTAACACTAATCAATGGCCAAGTGGGCCATCAAACCCAATCAAGCCAATTTTTAGTCTGCTCGGACACTTTAATTTTTTTCATGAATAAGGTTAAGTCAAAGAAAATAGGCCTGATTTACTTTTTGGATCCGCTTGACTTATTTAAGACAAATAATTTTATGGATAATGTTTAGTTAAATATACAATGTAACAATAAATATACTATTTTTATGTATTATTTCTTGTATTTTTCAAATTACATGGAACTTGCTGAATAATATTAGTTTGAGTTTGAGAGCATGAGCCAAGTTTAAAAAATATCGTAAGTCAGAGTGGCCATAAGACAAATCCGATTAAAAAAAGTAATACCTTAATAAAAGCCTAATTCAAGTCCGAGTTCAATCAATTCTAATTTTTATATATGTTAATTATTTACATTTTTTCAACTTAAAAATATGAAGTGCTAAGTGCTACCACATTTTTTTGTTTTAATCTAAGTAGCTTTTGTAGTTTTCTTTTTTCTTTTTCCCTTGAATTTTATTAAAAATGTGAATAATATATCAAAAATTTTCCAAATGAAAAAAAAAAATTAGAACATTATAGGATAAATATATAGGGAGGAGATGGTCCCGCCAAACATAAGAGCGTGGGAGGCCAAAACTCAACTGCTTGTCTGCTTCCCCCCGGCCCCCAGCTTTGCTAATTTAATTAGTTTGTATGCCTTGCTTGTCCTTTTTGTTGCGACAGATAGATGAGGTTGCCGTACGTTTTGCACTTTAACAATTAAGTGTGTGTTTGAAGTGATAAAAAGTAAAAAAAAATGAGGTAAAGTGAGAAAAATTGTGACTTCGTAAAACGTGCAGTGAAAGAAAAAAATTGATGTGATTTAAAGTTAACAGAAATTTATAAAATTTTTTGTTGTTTGTTTGAGCTATTATAATATAAGATTTTATTTCCTATATATATATTTTACCTATTTCAAATATATATATATATATATAAAAGATAAAACATAAAATATGTTACATGCCATTTTCTCTTTTAATAAAAAAATTTACGTTTCATTTTCTTTTTAAATAAAAAAAAACTCTTCATTTGACAAACTAATTTTAGATAATAAAAACTCTAATTCATCCCTTGACTTTTTTTTAATCAAATTTAATTATTCGATTTTTTTATCTTCTCATAAGAAGATAACTTCTCTCTCTTTATACACACACATATTTTATAAAGTAATATTCTTTATACATAATCAAAATAGGTTACCATTTAAAATTACAAACGATAGTTTTGGTAACGTAATTAATAGCAATAATGATGATAGGATAACAATTACAGTCGTAACCATCGAAATTGAGTCTTAAGACTTGGGCTGAAACTAAATAAAGAAGGAGAAGAAAGATTATCCGAGGTGCCATTTGACCGGTTAAAATTTATCAAAAGTTATTAAATTTTAACTACTTTTTATACTTTTTTTTAATAAAATTTTAATACATATCATCTTTATGTCACATCTTTTTATTTTTACTACACTTTTTTATCAATTTTTTTTTCTTCCAAACAGCCCCTAAATGTTTGGAATGTATTGCTTAATATACAGTGTTGAGACTTTGGGGCCTAATTATTGCATTAGCGTCCAAATCGGCCAACAATTTGTTGGCCTGCGATGCTTTCCTCCCTTGATTTCAATACCCAAAAAGGCAACATCTTTCGTGACTCTACCCTATTATCTATACTGGTACTATTATCGCCGCCGAAAATATTTGTTCCCAATGTTAAAGCTAACTTTGGCGGCTTATAATAAAAATTAAGTACCTTGCATGTATAATATACCTAATTAATCAAATTTCAAATATATTATTAACAGCGTCTGTCGTTGATTTACCTACTTTTATAATATATTAAATTTGAATCAACTTTGTTCTTATCAGATTATACATTTGAATTTAGGGCCGATTCGATACTACAAACAGGGGTCTCCATAAATAATACACCCTTATAAACTTAAATGTGATATTTTTTTACTTGGCTTGGGAAGTAAAATTTCCCCCCTCTAAAAATTATCCCTTTTTTTAATCTTGGAAGAAGGTGTATTATTTTTGGAGAGGGTTTGAGCTCTCCAAAAATTATCCCCCCTTATATGGATTAAATTGGACCATTATGCCTCTTCTCATCCCCCTTTCTCACCTACAAAATGTATTTTATATTAGAAATAAATTCTTTTTTTTTCTAATGAAAAAATGTATTAAAAAGTTATATTAATAAAAATAAAAAAATATAATTTTTTTCCAAATAAGAGTTGTGTGATTAAAAATATATATATTTTTCAAATAGGAGTTGATGTGATTTTAAGATAATAATATAATTAATTTGTCTGAAATTAATTTGTACTAGTTGGTTTTTACATTATATAATTAACATAAACATATAATTAAGTTTGGTAACCAAGTTTTAGGACACCACAAGGGCAAAAGAGTCATTTGACTGTTTTTTCATCATTCACCTTCTCTTATTTATAAAACATCCAAACCAAGTTAAAAATTATCTCCCTCCATAAACATCATATCAATGTGGGCCAACCCTCTAAAAATAATATCCCTTTTTATCTTATATCCCCTCTAAAACTTATCTCCCTGAAATTTTAGTACCATCCAATCGGGGGGTTAGATTCAACTTAATTGCCAATGTATTACAAGAGTATAAATAATTACTTACCATATAAGATCAACGTAAACATGGTTAATAATGTGGAATAATACACTATAAAATTGTTTTTTTTTTAAATAAAACCCACTTTATAATCATTATGTATCATATTTAAATTAATGCATTATACCACGTAATATTGTAGTATTGATGATATATAGATTGTAATTGAAGTAACTCTATTTACACAAGGTATAGAAAATATTATTTATCATTTTTTTTTTACAAAAATTTAAATTAGAATGATATTTATCTAATAAACTAATAGTTTAATGCCCTATATTTTTTAAGTAATAAGTTTACAATTGTGCTCATAAACATTTTTTAAACTAAATTTGATAGTAAAAATACTAAATACACTTCAATTTTATATGTACATAAAAAAAAAAAAAAAAACTTACTCTGAACTCTTTACCTTTATTTGATTGATACAAGTCCAATAGATCATATTGTTACAGAAAATAATATCAGTGCCCTAATTTTAATTTTTAATACTCTAAAATGTATTAATTATTGTGAGGAAAATTAGAGTATATGAGATTAATTAAATTTTGAAAATTAATATCATTTTTTAGTGCTACTACACAATTTAAAAAATCTGCCAAATAGATAACTACGGATACGTGAAATATTTATAGATCTGTCACCTACAAATTATAAATTTATTAATAAAAGTTCATTTTCAATTATATATATAATTTTTCCGAATAACTTTTTTTTTTTTCTCTCCTTTCATTGATTAGCATAAGCAGACCCGACGCTGACCAATGCTGGCTAATGTTCATATTTCGGTACTCATGAAAGATGCCGATATACCCAAGTGATGATGACGAATGATGATGATGATTATTTTTTTGAGTGCTTGGAGTCAAAAGGAATGGCTGTCGAAGTCAAAAAGATGATGAACAGAGGCATTAGTAATGAACGACGAAGAGGGTGAATTTAGGGGTGTTTGACTGAAAAAAATTTAATCAACAAGTGTCGTAAAAATATAAAAATTATAAAGATTTGATATAAAGTGATATGTGGTAATTTTTATTGAAAAAAATATAAAAAATTAATAAAAATTAATAAATTTTAATTAAATTTAGTCAATCAAACACTCACGATATATATATTAATAAATTAAATTTAGGATGTATTTAAAATAACAAAAAATGAAATAAAATGAGATAAGTTATGAATTCGTAATTCGTATAATAAATAAAAAATAAATAATTTTTAAAATTTTTTAATATTTTTCACTATCTTTTAGAATTTTTTACCATTACAATCAGAGGCTTAATAAAAGTTGACGATGATGTCGATTAGCAGCTGAAAAAGGCAGTGTGAATGGTGAATTTGGTGACGCTTGACGGTGAGGGTGCCAACGAAGGAGCCCTTTTTGCCGGTTTTCCAAGTTGCTCTCCGGGGAAAGGTGCTCCGGCAAGTACTCAATTGAAAATCCAATTTGTGAATCGGACTTTGCCATTATAATAAAAGATTGAGAACAATAATGCAGCAAATTTGGGCTCTCTCTCGCTCGCGTTTAGTTTGATGAATTAGGCTACTATTTTTTCTCTTCAGATATGTGGAAGTCTGTAACCGTTACCCCGTACTGGGGTGCATACAGAGTGAAGTACGCTCTGAAACTTTAGTCGGCAAAGAGCCTGAATAGTAAACCAGTCTAGGCAAGCACTGACTCGACCGAGGGGACTGTTAGAAACCCGCCGAAACGGTAACCTGCCTGCTTGAAAGAAAGTCAAACTCGGAACCTCACGCGGTCCAAGCTCTCATACGCTCCCGAACCCCCACTCGACCACCTCCTAAGGGGTAGGCTATTCTTATTTCTCGGTTATACAGGTGATGGTTGCGAAAATTATCAGAGATGCTGCTAACTACGGTGATCCTCACCCCTATCATGCATTTACAGTAATTAATTAGTAAGCATAGGTAACATCCACGGGAAGAAACAACATATATATATGTATATATATAATTGAATAAATTATAGCACTTTGTATTTTACTAATTTTACTTTGTTTTTTTATTTTTAATTATAACAATTAATTCCGTATATTTATAGTTAAATTAAATTTAATTTTAGTTTAATCCTTTTATCAAATTTATTAACGTATCAATCATATGTAATGGACACATGGTATTTTATAAACATATTTTGTTATTCTATTAATAAAAATGTCAAATTAAAAGTAAATGATTGGACAAATGTAACATTACTTTTATAATTCTATTCAAACAAACAAACGTAGTCGATTAAACATTTGTACTGACTCCTAGTATGAATCCATCCTCGAAAAAGCTGCCAAGGATACAGCCTGTACCCAAGACTGAAAGATTGTTTAGGGGCTTTAATTAGTGTCCCGGACACCTTCTTATGAAAAAATAAAAAACAAAAATAAGAATAAAAAAAATATTGGAATTTTGTGCTGGTTTCATCCTGGTTTAAAATATTTGGTTTACATAAAAGAAGGCATCTGAAACAACCGTATAACAACGGGAGCATGTCTATTTACATAAACGACATCTACTCTCATACAATGTTCCGATATAAACAAAGCCTAATATCAGATTATTAATTATAATCCTTGATAAAACATTGATTGTGGGGCTGTATAGCAAACCAAAAGGTTAGAGCTCAGTTCATGTTCGGCTTGTTAAAAGGCCGATCGATATTAGCTCGTCGTAAATTAAGTCAAACTCGAACATAATTTATAACTGGGTTCAAATTTGACATGATAAGCTTAATTATACATAACATAATTAAGCAAATCGTGCTACTTTGAACGTATTTTCAAACTCAATAAGATTTTCAAACAAGCTTGAAGGTTGGTTTGCAGTCTCAATTGATTGGAAGAAGAACCAAATTTGTAGACAACATCAAGCAAAGTCTAATTATCTGCAATAAGACTTGTTGCTAAAAAAAAGTTCCTTCTCTGTGCCTACAGCAAATGGATTCCTACAATGAAACAAGCATGGAGAGCCATAATTCCCACGACAAAGCAAGAGACCTGGTGGAAGGAACTCAAAGGGATGAGTTGCTGGGGATCAAGACGAAAGAATTGCAGAAGACAAAGGAAGAAATCAAAAGAGCGAGAGACGAGGCGATGGAGTCATGGTTAGGCTCCAGGCCTCTGATTGATGAGCTCGAAAAGGTACAATCAAGCCTTGCTGCTATGAAAAACCGGATTGCTTTGTCTACAAGTACCATATCAGAGCTCGAATCCCAGCTTGAGGCCACCAACGCCTCCATCAGATCCAAGAAGGAGGACGAGCTCAAGATCAGGACAACAATCAATGAAAAGAATCGGACTTTGGATCGGACGCGCGATCAGATGGAGCAAACGAAGGTGGAGAAGGATGAAGAGAGACGAGCACGATCAGAGCTAAAGCAAGTCCTCAGGCTGAGGAAGCAGACCCTTCGGGCGCTGCAGCTCACACTCAGAGCCATAAGGCTAGAAACCGAAGCTTTTGGATCGTCTGCTGCAGAAGCTCTCAGCCATGTCAAGCGCTCGGAGATGGCCGATTCCATGGTGCAAATCACTCAAGAAGAGTACCATGCGCTGACAAGAAAAGCCAAGCAAGAGACTTCACTTGCAGATTGGAGAGTTTCAGTATCTGCGGAGCAAAGACTTGCGGCTGAGGCTGGCAGAGACTCGGCTTTGAGGAGGATGAAAGAGCTGCAAGGTGAGAACAAATCAAGGACGAGGAAAATGAAGGAGAAAATCGATGGAAATGCTACGAGAGAGGTAGAAGAAGAACAAGATGCAAGGCCATGGGAGGGAGCTGATCAAGTCGACAGTAAGCAGAACGATTTCCCTAAAGCTCGAGCCAAGTTAATGGCTGAATCCAGCCAAGGGGACCCCAGAAAAGAATTGAGAAGGTCAAGGCGTAACAGCAAAAAATGGGTCAAGAACGAGAAAAAGAAACTATCATTTTTTGCTCGAATCAGCACCTTCTTCGCCCAGAAGATAAGAGGATTCTTCGGATGATCTGATTCAGACGTACGCTTCGAATCATAACTATTTTCAGCTTGCAAATAAAGTGCTACCACTAGGTTCAAATTAAATAAACCTCCAACTCTGAACATTCAACAGTTATCTTATTCATACCTCAATGATACAACTTGCTTTTCATGTTATAGATCATCTGCAATATTAATTCCACATTGGTAGTACTCTTGATATATCTCTAATTCACCACCCTGCAATTCTTTCTTACCTGCCCATCTTGTCCTGTAAGGACACCTACGTAACTCAGCTTGGTCATTGAAATTCCAAAGTCCTTCGAGAAGAGAAAAGGGTACTTGCTGTAGCTGTTGACCATGGCAGCAGTCGTGTTGTCACCCATAAGAGCTTGGTCAGACTGGAGGAGCCCGGAATTGTTCAAGAGGTTCTTGTAATAGACGTTGTCGAACTTGGAAGTAGAGACCGGATCCAGAGGAGCCAAGTTGGTGTCTGAATCATCACGATTCGGGCACGTATTCTGCAGATTGCTTAGCAGAGATACATCCAGTGTGGGATCAGGATTGCCAGAACCATCGAAATTAAAGAGCCTCTGCTTGAATGTGAAGCACTGAGCAAAGCCAATAGTATGTGCACCTGTGTGAAACAAAAATGAAAGTAGATAAAACTAGTTAACAATACTGGAAATAAGTAGAAGATTCAAGAGAACAAATAAGTATAATATTTAGGATGATTATATATATATATATATATATACCAGAGAGCACAACCACATCTTTTAAGTCCAGACCCTTTGAAGTAAATTTGGCAGTAATATTTTCCAGGGGCTCAAAAGGGGATGGGATATCTCTGTTGGCAGCAGTCTCACTTGCTGTTAAGCCATCCCGGCGACCTAAGGGTACACCCCAGTACGGCCCTCCTGACTGAATATATAGACAAAGAACATATTGATTCGAAACAAGGAATAATATCTAAATTATCTGATGTGTTATAAATACATATGTGTGTTTGTGTGTGTACAAGAATGACAAGGATTAAGCAGTGTTTCTCGTAATTGATCAGAAGTGTCTTACGAGAAAGACGGCCTCTCTAGCAGCAAGAGTCAGTATATCAGCACAAGAAACAGTTGATGGGCAAGCTTTCTCAACATTAGCCTTTATTGTGTCAATGACCTCAAAACCTCTAGCGGAATTTCGATTAGGCAAAGCATTTTTCTCCCCATTAGTATCATCAAGCAACACGGATCCATCGCATCCCTACACAAAAAAAAATTGAGGTGGGAAAAAAATAAAAGAGAAACCAAAAACAATTTCCCGGGAAACACGGAAATAAAATGAGACAATGTTGTTGGTGATTACATTAACAAAACAGTCGTGGAAATGCAGGCGAAGGAGAGAGGCTGCCATTCTGGTGTCATTGGCCATAGCTGACCAGACCCCGAACCTGACAATCCTGGTCAGGTTTGGACACTTGTCGTCATAAAATTTATAGTCAAGTTGACTGCACACGAGATGGGCAAGGAAAAAGAGGCAAAACAAGGGGACAAATGGAAGTCTGAAATCCCTTCCACTCATTGTCTTGAATTTGAACAAGAACATCTAAAGCTATTAATTTGAGCAATAGCAAGTGAAAACAATTTATACACCAAACAAACTGGAGGAGAAAATGGCCGCTAAATTCATTTTAGTTTTCCAGAGAGTGGCAGAGCCACTATAGCTTGTCCCTTTTCCATCGAAGTTTGGTAAAATCCCACAATTTTCATAATGGGTGAAGAGACCAGTGAGTCAGCGCACTAAAATGAGCCATCCCTTTTGAAAAGAACAACTTGTATTAATGGTGGATTGCTCATTAAAACCTCAAGATGTTCTTTAAGTAATACTGAGAAAACTGGGGTTCAAAGAGATGTTGTCACTCTCTTTTTAGGCTACATAATATTCATTTTTCAATTAAGTTATTGGGGAGGAAGTTGGGAGCTTTACTTCTTTTTTTCATCAGCAATCATATTTATATTCCAGAAAGTGACATCTAATGGCTAAGTGCAATCTAGGCATTCAGTGTATCTGAGACTGGGGAGAAGACTTTGGCAATTGAACATTGGAGATAAGGCTTATAAGCACAAATGACCAATACCAATGAAAGGGAGGTGGTAGTTCCCAATTATATATTTATTTTCAAAACGAAAAACAATGAAAATATTCATATTGAAATTAGTTTTCTGATTCAGGTCCAAAAAGGACGAGTAAATTAAGAATTTAGTATACATGAATCTCCCACGTGCACGCAACTTAATTAAGCATAAAACAGAGTACTTAAATCCCAAGAAGCACTGAGATGAATTTTCTTTTATTGTAAGATCATGAATGTGATTTCCGGGCTTTCATCATAATATAGATTTTTCTTTTTTGTCATGCACCTTGGGCTAGAGGATAGGGATCCAGATGCGAGAAACCAGACTTATCTCAAACGCACGTACCTCTACATTTTGGCTTAAGCGTCATTTGGTTTTTTCCCTTCTAATCTGTCTCCCATAGTGTTGGGTTCTCAGTTGACTCATCTCTCCTGCCGTCTATACGCAACAATAAGTAGATTGAGTTAAATAATAATAATAATTCAATTCTCAACGTTAAATGTCCTAATCTACTTACCAACTGACCAGGGAATAAATCATCCCATCCGAGTTGAGTTGGGTGCTTGAATTAAGTTTGTTAAACTTGATGTGCTTGAAAAATTAATTCAAGTTCCATTCGTTTATCTTTCAAATCAAATTCGAGTGAGATTATGATTAAATCAACCTCAGGTCAAGTCTTTAATTGAATTTAATAATATAAAGATTTTAAAATTATAATTTAAATTTAATTTATTAAGGTGGCATTTAGTTTATTTTTCTATTTTTTTATTTTTTATTTTTATTTTATGTATTAAAAATTTCAAAACGAGGAAACAAAAAACACTCTGTTTTCTATATTTAGAAATTTTTCTTAATTTTTTTTGTTAAAAACTCTTAAAACGACCTTTTTGTCATTTTTCATTTCAAGTGTAAACTCATTTTCTGTTTTTGAAAATAAATTTTGAAAATATAAGTAGCCAAATGAATTTCGAGCTGTTTTCTTTATTTTTAAAAAAACAAATGAAAAATGAGTTCAAAATAAAAAACAAAAAATAAAAAAATAAAAAAACAAACCAAATAACACCTAATATTTTAAATCGATCTCAAGCTAGTCTCTAACAATGGGGTCGTTTGGTTTGCTGTTGTTTGCTGAAAATCTCCAAAAAACTCTATAAATCTCTGTTAACTTTATATCACATCAACTTTTTCTCTCACTGCACGTATTACGAACTCTCCCCAAACCACAATTTATCTCATTTTATCTCAATTTATCTCACTTTTTCTTACTCCAAACAACCCCAATGTGATTCGTTTCACAACTCCACAGCTTTAACAATTGCAAACTAAACTCGGGAAGCAGCTCACCTTGAATGCACCCTCGATGGGAGGTGACTCAGATTTCCATATTTGAGTAAATTAGATATAAAGAATGAACGCTATTTATTTATTTATTTTTTCCGGATTCGTATAATGTGCAACCTCAACCAATTTGCAAGGGCAATAGAGCCAACTAAAATCTGAACGTGGGAGCTTCTGAGCAGGCTCGTCTTTCTTCCAATGACACAACTAATGTTCTATGCTACTCGGTTACTTCTCATCATAGAAACATCATCAGCATTCAATCGAAACCAGAAACCAGGTTTTTTTTATTGCATCAGCTTTCAATATTTGATACATGAATACCAGGATTGAAGAAGAAATAACAAAGGGACGCGATGTAGTAAGTCCTGGAAAAAATAGAAAAGAAAAGACACAGTGCACAGATCACTTGATGACTTGAACAATCATTCTAATATCTACAAATTCATTTTGAATTGAATTCTACATGGATGCAAGTATTATTACAATGGGAATACATTTTGAAAGAGCTTCTGTTATTTCGGAAGCTCCACACAAAAAAATAGTATGCAAAAACTAGCTTCAAAATTCCCTGTCCAAGGTACTCTTCCAGAACAAAGAAGCCTCATTAGGTGTTGACATTAGCGAAGATGAGGCAAATAACCTACTGCTGCAACTCCCTATGTCTGCATGTCACTAACATAGCACCCACAATGTTCTATGACGCAACAATTTGGATTAAGCCACCTTATCAGAAAATTTCATCAAAAAGACCAAGCAATAATTTCCCTTCAGCACGTCATTGTGAGCATTAAATCATTTTGGCACCCTCTCTGATAGAGCCCGGAATATTTCCACGAGGGCTGGGATGATACGCCCTGAGGTCCAAGTGAGGGGGTTTTAAAATAGATAGCACCTCGAGTGTAGGAGGAGAATGATGAGGCCCACTGTTAAGTGGGAAGTTTCAAGGGAAGATCGTTGGCAGGTCTTACTGGAGAAAGAGCACTGTGGGCAAAGCTGGAAACGGCAGTCAAGCTAGAGAACATAAATATGCCAATTTGTGAATGCAATTGAGGGAGTAGCCCAATGATTGAAATCAAAAAAGGGAGACAACTGACAGACAGCAATTCTTACTTGTTTGATATTTTCCCTCTAGCAATCTGTGCGCCTGGAGCTACTAGCAATGGCTCAAGCTTATAATTAGGAGGCTCTCTTGAAGGCCGTGCTTTATCCTATCAAAATTATGCATGTTATACCATAAAATCACTTAGAATTAAGAAAAATAGGCAGTAGCATAGTCATATACCGTCAATGTCAACCCATCAAGTGCCTGAGTGCAAGTTAGAACATCCAGATGCTGTGAGTTTTTCAAGAATCGATGTTCTAATAACTTGCTAGCTGATGGCCTCTCTGCTGGATTTCTGCGAAAGCAACAACGCAAGAAATCCTTGCCTTCGGGTGACAATGTTTCAGGTATCGGGGGGATCTCTTTCAAAACCCTGAACATGGCTGCAGGCTGCATTAGGAGAAAATTATGAGAAGGTTAACTAACAGAGATGAAGTGGTACATATAGGAAACCAGGCACGTCACTTCTCCATTCGGTAATTTGACTCCATCAGAAGCACAAACAAAAATACATTACTGGCAGAAGCTAAAAATTGGAGATCAGTTTGTGATATCCAGATTCGGTAGAAGTGATTGTGTTAACACCTAAGGGTGGACACCTAAGCAAAGGGCCATTTTGTGTCAGATACTGATAAAAGCCACTCCCAACATGTGCCATACAAAGAAAAAGACACAAAGAAGATAAAGAAAGGAAGTGCAATAAAGGGTAATAAGAAAAATGTCGCATGATATGTACAAAGGAAGGAGGAAAAAATGAATTGAGATCATGAGACAGAGGCTAGAATAATAATTGCAATAAAGGGAAATGATGCTAAATTTTGGCATTTTAAAGCGAATATTAAAATCGAATATGATACAAGCAGTATTTTTTATTCAGCTTCATCAAGAAGGAGGATATAACTCAAAAGATAATAAACCTATATGATGCTTCACATATGACAAACACAAGGAGAGAGAAGAAGTATTTTAGGAAAAAAAAAATGCACCACTTAGGTAAGACGTTGGATTTCAGTCCAATATCTGGCCAACAAGAGCCATCCAGCACAAGTGGCAGTAGGAAATTACAATGGCCATCTAAGATGCAACACGAGAGAAAGAAGTCAAGATACTGAGACATAAATGTAATGTTTGAAAACTCCATTGACCTTTAGTACCCTAACAAATTCAACTCATGAACGATGATAAATAAGCATATCAAGAAACATTAAGTGCTGACCCCTTCATGCTCACTCCATGGAGGTTTCCCATTCAGCATTTCAATAATAGTGCAACCCAAACTCCAAATGTCAACAGCTAGAGCAAGATCAGAATTAGCATCTTTCTGCTCCACAGACTGTAAGAGCTGCAGGAAGTCACCGATCGTTAGTATTGGAAGGGTGTGGACTAACTCCTAAAAATTAGACATTGAAGTTAGAAGGTACCTCAGGGGCCATCCAGTAAGGACTACCCTTTAAGGAAAGTTTAGATGCCGGACCAGCAAGCTGCCAAAAAAGAAAAGTAAATAAATAAATAACATCAATCACAAAATAATAATAATAATAATAATAATAATAATAACTGGAAATAATACAAAGTGAATCTCAGCAATGACAACTGCATAGTAATGAATAACCACCATGAGAAAAGATTAGAGGAGGAATAACATTTAGCTTCAAATGACTCTTGTGCAAATTGCTAAAGAGATTTTTTACACAATTTCCAAAAAAAAAAAAAAAAAAAGAGTCCCACTCAATCCATTACTGTTAATTGTGGGGGATTAGGGTGGAGTGAGGCCATCCTTTTACGGGAATTATGTTGAATACCAAGAAATGGAAAGACCAGCGTAATCCGATGGAGAGGAAAGAACCAGGGCAATCTAGAACAAGAGATAAAGAGAGAGAGAGAGAGAGTAAGGATGATAGTGGATGGATACTTGATGTATCCTTGATGCCAGACCCTCCAGAGGATGAGGGTTTATATATGTAAGGACGGAGTCCTTTAGGCAGAATGCTTGGTCTTGATTCAATATACTCAAGGAAAGATAAAAATCGCCCACTTAATTCTCTCTCTAGACTAGTTGAATGAATTCTAACAGCCCCCTAATTTTAGTCTCCAATCCACTAAACCCCCAACGATCCCACTAGTCATTAATTTGTTGACGGAATCCTCGGACCTTATTCCAAGTCCAAGGAAAAGCGTATACTCCTGTGATGGGATTGTTGGATCACCGTCCATTGCTTTACATGTAATTAAAGGTGACGTGACGTATGGTGATATAACAACCTTTGAATGTTTAACCGTAATCCGGGTACCCACAAAAGTCCCCCTGTGCGTGCATTGTTGATGAAGCAGTGTGCGCACACAAGTTATTTCCGTTTTCACCTGGCGAACATTAAATGCGCTCTTACGAATAGTACTAAATCATCCTCAAATGTTTCTTTGAATAATTAACTCTGAATGTTTATTTGAATAATTATTCGGAATATCCCTTTGAATAATTATTCTGAATATCTCTTCTAAAGGCGTTAACTATAAAAAGGGTGATTGTGTGGGTCAAACCATTCATTTGAAACACCGAATAGTTTATGAGAGGGCCCAGATAGATTTATTCAAATTTTATGAAAGGAATTGCCACGAAATTCTCTAAAACTGAGTTCAAATCACCGAGACTTCCTTGGAAAGCCAATACAAGTCGCTGCGAGATCCTCAGCAATCTTCAACCATATTGCCGCGGAACATTTTTTGGAAAGCCCTAAATTGGGTCGTCGCGGGATTTTTTTTTTTTTTTTTTTAAGAATTTTGCCGAGCCATTGGGTATTTGAAAGGTACAGCGGCACTCTTCAGAACTTGCTACGGGATTTGCACAGGTAGTTCAATTTTTTTTTTTTAACACAAGTTGTTGCACGGGCTCCTCTCAGTTGGGCATAATTTGTCATGGCATCCGTTGGAGAAATTAGTTTATCCTTTGAAGGCCCAAAGCAAGCCTCCGCGAGATTGCCGGAGAACTTCAAATTGAGCTCAGTGAGACACCATAGGGTTTTCGGAAAATCCTTCCTTAAGCTATTGTGGAACCGCGGTACTCTAGGAAGAGCCAAGTCACACAAGTAGCCGCGGTTGTCAAGATCCCTTGCAAACCACCGTGGGAGTCAAAGCCCTTGACAATTCGCCGTGGGGCCTAAACTTCTGCATATTCCTGCGAGAGCTGAAGTCTCTTGCAAGCCATTGCGGGAGTCGAGGCTTTTTGCACATCACCACGGGAACCTGGTGATTCAACATAAGTGCTGCCACGGAACCATCGAGACTCAACATAAGCTGCCAAAGTTGCCGTGGGACCTTGGATACTGTATGTGAGTTGTCACGAGGTCACTGTCTGGTCGTTGCGGGATTTTTTATTTTTTTATTTTTAAGTCTTCACCTAGGTTACTGCAGGATTTTTCCAAGTTCTCACACAAGTAGCCGCGGAACTCAAATTCCATTACAAGTCACCGCGTGATACCACAAAGCTTCATTCGGGTTGGCCACGGGATCTTTGACAACCTTGAAGAATTTTGTAAGTCTCTTTCAAACTTCCTTCAAGGTATTGTTTTGCAAAACTAGTTCCCTCTTGGGACTCTCGCGGGAAAAAAAATTCATAGGGGAAAATGTTATCAATATCCGAGCCTAAGGAGATTTAAGAAGTGATACCTTAGATTTCTTTGAGAATAAAATTCCACGGCGAGGATGTATTGAAGAATTTGGACCAAGTATAATAATCCTCTAGTGAGGGAAATATTGGAGAATTCGAACCAAGCAGGATAACCTTTGCGTTTCGAATTACTGGAGAATTTAAACCAAGCACGAGGAGCCTTAATGAAGGTGAAACTTTCGTGAAAGGAATTACTAGAGAAATCGAACCAAGCATAAGAAGCCTTAAAGAAGATACCTTAAGGGGTTCTCTGGAGATAAAATTCTGCAGAGAAAAAATATTTGGAGAACTCTAAACCAAGCATAAGAAGCCTTTAAGAGGGATGCATTAGGGGGTTCTCTGGAGATAAAATTTTTGTGAAGGGAAAACATTTGGAGAACTCTGAACCAAGCATAAGGAGCCTTTAAGAAGGATGCCTTAGGGGTTCCTTAGAGATAAAATTCCCGCGAAACGAAAACATTTGGAGAACTCCAAACTAAGCATAAGGAGCCTTTAAGAAGGATGCGTTAAGGGTTCTTTAGAGATAAAGTTCTCCTCGAGGGAAAACATTTGGAGAGCTCTAAACCAAGCATAAGAAGCCTTTAAGAAGGATGCGTTAAGGATTCTCGGGAGATAAAATTTCTGCGAAGGGAAAACATTTGGAGAACTCTGAACCAAGCATAAGGAGCCTTTAAGAAGGATGCCTTAGGGGTTCTCTGGAGAAAATTCCCACAAAGGAAAAATGTTTGGAGAACTTCTGAACCAAGCATAAGGAGTCTCTAAAGAGAACTTCTGGGCTCCGGTGGAGTAACCGCACCATCTACAATCCATGCTTCAAGAAAATCCTTCAAATTAGAATTGAAAATGTGGGTTGGGAAAGGGGTCGGCCCTTCATCCGTCCTTGGTCGTTTCCCTTAGTCTCTGCTTCTCCTATAAGCAGGCATTACCTCTTCGACTTCTGTAGCGTATATTCCATCTCCTCGACGCGCCTTCCCCCTCCACAAAATATCGTGATTGCTACGAGACATCGGCATAGGAGGCGTATTGAACATCCTGAACGTTCCTTTCACTGTTTCACTGAGATTTCTTGCAGCAAAGCAGAGGTCGAAAAAGTCAGAGAACTGATGGTTGACTAGATGCATTTTGAACGCCGCATGCATTTCTTCTATACACATCTTCACCATCTGATCTTCTGAGAGAAGGTCTTGGATATCAAGTGCTTTCTTCCTAAAGTGACGAACATATGACAAAAGATCTTCCCCTTACTTCTGAGTTTCTCGCATAAGATGAAGCATCGTCAATCTTTCTTCCACATAAAAGAACTTTGCATAAAATTTTCTTACTAGATCCTTCCAAGAACCAACTTATTCTACTGGGAAGTTGGCATACTAGGTATAGGCCTTGTGAGTTAGGGATTTAGAGAACTCTCTTAGCTGCAAGTTACTATCCTGAGCATGTGTTCCCAGGGAATCAATAAATTAGACATGTTCCCTCGCGTTTCCCTTTTTTCCTTCAAACTTTACAAACTTTGGCATAATGTACCGTTCAGGGTATGACATTCTGGCAATTGCCGCGGGGTAAGGTGGACGCAAATCTAAGTCTAACCCTGTGTGATTAGCGCTACTTTCCTGTTGGACTAATTCTTTGATATGACACTTCAACTGATCCAATGTTAACAAAGAAGGTTGTGCTTGAAGGATCTGGGGTTAAGCGAGGGTAATAGGAGTGGGATGAAGTGAAGTTTGAGGAAAGGTAGGTAAAGTAGGATTGTAAAGCTTAAAGCCGTGAGATTTACTTAAGATAGCATGGTTTGAGGGATACCGTGACACCCCAAGTTTTGTGGGGTTGTGGTAGGATTCAATTCTTCCGGTGTAGAAGGTGGAACAGTAGAGACTGAGCATTGGGTCAATACTAGAGTTTGCTGGAGGGCTTTCAGGGCCTCCATCATTACTTGCTGCGTTTGCTGCATAGCAGACTGGACCTACTGGGAAGCTAAAGCTTACTCCGTGAGTATCCTTACTTGGTCTACAATGGCGGTTATGTCTGAAGACGACTCTCCATCTCGTGATCAGTCTTCGTTATTACCTTGGTCATTAGTCATTACTGACATGTCAACACTCTTCCCCAGTGAAGTTAATTGTGGGGGATTAGGGTAGAGCGAGGCCATCATTTTCTAGGAATTAAGTTGAATATCAAGAAATGGCAAGACCACCGTAGTCCGATGGAAATGAGAGAACTAGAGCAATCTAGAACAAGAGAGAGAGAGTAGAGATGGTAGTGGATGAATGCTTGATGTATCCTTGATGCTAGACCCTCCAGAGAAGGAGGGTTTATACATGTAAGGATAGAGTCCTTTAGGCGGAATGTCTAGTCCCGATTCCATGTATTCAAGGAAGGGTCAAAGTCGTCCACTTAATTCTCTCTCTCTAGATTGGTTGGATGAATTCCAATAACCCTCTGGTTTTAACCTCCAATCCACTAAACCCCCGATGATCCCACTAGTCATTAATTCGTTGAAGGAATCCTCGGACCTGGTTCCAAGTCTAAGGAAAAGTGTATATTCTTGTGATGGGATTGTTGGACTACCATCCATTGCTTTACGTGTAATTAAAGATGACGTGGCATATGGTGGTATGACAACCTTGGGATGTTTAACCGTAGTCAGGGTATCCACAACAACAGCCATTGCATGCATAAGGTAAGGGAATTTGTCAACATGGATGGGTAGGGATTCAAGTCCTTTCACAAAGAGAATAATAATAAGAGAAAGGTAGACTGAAATAGAGACCGCTATAGCAATAATTGCATATTCCTTCTCTGGACATCAAATTCTGCACATCCATGGCTACTGAAATCTTCTTCTTCAGGCAGGCTAAAAAAGAGGCCATTATACCAACAGTAGCACATTGGTTCTTTGACATAAATGTTCTGCCCATATGGCCATTGGCTACTCAATTTTTCTTCTTCTTGAGCAAATTCCTAAAGAGATTTTTACACGGTGTCAAGAAAATTGAAGTCCACTCAACCCATTACTATTAATAAACGGTCACAGTCCACAACAACGGCCAAAGCATGTATAAGGTAAGGGAATTCGTCAACATGGGCAGAGGTAGGGATTCAATTCCTTTCACAAAGAGAATAATTATAAGATAAAGCTAGACTAAAATAGAGACCGCTATAATAATAATTGCACATTCCTTCTCTTGATATCAAATTCTGCACATCCATGGCTACCGGATACTTCCTCTTCAGGCAATCTGGAAAAGAGGCCAGTATAACAACGGTTGCATGTTGATTCTTTGACATCAATATTTCCTTCTGTTGACAATATGACAACCACTACCCAAATATACGGATGACAACTTGACCAAAAAATCAGGAGGTCCAAGATGTGCCCACCCTGCTCCCAATAGTATGGGTTTGAGGTTTGAATAACACAAGTAAGTTTGTTTGAGGGGGTGGGTTGGAAAATATGTTGAAATGACTTGGGGTTTGAATACACAAGTTGTGAGTGGGCATGTTAGGGCAGGTTAGGGTTTATGTCCTTCTACCCCAATACCATCCCAATTATAAAACGAAATACCTTACATAACTCTATTATATTATAATAAGACAAAAATACCATTACATACATAGATTATTTTTGTGATTTAGTTTATTCATTCCTTAATTTGATATTTTGTTTATGTTTGTATAATTTGCATTTTATTTTGGAGCAAATTATTTTAATTTTTTATTATTGTCAGGTTCAAAATAAGCTCGATTGGCACAGGCAGGAGAGGGACAAGGTGGCAGATTTAACTGTTGTAGGTTTGGATCAGGTCATGAGGGAGGTTTCCCCATTAAGGGTGGAATAGAGTTAAGTTGAAACTTCATGCTGCCATCCTTAGCCATGGAGTATCAAACGTTGTAGCTCCATTTATAGGAGATTGATACTAACAGAAAATCCTAAGTTCAATTTATGCATAATTCTAAGTTCAAGTTATGCATAAACATAAAATTCCAGGCGGTAAGCAAAATTTTCATAAACCTTGTTGACACAGTTATTATAAATCATCACATAAACATTCTTGGAACATTATAAAACTTAGCAACTCAGTAAAAGAAGGCCAAAGAGAAAACTATCCAAGTATTGAACTTTTTTTCTCTTTTGGTAAGTAACAAGTTTAAGGATTGATAGAACCAATATCCTTATACGGGGTATACTGCAGTCAAGTTATGATTCAACATGGTAAAATATTACACAATTAACCCCAGCATGAACCAAGAGTTTAATTATTAGATGGCATGTCCCTTAGTAGACAAGGAGGAACCTTGGTCAACACAAAGTGGCAAACAGAGAAACTGCCATTTTGGTTGTCCAGTTTAAACTCATGCAACCGAGAAACCAACACAATACTTATTTTTAAAGCATATCTACACAAGGGTCAAAGGTACATATTAAAATAAGGAACTGCTCAGATGCTTAAGTTTTTATCACCAACTCAGAAAAGTCCCATATGTAAATCATGCTTTTGATAAGTTAGGATCGGAAAACTCCAATCCTTCCAAAATTATTATTTGGGGACACATTCTCTAGAAGACTTGGTGGTATCATGGCTTCTCAATGTCCTCATTACTCGACATGAAGTACAAAATCAGGAGTTCTTTCAACCCCCTTCCCCCTCCCCCCCCCCCCAAAAAAAAAGAAAAAAAAATGTAACTAATATATATAAAGTGTAAGATAGAATCATGAAAAAACAAACCATTTTTCTGGCAATCGGGGCACAATTACCACGACATGACTGTGCTGTCAAGAATCTATCACAGGCACAATGTGAGGATATCTCTTCTTCTTCTTATTCTTCTTCTTATGTATGAAATGTAAGATAGAATCATGAAAAAACAAACCATTTTTCTGGCAATCAGGGCACAATTACCATGTCATGACTGCGCTGTCAAGAATCTATCACAGGCACAATGTGCTCCACCCCCCCTCTCCTCCTCCTCCTCCTCCTGGCAATCGGGGCACAATTACCATGACATGACTGCACTGTCAAGAATCTATCACAGGCACAATGTGCTCCTCCTCCTCCTCCTCCTTATTATTATTATTATTTTAGTCGTAAACAATGAGAGAATGATTCCATGGCATTAAAACCCAATATCATTTTTAGATTTGCGTCCAACAATGTAAAATCTACATTGTCTACATATAAACAAAAATATATATAAAAAAAAGTGAAAAAAAATTATCAAGCGATGTATAGAAAATTACAGGCATGACTTAGTACAAAATGCCTACCAGGAAGGGTACAGCTAATATTAACAATATTACTGGTACCAAATTGCTTGCACACAATTACCACTGTGTGAGAATTGAGACAGCATTTGAGAAGATAATGAAGCTTAGTTTGTATTTATATGCTTGGCAGATATGCATTTCAACACCTGGGAATTCCTTTCTTGTTCAACTAAAGCATGCATATTTGTGTCTATTTATTTACAAGGTTTAATAACTTACATGTTTAGCCATTCCAAAGTCAGCAAGCTTGACAACTCCATATGCATCGACAAGTAAATTAGCACCTTTGATGTCCCTATAAATCAATCACTGTCAAACTTGGCATGCCAGAATTGCTACTCCATATAATATTAAATGAACAAGATACTAAATCTCAAGACAGATATAACACAGAAAGCATGGGCATTTTCACCCCATTGACGTTGTTCAACCAGAGTTGCATATGAAAAATCTCAAACATGCTTGAAAGTTACTAAAAGAATCCATAACATTATGAAACATGAAATTGTTACCTGTGAATTGTCTTTTTGCTATGCAAGTAAGCTAAACCATAGAGAATATGGCGAGTAAAATTGCGCACAACAGATTCTGTAATTGCTCCGCGGTGGTCATGAATATATTTATTAAGCGAACCAGGATGAACATACTCCAGATATATGTAAAATCGGTCTCCAATCTGCATGAGCATGACTTAGAATTCTCATTAGTTGAACTTGAGTATCTATGCAAGCAATTGCTGAGCATAAACAACATAATGTGCAACAGGAAAATTACTCACTATATCACTTCCATAATATTGGACAATGTTTGGATGCTTTAGCTGGCTGAGAACTTTAATTTCCTGTAACATTAGAAAGGCAAATTAGAGTAAACAGAAATTAACAATTAAATACAAAAAATTGATTCTTTATAAGAGAAAATATTACAGTTGAATTGCAGTCAGAAGAATCACACAACTCATTTAAGATATCTACACCAATTTTGAGAACAGATGATAAAAAAAACCAAGGGAAAGCAGACATGATCTTCACCAAAAAACATACATAACTCACAGCTCAATTTGACCAAACAACTTATTGATTTGCGACCAATAAATAAAAGTCATTTAAAAAGCCATTAGCTTGAGAAGACATGGACTTGTTAATATTTAAAATGATGGCTTCTCGTCACTGTACAGAACAAAAAAGTTGCAACAAATTTCAAGTGGCAATTACAAAATACTTGATCACAGTTAGCTTAAACATATATACATCTATGGCCTCTTTTTCCCTTTTTATAGTTGGAAAAAGACTTAGTTGAGTTGATTTCCCTTGTTATTCTGGATGCAATCATGGGCTCAAAAAAGCAAAAGACTTCTCTAAGTACAAATATCATATATTTGCTCGACCTATTTTAGTACTTTTTTTTATTGGTCATGATCTATTCTGCTACTTGATGGCATGAAAAACTACTCATATTTGACTCAATTCTCAGTTAGTTATAATTACAGTAATACAATTTCTCATTTTAGATGTCCAAAAGGCTTGTCATTTAGTGGAATTTATTATACACATCATGATATATTTGTCAAATAATTATCTTCACATACATCATGACAAATGCTTGACATACTATGGTACAAATCATCAATATACAAAAGAAGAGAGAATAGAAAAGGTAATAGAATAGAATAAATAATGGGAACACAACCTGCTGTAATTGCTTTATACACTCTGCAGCTTTTGGATCATCAAAACACAATTCAACTTCTTTCATCGCACATGAAGCTCCAGTTTCTCTATTGTAGAAAAGGAACATTGTTAATATTTAGGATGCATAAACAAGCTGCAGAAAATTACAGGGAAGTTGTCCTACCTGTTTGAGGCAACATAGACACTTCCAAATGTACCCCTCCCAATAAGCTTTCCTTTTTTCCATTGAGATTTTTTTGGAATCAACTCGGGTTTGGTTGTAATCTGAGGTATCGAAGTTGGCTGCGAAGGTGAAGGAGGAGGAAGGGGTAATGGGTGGACATTAGCCTGAGCATTACTATCACGCCATGCTGATGAGGTCTCAATGGATAATTTCTTATGCAAAGGTGATGTAGGTCCACTAGGACTTTTAGTGCTGTTGTGAGTACTTGCTCTTGGACTATGGAGAGGTGAACTATCAACGCTAAATGCAGTTTTCTCTGGGAACATTTGATAAGAAAACCCTACACCTAGATTCATATCTAAAGGAGGCATCTCTGGTGCAGACCAAACATGAATTGTTTGAGGACTCACTCCAGGACTTGAGAAAGGACTAGTTGGAGCACTAATGGGTATGCTGACACCATAATTGTCTTGAAATCTTTCCACGCCATTCAATTCTTTAGGAGCCTTCCCAGATCGCTGCACGTTAGAATGCTCCTGATTTTTTGGAGAGTCGTGGCGAGAAATTATACTGAATGGACAAAACATGACAGCATAGAGGGAATGCATATCAGGAAAGTTCAACAAATCACCATGCTACACCAACCGAACTTCAGAATCTAAAACATCCTCGACAGGAACAGTCCCAATGTTATAACTAGTAAGTGTGTTTCAATTAGTAAATTAACACATCATTTTAGGTAGTGACTTGGTTGTGTGGACTATATGATCCCACTGCATGTGTTTGTTTGGGTCTCTGTTCATTTTTCATCTTTCAAAAACAAAATAGTAAAACAGTACAAAGAAAAATAAAGATATACAATCACCAGAAATAAGAATCAAAATAAATATAACCCAGTATATAATAAAAATAAAAATAATAATAATAATAATAATAATAAGTCCATCGGACAAAAGAACATTGGAAATCTTTTCCTCAACGAAACTAAAACATTGAAAAAAATTCAAGTGGGACTCAAATGAACATTAGAGAAAAAGCAAAAAACTTCTGGAAATTAATGATCAAGAATGTAGGAACCCACCGCCCTCACCAAATATATATATATATATAAATACAGAATAACTAAACAAATGAAATATTTATCCTCGAGGATTAATACAAAACTAGAATACACCGAGAATATAAACGTGAACATCCGACTTTAAATTATTATTACGAAAGTACAGACATCTCTGGCCTGCTCTCATATCTGCTTCTTAGTTCACAAGCTGCATTACAGACATTCTGGCAAATTTGTGCATCATAAAGAGAGAGTTTCTCCAAATTCTTTTTACCAGAGAGAGAGAGAGAGATAGCAAAAAATTAATTCAAGATAAAAATCCTGTTGACAATTGGCCACAAATTAATACATGATGACAGCTCCACAAATTGCAAAAACTACATGGGTGTGAGATTCAATACTTATTAAATTCAAGTCAATTTCGAAAAGCTTTACCTCCCGAATCCGGAGGCCGGCGTGACTCCGCCTCCATTGGCATCAACCATCAAACCGTCAGCTCTTTCTCTCTCCTCTCCTCCTCTGCCCAGCGGTTCCTTTGGCGATGGAAGAGGAATATTCACGGAGCTCGAGACCGAGTTACGAGGCGAGGCGGCACCGCGGCGGAGCAGCAGGGCTAATTCGGGAAGAGGTAGGGGCTGCGGAACAGCAGAAGACGCCCGCGCCGGCGACTGATCATGGCCACTGGACGAGCGCCACGATCGCCGAGGGTCGGGGATGTCATCGTCGCTGAGGTGCCGTAGATTCTTGGCGCGGGTAAGCCGGCGCTTCCGCGACACGAATCCTCGGCCGCGAAATGCGAATATCTTGCTCACAGCACCATCGTCGGAATGGCGCTTGGAAGAGGACGACGAGGAACGAGAGAAGGGAGTTTGCCACCAATGCATTGGTAATTGGGTTCGAATACATGGCACGCCGGCGATTATCTCAACGGCGTTGGTTTCCGGCGTTGACAGGGGTTGACTTGGGCTGGAACACGCCGGAAACTGTCAGAGGCATTGTAATTGGATCAATCAAACCCTAGAAATGGAAAAAGGAGGTGGTAGTGGTGGTGGAGAGAGCGAGTCGACGTTGGGTCTCACTCTCTCTCTAAACGTCTCTTCCCTCTCTGCGCAACACGGTTGACGACAAGAGCGTCCCTCCACCCGAAGCCAAAACAGAGACAGATTAAAATCATGTCTTGGGTTACTTTATTCTTTCTAACGTTATCTATATATACATGTATACATATACATATATTAAATTTGACTTATATAATCATTGACTTCTTAATTTTTAAAATTATTTAAAATTTATAATTTAAATAGACTAATGAAAAAACTTTTTAAAATAGTAAAAATTATTAAAAATTATTTATTTTTTATTTTATTGTACAAATTATTTAATTTTTTATTTTTTTAATCTTATATCAAACTTTTTGACAGTAGTGAAATAAGATGGAATGCGTCGTCAATTGCCATGCCAACCGACCTTTATGGTTGTTTTAGCTAATTTTGATTTTCTCATTATTTACTTTCTGGATTACTTAAAATGACGATGTAGAAATAGAAAGAAAAGAAAAAAAAAAAACTGACGATATAGAAATACATTGAAAATATTTGCTGTCTAACGGCTATGCTTGGCTACAAAGGCGGGGAATTTGTTTTCTCCCCGGGGTGTGTTTAAGGAGGGTGTTAAAAATTTAAAAAAAAAATAAAAATAAAAGTTTAGAAAAAGTGTAATGCATTAATTATTTTTTAGCATTTGGAAAATTAAATTAAAATTTGTTGTCAAAACTTGTTGGAATGAAATTCAATAACCTGCTGACTAGTTCCAATGATTTTTGTCAAAAAAGTTGTCAAAATTTTAATACAAACTTTGTGTAAGTTCACAAAAAAATTTGTAAATTTTGGAGTTTTAAAACAAATGCACAAAAAATAAAAATGGCCAAAATTTGTAAAAGTATGCATCTTTTTGTAAATTTTTGTAAACTTTGACCATCCAAACCCTAAAATAAGGATTTGACTAGGGACAGGTGAAAAGAAAAAGTAAGAAAAATAAAAGAGAGTATATAATTTCAAACATATATTTTATTTAAATAAGTTTAAAATATATAGTAAAAAATTGTATTACTTGTTTTTAATTTTTTAGACTTTATTAATTTTTTATTTTTGTCATAAATAAAACATGAGAAGTTATTTTGAATTTTTATTTATTTTCTTTTCTTTTGATAAATAATTAATCTAAACACAGTTTTGGGAAAGGTAGATTTGAAATTGTATTATTGACCACTTCAATTCTAAGATTAGAATTTTTTATTAGTTCAATTGTTAAGAATTTGGATATGTCACTGGCCACAGTTGAATAAAAATAAATAAATAAGCATGAAAATAAAATTATAATGCAAACTATTTATCTCATTATTCACATAAACTTTTGAGTTTTCAAAAAAATAATAAAAATAAATTTCATGAACCTTTTGACAAAACATAGTAAATACTTAACTATGGTAGAAAAGAAATGTTAAAGTCGTTATCACAGTTAAACTGACCGTGACACTGCTCCAATTGAGATTTTAAACCGACACAAATACTTATGGTATATATAATGATGAAATTCAATTTGTCTATTAATTTTATTCAAAATTTAGTTTATGACTTACTTTTCATAACAAGCAAAGATTTAAAATTTTTATTAATCAATATCCCTTAGTGACTTTTTTATTCTTGAAACTTATGTTAAATATACAATTAAAATGCGTTTAATACAGAGTTAAAAATTTATGCAGTAAATATTATAAATGTAATTACTAACATTTTACTTTCATAATTTTTCACTCTCTTTGTTGGTTATTTTAAAAGTTTACATTCAGGTAGTATTTGGTTTATTTTTCTATTTTCTATTTTTATTTTATAAGTTAAAAATCTCAAAACGAGAAAATAAAAAATATTCTATTTTTTTATTTTGAGATTTTCTTTATGTTTTGTTAAAAAACTTACAAAATGATTTTTTGTTATTTTTCATCTTATGTGTAAATTTATTTTCTATTTTCGAAAATAAATTTTAAAAATACAAGCAATTAAATAAATTTTAAACTGTTTTTCTTATTTTCAAAAGAACAAAATAAAAAAATAAGCTCAAAATAAAAAATAAAAACAAAAAATAGAAAATAAAGCTAAATGATAACTCAACAATAAAAAAATATTAACCAGTTCAAATTTTGATGAAAGCATGCCACTCATGTTAATGTGAAAGTGGTGGAATTTTACAAGGGCAACATCTATCTATACCAAACACATTTTCAACGGTGAAAATGTAAGGAGATTAAGATGAAACGTTGCGACTTATAAAAAATTTTAATTCTTAATTATTAAAAAAAACTTAATTCTTGAAATAAAAATTTAGATGAAGTTTAGTTAACATATATGTAATTTAAGAAGTGCAAAATTCAAGAATGATCCAACCATTAATTTTTTTTTACCCTTCACCTATGAACAAATTTCATGCCCCAATTTTATATATAAGGCAGATTTGGTAAACCCCCATTTGATAACGTTTTTATTTTTTTGTTTTTTTATTTATATGTTTAAAATTTTGTAAACCGACAAAAAAAAAATTTATTTGTTAAATCTATTTATATTTTTTATTTCTAAAATAATAAAAACTTAAACAGAAAAATATCTTCAAAAAAAAGTTTTTTCACTCTATTTATTTCTGTTGCAAATATTTTGTCAATTTTAATGTTTTATCCATTTGTTGCATTGTATTAAAATAAATTATTTTTATTCAAATATTTCATTAAATTATAATTATTTTTAATAAACAATTTAATTTAACTTAATAATTAAATTATATTAAATTAGTTATTTATTAAAATAAATAATATAATAATCAATTTTAATTTAATTAATATGAAATATATTTTTTCAAATTATTTTTAATAATAATATAATTAAATTATAATTAATATATTTTATATTTACTGAATTAAAATGATATAATAATTATATTATATTTAACTATTTTAAATAAATAATATAATTAAATTATAATTTAATATATTTTGTACTTATTGAATAAAATGATTTTTAATAACTAATTTAATTTAATTAATTAAATTAAATTAATATGGAATATATTTTATTAAATTCAATTAACTTTTTAAAAAAATTAAAAAAATTAAATATTTTATGAAAGTAAAAAATTAATTATAATAAACAAAATTACATTTTCAAATACAGTTTTGATTTTTATTTTAGAAAAAATGACAATAAAAAATAAAAAATATAAATAAATAAATATAAATAAAAATAATAAAACTATCAAACGAGCCATAAATTTTTAATTTTTATTAATTGTTTTAACTTTTAATTTTTTTCAACTTTCTCCGTTAAAATTTACTTAAGAAATAGTTGCTTTTTACATTAGCGTGCGCTTGAAAATAAAAAAAAAAATTCTCTAAGATTCAAACGACTTGTACATTTCTTGATTATTTTTTTCCAAGACAATAATGGTTTCCAGCTTCCTTGTATATCTGCCGCCAGGGAAATAACAGTCAAAGTCAACTGTACTGGAAATGGGAATTTCTTAACAAGGAAACAGAAGCAACACCGAAATAGAGAAGAAAGACACACTAGGCGTGTTTGGCGGTAAAATTTTTAACAAAAAAATTATTAATTTTTTATTTTTAAATATTTGACAAACTATTAACTTTTACTATTTTTATATTCTATTACAATAATTTCGCAACTTAAAAGTTACCAAAAGTTACTAAATATTGTTAAAAGTTACTCAAAATTACTAAAAAATATGGAAAGCTGTCAAAAATTTACCAAACATCCAAAAGTTACAAATAGTTGTTAAAAATTATTACTTGCTTCACTAAATACACCAAAAATTATAACTAACAACTTTTGACAAAAATAACAAAAGTTGCTAACAATTGTACATTCAAACACTCCCTAAAACTTTGGGGAGTGACGGGAAAAAAATTTGGGGGGGGGGGGGGTCAATGGCATTACTTAGAGTGTTAGAATGATAAAAAAAAAATTGTAAAAATAACACGTGATGAAATTTAATTAGAGAAAATTAATAATTTTTAATAATTTTTAGTAAATTTTGGTAAACTAAACACTTCCTTATTAGAGGTGCTCATAATTTGGTTAACCGAATTTTAAGCCAAGAAAAAAAAAAGAATTGTTATGAATGATTAACTGTTTAATTATTAATTATTATTTTTATAAATTAATTATCAACTTATAACTAAATAATTATGCATTCAAAAATATAAAAATAATATATATTAATGTATAATAAACATATATTATATAATTTATATTAATAATAAAATTCGGTCAGTTAACCGAACCAATGGTGAATGTATATTAAATATCGAAACCAAACAAAAAACCAAATAAAATAAAACAAAATCAAAACTGTCGGTTTTGTTAACTGCAATTTTCAGTTTAGTTTGTTTGATTCTGTTCAGTTTTTCAGTTTACTGGTTTTTTTATTGACTCCTACCCTTTATCGATTCTTATTTTTTATTATTAATTAAATAAAAATTTATTTCTTGTTTTTTCATTTGTAACTTACCTAAAAATAAAATAAAATTAAAGACTGTTTAGAAGCCAAAATTCAACTAAAATTTACCAATTTTTACTAATTTTTTATACTTTCTTTTAATTAAAATTTATCACATATCACTTTTTATATTAATATTTTATACTTTTCTTATTTTTTTTACCATCCAAACACCACCTTAGTATCATTCATTTCCTTTTTTTTTCTCCACAAAATCAAATTTCAAATATTTATATACAGAGCTAATACCAGATATTGATGAAATACTATCAGTAATAAAGAAGTTATTTCCATTTTCCTTTTTACATTTTAAAAAGTTATCTCATAAAATATTTAGTAATTTTTTTTTTTTGAAATTAGAAATTATGTTACAAGAAAATTATCTACATATAGAACTCTCTTTCTGATCAGCAGTATCAAACAATAATTTAATATAATCATTATTTACTCACAACACAAATATAACGTACGTGTGTGCAATAATTTTAGTCGAAAAACTATAACCAAAAGGGAAAAATAATAGAAAATTATGATTTTTTAATCCCTTTATATTACTATTATTATTATTATTAACTAGCAAAACTCCCCGTGTTTAGCTGTGGGTATTTGTAATGTAAATAGTTTTTTTAACCTTTGAAAACTGAGCTATGTATAAATAATTATAATAAATTTAAAATTTAATTATTAAGTAAATTTAACAATATAAAATTACTATAATACGTTTGACAAATCATCAAAATTCAAACATATAATGAGAAATTAATAATTTGTATCAATTGAGCACAAACACCTACCTATAATATATGTTAATCAAGAAAAATATGACTTGGCACAAAAAAAAAATTTAAAAAAAAAAATCATAAATTTGGTCGTTAAATTGAATTGATTTAAGAAAATACCAAATTTGACCATATTAATAAGAAATAAAAAATATGGTAAATGTGATATACAGGGTTATATTTCTCTACTTAATTAGATAGTTTAAGACAAAAATAATTTTTTATCAAATTTTATTATTTTGGATTAAATTTCAAATGATATAAAATTTTCAAAATTTAAAGCGTCATTTGGTTTATTTTTCTATTTTTTATTTTCTGTTTTTATTTTTTATTTACTGTTTTGAGCGCATTTGTTATTTTACGCTTTTAAAAATAAGAAAAATAACTAAAATGTATTTGGTCACTTGTATTTTCAAATTTTGTTTCAAAAAACAGAAAATGAATTTACATATGAAATGAAAAATAACAAAAAAATCATTTTGAACGTTTTCAACCAAAAATAAGAAAAATCTCAAAATAAAGAAAACAAAGTATTTTCTATTTCTTTGTTTTGGAATTTTTAAAACATAAAACACATAAAACAGATAACAGAAAACATAAAAACAAACCAAATGACGTCTAAGTTATTAAATGAAATCAAATCTAATTTATAAAATCTTATTTTAAATCCAAACATAAGAATTCTTACTAAATAAAATTAAATTTCATCAAATTTATCATTTCAAATAGAGTGTTCCAATTGCTTAGTAATATGATTTGACAGGATCCAAAATTAACTCATTAAATGAGTTTAATATATTTTAAAAATAATTTGTTTATTAAATTATCAAACTAATTCACAGCCTCTTAATAAATGATTTAATTAATTTATAATCCGATGCTTAGCAAACCAGAAAATGAAATACAATTATAAGTTTATTAAAAATAAAATTAAATGGTGAATAAGGTAGGGGTTCAGATTTGGAGGAACTGGCATTAAATTTAATGTTAGTTCAGAAACTTAAAATTCAAGTTCATTAAATTAAAATTTAACGATTTTAGATGCATTTATGACATCTTATAATTAAAAAATATAAATACAATAATATAAATATATTTGAATTACAAAATTTTAATATAAGAATCTTTACCGTGGCATTAAAAATTTAAAAAATCAACGTCAAACTCGTTTTTGACAATCTTGACAAGTGGTCTCGTCAGACGGTGGAGTTGACAGCCAATTTCGGTGCTCACGGCCCTTTGGTCCTCCGCCTATGGCTCCGTTTGGAGCGGCTTTTCTTTCTCCTTTCTCATTCTTTTTTTTTTTTTTTTTTTTCTTTTTTTCTTTCCTCCTCATTTTTCTACTTTGAATTTCTACTATTCTCTTTAAATTTTAAATTTTTTATTTATTACACATTATAAATTTTTTTTATTAATTATACAAATTACGAAATTATAACTTTTATAAATTTAATCTCAAACATAATTTTAATAGGAAATTATATTTTTTTATTCAATATTTTATTAGAACACGTGTTAAGTCTAATAATCGTACTCAGGATAAGTCTCCACTCGGGAAGCCAATGAACTTTTTATTTTTTAACTACTTAAAGTTTTTGTCTTTTCTTTGAAATAGTCAAAATTATCACATTATATTTTGAATTTCTTTTAAATTATTAAAGGTAAATATCTTAAATGAATAAAATATTAAAAAATTAACTACAAAAATTTAACTTTTTTCTCTTTTTAAGCAAAAAAATTAATTTTGTAATGATCAATTACAAAAGTAAATAATTATTTTTTATTGGTTCAATATTAATGAACAAACACTGAACACCCAGAAAAAAAAAAAAAAGAGAGAAAATAAATACTAAACACGCGCATTTGTGCCATCTGATTTGATGGAAATACCCTCATCTTTGTTTACTGTTCGGCTCTTGGCAAATCAATTAGAGGCTTCGTTTGGAGTTCTCTCAAATAAAATAAAATTTTACAAATTTCTATAAACATAAATTACGAGATAATAAAATTTAAATTATTCATTCACTGCACAAATTACGAGATATTTACTTTTATAATTTTATTTTATTTTATACGCTTTTATACAACTCCAAATACACCCAGAATGATAGCTGAATTTGGGTAAAGGAAGTCCAATTTTGGTTCACCTGTGTTTGATTTAAACAATTGGGCCCATTTGGAAAAATTATTAGTTTTCAATTTTTTGTATTTAGTTTTTAATTTTTATATTTAGTTTTTTTATTTCTAGTAGTATGTTTGGTAACGATAGTTGTTAGTTGATAGTTATAGTAGTTTAATTAATTAATTTCATTAAATTTAATTTTTTTGATCATGTTATTTTTAAAAAATAATTTAATATAATAAAAATAAAATACATTAAACATAAATTATTATACTATTTTCTTAAAATATTTTAATTAAAATATACTTTATGTTAATTAAATTCGCTAAATTTAATTGAATTTGTGTATGAACTCAAATTTAATCAATAAAGAATAATTTGAATTTGAAATTGACTTAAGAATAACACTGTTAAATTCAAATAATATTGTTTTGCTATAAAATAGAATAAATTAATACTTTAAAAATTTTATAAAAATATAATAAAAATATATATTATTTTATCAAACTGATTTAGAAGATTTCAAATCTTTTTTTTTTTTTTTTAAATTTGGACTCGAACTCAATTTTACATCAATCACAAATCAATCTTTTGTTTAAATTTGATAAACACGATTCAAACTTGAATTGGATTTGAGCAGTTTGAAAAAAAGTCCCACATGTGAGTTCAAGAATAATTATAACAGTTTTTACTTAATTAGCTTACTGTATCTTATTGTGCATTTATAGTCTTTACTTAATTAGCTTATTATATCAGGTAACCATGATAACTTAGGCTCCGTTTGGGAATAATTAGCATTAGTTAATGACTAATGGCTAGTAACTAGTAAAAAAAAAGTTAGTTAATATTGTGTTTAAGAAGAATAAAAAGTGATTAATAGCTAATGGCCAGTAGTTAGTTAATTTTATGTTTGGGAAGAAAAAAAAAGTGACTTTTTTTATAAATGACTAACTTATTTTTGTTAAATAAAATGACTACTCTTTTCAAATGAACCCTTAGTATCCTTGTTGTGTTATCCTTGTTGTGTTGAATATTTTTCTTAAGTTTAGAAGAGCTGCAACGACTTTTGTACCACAGGAACAATTGTGCATTTTATTCAATGAACCTTTAAGGTATAAATTATGAAAAACGATACCATCTTAAATTTTTTTAAATTAAGTATTTTTTTTGACTGGTAAGTTCGAATCTGGGTCAATTGGTAAGTTGAGGGACACCGATGGTAAATTTTTTTAAATTAAGTATTTTTTTTGACTGGTAAGTTCGAATCTGGGTCAATTGGTAAGTTGAGGGACACCCCAGGTGTCGAACCTGGGTCAATGAAGAGGCGGGAGATGCTTTTACCACTCAACCATAAGTCATCCTTGCAATTAAGTGTTATTACAATAATATATCAATGATACTTGCGTCCCAAAAGATTTTTTAATGAATTATTATTTTCAAACGATAAATTTTCAAAAGTGTGGATTTATTTACACTCTAAAAATAAATTTTTATACTTTATTTTACTTTTTTATTAAATAAAATTACACAATTACTCTCATTCTTCAAATAAGATATATTGTATAATTTTAATGGCATAAATAAATACACTTTTAAAAATTTAAAGATAATTATATAATTTTATTTAATAAATAAATAAAGTAGAGTGTAAGAATTGAATTGTGAAACACAAGACCCATTCTTTTCAAAATTATCACATCATTCTAATATATTTTATGATAATTTTTTTTGGTAGCAGCATAAATTATTCAACTGTAGACAATATAAAATTTAGGAATTTAGTTAATAAAATCTTTAAATTACATTATCTTTTTTCGTGGACAATTAATTGGATATAATTACGCAACCCAGTAGTGCAAACAGCAGGGCAGCCACTGCATTGAACCTGAGCTTTCTCTCTTTTGTGAAGCTAGCAACAAATTGCCACGTGATTGTTGCAAGAAGTTTCGAAAAAATTATTAACTAATTATGAGATGGTTGAATGATGAGGATTAATTTAATTGCTAAAATTTTTAATTTATTTTTTAATAATGACTTCAAATTCCAAGGATACATTCCAAATATTAATCCGAAGTGCGCGTAAAAACAAAAATAATAAATCATGAGATTGGGAATATTTATGGGCCTTGTTTGGAGTAAGAAAAAATAAGATGAATTGAGATAAAATGTGATTTGAGATTAATTTTGACGTCATTTTTTTAAAAAGTCATAAACTGTGAGAACGGTATTTCAAATCTATTTCTACGAATTCAAAAAAATTCACAAAAAATAGCGATAATGGTACTCGTTTAAAAATTTTTGACAAAAAAATATGATTATATAAAAAATTTACACATAACAACCTATTTTTAAATTTTTTTATTTTTTTAACAAAATATTAAAATTTTTTAAAATTAATAATGATGAAAAAATAAAAAATAAGAGAATTATTAAAAATTTATAGAATTTTTTAAAATTTTATTTCACTTCAAACAGGGCCTTAGAGGGAGAATAAACATAAAATGAGAGGAGGACATGTCTGTAAATAAGTCGACATTGAAGGGCTATTTGTTTGACTGCAAGCTTCGACGGGGTCATTACTCGTACAGAGGAGGGCGATCAACATAGGGATTGAAAAGCACGGGGACAAAGTGGTAAACTTAGACTGGCCTGGAGAGGGGGCTGCAGTCGGGATCGATTGTAGCCCCAGCAGTCGACAAAAAATATGCCATTTTAATATAAATCTTCGTATTTGAATATGAGTTGGTATATTTAAATGTGTTATATTTGAATATAAATTGATATATTTAGATATAAAAATTTAAATAAAATGATATTATTTAAAAAAAAAAATTAAAATGACATCGTTTTAATCGACTGCACCCCGAGCCCCACAGTGCCCTAGCATTATAACCGGTCCCAACTTTCTAATCGAACGGTCAGCAGTTCCCAACCCACATCAGAACGGCAGAGAATACCTGGCTTTTCCAATCAGAAGCCGCCCAGTGCCATCTATATATATCTCTGAAACCGCCATAAAAATTGGCTGACTGGCTTTCTCTCTCTCTATAGCATACGTGCATAAAATGGAGTGATCCTATGCTTTTTCTTCGTTTTGGATCGTGGAAGTAGAAGATCGGATCGATCGCCCGAGCCCCGTGCACTCAGCTGCCTCGGTCGAAAGAAGGTTTGTCATATCTCTCACCATTTTCACGCTTAAATGAAGACGATTCGATTTCGCACCGGCTTTTAGTTTTGTTGTCTTTCGGAGATTATCTAGAGAGTTTGAGATCGCCAGTTTTTGAGCGTTTGGAGCTTGACATCACCACTTTTTTAGTGTTTCTTTGTCTATAGGACATGATATGGAAAGTTTTTTTTTTGGGGGGGGGGGGGAGAGAGAGAGAGAGAGAGGAATTAAGACTCTGTGTATATAAAAGTATTTTTCGATTTGAATAGGTATAATTCGTATGAAGCTAACCAATTCTTGATTTATTATTATTATTATTGGGTTTTTGGTTTAAAAAAAAAGGATCTTGAGAGGATTTTTTGTCAATATTTGATATTATCCAAATTAATGAATTGGCAGTCAAAGAAGCTTATCATCTTTCAAGTTGACGAGGTTGAGATGGAGAGATGATAGGTTGTTCTTTAACCTATGTTAGCAGTTCACATCTTAGATATGAACCTTGCACTACTGGTAATTATTGTAACTATAGTTTGGATCGCTATAACGTTAATTGCCTTCTGTGTTTACAATTGGCTTGAGACCTTAGACTTGCCTTTGTGTTAATTATGAAGCCACCTAATGTAATTAATTATTTCTATATCTGATTTTTGAACCACTTTTATCAATAATGTCTGTTTTTGGTCTAGAAATTTCTTAACTTCGATACTTTATATAAACCACATTTTATTCATGTTCTCTCTATTTTTAATTATCATTTCTGGGTTTCATTCCTTTATATAGATAACTGTTTGATTATAATTATCAGTTCTATTTAACATAGCTGAATTACGAGAATATTTTACAGCACAGTGATCAAATTGTTGATTACTCCACAGATATGGAATGATATTCATCCGGTTTGAGTTTATGTTACAGCATCAACAAAGAAGATGTCATCGTCAAACTCCCCTTGCGCTGCCTGCAAAATTCGCAGGCAAAAATGCACTCAAGAGTGTGTGTTTGCACCGTATTTTCCTCCGGACCAGCCTCAAAAATTTATCAACGTTCACCAAGTCTTTGGCGCAAGCAATGTCTCTAAAATCCTCAATGAGCTCAACGCTGTCCATCGCGAAGATGCGGTTAATTCCCTTGCCTACGAAGCTGAAGCTCGCCTTCGTGACCCGGTTCATGGTTGCGTTGGTCTCATATCCATCCTCCAACACAAGCTGAAGCAAATCCAGTTCGATCTGCACAATGCGAGGAAAGAATTGGCCGAGTACGTTGGTGCACCGGGGCTGCTACCAATCCTTCCGCACGGTGGTTTCGTGCAACACTACCCAAACAGTCTATCATCGTCTACGGTGATGCCTTACAACATGCCAGAGATGATGAGTTTGCCCTCAGGAACTTCGAATAGCTCTCATCAGCAATTTATGATTCGTGAGCCGCACCAGCAAATGCAGAATCATCAGCGGCTGCTAGATAGCCAGCCGCTGGCTGCCGTAGTGGTAGCCAGAGAGCAGCAGATGATGAGGGCCTACGAACATCAGCATCAGCAGCAACAAGAGTTTGTGAGATTTAACGGTGGATTTGACCCATTCGGACCAGTAGGCGCAAATGGGTCCAACCAGATGAGTACTGCTGCTATGTCACCTTCTTTGGCTTTGGGTTCTTTCGACAGCTCTTATCAAATTCAGCAACAGCAACAAGAGAGTAATCTTGACCTTCAGCTTCAGTCCCAGCTTATAATTCACAAAACCCAGCAACAACAGAGGTCTGGAGGTGAGGAGGGTAGGAATGTTGGTCCATCTTGATCTATTGAAGCTGCCCTTTATGCTTGTTTCAACGATTTTTTTCCCCTTCCAGGTGACTTTCTCTTTTCCCCGTGGGATTATAATTAGATCAACATATAATATTTAATTAAACATTTAGGATCTTGATCTTCATCGTATTCACATACTCTGTCTACTTACTTAATATAATCAAGAACATATATCTTGAACCATTAGTATGAAAATCTGAATACGTAAACTATCTTAAAATTATTGTTCTTAAATTTTATTCTTTCAACAAAATAAAACACTTTTGGAAATTAGAGTTTCTCTCTCTTACTCTATAAATCTTAATGTGATTTAATTTTAATGTGTATGAATTAATGGTATTCATTTACCATTTATAACGAGAGAGATGACCTAATTTTTTAATTAGTCATTTAATCTTTACGGTCTATCAAAGTAGGACATGGTTAAGAAATTAACTCATAATCTTTTACCAATAATAACTTTTTAAATAATTTCTTATCAAATTTGAATTCTTATATGAACTGTTTTAATTAAAACACTAATTATATGAATTAAATATTAATTAATTCTAACATTCCCTTCTTGTTTGTGCCCATGATGACGAAGGCATAGAGATATGCCTAAATTTGGCTTATGTTTTTTCACATGAAGAGACTGATATTCTCCATGCAAAAAGTGAAACTAGCTCTTAATTTTTTGTAAACTGCAGAAGGGTTCTGGATAAGAGAATTATTGATGTCACATTCCGTAATCCTAACTGCTGCTTATAATTGATTAAACCTAGCTATATATTTTTTAGAGGTTCTTCTGAGTTGAAATTTTTTTTTAGCATTTGTTGTCAGTGATATTATGAGTGAGCTCTTTATTTGCCAAAAAGAAAACCAAACTGGACAAAAGGATGAAATTAATTTGGATTGCACAACCTAAGGGACAATAAATAGGTTTTACTTGGAAGAGTCTTTAGGAGAAATTATTTCTACGAATCTAAATGTGACATAGCGCAACAATTAATTGAAAGTTAATGTGGAACCCACCTAATTTAAAAATGCACTACATGTTTTAATTAGATTACGAGGTGTAATAATTTTTCGTTTTATAAGCTCAGTCGTTATTATGCTATGTTTGGTGTCATTGACTCATTGGTAGCCGAAAATGGCGTAAGAATAGAATTTTAAACAAGGAGCATGTTTGATATGTGAAACAATAAGAATAACAACTGTGCATATTTTTAAACAAGTTAGTACAAATACATGAGCTACAAGTTGTTTCATCACTTCATATCTTTAATCTACGTACCATCGTCGCGTTTGGAAGGAGAAAAAAAAAAGTTTAATTTTTTTAATACTTCTGTACTAGCCAGTTAGCTATTAAAAATTATTTTTTATATTTAAAAAAAATTAACATTTTAATAGTCAACTTTTTATTTTTTTATTAATTTTATATTGTTATCCTTCATTATTTAAAAAAAGTTTAAATTATAAGAAGATAAATTCAATTATTTTAAAAAAATTGAGTAGGTAGAAACTATAATTTCCCAAGCAAAATACTAAGCACATTATGGGTACTTCCAATCCAGCCCCACTAGCATTATAATTAGTCCTCCCCTTTTTGTTTTCTGGGTGCAGCTCATTCCTGCAGTGTATGAGCGTAGAGGGATGTCTGTGCACAGGAAGGTTAAAGTTCAAAGCTGACTGGTATTGGAGGTTGAAGAAGACTCTTGATTGGGAATGGCATTTTAAATGTAGGAGCTAGCTGTATCGATTTCAAAGTTTTCTCATTTGGTTTCTATTTTGCAAGTTAAGAGACATTTAGACTTTTGGATGTAAATAAGTTCTAGAAACCTTCACGCCTTTCCTCTCTTTTTTTTTTTTTTTTGGCTTTTTGACACGTACAAGAAGTGAATGGCAGTCCTCAGGCATTGTGGCTTGTGCTGTAAAACTTCAAATATTTTACGGTTTGATTTGCTAAAGGTTTTTACTAGGTAGTTGGGTTACTTGTGATTTCTTAAAGGTGAGTATGGATTTTGGAATTATTGTATCCAATTATGATCAGGCTCATAGATTTTGGTGGCCACGGTGCCTTTGAATATTGTTGTTTCTTTGACATTAAGGACAAGTTTAAAGTGACAAAAAATGATAAAATTTAATAAAAATTGTAAATTTATAATTTATGTAATGAGATAAAAAATAAATAATTTTATAAATACCCTCAAGTACCAGTCAAAACTGAAATATAAGGGGAAAGATATAGATGATAACCTTTTCACTTGCAGGTTGACTCGTCCTCAAGTAGCACTTCTTTTTTTTTTTTTATATTAAATAAAAAATGGAAAACAAAAGGTATGAAATTTTAAAAATTAATATATTGATAAATGGCTTATTTTATTATATATTTTTTAAATTCATTCAGTCAAATATTTGTATTTAAAATTTTATGCTTCTTTCTTCTTTTGCCTTTTCTTTTTCCCCCCTTGCCAAATTCTCATTCCAAACATAACCTTTAAAAATCATATTTGTCTAGCTCTTTCTGTTAAGAAGAAGCTTGTCTGCACCAAGATAGCGTTAGACATGCCGTCAACCCCTACATATAGAAGGAAAAAAAAAAAATAACAAGCGAAGAAATTTTGAGCATTAATTCTGTAGGAGTACATAAATTTCTCAGGCCTATGATCCAGGTCATCAAATTTACATAAACCTAGTACAGAATAAGTTCTCGCATCACATTACAGGTCTTTCCTTGTCTTTTTTGTTTGGTAAGATGAACAATTCATATATTGGGACTACAGCTTTACACATACCAAAAATTAAACTCAATCCGAATCGGAGAATACATCAAAATGTGGATCCAGTGTCTTAACCTTCTTAGACAGTATCTTTCCCATATCTTCTAATTCATCTTTCCAGCTTCTGACCAACTTGGCTCCAAGAGCCCCTCGCTGAATCCCAAACCTCCGACGATTCCCCCAACTTATTCTACAAAAATGACAAAATTGTGTTTGAGGGTATCCCACCACATTGGTTGTGGAAGAGTTGGTGATCCTGTGAGGAAAAATCTCATTTTATGACTTAATTTTTTGAGATTAAAATAGGTACATCAGTTCATTGGGAAGAATGAGTTATTATTATCTCTGACTTAAGACTCCTGTTTGGGGCCTGAGATAGGCCCAAGTTCCACATATTAAAAAAAAAACAGTTGTCGTTTCCTCTTACTCAAGGTCACTATTTAGGGACTAAGATATGTCCAAGCTCGAAATAGGTTGAAGAGTTCAATGCATTGGCAGATTTTCGATAAGCAGCAGGATAGTGAGAGAACCATTGCCAGCTAATTTTGAGGGAGTCCAATTTGGGTTTACTTGAGTTTGTTCCCAACTATTAATGGTTTAATGCTGAGTTTGATTTTGAATTTTTGTATGAACTCAAATGTAGTTCAATAGAGAATAATTTAAATTTGAAATCCAACTTGTGAATAACATTACTAAATTAAAACAATACTGTTTAAAAAAAAATATAACAATATAATAAATTAATATCATAAAAAATTATTATAACAATATAATAAAAAAATACATCATTTTATCAAACTCATTCAAAAGATTTCGAACCACGTTTTTTAATTTTGAATTCAAACTCCGTGAATTCAAGAATAATTATAATATTTGGCTTAGAAAGTTTAATCAAAGGCAAAACAATTGCAAAACAGATCAATAGAAAAGGTTATACTTTTGATCATACAATATTTAATAGCATATAGAGACTATGAGATAGTTCAAGTGCTCAAAATTCATCCCCCACGAGATTATAAGTTGTGTGAGGTACGGCTAGATTTTGAGCCATGAACTGTGCGTAATGTAATGTTCAATGTCCTCAAAAGAAATTAATTTGTTTAATTATATGGTACTTTTTTTTTGTGAGGAGCATTAATTGCAATGACTTTAAAATATTTAAATATAATTGAGACAGTATAATCTTATTTAAAAATACATTAATTATTTAGTATTTTTATTAAAATTTAAAATATTCAAATTTAAATACAGATAAATAGAATGAAAATTCCAAACCCACACAATCACACACATAGTGAAAGTAATCACACAAGAGAATAACGAGGAAACCCTATCACAGGGAGAAAAAACCTCTATTTACAATCCCACTATCAACGGGTTACAAGACTCTACTCAGACTCTCTACGAATCACTCGCACGAATCCTTTCGTCACTCTTGCTCGAATCACTCGATAAACCCTACAAGTAGGCTTTCTGCCTCACACAGAAAGTGAAAAGAAAATACAAGATAAATTTAGAGAAAGAACATGAAAGCTCTCAATACTCAAAGACTCTTTCTCTAGGTCCCTATAATATGTTCTCCCACCTCTGACAATTACAGAGTTGGTTTCACATATATATAGGATTACAAAGTTGCCCTAGTTTGGCAAAATAGGAAATTGAATCCGAACAAAATATTCATAGCTCGATCCCTCGTGCTCCCATCCTCCAGCCTGCGACCTGCACTGGAATTTTTGCGCTTTAGGAAATAACACTGGCGCAGCCTCGCTCTCCCATCCTCCAACCTGCGGACCTCACTGGAATTTCTAAGACACCTTGGCGCACCCGCACGCTCCCTTCGGGCTGCCTGCGTGCTTGGGGCGCACCCGCGCGCTCCCCGCGCCGTGCCTGCGAGGTACACTGGAATTACATTCATGTTCCAGAAGGCTGCGTCCGAATTCCATTAGGTTTTGTAATCCTTCACACCAATTAGAATTCTTCAAAATCTTGGTCAACTTGATTCATTTTATCTCCTTAATTGTTTAGAATTCTTCAAATCTTCAATTTGCATCACTTTAGGAAACTTGAATAGCATTCCTAATTTAACTAAGATTTTGATTGGATTTGCCACAAGACTTTACAATCTCCCCCTTGGCAATTCTATATCAAAACTTAAGTTAAATTTTAAATTCTGCTCAAATTCTGCATTTTAAATTCTGCTCAAATTCTGCACGTACTGAACACACACATCAAGGCACCAAAATCTTACCAAAGCATACGACATAAAATATCATGCCACATAAGACATAAAATATCATGCCATACCCTAAACAAGTTCACATATTACATACATAACTTGAAATAACTCCCTCTTTTTGATATGGAAATGACAAGTGCACAAAAATAAGGCAAGATTAAACTGAAGACCCATGAGTATGGCATACATGACACGACCTCTTCTAAGTGTGACATCAGAATAATGTGAGGGAGGATCTCCTGCGCCCTGCCTACGAGGCTCTCAGGAAAATACATGTAAGTGCAAATTTGGACACATACAATCAAAACTAAAAAGAGATAGTAGAAGAATTCATTAAAAAATGTTAAAAAAAAACTTTTAATTCCACTATACCAATACATGTACATCAATCTCTCACCCTTCATAAATTCAAAGATTCACATTTTGATTTTCCAAGAAAATTGTCAATTCTGTGTCGAGAGGTGAAATAAGTCATAAAATTGAACAAATGCTTGTGCACGTGTGAGTTTTTGACTATAATATACATATAGGCTCCCCCTCAAACAAATCATAGACTCAAAAAGTTAAATTTGATGTACCAAATGAATTGAGAGCCAATCTTCCTTTTTTTTTTTTAAACACTTAGCGGCTTTCACACGCTTATGGGCAGGTAGCTATTCCTTAACAATCAACGAGTCATTAAGGGGCTTCTCACTGGTCCCACCGGTAGCCCTTTCCAAGTTTGTTTGTTTGTTTATGTTTTTTTTTTTTTTTTTTTTTTTTTTTTTTTTTTTTTATGATGCATAACTTTGATATGCACATATCAGGCTCCTCAACATTTTTTAAACACATCAAACAATAACCCTTGATTCATGGAAAAGAAGAGAAAGAGATATATGCATGTACAGTCAAGTGTAATAGGAAGCACTTCAAAATTATGACAAAAATAACCAAAACACTTCGTATCAATTTACAAGGAATGTGAAAATTATGAACTCATTGAAATCGATGAATTTGGAAGATTTAATGTACAGGTAACAGTATAGAAGTCATAAAATATTTTCAACTTAATCAATGAACTTCTAACTTATCTTTTAGATTTCAATGGTGTGTACAAATGCCTACAGATTTTCTTAGAGACTCAAAGCGAAGGGCATTTTGTGAAACAAAACAATTTAAATTTAACTTTCTAACCCAAATAGCTCTAGTTTTAAGACCAGTTGTCTTGACAGGTTTTTCCTCACGTTTTTGACTTTTTTGAAAATTCTTTTTCTCAACAAATTTGAAATTTGTACCTCTTCGAAATATTGGACTGTTTTGTTTTTGAAAAGGATGTGAGTTTTTGTAATAATCTTCTGAAAATTTTGAAAACACTTGAAATTTATTCTTCACAGGGACTTTAGGCTTCGGATTTTTTGAAAAATTTTTAACATGGTTTAAAGGAAGACCATAGAGTTTGTGACAGTTTGGGCGTATATGACCTTTGATTCCACAATGGTGACAAATAGATACAAAGGATTGGGATCTAGCAAAATGCGTACCTTTCACTATGTGAAGAGGATACTGATAGTGTTTATTCTTTTCAAAACTCTTCTTTGGTGGTGCAACAGACTTAGGGAAGGTCTTTGGATTGGCTGCAGGTTTTGAAACAACCTTTGCTACTACTGAAGGTGCTGATGATGATGAAACAATTGTACTTTTCCCTCCAGTGTAGCCTAAGCCTGCTTTGTCTCCATGTGTTCGTTGTTGGCTCCAAATTTCTTCTAGCTTTTGAGAACTGTTGTTCATTCTTTCAATTATCTTCTCATCACTCTTGATCTTTTCTTTCAGTTTACTGACCTCATCCTGAAGTTCTTCAACAACTTTCTCCAATTCATCAATCTTTTTATTCTTTTCTTCAAGTTTTTCTTTGAACTTTTCTGCACTATGAGACTGAGAAGTTTTGTCAGATTCCAAAATAGATATTTTACCTGTGAGCTTTTCATTCTCTGTCTTCAAGGAATCTCGTTCACTTCGAAGTTTACAGTTTCGGGTATGTTGGGCTTGTCTTTGTTTATTCACCTTACTGTATTCAACAATTAAAGCATCATATGCTACTTGCAAATCATTGTTGAATTCATCCTCAGAGTCATCATCTTCATGATTAGATATATCGGTGTCGCTTTGAGATCCAGATGGAGTTCCTGCAGACGAAGAGTGAGACGCCATAAAAGCAACAAAATTACCTTCATCGTTTGAGGATACTGCTGAAGATGATTCATCTGAACTGGATTCATCATCTAATGTAGCATTCATGACTTTGACTTGTTTTTTTTCATCTTTTTGTTTGCACAGTCTTGAGCAAAGTGTCCATATCCATGACACTCAAAACAGTTGATCTTGTTCTTTTTGTTTTCTTCCCCAGATTCAATCTTCTTGATCTTCTTTCCTTTTTCTTGAGATTGTGACTCATTCTTGTTATTCTTATTAAATAAACCCTTCTTCCTCATATATCTTACGAATCTTTTAGCCACAAGCGCCATTTCTTTATCCGACTCCTCTTCATCACTTTCTTCTTCCACTGTCTTTAGAGCAAAACCTTTTGACACTTTGCGAGGTTTCACCATATTTGCTTCAAACGTTTGCAAGGATCCCACAAGGTCTTCTATTCTCATGGAGTTCACATCTCTGACTTCTTCTATTGCCGTAACTTTAGAATCAAACACTCGTGGAAGAGAACGTAAAATTTTACGTACCACTTTGTATTCTGGAATAGGTTCTCCAAGGTTGTGGCATGAATTAACAATGTGACTGAGCCGGACGTAAAAGTCATCAAACCTTTCGTCTTCATTCATCCTTATTCCCTCAAACTCAGAAGTGAGTTTTTGAAGCTTGCTGGTTTTGACTTGTTCGTTCCATTCGTGTGTACTTTGCAGAATTAACCATGCTTTTCGGGCACTCGTACAACTGGAGATGCGGCAGAATTCATTAGGACAAACTGCAGAAAATATGGCACTCAAGGCTTTGAAGTTCCACTCCGAACTCTCTTGCTCAGTTTTAGTCCACGTCTGAATTGACTTTTGTTCGATTCTTCCGTCAACTTCATGGGTCGGTTCTTCCCATCCTTTAACTATTGACATCCAGACTTTGTAATTAATTCCCAAAAGAAAAGCTTGTATTCGTACCTTCCAGTATGAATAGTTTGAGCCGTCAAACCAAGGGGGTCTAGTGCTTGAACCTCCTTCACGTGGTGGATCCATTGGTTTGGACGAAGATCTTCACTCAAGAACTTAGAGTGACCTGCTCTGATACCAATTGAAAATTCCAAACCCACACAATCACACACATAGTGAAAGTAATCACACAAGAGAATAACGAGGAAACCCTATCACAGGGAGAAAAAACCTCTATTTACAATCCCACTATCAACGGGTTACAACACTCTACTCAGACTCTCTACGAATCACTCGCACGAATCCTTTCGTCACTCTTGCTCGAATCACTCGATAAACCCTACAAGTAGGCTTTCTGCCTCACACAGAAAGTGAAAAGAAAATACAAGATAAATTTAGAGAAAGAACATGAAAGCTCTCAATACTCAAAGACTCTTTCTCTAGGTCCCTATAATATGTTCTCCCACCTCTGACAATTACAGAGTTGGTTTCACATATATATAGGATTACAAAGTTGCCCTAGTTTGGCAAAATAGGAAATTGAATCCGAACAAAATATTCATAGCTCGATCCCTCGTGCTCCCATCCTCCAGCCTGCGACCTGCACTGGAATTTTTGCGCTTTAGGAAATAACACTGGCGCAGCCTCGCTCTCCCATCCTCCAACCTGCGGACCTCACTGGAATTTCTAAGACACCTTGGCGCACCCGCACGCTCCCTTCGGGCTGCCTGCGTGCTTGGGGCGCACCCGCGCGCTCCCCGCGCCGTGCCTGCGAGGTACACTGGAATTCCATTCATGTTCCAGAAGGCTGCGTCCGAATTCCATTAGGTTTTGTAATCCTTCACACCAATTAGAATTCTTCAAAATCTTGGTCAACTTGATTCATTTTATCTCCTTAATTGTTTAGAATTCTTCAAATCTTCAATTTGCATCACTTTAGGAAACTTGAATAGCATTCCTAATTTAACTAAGATTTTGATTGAATTTGCCACAAGACTTTACATAGAAAACCACACAAATCCACAATAATTATAAAACTGGGCATGATTGTCACCTACTAATTTTTTTTTTTAAAATATCTAAGGTATTTGAATTAATTTACACACCTCAATTAATTTTTAAAATTTTAAATTTAACGGCGAAATAAGCTCTACAGTAACACTGGTAACCCAGCATTTCCATTCATTTACTCATTGGCATAGAGTGAACTCCCCAACCCCCGGGAAATCCGGTCAAAACGCTTAGCTAACATCGAAATTAAAGCCTTCTTTATCATTTCCTGTTTACTTCCACGTGCAGCTTGATCCAATATTATCGCCAACAACTTCGGTGATGATTTTGGCGCTAGCAAAATTCCTCTCTTCGCATCATTGCATTTACGGCGACGGCAACCTGTAAATTTCATGCTCGTCATTTGAGTCAAATTAAGGTTGTATATTTCACCGGTTTGATAGTATATTTATAATTTTTACTTAATTAACGTATCATATCATATAACCGTGATAACATAGTATCGTTGTAATATTAAATATTTTTCTTTTAAGTTTAGAAAAAGTACGATGATTTTTGCACGATTGTGCTAGTCGTACATTTTATTAAATTAATCTTTATTCTATGGATTATACAAAATGATACCAAATTAAAATTTTTTAATAATAATTAAGTACTATTAGAATGGTATATCAACAACACTTACGTAACAGAAAAATTTTTAATGAATTATTGTTTTTAAACGATAAATTTTTGAACTTGTCACATCATTTTAATATTTTTATGATATATTTTTTTGGTAACAATATATATTATTTAATTGTAGACGATATAAAATTTAGGAATTTGTTTAATAAAATCTTTGAAATTAAGGCTCAGTTTGACACCTGTGGTTATTAGTTTCAATAGTAGTTAGTTGCTATAGTAGTTAATCAAATTTATCCTCTTACATTTTAACTTTTTTTTTTTTAACTTTTAAGGATAAAAATGTCAAATTAACTAAAAATTAAAAATCTACTTTTGAAAAAGTTATTTTTTTTCTTTCCCAAACACATAAGTAACTGACTTATTTTTAATTAACTAAATAATTAGATAAAAATAAGTTAGTTTCTTCCCAAACCAGGCCTAACATTATGCAACACAGTAGTGCAAACGGCAGGGCGGCCACTGTATTCAACCGGGGCTTTATTTCTTTTGTGAAGCGTGCAATAAATCGCCAAGTGATTATTGTAAGAAGTTTCGAAAAATTATTAACTAATCATGGGATCGTGGACATTCATAAAAGGATAAACATAAAACGAGGGGAGGACAAAAGTGTAAATAAGTTGAAATTGAAGGGCTATTTGTTTGACTGCAAGCTTCAACAGGGTCATTACACGTGCAGAGAAGGGCGATCTGGGTGGGGATTAGGAAGCACAGGGACAAAGTGGTAAACTTATCATTAAAACGGGTTCCCAACTTTCTAATCGAGTAGATCCCAACCTGCATCTGAATGGCAGAGAATAGACGAATCCTGGCTTTTCCAATTAGAAGCGCCCCAGTGCCATCCGTATATATATACCTCTGAAGACGCCATGAGAATGGCTGACTATCTTTCTCTCTCTTCTCGTTTCTCTCTCTATATCCCTGTGTTAAATATATGCGTGTATACAATGGAGTGATCCTGTGCCTTTTCTCCGTGTTTTGGATCGTGGAGGTTGAAGATCGGATCGAGCGCCCGAGCCCTACGCACTCAGCTGCCTCGGTCGAAAGAAGGTTTGTCGAATCTCGCACCATTTTCGACGCTAAAATGAAGATGATTCGATTTCGCACCATTTTCTCGCACCATTTATGTAGGGAGTTTAAGATCATCAATTTTTGAGCGTTTGGAATTCGAGATCACCAGTTTGTTTTAGTGTTTCTTTGTCTATAGGAGATTATATGGAAAGTTTTGGAGAGAGAGAGAGAGAGAGAATAATTAATACTGTGTTTATGTAATAGTATTTTTCGATTTGAATAGGTATAATTAGTATGAAGCTAACCAATTCGTGATTTATTATTATTATTGTGTTTTTGGTTGAAAAAAAAAAAGGATCTCGAGAGGATTTTTTGTGAATATTTGGTGTTATCCAAATTAACGAATTGGCAGTCAAAGAAATTTATCATCTTTCAAATTGACAAGGTTGAGATGGAGAGATGATAGGTTGTTCTTGAACCTTTGTTGGCAGTTCACATCTTAGATATGAACCTTACACGACTGGTAATTATTGTAACTATAGTTTGGATCGCTACAACGTTAATTGCCTTCTGTGTTTACAACTGACTTGAGATCTTAGACTTGCCTTTGTGTTAATTATGAAGTCACCTAATGTAATTAATTATTTCTACATCTGATTTTTGAACCACTTTTATCAATAATGTCTGTTGTTGGTATAGAAATTTCTTAACTTCGATACTTTATATAAGCCACATTTTATTCACGTTCTCTCTATTTTTCATTATCATTTCTGGGTTTCATACCTTTATATAGATAACTGTTTGATTATAATTATCAGTTCTATTTAACATAGCTGAATTACGTGAATATATTGCAGCACAGTGATCAAATTGTTGATTACTTCACAGATATGGAATGATATTCATCCGGTTTGAGTTTATGTCACAGCATCAACAAAGAAGATGTCATCGTCAAACTCCCCTTGTGCTGCCTGCAAAATTCGCAGGCAAAAATGCACTCAAGAGTGTGTGTTTGCACCCTATTTTCCTCCGGACCAGCCTCAAAAATTTATCAACGTTCACCAAGTCTTTGGCGCAAGCAATGTCTCTAAAATCCTCAATGAGCTCGACGCTGTCCATCGCGAAGATGCGGTTAATTCCCTTGCCTACGAAGCTGAAGCTCGCCTTCGTGACCCGGTTTATGGTTGCGTTGGTCTCATATCCATCCTCCAACACAAGCTGAAGCAAATCCAGTTCGACCTGCACAATGCGAGGAAAGAATTGGCCGAGTACGTTGGTGCACCGGGGCTGCTACCCATCCTTCCGCACGGTGGTTTCGTGCAACACCACCCAAACAATCTATCATCGTCTACGGTGATGCCTTACAACATGCCACAGATGATGAGTTTGTCCTCAGGAACTTCGAATAGCTCTCATCAGCAATTTATGATTCGTGAGCCGCACCAGCAAATGCAGAATCATCAGCAGCTGCTAGATAGCCAGCCGCTGGCTGCCGTAGTGGTAGCCAGAGAGCAGCAGATGATGAGGGCCTACGAACATCAGCATCAGCAGCAACAAGAGTTTGTGAGATTTAATGGTGGATTTGACCCATCCGGACCAGTAGGCGCAAATGGGTCCAACCAGATGAGTACCGCTGCTATGTCACCTTCTTTGGCTTTGGGTTCTTTCGACAGCTCTTATCAAATTCAGCAACAGCAACAAGAGAGTAATCTTGACCTTCAGCTTCAGTCCCAGCTTATAATTCACAAAACCCAGCAACAACAGAGGTCTGGAGGTGAGGAGGGTAGGAGTGTTGGTCCATCTTGATCTATTGAAGCTGCCCTTTACGCTTGTTTCAACGATTTTTTTCCCCTCCAGGTGACTTTCTCTTTTCCCTGTAAGATTATATGTAGATGAACACATAATATTTAATTAAATATTTAGAATCTTTATCTTCACCGTATTCACGTACTCTGTTTACTTAATATAATCAAGAATACATATCTTAAATTATTGTTATGAAAATCTGAATGTAAAAATTATCTCAAAAATTATTGTTCTTAAATTTTTTCCTTTTAACAAAATAAAACGTTTTTGGAAATTAAAGTTTTTCTCTCTTATTTTATAAATCCTAATGTGATAATTTTAATGTGCATGGATCAATAGAATTCATTTACTATTTATAGGGAGAGAGGGGACCTAATTTCCTAATTAGTCATTTAATTTTTACCATCCATCAAAGTAGGATATGGTTAGAAAATTAACTCACAATCTTTTGTCAATAATAACTTTCTGAAAAATTTTTTTTATCAAATTTGACTTCTTATATAGACTACTTTAATTAGAACACTCATTATAAGAATTAAATATTAATTAATTCTAACATTCCCCTCTTATTTGCGCCCATGATGACGAAGGCATAGAGATATACCTAAATTTGGCTTATATTTTTTCACATGAAGAGACCGATATTCTCCATGTGAAAAGTGACACTAGTTTTTCTAGAGTTGGGGAGAAACTCGCAGCTGCTATCTATGAGTGCGCACTGGGTGAAATTCATCCCGTAACCCTATCCGACAAAGAACCACGAGGAGGTAAATCAAGACACTAGCTCTTAATTTTGTTGTAAACTGCAGAAGAGTTCTGTATAAGAGAATTATTGATGTCACATTCCGTAATCCTAACTGCTACTTGTAATTTTAGGCCATAATTGATTAAACCTAGCTATATATTACTTTTTTAGAGGTTCTTCTGAGTTGAAATTTTTTTATTAGCATGTGTTGTCAGTGATATTATGAGTGAGCTCTTTATTTGCCAAAAAGAAAACCAAACTGGACAAAAGGATGAAATTAATTTGCATTGCACAACCCAAGGGACAATAAATAGGTTTTACACGGAAGAGTCTTCAGGAGGAATTATTTCTGCCAATCTAAATGTGACATAGCGCCACAATTAATTGAAAGTTATTGTGGAACCCACTTAATATAAAAATGAACTACATGTTTTAATTAGATTGCAAGGCATAATAATTTTTTGTTTTATAAGCTGAGTCATTATTATGCTGTGTTTCGTGTCATTGACTCATTGGTAGCTCAAAAAGGCGTAAGAATAGAATTTTAAACAAGGACCATGTTTGAAATGTGAAACAATAAGAATAACAACTGTGCATATTTTAAATAAGTTAGTACAGATACTTGAGCTACAAGTTGTTTCATCACTTCATATCCTTAATCCACGTACCATGGTCGCGTTTGGAAGGAGAAAAAAATGGGGGTTAATTTTTTTAATAATTCTGTACTAGCCAGTTAGCTATTAAAAAAATTATTTTTTTATATTTAAAAAAGAAAAAATTAACATTTTAATAGTCAACTTTTTACTTTTTTTTTTATTAATTTTATATTGTTATCTTTCATTATTTCAAAAAAGTTTAAATTATAAGGAGATAAATTCAATTATTTTAAATTGAGCAGGTAGAAACTATAATTTCTCAAGCAAAATACTTAGCACATTATGAATACTTCCAATCCAGCCCCACTAGCATTATAATTAGTCCTCCCCTTTTTGTTTTCTAGGTGCAGCTCATTCCTGCAGTGTATGAGCGTAGAGGGATGTTTGCGCACAGGAAGGTTAAAGTTCAAAGCTGACTGGTATTGGAGGTTGAAGAAGACTCTTTATTCGGAATGGCATTTTAAATGTAGGAGCTAGCTGCATCGATTTCAAAGTTTCTCATTTGGCTTCTACTTGCAAATTAAGACATTTAGACTTTTGGATGTAAATAAGTTCTAGAAACCTTCACGCCTTTCCTCTCTTTTTTTTTTTTCTTGGCTCTTTGACACGTACAAGAAGTGAATGGCAGTCCTCAGACATTATGGATTGTGCTGTAAAACTTTAAATATTTTACGGTTTGATTTGCTAAGGTTTTTACTAGGTAGTTGGGTTACTTATGATTTTTTAAAGGTGAGTATGCATGTTGGAATTATTGTATCTAATCATGATCGGGTTCGTAGATTTTGGCGGCCGCCGTGCATTTGAATATTATTGTATCTTAACCTTAAGGAAGAGTTTGAAATGACAAAAAGAGATAAAATTTAATAAAAGTTGTAAGTTTATAATTTGTACAGTAAAATAAAAAATAAATAACTTTTAGAAGTTTTTAATATTTTTAAGCGATTTTCGAAATTCCAAATGAAAATTAAGTGAACTTGTTATAATATACTCTTAATTATGTAAATGCCCTTAACTACCAATCAAAACTGAAATTTAAGAGCATGTGCAGCAGAAGAGGTAAAGAAACATTTTCGGTATTTTTGCTACCCAATATGAAGAAAAATCTCCTGCACCAATCTCTCCAAATTCGAAGGTATTTTTCCTCCTTCTACAATGAATCGTTTTTTTTGTTGAGGTACTATTCACGAGCGATTTAATTTTTTAGTATTCTCTTCTTCTCTCCCGCGCTTCTCTTCTTCACACCATACAAACATCTGGTTCGGAATCTCACGAAGAACCCAAAACTTGATCGCACTCAAGGGCCACTAACAAAAGGTTCTGGTGGATATCGCTTTGCTGCTCATGAGTGCGGTCTTGCTTTTTTAGATCTACAGGTGACTGTTGGGCTCAAACTTCAGGAAGCAAAAATGTCGTTGGGCTCCAATTTTGGAAAACTAATTTTTGAAAAATTAATTTTTTAATAGATAATTGGTAAAATGCTTAGCATTGGTGTGGCTTGAAAAAAAATTACTAGCTAAACCCAAAATTTGCACTGCTTACTAGATAATTTAACTATCTATTGGTGCACTTGCTCTAAGGAGAAAAACAGCATGGAGGATAACTTTTTCACTTGCAGGGTGACCTGTCCTCAAGTAGCACTTCTTTTGCTTATATTAGATAAAAAATGAAAAACAAAAGGCTTGAAATTTTAAAAATTAATATATTGATAAATGACTTACTTTATTATATGTTTTTTTAATTCATTCAATCAAATATTTGTATTTAAAATTTTATATTTCTTGCCTCTTTCACGTTTTCCAAATTCTTACTCTAAACATAGTTTTTAGGGCCCAATTGGAAGGTACTAAAATTTCAGGGGGATAAGTTTTAGAGGGGGTATAAGATAAGAGGGGGTATTATTTTTAAAGAGTTGGCCCACATTGATGTGATGTTTATGGAGGGGATAACTTTTGACTTGGTTTGGATGTTTTATAAATAGGAGTAGGTGAATGATGGAAAAAATAATCAAATGACTCTTTTACCCTTGTGATGTCCCAAACTTGATTACCTATTAAATTAAACTTGTTTACCCAAACTTAATTATATGTTTATGTCAATTATATAATTTGAAAACCAACTAGTACAAATTAATTTTAGACAAATTAATTATAAATAAATTATGTTATTAATAAATTAAAATTTATAAAATATATAAATTAGTTTCGTAGACAATAACATTCCAATTTATCCGAAACTTCCTTAGTCGCTTATTTTTTCTCCTTATTTAAAAAAATCAATATATGTGCAATTTTGTATAAATTTGCTAAAAAATAATATTATTATATTTGCTAAAAAATAATATTATTATCTTAAAATCACTTCACCTCTTATTTGGAAAAAATGTATTTTTTTAATCACACGACCCCTTATTTGGAAAAAAATTATATATTTTTATTTTTATTAATATAAATTTTAATACATTTTTTCATTAGAAAAAAAGAATTTATTTCTAATATAAAATACATTTTGTAGGTGAGAAGGGGGATGAGAAGAGGCATAATGGTCCAATTTAGTCCATATAAGGGAGGATAATTTTTGGAGAGCTCAAACCTTCTCCAAAAATAATACACCTTCTTTCAAGATTAAGATAGCAGAATAATTTTTAGAAGAGAGAAATTTTACTTCCCAAACCAAGCAAGAAAACATTACATCGAAACTTATAAGGGTATATTATTTATGGAGGCCACATTTTGTAGTATCCAATTGGCTCCTTAAAAATCACAATTGTCGAGCTGTTTCTATTAAGAAGAAGCTTGTCTGCACCAAGATAGCATTAGGCACACCATCAACCCCTAAATATAGAAGGGAAAAAAAAAAAAAAAAACAAAACAAGCGAAGAAATTTTGAGCATTAACTCTGTAGGAGTATTAAAAATTTCTCAAGCCTATGATCCAGGTTATCAAATTTACATAACTTAGTACAGAAGAAGTTCTCACGTCACATTACAATTTTTTCTTTGTCCCTTTTGTTTGGTAAGATGAAAAATTCATACACTGGGACTACAACTTTACACATACCAAAAATTAAACTCAATTCGAATCAGAGAATACATCAGAATGTGGATTCAGGATCTTAACTATCTTGACAGTGTCTCTCCATGTCTTCTAATTCATCTTTCCCAAAACCTCAGCTTCTGACTAACTCGGCTCCAAGAGTCCCTCGCTGAGTTCCAAACCTCCGAAGGTTCCCCCAGCCTTTTTTGCAAAAATGGCAAGATTGTGTTGGGGGTCTCCCACCACTTCAGTCGTGGGAGGGTTGGTGATCATGTGAGAGAAAGTCTCATTTTACAAACTAATTTTTTGGGGTTAAAATAGGTCTAAGACTTCCTAACAACTGATATCAAAATTTAAGTTTACCATTAATTTCATCTCACCAGAAAAAACGAGTTATCGTCATCTCTGATCCAAGACCTCCATTTCGGGCCTAAGATAAGCCCAAACTCCACTCATTGGAAAGAACGAGTTATCGGTACCTCTAATTTAAGATCCCCATTTGGGGCCTAAGACAGGCCTAAGCTCGAAATAGGTTGAGGAGTTAATGTATTGGCAGATTTTCGATAAGAGAATCATTGCCAGCTATTTTTGAGGGAGTCCAGTTTTTGGTTTACCTGAGTTTGTTCCCAACTATTAATGGTTAAATATTGAGTTTGAGTCTAATTTTTTTTACGAACTCAAATGTAATTCAATAGAGAATAATTTGAATTTGAAATCTGACTTGTGAATAACACTACTAAATTAAAACAATACCATTTCAATATAAAATATAATAAATTAATATCATAAAAATATAAAAAAATATATATTATTTTATCATATTGATTTAAAAGATTTCGAATCACGTTTTTTAATTTCAAATTCAAACTCTGTGAATTCAAGAATAATTATAATACTTGGCTCAAGAAAATTTAATCAAAGGCAACCCAATCGGATAACAGATCAATAGAAAAGGTTATAGTTTTGATCAAACAATATTTAATACCATATGGAGACTATGAGATAGTTCAAGTGCTTAAAACTCATCTCCCCCAATGTTATAAGTTGTGTGAGGTACGGTTGGATTTTGAGCCATGAACTGTACGTAATGTAATGTTCAATATTCTCAAAAGAAATTAATTTGTTTAATTATACAGTACCATATATATTTTTTTTGTAAGGAGCATTAATTGCAATGACTTTAAAATATTTAAATATAATTGAGACAGCATAATTTTATTTAAAAATACATTAATTATTTAGTATTTTTATTAAACTTTAAAATATTTAAATTTAAATAAAGATAAATAGAAAACCACACAAATCCACAATAATTATAAAAAAATAGCATGATTGTCACCTACTAACTTTTTTTTTTAAATATTTAAGGTGGCATTTGGCTTACTTTTGCGTTTTCTATTTTCTGTTTTTGTTTTATGTGTTAAAAATCTTAAAACAAAGAAAATAATTTTCTTTGTTTTGAGATTTTTTTTATTTTTTGTTAAAAACTCTCAAAATGACTTTTTATCATTTTTTATTTTATGTGTAAACTCATTTTCAATTTTTGAAAATACAAGTAACCAAATAAATTTTGAATTGTTTTCTTCATTTTTAAAGGTACCAAATGAAAAATGAGCTCAAAAGGGAAAACAGAAAATTAAAACAGAAAACAATAAATAGAAAAACAAACCAAATCACACCAGGTATTTAAATCAATTTACACATCTCAATTAATTTCTAAAATTTTAAATTTAACGGCGAAATAAGTTCTACAGTAGCGCTAGTAACCTAGCATTTCCATTCATTTACTCATTTGTATAGAGTGAACTTCCCAACGGGTTCCAGAGGGCTGCAGTGAAGAAATTTACTGCAGGGGTTAGAGTGAAAAAATGAAGGGTTGAGATTCATTTTCACTTTAATAACACGCGACTTTTTACATTCTGCATTAATTGTGTTTCAATCAGATTTTTTTAGCTTTTATTTTTATTTTGAAAATAATTTTAATTAAATTAAATTAGAACCATTCGATTAAAAATAATCAAATCTAAACCTTTGATTTTTCACTGCAGTCCCTGCAGTGGAACCCCTCCCGAACCCCTAGGAAATAGGTTCCAGGGGGCTGCAATGGAAAAATTCACTGCAGGGGCTACAGTGGGTAAATCAACGGCAAAGATGTGATAGTATTAAATCTAATGGTCTTAATTTATTGTAATAAAATTAAATTTAAAATAAAAATAAAAGTCAGACAAAATTTGATTGGAACATAATTAATGAGAAATATGAAAAGACATATCTTATTTTAATATTATCACATCTTGGCCATTGATTTATCTACTGCAACTCCTACAGTGAATTTTTTCACTGCAGCCTCTTAGAACCCGAGAAATCCGGTCAAAACGCTTAGCTAACATCGAAATTAAAGCCTTCTTTATCATTTCCTGTCTTACTTCCACGTGCAGCTTGATCCAATATTATCGCCAACAACTTCTGTGATGATTTTTGTGCTAGCAAAATTCCTCTCTTCGCATCATTGCATTTATGGCGACGGCAACCTGTAAATTTCAGGCTCGTGATTTGAGTCAAATTAAGGTTGTTACAATTTGGTCAATATTGTTACTTTTGGTTGATATCCTTATAGATCTCAATCATTTTTGGCCTCAAAACAAGTCCAATATAATTACGTACACGTATTATGTATCATGTTATTTTAAGAGAAAAAAATTAATATTTTAATTTTAAAACTCAACAATATTGATGATAAGAATTTAATACAGCACGTGTTTATCAGTTGTGCACGTAATTCGATGATTTAATTCAGTTTAATATTAAAATTGGTTTTAAATTGAACTTATAAATCATCAGTTTAAAAGATTTTAAAATTATAAATAAATTATTTAATTAAGAAAATCGAATTAAATGGACCTATTAATTTCGATTTGGTTTAAAAGCTTCACGCTAAACTTGTAATTAAAAAAAAAAAAAAAAAAAGAGGCATGTGCGTCCATGAATGACACTCTAGTTACCGTCATTTAATAAAATTTTTTTATAATTTAGTTTAGAAGAATGAGTGATAGTTTTTTTATATTTTTTAAATAAGAATTATAAATTTAAAGTAAAATATAATATATTATATTTAATACTATTAATTTGATTTAATTTACTGATCTCTCGTACTATGTGTCAAACCAAATAGATTAATTTTTTAAATCATAATTGAATTATTGATTCAAAAAAAATTTAACCAAATCAAAGGAATTGATTTACTTCAATTCGAAAATTTGACCGGTTTGATAGTACATTTATAATTTTTACTTAATTAACTTATCATATCATATAACTGTGATAACATAGTATCGTTGTAATATTGAATATTTTTCTTTTAAGTTTAGAAAAGGTACGATAGCTTTTGCACGACTATGCTAGTCGTACATTTTATTAAATCAATCTTTATTCTATGGATTATACAAAATGATACCAAATTAAAATTTTTTAATAATAGTTAAGTACTATTAGAATGGTATATCAACAACACTTCCGTAACGGAAAACTTTTTAATGAATTATTGTTTGTAAATAATAAATTTTTGAACTTGTCACATCATTTTAATATTTTTTATGATAAATTTTTTTGATAACAATATATATCATTTAACTGTAGGCGACATAAAATTTAGGAATTTGTTTAATAAAATTTTTTAAATGAAGACTTGGTTTGACATATGTGACTATTAGTTTCAACAGTAGCTAGCTGCTACAGTAGTTAGTCAAATTTATCTTATTGCATTTTAATTTTTTTTAAACTTTCAAGGGTAAAAATGTCAAATTAATCAAAAGTAAAAATTCACTTTTAAAAAATCTACTTTTTTTTTTTGAATATAAAAGTAACTGATTTATTTTTAATTAACTAAATACTTAGGTAAAAATAAGCCAGTTTCTTCCCATACCAAGCCTAACATTATGCAACACAATGGTGCAAACGGCAGGGCGGCGACTGTATTCAACCAGGGCTTTATTTCTTTTGTGAAGCGTGCAATAAATCGCCAAGTGATTATTGTAAGAAGTTTCGAAAAATTATTAACTCACCATGGGATCGTGGATATTCATAGGCTGTGTTTGGCGTGTAGTATTTTGCTGAAAATCTCTAAAAATTTTTATAAATCTCTATTAATTTTATATCACATCAATTTTTTTCTTTCATTGTACGCATTACGAACTCTCCTCAAACCACAATTTATCTCAATTTATCTCATTTTTTCTTTCTCCAAACAAACCCATAAAAGGGTAAACATAAAACGAGAGGAGGACAAAAGTGTAAATAAGTTGAAATTGGAGGGCTATTTGTTTGACTGCAAGCTTCAACAGGGTCATTACACGTGCAGAGAAGGGCGATCTGCGTGGGGATTAGGAAGCACAGGGACAAAGTGGTAAACTTATCATTAAAACGGGTTCCCAACTTTCTAATCGAGTAGATCCCAACCTGCATCTGAATGGCAGAGAATAGACGAATCCTGGCTTTTCCAATTAGAAGCGCCCCAGTGCCATCCGTATATATATACCTCTGAAGACGCCATGGGAATGGCTGACTATATTTCTCTCTCTATATCCCTGTGTTAAATATATACGTGTATACAATGGAGTGATCCTGTGCTTTTTCTCCGTTTTGGATCGTGGAAGTTGAAGATCGGATCGAGCGCCCGAGCCCTACGCACTCAGCTGCCTCGGTCGAAAGAAGGTTTGTCGAATCTCGCACCATTTTCGACGCTAAAATGAAGATGATTCGATTTCGAACCATTTTCTCGCACCATTTATGTAGGGAGTTTGAGATCGTCAGTTTTTGAGCGTTTAGAATTTGAGATCATCAGTTTGTTTTAGCGTTTCTTTGTCTATAGGAGATGATATGGAAGGTTTTGGAGAGAGAGAGAGAGAGAGAATAATTAAGACTGTGTATATATAATAGTATTTTTCGATCTGAATAGGTATAATTCGTATGAAGCTAACCAATTCGTGATTTATTATTATTTTTGTGTTTTTGGTTGGAAAAAAAAAAAAAGGGAACTTGAGAGGATTTTTTGTGAATATTTAATGCTATCCAAATTAATGAATTGGCAGTCAAAGAAATTTATCATCTTTCAACTTGACGAGGCTGAGATGGAGAGATGATAGGTTGTTCTTGAACCTTTGTTGGCAGTTCACATCTTAGATATGAACCTTACACTATTGGTAATTATTGTAACTATAGTTTGGATCGCTATAACGTTAATTGATTCTAAATCTGTGTTTACATTGACTTGAGATCTTAGACTTGCCTTTGTATTAATTATGAAGCCACCTTATGTAATTAATTATTTCTATATCTGATTTTTGAACCACTTTTACCAATAATGTCTGTTTTTGGTGTAGAAATTTCTTAACTTTATATAAACTACATTTCATTAATGTTGTCTCTATTTTTCATAGTCATTTCTGGCCTTCTGGGTTTCATTTCTTTATATATAGGTAACTCTTTGATTATAATTATCACTTCTGGTTAACATAGATGAATAACATAAATATATTACAGCACAGCGATCAAATTGTTGATAACTCTACAGATGTGGAATGATATTCATCTGGTTTGAGTTTATGTTACAGCATCAACAAAGAAGATGTCATCGTCAAACTCCCCTTGTGCTGCCTGCAAATTCCTTAGGCGAAAATGCACTCAAGAGTGTGTGTTTGCACCCTATTTTCCTCCGGACCAGCCTCAAAAATTTGCCAGCGTCCACAAAGTTTTTGGCGCAAGCAATGTCTCTAAAATCCTCAATGAGCTCAACGCTGTTCATCGTGAAGATGCTGTCAATTCCCTTGCCTATGAAGCTGAAGCTCGCCTTCGTGACCCGGTTTATGGTTGCGTTGGTCTCATATCCATCCTCCAACACAAGCTGAAGCAAATCCAGTTCGATCTGCACAATGCGAGGAAAGAATTGGCCGAGTACGTTGGTGCACCGGGGCTGTTACCCATCCTTCCGCACGGTGGTTTCGTGCAACACCACCCAAACAATCTATCATCGTCTACGGTGATGCCTTACAACATGTCGCCGATGATGAGTCTGTCCTCAGGAACTTCGAATAGCTCTCATCAGCAATTTGTGATTCGTGAGCCACACCATCAGTTGCAGAATCATCAACAGTTGCTAGATGGTCAGCCGCTGGCTGCCGTTGTGGCAGCAAGAGAGCAGCAAATGATGAGAGCGTACGAACATCAACATCAGCAGCAACAAGAGCTTACGAGATTTAATGGTGGATTCGATCCATCCGGACCAGTAGGTGCAAATGGGCTCAACCAGATGAGCACTGTTGCTATGTCACCTTCGTTGGCTTTGGGTTCTTTTGACAGCTCCTACCAGATTCAGCAACAGCAACAAGTGAGTGATCTTGACCTTCAGTTTCAGTCCCAACTTTTAATTCACGAAACCCAGCAGCAACAGAGGTCTGGAAGTGAGGAGGGTCGGAGTGTTGGTCCATCTTGATCTATTGAAGCCGCCCTCTATTCTTGTTCCAACAAATTTTTTTCCCCCCCTTCCCTGCAGGTAACTCCCTCTTTTCCGTTCTTGTTTGTGCACATGACGATGGTGGTGTAGAGACATATGCCTAAATTTGGCTCATAATTTTTCACATGAAGAGACTGATTCTCTCCATGTGAAAAGTGAAACTAACTCTTAATTTGGTTGTATACTGCAGAAGGGTTCTGGTTAAGAGAATTATTGATTTCACATTCGGTAATCCTAACTCCTACTTGTAATTTCAGCACAAAATTTATTAAAAACCTAGCTATTCTTAGAGGTTCTTCTGAGTTGAAATTTTTTATTAGCATGTTCCTGGCGATATTACAAGTGAGCTCTTTATTTGCCAAAAAGAAAACCATCCCGACAAAATGACGAAATCTGTATTGCACGAACCAAGGGACAATAAATAGGTTTACTAGGAAGAGTCTACAGGAGGAATTGTTTTATGCCAATCTAAATATGACATAGTGCAACAATTAAAATTAATGTGGAACCCACTTAATATAAAAATGAACTATATGTTTTAATTAGATTAGTTACGAGGTATAATAGTTTTTTGTTTTATAAGCTCAATCATTATTATGCTATGTTTGGTATCATTATTAGCTGAACAGGAAATAAGAATAGAATTTTAAACAAATACCATATTTGATATGTCAAACAATCCGAATAATAATTGTGTATATTTTTAAACAAGTTAGTAAAGTACAAATACATGAGCTACAAGTTATTTCATCAGTTCATCCTTAATCTATTGACACTGTCGTGGCAAAACCGATATTAAGTACATTATGGATACTGCCAAGCCAGCCCCACTAACATTATAATTATAATTAGTTCCATCCCCCTTTTGTTTTCTGGGTGCAGCTCATTCCTGCAGTATACAAGCGTAGAGGGATGTTTGTGCAGATTAAGGTTAAAAGTTCAAAGCTGACTAGTGTTGGAGGTTGAAGACGACTTTTTCCTGGGGATGGCATTTTAAATGTAGGAGCTGCCTGCATCGATTTCAAAGTTTCTAGATCATTTGGTTTCTATTTGCAAATTAAGAGACATCTAGAGTTTTGGATGCATGTAAATAAGTTCTAGAAACCTTCACGCCTTTCCTTTCTCATTTTTCTTGGCTCTTTGACACGTACAAGAAGTGCATGGCAGTCCTCAGACATTATGGCTTGTGCTGTGCAACTTTAAATATTAATTTCATGGTTTGATTTGCTAAGGTTATTACCAGGCAGTTGGGTTATTTATGGTTTCTTAAATTTGAGTATGTTGGGATTATTAAACTCCTTTTGAAAAAGCAAGGGACTCGACTTTTTGTTTTTTGTTTTTTTTTTTTAAATGATTAAATTTATCTTTTTACATTTTAAATTTCTTTTAAACTATTAAAGGTAAATATATCTAATTAATAAAAAATTAAAAAAATTAACTACTAAAAATTTAACTTTTTTCCCCAAACACAAATAATAAGAATATTAATAATTTTTTTCTTCTCAAACTAAACCTTATATCCAATTATGATCAGGCTCATACATTTTGGCCACGGTGCATGTAAATATTAATGTATATTTGACATTAAGTCAACTTATTATAATACTATGTACCTAGATGTATATACTCTTAATTATATAAATGCCCTCAACGACGAATCAAAACTGAAATCTAAAGAGAAAGATACGGAGGATAACGTTTTACTTGCAGGGTGACCCTTCCTATTCCTAGGTAGGAATGTCGAGCATCTGTCAATGTATCGAAGATTGGAGTATAATAGAAAGTTTGGTTACATTTGATTTACTATTCTATTTTTTTTTATTTTTTATTTTAAGTTTATTTTTTATTTTGTGATTTTAAAAATAAGAAAAACAGTTCAAAACGTATTTGATCACTTGTGTTTTTAAATTTTGTTTTAAAAAAAAATGAATTTATACGTGAAATGAAAAATAGTAAAAAGTCATTTTGAACATTTTTAATAAAAAAATGAAAATCTCAAATCAAAGAAAACGGTTGTGTTTTTCTTATTTTGAAAATTTTAAAATATAAAATAAAAATAAAAAATAGAAAAAAAAATTAAATGTCATCTTAATTTTTGGATTTTAATGTAGAAGGTGAGGAAGGAAAAGGAGAAAGTTAACATCATTGTGCAATGTCAATCGGGTGACAACTTCAGAAACTGTTGAATTAAAGTTTAAGAATTTAAATTTATTTAAATATTTTTAAGATTAAAAATATATAAATGAATCTGTCTAATAACTCAAATTCAATAAGCCGCGGCTGTGATCGAGGAACAATGCCATCTCTCGCGAGTCAGTAAAGAAGTGCCCCTAGGGCCTACTACTGGTCTTTCAATCAATTCCTTTCTAGAGTGTAAGACTCTCTTCATTACATTGCCTTTAAAATGATTTCTCCGAATCACAGGAGGCTGCAAAGTGGAAGTTCCGGAATTTTTAACGCTGTCAGGTGGGGCCCTGAACCTCTTGGAGACTTCTTTCAAGGTTGAAAAATTAAAATTACCAAAAAAAAAAGGTCGAAAAATTATACAATAATGTTACCTCCGTTTGCAATAGAGAGAGAAGGGAACTTTTGGTGTTATACGTACATGTATAATGGTATGCATATCAAATGTGTATATATACGTATAGTGTCACAAGACCTCTTTTGCCTCCATATTTATAACATCATGACTGAAATATTTGGCGAATTTTATGTGATATTTATAATAAGAGTAATGTTATATAATTTCAAAAAAATTTAATCAAAATGACATCAACACTTACTAATTTATTGGTTTAAAACAATGAAATTATAAAAATATACTTTAATTGTTCTAGTTATATAACAATAAAATTATGAAACTTAATTTTATTATGACATCATTATGGCAATTTTTCTTATCTGGTAGTATTTTATTAACCACAATAATGTGAATAAATTGTAGACTTATTATTTTAAAAAACAAATTAACCCTTTTTTTTTATATTTTAGAATGTTCGACCACTTTACGCGCACATTAACTGATTCCTGAAAACCCTGAAATTAACGATCGAATGAACATTCAATGGTCCTGAAGAGACTTGAACTAGTGACCACTAGAGAATAAAGTCAAGATTTTATCAGTTGAGCTAACCTTCAGATTAAACAAATTAAACCCCTTAAAAGTGCTGCATAATTAAAAAAGATAACTTTGTTATATTATTTTAATTAAAAATTTTGGTAGTTTTTCATTTTCCTTAACACAAATAAACGTTTTCAGATAATGCCCACTCGTTACAATCCCAATGACAAACTAACCAACTGTTTACGCGTAGCAGCAAAATGCTGTGAAGGATAACAATTAAGCAATTAATTTTTTTAACCCCCCCCCCCCTTTTTTTTATTGCATGCACCAGCAAATTAAACCCAGAATGCCCTTCCTGCAGGGTTTCATTATCAAATGTCAACCACAATTCATCAAATTTTGCTCATCCAATTCAGCGAGATTAATCACAAATATCTTCCTCCAACCATCCTACCTTTCTATTGAGTAAAATTATAAAATTATCATTTTTTTTTTTGTCTAACTATTCTTATGTGCAATTTAAACTGACATAATTATCTTTCATTAATATATATATATACATATATATATATAAATTTACAAATTTAGACAAACATCCCCGGGCCCAATTTTTGAAAGACTCGAATAAATGACAAAAGTTTGTAAAGAAAATAAAATGAGATAAATTGTTTTTCTATTTGATTAAATTAAAAAATAAAATAAAATGTATTTTCATACGATTATGAAAAATATAAATGAATTTAATCTTTAAAAACAGTTTTTCTTACATTTTGTTTCATTACATTATATGTATTTTAGATATATTACATTTGAAGTGATAAAAAAGTAAGATAAAATGAAATAAAGTAAGATAAGTTGTTGGTTGTTAATCGTGCAGTGAGATAAAAAGTGAATAATTTTTAAAATTTTTTCAAAATTCCTTATCACTCCAAACAGAGCCTAATTTGTGAGAATTGAAAGATTCATAGAAAATTCAGCTAAATGACTTGATGAAATAAACTTACAAAAACTTAGTACAGAAAAAGTTATCACATCACATTACAGTTTTTTCTGTGTCCCCTTTTGTTTGGTAAGAGGAAAAATTCATACACTGGGTCTACAACTCTTTACACACACACACGCACGCCCGCCCGCCAAAACTAAACTTAATCCGAATCAGAGGATACATCAGAATGCGGATCCAGGTTCTTAACCATCTTAGACAGCGTCTCTCCCATGTCTTCTAATTCATCTCTCCCAAAACCCCAGCTTCTGACTAACTCAGCTCCAAGAGCCCCTCTCTGAATGCCAAACCTGCGAAGGTTCCCCAGCCTGTTCTCCAGGAACGGCAGGATTGCACTGCTAGAACGTAGTCTTGCTGCTAAGGGGATGGAGTGGACATCGAGCGATCCTCTGGACGAGCAGCTTGAAATCGGGCTGCCTAATAGCTCGCCTTGTTGTCCGACAAGGTTCCCAAATATTGAAGGAAATGGCAAGGGTATTGGAAGAGGACAAGAAGCCACAGATAAATGAGAGAATCTCGGCCTTGTGGTAACACGCTCGTAAGCAGCACAAATTGCATCCTTCACCTCAGAAACTGAAGAACGGTGACCTCCTAGACCCCAAAAAAAAAAAAAATTAATAATAATAATAATAGAAGAGTTGAATGCATTGACAGATTTTCGATCAGCAGCAGGATAGTGAGAGAACCACTACCAGCAATTTTTGAGGTGTTAAGCAAACACACTTCCAGACAGGGCAATATAGGCTAGAATTTGAACTATATCTTCCAGCCATTGGTTTTTATCTTACAATTCTTTTGTTCTATCTGTCCAATTGTTTTCCTGATGGATCCATTTTAGGCACTCAGAACCCAAATAGTTCTTTTTAACTTTGGTTAAGCAAGTAAGACAACTAAGCCACAACTCCTAGCAGACATAAAAAAAACATTTTCAATTTTCACATTGCTTGGTTTGAATACAGAGCTTAAAATGCTGGGTAAATAATGGGGAGAAATAGTTTAGGGCAGTGATTAAAAGCTTAATCTGAGTTCTGGGTGGGAAATTCAAGCACGTCAAATAAGCAGCTCACTAATAGTGAGTTCTCAAAGGTGCAAGAGGACAATTTATAAATAATTACACGAAAGAAGTTTGGTCCTGATAGTATTTGGCCACTTAGTGATAATTTTAAGCCCACACTCGTAACACTTAAAAGCTGAACTAACCCTCATTTCCCCATCCCTATCCCTATTCTTTTTTTTTTTGGGGGGGGGGGGGGGCCGGGGGGGGGGGGGGGGGCGGAAGAAGGTGGTTTGTTTAATGGGAAGGTGGGTGTGAACTAACTCTCTCTATTTATTACAGCACACCAGTACAGCCAGCCTTTTCCTATGAATAGTTTTTGTTATGACCTTCATGGCAAACTGCTGCATGGTCAACAAGAAAGTAAAACTACTGACTTCTAATATAAAACTAAAAGGGCCCCTAGAAGTCACCTTGGCAATTAAATTAAAACCATTAAAACGAAGAAAACATCCAATGTACCGTTGACTCATATTGCAAGCATTGTGCATAGGGATAATTGAATAATGAGATGGGGAGACATGAATTGTATATCTGAATCTTAAGATGATGTTTTAGAGTAAACACAATCAGGATGTGAATAATTAAATTAATGGCAAGATCAGAATCTGAAAACAATACCTGATCCATGGGCTCCATGAATGGTCATAGATTCCACTGCTTGCAAGTCTTCCACATCTTCTGCCGTCTCTGGGGTCAACGATTGCAAATTCCCTAGCAAAGATTGCTCCACCAGTTTCCCTGATTTATAAACCCACCACTTCAGTGATTCATGGCTTATAACTAGAGCTAATAATTGAAGTTATTGATCGGATAGCAGTATGATACCCGTTAGAGAAGGTGCTGGCATTGCAACATCCAGAATAGAGACCATATTCTGTCTAGCTTGACCGGATAGCAATTGTATGACCTCATTCACATCCAAAGCACCAGATACATAACACGATTCATCAGCGGGGCCAAGTGGTTCCATTCGAAAAGGGAGACTCAGAGAGTGTAGAGCAGAGGCATAAACCGCGCTGGAGTGATAAGGTTTTTTTTCTTCTAAGCAGAGAAACGTGCTGACTTTACCTTCACAGTTATTTTAACCAAAAGATCAATCCATGTGATGTAGAAAGTGAAAAAGCAAATAAATGAAAAAATACATCCTCAAGGCGATCAGATGTAAATGACGAAGCTCAAATTAAGCTACCAACATCATATGGTTTTACAAAACCTAGTAATCCACTTTAAGAGTACGACCACTTCTAAACGTTAAACATCACAAGAGGACGACTTTAATCCAACTAACAACGAAGAACATCAATTTTGAGTTTTCAGACAACCATGTACCCAAAAACATAAGCTTTTAGGGATTAACCAATTATTTGACACCAAGTCGACGAGACCCACTAGGGCTAGTCTAGTGGGCCAAAACCCACTTCCTCAATAGGAGATTGTGGGTTTGATTTCCTCCCCACGCTAACTCTAACCGTATGAATTGACATTCTTAAAAATGTCAAAAAAAAAAAAAAAAAGAAAAGAAAAAGAAAGAAGTCCACAAGACACTCATATGGAGGGAAATATAGAGAGAGAATGTGCAAAAAATTGGAAAACAAGAGATTTGAACCCAAAAGTCAAAACCTTCAGAATCAAAGGTATAATAGCATGTTGAAAAACCAAGAGCTGTTGGGGATCAGATCGGACCAACAATGTTTTTATCGCTCTCTGTGTTGGTCAACAACCATGATGCTGTTGAAAATGAACAAGATCTCTGGAAAATGATTCAAATTTAATTTCAAAAAAATTCAAAAACAGAGAAAATGATCACAAATTATCTCCAATAAAATAAGTATTACTTACTTTCACTGAGGGAGGGTAAACCAATGGGCACAATCAATTTACAGAAGGATGATAGTCTTGAAAATGAAACTGCATCATGAAGATTCCGGTAGACTGTCCGTTTTTGGCAACTTGGATTTATGTAAGCACCAGGACCCCGTACAGAGTAAAGTAACACTGGGACATTTGTGTACTCATCTACAATATTCTCCAAAAACTCTGCAGCTACACCAGAAAAGCCTCCCGCATCATCAACAATAAATTGAATTCCCTGCCAGATGCATTAACTTATCGGCTTCGTATTTGAATTTTCCAACTCCCCATGGACCAAGAAAGAAGGTTTTTTCGGGTACATAATTCATCATTGCATTTACAGTCAACTTGGCACCAGCCACTCCAATTAAACAAAATTGTTGGAAATATCAAGGCCAAAAATGTTTAAGATCACATTCCCATCTATATTGTAGAACATAAAAATGTTATACCAACTATAAATGGCCAGGGACATTTAAGAAATAATCACTACTCTTGCGAACAACTATGACAACACACTGGTTCTTATCATAACTGTTGATCCAGTCTATAAATTAAAAGACAAAAAAAACAAAAAAAATGAATTAAGGACAGATCCAGTCCAAGATTTTCCCTAGAAAAACCATATAAAAGGTCAAAGGTATAAAATACCTGAATATGGTCACACTCCTCTATGAAAAAGCGAAGCCTCTCATTCATTTCCTCTCCTCGCAGACCCTCAGAGAAGGCAGCTATTCCAATCCCATAATTGTTGAATTGTTGAACATCGGTCCATAATCCATTTAATTCATATAGACTCTGGGGGTGATAATGAACTTTTGAAAAGTCAGTCCAATATTGAACCTCATTTTCTAGGCATTCAGCTAAGTCCTTATCCTCGAATTTCTCATGCTCTTCATACAGACTTTGCAAAAATAAGTTTTTCTTCTGAGGCTTAGATGCGCAAGTGTCAAGATTACCAGTCCTGCATAATGTTCTGGAGACATTCAATTCATTTAAATACCACATCAGACAAAATAGAGAACTACTACATATGAAACAGGAAGGCTAAGTCATAATCATTAAAACTCAACCTTCACCAACCAAACTTCGAAATATTGTGAAAAAAATAGAAAGATACCATTCTCCTCATCATTCATAAATTAAGTATGAGCAAAGATAGCGCACTCACATTTTTTTTGATAAGCAACATTAAATTCTATTAATGAAAAAAAAGTATTACAAGAGAAAGCATCAATGCAATGCCCAAAAAAGGGGGCTACAACCACACCTCGATTACACAACCATACTCTTAATAAAAGACAAAAATGAATCTAAGCCTAGATCAACCCTACCTGCCCTCCAATTATACAGGCAAAACCAATATTGACTCTTCCCCCTATGCACAGAATTTTCCATCCAGTAAAAAAATTCTGTTGTTCCTCTCTTTCCATATCAACTAAAAAAGACAAAATGGTGTTACATCTCAAGTCAACTTTTTTGAGCGACTCAATTGTAACCCCACCAAGATTTCAGAAAAGTCAAGTCCTTACGAAACATCCACCATACACCAAAAATTGATAAGACCAAATCCCATATATTTCAGGCCCAATTGCGATGAATAAAAATATGCTCTATAGATTCCCCTAGCTTTTTACAAAGACCACCTATTTACGAACACTTGACCTTTTTGTTGCAAATTATCAATTGTAAGTATCCCCCACCAAGCTGCACGCCACACAAAGAATGACACCTCGGTAGGCATTCCACACCTCCAAACTTCCCCCCCAAGGAAAGCTCACCTCTCCTCCTCCTCCTCCCATCTCCTTGTAGCAAGATTTCACCTCAACAATATTTGACTTTGAAGGCTTCCACCTAATCCCATCCTCCTCATCCTTCACTTTCCTAACTGTTGAATGATCCGCACACATGACATAATCTTTCAGTTCCCAATCGTGCAGATACCTCTGTAGTGTGACATTCCAAATCCAGTTATGCTTATTTCCACCCCAACAGACACTAAAGCTTCTTTGTCTACTGCTAAATGAAAAATGCCGAGATAGATATCCATAAGATTAGCATGCTCTGCCCAATTGCATTTCCAAAATTTTTTCCTATTCCCACGGTCAACCTTCCATAACAGATTTTTTAAAAATTCTCCCAAGACTTGCTAATATCCTTCCACAAGCCAACCCCGTTACTGCCTTTACCGAAAGAGAGGACCACTCACCCCATTTGAGCCCATATTTGATTGAAATGACTCTTGTCCACAATCTTTTCTTCTCATTAGCAAACCTCCATGATCAATTCTGTAAGATAGCCAAATTAAAATTCTTCAAATTAGGAATGCCCAATCCACCATCCTGCACCAACTGACAAATCAACCTCCATACAACGGGCATTTAAACTCTTCTCCACCCCATTCCCACAAAAAGTCCCTCTGCAGCTTTTCCAATATCAATGAAGGCACTGTGAACAAAGACGTAAAATAGGTTGGAGGCTTAACAAAGTTCATTTTATCAATGTAATACTAGCCGTTTTGATAAATACCTCAGTTTCCACCCAGCCAACCTCGTTTAAAACCTTTCCACCACTCCATGCCAAACCTGCTTTGCCTTATACCTTGCCCCCTAACGGAAGTTCTAAATAAGATCTATGGAGCACTCCCACCTTACACCCCAAAACAACTTCAAGATTATCCATCCTATCCATTACTCCAACTGGAATGATTTCTGATTTTACCCAATTGATCTCCAACCCTGACATTGATTCAAAGCAAAGAAACACACACCTCAAATGCCCAACACAAAGAGCATCAACTCCACATAACACAATGGTATTATCAGCAAATAGTAAGTGTGACACCTTCATTCTATCCCGCTTTCTACATCCTACACTAAAACCCTTAATTAAGCCCATAGTGGACACTATTACTCCACCTTACCTAGCATTTTTGCTTAATGGTGCCCATTTACATTAAGGAATGTGAATAACAATATGGACAATATAGAATAAATCACTTTAAAATTTAACTCATCAACTCTTCAAGTTTGATCTAAAGAGAATCATCTCAAATGGTAGTTGGCATTTCTCGCAAAAGTTCGTACTAAGAGGGTGTTTGGCAACTCAAAAATTAGCAAAAAAATACCAAAAGTTGATTTTTGTGTGTTTGGCAAAACCACAAATTTTCCCACTTTTTTGATTTGCTACAGTAAAAAGTACCACTCCATAATTACAACTTTTTTGATTTGCCACAGTAAAAAACATACCAAACACTCAAAAGTTACAACTTTTTTGCTTTGCTACAGTAAAAAATTTACCAAACACCCAAAAGTTACTAAAAAATACTAAAAATTCCACTTGGTTCAACCAAACACACAAAAAAGTGCAAAAAAAAAAAAAAAAAAACAACCAAAAAACTATCAAAACTTAAGTTTTTTTTTAACTTCCAAACACCCTCTAAATGTTTGATCATGACCTCTATAATTCCTTTTTTCGCAGAGTGGTATATTTCAATTCATACATAAAGCAATTTAAAGCAAAGAGATCAATAGATTTGGAGTGCCTGGATCTGTGAAACTTCTCCAAAATCAAGCTGAACAACACACAATCTCAAAAAAAGGATAGAGATTTAAGTGAACATTGCAGCTGTCTTGTCAAACTAATTATCAAAGATCAAAAAGGCATTTGCATGATAAGCAGCATTAACAACACAGCACATTTGTAGAGAAATACAGATCCATTTCTTACCACGTGAGAACATCTGATGGCACAGGTGGGATCTCATTGTACAATGTACCACGTGAACTCATGGATCCAAGTGATCCTGTAAATCCAAAGACTTAAATAAATTTCTGGAGAAGGAAACTGTAATTAATATTCCCATGTAATGTCCTAGAAGATTTAAAAATAAAAATAAAAAATAAAATAAACAAGACAAAAAGCTTTCGACTGAGATAACTGCCTATGACTGAAGTGCCATCAACTTAGAAATTGGGGGGGGGGGAGCAAAATTTAGAGAAATACAATAAAAAATTCAAATTGATAAAAAATAAATAAATCCCAATATAATTGATTTATTTTAGATATCGTACAAGTGAATGAATTTAAACACTTTTCCGCTCTACTATATCTCTACATATCAAGCCCCAACTTGATCCAAAAGAGCCCAGGAAAAGCCGCATGCAGAAAATTTCAAAACTAAATTCCATATACCAACCCAATGAAGTGAACATGAGTGGTACAAACAAAGACAAAAAAGATTCTGAAAATAGTTTCAACTCAGACACAGAAGATTCCAAGAAAATGCATGAAACCTACATATATAAAGGACTTTAAAGTTCAATAATGAAGAATTTGAACCATTACACTAGATTAATCTCTTTTGTATTACGAACATATTATGAACTTCACCATGAGAATTTTAATTTTATTTATTTATTTATTTTGAAAGATTCAGGCCATGAGATTTTAAGTTATTACAGTTTTCATTTTTGTTTTTCCTTGAGGAGGTGATGGATTTTTTTTTTTTTTTTTTGGGTGGGTTTTGGGGGGTGGTATTGAGGGGAGGAACAGTGAGGTTGTAACTGCCATTGCAGTATGATGGCAGATGTAATTGTCTTGGGGCTGTTTGGCTCACCAAAAAAAAAAAACAGCTTTAATCAATTTTCTCTTTCTCCACTAAACACAAAACCAACTTTTAGCAACTTTTTCCAACTTTTACAAATACCTAATTAACAACTAAAGTGCCACATGTCAAAAAAAGGTGCAAAGTTGCACTTTCGTGGTTTTGTTTTTGTTTTTGTTTTTTTTTGGGTGCACCCAAACGGTTCTCCAAAATGTGAAATAATCCACAACTCAATTTTTTTTCCCAGTTGTGGTGCTGGATTTTCTTTTTCTTTTTTGTTTTGTTCCCTTGCCGTGGTGTCCATTTTTTTTTGGGGGGGGGGGGGGGTAAATTCCAATGCAGTATGGCAGATGTAATTGTATCTAGTGAATTTGTTAGAATCCTTAGAATATTCTAGATAGCTATGATTGATTATATTTCCTAAATTTCGTCTCATAAATTTGGTATTTTCCTAATCCTAGTACTTCCTAATTGGTTGTAATCTACAAGTATAAATACAATACAAAGGGAGATGAGAATTTAACTCACTCTCAATTATTTCTTTATTCTTCTCAACATGGTATCAAAGCGCTCTTCCAATTCCCTTTGAAAAAAAAAAAAAAAAAAACCTAGGTGTCACTGTTCATCGCCACCGGCGATCTCTCAGGCAACTGTCAGCTGTCGACGATAGCACTGCTGGATTCGTCTTCGTCCGGCAAGTCTCATCGGCGAAGTTTCGTAAGCCAACGTTGGGCAACGCTCCTCCACGCACTGATCAAAGCTCCGCGAGCACTGGTCGTCGATTGTTGATCTCCGGCGACGAATCCTTGCTGATGCTCGCGATTCTCGTTGCCTTCGGATGAATCAGTCGCTCGCTGCTCTCGTTCGTCGTTCGCTGCTTTCGATCGTCACCCAGATGACCTGACTTCGTTCAAGTTATTGTTTCCTCGGTCGCCGGTCCTCGTTCCTTGTTAGTCACCGTCGCTGGTCTCTTGCTCGTCAGTCGCCGACTCTCGTTCCTCCTTAGTCGTCATCGCTGATTTCTTGCTCGTCGATCGCCGGCCCTTGTTCCTCCTCAGTTGACTGTCGTTGCTGGTTCTCCTTGGGGTTTGTCTGACGAGACTGGTTACTGTTCGTTGGCCTCTTGTCGTTGCTAGTATGTTGGCCTTCTGGTTACTGTTCATTGAATAGCCTATTGGATCTTTCTGTCTTGGTTCACTGCCAGGATTAATCTTATAATATCCTTGAGGGCTGTTTGGTTTCAATCTATTAGAGATGGCTTCTAATGAAATTAAGAATGCTAACTCTGGATCTCCTTCTGTCGAGCCTGTCATCCCAATCGATAGTCTTCCAAAATCCATCTCATGTGAAAAGTTGAATGGTACAAATTATTTGACATGGTTACATGCTGTTCAGATTTTCTTGATTGGACGCCAATTGGAAAATCATATTACAGATCTTCCTCCTGATTCCAAGTCTCCTTCATATGCACAATGGAGGGCTACAAATGCTGTTGTTATGAGTTGGATATAGCATAGCTTGGAAACTCCAGTATTTCGTACTGTTGCTTTGTGTGGATCTTCCAAAGCAATATGGGACTCACTAGCAGACTCTTTTTCTCAAAAGAGTAATATTTCGGAGATCTTTGATGCGTATGAGAAGCTTTTCTCCTTCCGCCAAGGTGCTCAATCATTGTCTGACTATTACAGTAATCTCAAAGCATTAGGTGATCGACTTCCACAATTTCGTCCCTTTCCAGAGACGAATGCTGAGATGATACGACAATGGGATGAGCTCATGACTGTTTTACTTCTTGCTGGTCTTAATGATAATCTTCACAGTTATCAGGATTAGCTTCTGGTAGGGGAGACTATACCCACCATGGCCAATGCTTATTCTCGTCATAGTTACCTAGTTCGTGGGTCGATTCGGTACGTGCTACGGGTATGGATTCGCGGTACGGTACCTTGGTCGGTGCGTGGTATGGTGAGGGTATACTTAACTGGAACGCATTTTTGAATCGCAATTCGCCTCAAATTTTTATTTGGTTCGATACATATAGTATTTGCAATATGCATAATGTATATTATAAAATATGCATGAAGTGTTTAACAACAATAAAAAAATATGGTAAAGAGAATTATCTAAATAATAAAACTTCATTTAAATCATTATACTAGTACTCAAAATGAGTTGTAAATAGTTTAATCATACCAAACTTCAAAAGAAATCATAGATGAAAACAAGTCTCAGTGGACTACCAAAAAGTTAAAATACTTAATAAATATTTAAATTAATTAAATAATTAAAAATAAAGTTAGTTAAATCAATTTATGATATCTAAATCAAATCAATTAAATTATTTAATTAATTGTGATATATATGCTTTTGAAAAATATTATTAATTGGCCATTACAATTCCTAACTATATATAAGGAATTCTACTTAATTTAGGAAATCAAACCAATTATATTATTTAATTATTTGTAATATATCTATTTTATTTAATTTAGGAAATCCAACCAATTATATTATTTAATTATTAGTAATATATGTGTATATATATATATTAAATTAATATTTACTTTAAGAAATTAAATTAAAGGAAATTGTAGATATATATTAGGAAGTTGCAAAGTTTTCTTCTTTTGATTTGAAAAAGAAAAGGAAATTCGTAAAGTCTTTTTTGTTTGGAACAAAAATATAAATTAATTATCCTGATTAAAAGAATAAAAGAAAATAAATTGTAGGGTTTTTTGACCAAAATTTGACTTAGATATTAAATAAAGTTGCAGATATATATTGGGCAGCTAAAAGGTTTCTTATTTTGACTTGAAAAAGTAAAGGAAATCTGAAGAATTTTTTTTAGTTGGAATGAAAAATACAAATTAATTATGTTGACGTAAAAATTAAAAAGGAGGAAGTTATATAGTTTGTATTAATTCTTGACTAAAATACGAAAAGGGAGCTGTAGAGTCTCGTTTGGCAACAAAAAGTCCACGACTCCGCGATTGAACCAGATAGGTGGTGATGACTCCAACCCTAAGCCCTGCGACGCTTACGGCGATGAAACCCTAAGGACTACGACTTCGAATCAAAGAAGGCCGACGGCAACGAAGGGCGACGACTACAAATCAAAGAAAATCGACGGCCATGAAGGCCGACGACGAATCTCAGGGCGACGATGAAAAAGGCTGATTGCGACAACGATAGAGGCTGATTGTGACGGATCTCAGGTACTCCTCGTATCATGAAACTGGATCGCTAAAATCTACGATCTAGATTGCGAACGCACCCTATTTGGGATCGCACGATCCGGTTCGAGGGTCGGAAGGGGGAGAGCGAACTAGGTAACTATGATTCTCGTCTCCAGCGTTCTTCTTTGGGTCAGCACTCTCATATAGCTTCATCAGCGAGTGGGTCTGATTCTGCTGCTCTTGTTGGTGGTTATAGAGGCCGTGGTTCTCGTGGTGGGTCTCGCGATTCTCGTGGTAGTTCTCGTGGCGTTAGTCATGGTTCTGGACGTGGCACCAAGAAATGCAACCATTGTGGGGGCACTAATTACACTGAGCTGTACTGTTGGAAGAAGTATGGGCTTCCTGAGCCAAGCCCATCATGTCACTATTGAGTCCACTGGCACTGACTCTTCTATATAAAATACTTCTGCTATGAGTGATCCTGTTACATCTGGTTCAGCCTCTCAGAGTCCCTTCACTCCTGCTGAATTAGAGGCCATTGTGCAAGCTCTTCGCATCTCTCGCTCGTTTACTGCTACTTTGGCACAATCAAGTAGTATTGCTTGCTTGACTTCTCCATCTCCCTCTCCATGGGTCATTGATTCCGGTGCCAGTGCACATATCTCGGGTAATCATTCCTTATTTTCTAACTTGGCTGCTACCACTCATAGTATTACCTTAGCTGATGGGTCCTCTCGACCTGTGGCTGGTAAATGATGCCTTCACCTTTCTCCCTCCTTAGTTTTACCATCTAGTCTTTTTGTTCCTAAATTTCCATTCAATTTGTTATCTGTTAGTCAATTAACTAAATCTTTGAATTGTTTTATAACCTTTTCTCCTTCTTCTTGTGTTTTTCAGGATTCCAGGACACAGAAGACGATTGGTTTGGGATATGAACGCGCTGGTCTCTACTACCTTGATCCTGTTAGCTTTACATCTACTCATTCAGCATTCAATGCATCCGTGTCTCCTTTACAATGGCATTGTCGTTTGGGTCATCCGTTATTAGCTCGTCTTAAGCTTGCTATTCCTAGTTTAGAGTCTGTTTTAAGTCTTGAATGTGAGGCTTGTCAATTTGGCAAGCACCACCGTAGTTCATTTTCGAGTCATAAAAGTAATCGTCAGTCTAAACCTTTTGATGTAGTCCATACGGACATTTGGGGTCCCTCAAAAGTTACTTCTATTAATGAATTTTGGTATTTTGTCATTTTTGTTTATGATTATTCTCATATGACTTGGTTATTTTTGATGAAACAACATTCTGAGCTACCTGCTATTGTGTTACGTTTTTATAATGAAATTCTCACTCAATTTGACGCAAAAATAAAAATTCTTCGCTCTGATAATGCTCTTGAATACACTCAATCCGTCATGACCCAATTCTGTGTTGAGCGGGGCATCCTTCATCAAACTTCTTGCATTCATACCTCTCAACAGAATGGTGTTGCTGAACGAAAACTCCGTCATTTATTAGATGTTGCCCGTATCCTTCGTTTCAATATGAATCTTTCAAAACCATACTGGGGAGATGCTGTTCTGACTGCTTGTTATCTTATAAATCGGGTTCCTTCGCCCCTTCTTGGTAATCAGTCTTCTTTTTCTCTCCTATATCCCTCTATTACTCCTTTTTCTCTCCCACTTCGTACATTTGGCTGTGTCGCTTTTGTTCATAATTTAAATCCTGGTTTAGACAAACTTTCTCCTCGTGCTCGTCGTTGTGTCTTTCTCGGTTACTCTCACACTCAGAAGGGTTATCGGTGTTATCATCCTCCTACTCGTAAGTACTTTGTTAGTCCTGACGTTACTTTTTTTTGAATCCACCCCTTATTTTTCTCGTGAGGGGGAGGCTACTATTCCCTCTCGAGAGGGAGAGTCATCTCACACTACACAGATTCCCTTTGCTGAACTTCCAGCTCCTAGTGTTTCTAGTGTGCCACCACCTTTACAGGTATATCAGCGTCGTACTAGTCTTGCACCGGTTGCTTCTATCCCTGTGGATCCTGAGACTCCTGAGACACCTACTACAACTACACCTGTTGAGACCGAAATTGATGATCTTCTCATTGCTCTCCGAAAAGGTAAACGTGTGTGTACTCAGCATCCTATTGCTAAGTTTGTTTCATATCATCGTATATCACCTCGTTTCCAGTCCTTTGTTTGTGCTTTGTCTTCTGTTTCCTGTCCTACATCTTATAAGCAGGAATTATTATCTCCTAATTGGAAGAAGGCGATGGATGAGGAGATGCAGGCATTACAGCATAATCATACATGGGAGCTTACCTCTCTTCCACCTGGGAAGAAAACAGTGGGATGTCGTTGGGTGTACACAGTAAAATATTTACCAGATGGATCTATTGAAAGATTTAAGGCTCGATTAGTTGCTAAAGGATACACCCAGACTTATGGTATTGATTATTTAGAGACTTTTTCACCAGTGGCTCGCCTTAATTCAGTTCGTATTCTACTGGCTGTTGCAATGAGTAAGTCATGGCCCTTATTTCAATTAGATGTTAAAAATGGCTTCTTACATGGTGAACTTCAAGAGGAGGTATATATGGATCAGCCCCCTGGATATGTTGCTACGGGGAGTGAACACCTTGTTTGTCGCTTGCACAAGGCTTTGTATGGACTCAAACAATCTCCACGGGCATGGTTTGATCGGTTCAGTTCTGCTCTTCTCAACTATGGTTTTCGACAGTCCACATCTGATCACTCCGTATTTGTGCGTCAGTCATCTTTTGGTATTATTGTTTTGATTGTTTATGTGGATGATATCATCATCTCATGTGATGATAATGAGGCTATTTTTGCACTAAAAAGTTATTTGGGGAAGCGATTTAAAACGAAAGATCTTGGAACATTACGCTATTTCTTAGGGATTGAGATTGCTCACTCTTCACAGGGTATTTCTCTATCCCAAAGAAAATATGCATTGGATTTACTCTCTGAGACTGGTTTGTTGGGATCTCGCCCTGCTGATACTTATATGGATCCTTCTATTCATTTAGACTCTGAGAGTGGTGAACTCTTCTATGATATTGGGAGCTATCATCGACTTGTGGGTAAGCTAATTTATCTTACTTTGACAAGACCTGACATTACATATGCAGTTAGTGTAGTCAGTCAGTTTATGCATGCCCCTCGTCAACCTCACTTTGATGCTGTTTGTCGCATTTTAAGATATGTGAAGAATTCGCCTGGTCAAGGTTTACTCTATCGAGCCTCCAAAACCATAGACGTGATTGGATATAGTGATGCAGACTGGGCTGGTAGTCGGACAGATCGGAGGTCTACTTTTGGATATTGTACGTTTGTTGGCAGTAATCTCGTAAGTTGGCGTAGTAAGAAACAGACAGTTGTTGCTCGGTCTAGTGCAGAGGTAGAGCATTGTGCCATGGCTCATACTGCGTCTGAGATGCTCTGGATACGATCTCTTCTCCAGGACTTTGGCATATTAGTTCTAACTCCAATGTCTATGTTCTGTGACAATCAGGCTGCGATATTTATTGCTAACAATCCTGTCTTTCATGAACGAACCAAGCATATTGAAGTTGACTGCTATTTCATCCGAGATTTCTTACTTAAACGTGATATCGCCACTCCGTTTGTGCGTTCTGGTTCTCAATTGGGAGACATTCTCACAAAACCCTTAGCTCGATCGTCATTTCAAAAGTTGTCTACCAAACTAGGCATGTTTGATCTCTATGCTCCAGTTTGAGGGGGAGTGTTAGAATCCTTAGAATATTCTGGATAGCTATGATTGATTATATTTCCTAAATTTCGTCTCATAAATTTGGTTTCCTAATCCTAGTATTTCCTAATTGGTTGTAATCTACAAGTATAAATACAATACAAAGGGAGATGAGAATTTAACTCACTCTCAATTATTTCTTTATTCTTCTCAACAGAACTAAATATGAAATAATCCACAAGTCTAATAGTTTAACTGCCCAGTCGCAGCAGACGTTTGTGAAAATTTAGTATCTCAATTAATGAACACTTGAACAATAAAAACCAAAACAGGATAACAAAAATTGCCTTACATGAGCAAAATTTTTCATATCAGAAACAGTAAAAGACTTTAACTAGATATAACAAGTATATGCATCTATATGCATATTGTACAAATAGATAATAATGGGATTGCTGGAGGCAGCTTTTGGATGGCATTGAACCTCAAATATACCGAAGTGTGCTTGAATTTCAATTAATTTTACATATAATATTATTTGTATGTACAAGAAATCAACTAATAAAAATTTATGTTTGCAAATATTATAAATATTGACAATTTGACAGTATGTTTTGTGATGTAATAAGCTACTTTTTTTCAAATTGTTTCAAGAATCTTTTCATTATTTTCTGCTAATTTTAAAAATATTTTCTACTTTTTAATGCATTATAATTGCTCTTTTCCATGGACAAAATCCATTCTTAGTAGTAACCAATATGAGCAGAAGAATGCATAGATTACCCTATGAGAAAGATGCATGAACATAAAGACACCAAAAAATCCCCTAGCCTGGAGTAGACACAAAATATATTTGAATTGTGACTATGCATTACAACTAGATCAAAGTACCTTGATAACCAATTGAAACCAAGCGAGGTGTATATGTAAGAACTCCCTGCACAAGATTAACAAGCAATTACAGGCAATAGTGATAGCAATGTAATTTGTACAGAACTTTACAGCTAAGTTAAAGTTAGTCATGACTCATCAGAACCTTTTCTTTTCTTTTCTTTTTTCTTCTGAGCACTGAGGGGGGGGGGGAGCACAATGAATAATTAAATATGTCGGATACAGTGCATACTACCACTTTAGTTAGTATGATAATCCAAATTACTAAATTTTTTCATGAAAAATCAAATGAATGTATCATTTTATAAATGTTCTTAAATAAAAAGAAGCCCAAAGCTACCAAAGACACTTTCCCACTGAATCTCTTACTAATGCCAGTGATATAAATTTAAGAAAGACAAAAGGAATATTGTTTTTTGATAATCTCTTATGATCCCTTGGACAAATGTAGTATGGGTTGCATATGTCCCACATCGATAGTATGGATTCTATGGAATGCCAGTGTGGTGTGTGTATACCTTGGGGAATCCCTCTCCCTAACAGCTAGCTTTTAAAGATGTATTCTCCTATGGTATATAACAAATGATATTAAAGTATACATCATGCCTCCCATCTGTTGTGGTGCAGGGGTAATTCCAACATCACAATGTTTGCCTGAGACTATAATGCAAAGCCAGGGGGTGAGGTCAGCGTTGTGCTTAGGACAATAGTGCAAAGATTGCCGACGTGGGAGCAAGGTTACAAATCGTGGTGAAATGTTATGGGCATATATAGTATGTTATGCATGTGTCCCACATCAATACTATGGAATGCTGGTGTGGTGTGTATATGTCCTGGGTTCACTCCCCTAACAGCTAGCTTTTACTTTTTAGGGGTGAGTTTTCCTAAAGTATATAACCTATTGTCACCCAAGATCAACACTTTTTGATTAGGCTCCAATTTTTTCACTGAAGTAATTTCCAAAGAATCTCAAGCTAAGGAAACAGCCTCTTTCAACAAGTTGGTTTTATTTAAATCTGCCAATTGACATCCAAACCATATTCTAAAAGAAACACTAACTACTTCTGTCATGTTGCTAAATTCTCAATCAAAAATAGGGTTAAACTTGTTCCCAATTTTCAGCACGTGTCCAGCATAAAGAGAGGCACGTGCATAAATATGAGTTCATCTATTAAAGTTGTTTTTTTAATGCGGCTATTGCCCTTTTAATATCATTACAAAAGAATCCACTGAATCCAGGACACTAGAATGAAATAACATGTAACTTGGTAACACCAAAAGGACAAAGGAGGAAAAATCAGAGGAAGAAAAAGGATTGCCCACATTGTATCAAAAAGACATAGCTTTAAGTAGAGCCAAATGGCAGAAAGAATTAATATTGTCTGCTACAAGGACTTGGAATTGAGTCAGTACTGAGTAGAATAATGTGCAATCTCATCCATAAAATAACATTGAAAGAAAACAAGAAGATAACCACCACTTATACGAATACCAACAAAATGAAATAGCATGACCCACGACTTTTATTTTAATTTCCATGTAAACAAAGTACTAAAGTATGCAAACACACAAGTAGATTGCAAGAACTTAATGTCAAATGCTCCACCTGTTGTGTTTCACCAGTGCGATAGAGCACGTCCATATTAAGACATTGATTTTTGAAGACAACATCACCCTGAGGATCCTCAGCCAATCCTAGCATTTCATCCTGAAAATATTACGCACAGCCAGTCAATGTATAATTTGCAAGCAAAACAGCACATGAAATAATTATTGCAGTAAAATACATTTACGTATGCCTGCATAACCACACATAAAGACCATTTCTAATTAATAAGATAACATACACAAAAAGACCTGCCTTCTAACAGGTAGGAAGCCAAGAATAAAGTAAACTGATTAAAAACCTCATTAAAGCCCAAAACATGTGAATGAAAAGTAAACATGGGGGGGGGGGGACAATCCCTTGAGCGTGCTGGTAAAAATGGAGAAGGTAAATACTATTTATGAAGCAGTCAATCTAATCACAATGGAATACCAGGCTGAACATCGAACCCTTCTTAGACCTCAAGTTATCCCTCCCCCTGCTTATAGGTTTCCCGGGCACAAGAAGAGCGCAAAATTAAACAAGGATTTCATATTCTGACAGTTCTTAGACCTGTTATACGATGTGGGTAAGTCTTAAGCCTTCCATCAATAGCCATACATCAATACTGATTAAGGCTTCTTCAAGTTTCTCTTCAACGGCTGAACTGAAGACAATGAATTTGAATTTCCGTGTCCAAGAAGGCTCACCCATCATGGGTAAACTGGAATAACCCATGAAGTTCTGTACTTTCAAAATGCAAATATAAATTCACTTTGTCCTTTAGGGGCAGAAAACAAAAATAACTACTTACAACACCTTTATGACATAAAAACCAATTCAGCATAAAAAAAGATGCTTTATCAACAGCACTAAATTAAACCCCAATAAGAGATTGTAATTTCAGAGGCAAAACTTTACTATGCTGTGGTATTGCCAACAGGAAACAAATGGGTAACTACGTGCATAACCCACATCTGAAACTGAATGAAAATGTTTGCGGAGCAGATTAACGAGAGAAACAACCACAACTCATACGTTTACCCAAGTCATCTAACTTTAACGACAAGAAACAACAAGCTAAGGAGTGCCACTTCTACTTTGCACATCTCCAATACTCTATTAGTAACAATGGAACCATAATTGTACACTTGTAGTTCATTTACGTAAAGCAAGAAAGCAACAGTTAAAAAAACATAAGCAACTACCTAGTGCAACAACTCATACCCAGCCCAATGAAAAACCACTTGTAAAACAGCAAAGCAAATAAATAGATAAATAAATCTTACCTGGAAGTTCCAGAAGTGAGAACCGATGAAGTTTGCAAAATCTCCAACTTGAATGGTCACGATTTCCCTCATACTTCCTGTCACAAGGGACTCAAATCGATAACATTCTTATGTGCCAGCTAGACCAAATTCACCCTCATACATGTATATGTATATGTATATAAAGAGGTATTTGTAACGTAAATGCTATGTACTAATAATTAGTAAACACAAAATACACCAGCGATTAAAACCCATGAAAATTTCAGGGTTTAGCCATTCCAAAAACTCTGTAAAATTATGTGTGCGTGTGTATATAAGCAAAGCAAGAGAGGGGTTTTTTTTCACTTTTCGGAGATTTGAGGCACAAACCTGTGAGTCAATAATAATATATGCTTTCAGAGATCCTTTCTATCTTCACGACATCAGACTTGATGACTGGCTGCGCAGATTCTGTTAAATTCTAATTACGTTGCCGATTAGTAAGTAATAAATCTTTTGAGTCCTCTGTGTTTGCATCACCGTGCCAGCAGGCGCCGGCAGAGCCGCAGGGGAGGCGCTAGAGGGAAAGAAAGTGGCTGCAGATGAATCGGAGCGGGTTCGGTTTTGGATAAGCAAAAACCCGGGTCGGTCTATAATTGGGAACTCATGGGAAGTTGCAAGTTGCAACGGCGTGTTTGGAACTAAATTTACCTCTCAAAAAAAGTGTTTGGAACACAGTTGAGGAAAATATGAGAAAAAGGAAATAAATTTTCTCAAAGTTTAGTTCTTAAGGAGAGAGTGATTGATAGTGGGTGAAATTGGGAGAAACAAATAAAAAATTAAAGGATGTAAGAATTTTTTTTTCCTTGTTTGTCAGTTTTACCCTCGGCTTGAGAGAATAAGACAAAAATTAAATTTGAATGAACTGCGAAAGTTTTGATGCACATGGTTAAGTTAGAATTTCGTTCATAAAAAGTAGTATATTAATTAACTTCTGGTACGTGGAAGTCCGCAGCCGCTACCCCGTACTGGGGTGCGCACAGGGCGAAGCACGCTCCAGGACCCTAACCGGCAAAGGCCCCTGGAGAGTTAACCAGTCTAGGCAAGCCCTGGCTGACCGGCACGACCGAGAGGAGGCCATTAGGCACCCGCCATTACAGCGGTAACCCACCCCCCTGTGGGGGAGTCGAACCCAGAACCTCGAGAGGCCTAAGCTCTAAGGCGAGCCCGACTTCCACTCGGCCACCCCAAAGGGGCAATATTAATTAACTTTTCATTTAGATTGATAGATTTAATAAATTTTGATTTCATTTAATTAGTATTCTTATTAATTCTTATTTTGAAATTAAAATAAAATTTTATGAGTTGAATTTGATTTGATTTCATAACTTAAATTTTGAGATTTTTATATCATTTGAAATATAATCTAAAATAATAGAATTTGATAAGAATTCATTTTTTTAAGTTATTTAAATAAGTAGACAAATTTATTCTCATATATCATATTTTTTACTTTCTATTAATATATCAAATTCGATATTTTTTTTAAAATAAATCAATTTAATTCTTAAATTTAAAATGAGTTCAAAATCAAAAATTTTATATACTAATAAATCACATCAAATCAACTTTTTACTTTAAATCAAATCAACTATTGGAGAAAAATGTTTTAAAATCAAGTGTAAATGAATCAAACTGAAAAAACTATAAAAGAATAACTCATCTCAGGTTCTCAAACTCTCTATATCTCCTCTCACACACAAATAACCTTTTGGCTATGGGCGGTGGTTCGCCATGCCATGCCGAGCTTTCTCCCTCGCCCTCACCGTTTACTTATACACAAATATGACGAAGAATACAACTAAAAGGATTAATTAGCAGTCAATTAAGGGTTGCAGCAGTCAATTACAGGTTACAATCGAAACCTCTTGACTTGTCATGATAGTCACTGTTAAACTGAGTGACCCATCATTTCTTGCTTCTTTATCTTCTCATTTGTTTGGGTGGATCAAACACAGGACTATCTGTCTCTTCTCTCTCACATACAAATAACCTTTTGGCGATGGGTGATGGTTCGTCATGCCACGCCGAACTTTCTCTCTCACCCTCACCCTTTATTTAAACACGAATATGACGAAGAATACAATTGAAAAGATTAATTAGCAGTCCAATATAGGCTGACCGAAATCTCTCGACTTTCCATGATAGCCACTGTTAAACTGAGTGACCCATTATTGCTTGCCTCTTCATCTTCTTATTTGTATGGGTGAATCAAACATGACAGCACTTTCTCTTTGACCTTTTGAGCGAAATGTGAAAAAATGGCGAAGACGACAACTTTAAAACACAAGGCCTTCACCAATTAAGCCTCAAACAGCTTTAGAACTAAGGATTCTTTGAAAATCATTGAAAATCGAACTTCCTGTGTGCCCACCTAGAAGATCCAGAAATGGGCTCTAATCAAGGAAGAAGACGAGGAATCCTTCTCGATCAAGAATGCAAATTTCCATAATGAAATCGAGGTTCTAAAATACCAGTGGAAGGAGAAATTTACAGTAATCGGGAGGCTTTTTTAGCCTGGGAAAAACTTGAAAGGACTTTCAAAGTTTAAGACCATTATTATTATTATTATTATTATTATTTTGAGATTAAAGTTGTCATTTCAAACAAGAATTCAAGATTTTAAGGCTGCGTTTGGCATAAAATTTTTCTCTGAAAATTTCTATAAATCCCTCTTAACTTTATATCACATCAACTTTTTTCTTTCACTGCACGTATTACGAACTTTCAATTTATCTCACTTTTTCTTACTCCAAACAAACCCTAAGTCTACAACGACTTTTAATGGTACAAAAGTTAGAAAATTAATTTTTTTTTTTTTTTGGCTAGATGAGTTGAAAAAGAATGTGTTTATTTGTACTTTACAAATAAATTCTTATATTTTATTTTACTTTTTTTATTAAATAAATTACACAGTTACTCTTCTTCTTTGTTGTATAACTTTAATGTCATAAATACTCTTCCTCAAAAATAGGATATTTGTGTAATTTTATTTAATAAAAAAATAAAATGGAGGAAAAAAATTTATTTGTAAAGTACAAATTATTAAAACTATAAATTTGTCTCAACATGTTCAGCAAATCTTATGAACACAAAAGAGACAGAAGCGAAAGCGAAAATAGTTGGAGTCATATACCTCCAGCCATTGCTAAATGTAGTAAGAAATACTTGAACTAAGTTTCTTTCCGGATTTTTCTTTTGGTTTCTGCTCGGTGCTTCTAAACCTTTTTCCCTCAATACGATGGTTGTATATTTTTAAAAGTGAGTAGGCTTAGGGACCTTAAACAGAAAAATTACGTTCCTTTATATAACTCTATCCATCACAGAGTCTAATGAACGTAATAGGGGCGTGGATGCGAGATTTCCTCGCGTGGCATGGATAGTGGGTTGAAGGTGTGCTGAAAATGGACCACATTCAGAACCAAATTTCTCGATAAAACTGCAAAAGATCTCAACTGAAACTCTATCCAAAAACAGAGCATAATATCCTAGGAAAAAATATCTCAGGTAAAATGGGAAATTCCAATATTCCCACTTGGCCCATTTAACCCAACATCAAACATAACAAGAAACAAAATGTATGAATCATGGCAATAAGTCCTCCAATGACAAGTATTATCTTCCATGTATTACAATACACTATGTTTCTCAAGCCCATACAACGTAATGAATAAACCCAATGTTTATTCGAGGTCCAAACTTAATGATATTTCTCAATATAAATAAATAAACGAAACGTGTACACAAAACCAAATGAGAAAGCATCAACTGAATAAGAGTTTCATTAAACATCAAATGCGTGTACAATGAAAGATTACATCATGGGAACAAGTCCCATTCTCACTACATGATCCTTAAAATTCTTTGGTGGCATGCCTTTAGTTAAAGGATCAGCTATCATTAACTCAGTGCTAATGTGCTCAATGACCACTTTCTTTTCCTTAACACGTTCTCTTATGGCTAAGTATTTGATGTCAATATGCTTACTTCGACTACTGCTCTTATTGTTCTTAGCCATAAATACAGCAGCTGAGTTATCACAGCAATCTCAATGGCCTAGAAATAGAATCGACAATTCTAAGCCCAGACATGAAACTCTTCAACCATACACCATGTGAGGTAGCCTCAAAACAAGACACGAACTCGGCCTCCATAGTGGAAGTAGCAGTCAAGGTCTGCTTCGCACTCTTCCAAGACACAGCTCCACCGGCTAGCATGAAAATATAACCAGATGTTGATTTACGTGAATCAACATAACCAGCAAAGTCCGCATCGGAGTATCCAACAACCTCCAGATTGTCAGTCCGTCTATAGATAAGCATGTAATCCTTTGTCCCTTGAAGGTATCTCATTACCTTCTTTGCAGCTCTCCAGTGGTCAACACCTGGGTTACTCTGATATCTCCCTAGCATCCCAATAGCAAATGCAATGTCAGGTCTGGTACAGACTTGAGCATACATTAGGCTTCCAACGGCTGAAGCATATGGGATGTTTTTCATTTGTTCCCTTTCAAGCTCATTTTTAGGGCATTGGCTTAAACTGAATCTGTCACCCTTTACAATGGGTGCTACACTTGGTGAACAATCCTTCATTCGAAATCTCTCTAAAACTTTGTTGATATAGGTCTCTTGAGACAAACCTAAAATGCCTTGAGATCTTTCCCTATGGATCTTAATGCCAATGACATAAGATGCCTCACCCATATCTTTCATGTCAAAGTTTTTCGAGAGGAATTGTTTTACCTCATATAGCAAACCCTTATCATTGGTTGCAAGCAAAATATCATCCACATACAGCACAAGGAAACAAATTTTACTCCCACTGACCTTCTGGTATATATATTGATCCATAATGTTCTCTTCAAAACCAAATGAAGTAATGACATTATGGAATTTCAAATACCACTGACGGGAGGCTTGTTTTAATCTATATATGGATTTATTAAGCTTACAAACCAAATGTTCACCATTACTAGTGGAGAATCCTTCAGGTTGTTTCATGTAAACCTCTTCCTTTAGATCACCATTAAGGAAGGCCGTTTTCACATCCATTTGGTGCAACTCCAAATCAAAATGTGCAACCAGTGCCATAATTACACGAAAGGAATCCTTTTTAGATACAGGAGAAAATATTTCTGTGTAGTCGATTCCTTCCCTCTGAGTGAATCCTTTAGCAACAAGTCTTGCTTTATGTCTCTCAATGTTGCCTTGTGAGTCCTTCTTTGTTTTGAAGACCCATTTGCATCCAGCGGCTTTTTACACCATCAGGCAACTTGACGAGATTCCAGACTCTATTAGATGCCATCGAATCCATCTCTTCTTTCATGGCATTGTGCCATAAGTTCGAATCCTCAGAACTCATGGCTTGTGAAAACGTCTTAGGATCATTTTCGGCTCCAACATTGTAGTCAGACTCTTACAGATACACAACATAATCACTAGGAGTTGCTGATTTCCTTACTCTAGTAGATCTTCTTAATGCTGCATCAACATTTTCTTGAGAAATATGATCATGTTATTCAACTGGTTGTTCAACAGCTTTGGACATCTATTGAACTTCAGCATCTACTAAATCAGGATCAACAGTTTGTGGTACCACCAAGACTGGTTCTTCAACAAGCATTTGCGCTGGAGGCATGTTGTTAACAACAACGATCAGTCCACTACTTGAAATGGTACATTGAGCATCTGTATGATCCTTCTCATAACGAATGCTCTAAGATTGATCGCTCCCACTAATCAAGTCATTCTCAAGAAATTTTGCATTTCTTGATTCCACAAACTTAATGCTATGAGATGGACAATAAAACCTATATCCTTTGGACTTTTCAGCATATCCAACGAAATATCCACTAATAGTCCTTGGGTCCAACTTTTTCTCATGTGGATTATAGACTCTTACTTCAGACGAACATCCCCAAACTCGTACATGTCGCAAACTCGGTTTCCACCCTTTGAATAACTCAAATGGCGTCTTTTAGACAGCCTTGGTTGGAACTCGGTTCAATATATACACTGCCGTTTTAAGAGCTTCAGTCCACAATGAGTTAGGAAGCTTGGAGCTTGCAAGCATGCTCCGTACCATGTCCAATAATGTTCGGTTTCTCCTTTCAACTACTCCATTTTGATCTGGAGAACCAGGTAAACTGTATTGGGCAACAATCCCATTCTCTTGAAGAAACCTCGCAAATGGACCAATCGCTTGTCCACTCTCTGTGTATCTACCATAGTACTCTCCGCCTCTATCAGATCTCACGATTTTAATTTGTTTTCCATATTGTTTCTCTACTTCAGCTTTAAACACCTTAAAAGCATCTAACGCTTCATTCTTGTTGTTAAGCAAGTAGAGATACATATATCGTGAGTAATCATCTATGAAAAAGACAAAGTACTTATCACGATATGCATCCATGTCTGGACTACAAATGTTCGTATGTATGATTTTCAATAATTCAGAACTCCTCTTGGCACCCTTCTTTGACTTGTTAGTCTGTTTTCCCTTAATACAGGTTATACAAGTCTCAAAATCAGTGAAATCTAAAGTACTAAGTACCCCATCATTCACCAACCTTTTAATTCTATCAATAGAGATATGTCCTAATCTCCAATGCCACAACATAGAGGATTCTTCATTCACAACACATCGTTTCGTGCCAACATTTTCATGAACGTGCATAATAGTATGGTTATCATCATTTCGCAAATTAAGAAGAAAAAGACCATTAGACAAAGTACCATATCCAATAACATCAGATTTATAAAATAAATTAAACCGGAGTCTAAAAAGTTAAAGGAATAACCATCTGATACAAGTCTGGAAACTGAAATTAAATTCTTAGAATAACCAGGAACATAAAACGTCTTTTTCAAATTCAAAATGTAACCACTACTTAAAACTAAGCTGCACGTCCCAACAGCCTCCACATGTGAGGACATCTTATTGCCTGAATAGATGCTGCGCTCACTTCCCACTGGCTTCCACAGGTCTGTTAAATCCTGTAATGAATTGGTCAAATAGATTGTAGAACCAGAATCAATCCACCATGTGTTATGATTAACATAAATCATATTGGATTCATGACAAACAAGTGAAAGTTGTGTACCTTTCTTATCAAGCCATTGCATGAACTTGGAGTATTGTTTCTTCATATGCCCCTTCTTTTTACAGAAGAAGCACACAACCTCTTTCTTTATGTTCTTTACGGGAGGGATTTTCCCTTTCTCTTTGTCTTTGGCATGATCCTTCTTCTTACTCTTCCCATAAGTAGTTAAGTTCACCATTTCCTTTTCCTCCATAAGTAGTCTACCCTCTTCCTGAACACACATGGTCAATAACTCATTGATTGACCATTTATCCTTATGTGTGTTGTAAGATATCTTAAATGGGCCATACTGCTGAGGTAAAGTGCAAAGGATGTAGTGAACCAGGAAAGGTTCTGACAACTCAACTTCCAATGCCTTTAGTTGGGCCGCAATGTCCCTCATGCACATGATATGATCACGCACACCCTTAATGCCGGTGAGCCTTAGAGTTGAAAGCTCTATAATTAGGGTGCTGGCCATTACTTTGTCTGAAGTGGCAAATTGCTCATCAATGGCCTTTAGCAAATCTTGGACCTTTTGATATTGCTCGACAAAGCCCCTTATACCAGTAGAAATTTTAGTCTTTATGAACATAACTGATAAGCGATTAGATCGATCCCACTTTTCATAAAGATTTATTGCATCTGGAGCGCTGGTTTCAGTTATTGCAGGGGGCTCCTTTTTCCTTATGGCATAATCAATGTCCATCCATCCCAAATGAAGAAGAATTCTCTCCTTCCAAACTTTATAGTTATCCCCTTTAAGTTCAGGAACATTACATCGCATATCAGAAAAATTGACAGGTTGAATTGCTGCAATAATTAAACATACATGCTCATGTTACAAAATTTTGAGGCTAATTAATATAGAACATGTTTTACCAATGTAAAATCATGCTGAAATAAGAATCTAGTGACATAAAATTTGCATGTGGGCTAAAGTTCTAATTCAATTAGATTCATCTTAAGTCTTACGATAAAACTATCAAATCATGTTCCTTTTCCTAATCCCTGTGGGTAAATTAAAAAAATAATTTGATATTTTATCCTTATTAATTATATACAACATAATAAAAATTCCTGTGGGATAAGATCTATTATATTGCATATAACTAATTACAACTAATGTTTATTTTCCATAGGTGATCCTAAATTATCCTTAATATATAATTTTAATTAATTAAAGATGCTGTGGCTACTCCCTAATTAATTTAAATTATATAGATCACTTAAACATTAACTAAATTCTTAGGCTTAATTATTGCATAAAACTATAAACAATATCTTATGAATTCAATTCTAACACACTTATATTATCTAATCAAATTTTCATGTATAATAATAAACCATAAATTATACACATAAACAAATAAATAATATAAGCACATAACATTGATAATTAAATTCACAGAGAGCCAATAAGAATTAATTTACCAACACAAACTAATTTTAATGTGTAAAATTATTTAACTTAAATGTTATAATCATAATAAACACATTAAAATTATAAAAGTTCAATTTCCTAAGAAACATTTCAGCATGAGAGAAACTCCAGCGTGTAACAAACTATGGAATATACGTATATGTATATATATATATATATATATGTGTGTCAACCTCCATTTCACGTTAGTTTCGCACACACATTCAATTTATGCAATTTTATTAAACAATTAAAATACAACCCATTACGTAAGTGGTGCAGTGACATGACAATAGGCTTCAGTTTTAAGCCAAAACCTTTTAAATACATATAAATGTGGGACCTGTATCTGTGCATGCCATTTAGTTGAAAAGATCTAATGTTGTCGGGACCATGCCTTGTGGTTTTTATTTCTGACTTTCAATACATCCACACACACACACACACACACACACACATATATATACATCGTCTTCAACCTCAAGACCCGTTTCAACCTCGACTGTTTCACTATACACCCAAAAACAGCGATACAGAGCCCACAGCTCAGAAAAGATAGAAATAATTAACTAATGATTTCTAGCCTCTATATATACCAGAAGAATCAAACAACACCTTAACTGGGCAATTAGGATTTGAAACACCAAAACTCAATCATCCAGAAACAGAGCAAGGCAGAGGCATTAACACACATGAGGCTCTAATACCAAATGTTAGAACTATAAATTTGTCTCAACATGTTCAGCAAATCTTATGAACACAAAAGAGACAGAAGCGGAAGCGAAAATAGTTCGAGTTACATACCTCCAGCCATTGCTAAATGTAGTAAGAAATACTTGAACCAAGTTTCTTTCCGAATTTTTCTTTTGGTTTCTGCTCGGTGCTTCTAAACCTTTCTGCCTCAATATGATGGTGTATATTTTTAAAAGTGAGTAGGCTTAGGGACCTTAAACAGAAAAATTACGTTCCTTTATATAACTCTGTCCATCACAGAGTCTGATGAACGTAATAGGGGCGTGGATGCGAGATTTCCTCGCGTGGCATGGATAGTGGGTTGAACGTGTGCTAAAAATGGACCACATTCAGAATCAAATTTCCCGATAAAACTGCAAAAGATCTCAACCGAAACTCTATCCAAAAACAGAGCATAATATCCTAGGAAAAAATATCCCAGGTAAAATGGGAAATTCCAATACAAATAAACCCACTCTCGAAGAAATTGGGTAGAATTTGCATGCTTCGACAAAAATCCTCTAAAAATTATTACATTTTCAGTTAAAATTTTTTATGCAAAGTAGGTTAGACCCCACTCCCCCAAAATATTGACACTCCCACTAGTTTAACCCCTTATTTGTGATTTATGGCTCCGTCTTGTGTATATATATGTGTGTGTATGTATATGTGTGTATAATGAGTGCACAGAGCATGTGCAGATCAGAAGAGGAACACAAATGAATAAGGAAATGCTGGCTTTTCAGTTCCAAGCATGCAGTGAGCTAGCTGTAAATAATATCAAGTGGATTTATGATTCCAGCTGCGATGCATGATGATTATTAAGAGCAGGCGGATCATCAATGGCAGTGAGTAGAAGAGGCTGCACCTGCATTGCACTACTGTTCTTTTCCATCCCAACATCATAAGCTGCCTAAAATTCCCAGTTTCATATTTAATAAATAAGTGAGATTTTCATAAAGATATCAAGATTAGTCTAAAATATTGCCAATTAATAAGCTCTTAAGCCTTTTTTTTTTCTTTTGTCTTTTAGCAAGAGATTAGTTAGAGGCATGGAAGAAACATGAGAACAATGTTACTGTGTTGAAACTTCAACTAAACACAAAGCAAGTAAAAAATATACACATGGAAAATGCTGAAACAGATAATAGGATGGACGTTGATCTTGCAAGGCTGCTAGTGTGAAGAGCACTTCATAATTAATTGATAAAATTAAAAACATTAGTGTATGAAATCAGAATTCTTTACCACAAAAGATGACTAAAATGACGTGAATCGCTTGTGAGCCAATCACTTTAAACAACAAAGCCATAAAGATGCATTTTTTATTACACAAGTATCATTAAATACGTCATTTTAACACACTTTTTTAGAAAAAAAAAATTCTAGTCGAAAAGTATATCCTAATTTAAAAATGAATTTTGAAGAAACTAAGACAGACAAAATGTAACTTAAAATACGAAGAGATAGAACTTGATATTGTTAAAGGATTAAAGCTACTCATCAATCCTTGAAGGGACATTGCACCAACCTCTCTTGGTCCTAGAAGGATAAATATTAGATATAGGAAGACTAAGAAAATGTATTGTCCTTCTAGATCTTTATTTCCCCTTAAGAGGGTCAATAGAAACAGAGAAAAAACTCAAGGATCTCTCTGTAAATTGTATACTGGTTGTAATGTTCACAATCTGATTTTCCTATATATGATAGTATCTGAAAAACTCAAGGACAGATCAGTCTACATAAATCATCTTCAACTGTCACATGGGTAATGGATCAGAAATTAAGGGCTTGGTGGAGAGCCAGACTGGGAAGGATTTGCCTTCAAAACATCTCCACACTGATCAAGGGACGTCCACAAGACAGGCACAGCTGATGTTGTAGGCAAAGAAGAAGAAACTGACAGTTTTTTGACATGCATTCTGTACTTCTGCAAGCATACCAAGGTCTCAAAATTACAATCCATCACACATGAAGAAAAAAAAAGGCAATCTAGAACTAAGGAAGGAAGAAAGCAACTTAATGCATAAGGCTAGAGTTGTCAGATGTATGTCTTCTAAGAAAGTTCATTTCCAGGTTCAAAATCTGTAACCCCAGATTGCTCCAAGAACCTTTAACCCCAAACAAAGGAAAAGTAAAAAAAAGGCAGAGAAAAGTTAAAGCTAGATCACCTGCAAATGGCTTTTTACTTCATCGTTTGTGAGACCATCCACCTGCATGAGTTCTCTGATATGCTTCGGCGTGGCTGCTGAAAAAACATGAGAGAAACAGGTCAATTAGGTACACCAAAAACAATCTCAATTCATCTATCCTTGCAAAGATACCATCCACACAAGAATGGAGAAATTTTCATTCATTGAAAGAGAATTCAAACCAATCCAATTACTTTAACAAATGTTGAAAAAATTCTACTTTCCAATCAAATTAATTTTCCAAGGGATAGACAAACAATGACATATTCCAATTGCTGATGAATTAAATCTCAAATCAAAATGGCTGGAAAAGAGAAGGCACCAAAACTTGCAAAACCTTGAATGGACTAAATTTACATTGGCACTGTAAAGTTACTAATTGCCCTTAAGCTTGAGTGACATAAAATTAAATCAAATAGGTGCACTATCCAAAGCAAAAATAGGGTGCCTAGGTAACAAAATTTGAACTCAAAACCTCCTAGAATTGATCTTGAATACCATGTTAAGCCACCGATTAACTGTCCCAAAAGACTAAAATGGCTAAACAAATTATGTATATCAAGCCAACTTAATATGCCTGTGTAAATATTCAATATTGAAGAGTTGACTGGGATGTAATGTGTTACATTGTGGACCTCCAAGTTGTTGAAGTGCATCAACAAATCGCCGGTGTAACTCCGATGACCAGCACCGCCTCTGCTTCTTCTGTTGTTGTTGCTTCTGCTGTTGCTTTGTTTTGCTCTGTGGCTTCATTTGGTCGGTCACCGACGATGAATCTGAACCAGAAGTGTTCCCTTCCAAATTCAAATCAATAGAACCCATTTCAGCTGCCTTGTCTTCCCTCATTACCAGAGCAGACGTTCTCCTAAATGGCTCAAATGCCCCTCTGCTGTTCCTAAATTTACAGAGTTGGAACAGATTCCCAGTCGCGGAGCCATCCTCTTCTTTATCTCTCTGCCATCAGCGATCCAAATATATATTATTATATATTCCTTCAATTACTTTTCTTGGTATGTAAAAAAGTTTACGGTTAATTGTATCAAATTTTACCAATTCCAAGCTTGGTGCGGTGACTTGTTCATTGGTATATCGGCAATTATTTTCACGCTTGACATCGCTGGTGCTCCAGAGCTGAGCAGATCTCAACCAGTTCTTCTTATCACTGAAATCACTCGACGCTTTTGTCCCTCCATTTTTCTCAGGATTACCCACCAATGGCATGAACTCTTCTGTTCCCCGCCGAACCTCGGTTCTCTCATACTGCTTTGTCTGTTCCTTCAATCTCTGTATAGCTGCAAACCGAAAGAAATCAAACAACGACACACACACACACACACACACATATAGAGAGAGAGAGAGAAGACTTAGATAACCATCGTTCAAGAGAAGCATGCAGAGGGGAAGTTCACGCTTAAAAGCGTGGATCTTTGTCAGTTCATCTTCTAGTATCTGAATATAACCACTGAGCTTTGACGATTTCTCTGAAACATCAGCCATCATCAACACTTCTGATAGAAATTCCGAAATGGTCTTAGAGAGATGTAAAACTCAACTCACATCAGAGCTCAATTCCTACGAATTTGCTTCCATCCCTTCTTCAGTTTCTTTATCAGTCTATCTGGATATACGTTATCAACAATTGGACTATTACAATAGCAAGATAAATGTGTATAATATATATATATAATGTGTGCGCGCGTGTGTGAATAGGAAGAATAAAAGCAGAGCAGGGGGTGCTAAAAGTGGCAGCGGAAAGCAGAAACTGTGCTGGAGATCAGAAACGCCGAGATTATACATGTGGTTCTCCTATTCGGGTCGTCGCGTATTTGGGTCAACTTTTGGAATCTCCAGTCCGACACAAATAAATAAAATAGATATCTTTTTTTTAATTATTATTATAATAGAATCCGAAGTCAGCAAAAACTATGTTTTTTTTTTCTCTTTTTTCAGTTAAAAAATAAATAATAAAAAAATGCTGTCTAACTGAAATTTTTGTGAATTTACTATAAATGAAAATGTAATTTTATAAATCCTAAACATGCATTTCCAAAATAAAGGCTAAAAAGTTGGTAGAATTTGCATTTTGATAATGCTATTATGGTTATGTTCAAAGATAATGCTATTATGATATATGCATGTATTTATATTTACTTAATATTTATAAAGAAAAAAAATTAGAATTAGCTAAAACAGTAAAATATGTACATATGAATGTGTTTGGAGTGAAAAAAATTAATATAAATTGATAAAATTACAATCTCGTAATTCATACAGTATGTAAAAATTTTAAATTTTATAGAAATTTATAGAATTTTATTGTGATTTATAGAGCTCGAAACAGAGCTATTCTAATCAAATTTTTGTCAATTTTTAAGAATTTTTGTCAACTTTTTGATAATTTTTCTGATCAAAACTAGTCGAACAGACTATATCAACCACGTTCAAACAAATTGTGTTAGAAATTTTGAATTAACCGTCTAAACACTGAAAAGTGATTGATACATTATACATTTTTCATCTTTTTTATCTTCCAAATAACTCTTAAACCTATAAAAAAGTCAACAAAATCAATAGAAGTTGATAGTTTCTAAATTATTTTCTATTTAATTATAATGTAATATTATCATAATAAAATATATTATTGTAATTTATTTATTTAAAAATAATAAAGTATATGATTATATCAAATTAAATTAATTGAAAACTTTAATTATATAATATTACTCTTCTTGTTTTTTTCTTTTTGGGGGGGGGGGGGTTTGATACTCATGCCTTTGGCTTTCCCGTTACAGGACAACCAATAGTTCCTTTCAAAATTCCACTTTTTGCTGGAAATTCAGACACAACATTCTCACGCAAACAGTTGTCACTTGTGCTCCCTCACAATTCCCAAAATCCATCACGTTTTTCAGCATGTGAAGTAAAATTGGAATCATTAATGTCTTTGGCCTAATCCACAAATTGGCAGAGATAAGGATTCTCCCTCTTCTTCTTGTAACAGAAATCTGCAAGGGGGGGCTTTTTTTATACATCATGCAAAAAGACAAATTTATAATCATTAAGATTTGTTTGGTTAAGTAAGGATTTCAAATTAATAAATTCAAAAGTATGTTTATTTAAAAATATAAGTGAAAAAACTAATTAATGTAATAATACATAATTTTTATAATAATTACTCTAATAGTTAATAATGCCACTACTTTAAAAAAAAAAGAAAAAGACACCACTTTTTAAAATATAAATACTATTATTATGAAATTTTCAAATAATTATTTTTCAGTGATTTTAAATCTATTATTATTTGTTGTATTATTTAAATATGTTATAAAATTCCTATCTAAATTAAAAATATCAATATATCATATTTGAGTAATTCTTCTTTTAAGGATGTGTTTAGAAACGAAATTTTTAGCAACTTTTGGTAATTTTCTTGACAAAAATTACTAGGTGTAACTTTTTATATATTTGGTAAAACTAAAATAAAAAATTTTAGTAACTTTTAAATATTTGATAAAAATTTTGATAACTTTTAAAAATTTTTATTATTAAGTCAAAAGTTAAAGAAATTTTTACTAAATGAATAAAATATTAGACATAACAATTTCTATCCAAAAAAAAAAAAAAAAACCAAAAATTCCTAACCGTTATATCTCAATCATAGTAAAAGTTATCTTACACAGCCGTTACATAAAATAACTTTCCCTAACCAATCTCGCTAAGTTTCCCTCGACCCTGGTAAATGGTAATCGAGATCATACTAATGAAACTTGTTTCATGCCAGGAGTCCTACCATAATTCCTTAAAATGCGAAATGATAGTTCGAACCAAAATGAGAAAAGTAGTGAAAATGATGAAATTCAAGAGAATTGCTAAATTTTTATATGTCAAGAAACGAAAATTGTATATATATATATATTTTTTGTCAGCTATTATAACACAATTTCATACACTACAAAATTTTAAGTTCCAACTGTTTATTTAAAAATTCTTAATTTTTAATCTACCAAAATTTTTAGTTTCGGAGTCCCTGGAGATAGCTCAAGTGGCTTGTGAATATGCTCCCCACAAAAACTATACAGGTTCGATTTTTGAATCAAGTGGAGTATGCATGAGAGACAGAGTATATCTTTTCGGTTTATTTATTGACTACACGGTTCGTCGAGGGATACAATAAACCGATGAAAATTTTAGTTTACCAAAAAAAAAAAATAGTTCCGTTCTTATATATATATATATATATATGCTAAATAGATAAATTTCCTTAACTCATGAATGTCATACACATTCCGGAGTTTACTTAAAAAACCTGGTGCCAAAAGGGTAAGTTTGGGATACATAAAAATGGACTTTTTGGCTCAAATGAGGTTGTCCTTGGCGATTCTTATTCTCTTCTGAGATTAGTGGCTGCAAAATATGGGGTTTCAATGGTACGAATTGATGCTCTTTCTTCGTAAAGCAATGGTCCTGAACCCTTATCACGACTACTTGTCTGAAGAAAACACGAAGATATGGGGCTTGGTTGTTAGTTACCACTGGAAAATCTTCAGAAAAGCAATTGCAAGGATAAGGGATTCCACAAATTCGATGGTGTACTTAAAATATCTGTGCCTGCCCTTCGTAGCAACTTTGCTAACCAGGTCTCTCTTTTCAGTAAGTCCAAACAAAACCAAATGTTCACACCACATGGGATTCTTAAGCCAGGGTATTCCCCCTCCCCCAAAGAAAGAAAAGGCATATTTTCATCAATTTGTTGCATGGGAATCCATTTGATTCTGATTTGGCAAGTAACCCCCGCCGTTGATTCTCTCTTTATGTCCCAACTTCTCTGGGAAACCAAACAGTTCCCCCACTTGCCTCTGGGCCGTGGTTCAACTTCACCCATTTCGTACACACGCGGACGCAGTTAATCAATCATCACCACTAGGCATGGATTCCAGCTTTTACTTACTCAAACTCGACTTGACCAAATGGCATACGGGTTGAGCACAGCTAAGTAAAAAAATAATTTTGGAATGAACTCAGACTGGCAAATAATTTAAATAACCAAAACATCATTTTAATCTAAAATGTTATAATTCATAAATAATAAAACCAAACCATTACGACATCGTTTCATTTAATTAAAACAACATTATTTTTATTTAATATATATATATATATATATATATATTATTTTTTCGAACTGACTCGCAAACTTTTGAGCTTAACATTTAGTGAGCTTGGCTTGAAATTTAAACAAACCATATAAAAGGGCTTAAATTCAACTTATTTAAAACCATAAATCGAACTTGAGCCGACCTTCAACTGATCCGACCTCAAACAACACACGAGTTATTTGCTTCGTGACTACCTAGTCACTCCACTAGGGGTGTACCACTGTTATGGTCTCATCTACCAGTGCAATCGACCATAATTTGTGAAGCTGCTTCCAATTCCCATTGGTTAACAAGAAACTGCGGCTGAAGGTTCTATAACTCCAAGATAGTATTCCATCAGAAATTCTTTACAGAATTTGAGACAAGAATAACGCAGTGATCACATTTGTGTAATAAATGAACTAATTGGAGGGTCGTTTTTCAAAGTAATAGGCACACACGACTTTCATATCATTCCGCTGACATTGCACATTATAATTTTATTGTTTCCAACTAGCATCCCAGAATACTACTGTTGTTCTCTTCGTATATGAATTTCAAGAGCACAACTAAAGCCAATCATCCTACTTTGCCACAAGCATATTAAACAACAGGACTGCTTCATACATAAACCTTCCAAGCTACAATACATTAATATATCATATGCCCTGGAATCACTCTAGTAATTTCCAGCTAGGATTACAGGCTCCAATTACCAATCACGGTCTCTTATGTCCTGTAATTGACTAAAACAAGACGAAGCAAACCGAGATCGGATCAACAAGCCTAACTTAGACCAATACAAATGGAGGCCTACAAAAGAAAAACAAAAATGAAAAGATAGAATAACTGGAGGGTAAAAAATATGAATGTATTTGCAGGTAAGGAATTTCTACATAAAAGTCAGAATTTACCAATGCGATCCAATGCCATCACAAAAATGCGTGAGATAAACCAAAAGAAGACTACATCATCTGGAATAAGCCATAGGTTAAAATTAGAATGATTTGGAACAGCATCAATCACAACTGAGGATATATGTACATATATACCTAAGGAGTATTTTCAACATGCCAAGCTCAATATTTACAATAGAGCAGAAGAAAGTAAATTGAAGAGTTCTGCAACACGAGGAAAGACACCTTAACTTTTACATAGGAATTTTTAAAGTGGAATTCAAAACAACTTTGCAATGCTGAGTACGCAACAACATGAAAATGGCATGGAAAGAGGTTCTTTGTTCCAAAATATAAGTGGATTGCAGTGTTAAGAAATGATGGTGGTGCAGCAGTTCAGTGAGCAATGGTGGCGGACAGGTGCAGACTGGTAAGCAGTGGGGACAGTGGTGATCTTGAGCTAACAGTTTTGGTGGTATGATGGCACTAGCAATATAGTAGTAGTTACCATAATTAGGAAACATTACTTGACTAGCTATCTAAACATATGTAGGCATTAGTTATAAATACAATTTGCATATTAATTTTCCACAAAGAAAAAAAAAAAAAACAATTAACATTTGCTTTAGCAATGGAGGCAATGGCTATAATATACTTTCCAATACAACCGTACATAATATCTTATCAGTGTCATTGGAATGCATGCATCCAAACAATGATCAGTACATCTGTTGTTTTACTTCAAAGAAAGACACAATGAAACTTAGAGCAAGGGCGTTGCTGGAAAAGCACACTTTAAAGCGAGGGTCATAACAGAAAATAACTTTGAAGCAGCTGAACATCTTGTCGCAAAATTCCCTTCATTATAAATAAATGGAATAATGCCCCCAAACTTAATATACAAATACACTCCTATAGTTCAATTTGCAACATTTCCATCCCTGAACCAAAGAATAATGCATAAGCCCCCAACTTATATCCAATAGTTCAATTTGTAAAAATTCCATCCCTGAACTAAGGAACAGTGAATAAATAAACCCCTGAACTTTTATCCAATGTACATATACACTCGTAGGTGCAAGGCGGTGAAAACTAGGATGTGGTGTCCCACTTAAAAAAAAGAAAAACCATCTAGCCAAATAACAATCCTCCCCATCAATTTTTGTCAATCCCTAATTATCTACAATCAAAACCCCAACATTAACTTCGACAAATTCAATCCGACAAAATTATGAAGCATTTACTAATAGTGGTTTGGCTACTAGAGAATTAAAGGTGTCAAGCACCTAGTGGACATTTTCCACTCCTTTAAGAGAGGAATATTTAATAAATAAGTCCCTAAAGTTTTACTCAATGTAAATATATACCCCTAGGTGCAGGGCGATGAAAATGAGGATGTGAGATCTACTTAAAAAAAAAAGAAAAACCACCTAGCCAAATAATGACCCTCCCCAACAATTTTTGGTAATCTCCAATTCTCTGCAATCAAAACCCTAACATTAGCTCAAACAAATTCAACCTAACAAAATTATCAAGCATTTACTAATAGTGGTTCGGCTACAAGAGAGTTGATGGTGTCAAACACCAAGGGGACAATTTTCCACCATCCATAAGTCAAGATGATACAATAAAAATTTGGTCTAGGTCAACATGTCTTGAGTTTTTAAGCATGATGGATTTATTACAAATTGAACTATAGGGATGTATTTGTAGATTGGGTATATTATTCCTTATTTTAGGTATGAAATTATTACAAATTGAACTGTAGGAGTGCATTTGTAAATTAGGTATAAGTTTGGAGATTTATCAATGCATTATTCCAAATGTAAATAATAGAAATATGTCAACACATAATAATTTTAAACAATAGTTTTAAGTGAATGGAACAAGCATATTCAGTTTTACCTATAAGAATGCAGCTTGACAAATTGAAACTTCACAGTGAATATTGAATTTGTATGTGAAATCATTCAAACCGAATAAACTCATGAAAAATTTGCATGTAGGCTCACACCTAAAGAAAAGCCCCTTGGGATCAAACCCAAGACCTTCTAAATTTCCTTTTAACTCCCTTTTACCTCTTGTATGTTCTTCATGAACGTGACAAACAAAAATGATAGGTCTCACCGTCAGGGTTCCCATATTACCCTTGGCATGGTTCGCACTTCTCTTCATTTTTATCATATTGGCTAACTCGGCATATTACTCCATTGTCTTGACCCGGACAAAAAAGTGTCCTAAGTGGTCAAATAAGTGGGGCTTATATAGTGGAAGGAAGTTTGAATTCTTTGACACTTTGCTAGTCTATATTGTTCCCAGACAAAAGTAGCACAACCCCCACAAAAATTAATAGCAATAGGAGTCATGCTATTATGTTTTAAAAAAGAATGGTAGAAAAAGTTCTCAAAATAACGTATACATAATAGTTTAACAACTGGAGTGCATATTAGTGAGTATTATAATGTAAAGTGACAAGCTCACAACTTTCTATATTATTCTGACAATTTTTGACTGAATACTTTCCTAATAAATAATATTTTGTAGTGTCATTTTGTGCGTCTAATTCACACCAAGGTCAGAAAGAACAAATTATTTCTAAAGGCATACTCTCTCTCAAACGACTACAATGGAGCAAACCATTGACCCACTTCCAAAATACCTTTCAATATACTTGGCTGAGAATCCATAACTCTGAAGGGGGTGCAGAGCAGCATGGAAGAAAATTTCAAAGCCAAAATTGCCATTCACATCTTCCAGAGAACAGTAAGATACCCAAAATTTGGACCTCAGTTTCCAAAGAAATAAAAGAAATTCTTTGTCAAGATTAAGCAACAAGTAACTTTTTTTTTTTTCTTTTGAAGTTTTCTATTTGTCTTTTCTAGCAATATGAGAGAAGATACAATGATACATAACGGAGGACGAAAAAAGAAAAAGAAAAAGAAAAAGAAAAAATAGTTAGAATCTTAGTCTAAACTCACATGCAAAATCCCCAGTTCTATGGGCTTAACAAGGACAATGTGTGAGCAACCCACTGTTACGTCTTTATAAAATGAGCTGTTAAGAGTTTTGAAACTGAGAATCCGTTGAAGGAGTCAACATCAAAGAGTTCTCTCAGCTTCTCATCACATATTATTCTCCTCTTATCCGATGGATCCTTCATAAACAAGGAAAGAACACGTGAGAAACTTTGAGTGACTGGTTCATTCATAAGAGCATAAGGAAAAGATGCTAAATCAATAACACAACTTATCCAGCAGACTAGCACATTTACAATGTAATGATACAGATAAAGTAATGCATGGGAAAAAATGTTATAGTTGTTATAAATAAATAAACTAAAAGAGGTCATACAAGTCTCGTTTGGTAACATTTTCGTTTACTATTTTTTGTTTATGTTTATAAATTTTTTAAAATTGGTAATAAAAATGTGTTTGGCAGATGTGTTTTTATTTTTTATTTTTAATTTTTTGGCCTAAAAAATGAAACTCATTTGAAAATCACGTTTTCGTTCCCCCCCCCCCCCAACAATAAAAACTCTGTCAACCTTAGGCCCTAAACAAAATACTTTGTTAATTTTGTTGCATCATATTAAAAGGATTTATTTTATTCAACTATTTTACTAAATTAAAATCATTTTTATAAAGAATAATATATTATTATAATGACTTATTTTATTAAAACAAAAATAAGAATTTATGATTAAAATTATTTTTTAATAAATAATTATTGTATATTAAAATATTTTATGAAATTAAATTAGTTTATAATAAATAAAATAATAATTTATTATTAAAGTATGTTCATCATTGAAAAACAAATATTTCATATTAATTTTATAAAAAAATATTTTATTCAAATTAAATATTTTTTAAGATAAAGTTAATTCTTATAAATAAAACTGTATTACCAAATGTGTTTCCTATTTTATGTCGGAGAAAAAAAAAATGACAATGGGAAACAAAAAATAGAAAACAAAAACTATTGAACATAAACAAAAAATCATAAATGTTACAAAACGGGCCCATGACAATTAAGGAAAACAATTGCAACCTGAGTATCAAGCTGATTACAGTTTAACAAATGAATAAATGTTTATCTCACTACGTATTGAACGAAGCGTTGTACCAAACTAAACTACGAAAAAATTCTGTATGAGTTCTGGGGGTTCCGAGAGATCCTGCAGCCAATTTATCAAATCATGCGGTACTCGCAATTTCAAAACCAGCGCAACCATCTTTAAAAAGAAAAAGAAATGGGAGAGAGATTTAAAAAAACGTCTTTTTAACAATCAATTGGTGATGTAGAGTATGCTAGTGTACTCACAACCTACACACCACGTGGTTTGACAAAAGAACATCAACTGCACACCTGGAGGTTGTTTTGTTTTATGTAATCCCAGATTCTCTTAACAGTATCAGACCGCGACAATGCATTTTCTCCTGTACCAAGGAACTTCACTAAAGCATCTGAAAGTGGAAGAGGAGCAAGAAAACCTGAGTTCCCTCCCTTCTGCCGTTTTTCCTTTCTTTTCGGCTCATCTGAATCTACATTGGAAAAATAATAGGAAGAAAATCTAGTTAAAAATATTCCAATATTCCACGATTAGAGTAACACAAAAAAGAATCTTTTTTTCATTTGCATACATAATTTTTTTTTTCGAACAAAAAAATACATAATTGGGATTAGGGACAGGTATAGCACAGTCAACCCATTTGACCGTGAATTTTGAAAATAGCAAAACAGAACCTTTGAAGCCACCCAAAAAATATGGGACAAGGTCAATTTAAGCCTACGGGCAGCAGTAAGTAAAGAGACCACATTGAATCTCCTTAAAATATATGAGGTTCCAAATCCTCTAACAAACCAAAGTAACATTATTTAAGCACTTTAAATCACTGAGCATACCTTCTTCTCTCTCTTGCTTCCGTTGCTTCTCTTTTGGTGCAGACTTAACCAGAGCAGCTAAATTATGTAGACGTGTTAGCATTATTTAAAGAATGTACATAAATAAAGTTGAAAATGCTAATTACTAGAAGGATGGAACTTGCTTGTAAAAATCAATAGGGGCGACTGCCGCAACAGATTCTCAGTGTGCCCCAAAGACAACCTTAGCTGGCATAGCAGCTTTCAATCATGGAATATGGGGCAGAAGGCTCCTTTCAAGGCATATAATAAGAACATGGAAAAAAATGCAAACTATAAATTATTCCGTGAGACTAACGAGTTTCCTATCACGATTGGTGTACATCAAGGCTCAGCGTTAAGCCTGTATTTGTTTGCTTTAGTTATGGATGAGATTACAAGACATATTTAGGATGAGGTGCTGTGGTGTATGCTATTTGCAGATGATATTATTTTAGTAGATGAGACGAGAGAAGGAGTGAATGCTAAGCTAGAATTGTGGCGGGAAACGTTAGAGACAAAAGGGTTTAGGTTAAGCCAATGCAAGATGGAATATATATAATGTAAGTTTAGTCAAAATAGGATAACGGTTAGTATAGAAGTAAGTTTAGGCACACAAAAGATTGTAGAGAAAAATAAATTTAGGTACCTTGGATCTATGGTGCAATAAGATGAAGGGATTGATACTGATGTAAGTCACAGGATTTAAGCCGGGTGGACCAAATGGAAGAGTGCTTCGGGGCTTTTATGCGATTGAAAAGTCTCCCTCAAGGTGAAAGGAAAGTATTATAAGGTGGCAATTAGACCAGCGCTGCTATATGGGTTAGAGTATTGGGCAATAAAGCATAATCATTGTCAAAAGATGGCAGTTGCGGAGATGAGGCTGCTAAGGTGGATGTGCGGGATTACAAGGAAAGATAGGATTAGGAACGAGGAGATTAGGGGCAAAGTAGGAATAGCATCGATTGAAGATAAAATGAGAGAAAACTGATTAAGATGATTTAGTCATGTTAGAAGGCATCCAGCGGAGGCACCTGTTAGAAGGTGTGAAAGTATGGAGATTGCCAGGAGTAGGAGAGGTAGAGGAAGACCCAAGAGAAGTTGGAAAAAAATTATTAAACATGACCTGACCTACCTAAATCTATCGGAGGACATGGCCCTAAACAGATCTAATTGGCGTCGACAAATCCATATAACCGACCCCACTTAGTGAGAAAAGGCTTGGTTTGGTTTAGTTTGGTTATAAATTATTCCGTGAGGTAGACAAAATAAAGAGAAAATACTCCTTCACCATTATAGCCAAGATTCAATTTTAGGGTAGGCTCCCTAATCTCCTGCAAATTGAATATGTTCAAACAACACCAAAATTTCCAATGTTTTTCATAAACAATGCACATGGAAATTGTCCCCATCTGCTGTGTCTCATTGTGCATGTGTGTGCAGGTGTAGGGGGGCTCCAATCCCACAAAATCCCAATATCCATGACTGTTGAAATAGCTTGATATACATCGTTGGACCTATTTCCTGACAGCTTAAATTTTTGGGATAATTAGTGACTTAACATGGTGTGGATGATCGGAATATGAACGGACGTTCTGATCGTCTGGGAATAGTGCTATACGTCGTTAATGGCGGAGATTCACCGGAGATGGATGGGTGAGGCAGCCCGCAGCGACAGAGAGAGAGAGAGAGAAAGAGAGAGTGATCGCAAGTTTTGAGTTCAATAGAGGGTCAGGGAATTACGTTCTCCCTTTGGAGTGTTATGGATGGGTATATTTATAGAGAGCGAGTCAAGACAAATGACTGGCCTAAACGCACCAAGAACAATGGTCCTTTGGCCATGTGGCTTATTCTGCAAATCTAGTACGTTAGCAGGTAAGGGTACTCCGACCAAGTGGTGGTGACACTCCTGCTTGGTCACCACTTGGTCGGCGGGTACGGAAGTCGTGATCGTATAGGTACGGGGCTGTTATAATGCAGAGGATAGGTTTTGTCATGTAGTGATTCTCTCTCGTAGACTAGTCGACGATGAATCGATAGATCCCCCAACTCTAGCCACCAAGCCGCTCGTCCCCGATGATCCCGCGGGTGAGTGTGTGCTAATGAACCCTTTATAAGTGACCCTTAGACCTTACTCCTGGCCTTTGGGTCAAGTGTTTGGAGTCTGAATGGTCCGGACCTCAAATGCCCCCGATGAAGGTGGCGTGGCCAGTGTAAGTGGTACCACGAGTGGGTGGCGCCATCTTACCCGGTGAAGGGTGATTGGACACCTACACATGGTATTAGAGCTCTAGGTTCCAATAGGTCCTGGGTTCAAATTTTGTTATTCTCCATTTATTGTTGTGCACTTTGTTTGCTTGTGTTAGTGCACATTGTTTGATTTGGTTTACTTCTTTCTACTCCACGTGCAAAAAGGGGTTGCACGTAAAGGGGAGTGTTAAAATAGCGTGACATATATTGTTGAACCCATTTTCTAACAGTTTAAACTTTCGGGACAATTGGTAACTTAACAATGACATTTTTTAGCTCAATGCCAACATCTAAAAACTAGTTTGACCCATCCATTAAACTTGCTTCAAAAGGTACCTAACCACACCCCCCCCCCAAAAAAAAAGTCATAAGTGACCAGTCAAATTTGGCAATGTCAATGGAGAAAAAAAAATCATTATGACACTATGTATACCAGAACTATTTTTTTCTCTGGTCCACTTTTGATATATTTTCCCTTTGCAATATAATATGTTGGGAATAATATAGTAGCGAGAAAAAGATGATCTCTAGTAATCAAGAAAATCATTGTTGCACAAAAAATAGTAAAATACCATTACTTAACAAAAGTCAAGTAAGATTACATTAATATATAATATTTTTGTTAAAATAATGAACAAAATTTAGCCCAAAAACATATCACAAATCTAACAGTCACGCGGCACTAGAAAATTAAAAAAAAAACAAAATCAGATAGTGTAGCATCAACAACAAGTGAAGAAGAAAATTAAATTAGTAAAGGTAGTACCACCATCTGAATCCAATGGCCAGATATGCTTCGCAAGGGCCTTGTTCATTTGGAACATGTTTATGGAATCCACACCAAAAAGCGCACGCAATGTGTCATCACAAATTATATTCCGCCTATTGCTTGGGTCCTGCAAATTCTTTTCACGGATATAGCTCCATAGTTGCTTGACAACCTACAGCAAAATAATGGACAAATAAATTACGGACCCCGAGGATTTTCTAATATACAGGATTCTACTACCAGACAAAGTAACAAAGAAATGTATTTCTTCTTGGGTATACCTCAGTTCTAGCTAATTCAGACACCCCAACAAAGTTCTGAAGCTCTGGAGAAAGACTGCATAATTTGCTAAAACCACCTCCTCTTCTCTTGACCACTTTATTCTGCTTCTTAGATCTGCACAAAGGGCAAATATATATGCAATATGGGTTAGCAATATGGGAAAGTGAACTTTCCAAGATTAACGAATCCTTATGAGCAGGCATGCCAATGAAAAAGATATATTGAAATCTAAATGGTTTAGGTCAAGTAGCAGTGGCACAACAATAAAATATATATGATATGTAAGTTTACCAAAATTAAAAAGAAGGATGAATGTAGTGCAAAAATTGATGGGCAAGAAATACCAAAACGTGACCATTTTTAATATCTTCGGTCAATTATCTATCGAGATTGTGAAGCATGTAACCCATAGAATTAAAGCAGTATTGACGAAATGGAGGAGTCCATTGGAACTGTTGTGTGATTGGATGATTCCTATTAAAGCCATGCTTTGATTAGGCATGACCAACAGACACCCGCACATCTGTGGTATCCACATTAGCCAACCCAATGGGCTCCACCACCAAATCAACTGATGTGGACACTGCAGATGTGCAGGTGTGTGTTGGCCACAGCTAACCATAGCATCTGTCTTCCTATTAACTCGAAAGGCAAATTTTATAGAACTATCATACAGGGATCAAAATCTGGTTTCTACAAATTGTTTCAAGCAACAAGGAAATATTTTAAAAGCATAAAAAAATCTAAAAATACATAATATATTTGGAAGTGTAGATTGAAATCTACCTAAATATATGAAAAACTAATAATAAATCAATTCAATAACTTATTTTTTTGGTATTATTAAGATGTGTTCTAGCATGTTTTACTTAACGGAAAAAATTAGAATTACTATTTTAATAGTATGTTCTTTCATTCTCCTAGGAAACAAAAAGCATTCCATTTTGTTCCTGACTATAATTAGACCAGCTAAAATTATGACAAATAATGTTGAGCAGTAAAAGAGACATGATCAAAAAATATTATTAACTAAAATAAGAACATTGAGATAGATGAGCAATGTTGCAAGAAAGTAATTAGACCAGCTAAGATTATGACAAATAATGTTAAGCAGTAAAAAAGACATGATCAAAAAATATTATTAACTAAAATAAGAATGTTGAGATAGATGAGCAATTTTGCAAGAAAATAAGATATGTATTCATTATGAAAAAGTAGAAGTGGTATTCCAATTAAAGATAAAATGAGGACAGCTGTTTGACATGGCATGATCATGTGCATCATAGGCCGATTAACATGTGTAAGGAAGATTAATTTGATTGATATGTAAAGTGAAAAAACTAAAAGAAATACACGAAAGCTAACAAGAACTAAAATTCTGATAAATGTGGCCTTGTTTTTGCTTGGACAACAGTTTTGGACTATATTCTTACCATTAACAACTTTTTTTTTTTTTTTTAATTATTACCATTAGCACATGGATAGTTGTTACATGTGTTACAAGGCAGAACAGACAGTGAATCATCTGTTGATCCATTATGATGTTGCTAAGAATTTGAGATCCATTATGGTCTTGTCTGTTTTTGCGATGCATTAGGTGATGCTTGCAACATCTCTAGAGCTTATCTCGTGCTGAAAAGCAAGTTGTAGTACAATAAGGATGGCTCTAAATTGTGAATAAGTAGATTAAAGAGTGGTTTCTTGCATAACTTTCAATTATGGTGTAAAGAAGACTTCGTGAATCCTCTTTTTTCCCTTATAGAGTTTATATCAAAGTTCAATCTCCAATACTAATCCAACATATATATATATATATATTTGATACTAAGGTATCCCCACCTTCAGTGGGACTAATTCCTTAAAGCTCTACCCCATCACAACCAGAAGCCAAAAAATGTCTGAGGAGTTCTAACTGATGGACTCTACTTCATTGGTAAAGGTCTTACGCTAAACAGCCCCCCATGTTGGCAATCCTAATACAGCTTTTTACATGACAGTTATGCCCCTCAAGGCGTTTTTTATATAATTATTTTTCTTATCAATGTATATAATGGATATGATTGGTTTAGACTTTTATGAGGATATCACTTGGAATAGAATCAATTGGAGGAGATATGTAGTCAACCCCAACTAACTGGGGCAAAATTACTGAGTAATGTCTTCCATTCATCTAACTTATTAGAACAAAAGTGACTTCCCCCTCAATCTTAATAGTTTGCACATTGATAAAGCTTTCGACATTTTGAGAACAACTATCAGCTCAAATACATAAACATAGTTTCAGATCCATCCTAGTGCAAATAAAGTTGCTCAACATTTAAATGTCTTTCTTCTATTGCCGAACTTAACACAACTCAACTTTTTTCCAACTAAATTGGGGGTCAGCCATATGGATTTTTTATTTCAATCCATTCAGATAAGGGGCATTTCTTTCGCTAAACCACACAGAGCAATGTCTTATTTATTATTTCTACCCAAATTAGTTTTTCTCTACCCTACTTTCTTCTATTGCAGAACTTAACACAACTCAGCCTTTTTCCAACTAAATTGGGTCAGCCATATGGATGTTTTATTTCAATCCATTCAGATAAGGGCCATTGTTTCTCTAAACCACACAGAGCGATGTCTTCTTTATTATTTCTACCCAAATTAGTTTTTCTCTACCCCACCCCCTTGCATTACCAACAATTTGGATGCCATCACTCTTCTTACTTGGCATATGTATCTCAGTTGCATGTGACAAAAACCACCTTAACCAATTTCCATTAATTTCTCTATAATTGGTGCTACATCTCACAAATCCAATCATTCCTAATCCTAAATTTTCCTTTTTTCACACTAAGAACCATATAAAATAGCAAGTACTAAAGTTTCCTTTAAGCTGTAAAGTTACACAACAATCACGTAAAACATCATATGCATTCCCACACTTAATTCAACCAACATCAATTGTGTAACATACCCACCAATCTCTCCCTCATTTGTAATAGACTCTAAGTATTCAAATTATCGACTCTTAAGTATTTTTTTTTTTTTTTTTATCTTCAATGCTAACTATACTTTCATTTGTTTTGTGGTTACCATTAAATTTCCATTCCAAATATTCAATTTTAGGCCTACTTATCCTAATTTTTTGCAATTCTAACACATTTACTACGGTTCTAACTTAGCATTTACTTCAACTTTTGTTTCATCTACTAACTACTAAAATTATATCATTAGCAACTAGCATACACCATGGCACCTCTTATCGTATATGTCTAGTCAATTCATCGATAACTAAAACAAAAAGATAATTAATGTGGAACCTTGATGAAGACCTATAATCATAGAAATTCACTAGTGTCCCCCAGTAGCTGATCTCACTAACATCGTAACTCCGCTATAAATGTGTTGTATTATCTCAATATTCCTATATGTGACACTCTTATTTCTTTCCTTTTTCTTATAAGTAAACCCTTCTTTTTTTCTTTTTATGAGTCTTCTTTCTTAATACCCAACAAATCAAATCTCCAAATACTCTATCATTAGTTTTCTTTAAATTTATAAAAATACATGAAAAGCTCTCTCTCGCTCTCTCTCGTCTTAATAAGTTGATTTTTTCCGCAGTTGACCTCACCCACATAAATCCAAAATGAATATCCGATACGGTTGTTTCAGGTCTTAACATATTTTCAATTAATCGCTCCAATAGTTTCATGGTATAACCCATTGACCCAATAAGTCAAATTCCGTAACATTGTTCAATACATATTCTTGATTTGAAACATCAAAATGGATAGGATAAAGCAACAAAATTCTGTCAACACACACACACACAAAACACTTGTGAATCCTCAATAAAACACTAAGCCTTTGTTTGGAAGGGAGTGAACGGGGGTGAAAGGAGGTAAATGAGAGGAGGTGAAAAGAATCACATTGTTTGGGAGGAGGGGTGAATTGGAGGGATAGGAAGGAAATGGTGGTGACCCATTCACCTCCATTAACTATCTTTCTTTAACCCCCAATTTGGGGTATGATAGGTGTAAAATGTTTTTAAACTTTATTTTCCTATTTTGCCACTGGTATTTTACATTATTTCCACAGGTATCTATCAAAAATAAATATATTTTAAAAGGTATTTACCATATTCTTTACCTTACCTTCCATTCCCCTTTCATGGAAACATTAACATAAAGCTAAAAGAAGATGAGACTCAATCAAAAACATTGAAAGGATGCATCTGGAAGGTCACAGTTAGAGCATTCCCCTTTCAAGCAACTAAGAGAGCACTGATACTTCTACCAAAGATATGCAAGGACTGGATAGTGTGCAATTCCTTCAGAATATTGGTAAGTGAATGAATACCAAATAACAGGGGAAAGGAATTTAGAAGGATACTAACCAAGACTATAATAATAATGATTTTGTGTTTCCGGTGAACTATAAATTAGTGTACCTGCACAGATAAGCACTGCTGCTCAATGCTCATCATTGCCATGGAATGTAACTGACAACAGTCACAACCAACATAAGATGCTAATTCGGGTGTTTACAATAAATATCAATAAAAAGCAGCATTTGAAACCCACAAATTGAAGCCGCAAGTTTGCATATTACCTGAACAGTAATTATTGCAGCACACATTGTAAATAAAATAACTTAATTAAGACCCGAATTAGTAAAAAAATAAATAAATAAATAAACTTCCATCCACCAAATCCAAAAGTAACCATGAAAGTTGCCAGTAATACACAGTTTCCCGCTAAATGTAGACTATATAATTCATAAAACCAACTATTCCATATGTATACATACAAATTTATTTATGTTGTTTACTAACCCTCTTTTAGCAATACCCTTGCCATTACTGGCTTCTTCCGATTCTTCTTCTCCCTCATCTTCTTCTTCTTCTTCGTCCTCTTCCTCTGATTTTACCTTTCCACCATCGTCATATTGATCCCCGTTCCCTTCGCCGTTATCGGGTGGACCATCGTCTACTTCATTCTCTTCGGCGTTCTCGAAGTGGCTCTGAAGATAAAGATCGACCTGTTCTCGAATAAACGCCTTTTTGTCCGACAAATCGATCCCGAATTCCTCCTCCAGTTTCCGGCGCACGATGGCGGTCGTCGTCGTGTTGAGGTCCGACGTGCGCAGGAACTCGCGTAGCCGGCCTACCAGCTCCGAGTCCGAAACCATTTCTCTGCAGCGTTCGGTTACTGTTTGGAGTTAGGGCTGAAATGCCAAATTTGGGGCTGCGGGGGGCAGGTGGCTGGAATGGGAAGAGAATAGCTTTTGTGTGACGGGGTGAGGGGTAAGGGAAGTAGATAAGATCGGGAGGAGAGGGCATTTGTGGAATTGGAATCACGAATAAAATTCTCAAAATTGTACTAAACATATGAATTTCTTTGAAATATGAAATTTAAGCACCCGATGATAAAACATAAAATTAAATATATGAATAAACGGATATAAGATCTTCTCACTGCCACCACGGCGATCAGCAAAGTGAAACAACGTTCAAGATGCGTATGAAATTACTTAAACACCCCAAAAATAAAAAAAAAATTGCATATGAAACCCACCAGCAAATCCAATGAAAAACTCAATGAAATCGATCGTTTAAGAAGTTAACGTCACATGTAATGTTAGTTATATGGCATTAAAATTGTGCGTCTGTTCAATTAAAATAGGAGGTTTTATAATAAAAATAAATTAAAAATTTTTGTTAAAAATTTAAATTTATTTTTGTTATAGACCTTCGATTTTGATCAAATGACTCACAACCATAATGTCATTTGAGCTCCTCTTTCACTGTTGAGACATAGATATTTAGGTTTAGTTTGAGAAGAAAAAACAAGTTAATTTTTTTATATTTGGAATAGAAAAAAAAGTTAGTTTTTTAGTACTACTAATTTTTTTTTTGATTAATTTACTATTTTTACTTTCATGATTAAAAATAAATTTAAAATGAAAAAAAGGTAACTTAGATAATTTCAAAAAAAAAGTCAAAAAAACTTAACTAGCTAAAAATTAACTCTTAGGGCCCGTTTGGTGTGCAATAATTTGCTGAAAATCTCCAAAAATCTCTATAAATCTCTGTTAACTTTATATCACATCAACTTTTTTCTCTCACTGCACGCATTACGAACTCTTCCCAAATCACAATTTATCTCATTTTTTCTTACTCCAAACAAACCCTTAATTATAAATTTTAAATGTTGTAAGAGATGTATAAACTTTTTCTTCTCTCCCCTCACATAGTTTATTTCCCTTCCTGCAATTTCCTCTCTAAGATGTCTTTGAGTTTTATCTCTCTCGAATGATTTTTTATTCACTCCATTAGATTAATCCAGTAAGTTATATCTCTAATATCAACTTGATGTGGTATAATAATTTTTATTTTACCCATTATTCTCAATTTACCTTTTGCAAGAATCATGTTTTGTTATTTGTATACTCATTCTGTTGTATAAATAAACTATTTATTTAGGCCTCACTTAATTATAAAAAAATGGCTAAATCTTGTCATAAATACTAACGTTATGTTTGGTCGATAAGAATGGAAAGAGAAGTGAAAATAGAATAAAGATGAAAATAAAATGAAATGAGAGGTGAGAATGAAATGGGTGTAGACCACTAATTTGTTTGGTTGTTAACATAAAAATCATAAGAATAGAATGTATATTTAAATTTTCATAATTTGATTACATATTTTAAATATAATACAATAAAATGAAATGTAATAAAATTTACTATCATTAATTTTTTAAAAACAATAAAAATAATTTTTATTTTCAAAATGTGAATTTGAGCCAAAAAAAAAAAGCCAATGGCTAAAATGGTCACTTTGTAGCTCAAGTTCAAATTGGGCTAAATTTTTTTAACTATTAAAAAATATATCAAATAAATATACCGTAGACATTTTTGAAACTTGAACTACAAATCTAAGCAAAAAATGAATCTAGAGACAAAATAATCATTTTTACGTATAAATTTTAAAACAGGCTAAATTTACTTAACTACTAAAAATATGTCAATAGATGTTTTTTGGCCTATTAAGAAGGATACAATCGGAATTTGGATAAAAAAGGCTCAAGATTAAAATCATCATTTTACGGTTTGAATTTATATCGGGTCAAAATTTACTCAATTATTAAGAAATATATTAATAAATATTTTGAGAAGTCCAAAATATAAATTTGGCCAAAAAGGACTAAAGGTAAAATTGTTATTTTACACCCTCATATTTGGATCGAGCTAAAATTTACTTAGCTATTAAAAAACGCGTCAGTAAATATTTTTAACCTTTTTATGGAGCCTGATATACGAATTTGAGTAAAAAATAGTCCCATAAATAAAACAGTCATTTATATCTCAAATTCTAATCTAGGCAAAAAATTAGGTTAACTTATAAAATCGTCATTTTACAACTCTTAGTAACTGAGGGAAATTTTTGATAGTAGAGTAGTTACTTAATTTTTTTATTTTTTTATTCATTATTAGTATAAAATCTTAATTAGAATGAAATGATTATTCTATCATTTAAATTGTAGAATAATTTTCCTCATCTAATGTGAAAATAACTATTTATAAGGAATAACATTTTAACTTAATTTTTTTTATACTAAATATGAGACTAGGTTAAAGTAAAAATAAATTTCATTTCATTTCATTCTACTCCCACATATCAAATATTGACCGAACACAAAAACTTTACATAGCCCAAAAAATAAAAAATAAAAAGCGGAGACTTCAAAACTTCAACTAAAACCCTGAATGCATCGAATCGAATAATGGATATGTGACCCTTGCAATTAGGCTCTCAAGATTTTGAGGCTCCACACTGGTCCTTTTTCATGCCTCTTCAACACATTCTCTATTTCTTTGTATTTATTATCAAAAGCCTTACATGCATATTCTGGAGAGTGCCAAGAATCTTTAATGAAGAGGACCAAATAAGTGGGGCAATCTCTTATTTACAATTTTTTTAGTTATAAATATAGGCCATTTAGTGATACTTTTAAGAACGTGAGGGACGAACATCACCGCCTACTCCCACATAGATCCAGAACATTCCCAGAAAAAGAAGAGAGGGGTTTAAATACCATTCTAGGATATCCTCAAAACTGAGATTTCTCAGGGATGAAATCCATGCAGCCAGTTTAAGTTGGCTTCTTCATTAATCACTGTTAGCCTCAGATTGGTCAAATGAGTCTTGTAATTCTCCCAGAGACTGGCAGTTTCATCGTCGCATATCAAATCCTTCAATTGCTTAAGATCCTTCACAGAGTACGGCAACTCAAACAATCCGCAGCAACCCCTCATGTTGAGCTTTCTTAGATCACATAGGTCGCCCATCCTTTCTGGCAATTTACTAATGTTTATACAGTCAGATATATCCAGAAAGCCTAATTTGTGGAGGCTTCCAACTGACTCGGGCAGCTCCAAGAGTTTTGTGCAGGATTGAAGCCTCAACACTTTTAGGTTTCCCAGCTTTCCAAACCCTTCGGGAAGTGAAATGAACTCATGACAGTTCGTGATGCTTAGCTTCTGAAGGCTGTTGACATAGCATAGCCACTCGGGAAATTTTACCAAATCATTGCAGTAGTCGACAACGATTTCCACAAGATTTGGCATCAAATCGGGAGTCTGGATTGTACATTTCTGAAAAGCCTCATCAATCTTGCACGTAACCAAGGATAGTTTCCGCAGATTTTTCAGTTGTAGAATGGAATTAGTAATGCAAGAAACTGAAATACGCTCTAATCTGATTCTCTTTAGACTGGACAATTGTCCAACAAGTGGAAAGTTACTTATCTCAGCCGAGCAAAAACCATAGTTGGTGATGATCAGAGCCTTCAGTCGGTCCATTTGCTCCATAGAATGAGGCAATGCATAGCTCCTTGTCTGTAGGTTCAACACTAGGACTTCAACCGCAGGAAGTTGCATGTTGCACCAGTTTCTAGAGAACATTCCATCTGCAATCAATCTTCTGCACATCATGGCTTGTGGGAAAGGAGATAAATAGCACATATTGAGCAGGAGAAATTATTTTAAATAAAACATGAGACAAGGGCACCTGTGGATATAGACACAAAGCGGGCATGGACAGTATCCTGCATTTGCTCAATCCTGAAGAGGTCATTGCCTCTTATGTGCATTATTAATCTAGTGGGACTCTGCCCACTCTCGTAGATAGTTATATCTCTGAGTAGATCATGCTGCATGACAGAATGCTCATTGTAGTACCCATTGGTCTCATTTTCATCTTTCCTGAGGGTGAGAAATGGGAATATAATTGGTTAGTTAAGAGAAAATTTTAATTCATATGTATACAACAATACTAATATATATAATACTATGAATAGGCCGTTGATAACAAGAAACAAAAAGAGGCATTCAAGCATCCATGAAACAACAAGAATAACATGAAAGAAATACAGTGTACATACTAACATTATAAACTTCCCAAGTACTAAACACCTTTCTCCTTCCATTCGGTGCTTTATGATATTCAAAATTTTAATACCTAATTACAAAATCTAATAACTGATGATATATATGTTGGCTAGCAATGTGTTCAATTGTAGAACACTATAACTTGTAAATTACAATCCATCGGACGCAATGTTACATGGACCAAGGTTTGTGTGGGTTCATGTATCTAGCAGTCAAATTCATTTACTTATTAGGTCCAATGACACTAGGATACAACTAGATTTCATATTTCTTAGATATTTATGTCATCCTTGCATAACGACGTAACATTTATAATATAAAATAGAGCATTTTATACTTAAAATGGAAGTCTTACATATAGTTATATAGTGAACCTGATTGTTTATAAATATTTGTTATGTACACGTTCAACTAAACAAATTGGAGTCTCGGACACGTATGTCACACTCCTATTGAGTGTCAATTGTCCAACAAGTGTTCATAAAAACTTAGAAGATTTCATATAACATAAATACAGCAGGACACCAGGAAAATAGCAACAATAACCAACAAGCGGTATACCTTATATTTTTTGTAATTCATCACTATATAGAACCACACATTTGATTTGACAACTTGGTCATAGAGTCTTTTATAGAACCCAATTGCTATTATATTTGGCATCCCTGGCACCATTGGATCATGCTACAAGTGTACCATTTCCAATGAGAAGCCATCTTTGATGATTTATGTTCATCTCACCCTCAACTGGTATGACATCTGTTTTCTCACATAGGCATTCACACATTATTCATCTTGCCAATAAGCACATATATAAAACTAACATACAAGAGATCTCCTAAGATAGAGTAAGGTAAGTTTAAAGACAAGCAGGATCCAAATACCTTGGAAGTATAAGTTTGACCAGATTCTGGCAGGAAAAGTCATAGAGCTTGTTATAAAGCTTGTCATAGAGCTTGTCAAAAGCACCTTCACCATCTTCATTTAGCTCATAGAGTTCTGCCCACATATCTATAAGTGCTGCAACAGCGATCCTTTGATCCTCAGGAAATGCTGCAAGGTCCATGTAATACTCTTTGTCCGTTCCATTCAATGCATCTATGCTGGTTTGGAGACAAAGAAGCAGCGGATTGTTAGAATAAACAATGGACTGTCCTTCAGACCACTGCGTCAGCCTGTCATTCCAGATAGACACAGGTTTTCCACGGAGCGATCGGCCAACTACTATAAGCGCCAATGGAAACCCCCCACAGCCTCTCACTGTCTGCAAATCAATGTTTCCATACAAGTTAGTTATGGTTTAAAGCAAACTGCGAACAAAATTCCAGAAACAATTAATGGAGAACTGCAAATATGTGAATAGGCTCCACTTGCTAATATTTAACAAAATGAAGTTGACATCTGTGAAGTTAAAAGAAAATAAAATTAATCAAGGCCCCATTCATAATCCCATCTAGATGCCATGGACTGTTTCCATATCAAGTTTTGTGCAAAAGTCAAAAAAAGGTGTTAAATTCACAATCATAATAATTAATATTTTTATAGATTTTGAACAAAAATTGGAAAACGTAGTAAGCCATAAATGCAAATGTGTCCGTGTGTGTGAAATCATTATTATAACTAATAGATGATATTTGGAGAGTAATGTTAAGGGAGGAGAGGTGACAAAACTTACATGAATTCTATAAGGAAATAAACATCGTGATTAGTTTGAGAATAGATTGAAAAAATGAGTTTTGACATGCAGAATATGAAAACTGCAGATCGCAAACAATTTGGACAAGCCTCTGTTGGTTTAGGAGTGATGACTTAAAGAAGAATAAGTTCCTTCTTACACATACAGAAAGGGAGTGTCTGTTCTTACCCTTTTCACAAGATCATTTGGAATGCAAGAATTCCCATCTGGTGGAAGTGCTGAATGGTGATGGAAAAGAGCCATGGCATCGTGATCATCCAACAACTTCAATTCATAATTAGAAAATCCATCCATTTTAGATCTTGAAGTAACCAAAATTTTGTACCCTGATATGTCGAACTCCAAGTTCTCTATAAGAAATTCTGACTCAGGCCACACATCATCCAATACCAACAATATATGATTCCCCTTTAATTTCTTCAGCATTAGTTCCAATTTGTTAATTGCATCTGTCTCATTTACAAACGCAGGAACCCAATGACCCCTGTGTTGAAATAGTTGCCTAACTATGACCATGAGGTTGGGCGTCTTTGAAAAGGTAACAAAGAAGATATTGTCCTCGAATATGCCTGTCCGATCAAACACAGTTTTGTCAATCAAAGATTGGGCAAAATTCCACATCAAGTACAGAAAGCTCAGAATTTGATACCAGAAATAAATGAAACCATCAATTTGCTATGGATAGCACAAAAAACTGCTTGATTAAAGGAGGCCAATCATTCTAACTTTTGTTTTAATAAATGATTGGGGGGGGGGGGAGCTATAAACGAGCAATTACCTTTGATTCCTTCATCACTACAGAGCTTTTTCGCCAAGGTAGTCTTCCCACATCCTCCAGGGGCGGAAAGCACCACCACCTGCTCTCCACCACCATCGAGTAGCTTCGCCTTTAGTTCACGAAGAGGCTCATCCAATCCCACCAGAAAATCAGGAGCACCGGGAGCTCCACAACCCCCAACAAATTCAATCCGGTCGTCAAAAACCCCTCCATTCGCTCCTCTTCGATTCGTTTCGAACGTCAGCAAAAGCTTGCTGCTGTCTCTACGCAGCTGAAGTTGCACGTCGATCGTAGTCCACTGCAAAAGCGAGCCTTCGAACTCCTCGAGCTTCTTCGCGTAGCGATTCTTCCTGCGACAGTCCCACCACCGGACCTTTGCGCATTTGCGCACCAGATCCAGACCTTGTTCTAGCTGACGGGTGAACACTGCGGTTTCGCCATCCGATCGGTCCAATCGCCGATCCAGCTTCTCGATCTCGACGATCACGGGCTCGATCCCCCTCAGCGTCGACTCGATTCGTTTGAAGATGGAGCTGAAGTTCTTCGCTTTCTCAATCTCATGCAAAACTGCTTTCAGCAACTCACTGAATATAGCTCCCACTGCGGCGTCTAAAAAATTCGGAACCTCCATTGATGTCTCTCTCTTCGTCTGAAAAGCCGAAACTTTTGCGAGTTCTGGGTCTGTGAAAATTGAACTACTTTATAAAAATAGTGGACTGGGGAGCGGGTGGGAGAACAGATTCCTTCTGTAAGCTTTTTCATTTATTGACGGTCTGGCAGAGCTCGGAATTTCCACGTCTCTTTCCGTTGACTCATGAGAAACTAAAAAGCGGTAAATTTAATAAAAAAAATTGTCACATATTTAAATTAAATTAAATACTAGGTGGAAGTGTAGATATGGTTATTTACAAATTACAATTTGTCATTGTCTTACCTTGTGAATTATAATATAAATTATATCAATTAGTAATTACAAGAAATGCGCATTTGTTAAATTTATAGCTAGGCTAATTAAATTATGGAGATAAGAGAGAAAAATATATATAAGTATATATATATTTTTTCTTTAATTAAATTTTTAAGTGCCAGTGAAATGTCCTGAAAACCTTCAACGTGAAGAAAGAGTTATGGCGTGGATAGGACCTGTTCCCCTACTTTTTTTTTTTTTTTGGGCTTTTTTTTAAGGCATGTTTAGTGACACTAAAAATCACTAACTTTAAATAATTTTTATACTTTTTTTCAATCAAATTTTTTTACATATCATCTTTATGTCACATCTTTCTATTTTTATTGTACTTTTTATCCTTTTTTATCAACTAAACATGCCCTAATTTTTAACAGTCGGTTCTATCAAATGGCAAAAAACATAACTTTTTTGTAAATCCCATTTTATCTAATCGTTCACCTACACTGTTCGCTTTATCACCGTGGTAGAGTTGGCTTATTTCAACAATGGAGGCATACATTCTCATGTAATCCAGTAACTAATTAAACAATAAGTGATTTAGTGGAGGTGTGTTGTTTAACTCTCACATGGGTAGGTGTGTTGTTTAACTCTTTCAAGTTTAAGTATGGATTAGTGGGCAGTTATTAAAAAATTAATTTTTTTATTGGGAAATGTATATAAGAAGATTAAATTTTTAGTGGTGAATTTTTTAATTATTTATTAATTTAATATTTTTATCCTTTTTTTTTATACGAAGGAAACCTCTCGCCGGTGAACCGTCGCAAGTAAAACCTCCGAGCGAGCGCACCACCCCACAAGACACGCCCACCGATAAGATCGAGCGCCCAGGAAGGGATTCGAACCCGAGACGTGAGAAGCATGCCCACTCTCCAAGCCGGCCCCTGCTCCACCGAGCTAACCCGTGCGGGTAATATTTTTATCCTTTGTAATTTAAAAAAATTAACATATAAGAAGATAAATTTAATTATTTAAATAGCTAGACATTAGTTGTTCCTAAAGGAACACTCGAAGAAAGAGTGATAGAATGCGTTAGTTTGGAGGAAGTTTTTTAACTCTTCCCATGTGAACAGACATGGATAGGCACGTGGAGGTGGAGACGCAGTGAGGAAGTCAGAATTTTAAATGAGAGAAGGTTAATGTAAAAATTTTTATATTAAATAAAAAGTAAATTAAAATTTTATATATTTTTGAGGAGACATATACAACATTGGTCTTGTTTGGAGTTAATAAAAAAAATATAAAATTTTATAAAACTCTACAAACACGAATGATCAGATTATAAAATTTAAATTTTTTACTCACTGTATGAAATATAAAATATTAACTTTTATAATTTTACACATTTTTATATAATTCCAAACACGCTTATTAAACAAAAAAAATATTAAAATTTATAATAATATTAAAGAATTTTTAAAATTTAAAGGAACTAAACATTATATTACATAAAAAAATCTAAATTCCACGAGAGTATTAAAGTATTTTTAAAACTTAAGGTCGTCGCCCCGGTCGTCTCCTTGGGACTGCCCTGCGTGGACGAAGACTCAGAAGAGGTTTCTTTTGACTCTTCAGTGGGAGGAGGCTCAAGCATGGATGGGTGTTGGTAATCTCTCTCTCTCTCTCTCTCTCTCTCTCTCTTTATAACTATTCCCATGTGAAGAGTTAATAAGATAGAGGCCCGTTTGGCCTCAGAAGAGGTAGTCGAGTTGGTTCGGATGGCGGGCTGAAGGGCCTGGGACTAATAGGTCCCGGGTTCGACTCCTCTTGAGGGCAGTTCTTCCTTTAATTGTGGAGGGCCATCTAACAGCTTTCTTGGCTGAGCCGGTTAGCCAGGGCTTGCTTAGGCTAGTTTACCTCCCCGTGGTTCTTTGCCGGCTAGGACCACGGGGCGGGCTTCACCTAGTGCGCACCCATGAATAGCGGCTGCGGGCTTCTCCCCGACCCCAGAAGATAGAGGCCCGTTTGAAGGCTCAAAAATTAGGGTATGTTTGGAGTTGTATAAAATTGTATAAAATAGTATAAAATTGTAAAAATAAATATCTCGTAATTCGTGCAGTAAGTGAAGAATTTAAATTTTATTATCTCGTAACTCGTGTTTATAGAAATTTGTACGATTTTATTTTTTTTGAAGAGTTCCAAACGGAGCCTAAAAAAATACTAAAAGTTACATTTTGTAATTTTTGATGCGTTTGGTAAAATCAATTTTTTTTCACTTTTTTGATTTGTTACAGTAAAAAATAAAATAAAAAGTTACCATTTTTTTATTTGCTATAGTAAAAAACATACCAAATACACAAAAAGTTACCACTTTTTTATTTGTTACAGTAAAAAATTTATCAAACACCTAAACGTTGTAAAAAAAAGCTAAAAAATACATTTTGTTTCACAAAACACATAAAAAAATGTAACTAAAAAAATACACACAAAACTACCAAAATTTTCACTTTTTTTTCTTGTTTTTGAACCTCGTCTCAAAATGTATAAGTTTGGAGAAAGTTTAGGTGACATTTGATTTTTTTTATTTTTTATTTTATATATTTTATGTTTTAAAAATTTCAAAACAAAAAAATAAATAATAATTTATTTTTTTTATTTTAAAATTTTTCTTATTTTAAGTAAAAAACACTTAAAACAACTTTTATGATTTTTTATTTTATATGTAAATTTATTTTTTATTTTTAAAAATAATTTTTAAAAATATAAGTGAACAAATATACTTTTTTAAGTTATTTTTTTTATTTTTAAAAATATAAAATAACAAATAAACTTAAAACAGAAAAGAGAACGTAAACACAAAAAGTAAAAAAAAAAAAAAAAAAGAGAGCTTAATGTCACTTTATTTTTTTGTTTTTTATTTTTAGCTCTTCCCATGTGAAGACGGAAGAGATATGGATAGGTGCGTGTCGGTGCGGACGAAGACTTAAGAGAGGTTTCTTCTAAAATTTTCCCCTGTGAGGAGGCATGGGTAGGCGGAGAAACTTTTATTTTTTTTTTATTTTTTTTATTTTATTAAACTCTTCCCAGGGAAAGAGCACTAAATTCTCGACGAACGAGGGGCCAATCTCCCTCAGCATCGAATCAAGTCGTTTGAATATGGATTTGAAGTTCTTTGCTTTCTCAATCTCACGCAGAAGTGCTTTCAGTAATTCACTGGATATAGCTCCCACTACAGCGTCTACAAAATTCGGAGCCACCATTGTTGTCTTTCTCTTCGTAACCATAATCTGAAAAACCGAAACTTTTACGAGTTCTGGGTTTGTGAAAATTGAACTGCTTTATGACAGGAGTGGAGTGGGGAGTGGGTGGGAGAAGAAATTTCTATGAATCTTCCTAAGAGAAAGGGAGAAGAAATTTCTATGAATCTTCCCAAGAGAGAGGAAGATTATGACAGCAAGTGGATTCAGGTTTCCAACGGAAATATTCCTTTTGTAAGCTCGAAATTTCCTTGTTTCTTCCTGTTGACTCACGAGTGACTCACAAAAATCTTTGGGTGGAGGACATACGTGCACCCTACTGCTCCACAGTAACTTTATTGAAATAAAATAATGTGAAATGAAAAAATTAGTTAAGAAATGAATTTATTATTTGTCTTAAATTTTTTATTAAATAGTGGCTGAAAGTATAAATACAATTATTGACAAATTAAAATTTATCATACCTTTTATGTTAAATTTATAGCTAGGCTAATAAAATTAAGGAGATAAGATAGAAAAATATATATACGTATATATTTCTTTAATTAAATTTTTAAATACCAGTGAAATGTCCTGAAAACTTGATGGTATGGATGAGACTGGTCCTCCTACTCTTTTTTTATTTGTTTGATTCTTTTTTAATTTTAATAAAAATAGAAAAGTGTGACGTAAAAATAATACGTGAGGAAATTTAATTGAAAGAAAATATAAAAAAATTAATTAAAATTGATGAAGATTGATGCCTCAAACGAGGCCTTAGTCGTGGGTTCGATCAAATGGCGAAAAACAAAACTTTTTTGCGAGCCCCATTTTATCTAATCGTTCACACGTACCGTTCGCTTTGACACCGAGGTGGAGTTGGCTTATTTTTCAACAATGGAGACATATTCCCTTACGTAATTCAGCAACTGATTAAACTAGTGATTTAACGGTGGGTCGATGTTATGCTTCTCCCCGCTTCGAGCTTTTTCAATGTTGAAATCTGAGAAAAGAATAAACTTATTCGAGAGTATAAAACAATCTCTTCCAAGGGACGAGTTTCAAATTTGTTCCAGCCATCAGGCAAGTTTGCTTGCCAAAAGAAGGATGAACTCAATTCGATTTAAATTACAGAAAAACTCAGCATATTCAAATCTTCTCAATCTTTTGGTGAGGAGTGGGTTTCACGAGAGGGATTTTTTTAAGAGAAAAATCCCAAGATTGATGTGCAAATTTGTATTAGGGCAAGAAGTGAAGAGAATTGGATTCACAAAAAAGTTATATTTTTAGCCATGAGATAGAACCGAAGATCAAAATTTGAAAAGAGTAGAAAAATAACAAATAAATAAATAATAGAGGAGTCGGGTCAACATAAATACGTGTGGAGGAAGTTTTTTTAACTCTTCCCATCAGGCATGGGTAGGTGTGTTGTTTAACTCTTCCATGTGAGTTTAAGCATGGATTATAGTACCTATTAAGTGGTTACTAAAAATTTAATTTTTTTTATTCAAAATGTAAAAAATTTAACAGTTGACTTCCTAATTTTTTTGTTAATTAGATATTTTTATTTTTTGTAATTTAAAAGAAAATTTTAAAATATAATAAGAAGATAAATTTGATTATTAAAAAATTTTTTAAAAGTAAGTGGCTAAACGTTAGCAGTTCTCAAAGGCACGCTTAAAGGAAGAGCGAAGGAATGTACAAGTTTGGAGGAAGTTTTCTAACTCTTCCCATGTGAAGAGACATGGTTAGGTGCGTGGGGGCCTGGACGAAGACTTAAAAGAGAGGTTCTTTTTATAACTCTTTCCATTTGTAGACGAAGAGACATGGATAGGGGCGTGTAGGTGTGGACGAAGACTTAAAAGAGGCTTCTTTTAGCTCTTCCCACGTGAGGAGGCATGGATAGGCGTGGAGTAACTCTTATTTTTTTTTTTTTTTTTGCCCCCTCGTTTTTGGTTTTGGAAGGGAGGGGGGGGGGGGGGGGGGGGGGGGGGAAATTACACTTAGATCCCTCGAGGATTTTTCTCAACCATTTAAAATTTATATTTACCTTTTTTATTTCTTAATATTTGTCACACTTAGACCCCCATTAATTTTTTCCCTAACGCCATTAGAATACTACAATAAAATGACATAAATACCCTTAGTAGATTCAAATAGTTGAAGGAAAAATTTTGTAATTAGCCTAATGTTTAAGAAAGATTTCTGTAATTAGTCGAATTATATTATTTTAATCAAGTAATTCAGTAAAGTATATCTCATATTAATTTAATTATATTATATATTACAAATAATTTAATAAAATATATTTTATGTTAATTTAGTTAATTTATTTTAATTAATTTTGTCATTAATTAATATATTTTATTAATTATTAATTAAATAATTATATTCTATTAAATTATGAAATTAATTAAATTACTAATTATTAAACAATATATTTTATTAAATATTAATTAATTTAATTAACTGTAATTAATTAATATTATTTAATGGATTATAATTTAGTTAATTAAATTAACTAATTAATAATTTAATTATATTATTTATTAAAAATAATTTTATTTTAATGAAATGGTTAAATACAGCAAAAATAGATAAAGTGTTAAGATTAAAAAAATATTTATGCAAAAAAAAATAATAATAGTAAAAACACTTCTATTTTTTATTTTTTTGCACAAGTTATCATTTTTTTGAAAAATATAAAAAATTAATAAATACATATTTAGGTATTTATTTTTAATTTTTGGATTTTCTTGAAAGGTTAATTAATTAATTAATTTTCAGATTTGCTTAAACTAGTTTTTGTATTTTCAAGTAATAGATCCACCAAATGCATTGTTATATAATACTTGAAAAAAATAATAAAAAATATCAATAAAAATGATGTAAAAAGATTGTGGACCTATTGTTTTAAAATATTTAAATTATCAAAATTATATAATTTTGAAATTATCTAGATTAAAATTAACTTGCCAATTTTATGTTCTTCAACATATTGATTCAAAAATCAGTTCAACCAAATTCAAGAATTAAAAACTAAATACACAAAAATATATTTATTAAATTTGTTTCTATTTTTTTCAAAAAAAATGACAACTTGCCCTAAAAAAAGTAAAAAACAAAAATTAAAAATGTCTTTCTTACCATTTTTCTATCATAAGTTTTTTTTTTTAACTTTAGCACCTTATCCATTTTTTCTGTATCATATTAAAATAATTTATTTTATTTAACTATTTTATTAAAATAAAATTATTTTTAATAAATAATATGATATAATTAATTAATTAATTAATTTAATAAATTATAATCCATTAAATAAAATTAATTAATTGTAATTAATTAATAATTAACAAAAATATTATTTAATAATTAGTAATTTAATTAATCTCATAATTTAATAGAATTTAATTAACTAATTAGTTATACTAATTAATAATTAGTAATTTAATTAAGTTAATTAATGAGAAAATTAACTAAAACAAATTAACTAAATTAATATAAAATATATTTTTTTAAATTATTTATAACATATAATATAATTAAATTAATATGAAATATATATTGAATTATTTGGGTAAAATAATGTAATTAAGTTAATTACAAAAACCTCCCCTGAACATTTAGCTAATTACAAGAACCTATCTCAATTATTTGAACTTACTAAGGACATTTATGTTATTTTACTGTAACACCCTAAGGGCATTAGGGAAAAAACTAAAAGAGGGGTCCAAGTGTAATAAACATTAGGGAATGGGAGAAGTAAGTACAATGTTCAAATGGTTGAGGGGGATTCTTATAATTTACTTAATGTTCATGGGTCTAGATGTAATTACCTTTTTTTAACTCTTGCCATGTGAAGAGTTATTGGGGGTGTTTGGGTACTCTAAACTCTTATAAACTTCTAAAAATTTTTATAAAATTTAAATTTTTTACTCACATTATGGATTACAAGATTAAAATCTCTATAAATTTATACTAATTTATACAACTCCAAATACAATAATTATTATTATTATTATTATAAATTTATTACCATCATCATCATCATCATCATTATTATTGTTGTTGTTGTTGTTGTTGTAAAGAAGCAAGGTGGGGGTACAATGGATATCTCTCTTTTACAATTTGGGGAGTGGGTCGTTTCACTTTAAAAATTGGAAGGTAAATTTTGAAGAACTCTTTTATAGCCTACAGATTATATAATGCAGAGTGTACTATTTTTTGTTCATGAGTTAGGCATCTTAAGAAGAGTATTGGAATTTTTTTTAAATTACTTCTAGTGAGATCTTTTTAATTAATTAATGAAAAATGAATAATAAGAAATTACTTTGAGTTTAATCATGGACTGCTCCATTGAATTTCATATTTTGGGTATTTGCAAACATTATTTTTTTCTCACTTGTGAAAGAGACTTAGAATGTTGCTCTGCAAGAAGGCTGAGGCAACCACAAACATGACCACGCACCCAAAAGGCAAGGATGATGAATTGATAAACTTCCAGCGCCACCCATGTTGCCGTTACCGCTGTGAGCACCTTGAAACTCAGCTTATTCGTCCTCCATAAAGCAATATCTGCCATTATATTTGCAAGAATTAACAAAAATGGATTTGGGTTTTAAGCAACTTAGACAGTCGCCTAATATATGAAGTGAAAAGAAGACCTCTATACATGCATTTGAATATTGACAGATTTGATTTATTTTTAAAATTAAAAGTGTTTCAAAGAATTTCTAAAAGTACAAATTAATATTTTCATCGATATATCAAATTATATAATAGCGTTGAATTCATTTTTTCCTAATACTTACACTACTTATGAAGCATTACTGATAATACTGCTAACAATTACTTCAACAGGATTTTTTTAAAACTAAAATTAATAAAATCTTATTTAAGATCAATTATATTACAAAATAGATTAAATAGATCATTTATGTTACCTATTGACAGTACGATGTTGGAATATTTTTACTGTAAAACTTTAATTTGTAATTTTACAGCTCAATAAATTACATGTACGAAAAATTTTTAATCTCAAAATTTTTTTCCTTCTCATGCCCCTTGATAGTTTGATATGACCTGATAGGAGAGGAAGACAAATTAAAAAGAAAGAGAAAGACTCGTGGACTATGCTTAATTAGTCGGAGCTTAACTATACCTGCACCTAGTGGCAAAGACTTTGACTCCATGGACATGTTAATCTTGAAATTTTGGGAGAGATTATTGAGCACGTTGATAGCTAGGAGCTTGTATGGTTTTTGAAGTGCCAAGTATTCGGCCTAAGTTGGCATCTTCATTAAGCACTAGCCTCAGATTAGTGAAATGAGTCCTGTAATGCTCCCAGAGACTAACAGTTTCTTCATCACATATCATATCCTTCAATTGGTTAAGAATTTGAAAATCCTTTACAGGTACAACAACTTAGACAATTCGCAACAACCCCTCATGTTGAGCTTTCTTAGATTACATAACTCGGCCATCATTTTCAATCCGTTTAAAACTATTTTTTTTTTTTAGAATTGATTTGATTTTAAAAAGAAAAGAGGATATAATTGGAAAAAGTGTTTACTTATAAAAGAGCCTTAGAATGTTGCCTCACAAGAAAGCTGACATAAAAACAAGTTTGAGGTTGAAAAACAATTGAGAAAAGTTATCAAAATTGTGAGATCTGATTGTGAGGGTGAATATTATGACAAACATGGTGATATTGGGTAGCATATAGGACCGTTTGCCAAATATTTACCAGAGTGTGAGATTATTGTCCAATATACACCATCTGGGAGTTCTGAACAAAATGGTGTTGCTGATAGACGCAACTGTACTCTCAAAGACATGATAAGAAGTATGATGAGTCATTCTAACCTACCTAATTTCCTTTGAGGTGAAGCACTCAAAATCGTTTTATACATCCTTAACCGAGTTCTTAATAAATCTATTCCCAAGACATCTTTTGAATTATGGACCAATAGTAAACCCAGTTTGAATCATTTTCGAGTATAGGTTATCCAACTAAAGTGAGGATTTATAACCTTTTTAACAAAAATCACTGATCCTAAATTAACATGTTACTTTATTGGCTATCTAGAATATTCTAAGTAATATAGGTTCTATTGCCCCACACGCAATACTAGAATTGTTGATTCTATGACAACAAAATTTCTTGAACATGATGTTACTGATGCTGATTGTGATCAATTTGTTGATATGGGTTAGGAGAAAGAACTTATGTCTTTTCTTTTACTTATAGTACGTGAAACTGCATTCCCTACACTTGCACCTACACCTATTGAGGAAATTATTCCTTAACAAGATATGAATACAGTGCCAAATGATGAGGTTAATCAATCTCAAGAACTTTCAAAGAAGTGCCATTGAGAAGATCTATTAGACAGAGGCATTCTGCTATTGAGAAGATCTATTAGACGGAGGCATTCTGCTATCTCTGATGATTATGTAGTTTTTTTTTTTTTTTGTGAGACTGGTTATGATTATGATGATATTGTTGAACCGGTAACATACACTAATTCTATAACTAGTTCACAGGATAGTGTGTAGTTGGATGCTATAAATGATGAGATGCAATCTATGGATAATAATGGAGTATGAGATCTTGTAGAGTCTCTTGAGGGTTGCAAGCGTGTTGGTTGTAAGTGGGTTTTTAAAACCAAAATAGATTTTTGGGGTAAGATTGAGCAATTCAAGGCAATGTTAGGGGCTAAAAGTTTCACTCAAAAAGAAGGTATTGATTATAGTGAAACATTTTCAACTGTGTCAATTAAAGTCTTTTTTGCGGAGTATTATGACTTTGGTAGCTCATTATGATTTAGAGTTACACCAAATGGATGTGAAGACGGCATTTTCTTAGACGAGAAAGTCTTTATGATATAGCCTGAAGGTTTTATTGAAAGCGATAAGGAGCAACTTGTATGTAGGTTAAAAAAATCCATTTATGGTCTTAAACAGGCTTCTCGCCAATAGTACTTGAAATTTGATCAAATAATTACTTCCTTAGATTTCCTTAAGAATAAAATAGATCAATGCCTTTAACTTAATATGAGTGGGAGCAAGTTCATCTTCTTTTTTTATATGTTAATGATATTTTGTTAGCTAGCAGTGATTTGGGTTTGTTACATGAGACTAAGAAGTTATTGTCTAAGAATTTTGACATAAAGGATCTTGGAGAAGCTTCATTTGTTTTAGGCATTGAAATTCAACGAAAGTCTCATGGTTTGTTGGGACTTTCTCAGATAGCCTATATTGATCTGGTGCTGAATAGGTTTAATATGCAAAATTGTAGACCTAGAGAAATATCTACTATGAAAAGCGATAAACTCAGCAAAAAATAGTGTCCTAAGAATAATGTTGAGAAAGAAAATATGGTGAATGTGCCTTACTCTACTGTTGTTGGTAATCGAATGTATGCTCAGGTTTGTTCAAGACCAGATGTTTGATACGCTGTGAGTGTTCTGGGTAATTCCTTTCTAATCTAGGACATGATTGTTGGGTGGCAGCTAAGATGGTTTTGAGATACTTACAGCGAACCAAAAATTACATGCTAACATATAGAAAAGCTAGGCATCTTGACATAGTTGGTTACTCAAATTCAGATTTCGCTAGTTGCTTAGATGACCTGAAGTCTACATCTGGTTATATTTTCATGATGGCTAGAGGAGCAATCTCGTAGAAAAGTGTTAAACTGACTTTTACAGTTTCATCCACTATGCATGCAGAGTTTTAACATATTATGAGACTGTAATACATGCTGTTTGGTTAACTAATTACATTTCAAAGCTTATGGTGATAAAATCTATTCCGAGGTCTCTGAAAATATATTGTGATAATAGCGCTGCTATATTCTTCTCTAAGAATAACAAAAGTTTTGTTAGATTGAAACATGTTGAGATAAAGTATTTTCCTATTAGAGACCATGTGAAGAACAAAGATGTTATGATTGAGCATATCAACATAGAGGCCATGATAGTTGATCCATTAACTAAGGGATTGAGACCAGTCACTTTTAATAAGCATGTTCATGATATGACTGTTCTAGAATCTTTTGATGCACTTAGTTAGTGGAAGATTTTCAATTGGCATTACTATGTTGTCTTAGCATTGCTTTTGTAAACAAATATTTTGATTTTTTAACACTTTTAATGGCATTATTGCTCTTGATTATTATCATTATTTTATATGCATCTGAGATATGATAAATTGTCATAATTTGAGTTTATTTATCTCAAATTTATGTGTTCATGGCTTAGTATATCTCATTGAGATTATTAAAAATATACATATTATAATAAGTCTCATATGTGATACAGAGACAATAGGATTTATGCTATAATTTGTGGATTTTTTTGTGTAGCTTATAATTGAATCATATGTGTAATGGAGAAATCATATGAGAGATGATTGATAAGTAATAGTATAAATTTGGATCATATGAGAAAGCTATTACTTGCTAACTACTATATCTTAATTCAAGTTAACATTGTTATTAGCATTTGTAATCCTATAAGGTCCTAAGTTAATGAAGGACATATGTGTCACTATGGTTTGATATGGATAATCTTGTTAGACTGAATTGTGTTGAAAGGCGTGGTCCCAACTATATTAGTGTTATTTGTGGCCACGTATGAGTTTTACTATTCAGTGTATTGAGTTCGTAATTAATGTTGCCCAAGTGGAAGAATGTTAGAATATTATTGGGTTTCCATTAATTATTTAGTGAAAACTGAATATAATACAGTTATAATAAGACAATTATTTAGACTTTATTTGTTATGATTTAATTTAGTGTTAAGCCCATATACACTTAATTAATAAGATATAGTTTGACGGCCTAGTATAGACCATTGAGTCTAATAGTAAACCCTGATGGGAGGACCCTATTAGAATCTATAAATATAACTTATTGGCTAGGTCCCTGCTCCACTCTTAATATTTGAAATCCTAGTGTTTTGGTTATCCCATTAAAAGCCATCATTGTGAATAAGAGAAATAGTGGAAACCCTAGCTGTCCGGTACAAATTTTGTGTACACCAATCACACTAAATAATTCAGATGGCTGCGATTAATACAGGTATATGTTTTATTTTTTAATTTCAGTGTTTTAATATTCATATGACAATTTTAAGTTTATTACACAATCATGACCCCCCAAGAGGTGAGGGTGATGAAATTAAATTGATATACTTCCAGTGCCGCCACCGATGTACCATTGCCATCGTAAGCACTGTCAAACTCAGCTTATCCCTCCTCCATAAAGCAACATCTGTCAGTATATCTGTAAGACTAAAAAATTGTTTTTGTCTGTTTTTAATTGGTTTATATATATATATATATATATGATGTATTATATATTCATACTAAGTTTAAATTAAAATTTTTTAAGCATTCGGTTAAGAGAAAAGTTGAGAGTAAAATGCAAGAGTTTCTCTAAGAGTCTTTTTAAATTTCTTTTTTATTTTTTCTCCTATTATAATTCTTCCTCCATGATTAGAAGTTTATAGTGAAAAGCTAATTATGCTGTACTCATGGACGAAAGTACTTTGCTAAATAATATAAATCTTGTATTTTTTCCTTGATTGTTCTCATTTGTTTGTTTGCTTTATTTACTTATTTTATTAAGATAATTTGAGTTCGACACAATATTTTTATATAATACTTTGTACATGATATCAAAAAGTGATGTACACATAATGCATGAAATAATTATTTTCATTATATCATGGATAATCATCGATATAATATTAAAAACGTGTTAGTACTTATAACATAAAAAAATAAAATTACTTATTAGGTTATGTTTAACATATGGTTAAAAAATGGTAAAATTTCACTTCTTTTAATTATGTTAAGTGTATTTTATAAAAATATAAATAAATTAATATTTCACCCTATTGAGTGACTATTTTCAGGAAGTTAGCTAAAGCAAAAAAAAAAAAAAAAAAAATTGTGAGAATGAAAGATTTAACTATTATTCTCATAATTTTTATACCCATACCAAGCATACCCATGCCAAGCCAAACACATATTGAAGTAATTTTTTAAAATTTTATCTTCACACATTTTAGAATCATGAATACTTAAAAGGGTGTTAATGCTAAAAAAATAAGTATCACCATAGTATAGATATATAAAATTGTTTTTTTCAAAATAACAAAAAGGTGTTTCTCAATAGCTAAGAAACTGTGACGAAATGATCAAAGTTTTCAAGAATAACACTGAAAAAAATCTTTAATTCTTCTCTATTGCGTTATGAAATTCGATGTAATATTAGGCTTATTAATAGTTAAGTGTAACTTTTGATAGTTCAATTCCTATAAATAAATCGTTGTACATTCTAAGTCAATAAATTAAAAATTATGTAATATTAAAATTGAACTTATTCTGATCTAATATTAATAGATTAGGGTGATTCATACTTTTTTTTTTCTCTTTCATACACACTTGCTCCCTCTCACAAATTTAGTTTATTTCTTTCTTTATAATTCCCTCTCTAAAGCGTCTTTGAGTTTATTTCATTCACTCTAATAGGTTAATCTCAAGTATGTCTCTAATATCAACATAATGTAGTATAATAATTTTTATTTTACCCATTATTCTCGATTTATCTTTTGCAAGAATCATGTTTTGTTAATTATGTTCTCATTTTGTGGGGAATTATTGTGTGTGTATATATATACACACTATTTATTTAAGCCTCACTGAATAAAAAAAATGACTAAATCTAGGTTATGTTTAGTTTATGGAAATGGAATAAGAAGCAGGAATGGAATGAAGACAGAAATAAAATGGAATGAGAGGTCAGAATAAAATGGAGACAAACCACTCATTTGTTTGATTGATTGTCAAGCGTAAAAATCATGAGAATAAGATGTACATTCAAATTTTCATAATTCAATTATATATTTTAGATATGATGAACTAAAATAAAATGTAATAAAACTTACTAATATTAATTTTGTAAAAATTATAAAAATATTTTTTTTTTCAAAATGTAAATTTGAGCAAAAAAAAAAGAGTTAAGACTAAAAGGTCATTTTGCAGCTCAAACTCGAATTGGGCCAGATATTTTAAGCTATTAAGAAACATGTCAAATAGACATATTTTAGTCGTTTTTGAAAGCCAGACTATAAATTTGAGCAAAAAATGAGTCTAGAGTTAAAATAGTCATTTTGCAATATAAATTCTGGTTAGGTTGAACTTTACTTAAGTATTAAAAATATGTCAATGAATTTTTATTAGCCTTTTTAAGCAATATTGAATGTGAATATGGCCAAAAAAAAAAGAGGGCTCAAGCAATTTAAGTTTGAATCAAATTAAAATTTACTTAACTATTAAAAAACATTTCAATAAATATTTTTTAACTTTTTTTGGAAAATTTGAAATATAAATTTGTGTAAAAACAAATTTAGCAATAAAATTATTCTTTTACAATTCAAATTTGGATCAAACTGAAATTTATTTAATTATTAAGAAACATGTCAGTGAATATTTTTATTCTTTTACAAAACTTGAAATACAAATTTGGATAAAAAAACAGACTCATAAACAAAACAGTCATTTACATCCCGAGTTAAAATCTAATTCGAAAATAAGGTTGACCGATAAAATTGTTATTTAACGACTTCATTCAGTAATCGAGAAAAAATTTTTTGATAGCAGCGCAGTGACTTGATTTTTTATTTTATTTTATTTTTATTTTGTAAATTGAATCTTAATTGGAATGAAATAATTTCAACATCATTTAAATTATTAAATGTCTTTTTTACTTAATGTGAAAATAACTATTTATAATAAACAATATTCTAACTTAAATTTTTTTGATATCAAATATGAGAATATGTTAAAGTCAAAATAAATTCTATTACATTCTATTTCCACATATCAAAAATCGTTTAATGCGAAAATTTTACCTAGCAAAAAAATAAAAATGCGGGGACTTCATAACTTCAACAAAAAAACTTAGAACGCATTAAATCAAATAATGGATATGCGACCCTTGCAGTTAGTCTCTCATGATTTTTAAGCTCCACAATCGTCATTTTTCTTGCCTGTTCAACACATTCTCTATATCTTTGTGTCTATATAGCCTTAGTTAGTTAGATACATATTCTGGACAGGGCCAAGAATCTTTAATGAAGAACGCCAAATGAGTGGGCCAACCTCTTATGTACGTTTTTTCAATTATACATATAGGCTATTTAGTGATATTTTTAAGAACGTGCGGGGTCAGAGCCCTCTATAATCCATATATAGCACCATCCCTTGTCACATTGACTGAAGTTCGAATTTCCCCGACTGCTCACATAGATCCAGAACATCCCCAAAAAAAGAAGAGTGGAGTTTAAATACCATTCTAGGACATCCTCAAAACTGAGATTTCTCAGGGATGAAAGCCATGCAGCCAGTCTAAGTTGGCATCTTCATTAATCACTTTTAGCCTCAGATTGGTGAAATGAGTCCTGTAGTGCACCCAGAGACCGGCAGTTTCATCATCACATATCAAATGCTCCAATTGCTTAAGATCCTTCACAGAGTATGGCAACTCAGACAGTCCGCAGCAACCCCTCATGTTGAGCTTTCTTAGATCACATAACTCGCCAATCCTTTCTGGTAGTTTACTAATGCTTATACAATCAGATATATCTAGAAAGCCTAATTTCTGGAGGCTTCCAATTGACTCAGGCAGCTCCGAGAGTTTTGTGCAGGATTGAAGCCTCAACACTTTCAGGTTTCCCAGCTTTCCCAACCCTTTGGGAAGTGAAATGAACTCGTGACAGTTAGTGATGCTAAGCTTCTGAAGGCTGTTGACACAGCATAGCCACTCGGGAAATTTTACCAAATCATTGCAGTAGTCGACAGCGATTTCCACAAGATTTGACATCAAATTGGGAATCTGGATTGTACATTTCTGAAAAGCCTCATCAATCTTGCACATAACCAAGGATAGTTTCCGCAGATTTTTTAATTGCAGAATGGAATTAGTAATGCAAGAAACTGAAATACGCTCTAATCTGATTCTCTTTAGACTGGATAATTGTCCAACTAGTGGAAAGTTACTTATCTCAGCTGAGCAAAAACCATAGTTGGTGATGATCAGAGCCTTCAGTTGGTCCATTTGCTCCACAGAATGGGGCAAGGCATAGTCCCTTGTCCGGAGGTTCAACACTAGGACTTCAACCGCAGGAAGTTGCATGTTGCACCAGTTTCTGGAGAACATTCCATCTGCAATCAATCTTCTGCACATCATGACTCGTGGGAAAGGAGATAAATAGCACATATTGCGCAGGAGATATTATTTTAAATGACACACGAGACAAGCGCACCTGTGGATATAGACACAAAGCGGGCGTGGACAGTATCCTGCATTTGCTCAATCGTGGAGAGGTCATTGCCTCTCATGTGCATTATTAATCTGGTGGGGCTCTGCTCACTCCCGTAGATAGCTATATCTCTGAGTAGATCATGCTGCTTGACAGAATGTTCATTATAGTACCCATTGATCTCACTTGCATCTTTCCTGAGGGTGGGAATATAATCGATTCGTCAACAGAAAACTTTAATTCATATCTATACAGCAAAACCAATATACATATATACCATGAATAGGCTGTTGATAACAAGAAACAGAAGAAAGGCATTCAGGCAGCCATGAAACAACAAGAATAACATGAACAAAATAAACAGTGTATATACTAACATTATAAACTTCCTAAGTACTAAACAACTTTCTCTTCCATTTGGTGCTTTATGATATTCAAAATTTTAATTCCTAAGTCAAAATTTAGCAACTGATGATATATATGTAGGCTAGAAACGTGTTCGATTTTAGAACATTGTAACTTGTAAATTACAATCCATTCAATACCATGTTACATGGACCAAGGTACAAGTGCCAGGTGCGGGTTCAAGTTTGTATCTAGAAGTCAAATTCATTTAATTGTTAGGTCCAATGACACTAGGATACAACTAGATTTCATATTTCTTAGATATTTATGTCATCATTGCAAAACAACATAACATTTATAACATAAAATAGAGCATTTTATACATAAAATGAAAGCCTTATATATGGTTATACAGTGAACTTGATCGTTTATAAGCATTTGTTAAGTAGATGTTCAACTAAGGCTTGTCAATTGTCCAACAAGTGTTCATAAAAAATTTAGAAGATTTTATGTAACATAAATACAGGACACCAGGAAAACAATAACAATAACTAACAAGCTGTATATCCTATATATTTTGTAATTCAGTTGTAGTAAGTGTCAATTGTCCAACAAGTGTTCATAAAAAATTAGAAGATTTCATGTAACATAAATACAAAAGGACACCAGGAAACAGCAACAACAACTAACAAGCTGTATGTCCTATATATTTTGTAATTCATCACTATCTAGGACCACACATTTGATTTAAGAATTTGGTCATAGTCTTTTTCACAAAACCCAATTCCTATTATATTTGGCATCCCTTGCACCTTTGGATCATACTACAAGGGAACCATTTCCAATGAGAAGCCATCTTCGATGATTTCTGCTCATCTAGCCCTCAACTAGTGTGACATCTGCTTTCTCACATAGGCATTCACACATCATTCATCTTGGCAATATGCACATATATGAAACTAACATACAAGACATCTCCTGAGTAAGGTAAGTTTAAAGATAAGCAGGATCCTAGATACCTTGGAAGTATAAGTCTGACCAGATTCTGGCAGGAAAATTCGTAAAGCTTGACAAAAGTACCTTCACCATCTTCATTTAGGTTATAGAGTTCTGCCCACATATCTATAAGTGTTGCAACAGCGATCCTTTGATCCTCAGGAAAGGCTGCAAGGTCCATGTAATACTCTTTCTCCATTTCATTCAAGGCATCTATGCTGGTTTGGAGACAACGAAGCAACCGGTTGTCGGAAAACTTGGAATAGACAATGGACTGTCCTTCAGACCACCGTGTCAGCATATCATTCCAGACAGACACAGGTTTTCCACGGAGTGATTGGCCAACTACTCTAAGTGCCAATGGAAATCCCCCACAGCCTCTCACTGTCTGCAATTCAATGTTTTCATACAAATTAGTTATGGTTTAACACATACTGCAAACAAAATTCCAGAAACAATTAATGGAGAACTGCAAATATGTGAATAGGCTCCACTTGCTAATATTTAACAAAACGAATTTGACACCTGAAGTTGAAAAATAATTAATCAAAGTTCCATTCGTAATCCCATCTAGACGCCACGGACTGTTTCTGTATCAAGTTTTATGCAAAAATTAAAAAAATGTGCTAGAATTCACAATCATAATAATTAATATTTTTATAGATTTGGAACAACAATTGGAAAGCGAAGTAAGCCATAAATGCAAATGTGTGTGTATGTGTGCATGCGCGTGCATGTGTGTGAAATCATGATTTTAACTAACAGATGATATTTGGAGAGTAATATTAAGGGAGGAGAGAGAACAAAAACTGACATGAATTCTATAAGGAAATACATATCATGATTAGCGTCAGATTAGATTGAAAAAATGAGTTTTGACATGCAGAATTATCAAAACGGCATTCAGGTAACTGACCGCAAACAATTTGGACAAGCCTCCGTTGGGTTAAGAGTGGCGAGTTAAAGGTGAATAAGTTCCTTCTTCCACAAACGGAAAGAGAGTGCTTGTTCTTACCCTTTTCACCAGATCATTTGGAATGCAAGAATTCCCATCTTGTGGAAATGCTGAATGGTGATGGAAAAGAGACATGGCATCGTGATCATCCAACAACTTCAATTCATAATTAGAAAATCCACCCATTTTAGATCTTGATGTAGCCAAAATTTTGTATCCTGGTATGTTGAACTCCAAGGCCTCTATATCGGATTCTGATTCAGGCCACACATCATCCAATACCAACAATATATGGTCGCTCTCTAATTGCTTGAGCATTAGTTCCAATTTGTTAATTGCATCTGTCTCATTTACAAACACAGGAACCCGATAACCCATGTGTTGAAACAGTTCCCAAACTATGACCATGAGGTTGGGCGTCTTTGAAAAGGTAACAAAGAAGATATTGTCCTTGAATATGCCTGTCCGATCAAACACAGTTTTGTCAATCAAAGATTGGGCAATATTCCACATCAAGTAAAGAAAGCTCAGAATTTGAGCCCCGGAATAAATGAAACCATCAATTTGCAATGGATAGCATAAAAACTGCTTGATTAAGGGAGGCTAATCATTCTAACTTTTGTTTTTTTGTTTTTTTGTTTTTTTTTGGTTTTTTTTTTTTTTTCAAATGCTATAAACGAGCAATTACCTTTGATTTCTTCATCACTACAAAGCTTTTTCGCCAAGGTAGTCTTCCCACACCCTCCAGGAGCGGAAAGCACCACCACCTGCTCTCCGCCACCATCGAGTAGCTTCGCCTTCAGTTCACGAAGAGGCTCATCCAATCCCACCAGAAAATCTGGAGCACCCGGAGCTCTACAACCCCCAACAAATTCAATCCTATCGTCACAAACCCCTCCCATCGCTCCTTTTCGATTCATGTCGTCGACCATCAGCAAAAGCTTGCTGCTGTCTCTACGCAGATGAAGTTGCACGTCGATCTGAGCCCACTGCAAAAGCGAGCGTTCGAACGCCTCGAGCTTCTTCGCGTAGCGATTCTTCCTGAAACAGTCCAACCTCCGGATCTTTGCGCATTTGCGCACCAGATCCAGACCGTCTTGTAGCTGACGGGTGAACATTGCGATTTCTTCATCCGATCGGTCCAATCGCCGATCCAGATTCTCGATCTCGACGAACAAGGGGCCGATCCGCCTCAGCGTCAACTCGAGTCGTTTGAAGATGGAGTTGAAGTTCTTCGCTTTCTCAATCTCATGCAAAACTGCTTTCAGTAATTCACTGAATACGGCTCCCACTGCATCGTCTAAAAAATTCGGAACCACCATTGATGTCTCTCTCTTCGTAACCCTGATCTGAACGACCGAAACTTTTGCGAGTTCAGTTTGTGCTGGTGTATTGCACTTATTTATAACAGCAGTGGACTGCTGAGTGGGTGGAGCAAAATTTCTACGAATCTTCCCCAAGATAGTAAAATTATCACAGAAAGTGGACTCAGCTTTTCCACGGCCGCAGGGGGGCTGACATCGCGGGCGATGTTAGCCGGCTGCCCTCGCAGTCGTGGCCGCTCGTTTCAACCTCTCTCTCTCCCACGCAATCGTGGCCGTTAATTTTTTTTTTTTTTTTTTGTTTAGTTCGGCGCACGTCTTTTTTTTTTTTTTAGTTTAGTTAAAACCGACCAACAAAGCTGTGTTTCATATGAAAAAGTATTAATTTATTAATTGATTATTAATTAATTATTATAAATTATTTTTTTAAACAAGAAAAAATTATTTTTTAATAATTATCATTTTAATTTTTTGTTAATTTAACATTTTTATCCTTCAATATTTAAAACAAATTAACATGTAAGATGATAAATTTGATTATTTTTCAAAAAAAATAAAAAAATTAATAATTGATAATCGAGTTACCAACTTTTTTTCTCAAATGCAACTTTCAACGTTAGTCAACCCAATACAGCCGAGTTATCGATAGTTGGCTTTTTTTTTTTAAATGATCAAATTTATTATCTTATATGTTAACTTGTTTTGAAAAAGTTCAAATTAGCTAGCAAGAACGTGTTTTGAAAAAAAAAATATTAACTTTTTCAAAACAAGTTAACATGTAAGATAGTAAATTTGGTCATTTAAAAAAAAGTCAATTATTGATAACTCAACTGTATTGGGTTGACTGAGGTTGAAAGTTGCGTTTGAAAAAAAAAAGTTAGTAACTCAGTTATCAGTTATTAATTTTTATTTTTTAAAAATAACCAAAGTTACCATCTTACGTGTTAACTTGTTTTAAACCCCTTTATCTCTCTCTTTTTTTTTTTCTTTTTTGTGTTTTTGGTTGGTTCAGCCTTTCGCGCAAGTTTTTTTTCCTCCAGTTTAGTTCAAATCGTCCAGCAAGACCGTGCTTTGAAAAAAAATATTAATTTTTTTAAAATAAGTTAACATGTAAGATAATAAATTTGATCATTTAAAAAAAAGCCAATTATTGATAACTCGGCTGTATTGGGTTAACTGACCTTGAAAGTTGTGTTTATGAAAAAAAGTTGGTAACTTGGTTATCAGTTATTATTATTATTATTTTTTTGAAAATGACCAAATTTACCATCTTACATGTTAACTTGTTTTAAACATTGAAGGACAAAAATATTAAATTAAAAAAAAATTTAAAAGATAGTTATTAAAAAATAATTTTTTCTTACTTAAACAAAAAATAATAATATATAATAATTAATTAGCAATCAATTAAAAAAATTAATATTTTTTTCTGAAACACAACTTTTTTTTTTTTGGTAATTTGAAACACAGCTTTGTTGGCGGATTTTAACTAAACTAAAGGAAAAAAAAAAAGACCTGTGCACTGAACCAAGCAAAAATAATAATAACAATAATAATGAACGATCACGATTGTGAGAGAGAGAGAGAAAGGTTGAAACGAGCAGCCAATGAACGACCACGACTGCGAGGGCAGTGGGCTAACATTGCTCATGATGTTAGCCCCTTGCTTCCCTTTTCCACTAGCAGATCCCTTTTGTGAGCTATTTAAATTTTGGATAAATCACATGTAAGTCCCTTAAACATTTAAATAATTAGACATGAATCTTTTTAATATTTAAAAATTACAAACACTCCCTATTTTGAAAAATTGGTAACATTTACACCTCTTTTTGTTAATTGGGCCTAATTATAAAGACAATTTTACCCTTAGTAAATTAGTTAAATATAAAACATAATATAAGATATATATATATATATATATAAAGATTCCGTTTAGAGTGATAATAGTAAAAACACTAAAAAATTCTAAAAATTATTCACTTTTTATCTTATTGTACAAATTACGAACTCACAATTTATTTTACTTTATTTCATTTTATTTCACTTTTTGTCACTCTAAACGCACTCATGTATATAAATGTGTAGAGGCTTGCCTTCATTTTGTTTGATTTCTCTGATCACCACTATCATCCACCACCACTGTCCTAGGTCCAATCTCTCTCCTCCTTCTATTTTGTCTTTTCTTCACCTTTTATACGCTAGCCGCTTCTTCATCCCATCCGGCAACCATGGTTGTGAAGCTCGAGTTCTCAGTCGGTTCAAAAATTTCACACAGTTGAAAATTGCCATCATCGGTTTCGACAACTTCGACTAGTTCCTTGCCAGAATCAAATCAAAACCCTAGAATTTGTTGATTTCTTGTGTTTAAGACCCAATTCTAATTTGATGATAGATTTGATTTGGTTCAGATCTGATTTTTGGGGAATAAGACAGTGGTTAGGTTTGTATACGAGTTTACAGTAAAAAAAGAGAAAGAGATGAGGTAGGGTTGCTTTGGAGGTCGTTCATAGACTTTGAACCTAATTTCATATAAGGAAGAGAAGTGTACCTCAGGAAGCCAATTTTACTTTGAGTGCAATTTTCTGCAACTTTCATGAACAATTTGACCATGTTAGGCTTAGTGTTGGGGCAATCCAATTGTTCAAAATTTGCTTTGGACTTTGGAACGAGGAGAAATTAATTTTTAATTGCATTTGTACTAACAATTAATAAGAATGCATGCAATTCACATTTTGCCTATTTTGGTGTTTCATAGCACTGCCAAAAAAGTTTTTGAACTTTTTATCAAATAATTAAAAATTTTTTAAAATTCTTGAAAATTTCTCTAACTTTTACTAAATAATAAAAAATTACTAAATTTTAAAAGCTATTAAAAATTTTAAATTTTTAATAAAGGCATCAAAAGTTATACAAAGTAATTTTTACAAAAATTACTAAAATTTTATAAAAAATTTCGCTTTCTAAAAATTCAATGTTTTGACTTGTTTTTTAAATAATTAAAATTACTCTTTATATTTTAAACTTCTTTTAAGTTATGAAGGATAAAAATATTAAATTAATAAAAAGTTAAAAATTAATTATTAAAAGATTAACTTTTTTTCCCAAAATACAACCAATACTGACGTTTTATTAGTTCATTTTTTCCCTTAAAAGCTAGGTTTTATCTTTTAGAAGCTAGTTAAAATAAATAAATAATAATTTTTTTTTTATATAATTAAGTCTAAAACTTCACAAACCAATTGAAGATTGTTGGCTCCAACAGAGCTTTGCCTCCACTATTGCCAGTGGGATTCCTCCCCCTGCGCACCATTTGAGCGCCTAAAACCGTAAATCAGTGAACTGAGGCTGATGATACTCTGGTTTCCAAGTTTGGTCAATGCGGGGTGAGAGTGATATTGGAAATTTCATTAATTTTTATATTTTAACTAGCTTTTAGAAATTAGAAACTAGCTTAACTAGCTGAGGAATGGTCCCAATACTCACAACCGAGCTCAAACCCTTGTAGGAACATATCAGCTTGAGCAATCCAAGCCGAACTAAAATTCTGTTTGGGTGTCTCTTATCTTCGTTTCAGTCGAACCCTCGTACAACATGTCTATCATCAATGACACCTTCACAAGTTGCATCAAATTCGTTCTCAATCTCGAATTGAGGTCTAACATCACAAGAATCCAATTCTTTCCGACCCAACTGCATGCGTAGTGAAATGACCCAATAATGAAGAAATAACGGAAATACTTCCCTTATCTGTCGCTATTTTATTCACTGAATCGTGAGCAATGACAACATGTCTGAGCTCCTTGAGGACTTGAACTTTGGCTTAACCCTAAATCTTCTTTAGTGCCACCGCAGTTGCCCAACCCACCGCTGCCCAGCCTATTGCCGGCTTATTTATGTAAATATATATATATATATATATATATATATATATATATATATATATATATATATAAAGTAGAATCTGGCAACGATGTTGCGACACGTAAAACCTAACTTGTGTTACGGTTATGACACGTGGCACCCAATTATAATTATCTTACACTACGTATAACTTAATTTATGCTACGATTGTGACTTATGATACTTAATTATTTTATAAAGAAATTAGTATTTCATTATTTTATAAATAAATTAGTATTTCACATAATTATTACTTATTTACAATTTTTAATTTTGTTCAAACTAGATTGTTCATAGATATCACTTAATATTTTTTATTTAATTTACACTTCTATTTATCATATAACTTCTTATTTTTTATTTTATTCAAAACATATTCTTATTTTTTATTTTTTTATATTTTAATAAATTATTATTTAAAACATAATAAATATTATTATTATTATTATTAAACAATATAATACAAAAAAATATTTAACCTATTAAATAAAAATTTTAATTTATTAACATAATTTATAATTATAGTTATCTTAATTTATAATTATATAATTTAAATGAAATTAGCATTGTGCATAATTACATCTTATTCACAATTTTATTCAAACTAGAATGTTCGTAAATATCAGTTAATATTTTTATTTAATCGATACTTTTATTTAATTATCATATGACTTCTCATCTTTAATTTTTACAATTTAATAAATTTTTATTAAAAATAATAAATATAATATTATTATTAAATAAACTAATGTAAAAAATAATTAACCTGTTAAATAAAGATTTTAATTTATTAAAAAGTAACATATACTTTATTATTTTTATCATTAGGCAAAATAAGTAATATATCTTAAATCAAATTATAATATTATTTATTAAAAGTGTGTGTGTATATATATATTGTAATATTATTTATTAAAAAAGTATAAAATAATATTAGAAATTAAAAAAGAAAAATGATAATGAATAAATCAATCTAATTCAAAAGTTACTCAAATTTTTGTTGAATTTAGACTTTTAATTTGATCAAAATAATATTCTAATCAGAATAAGACATAATTTCAAAATGGTATTCTAATATAAATAGAATAGGATTCTCCTAAATACAAAATGTATAAATAAATACAAAGCCTTCTTTTCTTTCAAATTTTTTTAAAACTTTTTATTACAATAATTTTTTCTTCGACTTTGCAATTTTCTAAATACATACTCAAATTTAAAATTTTTAAAGTTTTTATATGTAATTGATATGTATTTTATAAGTTTTTATATGTAATTGATTTATATACATATATACACACATTATGATAAGAACAATAGAAACAATAATTATAAAAATTATTTAATTATATGAGTAAGTGTTATCATTCTTCAATTTTTTTTATTTTTCCTTTTATTTTTATTTATTAGAATTTGAATTTAATCGAATTGATTCTATTAATGATATTAATATTTTAATTTGTTTTACGTTCACGAGTTATTTGATTGAATTTGCATAAACAATAATGCATACTGCTTTCAAATATACTTTTTACAATTTAACTATTTTAACATATGATAATACTCTCAATTTAATCATATAATATGACAAATCTGCGCATCGCACGGGTCATATCACTAATATATATATTTCAGTGTATATATGTATATGTATAAATTTAGATTTGTAATATTTGTAATTAATTTAATTAAGTTTGATAGTAAAATTGTCTTTTCAGAAAATATATAATGGCATTAGGCTCAAATTAAAGAAGGGGTCTAAGTGTTATTAACTTTTCAAAATAAGGGAGATATCTGTAATTTTTAAATGTTAATGAGATCTATATATAATTACTCAAATGTTTAGGGATCTATATGTAATTTATCCTTAAATTTCTTACTAATGTAGCTTGAAATTTTTTTCTTTCTTTTCATTTAGGACATGTTTGGTATGGGATAAAAATTTTAGAGGTAAAAAATTACCAAAGTGATTGTTACCCTAGTAATATTTACTGGGGTAACAAATTATGATATATATGTTTGAACTGAAAAAATAAATATTACTTAATAGTAATTATATTATGTTTGAAATGCTAAAAATTTTAAAGAGACAAATGTAAATTGTGTTCGGAATGAAGGTAAATTGATCAAGAGTAAAAATTAATATTTAATCTTAGTAAAATATTATAATAAAATAAATCATCATAATAATTTTTATATTAATAATAATTAATTTTAATAAGATATATATTATTAAATATAATTTTAAATAAAAATATTAATTAAAAAATAATTTTATCAAAGATTTGTAATAGCCCCCAAAATTTTAATTTTTGATATACATATTGCCTTAATTTATATAATAAAAAAATTTAATTACATTAGTTTGACATCATTTTAGATTTTCCTTTTTAGCTTTAATTGAAACAATATAATACTTTTATAATTAGTTAAATTTTAATTTAAATAAAATAGTAGATAAGGTATAAAGATGACACATGTACGGAATGGATTGAGACACATAATGTATAGGTAGAGAAGGGTAATGATGGCAGGAGGACACTTGAAAGCTTAAGAAGAAGAAAAAGAAGAAGAAAAAAAGAGAGAGAGAGAGAGAGAGAATTGTTGAAGCTTCTTGGAAGCTTCATTTGCTTTTGTGTTACTTGGCCACCAAGTATAATACATATATATATATATGTGTGGAGATATAAGGACATGTGGCCATTTGAGCCACATTTCCTGTTGGTTTGATGCCACCAAACCTTCCCCTATCAAGCATAATGATGGGGGTTAGCCTAGCTTTGGACAAGTGGACCCCTTAGAGTCTTCCACTTGTAATGAAGCATGTATATATATGGGGGGGAATGGTGCCGTGGGAAAACTAGAGAATCGGAAAGAAAAAAAAAAGAGAGAGATAAGGGAAGAAAAAAAAAGGATGAGAGAAGAGAGAGAGAAATTAGTGGTCAAATCCAAATTAATTTCCAAGTCTTCTAATTAAACTCGTTTCTCATGCACCTGCGTGGTCTAATTGTGAAAAGTAGATTCGGTTTATGCATAAGACGAAATTTCGGTTTCCAAAGAAGTATGAGGTAGGAAAATTAATGTATTATTTATACCTTTTGTAATGTTTATTTTGATAGAAAATAATTGTTTAAATTTATGTTATTATTAAATTAATATTAAGTCTGATAACTGAATTTTCGATGACACTAAAGTTGTGGTTAGATTGATGAAAGTTTCTATTCAATGTTGAATATGCTGTGATATGTTGAAATAAGGTGAACATGTGTTTATTATGAAACAAATGATAAAATGGAGACATGAAATTGTGGAAACTGATACACACTCACGGATATTGTTTCTAAGTTTTAACAATGTAAAAGGAAAATCTAAGAAAATGTTGATTTTGTGGGGAAAGTAAGAATACTATACAAAATAGGAATGGTCAAGAGATACCCTTGGGTTAAAAGATCCTAAACCTGCGCAGGATCGGAAAAATTGTGCCCATGGACTGGTAATGTAAAACGACGACGGATGTAGTAAAGGCTCATCGTGGCCCTTGGACTCGGATCTATAAACGACAACGCAGAGATGCTTCGTGACCCGTATATTTATACAAACTGACGATGGACTTGGACTATCACTATAATTGTGGGACAGTCTTGCAGAGTGTCATTCCCTAGAAAAAGGAATAATAAATGAAGAAATGTTAATAAGAAAAGTAAAAGTTACAAATTAATGTTGTTCTATCCTACTATGTGTTGATGTACTGAATGATTCTTTGCTATATTCCTTATTTTATGTGATTTATGAAATACATTACAAAAAGTATATTTCTATACATTGTGAGTACAAGTGAGTTGGTGTTCATATCTTTACAGACTGTGTCGCAGGTGCAGAACCTGACATCTAAGAGGGCCGGTACAACCGTTTGAAGTCCTATGGTGCTATTATGCAGTTTTTACGATTTAGATGTGATAACCTTACAAGTGTATATATATGAAAATACCATTTTAGAAATAAAAGAAACTTATATTATTTGGTTTCAATTTAAATCCATGTGTGTATTTTATTAATAAAATAATAAATTGCTATTATCTACGTTGATTAAAGGAGGGTTAATAGTTCTGAAAAATAAATAGTGAGACTGTAATAGAATGGATGCATTAAATTTTTCAATTTAAACTCACTCCTCAGAATCTCGAGATTTCGGGGCGCGACAAGATTAATATTTCATTATTAATTAATTTTAATAATGAATTATTATTTGTTAAAAATTATTTTTTTTATAAATGATTTAATAAAAAATAATTTTAGTTTATTTAGATAAATTATTAATTTTAGTAAATTAAATTAGTACAATACATAATCTCATAAATAATTATTTAATAGAAATAGCTTTTATTTAATGAAATACATTATTTTAAAAAGTAATTATTATTTATTAAATATTAATTTTAATTTTGGAAAATTGATAATTTCAAACATAAGTTAATATTTCAATAATATTAATTTAACAAAATATAATAAATTATTTTTATAATAAATTGTTATTTATTTAATTTTACTTTGATAAAATAATTTAATAATTAATTAAATAATTAATTAATTTTAATTTAATTAAATAAATTATTATTTTATAATATTTATTAATTATAAAGGAGAATATTGCCAAGGATTTTATTGAGGTATAAAGAAATATTTCATAGGGCTAATGATAAGAGGTAAAATTTTTTCACTATCTTCTGTTACCTACCCCTCTTCTTGAATAACAATTTATCCCATATAGGAATAATCGTTACCCTCAGGTAATTGTTACCCCATCATCCAAACTAATGTAATAGAGGATAAAAATTATCCTAATAAAATTTGTCTTCTTTTACTCTCAAAACAAACATGTCCTTACTCTTAATTAACTAACAAACAGTAAATTTATATACAAAAAAATCATCACATATTTAAGGTTTATTTTATACTGAGTATGTTTAGAATTGTATAAATTAGTATAAATTTTTGTAAAACTTATACTCTCATAACTTATATTGTGAGTAAAAAATTTAAATTTTATAAAGATTTATAGAAATTTATAGAACCTATTTCCTTATATTGGGAGAGAAAGTATAAGTATGATTATTGTCAAATTAAAATTTATCATGCCTTGTGAATTATAATTAATTATATTAATTAATAATTATAGAGAATGCACACTTGATAAATTTGTAGTTAGGCTAATTAAATTAAGGAGATAAGATACAAAAAAAGTATATATTTTTCTTTAATTAAAATTTTAAGTACTAGTTACATGTCGTTGGAAACCTAATTTCAAAGTGAAGAAAGAATGATGGCATGGATAGGTGTGGAGGAAGTTTCTTTTAACTCTTCCCCAGTGAATTTAATTATGCCAATGAAACAAAAAGATGAAAGACGGGTTCTATTTTTTGAAAAATATTCCGAATACTCTTCATATTTCTAACATTTTAAATTTGGAAGAATTGACTATCAAACTCTGGAACATAATATATATTTAAAATTTCATGTTTAATAAAAGTAAGTGTATTTGCACTTTACAATCAAATTTTCACTCTCTATTTTATTTTTCTTTTCATTAAATAAAATTATACAGTTATTCTCTTTCTTTTTTATAAGATTTGTTTTTTGTAATTTATTATTTGATGAAAAAAAGGATAACTATGTAATTTCATTTAATAAAAAATTAAAATGAAGCACTGTAAATAAGTTCTCCCATTAATAAAATATAATTACATTGTCGTTCTATACACAATTAATCTAAGATAGTTTTTTTTTTTTTTTTTTTCCAATTAATCTAAGATAGTTCTCTCTTCAAGTTGTGGTATTCGTTACCCTCTTAATATTCTATCGGAAATTGAACTTTTGTTTTGAAAGTATTTACATTTGTAACATGAATTATATAAAAGAACAATACTTAATTATACTTTTATTTTTAAGGTAAAAGCACATTGGTGAGTAAATACATAATACTCTTATTTTTAAGATATTATTTTCATTAAGATTTGTTCATCACATGTAATTAAAGGAAACAAGGTGGGTATAGTGAATATCTTTCTTTTGTAATTTGAGGCGTGAGTTATTCATTTTTAAAATTTTAAGGAGGCTGGATCATAACATAAAATTTTTTTAATCAAATAATTTAATATGTACAAATAACTTTCTTTCGCTTTTCGCTTCCCTATGTCGCTACATTAATAGACAATACTCTATTACCATAATTGTACAAGTAAATTTTAATCAAGTATAGTTTATTTGTTATTTTATGAAGTGTAGAAAATTTAAATGCTATCATATCTTGGGAGTTCCAAATTGGATAGTACAATTCAGCACATGGCATAGTTCTAAAATTTTAAATTGGCAATTCTTGGAAAATAACTGTGAAATTAAAAAAAAAAAAATTCAATACAGTCAAATTTGTTAATGAACTACAACAGTACTATGAAACTCTTGCAACTGAAGTAGTTTGGAGGAGTTCATTGCGTTGGTTGTGAATTTTGGCTATGCCAGGGCCAATTAAAAAAAAAAACAAATGAGAGTCAAAAGAAACTGGGATTCATTTTTTTTTTCAAAATCAATAAATAGTCTGTTGTGCACTCTATGATTTAATCCATGGCATTGGAAAATAGTTGGGGATTGAGAATTAAATTGCTTTAGATCTCATGATACAATAATAAAAAATGAAAGAAATCATATACGCGCAGCATGTTGATTAGTTGATAAACCATATGTTGATTTAAAAGATTACATTGGATAAACTGATAATATATCAATTTAACTTATTAACGTAGCCATACAAACCATTTTAAAAGCAATAACTACTAGTCAATACAATTGAAATTGAAATTGATACATCAATTTAACTCATTGAAATTGAAATGTAAAAAGATGCAGATGGGAGGGAGGAAAATACTGTGTATTCTTTGCCTTCTTCTCCTTCTTTCCTGCAGCCTTGGTCTTCATGTTTCCAACTACCTTCTCATCAAGCGTGGTATACAATCTTTTGCCCTGCATGTAAGTTTATAATTAAATTAACACATAATATTTAATTAAATATACAGGATCTTTATCTTCATGATATTCACATATTTTTCCTACTTACATAATATAATTAAGAACACGTACCTTAAACCATTGCTTTGAAAATCTGAATGCGGAAGCTACCTTAAAATTATTGTTCTTGAATCTTCTCCTTCAACAAAATAAAACCCTTTTGGAAACTCGGGTTTCTCCCTCTTTCCCTATAAACCCTAATGTGTTGTAATTTTAATGTGTATTAATTGATGGAATTCATTCACTATTTATAGGGAAAGAGAGGACCCAATTTCCTAATTAGTCATTTAATCTCTACCGTCTATCAAAGTAGGATATGGTTAGGAAATTAACTCACAATCTTTTGCCAATAATAACTTTATAAATAATTCCTTATCAAATTTGGATTCTTATATGAACCACTTTAATTAGGACACTAATTATGGGAATTAAATATTAATTAATTCCAATAATCTCTCACTTGGTCTGTATAATAATCCTACAGTCATAATTTGATATAGGAAACATAAGGCGCGCAATAACATTAGAAAAGTTATCTCAATGACTTACCTTAATTAAATAAAATATTAATGAGAGTCATGGCGGTTCCATACTAATTCAAGAGCATGGTTCCTTCCATGTACTACGTCATCAACAATTTATTTAACAAGGTCTATAAAGTGAGCTATCGTTAATGGTCCAATAATGTCTTTATAAAAGACTATTTCTGTCACATTAAACAAATCACATGCATGTAAACAAATATTGTAAGACAGAAATTTATAAATTCAGAAAATCTTTAATAGATATCAAAATCATAATGTCAAATAAACAAGCACTAAGCAATCCACAAATTAATTAATTTATTTGCTATTCTCAAGACCGATATTTTCAGCATGCTGCATAAATGTCTTTGGAGACAGCCCTTTCATAAGTGGATCTGCTATATTAACACTCGTACTAATATGTTCAATTGACATTTGTTATTTCTAAACTTCTTTAACAGATAAGTATTTTAACTTAATGTGCTTGGCCACCTTAGTATACCTATCAATTTTTGAAAAGAAAATTGCTGCAACATTATCACAGTAAATTTTCAGGGCTTAGAAACAGTATTCATAACTCCTAACCCTGAAATAAAATTTTACAGTCATAATCTATGATTTGTAGCCTCAAAAGAAATAACAAACTCAGCCTCCATGGTGGATGATGCAATAACTCTTAGCATTCTTCCATGAAATAGCCTTTCTAACATAATGAAAATACTATTCCTACTATCAACACATCCTCCAAAATATGAGTCTGAATATCCAATCACCTCAAGGTGATTGGCCCTCCTAAATGTGAGCATGTAATATTTAAACCTTGCAAATATCCTAAAACTTTATCTGCAGTTTTTCAAATGATCAAATCTCAGTTTTCTTTGGTATATATATAACATCCCAATAATAATACTAATATCTAGCCTGATGCAAATCTACATATACATTAAACTCATATGAGTAGAAGTATAAGGAATATCTTTCATACTGTTATGTTCCAATTTATTTTGGGATATTAACTTAAACTGAACTTATCCTCCTTTTAAATTAGAACGATAGTGGAGTCATGATTATGCAAATTATTCATTCAAAAACTTCACTAATATAGGTTTTATGAGATAATCCTAATAATTTATGTGATCTATCTCGGAATATTTCTATTCCTATCACAAAAGATGTCTCTCCTATATCTTTCATTTCAAAGTTTTTTTAAAAGAAAATCTTTAGTTTCCTATAGTAAACCAAGGTCACTGTTGGCTATAAGTAGGTCATTAATATACAGTACTAAAAATAAAAATTTACTCCCACTGGTTTTCAGGTATATACACCGATCAACAGTGTTTTCCTTAAACCCAAATGAAGTAATAGTATCATAAAACTTAAGATACCATTGTCAGGAAGCCTGTTTATCTATATATCGACTTCTTTAACAAAGAGACCATATTTTCCTTTCCTTCTTTTATGAAGCTCTCTGGTTGTATCATATAGACTCTTTCTTTTAAAATCCCATTTAAGAAAGCCGTCTTTACATCCATCTGGTGTAGCTCTAAATCAAAATGAGTTACCAATGCTAAATGATTCTTAAAGAGTCCTTTAATACAGGAGATAAAGTCTCATTTTAATCAATGCCTTCACGTTAATAAAAACCTTTGGCTATAAGTCTAGCTTTATGTCATTCGATATTACCCTTAGAATTGCGTTTGGTTTTAAAAACCCATTTACATCCAACCTTTTTATGTCATTCAGGCAATTCGACTAACTTCCTGACTTTATTGGAGTCCATAGATTTTATTTTATCATTCATGGCATCAATCTATTTAGTAGAATCATTACTATTAATGTCTTCTGAATATATAACCGGATCATCAGTATTCCCAACAATATACTTAGATTCTTGCAAATACACCACGTAGTCATCCGAATTAGCAAATCTCCTATTTCTAAGAGTTCTTCTTAATGCTATTTCTTGTGGCGCATCTATAATAGGGTCAGTGGTTACAGTCTCATTATGAGAATCATCAAGTTGCTGATCATTTATTTGTTATTCATTATTGTTGATTGTATCAACATCATTAAGAACAACAAGACTGTTATGAATCAGAGGTAAGGAAAATTGTACCTTGATTTCTTAAATGATTGCATTTCTAACTTTACCACTCCCACTAATTTTACCATTCTCAATGAATCTGGCATTTTCGGTTTCAACAATTTTTTGTACTATGGTTAGGACAGTAAAATCTATATCCTTTTGATTTTTCTGAATACCCAATAAAGAAACAAGTAATTGTTCTTGGATCTAGTTTCTTTCATATGGATTATAAATTTTTACTTCTGCTGGGCAACCCTAAACATGCAAATGCCTTAAACTAGGTTTCCAACCTTTCCACAGTTCAAAAGTTTTCTTTGGAAATGTCTTACTAGGAACCCTATTTAGGACATACACAGCAGTTTTAAGAGCATGCATCCATAAGGATATAGGTGATCTTATATTACTCATCATACTCCTAACCATATCCATAAGGGTACAATTGTGCCTTTCAGCTACACTACTCTGCCAAGGTTCATTTGGCATCGTGTATTGTGCACAAGCACCTAAACGTTCAAGGAGTTTAGCAAAAGGTCTACATATGTCTGTATATATTATTTGTAGGAGCTGGGTACTTCTTCTAGATTTGAGAGAATTCATTCCTTTATTATTTTCTCTATTCTTTTCTTAGATATGTACCCCAATCTTTTATACCACAAGTAAGATGAATGCTCGTCAAATGACCCATGTTTAGTTCTAACATTATGATGCAAAGTAAGAAAGGATTTAGAGAAATAAGGTTCAATGTTAATTTGGTATTATCCATTTACCAATATTCTAAATGCAATAAGGCAAGAGATCTTAAATAAATTAAAAAAATATATATTTGCATTGAGTTTAAAACATGAGTACTTAAATAATAATCAATCCACTAAGTATTAAAAAGAATATCAATGATTCGAAACATACTAAAGGTATAAGTTTACCCTTATTTTCGAACCATGCCTTACATTTTAGGAAATCTTTCTGAAAGTGTCCACTTCTTTTCCAAAAATGGTACTTATCACTTTATTTTCTTTTTTGGGGCAGATTGATCAGATCCATTCATCTTGGATGGGCCACGCTTGATGTCTTTTCCAGCTTTATTCTTTGTAACTCATTCTTTCACCATTAGATGCATCACATGACCATTATGCTACATAAGTTTTCCTTCTTATTGGACCAACATACTATGTAGTTCATTTACATTCCATTTATTTTTAATAGTGCAGTAATTGAACTAAAAAAGTCCATATTCTAAAAGTAAAGAGTTTAGGACAAAGTGGATGAGAAAAGACTCATCCATAATCATGCCTAAAGTCTTTAATTTTGTAGTCAGAGTATCATAAAAACGTGCATTGGTTAGTTTAGTCATAAATTTTTCAGCAAGTGAGTAAACTGAAAAAGTTCCTCAAAATTATTAAGATCTTCCTTAGCATTCTATTAAACTCGACTTGCTCATGCCACTTAAAAAAGAAATTTAGTATTATCAAATTTAGGGATATTTGAGGCTTGGGATTGAAGTAAAACAGGATTTAAAACTGCAATATTCATTAAATATGCTCACATATCTATTTCATTTATAACAACACATAAACAACAATTATGCAAGTGAACAAAAAATGTTGATATTTAAAAACATTTAATTGGGTGCTACATTATTTAAAAAAAAAAATGGCATCTATGGATGTCCATAATTTTTCTAATAAAATAATTTATCACACCATAATAATTATTCAATTAAAATAATTGGACCTGTGGGCAACCAAATTATATAACTGAATAAACAGTAATTAAAATATCAACAATTCAATATTCATTACTATAACTATATCTGGGCCTGTGGGCAACCAAAATATAGATGTATGAATAAAATTTGAATAATATAATATTCATAACAATAGATTAAAAAAAAACACTGTCGTGAATATTTAATCTAATCATAATATGAATATTAGAATTAAGTATAACCATAAATTTAATATTCATAATATGGATTGGAGCACTGTGGTGAACACCAAACCATTTATAACGTGAATATTAAAAAATATATATATATATTAACCATCCAACATTTATTACCGTATTTGGGCCTGTGAGCAACCAAAATATAAATAGTATGAATAAAATTTCAGTAGTCCAATATTCATAACAATAGATTAAAAATACTGTGAAAATATTTAATCTAATCATAATATGAATATTAGAATTAAGTATAATCATAAATTTAATATTCACAATAATGGACTGGAGCACTGTGGTGAACACCAAACCATTTATAACGTGAATATTAAAAAATATATATATATTATCCATCTAACATTCATTACCATATTTGGGCCTGTGAGCAACCAAAACATAAATGGTATGAATAAAATTTTAGTAATCTAATATTCATAACAATAGATGAAAAAATACAGTGAGAATATTTCATCTAATCATAATATGAATATTAGAATTAAATATAATCATAAATTTAATATTCACAATAATGGACTGGAGCACTGTGGTGAACACCAAATCATTTATAACGTGAATATTAAAATATATATATATATTATCCATCCAACATTCATTACCATATTTGGACCTGTGGGCAACCAAAACATAAATGGTATGAATAAAATTTTAGTAATCTAATATTCATAACAATAGATGAAAAAATACAGTGGGAATATTTCATCTAATCATAATATAAATATTAGAATTAAATATAATCATAAATTTAATATTCACAATAATGGATTGGAGCACTGTGGTGAACACCAAACCATTAATAATGTGAATATTAGAATCAATAATAATGGCTAAAATAATTAATTTACTTAATTTAATCATTAAACATTAAAAGAATATTATTATTATTATTTTAAGTTTTCCAAAAATACAAATAAAGGAAAACAAAATAATAAGAAAAAATAATAACAAAACTTAAGTGCATTTTTTTTTTTAGAATTTAGAAGGCATGCCATTAATTCATAAATATATATATATATATATATATATATATTATAACTCAGTAATGTTAAAAAGCAAATCGTCTGTCATCCTTAAAAGATTAATTATATTCATTAAATTCCCTAATTCTTTTTAGCAATTAAGTCACTGTCTTCACAATATTAACATATACTTTCAGTTGATTATCCAAGAATCCTAATTGGAAAAATTAACTTAAAATAAAGAATCATAACTTAATACAAGATTTGGGATTTAAATCCTTACTCATGCCGTTTACATTCAAACTATTTTATTGAAAGCAATAATACAAGAATGTGAATACAGATTCAATATCCCATCTTGAGTAAGTTTTTAAGAATTTTAATGAGGATAGAAAACCAAAATCCATGCAATATATATATATATATATATATGAATAAGCTTCTCCTAATTTTCTCAAACACATATATAATTAAATATGTAACAAAATTCAATTAACGGCAATATCATAATGGAATATCATGAGATTATAAACTTGTGCTCTGATACCACATGTAAGTTTATAATTAAATTAACACATAATATTTAATTAAATATACAGGATCTTTATCTTCATGATATTCACATATTTTGCGTACTTACATAATATAATTAAGAACACGTACATTAAACCATTGCTTTGAAAATCTAAATGCGGAAGTTACCTCAAAATTATTGTTCTTGAATCTTCTCCTTCAACAAAATAAAACCCTTTTGGAAACTAGGGTTTCTCCCTCTTTCCCTATAAACCCTAATGTGTTGTAATTTTAATGTGTATGAATTGATGGAATTCATTCACTATTTATAGGGAGAGAGAGGACCCAATTTCTTAATTAGTCATTTAATCTCTACCGTCTATCAAAGTATGATATGGTTAGGAAATTAACTCACAATCTTTTGCCAATAATAACTTTATAAATAATTTCTTATCAAATTTAGATTCTTATATGGACCACTTTAATTAGGACACTAATTATGAAAATTAAATATTAATTAATTCCAACACTGCATCCTTAATTTTCCCCCAACTTCCTTTATTCTATCCTCATGCTTTACATAGATAACAGGAACAGACACACACTACAATTCCTACATGCACAGACCCATGCCCAATATTATGGTAGAGAGAGAGAGAGAGAGAGAGAGAGAGAGAGAGAGAGAGAGAGTTGTCTGTGGGGTTTTGTATACGTCCATAAAAGTTTACCTATATAGAGAAGAGAGAGGAAATCAAAGTAACCTCCAATCAGAGAAGCTACCACAAAGCAGCTACAGAAGAACCCATTTTACACCCAATCACGAGAAAAGGCATGGCAACTCATTGCAGAGTTGACGAGAGTAAAACGTAAGGAGCCAAGGGCAGAGCCACATTGGGCAAGGAGATCAAGCCACTTATCGATTTTGAAATTAAAATTACGTTACAGAAATGCATTTATTTTGAAGACGAAATTATTAAGGTTGTATTTAGTTTTTTTTTTTTTTTTTTGAGTTTGTTTTGAACTCATTTTTTATTTTACACTTTTAAAAAAAGAAAAATAATTTAAAACGTATTTGGTAATTTGTATTTTTAAAATTTATTTTAAAAAACAGAAAATAAGTTTATACACAAAATAAAAAAATTACAAAAAGTCGTTTTGAATATTTTCAACTCAAAACAAAAATAGAAAAGTAAATTCAAATGCCACCTAATTAAATAACTATACATATTTTTTAAATAAATTACATTTTTTATTACACCATTGAATATTTTTATGATTAAAATAAGTACACATGGCTCCGTTTGAAGTAAAATAAAAAAATATATAAAATTTCTACAAATACGAATTACGAGACTTTAAATTAAAATTTTTTACTTATTGTACAAAGCACGAGACACTAACTTTTACAAATTTATATAAGTTTATACAACTCCAAACACATACATAACATAATAATTAAATTCTATAAATAATAAAATATAATAATAATTACACTCTTTTGACAAAAAAAAAAAAAACATTATTAGTAATTAGATAGGAGACTTCAATTAAATCAATTTTTCATAAGTTGATTATATATATTAAATATGATAAAATAAAATGAAATGTAATAAATTTTACTAACATCACTTTTGTAAAAACTATAAAAATAAAATTTATCTTTACAACACAAATTTGAGCAAAAAAGGAGCTAAGACTAAAATGATCATTTTGCAACTCAAATTCGAGTTGGGACATAATTTTTTTTACTTATTAAGAAATATATCAACTAAGTATATTTTAATCTTTCTTGAAATCTATATTACAAATCTAAGTACGCACAAAAAAAAAAAAAAAAAAGAAAAGAAAAAAAGAATCTAGAAGTAAATTAGTTATTTTGTAGTATGAAATTAGATTGGACTAAAATTTACTTAACTATTGAAAATATGTCGACGAATAGTTATTGGTCTTTAAAGCAACATAAAATGTAAATCTAAACAAAAACAAGTGCTCAAATTTTAAAAGACTTCGTTAACTATTAGAAATATGTCAGACACCTATGTCACTTGTATTAAGTGTCAATTGTCCAACAAGTGTTCATAAAAATTTTAGAAGATTTCATCAAACATAAATACCGCAGGACACCAGGAAAACAGCAACAATAAGCAACAAGTTGTATATTCTATATATTTTGTAATTCACTGCCATCTAGGACCACACATTTGATTTAAGAACTTGGTCATAGAGTTTTTCACACAATCCAATTCCTACTATATTTAGCAACCCTTGCACCATTGGATCATACTCAGGCCTGTCTCATTGACAGGATCTGCATTTGATCTGGATTAAATCTGTCAGATACAGATTTAATTATAATGGATTTGATCCAAATCTAAAAGTAAACAAATTTAATTTGTAAAATTCAGTCCAAATTCATACACTCACTGACCGATCCGTTTTAAAAATTAATTTTTTAAACCATCATTTCATAAAAATAAAAAAATATTTTATTCAAAATATATGTATTATATTTGTACACTAAAATTTTTCTCCCTGGTTTTTTTAATTCTTCCCGTCACTTGCTGTTTTCCGGCGCCGGTTTTCCGGCGCCGGTTTCCGGCATCTTCCCTCCGGCTGGCCTCCTTGGCGACTCCGGTTACATCCATGGCGCCCCACGGCGGCCATGTTTATCCTCCACAGCCGGCTATAGTTGCAGATGCTTCGTAGGCGCTTGCTTCAGCTGATTTTTTCGGCGGCCGTTTGGCAGCTTCCGTCGACGCCAATCCCGTGGCCGAGTCTTCTCCCGGCCTTAGGCTTCACCCTCGCTCATGGAAAGGTGATTTCCATTGCTCCTGACACTGCTCCCGTCAATTCTTCAATGGCCGAAGCCCTCCATGCTCCGGTTTTCATTCCAGCAGCCAATAGGGTTTCACCAGCCCCTCAAGTTTCGGTCACTGGTGCTGGTTTATCTTTGGTTTATTCATACGCTGCCCATAATTCATCTTCATCAAGAGAGGTTACCGCCTCAGCCCTTGGCGCTTTTCACAAACTTTCGATTGCCGTCCAAATGGAAGTTTCATCCATTCTTACTGCGGCTCATGTTTCTGGCCTAGCCGGAAAATCTCTACCTCCTTTCTCTAATGTTTTTCCCGGTCAAAACAGTCCCCATAATGCTTTCCATAGTTCCGGCCAGCCAATTTCTGAAATTCCGGCAAATTTATTGTGTCCGGTGAGAAATCCTCCCGCCGGTGACCTTCCTGCCGGCGCCGCTGCTACAACTGCCGGCAGCTCCCAGCCGCAATGTACCCAGCAAATGCTCCACATTGAATTTTTTTTTTTTAAATACTAATATGTAAAATTATCTTTTTAATATTTTTTAATTAATGAAAGAGAAATAAATAAAGATATATATATGTATATTAATTATATGTATGTATATATATATTTTTTATTTTTTAAATATTTTTATTTTTAAATGTTTTATTTGAAAAATAATGCATCTGGTGAAAAATCTAGATTAGATCCATTAGTTATTAATTATTAAACCTAACAGATTTAGGTTCATTTGATCACGTAATTAATTGGATGGATCTGCTCTAATATTATTAGATCTAGTCTGGGTTGGATCTAAACAAAAACCAACCCATGGCCTAATTATACTACAACTGTACCATTTCCAACGAGAAGTCATCTTTGATGATTTCTATTCATCTCGTCCTCGACTAGTGTGGCATCTGTTTTCTCATATAGGCAATTCACATTATTCATCTTGGCAATAAGCACGTATATAAAACTAACATAGAAGACATCTCCTGACAAAGAGTAAGGTAAGTTTAAAGATAAGCAAGATCCAAATGCCTTAGAAGTATAAGTTTGACCAGATTCTGGCAGGAAAATTCATAGAACTTGTCAAGAGCACGTTCACCATCTTCATGTAGCTCATAGAGTTCTGCCTACATATCTATAAGTGCTGCAACAGCAATCCTTTGATCATCAGGAAATGCTGCAGGGTCCATGTAATACTCTTTGTCCGTTTCATTCGAGGCATCTATGATGGTTTGGAGACAAACAAGCAGTTGATTGTTAGAATAAACAATGGACTGTCCTTCAGACCACTGCATCAGCCTATGATTCCAGACACAGACAGGTTTTTCACGGAGTGATTGGCCAACTACTCTAAGCGCCAATGGAAACCCCCCACAGCCTCTCACTGTCTGCAACTCAATGTTTCCATACAAATTAGTTATGGTTTAAAGCAAACTGCAAACAAATTTCCGGAAACAATTAATGGAGAACTACAAATATATGAATAGGCTGTACTTGCTAATATTTAAGAAAATGAATTTGATATCTGAAGTTAAAAGAGAATAATATTAATCAAGGCTCCTTTCATAATCCCATCAGGATGCCATGGACTGTTTTTGTATTAAGTTTTATGCAAAAGTTAAAAAAAATGTGCTAAAATTCACAATCATAATAATAAATATTTTTATAGATTTTGAACAATAATTGGAAACGAAGTAAGCCATAAATGCAAATGTGTGTGTGTGAAATCATGATTTTAACTAATACATGATATTCGGAGAGTAATGTTAAGGGAGGAGAGAGAACAAAACTCACATGAATTCTATAAGAAAATATATATCATGATTACATCGATTAGCATGAGATTAGATTGAAAAAATGAGTTTTGACATTCAGAATATCAAAACTTCAATTCATAATTAGAAAATCTATCAATTTTAGATCTTGATGTAACCAAAATGTTGTACCCTGGTATGTTGAACTCCAAGGTCTCTATAAGGAATTTTGATTCAGGCCACACATCATCCAATGCCAACAATATATGATCTGCCTCTAATTGCTTCAGCATTCGTTCCAATTCGTTAATTGCGTCTTCATCAGGTCGAAACTCACGAACTCGATAGCCCATGTGTTGAAACAGTTCCCTAGCTATGACCATAAGGTTGGGCGTCTTTGAAAAGGTAACAAAGAAGATATTGTTCTTGAATATGCCTGTCTGAAGAGTCTTGTCGATCAAAGACTGGGCAACATTCCACATCAAGTAAAGAAAGCTCAGAATTTGATACAAGAAATAAATGAAACCATCAATATGCAGTGGATAGGATAAAAAACTGCTTGATTAAAGAAAGCTAATCAATCTAACTTCTGTTTTAGTAACACTCCGTTTAGAGTGATGAATTTGATTTCCAATTAAAACGATAGATTTGATTTTATTTGGCGAGAATTCTTATTAATTCTTAGGTTTAGAATTAAAATAAAATTTTATGAATTAGATTTATTTTGATTTCATAACTCAAGTTTTAGGATTTATATATAATTTGAAATTCAATCAAACATAATAGAATTTGATGAGAATTCATTATTTTCTTAAATAATTGAAGTAAGCGAACAAATTTATTATCTTAATCATATTTTTTACTTTCTATTAACATGGTCAAACTTGACATTTTTCTTAAACGAAATCAATTCAAATCTTAAATTCAAAAAGTATTTCAAATATAAAATATTATTTATTAAATCAAATTAAATCAAATCAAATTTTTATTTTAAAATCAAATCATTTCTGAAAAAGAAATGTTTCCAAATGATTTAAAAAAAAAAAAAAAAGTTATAGACGAACAATTAGCTTTGATTGCTTCTTCACTGCAGAGCTTTTTCACGAAGGTAGTCTTCCCCCGGGCGGAAAGCACCACCACCTGCTCTCCCCTTCAATAGACATTCAATTATCAATACAAAAGCCTTCTTTAATACAAGACCCCTCTCTGTGTGTCTCTGCGATGGAGAGTTTTGCCCTCTACTCTTTATCTTCTACCACCATTGCCACCTTTTCTCCCTCCTCTTGCATTTCTTTACACCTACGATCTTGACAATTTTCTCTCTCCAAATCACCACTGTTCATTTCTTATAAGCCCACGCTTCACCCAATTTCCGCCCTCCGATCGCCTCCTTCTTTTTTCTCTCTCTTGACTTCTCCTCTTAACCCCAAACACATTCTCTTCAATCCTCTCCCAAAACCCATCAAAATCCACAACGTAGTCAGAGCCTTAGCCTTGCCACCCAACAACAATGAACCCACTACGGTACCAAAACCTCTAAGCGCTAAGATTATTCCACTGATAATCTCCTTATTAATGGGGGTTAATTGTTCAAGTTTTCATGTCAAAACGGCCCGAAATTTTGATGTAGGCTTGGCAATTGCTCTCAATCTTCCTATCGACAATTGCTGGTCTTGTGTTGAGTCCTTTGCTAGTTGGTGCCTGGACATTTCTTAGGCTCATGACTTCTGTTGGAAAAAAAAAATGTGGAAATAATGAATATAAAATTCATTGTACCTTTTTGATGCGGAAAACTTTTGATTCAGGATCTTCGCTTGCTTTACGAGCTCCTTTGTCACGTACGTAGATTTCTGAACGGATCTTTGCTCGCTTTTATAGAATACTACCAGAGTATCTACAAAGCACACGAACCAAAACCCTAGGGACTAAGATGGTACCCTAGAGAGAACCAAGAGAGAATATATGGAGAGAGAGAGGAATATTGATTGTTGTATATTCAATACTAGTTTGTGTCTATATATAATAGCGAGATGCCTAACTCATCTCAACCACTAAAGGGATAGAGTTAGATATTAACTCAACTATTCAAAATAAGAGATCAACCTTATCTCTCAAACATATAGAATTATCCCAACATTAGAACTTATCTAGTGTCCTACTTTGAGTCAAACAATGCCTATGTGGACGTACCACAGGGCAATACAACATCTCCCACTCGGACACATAGGGAATATATATCTCTCATCCAAAATTTACTCATCCTGTTCATATCTTCATACGGGTAATGGATCGTGCGACCAAAACGAGAAAGTCTAAAATGAGGAATGTTATATTAAGTTACCATCTCACTAATATAACATTACAACTCCAAGTCTCGTTTATACCCCAAATCATCAAATCACACTAGATCTAGCACCTCTAATCCCTCTTGTAACACATACAGAGTCATGCTAGATCTCACATTATATTTGCACTCATGATTATATCAAAAAAAAAAAAAAAAAACTAACAATGACATAATCGCCCGGGCTATGAGTTACAAAACATTAGTGTGGTATCAAATGACTTTCCCTTATACATTATGTTTATCCATCTAAACTTGATTGCTTTCCTAGACATGCTCCGTTAGACCGTATAATTCATGGCCCTTGGATAACATGCTAAAGTAGCAACATCAAGTCTCAACTTCAAAACATAAGTCTAAGTCCCAAAGGGTATGAGATGGAACTAATAGTCCAGAAGTCTCACACAGTGACGAAGAAAGGGATTTATTTCGTCACCCCTTCCCACGGTCGCCTAGTAGCACATACAGTATGATATGTATGCTATGGTGGAGCTCCCACTTGGGGTTAGTCACGCTCTAACACCATACGAATCTTAGTCTAGTCGCTTCTCATAGCGCCTAACTTGAGCCTCTCGAGACAGTCACTCAATAGTGCCTTCTCATGAGTCTCACATTCGGCTATTCTCAGGTTTCATGGAGACATAGATGTACTCCATGTTCGACTAATGTAGTCTCATCTTAGCTCAATGCTAAGGCGACTTATGATAACTCAATCCTTGTCGCTTTAAAAGCGCCATGGAAATCACTACTTCATAGTGTGATCATCTATGTCTCATCCTGCTCGCTATTCAAGCGCCAGGGTGATCACCCGTGTGAGTGGGCTGACCAAAACCTGGTGACTTTACTCATATGACTAGATATGTGCACTAATTAAATAAAATAATATGCAATCAAAAACATATTTTATTAATGCATAGAAAAATGTCCATCATACAAAAAAAATGTCAAACCCTACGTAAACCCAAGACCATAACATGTCTGCGAAAAATATCTCTCGGTATGGGTTTAGTCATGGGATCAGCAACCATGTCGATGGTGGGGACATACTTTAGGACAACCTGACCTTGCGCAACAATGTCTCTAATGAAATGGTAACGAGTATCAATGTGCTTGGATCTACCATGGTATTTTGGATCTTTTGCAAAAGCTATGGCAGCTGTGTTATCACAATGAACCACAACAGCCTCGCCCAAGTGCCCTGTAATGCTCAAGCTCTGCAAGAATCTCCTCAACCATAAAGCTTCTTGCACAGCAGTAGTGCAAGCAATATACTCTGACTCCATGGTGGATAAAGAAACACATTGTTGTTTCTTACTACACCATGAAATGGCTCCTCCTCCAAGTATGAAAACATAACCCGATGTGGATTTGCGCTCATCTCTGTCAGCAGATCCATCTGCGTCACTATACCCAGCTAATTTCATACTTCCACCTTGATAGCATAAAGCGAAGTCTGCAGTCCCTCGCAAATATCTAAATATCCTTTTAACTGCAACCCAATGGGCAGCTCCAGGATTACTTTGGTATCGACTAACCATACCAACAGCAAAACATATGTCAGGTCGAGTACACATCATAGCATACATCAGACTTCCAACTGCACTGGCGTATGGAACATTGGCCATTTTTTTCCTCTCTTCCTCTGTTCTAGGACACTGATCAATGCTAAGAGTTCGACCTTTCTCCATTGGAGTGTCTATGGGTTTTGAATGGTGCATACGAAATCGTTCTAGGATCTTCTTTATGTAAGTCTCCTGGGACATACTAAGAAGTTTCTTAGAGCGATCTCTGGAGATCTTAACCCCAAGCACATAATCTGCCTGCCCCATGTCCTTCATTTCAAATGTGGAGGACAACCACTTCTTAGTGGCGACAATCATCTCCATGTTATTTCCAGCTAATAAAATGTCATCCACATAAAGTGAGAGAACAAGAAACTTATCTTTTTCTCTTTTGACATACACACAATGGTCTTCTTCGATCATCATAAATCCCACAGAGAGAATGGCTTGATGAAATCGAATGTACCATTGTCTAGACGATTGTTTCAGGCCGTAAATAGAACGCTTTAAGCGACAAACCTTTCGCTCTTGTCCTTCAACCTGAAATCCTTTTGGTTGATCCATATAGATCTCCTCGTCTAGTTCTCCATTGAGAAATGCTGTCTTCACATCCATTTGAAACAATTCCAAATCTAAATGTGCGACAATAGCTAGAAGGAGGCGAATGGAGGCAAATCTCACCACAGGAGAGAATGTCTCCTCATAATCTATGCCCTCCTTTTGGGTATAGCCCTTCGCCACGAGTCGAGCCTTGTATCTGTCAATTGACCCATCCGCTTTGCGCTTGACCTTCAGAACCCACTTGTTACCGATGGCCTTGCGCTTAGGTGGAAGGTCAACTAACTCCCATACATGATTCTTAGCCATTGAGGTCATCTCTTCTTTCATAGCAGCTATCCATTTTTCAGATGCAGGTGAGTTCAATGCTTCCTCATAGGAGGCAGGCTCATCAGCATCCACAGAGGCAGTCATGAAGGACTCTCCTTCAATCTCAAAGCGTCGTCGAGGAACTATTCCACGACTGCTTCTGCGCAATTGTGAATCCTGAGAGTCTCCTAGTGGCATACTTCCACTAGGTAAGAAAATGCTCCCACTATCTCTAGCAACCAAATGATGAGGTTGTGATGCCTCATCTTGCCTATGAGATAAAGGTACATCTTCTTGAGGTTCTTCTAACTCATAGAGTTCAAGATCCCCTTTAACTTCACCAATACTTGGAAAATCATTTTCAAGAAACTCCACATCGCGTGACTCTACCTCTGTCATTCCTCCATCTGGGTGTTCACCGTACATAACGTAGCCTTTTGAGTGTTCAGAGTATCTTAAGAAGACACACTTATTAGCTCTTGGGCCCAACTTCCCATACTTATGGGAAGTATTGTGAACATATCCCGCAGAGCCCCATGGACGTAAGCCTTCTAGATTAGGCTTTCTATCATTCCATAACTCATATGGAGTGGAAGGAACTGACTTTGAAGGCACTCGGTTAAGTATGTAGGCAGCAGTTAAGAGAGCATCTCCCCAGAAACTTATCGGGAGATTTGCCTGTACCATCATTGACCTAACCATATCCAAAAGAGTGCGATTCTGTCTCTCTGCAACACCATTTTGTTGCGGAGTACCTGGAATCGTTAATTGTCTGCGTATCCCTTTTTCCTCGCATAATCCTTTGAACTGATCAGAAAGATATTCTCGGCCTCTATCAGTACGAAGGACTTTTAAGTTCCTTTCTTTCTGATTCTCAACCTCAGTTATGAAGCGTTTGAAACAATCCAAAGCTTCAGAACGGTGAGCTAATAGATATACTGAGCCAAAACGTGAGAAATCATCTATAAAGGTAATAAAATAGGATGCGCCATGTCGTGCCTTCACATTCATTGGTCCGCAAATATCTGAATGGACTAGCTCTAAAGGATGACTGGCCCTATTGGCCTTACCAAAAGGCTTTCTGGATGACTTTCCAGCCAAACAAGGTTCACAAGTAGGTTGGCTTACTTTAGTGAGAGAGCCCAAGAGCCCTTCTCTAGCTAATCTAGCCATCCTTTCTTGCCCTATGTGACCCAGTCTAGCATGCCATTTAACAGAATCAGATATAATATTAGAAGAAGAAGATGTGATAAAAGTTAAATTATTATAAAAATCCATATCCAAATCCAGTGCAAAAAACTCATCTCTTAAACTACCATGACCATAAAGCGTCCTATCAAGATAAATGGACAAACCACTACCTTCAAAATGAAAAAAAAAACCTAAGTTTAATAATGCTAAAACTGAAAGCAGATTACATCGGACAGTGGGTGCATAAAGCACATCATGTAAGAGCAAAGTGCGTCCAGTACGCATCTTGAGCTGGTAGGTGCCAACTCCCAGGACATCTTCCTGCGCTCCATTCCCCATTATGACTGCGTATTTACCCGCTGGGACCCGACGATAATCTACATATCCAGCTCGATCCATTGCTACATGTTTGGTTGCTCCTGAGTCTACAATCCAACCAAGGAGAGAATGAGCAATATAAACATGTGAGCAAACAAAATTGAAAGAGCTAGTGCTAGGGTTTACCTTCTTCGGCTCGTTACACTCAGAAGCGAAGTGACCCTTGTGACCACAATTATAGCATTTGAGTTTAGACTTGTCTTTCTTTCCACCACGCTTGCCTCTACGGTGCTTGGTTCCCTTGCCAACTTGAGGCGCAAGATTTTGGAGTTTGCCTTGTCTTGCTCCTTTTTGTTGTCCTTTGCGCTGGGGCCTTTTTCCCCTACGCTGTCCAACCTGAACGACAAGTGCAGCACTACGGTTTGCATCTCTGCGCTCCGCTTCAAGCTCAAGGTGACGTGAGACATCATCAAAAGTTTTGATGCTCTCATTGTGCGTAAGCACAAGTTTCACCTGACTCCATGGATTCTCAGGTAAAGACCTAAGAACCGCCAAAATCTGCTGCTCTTCAGTGAGATCATTGCCAGCTGCCTTCATTTCTCTAATCATGGCAGACATCACCCTAAGGTGCTCCGCCATGGTGTGTTTGGGGTCCATTGTATATTGGTTGAACCTCAAGGTTAAGGCACGTAGCCTAGTGGCAGTGGTACCACCATATTTTAGGCGCAATTGATCCCACATTTCCTTAGCAGTGGAGAATTTCTCAAATTCTCCAATGAGATCATCATGCATGCAGCTTAACAAAGTAAAGCGCGCACTCCTATCTCTTTTGAACCAAGTTTGATAAGCCTGTTGGTCACGGCGATGCTGAGCCGTTGTACCTTCAGTAGGTGCAACCATGTTGTTGGTTAAATGGTCGAGCAATTCTTGCTCATTAAGGAGGTACTGAACCTTCCTATGCCACATATCAAAGTTATTGCCATCAAGTTTCTCTCCCTTGTTAAGTTCAGCAATAATGTTCTTTGAGGCCATTTCACTACATACAATTTGCGCAAGGAATTTTAATTAGGCACATATCTATTATTGTTATTTATTTTAAAAAAATTAATTAGACTACAAAATTCTTTTCCACATTATAAAATCGAAAATTTCGCACTTTTGGTGCTAATAATCATCTCTTATAATGTAAATTAGAATAAAGTATCTAATTATTTTTAAAATAAAATATGGGAACGACTCCCACTTTCCACAAGGTTTATACAACACATGCATATTATTAAAAAAAAATGTGAGTCCTATAAGACTCTTTTGGTATAACTGATGCTCATGCCAAAATAATTCAAAGTTTACAAATTTAATGCGAAACACATCCCCTTACAAGGCTTCAAAAAAAAATACATCATTTTTACATGGCCAAAAATAAACCTACTACATCATGCTAATAAACATAAATAAATGGGGATGCCGCACCTTCTTTGTATTCTAAGAATTATTTTGGAATAATAAATAACAATAAAATTCATGAGCATCATAAAACACCAATTCTCCCTCCATTTAATTTCTCATACAAATACATAGTTTATATTAAATGGAGGTTACTAAGCTCACATCTAAAGGAGTTAGTATATGGTCCAATTTTTTTTTTTTTTTTTTTAAATGTCAAAACACATGCCCATATGGCACAATTGGATGAATACACTAAATATTCATTCATGTAAATAAACAAATTATTTATCCACAGAATATAAATAAACAAATTAATTATTTATGAGCTATTAGAATATAATTAAACGAATTAATTATCCATGTGCCATTAGAATATAATTAAACAAATTAATTATCCGTGAGCTAAAAATAATAATTAAGCAAAAATAATTATTCATGCATGAGCTATTAAAATATAATTAAACAAATTAATTATTCATGCATGAGCTACTAAAATATAATTAAACAAATTAATTAAATACCTAGAACACATCTTTGCATAAGGCCCAATAACATAAAACCCTTTAAAACAAGTAAGTGGGGAATTAAATTTCAATTTTTTTGTTTTATTTCAAAAAACATTAAAACATAAATTTATTATTATTATTACACATAAATAAAAAATTTCCAAAAAATTGAACCAAAAACATCAACGCAATATGCAATGCACTTGTATATACATACGGAACATATATACATATATTTTGTTATGTTGGACAAACCAACAGTATGTCTAGCTTGGTTGAATTGGTCTAAGGCGTCAATTTCAAGTTCTAGTCCAAGAGGGTATGGGTTCGAATCCAATTCCCAGCAATTCTGTTTTATTGTATTTTGCACTAAAAATACTTGCATTGTTGGACTTACCCTTCCACCGCACAGAACGGGAGGTTGCCAGACGCTGTGCTCAATTTTCTAGCATATAAAAATAATTTAATATCCAATTTTTCAGCATATAAAAGGATCCTGCACTGGCTGCGTGAGGCATTCAAAGTCCACAAAAAAAACAAAATATCATGGTTTCTGAGCCTCCACAAAGAGGGCATAGCCTAACACGGCTGCTGGCCTTTTTTTTTTTTATTAACAATACAGATGGAAACACACAGTGCCATCTTCAATCATGAATTAAGTTCGGCTGCTTTTGATTTTGTTAAAAAAAAATCTAGAACACGTGACAATAAGATCTAAATTTTAAACAAATTAAAAATTAGATCTACTAAAAAAAAGAGCGAAAACAGGCATAACCTGGCTCTGATACCACTGTTGGAAAAAAAATGTGGAAATAATGAATATAAAATTCATTGTACCTTTTTGATGCGAAAAACTTTTGATTCAGGATCTTCGCTTGCTTTACGAGCTCCTTTGTCACGTACGTAGATTTCTGAACGGATCTTTGCTCGCTTTTATAGAATACTACCAGAGTATCTACAAAGCACACGAACCAAAACCCTAGGGACTAAGATGGTACCCTAGAGAGAACCAAGAGAGAATATATGGAGAGAGAGAGGAATATTGATTGTTGTATATTCAATATTAGTTTGTGTCTATATATAATAGCGAGATGCCTAACTCATCTCAACCACTAAAGGGATAGAGTTAGATATTAACTCAACTATTCAAAATAAGAGATCAACCTTATCTCTCAAACATATAGAATTATCCCAACATTAGAACTTATCTAGTGTCCTACTTTGAGTCAAACAATGCCTATGTGGACGTACCACAGGGCAATACAACAACTTCAATTTTGACCAGAACACTGTCATTTTCGACTGCATTCAGTGCATTCACGAATGAAGTTATTTGGTTGATTGTGATTTCCTTTTTCTTGGCTCGCGAGTTTCATGAATATGGGGCTGGGGGATAGAATTATCACTTAGTTTGTGAAGTGGTCAGGGAAGAGTACACTGAGATTGTCGTATGGGTTAACTTTCAGTGAGGCCCTTATAGCTCCGACAATGTCTAGTACGACTGCTAGAGCCGACGATGTGTTTTTTTCCGATCATCAAGTCGTTGTCTCTCCCATTGAGTAGTAAACCTGGCGACCCATCAGTGAGGGCTTAGGCATCCATATCGGGCGGAGGAACAGCAGGCATAGGTGGTAAACTTATATGTGTGTGCGTGTATGTATGTATAAACTTATATTTATCTTATTTTTAATTAATTTAATTAAGGTGAGGGTAAAATTATCTTTATAATAAATATTTTAACAGAGTTAGCGTTCAAATTAACGAAAAGGAATAGAAGATTAGTAACTTTTGAAAACAATGAAGTTTATATAAATTTTAAATATTGACTGAGTCTATGTATAATTAGTCTAATATTTAGGGGTGTATGTGTAATTTAATCGAAGAAATATTATCACAAAAAGTAGACTAAGGTTTTCAACAGTGAGATCTATTGTAAGCTTTTTAATTTAGGCTGTTTGGCAGGCAAATTTTTATAAAAAAAATTATAAATTTTTATAGATTTTTTATTATTTTCACATTTATTTTAAAACTATTAATTTTATAAATTTTCATTAATTTTTGTCAATTTTTTGATAATTATTTTTATCAAAAACATTCTAATGGAATTGAATGACCAGTTAGAACGAGTTATATCAGCCCAAGATTTTGACACATTATACAAAATCAGTTCGAATGGGTCATTTGACTCTGTTCAAATAGCTTCTATCATAAATTTTGAGTCTGTACATGATTGTATTGTAAAACATACAATCAAGCTATCCAAAATAAGCATTGTTACCTAGATTTTAAAAATAAAATGATGATATCATGAGTTTGTATCATTTTCATGAAAATTTTTTTCAAACTTGCAGGAAAAGAGTTTAAAGGTCAAAGAAATAAAGTATTGAAATTTTGGTACAAACCAAGATCCAAATAAGAGGAGTGGAGCATCACGAAGCTTAGAAGTTGCCTAAAGCATAGAATGGTGCGAACAAGGGTTAGCACCATGCCTCGTTCGCACCTTTGTTTGAACCACAGTGGTGAATCAAGCCTTGAGCTGCAGAATTTTTCTAAGTAACAAAACATGGTGCAAACATAAGTTAGCACCATACCTTGTTCTCACCCTTTTTAGCACAATAGAGGTCATCTTAACTTTAGAACTTCAAATTTTGGCCAAGGTATGAAGAAATGGTATGAATAAGAGTTGACACTGTACCTTGTTCACACCCTTGTTGGCATAGCAAAAGTCATCTTAACTTCAGAACTTCAAAATTTGGCTAAGGCATGAAGAAACGGTGCGAACAAGGGTTGGCACCATGCCCAGTTCTCACCCTTTTTCGCACAGCAATGGAGGAGCAACTTCAAAACTTTAAATTTTGGCTAAGTATGAAAGCATGGTGTGAACCTTTGTTCAAATCATACAAGTTTCTACAGAATTTTTGTAATTTTTCATTAGACTTAAGGGTTTTTTAGTCATTTGAACTATTTAGTTTGTACTATATAAGGAGGAGAAGAATTAAGATATTCAGTTAGTTACACACCTATATACATCTGTGGAGAGAGAAGGAGAATTTTGTTTGGTTTCCTAGAAAATTTACTTTCCTTTTCAAATTTCTTTGTAAAGATGCTTCAATTTAATTCAAGTTTTGATTTCTCTACATCTATGAGTGAGTAGTCTTCTTGCTTGGATCCAAATCAAGGAGAGTATGAGATGTATGTGGATTTTTCAAGGTAATTTGAGCTTCAATGTTTGATTTTGTTTTGAATTATCTACGAATGATGATTAAGAAGTTTGGATCTATTAAAATCTCTAGTTGATAAATCTAGATCTCATCTTGTTTGTATAGTTCATATAGCATATATGTTAGATTCTATTTAGAATTCTCATGCACTTTCTTGAGAAAATTGTATGTGGATTGCTAATATAGATCTTATATGTAATCCTATAGGTTATGCACTCTAGATGTTTGATTTAAGTTTTCATTTAGGAGAACTTAACTTCGTATTCAAACTACTTAATCATTGCTCTAAATTGTGCTCCATTGTTTACAAATCTCTGATCTACTCTTTCAATAGAGTAGATTGAGTTATATTTTATCCTTGAAAATCAATAAAAATCTTTACTTGAATTGATATGGTCCAAGTTGTTTTTATAATTTTTTTCAAACCAAGTTTTAACAAAATTTTCACTATCAAATTTCAAAACCATCATAAGTTCATTGTGAGTTTGATTTTTTCAAAAGATTTTTTCAAAGTGTTTGGTTTCAAAATCATTTGAAGTTCCCTACGATTTGACCCGGTATTCACCGGATTTTTACTGTGCTTACAATCAATCACCTTGCACTTGGGGTGTAAATTGGACTTGTAGAGACAAACACAAGCACTTTTGGCGCCGTTGCCGAGGAACTTGCAAGTGATGGTGGCACGAACCTTGGGAATCTTAGGCTGAAATTAAGCTCACCTCAATCTCCAACGACGGATTACGCAAGCTACTTAGGTAAATTCATTCCATCTTTTAGTTTTGAATAAATCTGAGTTGAATAGTTGTGTGATTGAAGTGTTGAGTGCTACTTGATCATATTTGTGTCAATGCATGCATCTTAGATATGGTCGAGTCATACACTTTGATCCGGAATCTTGACTGAGATATCCTGACGAGTTATACTTAGAATTTTCTGTTACTTCATCTTCCTAGCCACTATCACCTTCATCATATAGTTCTATTTGTATCGATTTGTTGCATTTCATGGAAGGCATAGAGAGCATTGGCAATGATGGTGTCCATAAGGACCCAAACCTTGGTGTGCCAATGGAAGCTAGACCTTTGAGAGAGTTTTTAGATCATGTTCGTCAGACTACACCCTTATGTATCATTTTGCCTTTAAATAAAAAAAACTTCAATTTTAAACCTGGCACCATTTAGTTGTTACCTACATTTCATAGGATGGATTCTGAAAATCCATATGCCCATATGAAAGCGTTTGAAGAAGTGTGTAGTATGTGCATGGACCAGAACACAAATGAGGACACCGTTCGCTCACGGTTGTTCCCCTTTTCATTAAAAGATAAGGCCAAAATCTGGCTAAATTCTTTGAGACCTCGCTTTATTGGGACATGGAGAGAAATGCAGGCCAAATTTTTGAAAAAATATTTTCCCACACGTAGAACCATGATGATGCAAAGGAAAATCATGAATTTTTCTTGTAAACCAAATGAATCTTTTTGCCAAGCATGGGAGAGGTTCAAAGATTTGTTAAATGCATGTCCATATCACAGTTTTGCAACTTGGAGGGTGTGTAGTTTTTTCTATAATTTACTACTAGAAAAAAGCTGATTACCAACTGACCATTACCAACCGAATATAATCGGTTGGTAAATACCAACTGACTACTAACACATTACCAACTGATGTAAAAATTGTTAAAATTTAGATAATTATCAACTCCTTACTGACTGATCCAATTCAATTGCTAAATTTTCGGTTGGTAATCGGTTGGTAATCAGTTGTTATATTGGCGGGAAAATTTTTACCAACCGATTATCAACTGCTTACAACTGGTTGGTACATATTTCAGTTGGTAATCAGTTGGTAATCTGGCAGGAAGATTTTTCCCACCAAATTACCAATGGATTACCCACTGAATAGTGTAGTTGTTAGATATTTTGGTTGGTTCTTCGGTTGGTAATTTGATGGTTAAATTATTACCAACCGCATTACCAACCGCAATGTTCGGCTGGTCATGTAATCACCTGATGGGCAAATTAATACCAACCGCATTGCCAACTTGTAGGTTAGTTGGTAATTTATTTAGTTAGTATTTAGTTGGTATTCCGTTCGTAATTCGATAGCAATGTATCGAGAATATGCTTAACAACCCAATTATCAACTGATAGTATCCTTTATTAATTTATTTGGTTGGTTATCGGTTGGTAATTCATTGGTAATGAAGTGTAAATATTTTACCAACTGCATTAACCACGGCCTTTAGTGGTTGGTAATGTAGTCGGTTGGTAATCTGGTGGTAATCCATTAGTAATCAAGCAGAAAAAGTGTACTAACCAAAATACCAACTAAATTTTTCAGTTGGGAATCTATTGGTAATCGGTTTGTAATCTATTAGGAATATATATACCAACAGAATAATGTATTCCGTTGGTAATCAGTTAGTAATCTAGGGAGAATATATTTACCAACCAAATTAACGACTGAGCTTATCGGCTAGTAATATAATCGGTTGGTAATCAGTTCGTAATCCAATGAGAAAATATTTTACCAACGTACTTACCAACGGAATGGTTTGGTTGATAATGTCATCGGTTGGTATTTGGTTGGTAAAAATGTGAGAAAATATTTTTACCAACCAAATTACCAACTAATTACCAACCAAAAATTTTACAATTTGCATTGAACATTAAAAAAAAGAAATTTCTAATTTCAATATTTTTATAATTAATTTTATATTAAGAAATATTTGTAATTAATTATATATATTTATATATGGCATGAAATTGTTTCATGATTTATTTGGTTCATGTGATACAACCTTTAGATAAGTAAATTCATGCGTTTTTTGATAACAGGGTATGGTTCATACATATTGGGTTCGGTGTTTATATATATATATATATATTATATGTATGGTTCATACATATTGCATATAATTTAATTGACTAGGAGGAAAAGATTTTATACAATTTATATTGGTAATATTAAATTTTCATATTAATGAATGAGTGATAAATGCATGTTAGGATTATAATTGTTTAAGACACAGGGTTTAGGGTATATGATTTTCAAAATCGGACAAGTTTAGGTAATCAAATCGTTTATGGATTCTAAAATTTACTTCCATTTTTTTAATCTTTTTCCCTGTATATATTTTTTGCTGTAAGAATTCGTGTGTAAACACCTAAGTTAGTAAGGTCCAGTTTGGTAACGTTTCCGTTTTCTATTTTTCTGTTTATGTTTTCAAAATTTTATAAATTCACAACAAAAACATATTTGATAAACATGTTTACGTTTTTTTGTTTACAAAAAAAAAATGAAAACAAAAATAGAAAAACGTAAACAGAAAAAATGTGTTTTCACTCTGGTTTTCTTTTCTGTTGCCAATATTTTGTCAATTTTAAAACTTTGTCTATTTTTGTAACATTAAATAAAAATAAATTAATTTATTCAAATATTTTTTAAAGTAAGTTATTCTAATAAATAATATAATTAAATTCAAAAAATTAATTAAATAAATTAATTAATATTATTTTTAATAAATAATAAAACTAAATTAATTAAATTAATTTAATAATTAATTATTGCTAAATTATATGAAATAAATATCATAATTAATTTATTTAATTTAATAATTAAATTAATTTATATAAATTTATCGAACCTAAGAGCTTAATGTAGTAAAGCTTAAAAATCGAAAGAAAACCCAGTGTATAAGTGATATGTAACAAAATTTAGACAAGAACGAAAAAAAAAAGTTATTTTTTTAATTAATACTAACTAGTTACTAAAATGTTAACATTTTAATTTTTTGTTAATTTAATATTTTTACCCTTTTAAAGCTTAAACAATTTTTAAAACAAAAAAAATAAATTTAATAATTTAAGAAAAAAAGTTAAAAAGGTAAATGACTAGTTTTTTTGACTAAACGTTATCTTAATTATAAAAAAAAAAATTATTTGCCAACTAAACACCACATAAATGTGTGGTGCTTGGTTTAAAAAAAATAAAAATAAAAATTAGTGTGAAAATATAATAAAAGTTAGAAAAATTAATAAAATTTAGAATAATTGTTTAGTGTAATTTAATATTAATTATATTAAAGTAACATTATTTTAAATTTAAAAATAAAAATAACAAATATTATTTATTAATTTTAAGTAATTTCATTTCTTTATCTTTTTAGAACTTATTTCCAAATATAGTTACCTAAAATATTTTTTTTATTAGAAATAAATTCTTTAAATAGTTTTAAAAAATTTTGCTTTTTAAAAATAACTTTCTAAAACTAAAACTAAATGTGACCAAATTATTTTTAAGAATATATATATAAAATGAAGAAAAATATATATATAGTGAGCCATGATATAACTAAATTAAAGATATGTATTAAATATGTGCTACACATACGAATTGGAGGAAAATAAAAGAACATTTAAAATTATTTTTAGTTAAATATAATAGTTATTCATAAATTATTTACTAAATATCTATATAGTTTCATGTATTGTTTATGATTTCAAATTATTGAAACAAAAGTTAAAATAATTAAATAAAAATAATAATTTTTTTTGTCACTTTTGCTAACTAATTAGTCTATAAAGGGGTACTTCTTGCAACCAATTAATTAGCAAAAGTGTTAAAAAATTATAACAAAAAAGTTAAAGTAATTAAATAAAAATCATAAATTTTTTTATTATTTTTGGCGACCAATTGGTCGCTAAAGGGGTACCTTTGCCAACCAACTGGTTACCAAAAGTGATAAAGGTTTGTTTATATATACAAAAAAGTGTAAAGTATATATATACAAATAATAGCTTGTCCTAGTGGCCAACTACATGAACTTCCAAAAAAATGGCACGAGTTCGAATCTCAGCAGCAACAATCAAAATCTCAAAAATATAGATTTAACATGTGGTGCGTAATCGTAGGCCGACACATGACGGAATCATAGGTCGACACATGGCAGAATCATAGATCGACACGTGGCATAACACAACTTGTCATGTGGCATGATGACATGTCAGCAAATGATGCCACGTGACGTCACATTTGAATTTTTATTTTTTTAGTAGTTAGTAATTACCAAGTACATTTTGGTTGGTATATTACCAACTGACATTTCGGTAGGCAAAATACCAACTAACAATATCGGTTACTACAAAGTAAATTTCGGTTGGTATATTATGAAATATCAATTTAATATTCAATAACAAATTACCAATCAAAAGTTAAACAATACCAACTAACAAATCGGTTGGCAATTACCAACTAAAGAATCAGTTGGCAATAACAACTTTGGTTGGTAATTACCAACCAAAATTTTGAAACTTAATTTCATACCAATAAGAAATTACCAATAGATTTATTTAATTTACTAACCGAAATTCAGTTGGTAATTACCAACCGACCTTAAAAATTTTGGTTAAAAAACATTACTAACTAGAGTTTTTGCCACCGACCAAAATCGGTTGGTAATCAGTTGATAATCCATGATTACCAACCGAATTTAGCTTATTACCAACTGATTTTGTCAGTTGGTAATCAACCTTTTTCTAGTAAGGATTCATTGTCTACAGAGTTTAAACAGTTTGTTTCGACCAGGAGTGGTGGTCAATTTCTTGATAAAACTGTTGATGATGCATTTTTGTTCTTTAATAAATTGGCTAAGAACACAAAAGAGTGGGAAATGGGGCCACATTCACAATTAGAATTTAGAGAGTCTCAACCTCAACATAGTAGCAAGTTGTATCTTAGTGAGTCTAATGATCTAAGTGCTAAGTTAGCTTTGTTAACTAAGAAGATAAAGTCCATGGAGGTTAAAAATGTTAACATGGTGAGTGATAAGAAGTCTAAATATGCCGTTTGTGAGATAGTGGGACATAACACCGATGATTGCCCTACTTCTCGTATTCAAGGAGGTTTTGTATGGACAATCCTCTAACACAAACAATGCACACAATTACACGAAGCCATACCAAGGAAAGGCACAAACCACACCTCCCATTCCAAACCAATACCATCCAGGGCTTAGGAATTATCCAAATTTATCTTGGAAGAATGATACATCTTTTGTACCTTTTCCCCAGCAATACAATCCAAATCCACCTCAACCTTAATTCCAAGGGCCATCTTCTAGTTCATTCCAACCACCTTTTAAGAGGTCACCTTTAGAGGATACACTGGATCAATTAATGCATAGCCACATAGAAATCAATAACTAGAACTCCAAGTTTCAGGATCAGACTACTAGGGTGGTAGAAGACATTAGAGCTCAATTGACCAAACTTACTCAAGCCCTAAGTTATCAAGAGAAAGGTAGATTTCTTGCCCAGACCACCAAAAACCCTTAAGGACAAGTGCACATGAGTGAATCTTCAGGCGAAAAATCGAGTCAAGAACATGTACAATCGGTGACAACTTTTTTAAGGAGTGGTAGAATTATGGAGAAACCGATAGACCCGAAGTATCTTAGGATAAGTGAGGAAGAGAGTGGAAAAGTAAATGGAGAAAGGATTATGGTGAGAGAGAAAGAAGAGAAAGTAGTAATTAAAAGGGTCTTGAGAGTCAGTATAGAAAAGAGAACGAGGAAAATTTTGAGAAGGTGATTTAGGAGAAGATGATAAGGGAAGAAAAAGAGAAATTGAAAAATAAAAAAGAAAATAGAAGAGGAAAAAATGGTGAGAAGAAGGAAGAAAGAACGATTCAAGTAAGAGAATATCAACCTAGGCCTCATTTTTATCATAAATTAGTAAAGTCTAAGAAAAAGTGCTCAATGCAGATTTTTTAAGCAAGTAAGAGTGAATATACCTTTGTTGGATGTAATAAAGCAAATCCCATCATATGCAAAGTTTCTCAAGGACTTACGCACTGTAAAGAGGAAGTTGAGTGTGAAAGAAAAAGCATTTGTAACAAAGCAAGTCAGTGCTATTTTACTATACAAAGCACCTCCAAAGTACAATGATCCTGGGTACCCTACTATATCTTGCATTATCAGAGAGCACAAAGTAAAGCAAGCCTTGTTAGACTTAGGTGCCAATATCAACCTTTTGTCTTATACTGTCTATCAATAGTTAGATTTAGGTAAGCTGAAACCTACTAGAGTAACTCTCCAATAAGCAGATCGTTCTATTAAGACTCCAAGAAGTATAGTGGAGGATGTTCTCATTCAAGTTAATAAGTTCTACGTTCCAGTAGACTTCATTGTCTTAGACACCCAGCCTATCCAAAGTCCAACACCTCTAGTTCCTGTCATTTTTGGTAGGCCTTTTCTAGCAACCATTAATGCAGTAATCAATTGTAGGATTAGTCTTATGAGAATATCTTTTGGGAATATGACAGCAAAAATGAATATGTTTAAGGTGTCTCAGCAACCATTGAAAAAAGATAATACTAGAGAGGTGGACTTAGTGCAAACAGTGACTGAGGAGTACTTTGAATTGGAGTTCATAGGAGATCCCTTGGGGAAAGCATTGATGCTTAGTGAAGGGAGTGATTACATTGATAAGGCAGGAGATGAGAATGTAAGAGAAGTTTTAGAGTGGCTTGATAGTGCTCCAGTTATGTCTATAGTTCAATCTAATCAAACTTTCGAGTCTATCTCTCATTCCACAGTCAAACTTGTACCATCATTAGAACAACCTCCTAGGCCAGATAGGAAGCCTCTTCCAATTGAGCTCAAGTATTACTTTTTAGATAAAGATGATTCATATTTTGTTGTTATTTTATCCCAACTTACTAAAGTCCAAGAAAAAAGTCTAGTTGAGCTTCTTAAGAACCATAAAAGGCAATAGGGTGGACTATTGCTAACCTCTATGGGATTAGCCCCCTCAAATGCACATTCTATTTACCTTGAGAAATGAGCAAAACCCGTTAGACAGTCTAAAAAAAGATTGAATACTAATATGAAAGAGGTAGTTAAAGGGGAGGTCTTGAAGTTGTTATATGATGGGATCATATATCCCATGTTAGATTCTAAGTGGGTTAGTCCTACCCAACTCATCCCTAAGAAGTCCAGAGTCACAGTAGTTAAAAATGAGAATGAAGAGTTGGTGCCTAATTGGGGTCAAGCTGGGTGGCGCATGTCCATTGATTATATAAAGTTGAATACTATGACTAGGAAGGACCATTTTTCTTTGTCCTTATTGGACCAAGTTTTAGAAAGGGTAGTAAGGAGACCATATTATTGCTTTCTTGATGGTTATTTCGGTTATAACCAAATCAAAATTGCCCTTACCAACCAAGATAAGACTACTTTCACGTGTCCCTTTTAAAATTTTATTTTTAGACGCATGCCCTTTGGATTATGCAATGCCTCTGCTACATTCCAGAGGTGCACAATGAGTATTTTTTGTGATATGGTCGAGGATTTTTTGGAAGTTTTCATAGATGATTTTTCAGTATATGGGGATAGTTTTGAATTATGTCTGGAGAATTTGAGGAAAATGTTGAAAAGGTGTGAAGAAAATTGTCTTGTGTTAAATTGGAAAAAATGTCAATCATGGTTACTTAAGGGATTGTCTTAGGACACATTGTTTCTTCTAAAGGAGTAGAAGTAGACAAAGTAAGGATAGAGATTATTCAAAAGTTGCGTACCCTTAGATGTGTCAAGGATATCCGATCTTTCTTAGGACATATAGGTTTCTATCGAGGTTCTTTGCATCTTTTAGCTTAATAGCAATGCCATTAACTCAACTCCTTGCTCAAGATGTTCCATTTGAATGGACATCACAGTGTTAAAAGGCTTTTGATAAGCATAAGAGTAGCCTTACATCCGCACCTATCACGCAGGCACTGGATTGGTCTTTATCCTTTAAGCTGATATGTGATGCTAGTGATTATGCTGTGGGTGTAGTGTTAGGTTAAAGAGTAGATAGGAACCTCATGTTATCTATTATGCATGTAAAACATTGAATGAAGCACAGTCCAATTACTCTACCACAGAGAAAGAGCTCTTAACTATTTATGTTTGCTTTGGATAAGTTCCCTTCATACTTGGTGAGGTCTTATGTTAGAGGTCTCGTGTTATTATTTACATCGACCATACAGCTCTTAAGTACTTGTTCACAAAGCAAAATGCTAAACCTAGGTTGATCCGTTGGATTTTCCTCCTACAAGAGTTTGATATTGAAATTAAAGATAAAAATGGTGTTGAGAATGTAGTGGTTGATCATTTGTCACGATTGCCTAGTCAAGAGCTTAATCATTTTGACCCTCCAATTAATGAACATTTTCTGGATGAGCGATTGTTTACTGTGAGCACTGAGGCATAGACACACACACCTTGGTATGAAGACATTGCAAATTACCTTGCCACTGGATAGATTCCTTCACATTGGAATCTTTTAGATAAGAGGAAATTTTTTCAGAACAGTAGACACTTCTTTTGGGATGAGCCGTACTTGTTCAATTATTGTTGAGATTATGTTATTAGACGGTGCATTCCTGAAAGTGAGATTTTGAGTGTTATGTCTTTCTATCATACCCTTACTTGTGGCAGTCATTGTTCCGTTAACAAGACCATTGCAAAGATCCTTCAATGTGGCTTGTATTGGCCAAGCAGGTTTAAAGATGACTTTGCCTTTTGTGTTACATGTGACCATTTTCAGAGATTAGGAGGTCTCACTAGGCGTAACATAATGCCCTTACAACCCATTTATGTTCTTGACATTTTTTATTGTTGGGGCATTGATTTTGTAGGACCCTTCATTAAATCATTTGGCAATGAGTATATTTTGATGGCAATTGACTATGTTTCAAAATGGGTTGAAACGATTCCTACTAAGACAAATGACCACAAGGTGGTCATCAAATTTTTAAAAGAAAACATATTTTCTCAGTTTGGGATGCCCTGTGCTATGATTAGTGATGAAAGAAAACATTTTTGCAACAAACCTGTGGGCATCCTGCTAAGAAGGTATAGAGCTATTCATAAAGTAGGAACTGCTCATCACCCACAAACAAGTGGTCTAGCGGAGTTGGCCAACTGGGAGATTAAGAGAGTCATAGAAAAGATGGTGAACCCCGATAAGAAACACTGGTCTCTTAGGTTGACTGATGCATTGTGGGCTTATAGAATAGCCTACAAAACCATTTTAGGGATGTCTTCATATTGGCTTGTTTACGGAAAAGCATGTCATCTTCTAGTTGAAATAGAGCATAAAGCATACTAGGCCATTCGCCAAGTAAATAAGAGAATTGATGAGGTGAGCTTGCATAGGAAGCTCCAACTCGGTAAGCTTAAGGAATTAAAGGACGATGCATTTAAAAATGCTTGAGTGTCTAAAGTCATGATGAAAAAGTTGCATGATGATTATATTCAGAGAAAATTCTTATTTGTTGATAAAAAAAGTACTCATTTATGACTCAAAGTTGCATTTGTTTCCCGGCAAGTTGAAGTCTAGGTGGATTGGACCATTTGTCATAAAGTTTATCTTTAAGCATGGTCTATGTGAAATTAAGGAACCTTCAGATGGGCGAATTTTGAAAGTCAATGGTCACCGGTTGAAACTGTACCATGAGTATTTGGTGGAAGAAATTGAGGTGTGGGACCTTAAGGACCCACCTCCTTATGAGTGACTTTATACCTTGATTGGTGACTTATACATTAGTTGATTAGTTTTCTTTATTTTCTTTGTTTCTTTTATTTTCTATGTAAGCATGTGATTGTGTGAATTTCTTTTCATTTCCCCCTTAATCTTATTTTGAGCATATTATATTTATAATTGGAAGTATGAATTGTTCAAGTTGGGGAGAGAGAAGGAAGTTCATGCTAAGATCTTATGTTCAAGTCTTGTTGATATATCAGGTTGAGCTTTGAATATATAGGAAAGCAAGAGATGGAACCTCCAACCATTACACTTTAATTAATTTTGCTCATGTTGTTCACATTGAGGATAATGTGTCATTTAAGTTGGGGGGGAGAACGTACTCTTGTTTTTGCAGTAGAGATTTCATTTGATGATTATGGACATGAGTTGGACACATACATGAATTCGAAAAAAATTTTTGTTTTGTTTAATCTTTGTTAGTTGATAAAATCACAAAATTTGAAAAAAAAAAAATCAAAAAATTCGAAAAAAATATTTGAAAAGTTTCGGTGATTTTGCTTAGGTTTTGTTCCTTTTATTAGAATTAGTTTCATAGGTCAATTACTATTTATTCTGAGTCATTTAGTGTTGGTAAACCACAAAAATACTTAAGGGAAACTTTGAACTTCATGGTTGGTTGAATATTAAAGTGGAGCAAAGGTTAGAAAGCCATCAACTTATTGTTGTTCGAACAAAGGTTCAAACCATTCTTGGCAAGGTAACTTGGTGCTCATCTTTCTGTGAACAAGCCTCGGAGAACCACAGTTGTGCGCACCTTTGTGCGAACCACCCGTCGGCCTAGATGAATTTCAACCTTTAAAGGCTCATAACCAAAGCCCACTCTCTCATTTGTTCTAACTTCGGTTCGTGATTAGCATGCATTATTGTACGATTATATATATATTGAGCATGCTAATTATGCATTTATAGTTATTATTGTTGATGTGTTAGCGTAATTATCTCATTTCCATGCATTCTTGGTGTTTGTGTATTTTAGGTGATATAATATGGTGTTTTAGGCCTAAATGATACCAAGCGTACATGTGAGGAGAAGCCAAGGCAAGCCGGAGTAAGGAAGTGCTAGAATAAGTTTAGTAGTTCTTTGGAGCATTTCATTGAACACCTAGTGTCATGGAGAAATTGGCTTCATGACTCAAATGCCAACATGTCCAATGACTCTCAAGAACTCCTCAACTTCCTAAGAGGCATTTCAATGCATAGGATCAGCTACCATGGCTGCCAAGGAGAAGGAAATGGCCCTAAGCTCAAACTGGTCGAAGACATATTGCAGTAGAATGTTGCACAACACTTTGTCAGTATTTTGGCCACAAGTTTTCACTCACAAGTCCGATTGACTTGATTCTTTTTGGGTTAGAAAGACGACTCGAAGGGCTACAACTTTCGTGTTTTAGTCAAAGCCTAAATCTATCATCTTCAAGGTCAAAATTGCATGGGAAATCAGAAATAGAAAGCTGTCTAAATAAACCATTGCATCAGAACATCAGTTGGGCGCTCGACTGAGCACACCTTGGGTGCCCACCAAGGCTTGCTTGGGCTGGACTCACCTTGGGCGCACATACCTTGGGCACACGAGAACTTGGGCGCCCGACTGAGTACCCTTTGGGCGCCCGCCGAGAGCTATTTTTCAGCTTCTGTCTCAGGACTATTGTCAAGCACTTGGAGTGTGCAATAGCTTGGGCGCACGCTAACTTAGTGTTGGGCACCTGTGATATTCCTCCAGCAGACTTTTAATATTATTTTTGGATTGTAAAATTACATTTATACCCTTGACTTGTATACGCCTATAAATAGGCTTAAATTCTTATACTTAAGGGACTTTTACCTTACGTTTAAAAAGAGAGCTACATTAAGTTTAGGCATGAGGGTTTAGTTGAAGTTTCGTATGGTGTTTTTGCTTTCTTTCTCCTAGGGTTTTCATGTAAGTTCTTTACTTTTAAATATTTTTAATTTAAAGTATTTCATTTTTGCTTTTTGTCTTTCGCTTTTACTTCGTAGTATTTCGTTTTTGCTTATCGTCTTTCGCTTTTACTTCGTAATATTTCATTTTTGCTTCTCATCTTTCGCTTTTACTTCGTACTTGTTCATTTTACATTAATGGATGGTTTGCATGTTTATTTTCCTCTTCGAAGTTCAAATATGTTAAGCTAGGGTTTGTCCTTGGCTTCAAGCCATTGAAGGTGGTGTGGTAGTTTGGTGAACTCAAATGTAAAATATTCTTTGCAATGAAACATATTTTTGATTTCTAATTGGAATTTCATAGTAAGGTAAGGTTCTTTTGAAATCAACTCACTTGTGTTACAACCATCACTTGATTACTAGTTTTTATTTGTACACGCCAAGTGTTTGGTTCAATGTCCCAGTGAGTTAGAAATATATTTTCCAAAACCCAAATTAAGGATTTCTTACGAAATCAAATCACCCGTGTTATAACCAAAGCTTGGTTACGATTGGCCACTCATGCACACCAAGTGTTTGGTTCAATGTCCCAGTGAGTTAGAAATATATTTTCCAAAACCTAAATTAAGGATTTCTTACGAAATCAAATCACCCGTGTTATAACCAAAGCTTGGTTACGATTGGCCACTCATGCACACCAAGTGGTTGGTTCAATGGCCCGATGATTTGGAACTTATTTTCATAAAACCATAACTTGAGGTTTTCCTAAGAAATTGGTTCATCCATGTTACAATCGAAGCCTGGTTACGAGTTAACGCTCGTGCATACTAGGTGTTCGATTCAATGTCCCGATGAATTCGAAACTAATTTCAAAAGCCTCCGCTTACTTTGAGTTCCATAAATTAGGTTTTAATGAAATATCTTCCAACCTAACAATGCCTGTGCAATTGCTAGTTTGAGTTATCAATGCGTTTGAGTAAACCATCACTAGCCACTATTGAGTTTGGTTCGAAGCCAAGATTGTCTTCGTTATTTTATTTGAAGTGTTTTTATTTTAATTTAGAATCACAATTCCTTCACTTCACCATTCTCAACCCAAACCATTATCAACCTTTCCCAAAAATCCAATCACAGTATAGATCAGATTAGAATCACCTACTAACTAAAGAAAACAAGTCTAGAGTTTTTAACAAAGCCCTCCCTGTGGAGATGACCTTAGTTCTCACCAAGTAAGACTACGACCACCCTCTTGCACTTGAGAGGTAGAACCCGAACACATTTTAGGGTCGGTCAGTTCGTACTAAGTGAAAGAAACTTTTGGGTGGCTAAGCTCTTTGCTTCAAACTCACCTAATTTCACCTTCTCATCCTTAAATATTTCAACCTTAGTTGTCAATCTTCAACCTAAACATCTTCTAGGAGTTTTGGCATGGATTGAATGAAGTTCTCAAGTTAAAGTCGCAGCTTCAAGGGTGTTAGTTAGGGTTTTTCGTTGGTTGATTTTCATTGAATTTTGTTGTTGGATAGTGGAAAGAGATTGTGTTGGTGTTGTGTTGTTGAATTACAGAGAAATTTTTGGGTTTTGAGGTGTCAGGAAGTGATATCGTGAAGTTGAGTTGAATTGGCGCACACCAAATGTTTGCTTAATTGTTTGAAAGAAGTTCTACTTTGATTTTCTTGAGTTTGCATCCGTGGCACCTACGAAATCTAAGGGGAAGGAGAAAGCAACTAGTTCCAATCCACCTAAAGAGCTTGCAACATAGACGGAAAACGTCAAAAATAACTTCTCAAGAGGCTCCACTAACTAGGGTTGAACCTAGGAATGAAGAAGAGAATTATGATCGTTTTAGGTTCTCCAATGGGAATGCTAAAAAATTTTTTGAAGATAATTGGTGTGATAAGGCTGTGTTACTGGAAAGGGGAATGGTGTTGGATCATTTTCAAGGAGAAGAGTTCAAGCTTAAGCAAAACATGGAAAAATAGGATGGGAAAAGTTTGCTCAATTCAATGGTGTAGCAATTGTGATACTAGTGCAGGAATTTTATGCAAATAATTGAATTCAAGAAAGATGAGAAGGACTGCATTTTGCACAAAGGTGAGTAGAATTGAGATGGAATTAACTCCAAAACGAATTGCTTACTTTTTCAAGCTTCCAGAAGTGAAAATCTGGGTTATCAATTTGAGGAGGAGGAGACCTTGGATAAAGATATACTTGTTGAGATTTTGATAGGAAAAAAATATGAAACTTAGGGGCACAAGAACAAATTGGAAAATAGGAGGTTGACACCTAAGTTCAAGGCATTGCATTTTCTTGTGTGTTCACAAATTGTGCCTATAAGAAATATTTCAGGCGTGAGTTACAAGAAGGGGTTGCTTATGCATGCTATTGACTTAGGGGTTGAAATTGACTTAGCCAAGGTAATTTTTGATAGCATTGAGTCCTCGGCTAAAAACAAAACTGGAATTTTGAGTTTACAATTTAGAGGGTTCATCATAATGTACATTGTGACAGTGCGGGCTACTATTACTAGTAAGGCTGCAAAGACAGCTATCTTCTCAGTTGCTAGACCACTGGGACCTATTATAGCAACTACCAGGGAAAGGAATGAGAGTCAATTGAGAAGAGAATCAGCACCTACTTTGGAGAAGCATATGAATCAAAATTCAGACAAATGGGAAGAAGTGAGTTGGAAATTCTCTCAAATCAGGAATGACACATACCTTATAATGAGATAACTTAAGAGGTTGAATGATCGGTTAGATGCTATGGGAGCTCCAGATGTTGCTACGGAACCTTCTCGTGTGTCTCTAACTCATGAAGATTAGAGTCTTTTAAGATGTGTTTTGTGATTTCACCAAACTAAATTAGAGTCTAGTTTTTTGTTTTGAGTCTTAAATGAATAGTTTGGTGATCTTTTGGTTTTTGTTTTGATGTAATGAAAATAGAAGTTAACTTTTAAAATTATTATGCTAGTTGTTGTAAAGGACATGATCATGAAACTTGGGCTTAATTGTTGAATGAATGGAAGAAGTTCTTTTGGATAAAGACGTACTATAATGTTTATGCATGATGATTGATGTTTATTCTTAATGATTGCTTATGAGCATTTTTGAGATAACGAACGCTAACCTGGATTTTATAAGTGTTGACACTCTTGAATTTACTTGAACTTGGATTGCAAGGCTAATTAAATTATGTGAATATGAATTCATGGAGTATAGTCTTGTTCATTAATTGCATGCATTTAATCTCTAGACTAAGTGGAGACCACCTTAGTGAGAATTGAGCCTTATTGGTTATTCCTTAAGAGAGTGAAATACCAATTTTGAATTTTATTGCTTCGTGATTCTTTCAATAGCTCTATTACTTTTGCTTTGAATCCATGACAAGAGAATGACAACTTTGAATGAACTATAACTTTGGAGTTTTAAATTTAACCTAAATGGAACCTTGGAAATAAAGGAGGCCATCTTTCTGAATTTTGAGCTTAATGACTTTCTTTCTTGTTACATTGCCCTTAAGAGCTAAGTTGAGCCAATTGATGAATTTTTCTTGGAATAACCCTCAATTATCAACCTTAACTTGTACATTACATTAAAGCCTACCCTAAGTGTCTTGGTTTGTACTAAAGGGGACAGAGTGATGATTTGAGAGGAATAAATGGGAATGAAATAGAAAAAAAGAAAGAAATGCTATGTGAAAAGTTATTTTAATTGAGTTATTGATTTCTCTCTATAAAAAAAAAAGAAAAAAAATCAAGAAATATTGAGCATTTGTACATATGGGGAATATGCTCAAGGTTGCTTAGCAATGTCTAAAAAAATAAAAATATATAAGTAATAAATTAGAAGTGAAGGGGTTTGGAACAAATAAAAGAAAATGGAAAATGAGGTAATATGGGAAATGAAGAATAGTCTTTTGGTTGTTTGAGAAGAGAGGGAATTATTACAACTGAGACACTTATTTGAATACCCCATTCTTCCTTTGGTCCCACATTCAACCCCCTAGCTCATGTTACAACCAAAATAAAGCCTTAACATATCCAATGTGACAAACGGGTGAAGTTAAGATTCTAAAGTGACTAGTTCATTCTATTAATCTCTTTGTTTTGGATTTTCCTATCATAGAGCCATGCCAAGTTGTGAATTTTTTTGAATTATACCCTTTTTGACCAAGTAAGATTCTTACTAGACTTTGAAACACATTTACTTTTTTTTTTTTTTAAAGAATCTTCCACGAGTGAAACCCATTCTTCTTTTCTTTGAAGAGTGTGAATCATGTGAGGATTGAGTCGAAGCTTAAGAGAACTTGCTAGCATGATTGAACTGGGACTATACTTTATTGGAGGATTATGAATGTGAGGAGATTAACTTGTGTTCAATTACTTGTAACCTAGAAAGAGTTACGCTTATGAACTTTCATGATAGTAATTGATTATTTTAAGAATAGTGAATTTAGGATTTGAAAGAATTTACATTGATACATTATGTTCGATATTAAATAAAGTTCTTTTTCAAAGGAAACTTGTTAAATGGACTTATTTCCTAGGGACTAGCAAAGCTCAAGTTGGGGGGTGTGATTGAATTGTAAAACATACAATCAAGCTATACAAAATGAGCATTGTTACCTAAAGTTTAAGAATAAAATGATGATATTATGAGTTTGTATAATTCTCATGATGATTTTTTTCAAAATTGTAGGAAAAGAGCTTAAAAGGTCAAAGGAATGAAATATTGAAATTTTGGTACAAACCAAGGTCCAAATAAAATGAGTGGAGCATCAAAAAGCTTGGAAGATGCCTAAAGCATAGAATGATGCGAACAAGGGTTAGCACCATGCCTTGTTCGCACCTTTGTTTGAACCACAGTGGTGAATCAAGCCCTGAGCTGTAGATTTTTTTGAGTAACAAAACATGGTGCAAACAAAAGTTTGGCACCATACCCTGTTCGCACCCTTGTTGGCACAATAAAAGTCATCTCAATTTCAGAACTTCAAATTTTGGCTAAGGTATGAAGAAATGGTGAGAACAAGGGTTGGCACCATACTTGTTCGCACCCTTGTTGGCACAACAGAAGTCATCTCAACTTCGGAACTTCAAAATTAGGCTAAGGCATGAAGAAATTGTGTGATCAAGGGTTGGCACCATGCCCTATTCGCTCCTTTGTTCTTACAACAGTAGAGGAGCAACTTCAAAATTTCAAATTTTGGCTAAGTATGGAAGTATGGTGTGGATCTTTGTTCAAACCATTCGAGTTTCTATAGAAATTTTGTAATTTTTCATTAGACTTAAGGGCTTTTTGGTCATTTGAACTACTTAGTTTGTACTATATAAGGAGAAGAAGACTTGAGATATTCAGTTATTTACACACCTATATACATTTGTAAAGAAAGAAAGTGAATCTTGTTTGGTTTCCTAGAAAATTTACTTTTCTTTTTAAATTTCTTTGTAAAGATGCTTCAATTTAATTCAAGTTTTTATTTATCTACATGTATGAGTGAGTAGTCTTCTTGCTTGGATTCAAATCAAGGAGAGTATGAGATGTATGTGGATTTTTCAAGGTAATTTGAGCTTTAATGTTTGATTTTATTTTGAATTATCTACGAATGATTATTAAGAAGTTTGGATCTATTGAAATCCCTAGTTGATAATTCTAGATCTCATCTTGTTTGTATAGCTTATATAGCATATATGTTAGATTCTATTTAGAATTCTCATGCACTTTCTTCAGAAAATTGTACGTGAATTGCTAATATAGATCTTACATATAATCTCTATAGGTTATGCACTCTACATGTTTGATTTAGGTTTTCATTTATGAGAACTTAACTTCGTACTCAAACTATTTGATTATTGTTCTAAATTGTGCTTCATTGTTTACAAATCTCTAACCTACTCTTTCAATAGAGTATATTGAGTTATATTTTGTCCTTGAAAATCCATAGAAATCTCTCTTGAATTGATTTGGTCTAAGAGGCCGTTTGGAGGTTCAAAAATAAGGAAAAAAGTGAAACTTTTGGTAGTTTTTTATATGTTTTTTTAGTTATATTTTTTTGTGTTTGGTGGAACAAAATGTATTTTTTAGCAATTTTTTTGTAACTTTTAGGTGTTTAGTAAACTTTTTACTATACAAATAAAAAAAGTGGTAACTTTTTACTGTTTGGTATGTTTTTTACGGTGGCAAATCAAAAAGTAGTAACTTTTTTGTTTTATTTTTTATTGTAGCAAATCAAAAAAGTGAGAAAACTTGTGATTTTATCAAACGCACCAAATGCAACTTTTGGTACTTTTTTGCTAATTTTTGAGCCTCCAAACAGGCTATAAGTTTTTTTTTATAGTTGCTTTCAAACCAAGTTTCAACAAAATTTTCACTATCAAATTTCAAAACCATCATAAATTCATTGAGTTTGATTATTTCAAAAGATTTTTCCTAAGTATTTGGTTTCAAAATCATTCGAAGTTTCCTGTGATTTAACTCGGTATTCACCGGATTTTTATCGTGCTTACAATCGATCACCTTGCACTTGAGGTGTAAATTGGACTCGTAAAGACAAACACAAGCAATACCAAAATGAGTGATGCATTATACTTTTATTAACTTTTTATTTTCCAAACACCCTTTTATTATCAAATTAGCGCAGAGGTTAAAATTTCCTCGTTTCTTTCAGTTGATTCACGAGTAAGAAACGAGTAAAATTATACACCAAAATTATCATATATTTAGGGGGTGTTTCGTTTATAAAAAAAATAAAAAAATACCAAAAACAATTCTAATTTTACCAAATTTTTTAATCAAATTTCAGTCACATGCCACATTCATGCTCACTTTTTCTTTTCTTTTTTTTTTTTTTTTGGTCATTCAAACACCACCTTAAGTTTTACCATATAAATTTGAATAATTTTTACCCAACAATCGCTCATGAATTATGGCATAAAAAAATTCAAATATTTAAGTTTTATTATAATTTAAATTATATTAATTATTAATTACAAAGAATGCACAGTTGTTAAATTTATAGTTAGGCTAATTAAATTAAGGAGATAACATAGAAAAATATATGTTTTTCTTTAATTAAATTTTTAAGTACTAGTAAAATGTCCCGAAAACTTAATTTCAAAGTGAAAGCCCATTTGGTAACTATTTTGTTTTTGGTTTTCTGCTTTTGTTTTAATTTTTTTTAAACTAAACATGAAAACTCATTTGGCAAATTTATTTTCAATTTTTAGTTTTCAAAAAAATAAAAACTGTTTTCAAAATTATCAAAAATTATTTCTCTTTTGAAACTCAAAAATTATCGCCATCAACATTTGGCCACTGCTGCCATTCCCTCCCACTCATCTCTGGTCACCATCAAATATATTATTATTTAATATAAAAATATTTAATTAATATATAAAATTAAATAATATATTAATATATTAAATTAATAATATATGATTTTTATTTATTTAAAAATATATTAAATATAATTTAATTAATAATTAATTTAGTCAATAATTAATTTAATATATGAAATTATATACTAAATTTATTGATTAACTAAATTATATTAATTATAATTGAATTTAATTGGTTAAATTAATTAAAAATACTTTATTAAATTATTTTTAATAAATAATATAATAAATGATTTTTAATATAGTTTACTTTTATTGAATTAAATTATTTTGAAAAAATAATATAATTAATTAATTAAATTGAATAATTTAAGTTTAATTAATTAATTAATTAATTTCGTTAGCATGAAATATATTTTATTAAATTTTTTTAAAAATAGTTATAATAAACTATGTTTAATATATTTTATTTTTATTGGATTAAATTATTTTTAGTAATTAATATAATTAAATAATTAAATTTATTGAATTTAATTGATTAACAACTATAATTACCAATTAACAACTATGTTTATCAAACGTATTTTCAAATTTTTATTTTTTCTTACTATGAAAATGAAAATTAAAAATTAAAAATAGAACACAAAAACTGAAAATTTAAATATAAAAACTAAAAATTAATAATTTTACCAAACAGGTCCAAAGAAAGAGTGATGGCATGGATAGGTGTGGAGTAGGTTTCTGTAACTCTTTTCCTGCGAATTTAATTATGCCAAAATGAAACGAAAAGATCAAAGATGGGTTCTATTTTTTAAAAGAACACTCTGAATATTTTCCTATTTCTAACATTTTTAATTTGGGAGAATTGACTATCGAACTCTGTAATATAATATATATTTAAAAATTTATATTTAATAAAGGTAAGTATATTTGTACTTTACACTTCATTTTACTTTTTCTTTTCAATTAAATAAAATTATACAATTAATCTCTTTCTTTTTTTTTAAGATTTTTTTTTTGTTTTTTTTGCTATTCCATGAGAAAAAAGATAATTGTGTAACTTCATTTAATTAAAAAAAAAAAGTGAAGCAGTGTAAATAAGTTCTCCCATTAATAAAATATAATTACGTTGTCCTACTATACACAATTAATCTAAGATAGTTCTCTCCCCAGGGTGTGATATTTGTTAGCTTCTTAATATTCTATCAGAAATTGAACTTTTGTTTTAAAAATATTTGCATTTGTAACATGAACTATATGAAGGTATTATACTTTTATTTTTATGGTAAAAGAACATTCGTAAGTAGACACATAATACTCTTATTTTTGAGATATTATTTTCATTACGATTTGTTCATCATCACAAGTAATTAAGGAAGCAAGGTGGGTGCAGTGCCTTTCTTTGGTAATTTGGGACATGGGTTGTTTCATTTTTTAAATTTTAAGAAGACTGTATCATAACAAAAAAATTTTTTAATCCAAAAATTTATATATACGAATAATTTTCTCCGCTTCCATCACTGTACAAGGAAATTTTAATCTAGTATAATTTATCAGTTATTTTATGAAGGGTTTGTTTGGAATAAAAAATAATAATACAAATCTCTATAGATCTCTACAAATACGAATTACGAGACTGTAAAATTTAAAATTTTCACTCACTACACAAATTACGAGACAATAACTTTTAAAAATTTATACAACTCCAAACACACCCAAAATATAGAAAACGTAAATAATCAGAATTTCTTATAGAGACCTTGGAGTTCAACATACCAGGGTAATAAATTTTGGTTACATCAAGATCTAATATTGGTAGATTTTTTAATTATGAAATGGAGTTGTTGGATGATCTCGATGCCATGGCTCTTTTCCTTCACCATTCAGCATTTCTACAGGATGGGTATTCTCGCATTCCAGATAATCTTGTGAAAAGGGTATGAACAAACGCTTACTTTCTGTATTTGTTAGAAGGAACTTATTCATCTTTTAGTTACCACCCTTAACCTGACAGAGGCTTGTCCAAATTGTTTGGAATAAGTTTCCTGAATGCAGTTTGATATTCTGCATGACAAAACTCATTTTTTCAATCTAATCTCATGCTAATCGTTATATGTGTTTCTTATAGAATTCGTGTTAGTTTTGTCCTCTCTCCCTCCGTGACATTACTCTCCAAATATCATCTATTAGTTAAAATCATGATTTCACACACACACACTCTTTTGCATTTATGGATTATGAATGGAACCTTCATTAATATTATTCTCTTTCAACTTCAGATGTTAAATTCATTTTGTTAAATATTGGCAGGTAGAGCCTATTCATATAGGGTGCGTTTGAAGTTCCAAAAAAAATTAAAAAAAACGAATGAATGGGATTGATGTGATGTAAAAATGATAAGTGGTAAAATGTGATTGGAGGGATTTGAAAACTTATAAGATTTTTTGAAGTTTTTTTATTTTTTTTTTTGTGGCTCCAAACGAGCCCTTTATTTGCAGTTCTCCATTAATTCTTTCTGGAATTTTCTGGACGAGAGCCAGAGGCCAGTGGTTTTTTCTTTCCTTTTTTTTTTTTTAGGTGCATTGGGTTAGACATCTTAAGAAGAGTACTGGATTTTTTTTTAATTAATTAATGGAGAATGGTGAATAAAAAATTACTTTAAGTTTCTCTACCAACTAGAATAATAAGTCTCTTTTTATTTTTATTTATTAATTTTTTGCATTAATACAGACACGAAGTTAGATTTTTAATTTTGTTCAAGAGAGTCAAATTTAAGTTCTTTTTTTTAAGAAACAAATATACACTTGGAGAAAAATATAATTAATATTATCAGTTTTATTTAATAAATACAAAGTAATTTAATATCTAAAATTTAATCATTATATAACAATAATGCATCACCCAGAAGCAGAATTCCAGCTAAAAGCTCGAGAAAACAAATGGATTAATAATCAAAATTCTTAACAGAAAAAAGTGAGAGAGGGAATTGAACAGAAATAAATGAAACCGCTCGTTGTATTTGTGCCCCCAGATTTGGATTGCACCACGTAGGTACCTGGTGAAGTTTTTCCCTTCAAAATCATTATTAAATAAAATTGCTTTAGACCTCTTGACGGGTGTTTGGAGTTTAAATAACTTAACAAAAATCTTCATAAATAACTATAGATTTTTATAAAAATTTTTCATACGTAAATAATTTATATAAAATATCTACAAATTTTTATAAATCTATTTAATTCTTTATAAATTTCTATAACTCTACAAATTTCAAAAAAAATTCTACAAATTTTAATAAAATCTTCACAAATTTTTAAAAAATTCTGCACAAAATGTCAAAAAATTTCTGTCATTGGAACGGCTACCAAAATTCATTTGAACCAACCATTTGAATAAATTTTTATTATTCATATCTACACTTTTTGTGATTTTTAGTTACACTTTACCAAAAAAAAAAAAAATTAACCAAATCACATTTTAATTTTGTACCATAATAATCAAAATGAATGAAATCATACTCACGCATGCATGTTTATTAGTTGAAAGATAAATCATCTGTTGATTTTAGCATATTACATTTGATAAACTAACGATATCAATCAACTTATTAACCTAGCATACGAACCATTTTAACAAAGCAATTACAACTAGCCAAGAACAAAACCCCAGCCCCCGCAGCAGCCAAAAAGTAAAAATAAATAGAAACTTAAAATTGGAATGTGAAAAGATGAAGGAGGAGGAAACTATTCAGTCTTCTTTTCCTTCTCATTCTCTCTCTTCTCTCCAGCAACCTTGCTCTCATTTTTCCGAGTGCCTTCTCATCAAGCATGGTGTACAACTTTTTGCCCTGCATCCTTAAATTTTCCCCAAATTCCTTTATCTTATCCTCATAGGTTATATAGATTACAGGAACAGACATGCCCACCACAATTCCTGCATGCACACACCCTTGTCCAATATTATGGTAGAGAAAGAGAGAGTGAGAGAGAGAGTGTTTTGTGTGGAGGATTTTGTATACGGCCATAAAAGTTTTACGTATATAGAGGAGAGTGACGACATCAAAGCAACCTCCAATCAGGGAAGCTAGCCACAAAGCAGCTACTGTTCCAGCAAACACAAACCAATGTCCCTCAGCACCCATCCGAAACATCCATCGTACGATTTTTTCCATCCACGATCGAAAAGAACTGGCCATCTTCACTGTTGATTCCTCTGAAATTTCTAGTCCTGATAAATTTAACGACTCTCTGAAACCAAACACACAAGTCATTGGCTGAAAATTAAATTGGGATGAGGATCAAGTGACTCATTTGATTTTGAAAATAAAATTACGTTACAGAATATTAAAAAAAAAAAAGATAATAAGATAAAAAAAAATGAAGTATAATCGAAAAAAGAGTTTAATTACTTGTTAAAGAGCCTTATAATGTTGTCCCACAAGAAGGCTGAGGTAACAACAAGCATGACCACCCAATAGGCGAGGGTGATGAAGTTGAACTGATAAATTTCCAGTGCCACCGATGTCACCGTTGCCACCATGAGCACCGTCAAACTCAGCTAAACTCAGCTTCTTCCTCCTCCATAGAGCAACATCTGTCAGTATATTTGCAAGAATTAACAAAAGCCAGCGGGTGAGAAAGACAAATTAAAAAATAGAGGAGAGGAGAGACTAATCGTGGACTATAGTTAATTAGCTGAAGCTTAATTACTATACCAGCACCCGGCGGCAAAGACTTGGACTCTGATTCTGTGGACATATTAATTAAATGATATTAAGACTAAGAAAAACAAAAAGATCTCGAAGTTTTGGGAGAGAACATTGAGAGTACTTCGATAGCTAGCTAGAGCTCGTACGGTTTATTTATCTTTTTACCCTTGTGATTTTTATACTCCTTTATTAACATGTGATTTTTGTAAAAATAGATGTGCATTTCCTGCCATATTCACGCACAATTGTTTATAAGAATTGTAGAACAATTCTTCTAAAAAATTATTTTTTTCTCTCTTTTTTTTTTTTAAGAATTGTGACTCATATTCATTACACTCAAACATTTTTAAAGTATCATGGTATGGTGCAACAATTCAGAGGCTTGCTGGCAAACTCACTTAAAAAAGTCAAGAGATGTATAGGTACAAAAGAATTTGTTGGATGACCTGCTGGATGTTACTGGAAAATCTAGAAACGGTGTTCTATAGTAGTGTAATTCGTTAGCAAGGTCACCAACTTCGCTGGGAAAAATAGAGAGCATGCAAAGGCTACAAAAGCTTGTTGGAAACCACGACCCAGCAAATGATGCAATCCAAAATTTTTAGAGCTCGTTTTAGTATTTTTTAATCAAGTTTCTTGTTCATATATATATGTAGGACTAGGGACGAAGCTGTGAGTGAGTTTGGCCCGAATAAAATTTTGGCCCAAATTTCTTTTAGTACTAATATTATATAATATTTTAACTCAACTGTTTATAATCCAATTTAATATTCAGTGTATAGTTCAGAATAAAAAAAAATTTAGACCAATTTAATACATAACCTGATACAAAAATATATTTTAGCCCAACTATTTATAATCCAATTTAATATTCAGTGTAAAGCCCAAGGTAAAAAAAAAATAGTCCAATTTAATTCATAGCCCGGTTCCAAAAAAAATTCTGGCTTCACTCTTATATAGGACATATTATACATACATATTGAGTTCAAATTAAGATTTTCTAAGTAGTAGGTTGAGAGAAAAGTTAAGACCAAAATGAAATAACTTCTCAAGAGTCTTTTTAAGATTCTTTTTTTTTTATCTTATTGTAATCCTTATTTCATGGTTAGAGATTTATAGTGAAAATTTAATTATACCATATTCGTGAATGTAAACACTTTATCAAACCACGTAAATTTCGTGTTTTTTCTGTGATTGTTCTTATTCGTTTGTTTATTTTATTTACTTGTATTGTTATGATGATCGGAGTTCTACACAATATTTTCATATAATACTCTATACACACGATATCAAAAAGTAGTGTACACGTGATGCATGCAACAATTATTCTCATTACATCATGGATAATTATGGATATGGTATTAAAAACATATTAGTAGTTATAAAATAGAAAAATAAAATTACTTATAAGGTTTATGTTTAAACATATGATTAATTATGTTAAGTATATTTTATAAAAATATAAAATAAATTAATATTCCATCCCTATTGAGTGACATTTTTCAATGAATATTTTTAGACTTTTACGAATCCTGAAATACAATTTTAGACAAAAAACAGACTCATGAATAAAACAGTCATTTTACATCCCGAGTTATAATCTAATCTGAAAATAAGATCAATTTATAAAATCATCATTTTACAACTCAAGTGAGTAATCGAGAGAAAATTTTAATCATAGTGTTGTTATTTGCTTTTTTATTCTTATTTTTTTTTAATTTTTTGGATCGAATCTTAATTGGAATGAAATGATTATTATATTATTTAAATTATGGAATGACTTTTTTAGTTAATGTGAAAATAACTATTTATAAAGAATAATATTCTAACTTAATTTTTTTAATACCAAATATTAAAATATGTTAAAGTAAAAATAAATTCTATTACATTCTATTCTCAAGTATCAATGATACTTTGTCTAATGCGAAAACTTTACCTAGCAAAAAAAGAAAAATGCGAAGACTTCATAACTTCAACCAAAACTTAGAATGCATTGAATCGAATAATGGATATGTTACCCTTGCAATTAGTCTCTCATGATTTTGAACCTCCACACTCGTCATTTTTCTTGCATGTTCAACACATTCTCTATATCTTTGTATTTATTATCAAAAGCCTTACATAGTTACATATATATTCTGGACAGGGCCAAGAATCTTTAATGAAGAGGACCAAATGAGTGGGCCAACCTCTTATGTACATATTTTCAATTATAAATATAGGCTATTTAGTGATATTTTCAAGAACGTGAGGGGGGTCATAGCCCTTTATAATCCATACATAACTCCATCTCTTGTCACGTGGATGGAAGTTCGAACATCTCCACCTGCTCACATGGATCCAGAACATCCCCGAAAAAAGAAGAGATGGGTTTAAATACCATTCTAGGATATCCTCAAAACTGAGATTTCTTAGGGATGAAAACCATGCAGCCAATCTAAATTGGCATCTTCATTAATCACTTTTAGCTTCAGATTGGTGAAATGAGCCTTGTAATGATCCCAGAGACCAGCAGTTTCATCATCACATATCAAATCCTCCAATTGCTTAAGATCCTTCACAGAGGATGGCAACTCAAATAATCCGCAGCAACCCCTGATGTTGAGCTTTCTTAGATCACATAACTCGCCCATCCTTTCTGGTAGTTTACTAATGCTTATACAGTCAGATATATCCAGAAAGCCTAATTTCTGGAGACTTCCAACTGACTCAGGCAGCTCCGAGAGTTTTGTGCAGGATTGAAGCCTCAACACTTTTAGGTTTCCCAGCTTTCCAAGCCCTTCGGGAAGTGAAATGAACTCATGACAATTAGTGATGCTAAGCTTCTGAAGGCTGTTGACATAGCATAGCCACTCCGGAAATTTCACCAAATCATTGCAGTAGTCAACAACGATCTCCACAAGATTTGGCATCAAATTAGGAATCTGGATTGCACATTCCTGAAAAGCCTCGTCAATCTTGCACATAACCAAGGATATTTTCCGCAGATTTTTCAGTTGTAGAATGGACATAGTAATGCAAGAAACTGAAATACGCTCCAATCTGATTCTCTTTAGACTGGATAATTGTCCAACTAGCAGAAAGTTACTTATCTCAGCTGAGCAAAAACCATAGTTGGTGATGAGCAGAGCCTTCAGTCGGTCCATTTGCTCCACAGAGTGGGGCAAGGCATAGGTCCTTGTCTGGAGGTTCAGCACTAGGACTTCAACCGCAGGAAGTTGCATCTTGCACCAATTTCCGGAGAACATTTTATCTGCAATCAATCTTCTACACATAATGACTTGCGGGAATGGAGATAAATAGCACACATTGCACGGGAGAAATTATTTTAAATAACACACAAGACAAGCACACCTGTGGATATAGACACAAAGCGGGCATGGACAGCATCCTGCATTTGCTCAATCCTGGAGAGGTCATTGCCTCTTATGTGCATTACTAATCTGTAGGGGCTCTGCTCATTCCCACAGATAGCTATATCTCTGAGTAGATCATGCTGCGTGACAGAATGCTCATTGTAGTACCCATTGATCTCACTTTCATCTTTCCTGAGGGTGGGAATATAATTGGTTGGTCAACAGAAAATTTTATTCATATGCATACAACAATAGCAATATTTATAATACCATGAATAGGCCATCGATGAGTAAAAAAGAGGCATTCAGCCATCCATGAAACAACAAGAATAACATGAACAAAATAAACAGCGTATATACCAACATTATAAACTTCCTAAGTACTAAACAACTTTCTCTTTCCATTTGATGCTTTATGATATTCAAAATTTTAATTCCCAAGTACAAAATCTAGTAACTGATATATATGTTGGCTAGCAATGTGTTCGATTGCAGAACATTGTACTTGTAAATTACAATCCATTGGACACCATGTTGCATGGACCAAGGTACGAGTGTCAGGTGCAGGTTCAAGTATATATCTAGAAGTCAAATTCATGTAATGGTTAGGTCCAATGACACTAGGATACAACTAGATTTCATACTTCTTAGATATTTATATCATCATTGCATAACAACATAACATCTATAATATAAAACAGAGCATCTTATACATAAAATGAAAGCCTTACAATTATTTATGTAATGAACTTGATTGTTCATAAATATTTGTTAAGTACATCAACTAAACAAGTTGGAGTCTCGGACACCTATGTCACTTGTATTAAGTCTCAATTGTCCAACAAGTGTTCATAAAAATTTTAGAAGATTTCATGTGACATAAATACAGCAGGCACCAGGGAAACAGCAACAATAACTAATAAGCTGTGTATCCTATATATTTTGTAGTTCATCACTATCTAGGACCACACATTTGATTTCAGAGCTTGGTCATAGAGTCCTTCACACAACCCAATTCCCATTATATTTGGCATCCCTCGCACCATTGGATCATACTACAAGTTTACCATTTCTAATAAGAAGCCATCTTTGATGATTTCTGTTCATCTCATCCTCAACTAGTGCGACATCTGTTTTCTCACATAGGCATTCACACATTATTCATCTTGGCAATAAGCACATATATAAAACTAACATACAAGACATCTCCTGACAGAGCAAGGTAAGTTTAAGGATAAGCAGGATCCAAATACCTCGGAAGTATAAATTTGACCAGATTCTGGCAGGAAAATTCATAGAGCTTGTCAAAAGCACCTTCACCACCTTCATTTAGCTCATAGAGTTCTGCCCACATGTCTATAAGTGCTGCAACAGCGATCCTTTGATCCTCAGGAAATGCTGCAAGGTCCATGTAATACTCTTTGTCTGTTTCATTCAAGGCATCTATGCTGGTTTGGAGACAAAGAAGCAGCTGATTATTAGAATAAACAATGGACTGTCCTTCAGACCACCGCGTCAGCCTATGATTCCAGACAGACGCAGGTTTTCCACGGAGTGATCGGCCAACTACTCTAAGCGCCAGTGGAAACCCCCCACAGCCTCTCACTATCTGCAACTCAGTGTTTCCATTCAAATTAGTTATGGTTTAAAGCAAACTGTGAACAAAATTCGAGAAATAATTAATGGAGAACCGCAAATATGTGAATAGGCTCTACTTGCTAAGATTTAACAAAATGAATTTGACATCTGAAGTTGAAAGAGATAGTATTAATCAAGGCTCCATTCATAATCCTATCTAGACACCATGGATTGTTTCTATATCAAGTTTTATCCAAAAGTTCAAAAAATGTGCTAAAATTCACAATCATGGTAATTAATATTTTTACAGATTTTGAGCAATAACTGGAAAAAGAAGTAAGCCATGAATGCAAATGTGTGTGTATGTGTGAAATCATGATTTTAACTAATAGATTTTTTTGGAGAGTAATATTATGGGAGGCCAGAGAACAAAACTAGCATGAATTCTATAAGAAAATATATATCATGATTAGCATGAGATTAGATTGAAAAAATGAGTTTTGACATGCAGAATATCAAAACTGCATTCAGGTAACTGATCACAAATAATTTGTACAAGCCACCGTCAGTTTAAGAGTGGTGATTTAAAGATGAATAAGTTCCGTCTTACACATACGGAAAGTGAGTGTTTTTTCTTACCCTTTTCACAAGATCATTTGGAATGCAGGAATTCGCATCTTGTGGAAATGCTGAATGGTGATGGAAAAGAGTCATGGCATCCTGATCATCCAACAACTTCAATTCATAATTAGAAAATCTATCAATTTTAGATCTTGATGTAACCAAAATTTTGTACCCTGGTATGTTGAACTCCAACATCTCTATAAGGAATTCTGATTCAGGCCACACATCATCCAATACCAACAATATATGATCCCCCTTTAATTGCTTCAGCATTTGTTCCAATTGGTTAATTGCACCTTCATCTGTTCGAAACTCATGAACTCGATAACCCATGTGTTGAAACAGTTCCCTAACTATGACCATGAGGTTGGGCGTCTTTGAAAAGGTGACAAAGAATATATTGTCCTTGAATATGCCTGTCCGAACAGAGTCTTGCTAATCAAAGAGTGGGCAAATTTCCACATCAAGTAAAGAAAGCTCAGAATTTTTTCCTTATTTTTCCCGCCCCCCCCGGGGGGGGGGGGGGGGGGGGTAAGTTGAAAGCATCAATTTGCAGTGGATAGCATAAAAAAGTGCTTGATTAAAGGAGGCTAGTCAATTTAACTTTTGTTTTAATAAATGGAAAAAAAAATAGACGAGCAATTACCTTTGATTTCTTCATCACTACAGAGCTTTTTCACCAAGGTAGTCTTCCCACATCCTCCAGGAGCGGAAAGCACCACCACCTGCTCTCCGCCACCATCGAGTAGCTTTGCCTTCAGTTCACGAAGAGGCTCATCCAATCCCACCAGAAAATCCGGAGCACCCGGAGCTCTACAACCCCCAACAAATTCAATCCTATTGCCACCAATACCTCCCATCGCTCCATTTCGATTCATGTCGTCGACCATCAGCAAAAGCTTGCTGCTGTCTCTACGCAGATGAAGTTGCACGTCGATCTGAGCCCACTGCAAAAGCGAGCGTTCGAAAGCCTCGAGCTTCTTCGCGTAACGATTCTTCCTGAAATAGTCCAACCTCCGGATCTTTGCGCATTTGCCCACCAGATCCAGACCTCGTCGTAGCTGACGGGTGAACGCTGCGATTTCGTCATCGGGTCGGTCCAATCGCCGATCTAGCTTCTCGATCTCGACGATCACGGGCTCGATTCGCCTCAGCGTCAACTCGATTTGTTTGAAGATGGAGTTGAAGTTCTTCGCTTTCTTAATCTCATGCAAAACTGCTCTCAGTAATTCACCGAATATAGCTCCCAGTCCGTCGTCTAAAAAATTCGGAACCCCCATTGATGTCTCTCTCTTCATAACCCTAATCTGAACAACCGAAACTTTTGGGAGTTCTGGTTTCGTTTGTGAATTGAATTGGTTTATACAGTAGTGGACTGGTGAGTGGGTGGAGAACAAATTTCTATGAATCTTCCCAATTAAAGCAAGGGAGATTCCTTTTTCAAGCTTTTCTATCATCAGTGCAGAGCTTGAAATTTTCTCGTTGCTTTCCGTTGACTCGGGAGCAACTGCTAGTAACGGTAAAATTATATACAAAAATTAACACATATTTAAGTCTATTATATACTATTTTCTTATACTGGGTGGGTATGATTATTAACAAATTACGGTAGAGTTTGGAAAATTAAAAAATCTAACTCTTTAATTTTTTTATTTTTATTTTTTTTTTGCTAACTACTTAAAAAATCATTCTTTTGTTTGACAGGAAAAAAAAAATTAATTTCTTTAATAACTAATTTTTTAACCTTTTTTTGGGTTAATTTAACATTTTTACTCTTCATAATTTAAGAAGTTTAAAATATAAAAAAATAAAAAATTAATTATTTAAAAAAAATCAACAAGTTGAGTAGCTAAAAATTGGTTTTGAACTCTCAATTGTGAGTTATAGTTTAAATTATATTAATAAGTAACTGTGGGGAACAAGCACAGTTGTTAAATTTATAGTCAGGCTGATTAAATTAAGGAGATGAGGTAAGGGAAAAAAAAAGAATTCGTTGATTAAATCTTAATTAAATTTTCAAGTATCAGCGAATTGTCCTGGAAATTTTCAAAGTGAAGAAAGAGTGGCGACGTGGATAGGTGTGGAGGAAGTTTCTTTAACTCTTCCCCTGTGAATTTAATTATGCCAATTGAACAAAAAGATCAAAGATGGGTTCTGTTTTCCAAACGAATATTCTTCCTATTTCTAAGATGGGTTCTATTTTTCAAACAGAATAACTTATTAACATATACAGCCATATACAAACCATTTGAACAAAGCAATAACTACAAGTCCAGAACACCCCCCAAAGTACAAAAAAGAAAAGAAATTGAAATTGAAATTGAAATGTAAAAAGATGAATATGGGAGGAAACTATTCATCTTCTTTTCCTTCTCTTTCTCTCCTGCAACTTTGCTCTTCATTTTTGCAAGTACCTTCTCATCAAGCATGGTATACAACCTTTTGCCCTGCATCCCTACTTTTTCCCCAAATTCCTTTATCTTATCCTCGTACTTTACATGGATTGCAGGAACAGACATGCCCATCACAATTCCTGCATGCACAGACCCATGTCCACAAGTAAAATATGGTGTAGAGAGAGAGAGAGAGAGAGAGAGAGGGAGAGAGTTGTGTGTGGAGGAGTTTGTACGTCCATAAAAGCTTACCTATATAGAGGAGAGAGAGGAAATCAAAGCAACCTCCAATCAGGGAAGCTAGCCACAAAGCAGCTACTGTTCCGGCAAACACAAACGAATCTCCCTCGGCACCCACCCGAAACATCCACCGTACGATTTCTTCCATCCATGATCGAAACGAACTGGCAATTTTCGCTGCCGATTCCTCTGAAATCTCCAACCCTGACAACTTTGCCCGCTCTCTGTAACCAAAAACACAAGTCACGCGCAACTTATTCCCACCTGAGAACCCATTTTAGATGCACCCAATCACAAGAAAAGGCATGGCAAGGGCAGAGCCAAATTGGGAAGAGGATGGAGTGACACATTTGATTTTGAAACTAAGATTACTTTTACAGAAGATAAAAGGGGGGAAAAAAGGATAATAAGTCAAAAGAAAAGAGGGTATAATCGGAAAAAATGTTTAATTACGTGGTAAAAAGCCCTAGAATGTTACCCCACAAATAGGCTGAAGAAACAATAAACATGACCACCCAAGAGGCGAGGGTGATGAAGTTGAACTGATAAATTTCCAGCGCCACCCATGTCACCGTTGCCACCGTGAGCACCGTCAGACTCAGTTTCTTCCTCCTCCATAAAGCAACATCTGTCAGTATATCTGTAGGTTTTAACAAAAGCTAGCGGGTGTGAAAGACAAATTAGAGAAGAGAGGAGAGAGAATAATAGTGGACTATACTTAATTAGCCGGAGCTTAATTACTATACCTGCATCCGGCCGCGAAGACTCTGATTCTGTAGACATATTAATTAAACGATTAAGACAAAGGAAAACAGAAGACCTCGAAATTTTGGGAGAGAATATTGAGAGCACGTACTTAGCTAGCTACAGCTTGTATGGTTTTTGAAGTGTTACTTAAGTGCGTGTTTCGGATTTCTCGTTCGGTGAGGTTTGAGTCACGACAAACGAAACGTGGACGCCATGCAGGCCTCCAAGCCACAACTGTGTTCCCAGGTTTCAAATAGTTATACGGGGCCATTCTCTCATAATATACATTTATATGCCATAACTCCGTTTGAAGGAGATAAAAAATTTTAAAAAATAATAAATAATATTAAAAAATTTTAAAAATTATTTATTTTTTATTTTATTGTACGAATTATGAATTTATAATTTATTTCACTTTATCTCATTTTATTTTACTTTTTATCACTCTAAATTCATCCTATACATTGCATAGATATATGACAAAATTTTGTAAAATCTGGAAGGATCGAAAAGGAAATTAACAAACTTTTCCTATCAAAAATAGATTTTTGTTTTGTTTAATTAGCAGCTCAACGCAATGACAAATTTTTGCGAGGTGCAACTCGGTTTAATTGGACGAGGATAACCAAAAAGCTCGTGTTAGATAATTTAGGTGTGACTGCACACGTCAGATACGGGATAATTATCTTTTTTTTTTTTATAAAATTTAAACGGTAAAAGAATAAAATAGTAAAACTGAAACTCTAATTAAAAAGTTATGTAATAAAATTAACTAATTGTAAAAAAATTCAAGTTTTAGGGTCTAGGGCTAATGGCCATGATTTTTTAAAAGTCATTCATTTTAATACTACTTTAATTCAATATATTAAACCCTGAATTTTTAATAAAATTTGATACACCTTAAAATAAATTGTACCGGAAAGATATTAATTATTACATGTATGGTATTGTGACTCAACTCCACTCAAATGGTGTAGTAGAGAGTTTTACCTTATCTCGACAATAACTTGCCTAATTCATCACAAATTAGAAAAATAGTTATTGGAATTATTTATTTATTATTTATTATTTTTTTACAAAATTTTAAGTAATGATTGATTTTTTTTTTTTTTTTTTTTTTGAAACTAGCAATGATTTATTATGTAAAAGAAGAAAGTTTTAGCAAAGAGTTGGTTTCACCAGCCATTCAATCGCGTTGTTTTATTGTAATAGTGGACATATATTTCCCCCAACTAGCGGAGAGTGACACTCGAGCCTGACTTGGGCAGGCCCGAGAAGGAATCCATCTTCCAGTGGACTTGCATATCGTCCATGGGATGAGAAGCCCGTTACCTGACGGCCCGTGGGCCCCATCTTGTTGTCTAAAAGCCCATCTCACAGATGGAGTGTAAATTATTGTTATTCATCATCTCCCTCACTCATCAATGTCCCTTAAACGAAAGGAACCGTAACTCGTACGTACCCAGCATCATAATTAATACATATATATTTATATATATATATATATATATATATATTTTAACAGGAGATGATGGAAAATAATTCTCCAACAAAATGATATTTGTCAACACAATGCCAATAAACCAAAAAACACCGATCAATGGAGGCAGTGGTAAAGGCAGCCAGGGCCCGGCACTCTTTGAGTTCGAGAAAATGTCGGATGTAAAAGTTTGGATTGATGAACTTTTTAAGCTATGGTTGCGCCCTCTCCTAAAATTTAAAAATATATATATATATATAATAAATCTTAATTTGAGAAAATACTTTTAATATGTATAATTCTTTTGTAAAAATATTTTATTCTATAATTATTTTATCAGGTTATGGAGCAATCTCCTAAAATTTACTATCTATGCATAATCCAACTTAACACTTATTGCTTAAAATACAAAAGGCTAAAAAACAAAATTTAAAATTTAAATGGCTTCAGAAAATTAGAGGGGTGTTTGGTTAGCTAAAATTAGCTAAAAAGTGCAGTAAAAATATAAAAATTTAATATAAAAGTAATATGTGACAAAATTTAATTAGAAGAAAGTATAAAAAAATATTAATAAAAATTGATAAATTTTGACTAATTTTAATCAACTAAACACCCTTAGATATTAAAATATTTCCAAATCTACATATGGCGTGGAATCGTAGCACAAGGGGATTTTATATTTTCCTTAGTAAACGTTATGCAGAGTTGACTTATGCTTGAATGGCGTGCACTAACTTTTTTTTTAATTTCTTATTAATTATCAATTTTTTTTATAAACTTTCTCTATTAAAATTTATCAAACATATTTTTAATTTTTATTAATTTTATTTAACTTTTATAAGTTTTCACAAAACACACAATTCCTTTCAAAAATGTCACATAACAATATTACAAGTTTTTATTATTATTATTATTATTTATTACACTAGACGCAACCTTAATGTTTGATACGTCATTTGTCCTTAAAAAGAGAGTCAGCGGTACATCTTCTCATGAAATCCCAATAGGTCGATCTTGGTGTAATTTAATTTATGATTAAAAGAAAACAGACCAAAATTTCAAATAAAATTGACATAGTGTGTCATACATAAGAATTTTTCCAGCTTTAAATGCAGGAACCGAACATTCAAATGACAGAATGGAGAATCATTATCTAACTAAATCATTTATTTAATAAGGGTGGTGTTGGATGTCAGCATTCACATCCCGATGACCAGAGGCCAATGCCCCCGTCTCTTCAATTTTGCTTTTCGAGAATTTTGAAAACCTATCGATATCGTTTACTACAATTGCTTTCCTTTTATTATTTTTTTCTCACATTTTTGCTTTTTCATTTTTACTTTTTGTACCCCAAAAAAAAAAAGAAAAAGAAATACGTGGAAATGATTCAAATGTCTATAGGGACGTTTGGAATCACAAAAAATTAATAAAATTGGTAAAAATTATAATTTTATAATTCATGCAGTCAATGTTGTTAAAATCTTAACTTAAATATTAAAATTTTACGATTTTACGAAAATAGTGGGAGAAAACTTTTTTAATTTTATGTAAAATCTTAATAAAGGTAAAATAAGTAAAATCTCGATTTTGAAACGTAAAATCCAGTAAAATCTCGATTTATAGGCTATTTTACCTATTTTAAAAGTTAAGTGATTTTTGTATTTTGCCAAATAAAATAGACTTTCATGATTTTTTCAAGTGATATGCTACAACTATTTTACTTATAACTTTTTTTTTATTTTGTTTTTATTCTATAACTCTATTATTTTCTTTATTATACTAATTAATTGAGGACCATGTATATTGTTCCACTGAATTAATTACTACAAATTAAATGTAATAGGATAGACAGACCTATCATAAAATATTAGAAATACACTTCAACTTTTACAAAAATTTAAAATAAAATGAAGTTAATATTTTAATATCAATTGTATATGTCACACCAAATACTTTAAAAATTTCAATTGTATAGTTGGGTAAATGAATTATAAAACTAGATATTGAATTTTTTGTGAATTTTATTGAGAATTCATTTTGTAAATACGAGTAAATTTTTGCATATGAAATTTTCTTAGTGAGTGTCTGTGAGGGAGTTTTCGCGACCGTGGGAAAAAGGAAGGCCACGATCGAACAAACCCATAGTTGGGCGAGGTATACATTAGGGGCTCTTTAAAAGTGAAAAATTCATAATATCTTCAACTGTGACGAGTAGAAAAGAGGGGCATGGTTGAACAATCGCTTCTTGTGGTTACGAAAACTCCCTCACAATGTCTTTACTCTCTTCTCTTATTAACAAAATACTTTACTTATTAAAAAAAAAAAAAAACCTCTAATGAAAAATTATAGCAAAATAAACTTATATTTTTATATTACAGGTATTGGATAAAATCTTACAATTTTACGATTCAATTTTAGACCCTTCATCAATTTTAAGTAAAATCTCGATTTTAACAATCTTGTATATAATAAAAACAAATAAGTTCTAAAATTTTGGGTTTTTCTTTTTTTTTTTTTTTTTTTAAACTAAGGGCTCGAAATGTCTCTGTGCAAAAGTAGATATGTGAAATCCATAAAATAGTATCGCTCATTGATTTGATATTTATATATTTTTAGTCGCTAGATTTATTTTATAGTCATGATTACTTTTTTCTCTATCAACTTTGGGTCAATTCACATGAAATCATAATCCCTCCATTTTTTCATATTTTTTTAAATACTTTTTATATATAAAGCTTTTTAAATCAATATTTAATGTGCTAATATTTGTAATAAATAATAAAATTGTACATATTTTATTAAACAATGTAGGGATACCAATTAGACAAAATTAACTAAATTTTTTTATTTTAAAAAATCATATTTAAACTTTAATTTTCTTTAAAATTTTATTAAAAATAAACATTTAAATTAAAATTTTAATTTTAATGCGCTTAAAACTTAAATTTTAAATACATATAGTTTTACATTTTTTATGTCATTTATATAATAAAAAAGTTTAAAATTTTAAATTTGAAATATTTTTAACCGTTAGATTTGTTCGATAATCAAAATTAATTTTCTTTTTCTCTCTATTTTAATTGTCTTTTCAGTTATTTTATATAAAAATATGCTTCCTCACTTTTTTTATATCTTTTAATATTTTTTATATAAAAATTTTAAATTTATATTTAAAAAAATGCAATAATTTTTTTGATAAGTAATAAAATTTCATACCTTTATCAAACACTGATTGGATATTTTAGTTTCATTAGTTATTTTTATAGATTTAAATTTAAAAATTTTATTTATGTACTTTTAATCACAGACAATTAGTGTTTTAATAAATTAGAAGATGTATCCACCGAAAGATGGAGAAAAATAATGACACTGTTTAGTACTAACAAACGGCGAGACTTACGGGGCCGACAGTTTTCGCTTTTCGACGAATAAAAAAAGCGTCCGTTTGTTTAGGCTATGAGGTGTTTTGGCGTGGCGCGGAAAAAACAAAATAGATTAAATAAAATTACTTGTGAATTCGTAACCGTGCAATTAAGTTAAAAATAAATAATTTTTAAAAAGTTAAAAATAACTAAAATTTATTTTTTTATATTTTTTAATTAAATTTTATCACTTATTATTTTTATATTAAAATTTTATATTTTTACCTTACTTTTTAATTAAACTTTATTTAGGGGTGTTCGGAATCCTTAAAAAATTCAAAAAAATTAAAAAATTAAGATTGATGTGATATAAAAATAATAAGTAACAAAATTTGATTGGAAGAATTTAAAAATTTTTAATATTTTTTAAAATTTTTTAAATTTTTTTGAATGTCCAAACGTATACTTAGTCAAAATCTCTTTAAAAAATTATCAGAAAATTTGAGCAGTTTTTAAGGAAACTAAACGCATCTGAATTAGATTGCGTAAAGTTAATAAATAAATCAAAAGTCAATGCAATTTATGATTACGCGGAAACGCGTGAAATGCGCCAAATACGAGAGCTCATCGCCAGCCAGGCAGCCAGCACTACGATTCCCCCTCGAAAACATCAATGCCAATAATCAAATCTCAGAGTCACAGTTACACGACTCACACCCAGTGAAGCTTTTCCACAAGCGCGTTGCTCATCGTATTTTTAAATCTGGATGTATAACTGTATAAATTAGGCTGAATGCCCACTTCATTCTGATTATCACACGGAGAGATCTTTTACTCTTCTGATTCTTCCCATTTTTGTCACATCCGATATACTACGTAAGTTCCCATTTCTCATCTCTTCTTTGTTTCTTTCTTTTGGATCTATTCAGTGTGTGTATATATATATATATATTTCTCTTACTGTTTATCAATGTTTTTGAAACCTATCCCAGATTTAAGCTTTCTTTCCCGCCAAATCTGATAATCCATAAGTGCATATACAATGCCAGAGCATTTGAAGTATGTGTGCATGTTGTTGACGATGCTCATTATCTTATTGCTTGATTGGTGTTAAGTCATAGTCCATTTGCATCTAGATTAGATTGGTGTTGAGATTTATGTTTTAATCTGAAGATTTTGGCTTTATATATGTCTCTGGGTTTTTATTGTCTCGGTTAATTTGTAGATAGGAGAGCTTTGGTGTTGTCTCTGCTGTTACAATGGGAAGTGCACTCTTGCTCCATTCATTTTTTGTTGCTTTGGCACTCTTGAGTGTTTCTCTGGTGAAAGCAGAGGATGCTTATAAGTACTACACATGGACTATCACTTATGGAACTGCTTCTCCTCTGGGTTTCCCTCAACAGGTTGGCTTTATTACCATTTTGTTCTTCAATAAGTCGTTAATTTTTTTTTCCCATAATCTAGTTATATATATGCATCAAGTGGTTTCAGATATCTGAAGTTGTCATATTTGTTGTTGAAGGTCATCCTCATCAATGGGCAATTTCCTGGTCCTAGACTTGATGCTGTCACTAATGACAACATAATCCTCAATGTCATCAATAAGCTGAATGACCCTTTTCTCTTGACATGGTATCACTTTCGGCCCATCTTTTGATTTTAATCTTGTCTTTGTTTTGATTAAACTAATTTAATTTTGGTATATCTAGTCACATGTGAACTTGGTAATGTTGAGATTTGATCCTACACCCAACGGAAGCAACAATCACAGGAAAAAAAACAAGGAAAAAAGAGAGCACAGATTTAAGTGTGTTGACACGAGCTTCCCTACATCATTTCACTGCGACTAGGGAAGAGTACAAACCTGATTTCATTTCTCTAAGAACTTTCATCCATGGAACAACCCCACAGAACCTTCCTTTATGAGCCCAAATTGACCAATAGGAAGTATGGGCATGACCGCCACAAAGCCCCTCTACGAGGCAAACCCCTGTAGGAAAGCCCGGGCCAAAGCTAACTCTAGAGGTTATACAAGTTCCTATTTATAGGTATACTTTAGAAACCCCATACAATTACTATATCCGTTCATATATTTGAAATACAACGGACCTAGGACTCCACTTTTTTTTTTTTTTTGAAAGGTAACCTAGGTCTCCACACCCAATTCAAATACATGTAAAAATCTTAATTAGTATAGAACTATAGAATACAAGATATACATTCCAACGAAATACATGGGACGCCAACCGTAAAGCTCCTCTGCTCTAAATTATATGCTTCTCAGAAATATTTAGGCTAATTGACTAGATAATAGATAACAGGAACACTTGACCTGAAGCTTATCAATTTGGCAAACTTAGTAGTGAATTGTTGCCCAGCTAGCTTAGGGTACCATTAGGTTATTTTCCTAAAAAAAAAAAAGGTACCACTAGGTTGCTGAGTATGTTGCTTGTTGAGATATAAATAGTCCTAAATTTGAGAAAAAAAAGTATTGTTTTTCCTTCTGTGCAATTTTCTGTTTATTTACAAGGCATTTAGAATAAAACCTGGCCTAATAACAGTAATTTTTCACTTTTTAGGAATGGAATCAAGCAGAGGAAGAACAGTTGGCAAGATGGAGTGTTGGGGACCAATTGCCCTATACCCCCTAACTCAAACTTCACCTACAAGTTCCAAACGAAAGATCAGATTGGAACCTACTCTTACTTCCCATCAACTCTAATGCACAGGGCTGCTGGAGGTTTTGGTGGACTCAATGTATATGCAAGATCTGTGATCCCTGTACCTTATCCAAAACCTGCTCAGGATTTTACTTTACTCATTGGTGATTGGTTCAAGACCGGCCATAAGGTGAGCAATTTCTGCAATAGTAAATATTTAGGATGTAATTATGGATGTAGGAGTTTTTTTCATACATGCTTCAAGTATCTTATTATAATTATTCAAGAAAATGTTGCCGTGCATTTCTTTAAATCACTGGGAATACTATTACTTGACACTCTTAAAATAATATGCAACAGTCAGCAAGCTGGCCTCACCTTAGAGTTGGTTCTTGTTCCTGCATTTTGAAAATTTATGCTCTTTGAGTTCAAAATTCTGACTGGTCAATTTGACCAGCACGGTGGAGCCAGGTTACTGGGCTTGATCTAAATTTTGTGTTGCTTTTTCTTATTATTTGTCCCTTGTTTTTCTTAAAAAACTGATATTAGTTACTTTGAAGTTTATCAGTTTTAATTGGTTATACATTATGCAAATTTGTTGGGAATGTTTTATTAAGGTATGCTAAAGCTATCATGTCAGACCTGTCTGCTTTGTAATGCAATGAGCTAAACTTAATCTGATACGGGACCAGAAGAAGGGTCCTGCATGAAATTTACATCCCTGTTCCCTGATAATGGTTTTCCATCATGTATACATCAATTTCCAATAACAAATCTTGCTGTTCACAGGAATTGCAGCAAGTTTTGGATTCAGGGAAATCCCTTCCCTTTCCTGATGGCATCCTTATTAATGGGCAGATGAAATCTACCTTTAGTGGTGATCAAGGTCAGCCCCCCTCTTCCACACACACACGCACACACAACTTGAACAATGCTAGACATTTTTATAATTAGACAGATGGTTTAAACGATTTCCAGATGTTACATGGGTATTTTAATCATGTCAAAAAGGATTCAATTAACAATGATTCTCTTCTGTTTTTCAGGCAAAACCTACATGTTCAGGATTTCAAATGTGGGCTTGTCAACCTCCTTCAACTTTAGGATTCAGGGCCATTCGATGAAGTTAGTCGAGGTTGAGGGATCTCACATTGTTCAGAATACCTATGATTCTTTAGACGTGCACGTTGGCCAATCTTTGTCTGTCCTCGTTACCTTGGATCAAACTCCAAAGGACTATTACATTGTTGCATCTACACGATTTACAAAGAATGTTCTCACTGCTACAGCAGTGCTACACTACACAAACTCCCGTACTCCAGTTTCTGGACCTGTGCCTGCCCCTCCAACTGGCCAATTAGACTGGTCCATGCAGCAAGCCAGAACCCTCAGGTACATACATGTGAAGAACTCTAACACAGACCGCACTAAGGACAATATTCCATTAATTGGTACTTAAATTTTCTACCTGAATATGAACACTTGATATCTCTGCTGATTTGCCATGCAGATTATGTGTTGGGATATAAGTGGAATTGGATCAGCTCCACAGTGTGTTGCTGACATTTGAATTTAAGAATCAAAATCTTTAGTTAGGTGGCAAGAAATCAAAAGAATGAAAACCAATATTATGGGATCAACTTTAGCTTTTCATGGAATGACACTTACAATTGGGTGAATGCAGTGCATTTAGCAGTGGAATTATTTCAGTTTCCATTAAATCCATGGAAAAGTGATCCTCCCTAGAGCGGCACTAGTATGCAATTTCTAATTGTATTTTCTATTAGAACAATGTAGCCTTAGCCAGCCAAATATATATATATATATATATATATGAGAAAATGTAGCCCTCAAGCCATTGCATTAGGAAGTGTTTCGGTAACCTGTACAATTTCTTATTTTTGATCGGGTATATATATATAACCTGTACAGATTTACACGTCTCCTTTATATTTCTTGAAGGTGGAATTTGACAGCAAATGCGGCGCGGCCTAACCCTCAGGGATCATTTCATTATGGAAAAATCAACACGACAAAGACATTCATATTCGCCAACTCAGCACCTCTTATCCATGGGAAACAAAGATATGCTGTCAACAGGGTCTCATACATTAATTCTGATACCCCTCTGAAGCTTGCTGATCACTTTAACATCCCTGGAGTCTTCAGCACGGATTCTATCCAAAGCCTTCCTTCCGAAGGCCCTGCATTCCTTTCCACATCTGTCGTTCCTGTCTCTCTCCATGATTTCATAGAAGTCATATATCAAAACAACGAGAACACCATGCAATCTTGGCATCTCGATGGCTATGATTTCTGGGTTGTTGGGTACGATACTTTTCCATTTTCCTATTTCTCGTTCATAACTTTTCCGAAGCTTTTAGTTGCTGATCATTTCCTATTATAACAATCGCAGTTATGGATCCGGACAGTGGGCAAACTCTAGTAGAAAGGCATACAATTTAGTTGATGCTCTCACAAGACACACTGTTCAGGTAATTTTAATAATGGTTTCAACTTTCAAAACCACCCCATTTTTTTTTTTCTAACAACAATTCGTGTTAGAATATATGCTATAAATCATCATAAAACGCCAACTTTTTACACCTTGCACGGGTCACGAGATTGCAATTTATGTTGATTTTATGGAGCTCCAAACTGAGATAGGCCTGTTTAGCATGACCTCTGATTCTCACTGGGCATCTATTGGTTTTAAGATGAGATGGGCAAAATTCCAATCCAACAATATTTGTTACTCATATCACCAAATTCACCCAATTGTTTTATCCGGTGATTGCCTTTTTGTTGCAGGTATATCCCAACTCCTGGACTGCCATATTGGTTTCCTTGGACAACCAGGGAATGTGGAATATGAGGTCTGCAATATGGGAAAGGCAGTATCTTGGGCAGCAATTTTATCTGAGAGTATTCAATTCAGTCCACAGCCTTGCCAATGAATATGACATTCCTTCTAATGTTCTTCTTTGTGGGAAAGCCATTGGAAGGCACCCTTGATTTATATGATTGTTTGTTTGGGTGTTCTGTTTTTTCAGTCATGAGTGTTTGACTGCAAGAGAGAGAGATAGGAGACTTGAGTGGCAGAGGCATTCTAAACCTTTTGCTTCTTCATTTGTATATTGCAAAAACTAGAGGTTGTTCTTATGTATTTTTTTCTTCCAACTAAATGATTATTTATTTGATAAACTTTATTTACTTGGATCTTGTGGGAACGTCTGTTTGAGAGGGAAGAAATTTGAGTTGTGAATTTCTGTAGCTGAAATGTTATGGTTTGTTGGATACTATTCAAAATTGAGCTGTAACTGCAGAACCGTGCTTGTTGGGAACAAGTCCAGGACTGTAACTCGCTTCTAAATAAGATTAAATTTCAATTGATTAAATTGGGAATGAGGGATTCAAGCTATGTTTGGTCCGTAAGAAACATTCTCATGCATCCCAAACAAAAAAAAAAAAAAAAAAAAAAAATTGGAATGTTATTTTTTAGAAATATTTATTTTCACCGTAAATGAAAAAAAGGTATTATACAATTTAAATAATAGAAATGTCATTTCAATCACGATTTGATCAAATAAATAAATAAATAAACAAATAAGAAAATAGTTTGCGTTCATAGGTTTTTCTCAATCACTCTCTTAAGTTGTAAAATGATTGTTTCACTTTTAATTAGATTACTCTATTTTTAATGTAGATCTAAATTTTAAAATGATCATTTTATCTTTGGGTTTATTTTTTATCTAAATTTGTATTTCGAGCTTCTCAATAGTTAAAATTTTTTTATTAATATATTTTTTAATAACTAAATAATTTTTAATTCAATTTAAACTTGGCTTGTAAAATGATTATTTTAGTCCTGGGTGGATTTGGGACGGAATGGATTTGAAATTTCAATTAAAAATAATAAATAGATTTGATATTAATAGCAAGTACTTGTCCGTTTACATCAGTATTCCGTTTACATCTCTAATTATAAGCATGCAATGTTTGATATGTCAAAAATTAAAATGGAAATTTATTTTGTTGGGCCCCGTTTGATAAAGTTTATTTTTATTTTTTTGTTTATATTTATAGATTTTTAAAAACTAACAACAAAATATGAGTTTGATAAATTTGTTTTTTTTTTTTTTTCACATTTTCTAGATGCTAAAAAATGAAAACTTAAATAAGAAAATATAAATGGAAAAATCATATTTTCACTCCTTTTTTTACCTTTACAAATATTTTGTTAATTTTCACACTTTGTTTATTTCGGTTGGATCATATTAAAGTGAATTATTTTATTCAAATATTTCATTAAACTGATATCATTCTTAATAAATGATTTATTTTATTAAAATTGAAATAATAATTTATGATTAAAATGATTTATTTTATTGAAATAAAATTATTTTTAACGATAATAATTACAAATTAAAATATTTACTTTATTTAATTAAATTAATTATAATTAAAGAATTAATTTATTATTAAAATTATTTTAAATAAATAATAATTATATATTAAATAATTTATTTTATTAAAAACATTTTATTAAACTAAATTAATTTTGATAAAAATAATAATTTATTAATACACTTTATTAAAATTAATTATAATTAATAATAAATATCTTATAAAATTAAATTAATTAATTTAAATATAATTTATTAAATTACTTAATTCAAATATTTAAAATAATTAAGAACATTAAGAAAATAAAATTTTAATTATTTATAAATAATTAAGAAAATTATTTTTTATAAAAAATTAAATTACCAAATATATTTCCTATGTTATTTCAGAGGAAAAACGATAATTGAAAATAAAAAATTGAAAACAAAATAGTCAAACAAAAAAAAATGTATATAAATGTTACTAAATAAGTCCTTAGCATTTGATATATATGAATAAATTTAAGAATGAAGCCGGAATACAAGTTAAAAAGACTAAATTATCTTTTTTTTTTTAATATTTAACAAACCTAAATAAGTTTGTTCGTTCACGTTTTGCAAAGAATTTTTTCATTTGCGAAATTATCAAACACTACATTGAAATCTAGAACTTACAATTTTGTAAATTTTGGCGGATGAACATTTCAATTCTTTGATCCATAGGTCAGTCAAACATGAGAATTTTACTGATTAAGAAATTCTTATTCCAGTTTCTGAAATATATGACCGACGATAATATTGTAATGCGCTTGGAATATAATTTAAAAGGAAAAATAAAATTTTTTAAAAAAAAAGAGAAGGGATTAATAAGTGAAAAAGAGAATTCTAAGTACATGTTATTAATATTTGGTTGGGTTAGAAAATAGTTAAAAAATTAAGAATATTTTTCAACTCTTTTTATTTATTTATTTCTCAAGTTTAATGCTTCCTTTTTTTTTTTCCTTTCCGCAACTAAGCAAAAATAAAATGAGTAATTTAAAATAATATTATTTTCCTTTTATTTTTGCTAAGTAAATCGGCTATTTGGCTTTTATTCAAAAAAATGTTCACGTCAAATGTTCGTTTTTAAATCTTTACATTGTTTTTATGGGCCAAGGGCCTGAATGGGCTGGTCCTATTTGCAGGATCAGGCGCTTATTTATTGCGCACTTAGAGGATTAGAGCACGTAGTTACGAATTACGATGTCGGAGATTCGAATCTCTCCTTGCCCACAATTGGCCTAAACATATATCAAAAGTTCTGTGTGTAATTTGAATAAAATAGATTTTTCAAATTCAAATTATTAATTGAGATTATCAATCCATATGATATTTTTGCTCCGATAATGTCATGGAAAATGGATGCGAGAAAGAGACTTTCATTTCCAGTCTCCTTTTTTTTTATTTAATATTGTATGATTAATTTTTTTTTTGGATGCATTAACATTCCTTTTTTTTTTTTTTTTTTTTCATCCTAGTTATTGACACAGGAAGGAATGAAGAAGATTAAAGATACAACCAAATCTCTGTGGGACTAATCCCTCTCCCCCTCGTGTCTCTTTTTTCTCGACAACGTCTTTGTCATTTGATCCAATAGCCCTCCGTTAGAGATGATATATTGAGCAGTTATATACTTAGAACCTTTGACGTAAATAGACGTGTTACAAATTAATTATCATCTTGCACCTTCAAACTATAGAAGAGAGAGAGAGAGAGAGAGAGAGAGAATCTCTGTATCTGAGTGCAAGAGTGTTAAACGATTAAAATTACCACTATACTAAAGTTCTATCCAAAAAAGGGGGGGGGGGGAAGAAGTAATAAATTGATAATAATGATAATGACAAGTGTGTAATATAACTTGCCAAAGATATTCCAGAGAAGCTGGCAGAATCAGACACAAGTCTCGTGCGTACAAGGAAACTCTTTCCAGAGGCTGCTTTAACCCTTCAATATTATTCATCCTTAATTTTTTTCACAATTCATATCAAAACAATGAACGAATCTTCATCAGCTGCCATGCACCCACCAGGCCCCCACCATCACCACCACCGCACTTGCAAAGATCACTAGTGTGCGTGCATGTGTATGTACTGAAACTTTTGAGTTAACCGAGAAGATATATTCTTCTGTCTGTGAGTTTATTCCTTGCCATATATTTTATATCAAATGTCGTTTCCTACATAATATAAAAAATACTGCTGCTCCAGAAAATCTTTCCAATGTGTTTTGTGGCATTCAACTAAAACCAACCATGATATATATTGTATGCAAGAAAAGTGCAATCTGCAACAGTAAAAGCACAAGAGATGACCTAAACTTTATCCGTTTTTTAGCACTTCTTGTTCCTTGGTACACCCTCATAAACCAAACACACCTTAATTAAAGCACACATACATATTATTGAAAAGGAAGGAAATCAAGGGAAAAACTGATTCTACAGATAGCACAACCCAAACGCAACAACATCAGACCCTAGCTAGCTTAGATGTAAAAACAAAAAAAGATAATAAATATATATATTTAAAAAAAAAAAAAAAACAAAAGGTTACTAAGGATATGCACCATTACTTGTTGGTAGATCAGACCATGGGAGGGCCGGATTCCAGTAACCCAATTCAGTTGCAGAAGCCGGAGCTGACTCCAAAATGGTGGAAGAAGAGGAAGAACCCGCATTGCTGAGGAGTACAGGAGAATGATCAGGATTATAATAGTTGGGGATTGATCTGAGCCTTTGATAAATCTCCTGGGAGTTTTGAACTTCACCAAGTATAAAACCAGTTTGTTGTGGATGGTGTTGATGATGATGATGGTGGTGGTGGTTTTGTTGCTGCTGCTGCTGCTGAGCTTGATGTTGATAGTTTCTCCAGAAAAAGCTGCTCGGATCCTGGCTGAATAGATCCAACCCAAGAGTTCGACCCATAGAATTTGAGGCCAAGTGGGATCCGATCATAACTGTCCCCTCCTTCACAGATATGGGATTAGGGTTAGGGTTAGGGTTTTGGGTGGCTCTGAGTAAGGCCAGAAACTGAGAATTCTGCGGCGGTGAGGCCCATAGAGCAGGGTTTGAAGGAAGCTCTTGATCGAACCCACCAACTAGTCCTCCTGCCTTTCCTATCTCAGCCGAGACATTCTTCAACCTCCCGGGGCTTGATTTTGCACCGGATGTTACGCTGACGTTCTTGTTTTTCCTGCAACCGCCGCCTATGGGGACGTTCCGGAGGGCGCCTCCTTTGGTCCAGTACCGGCGGCAGGTCTTGCAGAAGTGACGAGGCTGAGTGAGGTTGTAGTTATTGTAGTAACAGAACTTCGTGTTGGAAGAATTGCAACGCGGGCACCTCAGGGTTTGATTCTCAGCTGAAGCTGATGAGCTTGCAGCGACGGCGGCGGCGGCGGCGGCAGCGGCCGTGGCGGTTGCTGTAATTGTGGAAGAAGAAGGAGAAAGAGAAGGAGAGCTCTCTAAAGTACTATTAATGGAGAATTTTCTATCTTCTTCTATTATCCCAGCACCACCCAACAGCTCTTGGATCATCTTTTCTTTTTTCTTCTTCTTCTTAATTTTGTAGATCTAAAACAATCCAAAAACAAGAAAAGCAAAAGAAAGTTAGTCTTTTTTTTTTTTTCAGTTGTGGGAAAGCTAAGGAAAGTTGGTTATGTTGGGAGGAGAGGAAACTTTACTTGCCTTTGTTAGCTCAGCTGATTAGCTTTAGCTGTCCTAAAAGAATAGATAGAGGAGGAGAACTGGGGCAGGCAAAGCTTTAATATTCTAGGTAGAAATTATACACGTATATGTAGAGAGAAACCTTTGCCTAGCTTTCGAAGATATCCGAGTGGTTTTCCATTTGCAATTTGGTTGCTAGTGGTTCTTTTGGAAGTATATGGACCTTTCTACTTTTCCCAATCTACCCTTCTGGGTCATGCTTTCCACACTTGGGGAAATCAAATTTGACGAGAGACAATCTTATCACCCCCGTGATTCCGATTAATGGCTTCGAGAGAGTGATCATCAACGATGGGAAATTAATGCTATTTATCATAATGTATTTTCACATGCAATAAGCTGATTAATTATAAATCAATCAGTTTTAATTTTAGTAGTATATCATTTTTCATAATTAATTGATGATTAAAAACTTTTATTCTATTATTTTTATTTGAGTCTAGTTAGGAGTAAAAATGAACTGAACTTTTTTCGTATTATTCGAACTTGATTTGAAAAAGGTAGGCTCTAGTTTCATTCACAATTAAAACGAATTTGAAACAAACTTGATTTGTACTGCGTTTAGAATCAAGATCGAGTTTAAAAAAATTCAACAATTATTAACAACGATAAAAAATTAGACGTCACATAATACTTATTTTATTGGAATGATATTTTATATTAAAACGACGTTATTTAAACTTTCAAGAGTTGATTTATAGGTTAATTTTATTTTTTATCGAGCTAAGTTTGAGTTTATATAAAAGTTCAAACCTAACTCGAGTTCTTAATATAAATAGTTCAAGTTAGCTGAGCTCGAATAAGTTCAATATCAATTCTATTAAACTCGTTTTCATCCCTGGATGTAGTGATGATTAACATTCCATTTGAGCCTTCCATGCCATTTTCTTTTTTTTTTTCATTAATACCAAATTGATATATATATATATATATATATATTAATGCATGTTCTTTGCTACTACTTTATATTCAATATTCACCATACAGAAAATGTGCCATGCATGCACAAGTATAGTTCCGCCGCCACCTCCCAAACAAACACCCCCCCCCCCACCCCAAAAAAGTTGATGTGTACTAAACAAGGAATGAATCATATCTTAGAAATTGAAATTTGAAAATTTGATTGAATCGTTTTTAAAGTTTTGTTCATTTATGTCCACAACATTTAATTTGCCCCCCATTATATAAATAAATTTCTACTTACAGTGGAGAGAGAAAAGCTAGGAGCTGATTAATGATACCGGCAATCAAGTTTAGCAAAAGAACAAGCATAATTTGATTAGGGTTTTAGGCTTATCATTACTCATTCCTCAAAGATGCTGTTCAAAACAATCATTTCGAGTTCAAAAGAGATAGGGGCTTATCAAATCAAAGGGTAATTACGTGTAAAGCGTACGTCCCCACGCTCCAACCATAAAAGGCACTGCATGCCCCGAAACTTATGGCTTCAATTTTGCCTCCCGCCCCCCAGAACACTCAAATACTGATAAGAGCCAAGCAATCAAGATGATTGCCATCGTGTGCTACACATTGGGTTGTTGAAAACCTAATCCATTGATTGGTTAACTAAATTACGCACACGAGCGTGTTGTTTGGTTGTGAAGGTTCTCTGCGTTTCACCGGCTAGCTTGGAACTAATCCTTATCGTGATCAGTATGTGGCCCCAAATCTTCCACATTCACACTCGTTGCATAATTTTTTATTATTAAAAAAATATATTTTTTGTGACGTAATAGTATTGCGCTCATATATTTGCCGCAACAGATACGGTATTAAAATAATTATTTATTATTAAATTATAGTTCTAGTGATAAATCACCAATAAATTCTAATACTAATTCTAACATTTCTTTTTTTTTTTTTTAACTGATAAATTACTTCTGTGATTTCAAACCTCACAATATTGTTTTAGCTTTACCTAATAAATAATATTATAATTTAATCAGAGATGCAGCCATGCGTGGTATCAACAAACAGAGAGTTTACTGTTCCTGTATTGAAATATATGGTTCAATATTCATTCACAGTAGCTAGTGAGAAATGACAAAACTGATCATCGCTACTGCTGTAAATGTGAATTGTAGTGATCACACTATAATTCGTAACTAAAAAATTATTAAAATTTATATAACAAATTAACCTGCTCAAATGATGTGACATTATTCTACGTGGCTCGGTGTTGGAAGATGGTAAGGTCTAGATTTGTAGCGTGCCTCCAGGCACGACAAACTTCTAGTTGGTGATATATGGCAGCTCACAAGGCACAGCAGTAATTAATCTAATTAACTAGCATAGACTGAACTTAATTTTTCATCTGTAATTTATAAACAGAGGGAACGATCTAACCACATGTACAATTAATATTTACCTTTTATGGGTTTAGGATTAGCAATCTATAGGGACCAGACCTTTTTTTTTTTTTTTCTTTTTGGGGTGGGGGGTGTTAGCTAATCTTTATTTTTTTTTTATTTGTGTTTAATATTTTTTTTCCTTTTTTTTTGTTTTCAATTGTTTATTTTTTTTGCTGAAATATAAATAAAAAATACGTTTAGTAGGGGCTGTTTGGCCACCAACCAAATACCAAAATTTATCAAAAATTACAAAAAGTTTGTACTTTCTTCCAATTAAATCTTGCCACATATCACCTTTACGTCAAATCTTTGTACTTTTTCTGTACTTTTTTGTTAACTTTTTTCCAACCAAACACCCTTGTAATATAATTTTACTTAGGCAATCAATTTTACCTTGAGAAAATATTTTTCATAAACAATTAATTTAATTTAATAAAATGTTGTGACACATATAAATTAGTAATTATAATTTTTTAAATAATAATTTTAATTTAATACAGTACATCATTTTAGTAGTAATTAATTTTAATAGAATAAAATAAATCATTGTAGTAATATGTTATTATTAAGAGTAATTTTAATTTAATAAAATATTTGAACAAAATAAATCATTTTAAGATATAAGATGCAACAAAAGTTAACAAATCTTTTTGTTTTGGTCATAAAAATAACAAGATGCTTATGGGGAAAAAAATGAGCCTGAAAATATTATTTTTTATTTTATTTTTTTACTCTAAAATTTCAAACTAGTTTTTATTTTTTTTGTTAGTAAAAAAATAAAAATAAATCTGTGAAATACGTTTTTATTGCAAATTCTTAAAAAAGTTTGCAAACATAAATAAAAAATAATAAAAAAACATGTTACCAAATGAGGCTAGAAACGTCAATTCAACATCGAAGGAAAAAAAGGGTGAAATTTGACGTAGAATTTGACTAATTAAGTCACTAAATCCTAGTTCACACTTGGTCATTGAATAGTCCGAATTAAGAAAAGACCCCATATACATACATGGCCATGTACTTGAATTGACTAAACTTTTTTTTGTATAGGTCTACGTTCTCACTCTATTCTACCGACCAACAAAACTGTACGTAAACACAATCTGTTAACGGCTTCATGAATTTGCTAAATTTATTATTTTGCCTTTTTTTTTTATATCTGTTATTAAATGCCTTCTCTGATTGTATATGCATTTTAAATGATCAAAAAAATTAGTAAAAATTTATAAAAATTATAAATTTATAAGTCGTACATTAAATAAAAATTAAACTATTTTAAAAATTTTTAATAAAGTATAATGTTTCAAACACACTGTACTTGCAACCGATGTCCAAACACGCCAAGCTAAAGAAATGACAAAAAAAAAAAAAAAAAAAAAAAGTGAAAATCAAATGAACGAACAAATTAAACAGAGGGTATGCGCGTGTGAGGTAAGGTGAGGTGGGTCTACATATGTCTCACATTTGTGGAACCATTCGTCAATCACCGTGCTCATCATTCAGACATAAATGATTAACAAATCTGATCGGTGGTGGTGCTTTGGACTCAATTGAGTGCGTCGACAACAAACCAATCGATTAATTTGTTGGGATATGACACGAATGCCCTTACAATTGTTTGTCTCATGTATGCAAATATCGATCGATCTTCTCGAAGATTGTTCACAGAGCATAAATTGAAACCGCTACGACTTGCATGACCATACTTATTTTATTAGAGGAATTCTAACAAAAAGTGAGCCAGCAGAGAGCGTTGGTGGATGCTAATGCATTTACTACAAATTGGATTCTTTAGTACTTTTTCATCATGAATGTCACAGCGGTAATCCTGAACAAAATGAGAAAGAAGGATATTAGGGTTATACGAAGCCTAACGAGAGGAGTGGATTTTTGCATACTTTGTGGCAGTGTCAAGAGGGGCTGGTCGCGAGTGTGAAAGGTGAAAGCGAAATATGAATAGCATGGGAAACCAAAAGGAGGACCGTGTAAGAAAATCCATGAACGTTCTGTTTACCCTGCCTGTTGCCGATAAGGTTGGCTCAATTATGGGACTTCTGGTCAAATACAGATCAAAGACTTAGGGTTGATTTGATAAACTTATTTTGGGTCAGTTTTTTATTTTATTTTTTGGAAAATAACAAAAAGAGTCTAAAATAAATTTGATAGGTCGTGTTTTCAAAACTTATTTTAAAAATAAAAAATAAGTTTATACATAAAATATAAAATATCAAAAGTCATTTAAGTTTTTTGACTTAAAATATGCGAAATAAAAAATGTCAAATTAAATACATTTTCAAGTTTTCCTTACTGAAAAAAGAAGGCTAACATAATAATATTATATTAGTCCCGTAATACTAATGTAAAAATTATTTAATTAAAATTTAACAGTATAAATATATTTACACTATTTTAATTAAAAAAACACAAATATACTTGTATAATTTTAATCTAACAATCATAATTATAAATACATAGATCCCGTTTAGAGTAAGAAAAAATAAGATAAATTGAGATAAAATGTGATTTGGGTTTGATTTTGGAGCTTTTTTTTTTCTGAAAAGTCGCAAACCGTGGGAACGGTTTTTCAAATCCGTTCCCACAGATTCAAAAAAATTCACAAAAAATAGCGACAATGGTACTCGTTTGAAAGATTTCGACACGAAGAATATGATTATATAAAAAATTTACAAATTTGATTAACTTACTTCTAAATTTTTTATTTTTTTAGAGAAATATTGAAATTTTTTAAAATTCGTAATGAATAAAAATTAAAAGTAAAAGAATTGTTAAAAATTTATAAAATTTATTTATGATGTTAAACGGGGCCATAGCTTTACACCCCCCTACTTTTGAACGGTCCAAAAGATTTACGTACGTATAACCTGACCTCGCGTGTCGTCCGGAGCGCGAGGCCTTGTCAGATAGACTTTGATATAACTAAGACGGACACATTACGTTACATAGATTGATCATTTCAATGGTGGAGATTGTGTGCGCGCAGGTGGCAGATAACCACGTGAGAGAGACCTCAGCGACTAGTCTCTGTTTAGTTATCGATCACGCAGACATTGGCATGTTAATTGGGGCATTTTAGTCAGTCAGACTCAGTCAGCAGGTAAGATAATCTCCGTTCAGTTCGCTGGAGATGTGTGCAGCGAAAAAAGGAAAAGGTCAAAATAAAATAATTTGTGATAATTTATAATTTATATAATAAAATAAAAAATAAATAAATTTTTAAAATTTTTTAATGTCTTATATCGTGTAGAACGGACGCTAAATTTTTACGTCTTCTCTCTCTCACTGTATATATGGTCCGTATTTAAATATTCACCGGCTTTCTCTCTCCTCCGTCGCTCTAAGATTCCTTCTATTGGACCATTGACCTCTCTGTCGCTCTTACATCCGAAAGGACCTAAACCCATTTAAAGACCTAGCTAGCTAGCCTATGTTTGGTAACAGCTGAGGAAGTCATATTTATTTATTTATTTATTCTGTTTTATATAGTTTTTTTATTAAATTTTATTCCCAATAACTTTAGCTATATATTAATACAAAAATTACAAAAAAACAAATGTTTCAAAATTAGGTTTTCCCATTTTAATTCTGAAAGTAAGTTTTCCTGTTTTTTGAAACATTTGTTTTATATTTCTTTTCATAAATATAAATAAATGCTTTAAATAAAACATTAAATTTTAATTAATAAAAGTCATATACATTATGTTAATGGCACAAAATCACGCCGTGCAAATGTATGTGTATGGTATGTATGACTTGACACGATCAGCTCCCACATTCTACGTGGACCCCTCCTCATGTCTCCCCTTATGCGCCAGTTTAGCTTTTTCTTGGGTCCCTAGCCCTTTGGGTAGTCCTTTACTTTGTAAGTGGATAGATCGGTACTGCTTGAATATATAGGGCTTTTTATTGAATAATGGGGCGGTTTGGGTTATTTTAAACCTCTGTAAATATTTATAAATTTTTATAAAATGTAAATTTTTTTACTAAAAGCACAAATTACAAAAATTTTTATTAATTTATATATAACTCTAAACCTACCCAATACTAATTTCTCTCTCCTGTATCTCTCTCTCTCTCTCGTTTGTGTATGCATGAATCCACTGGTGTTTCTCCAGCTGTCTTTTGCAGAACTAGTGATTGAGGATTTAAAGTTTGCAGATGTACTGAACCTAAAATAAGGCCGGCCTTAATGCTTCTGCATATCCCAAATTGTACAGTCTAGCTAGGTTGCGGAATCCCCGTTAGTGGTCTTTCGAATTTGAGTATGTTAAGGTTGTTAGGAAATAAGATGAAATAAAATAAATTGTGAATTTATAAATTATGTATTAAAATAAAAAATAAATATTTTTTAAATATTTTTAAAAATTTTTAATATTTTACTTTACGTTAAATGCATTTGCCGTACTTGTTTCATTACCTACAGGGCCACAATAGTCTTTTCCCTTGAGTATAGAAAATTTATCCATGCGAGGAAAGGGGTAATGGGCAAAGGTATTGGGTGTTGGCTAATAATTTTCTTTAATTACCTCGTTCTAGAATTATTTCTGTAACTTGAATAGTATTTAAGCCACTAACTGTTGGTACATGTTACGAAAGCATGCACATATGTAATTATTGCAGTTGTTACATTAATTTACAAAAATGATTAATGCACTCTTCTATTAATTTTTTTTTATTTTATATTACTTTATTTCATTAAAATTATTTATGGAGTCCGAGAAGTCAATAGTGGAATGTAAATATTCTTACCTATCAGTTTAATCCTCGGTTACATATATACACATATCAACTCAATCTAGGACAACGTGTCGTCGCATAACAAGTTATTACACTAATTTCTGTTTCTATTTCTATGACCAGAAATTATTTTTTGATTTCTATTTTAAATTGTTCTGTGAATATTTTATCAATATAAGGCTATAATAATATAATATATAAGACTTGTGATTTAGGTATTCTAAAAAGCCTCAAAAAATGATTTTTAAAAATCGAGTGATCAAAGGATGTAGTCACTATGCATATCTTGATAGTTGGTTAAGATACATTGCCCTACAATTAAAGCATTTGGACTATAACAACCACGTACTTGCCTACTTTTGAATTTCTTGAATTGTTGAATTCACTTCCATACAAATATTTGAAAACCCGTAAAAATTATGCATCTTCTTTCTGGAGATATTCCAACGTCTAAACCATCAACTGTTGCTAATGGTTGTATTTTGAATATATGCATATGTGTGTGTGTGTGTGTATTTATGATGCTTATGCTACAATCAGCTTTTTATTTTATTTTAATCTCGTTTTTACGTGTGTTTTTGATTGGTTTTGTTATGTAACAACATTGATGTGATAAAATTCTACCCCGTGACATGCACTTAGAAATATGTTGGTATATAAAGTGTGAAAATAATTAATCTTATAATTTTGTCAATTTTTACAATAACTAATATGGTTGGTTGAACCTATTTAAATAAAAAAAATAACATTTGTAACATAGTTTATCTATTTAATTATATAATTATTTTAAATTAATTATATATATTTTTAACTATCTGAAAATTTATAATTAGTATTGACCCATGTGATAGACAGAATTGTATAACAATTTTTGTGGATAAAAAATAATTTTTAAATACATTAGAAAATATTTTAATAAAATTGCATAATTTCCTAAAATAGTTAGAGTTATTTTTTTTTTTTTTGCCAAATTTCAATTTGATTTGATCCAATCCTAAAAAATAAAATTTGCACTAGAATATATATTAAATCATAAACTTACGTAATTAACCTGATTTGTTTTGTTTTAAATTATTTGTTAATTTTAATATACATTTTTATTTTTTTAATTCGTGACTCATTTTACAGAGTTAGAAATATTATTAGTCTTAATTATATTAATCCGTTAAAATTATTGATATGACCAATTTAAATTTAAAATTAGAAATTTTTCTAAAAATAAATTATTCACATGCTTAAATAATATTTCAAATTTTATATAAATTTTTTAAATTTCAGATATATATATTTTTTGTGTTTTTTTTTGTGTGTTTAAACAAATTATTTCAATTTTTATTTGTGTTTTTAACTTAATTATTAATGCATTTGAAATATATAAATTTTACAACTATATTGAATTTATAAGCAAGTAGGTCACCTTTTAAAACTCATGAGTTCATTTCTATGAAATTTATAAGTAAGTAAACTCTTTTTCGAAACCCAACTAAGTTGGTCCCTTTTCGAAACCCATGAGATCTTTTACATTTATTAAATTATATGCCACAATTTTAGTGCTTTTATAGAAAAAATAAAGTTATAGTATTTTAGCGATGCGGAATAAATAAATAAAGGTTTTATGAATGAGAAAATAAAAGAAAAGAAAAGAAAAGGGAATGAATGAATTCAAAAAATAACTCAAAAATTTATCAAAAATTAGAAAAATAGAATGTCATATACCACATAGAATTGAGGTTAAGGAAAAGAAGACAGAACAAATACATTTGTTTTAATATTATAGTAAATAAATAATATAAATTTATATAAATAACTTAAATATTAAGTATTATTATTCGGTTAAAAATTGTGACATGACCAATTTTAATTTAAAATTAGAAATTTTTCTAAACAAAAATATTATTCCTAGACTTAGATAATATTTTAGCTTTTTTTGTGTTTTTAAATTTTAGCCTTTTTTGTGTTTTCAAATTTAAGATATAAAAGAGTTATTATTATAAGAGAAGTTATATTTTTTTAATTTGATTAATATTTAATAATTTTTTATATTTTTTAATCTAAATTTTTTATTTACTAAAATTTACAACTATAATGAACTAGTAAATAAATTCTATTTAAGGAACCCATAAAAGTGGATTTGTTTTCGCAACCCAAGAAAATGGGTCTCCTTTTGCAATCCACAAGTTCTTTTGTATTTATTAAAAATAAACCATATGTCACAATTCTAGTACTTTTACAGGCAAAAGAAAAAGTAAAGTTACAATATTTTAGCGATGTGGAACAAAGAAATAATGGTTTTATAAGTGAGAAAAGGGAAAAGAAGAAGGGGGAATGAAGGAAACTAAAAAATAATTCAAAAATCTATAGAAAAAAGAAAAGGAAAAGTAGAATAGTGATTAAAAAAACATGTCACCTAAGATTGGAGTAAAGGAGAAGATGAGAAAGAAAATACATTATTTTAGTATTATAGTATAAATGTTGTTACATCTTGATTTTTATTATATTATTAATTTTATTTCATGCCAAAAGGTAAAAAAAAAATATTAGTATAGCATTGTTTCAAATTTTTTTCTTGAAATAATATGTTTACAATTATTTTAATTTTAATTTAAATAAAATAATAGAAAAAAATTACAAAAAGTAACACATATAAGAAGAATTTTTAGCACATGATATAAGAAGAATTTTTAGCACATGATGCATATGTGGAAAAATAATGATTGTAGGGGTAGACGTGGAGGGACCATTGGAAGCCTTTAAAAAAGAAAAAAAAAAAAAAACTATCACGGACTTGGCAGTGGGAGGCTTGGCCTCCCATTTGCTTATATATGTATCCCATGCATATGTGTGTACACAGCACACTTGGGAGTTGGGGAAAAAAAAAGCAGTAAATGAGAGACGAGAGAGTTGCAGTAAAGAAAAAAGAAGATAGTTTAAGAAAGTTTGGGCTAAACTTTTTAGGTATTCTATTTTATTTTACTGGTTCATAAAATATAATTTTTATGAAAGTTTAGAATAAATTAAGTGTGATACAATAGTGATATTTTATTTACCAAATTTATATTATCAAACTAACTTAGATCAAAATTTAACGGTTTAATGTTTAATATGTATAATTTATTTGAGTTAAAAATTTAGATTTGGAGATAATCAGCAACAACTGCCTCCATAATTTATTTTTTAAGGAAAATTTTAATTTAATTTTTACACCCCTCAACTTAAATATTTATTTTATACCTATAAATACTTAGCCACGAAATAAAGGATATTTGATAGAAATCCAAGTTGATATGAGCCTTTTTTATTAAGATGATGATGATAATGATGATGATGATAATAATAATAGATTATTATTAACAATTAATTAGCAAGTTGATATGAGCCTCTTTTATTAAGATGATGATGATTATGATAATAGATTATTATTAACAATTAATTAGCTAAGGAAATAAATATCTACTAAGATTAGACAAAATTATTGATAACAAAAAAATCATTAATTAAAATCTCCTGGACTAAATGTAATAATTAAAGTAATTGGATAATAGAATGCAAATATGTTGATTGACTATAAATTTTTTATACAGAATTTAAACCAAACCAAGGGAAAAATAAGCAAAAAGGGGCTACTGGCCTTTCAGGTAGGAAATTTATTTTTATAATTAAAATGTATTTTTGTATAAAGGCACGACAATATTATGTAATCTCATTGCATGATTATTTTGATAATGCAAGAGAATGTGAAATAATGAGATTATGGTTAATATTATAATTTTGTGCACTTGCATGAAAATATGTTGAGGCATTATAATGGTAGCAAAATATTATAAGGGTGGTAAAGGGAATGACTTGCATGGCTTGTTGAGGTATTATAAGGGTGGCAAGGGATTATAAGAGTGGTAAAAGAAATAACCTGCGTAGCTTGTTAAGGCATTATAAAGGTGGCAATGGATTATAAGGGTGGCAAAGGGAATAGACTACGTGGTTTGTTTAGGCGTTATAAGGGTGGCAAGGGGTTATAAGGATAGCAAAAGGAATAGCCCGTGTGGCTTGTTGAGACGTTATAAGGGTGGCAAATGGTTATAAGGGTGGCAAAAGATTATAAGGGTGGCAAAGAGAATAGCCTGTACGGCATGTTGATGTGTTACAAAGGTGGCAAAGGATTATAAGGGTGGCAATGAAATAACCTTGCGTGGGTATTTCACTACTTTTTTATTTGATTCGTACTGTTATCATCATTTTTTATAATGACAATTACTTGAGCATTTAGTTTCTGTTTTACATGGAAATACTTGTTGATATTATCTAAATATTTTTCCTACTAGACTTGGCAGCTCACCCTTTTCTTATGGTTTTTTTGTCTTTATACAGAGAGACCGTCTGATAGTAAAGATTGAGACTGACAGCTATTAGTAGCCAACTAAGAACGATGATTAAATGATAGTCCAAAGTTTGGCGCGCGCGCACACACACACACACACACACACACACATATATATATATATATTTGATAGTTAAGACAAAAAGAAATTTATGTAATAAATTTATATAATAAGTTGTTACACTCTATTTTTGGGGGGGGGGGTTAAAATTCGGGGCGTTACAGATATGATGTCAAAATAGATGTTTATGTATACTAGATGCACGGGTCACTATAATCCAATATTTTTTTAAATTAAATTAAATGTATTAATTTTCAAAAATAATTACAGTAAGTATAAAAATGATCCAATTGTATTCATATGCTAATGGATTAAAAATGTATATGCACATATTAATAGAACAACAATGATAATAACTATTTCTATTTTAACTTTTTTTACAAAATTTAAAAAAAAACATTTAAAATGCAAATTTAAATTAACATAATAAATATCTTTTTATAATATGGGGACATTTTATTTAGTTTTTTTAACATTTTATTTATAGTTTTTTAAATATTTATTTTAATATCAAATTATTTATTTTTGTAAATTTAAAGTCATTTGTAGTTAAAAATATAATTTAAAATATAAATTAACTAAAATTAAAGCCATAAACTTATAGAATTTAAAACCTAACATCCAATAATTAATAAAATATTATTAAGTAGGTTACAGCGTGTCCACGCCTATCTAGGGATGTCAATAGGGTGAGTGTGTAGCAGGTATGACTTTTTTCGTCCTTATTTGTCATGCCCAGCTTTTCAAAACTTGTGAGGTGAGTGAAAGAGTCATATACATCATGTACTAAAATATCCATAACATATAATAATAATAATTCTATTAATAAACTAAAAATAATTAATAACAACTAAATCTTGGCGTAACCAGGCAATAGTGCTCCAACCACAACCCCAAATAATAATAGAGATTTAGGCATCAAAACCTCTATAATCATATCAAACAAATTTCCAAATTATTAATATTACAATCTTGAATAATGTTATAGCGACGCAAAAGTAAATCCAACAATAGGTTACCTAGGTCTCATGTTCATGACTTGCAAAAGAATTTATAGGGATATGAGCACCAGTCCACTTGCGCTTACAATGCACAATAAAACATATATGATATGCAAAAAATTAGATTAGAAGTAATTTTATATCAATAACTCATAAATTTCAAGGCGTTGTGTACCCCAACATCAAAATAGACATCAACATAAATCTAAAAAATGATTCAATTATTATATTTCATTTATCTCTTTGCCATTACATCAGAATCATCACAGTCATGGAGTAGAAACTATACAATATCGTCGTTCATAGACCCAGACCCGATAGCCATGATTAGTCTGTAATAATTATCGTTGTAGGCTACTAACATACTGGCATGAATATCAACTCTCTGCGTAGGTTTAGGATTTTTCAACTCAAGAGTAATCTTTGTATGCTTCTTATTTTCTAGTATCTATTAGTCTTGCAATCACAACATCATTCATGTTTCCTTTATCTTCATTATTATCATCTCAACAAAACAACTCATTAAAATCAATCATTAACATCACATCATCACTTCCATAAACATTTTCGTTAATAAAATAAGTCAATCAAACATTTCAAATTAGGTATTCTAAATTACGTATTCTAAATTACATATTCTTCATGTATTTAACTATAAATATTAAACTATAAATTTTCGCAACTTTAGGGGTAAAACTATAATTTTTCATAACTTTTCAGGGCAAAATCATATTTCTCAAAAAACTTGGGGCCACTTCGTATTTATTCAAAACTTTGGGTCGCTTGTAATTAGTTAAAACTTTTGGGGCCAATTTGAATTTTTTAATAATTATGGGGTTAAATTGAAATTTTTAAAACTTTAGTGGTTAAATCATAATTATATAAATATTGGCGCTAAATGGTAATTTTAGAAACTTTCATGGAATATGCTTTGACATATTCTTCTACAATTTTTCCTACAACAAACTCTCTTTCGATCTAAAGTGTTCTAGTCTGGGTTGGGACTGAATTCACACAATGAAGTTAAAATTTAATCACATTTATGTAAAATAAATATATAAAAATTTACCAAAATATTTCTAAATATTATATATATAAATAAAATGCATTATATCCTTGCCTCAAATCCGAAGAAAAGAAAAAGAAATTGTGAAGAAACCCTACAGATTTAAAATTTCGCTCATTCGTATTTTTTATTTTGGCCCAAATCACTATAATCCGACACTGTTATAATGATCACAACGTTGAAAATACTAAAACTCCATTATTCATGAATTTAAATTCTTATTTTCTCCCTCTTTTTTCTTTTCTCTCTTTCTTTTTTCTCTCTTCCTTCTCTCTTTTTTCTTTTTCTTTTTTTTTTTTCCTTTTTCTTCTTTCTCAATTTACTTTCCAAGCCAAAACACATAGCGCGCGCGCGCGCGCGCGCGCAGGGCGGCCCAGCAAATGAAGCTTTCAGGAGGCTCGGCCAATATTTTTTTTTTCCTTTTCAGTTTGCCCTCCCCCACGTGTATGTATATACACATGGTATACTTGGGAGCCAAAAAGAAAAATAAAAGACAAATAATTCCTAAACTAACCAAAGCCTCCACATGGTCACTATAACCATTTAATTTTATATAATATATATTAAAATAATATTTATATTAAAATTAATTTTTTAAAAAATACATTAAAATAATATGCATATTAAAAATTTAAAATTTTAGGGTTATTACATTATTTCAAGATTTTGTTCTTTGATGAGTTAAAAAAAAAAAAGTAAGGAAAAGGTGAAGTACTAGTAACGATGAAACGTAGGTGAATCATTAAACTCGATAAAACTTGCCTCTTCGGATATGCATAACATATGGTCTGATATATATATATATATATATATATATATCAACTTATATGCATAACATATAGTCTGGACATTAGGAATTTGTATGAGATAAAATTTTTTTAACTAAAAAAGTTAAGACTTTTTTATAATTTTAAACTTGAAACTCAATTCAAAAATTTCTCTTTCTAATTCTTTCAAGATTTTGTTATTCTGTAAGTGAAAAAAGGATGAAATTATTATGCAATTTTATTGAAATATTTTGTTATGTATATAAAAATTATATTTTGTCCATAAAAAATATTATTCAATTTTGTGCATTGCACACTTGTTTGAAGTGTAAAAAGTTGTTTTGAAATGGTAGTTAAATATTTATATTTGATTTGATATGAAGTTGTTAAAACTAATATAAAAGCATTTTGTTAACTAAAAAATGTTGAAAAATTCTGAAAATTTCTAAAAGTTATTTACGTTTTATCTCACTGTACAAATTACGAATTAATAAATTATCTCATTTTATCTCACTTTTTGTTACTCTAAATTCACCCAATGACACGTGACAAAATTTTAATGGAGAATCTTGAAAATTTTTGGAGTTTTGTAAAATTTTTTAGTATAAATATCAATTTTATTTTTTAAAAAATCTATTAGAATATACTATAATGATTTTTTTAACGAAATTTAACAAAATTTTTGAAAAAGTTAAAATTATTTGGAGTTTAAAAGTTGAAATTTTTGAAAGTTTTTGTAGTTTTTTAAACTTTTTTAAGGCTCCAATCGACTTAATGTATTAAATAAATATTAAAATATATGTATATAAATTAATAAATAAATATTTAAACGAATATAAACAAGATGGGATAGTCGGCCACGTTATTATTATCTAATACCCTTTCCTAACGAAACAGCTGTAGTGGGTACCCGCAGTTTACGGCTGATTTTGGCATCCTACCCCTATCGCCACAAAGCGGCCTAGCCGTGTGGCAGTGATCTCTGATTTTACTCTTCACTTCCCCCGAGCACACACCAGGACAAAGGTTAATTCTAGGGTTTGTTCTCTCCTTACTGATCAAGCATCACAGTTGCCATTCGATCTTCGATCGTCGATTGTGTTCTCTCTTCAACTGGCGTCATGAACTGCGAAGTTTGTCAACTCAAAGAATTGGTAAACATCTCTACAGATTTCCGTGTATGCGCATACATGTACAATTCATAATGACTCCGTATATGAAATTCGATCTATGTCCTTTCGAATTTTGATGGTTCCATGGTCGATTTTATGTTTTCTGCGCGCAATTGCCCATTATTTGTTACGATTATGGAGTGCAGAGTTAATCGAATTTTTTAGATTGTCGATGGCTTGGTTAGAATTGTAATTCTTTTGTTACTTATTTGTAGGAGGTGGAACACTTCGAGATTCGGGAAGTTCTGCGATGTAAGCCTCTAAAATTTGTGATTTTTATTTCTTCGTCTATACTGACTAGGGCTGGACACACCGCGAATATGTATTCTTCGCCCTTCATCTCCATCTCCATGTTTGATTTTCTCTTCTCTGTCCAATTGTCTCTTGTTATTCTTGTCACTCTATTCTCTTCCATGAACTACTGGGAAGTTATGAGACACCTAATTGAATGGGAAGTTATAAAAAAAACTGATGGGAGGTTATTGGGAGTTAAAAGGGGGCATAGTTGTCAAATTGAGATTCATGTCGTGAATTGGAATCTTAGATTTGAGGATTCTAGATCCTAAAATTCTGTATAAAATGAGAAAATGATAAAAAAAAATTATGTTTGTATATTAAAAATATAAAAGATATTCAATAATAAACATTATTATGTTTGAAAACTAATAATTTAATATGATCATGATGTCTAAATGGAAATAAACATGCCTTATGATTTCAACGGAAAATGCTTAAATCATGTTTAATAGGAGCAAATATGATGTTTATTTAGGGACTTAGATGAAAAGTAGAAAAATTTACAGAAGCTAACTGTTAGTAATATGTACTGTATGGACAAATCTCAGCTACATTAAAGTAAAATTTGAAAGTTTGAGAGGATGTCAACCCCTTGTACGTCCACTCATCAATGGATAGAGAGGTGAGTCCAAATTTAGAGTTACGGAGATTTGAAGATACAGTGTTTTAGTCGCTTATGAGATCTTCATAAAATATAGGATATTGAAAGCTTAAAATGACATGTGAAGATGATTTGTAAGTATTGTAGAATTCTTGGTCCATTGTAAGCCTCTCTAACTTCATTTTTTCAAAACTCAAAAAAAAAAAAAAAAAAAGATTTTTTGCAAATTGGGTCAAATTTGGGTACGGATCCACTTCCATACTTCTTGAATCCTTAGAATCGTAAGATTTCTATGTGAATTAATTGATTCAGTCTGACTTGCCGCAATTCATCATTCCAACTGATTTAGAGGTTAAAAAAAAAACACAGTGACTCTATGGTGTATGGACTCGAATTATGATTTGAATTGAGAATCGCGATTTTTTGACAACTATACTTTAAAGAGAAATTGTGAGTCAGTTACACAAAAAATGGACACCAAACATAAGAATACTAGATTACCTAGTAGAAAAGATTTAAAAATCATCACAATTGGTGTCTCATTTTTTTGTAGCCGACTCACAAGCTTTCTTTACGGAAGTACCCCTTTTAACTTCCAATAACCTCCCATTGTCTTTTTGTTTTGTTTTTTGTGTTTTTAATAACTTCCCATTTAATTAATTATCTATTTCATAACTTTTTGTTGATTCATGGGAAAGAATACAGTGACAAGGGTAAAGAAGGTAAACAAATATTAAAGGCCCTAATGAAAATTTGGTAGAGATGAGAAAATCAAATATGGAAAAGAATCCACACACATAGTGTGCACTTAATTTAACACGTCTGTCAGGAGGACATTTTATAATTTAGTTTGCTATGCAATTACTAATGGTTACAGTACTCCTCCAAGGGTTTTTTATTTTTTATTTTTATTTTTTATGTGGTGTGTGACCCATGGAAGGATTCTTATCATTGACAATCTTTTTATTAGGCGAGTGTTGGTGAATTGCTGGTGCCTGTGCAAAGAGAATGGGGAATCTATCAATCATCTTTTTATTCGTCACTCTTTGTCAAAGCAGTTGTAGGAGTTACTTTTATAATTTTTTGTTGTGTCATGGACTTTCCTTAGAGAAGTAAATCAGGTTTTGGAAAATTGGTGGAGTACTCGCGCTGATAAAAAAAGAAGAATTGGTGGAGATTGGTTCCTTTTTGCTTAATTTGGTTGGTTTGAGGGAAAGGAATAGACGAATTTTCAGGATAAGGAAGCTTTGATGTATAGCGTGAAGAGTAGTTTCTTTCAGTTTCATATAGGTGGTTTTTGTCTGGGTGTGTGGGTTTTTTTTTGGGGGGGGGTGGTTTTTTTTTTTGGGGGGGGGGAGGATCTGGATTGGCATTCTTTTTTGTCATTTGTAGAAACGGAGTTATGAAGTGGTGGCTTTTTTTGTCTCCTGTGATTGGGCATGATCACCTCATACTTTTATAGAATTTGTTTATTTATCTTTTTTTTTCTAGGTGCCCTGTCCATATATTTCTAGGCCTTATTTCTTGCTGTAAACATATATTGATGGTGTGTTGCTAAATGTCTCCTCTAATTGATGATAGTTGCGATACTGTTGTTCTTTTTCTTAGTTTCCCTTTTTGTCTTGTACTCTTTTCCTATTTATCTTTTTGACTTCGTCCAAATAATGACGTAAAACAATTTTTTTGTGCACACTAATAAGTACTTATTTGTTTGGTCTTGACAATTAATTACAGTGAGCGTATGTGCAGGTGTTCTACACACAATATTGTTTCATAGGGCTTTGGGGCTTGTTCGACCCAAAGATGTTGATTTGGAACTTTTTGAAATTACATATGTAAGTGCTTTGTTAACTGTTACAATCTGCAGATATTCTCCTTAGTTGATGCATATCAATTTCTCATGATTATGCAGTAGAATAAGAAAATGATTTTTTTTTTCTTTCTTCCATAGAGGATTTCCTTATTTCTAGGTAATCTAAAAAGTTCGCTAGAATATTCTTGTTTTTACATGGAATATCTAGTGAAATTCATCATTTTTTGGTTTTATTTGGTTAGGGGGATTGGTCATGGAGTTGGATGGGAATCAACTACCAGACATTTGGTAGATTTGCACCTTACATGTGTAACTCTGAATAGGTGACCAGCTTCACAGGGAAATTACCATTCCCACTTCCTGATTTAGGGTTGCTACCATTACTGGCATCAGAATTAGGTTGCCTCTATCTTTAATACCGTCATTCTTACATACATTATTGGCCCTCAGGCTGGATAGCAGGTATTAGAGGTGCTGCCATCAGAATTAGGTTGCCACTGTCTTTATTGGTAGACCTCTAATTTTCGCATCGAAACTGGCTGCAGTCCTCATTAAATTGAGTTTATACGTTGAACCCATAACTTGCTGTTGTCCATGTGCAAAGAGTTTGACATGGAAAATGGTGTCACTGATTTGTTTTGGACAGTCTCACTATGTTCGTTGGGACCATTAGCGTATAGCAAGACTGTCTCAAGCATAAAACACGGGAGAAACACATATTTACTTTATTTATTTTTTCCGCACGAGGAAAATTTGTGTTCCTCATGTTATTTACTTTTTTATTCCTACAGTTGTTTGATAATCTATATTGGAATATGTTAACTGTCTTTTGATGTAATTTCACTCCATCCTTGGGAGTTATTGACGTTCACACAGACACATTGTGTCTTTATCATTTAATTTTGGAAGTTATTGCACAGGTGCAATGCGGTGACTTGGAACTTGAAAAGAAAATAGATGAGAAGATTGGTCAGTTCATGGAGAGGGTTGAGAAACACCCAAACAAGAAAAATCAGGTTTGTTCTCTATCAATGGCTTTAAGTTAGCAAATAGTTAAGTTTAAGGATGATGTACTTAGAAAAAAGTTCATTTGGTAATTGGATGACTTTTGACTTTATAATGTATTATGTACTAATTTATGCATCTCTTTTCCTCATATACGTGAATATGGAAAATGCTATGGGTTGCGCTGCTGTCCAATCTTTAGAGTTTGTGATGGTTTACACAGATCTTCTGTTTTAATCTTATTTCTTAGTTGAAGTTTAGGCCCCATCATGTTTATTTTAACATATAAAAATTTGAGAATGGTAAATCGTATCAAAATTATTAAATAAACAAATAACGAGTTAAATCGAATCTTGAATGGTAAGATTCGGCATAAGAAAATGATAGAAAGATAATAATCATATTAAAAATATACAAGATATTGAATAATTATACATTATTGTGTTTGAAAACTAATAATGTAGTGTGACCACGTTGTCTAAATGGGATTGTAAAGATTTCAAAAGTAATGTTCTAGTCGCCTACCAAAGTTCTCATAAAATATGGATACCAAAAGTTTAAAACCACACAAGTGGTGATGATTTGTAAGTACTGCAATATTTGCAGTGGCTTACAAGCCTCTCCAATTTCCCTTCTTTTATATATAGTTCATTTTTATTTTTTGAAGAAAAAATAGATATTTTTGCATTCCGAGTCTGAAGACTTGACCCAAATCAAGGTTCAGTTCCATGCTTCGTGAATCACAAGAATCATAAGATTCTCTATGAATCGGGCAGATACAATGTCGATTCACTACATGTTGTTACTTCATTCGATTTGAAGGTATACACATCGTGTATTGACTCGAACTGCAAGATTCATATTGTTAATCATACAGTTTTAGCAACTATGTGGGTGTTTGGTTTACCAATCTTCACCAAAAGTTGCAAAAAGTTATCAACTTCCTCCAATTAAATTTTGTCGCTTGTTATTTTTACACTAACTTTTTTAATTTTTTTTTGTCTCACTCCCCGTGGTTTTTAGCAATACTAAATTTTTTCCTTATGAAGAAATAAAAAATTCATTTGTTTTATAACTACTTCCGCTAATGGACTTCCTAATGGTGCAGATATGTTTATCTTTCTATGAAGTAAAAAACAAACAGGCATGGTTCACCAAAGTTGAGCGCTTATACTGGGAGCAGTGGTATATAAATTTGAATGTGGTGCAACAACCGAAAACACATTCTGGAAAATCTCATCACTCCAAAGTACTAGTAGATCCAGGAGGTATAATATTTTTTTGTGCATTACTTTGTGCTTTTCATTTATAAAAAATGTACTTCCTCCACTTCTTGAATGATGGCAGAGGAGGAGAGAAGTATTCGTCGAGCAGCACTAGAAACATCACTTCGCGAGGTTTTGTTTCAGATAATAAAATTTGTGAATGAGAAAAAGGATCACATTCCTCCCATACCGAGTCATGAAGGTGTTTCCTTCCCCTATGAAATCACTATCTCAAGGTGAGGCCTCCTTATCGGGGTGTTGATATGTTTCCTTGTCTCTTTAAATATCACAGGCTTATTCAATTTCTTGCTTTTTATTGTTTTTAATCTGTTTTTATGCTTCAACATGGTTTTGGTTGTGAATTGCTGACTTTGGATCTATTTATGAAAAAGAAAACATTACTTCTTTTGAGTTAATGGTCCATATTAAGGGTTCTTTTTATTGTTTTTAATCTATTTTCATGCATTGGCATGGTTTTGTAGTGAATTGAACTTGACCCATTTACGGAAAAGAAAACAAAATATTGAGTTCCTGGTCCATATTTAGGGTTGTCACTTTATCATCCTAGAGAAAAGGGGAACCCTCACCCCTTCTCTCTCTGATTTTTTCTTTTTTTTTTTTAATCAAAAGCTGCTTCTTCAGCGTTATTTTGGAGATATGTTGATTCTGCTTAGTGGCACCACTTTTCTACAAATTCAACAGTTTGTAATGCAGTAATTGATGCCACATGTGTAATTCATTGGGAATATGAGATAAGGGGTATAGGGTTGCTTGTATGTGATGCATTAATTGTAGATTTGAAGAAACTCGTATTCAAAGCCAACATTTTGGCTAGTGTGCTTGTGTTGTCGCTAATTCAGAATTTGGAGGTTGTACGGTTATTGGGATGAGGGTTGCATTTAACCTAATTTTGTATGCAAGTCATAACGGATCTTTTCAAGCTGGGAAGGTTAAAAATGTAAGACAACCAAGTCTGTCTAAATTTTATGCAGTCTGTGAGACAATTGATCTCCTTGAGCATGGCACTTTTGTTGACCAATGCCATTCACACATTGTTTTGTTTGCAATCTTCCAGTGAGTGTTATTTATAGTAATCATACTATACTGCACTACTTACACTAATTTATTTTACCTTTAATTGCTCAATTAAAAATCTTCCTGTTGTGGTTGCTTGAAATGTATTTTAGTTCATCAGATTCTGCATTTGGGATGGACATGTTTAAGAGGATGCTTCATACTGGACATCCTACCATGCTCAGTTGATCTTTGGTTCTCAAGATGAATTGCTTTTGCTTAACTTATCCCGAGGTAAAAATTGGTCTCTTTCTATGTAATGTTCAATGTATATTCAGTAGCTTTATAGCCCTGTATAGAGGACAGCTATTGTGATTTGCGTAAGTTGATTTTGCTGTAAAAGAAGTGGTTCATTTGTACATATTAACTTGCTTTGGCTTTCAGGGCGCACTCTATTTCCTTTCTTTTGCCTGTTCATTTTCTTTTCTGTTGGGTAAGTTGGGATCTTTGAGCTTTAGTTGGAACATATGTTGTGCCTCAAGATAGATCTAGGTAGGCACGAGTCCGCCCAAATATACACGCGATCTTGGTAGTTTAAGAAATAAAATATAGAAAAAGGGAGGTTGACCTCATTTTTTATGTTAGTTTGGGAGTAGTGTTGTTTGGGTTATTTGGTTAAAATTTAACTGTCTACATACATTACCATTTTTCTTTAAAAAGAGAGGTTGACGTTATTTTCGATGTTAGTTAGGGACTAGTGTTGTTCGGGTTATATAGTTAAAATTTAACTGTCGAAAAACACATCTGGATAGTGCTGCCGAAAATGATGTGAGCTCCCAATTCAAAAAAATTAGTGGCCAAGTGTGTTGCTAGTCTAGCCAAATTTGCACAAGCGAGGGCTTATTCAGCACTTCCTCGCGGGAAACTGTGAAGGTTCTTTATGGAGCGCTTACGAGGTGATGGCACCAAGTAGCTGGACTGCATTCATTTGTACTTGCATGTGTGAGTTGTTGTCCTGACATCTAAACATGTTGGTATTTGTTCCTACCAAAGCTGTTTTTGGTAACTTAAAATTATAACTATTTTTTGAACTTTTTTTTATATGATTTATGTTTATTAAAATTTGATTATTTTCCTTTCGTAGTTTTTTTGTCATTATTTTTATCTATTAAAAAAAATACAAAACATGCTTTTAAATAAAAAATTTATTCGTACGTGAATCTTTTTATTTTTTTATGAATGAAAACAACTTGTTTAAAAGTTATTAAATAAAAAATAAAAATTAAGAAAAATAATTCAAATTTAAGAAATTTTTTTTCGTTTTGAAACTAACCCTCTAAACGTCTTGCACGTCGCTTTGTCATGCATCAATTCATATTTGGCCAAGCCTTTGAAAAATTATTTGATAATATTAGTGTGGATACTCAAATCCGTTGGGATTATTGCACCCCATACGTAATTGCAACGGGTCCCTATTAAAAAAATGTGTTAGAAATGGAATCGACGTGGGGGGTATCTTAAATGATTGCTCTTGAATTTAGGTGCGTCAGAGATGGAGTAACATATGATAATGAAGTCCAACAAATAATTATAGGTAAGTCTTGTTGGGTAACGTTTTTAGTTTTTGTTTTCTTATTTATATTTTCAAAATTTTATAAACTAACAAAAAAATATGTCTGTTAAATTTATTTTTTTGTTTTTAAAAAAATGAAAAACTTAAATAAAAAAATGTAAATAAAAAAAATATTCTCACTCTATTTTTTGTTATAAATATTTTGTCAATTTTAATACATTGTCCATTTTTATTGCATCATAGTAAAATTAATCATTTTATTCAAATATTTTATTAAACTAAAATTATTTTTAATAAATAAGTATTAATTTAATTATCTAAATTAATATGTAATATATTATATTAATTTATTTTTAGTAAATAATAAATTAATTTAATTTAAATCAATTAATTTAATTAATATGAAATATATTTTATTAAATTATTTCAATAAATAATAAAATAAAATAAATTTAAGTTAATTTAATTTAATTAATATGAAATATATTTTATGTTAATTACAATATATTTTATTAAATTATTTTTAATAAATAATAAAATAAAATTAATTGATTTAATTTAATTATTAAATTAAATATTTAAGAATTATTAAATGTATTTCTAATATGAAATATATTTTATTACTTTTAATAAATAATTAATTTAATTAATATTAATTATATTTTATTAAATTATTTTATTAGATAGCATAATTAAATTATTTAAATTATTACAAAATATATATTATTGAATTATTTTAATAAATAATATAATTAAATTATAATTAATATATTTTATATTTACTAAATTAAATGATATAATAATTATATTTTATTCTATTATTTTTAATAAATAATAGAGTTAAATTTTATTTTAAAATATTATTATATTTACTGAATTATATGATTTTTAATAATTGAATTAACTAGAAATTCCGTGGTGAGTTGGGAGCAGATTTAAGCCAGACTGGCCTACTATAATAATAAAGTGATTATGTTTTTTTGTCTTGAAAGAAACTTTCTTGTGAATTAAAAAAAAAAAAATGATAGGTCTACTGCACGCTGTTGTTTTAGAAGAAACAAAATGAATAAAAAATTGAGAAGACGCGCGCGCGCAGAATCCTCTTCAGTTATAAAGACAAGCAATAATTCATAAATAAAAAAATCCTCTTCAATTATAAAGACAAGCACTAATTCATAAAATTGACGGGAGAAATTAATTTTGTCTCATTCAGTAGCGGGTCTCAAATGTCACACGAGGCGAGGATTCGTAGGGCCATCAAATCTTACAGGATTTGATTAGGGAAATTAATTTTGCCACCCCCCCCCCCCCCCCCCCCCCCCCCCCCACAAAAAAAAAAACCGTCAAATAGAAGCGACTGCATGTTACTGAATGAGGACAAATACGAAAATCCAAATACTTAATGAATTTAGAATATCAAGTGGTTAAGAGATCGTCCAAGTCAATTAGATTTTTAAACATGGAGTGGGACAGCTCGTAGAGGCTGAGCCTTCTGTAACGTGATGCCAAACTTTTCCTCCATGTCCAAGTCCTCGGCCGCAATTCCTGCTTCAAGCTTCCAATCAAACGAGTTCACCAGCGAACCCACCATCACCGGAATCAGCCTCGTCGCCATAGGCAACCCGGGGCAAATTCTTCGTCCCGCACCAAATGGAATCAGCTCAAAATCCCGCCCTTTCACATCCATTTCTGACTCCAAGAATCTCTCCGGCACAAACGAAGTTGGGTTCTCCCATATCTTCGGGTCTCGTCCAATAGCCCAAGCGTTGACCAGAACTTGTGAGCCCTTGGGGACTCTGTAGCCGCTTACTTCAACATCGTCCTCAACCTTGCGAGGGATAAGGAATGGAACTGGCGGGTGTTTCCTGTATGTCTCTTTCACGATTGCTCTCAAGTAAGGCAAGCGCGCGACGTCTGATTCCTCTATTGTTTTCCCTTTGCCAATGGTTTGTTCGAGTTCGGCTTTGGCTCTGTTTAGAGTCTCTGGATTGTGAAGCAACTCTGCCATTGCCCACTCCACTGTGCTTGAACTCGTATCTGTCCCAGCCGCGAATAAGTCCTGGAACCGCCATGCAAATTAGCTAAAATGTGAATTAAAGATATCCAAATTAATCGCTGAGACAAAAAGGTAGCATTAAAACTCTAAGTGGGTGCAAATGCAAACCAATAACATGCGCTCGATGTGGATTCTATCAATCTCTCCGCTGTTCTCTTCGCTGACATTGAGCAAGATATCTATCACATCGTTTTCTTCTTTGGTCTTGCTCAATCTCCTCAACTCCAACCGTTGATCGATCATTCTGCCAAAAAGGTGAAGGATCTTCCCAAAATGAATCGTCATCCGACGCCTTATGCCTTGAGGATCAATCTTAGCGAGCGCAGGGAAGCAATCCACCAAGTTGGATTTACCAGCCTCGAGCATGATATTCCAAACCGTGTCCCTGAATTCTCTAGCCGAATCCCGACTTGGGTCGGCCAAATCCACCGAGAACAAGGTGTTGGACAGCGAATTCAGGGTGGTTGTGAAAGCCGCCCGGCCTATATCTACCGCGACGCCTTCTTCGCAGCACTTCCTGGCGAAGTCGACGAGGTCCTCCACCTTCCGCCGCCGGATGTGTTCGTTGGCATCGAGCCGGTTGCCCGAGAAGATGTGAGTGTTCATGATTTTCCGGAGGGTTCGCCACCGGTCGTCTGCAACAGGCAGCCAGACGACGGAGTATTTGTATTGGTGGTGGGCGTGGAGTGCGTTGGGGATGGATCTGCAGCTGGAGAAGGCGAGGTCTTGCTTTTGAAGCACTTGTTTGGCTGCGGTTGATGAAGAGATTACGACTGTGGTGACTTGGCCTAGTTTTAGACTCATGATGGGACCGTGGGTTTTGGCTAGCTCGGCCAGGGACTTGTGGGGTTTGTCCCCGAGATTGAGAAGGTTTCCGATTATGGGGAGAGGGTGAGGACCCGGTGGAAGGTCTGAACTTGTTTTGTTCCTTCTTCTTACGAGTGAAAGGAGGGCATGAAGAAAGGCCAAGGTTACGAAGAGAGACAAAACTAAGCTCAAGAACTCCATTGTTTCGAACAAAGCTTAGTTCACCGACGGGGAAGAATTTGCATAGCTAGCTAGCTTTAAGAAGTACAGGGGTGTTATTATTAGTTTAAATAGAAAATTCTTACTAGAAAATTCGCACTTTGACTAGCTGCTGATAATAAGGTACTTGTTTATGAATTGGACTCACATGCCTCTTACAGAAAATTCAAGAGTAAGAATTCGGTGACACATACAGATCTGTTTTTTGTGTCTTAGTGCTGGGGGGCTTGCGGTGAATATTGATGTGATGATCTCATCTCGATCCATATCTAATAAATGCTTGGTCTGGGCCAGACTGGATCAAGACACACTAGCGAGGACCCGAAAATCTGTGGGGCCATGGCCATCGGAAGGCTTGGTTTGGACTCATTGGTTGACATTTTTTTTAGCTCAAGCTTAGTTTGGAATTGCAATCATTAGCCAATATTTTTTTTTTCTTTTTTTATTTATAATTTTGTTTTTATATGATTTTTTCCACCAAAATTAGTGTTTTTTTTTTTTTTTGTTTTTTCCAATGAAATCCATCAAAAGGAAAGGAAGAAAAAAATTTCACATTTAATTTTTGTTATCTGTTTGGTATGAGCATTTTATTCACATTCATAAAAAATTTAATTTCCTTTTTTTTGGTTTAATAATTTTTAAGTATATTAATCACATAGTGATGACAAATTATCCTATGAAAACTCGCTTTCACTACAATTCTAATGAGTTCCCTTGATTAAGTCATTTCTTGTGAGTTGCCAGTTCATTCTTTAACAGGGATGCAATCACCCCCCGGGCTTCTCCCATTACATGGGAGCTTACCCGCTCATGTTTTTCTTTTTTTATTTATTATTTTTTAAATTTCTACTTTATAATTTTTAATTATAAAATATAGCAGCAAAAACGTTACCAAATAAAAAAGCAAAAACACGAGAAGGAACAAATTCTAAGAGATCTGATTGGAAACGTTGCAAGGAAATCAGCGATAGCTCTTCTTAGGTGCATTTCCAAACCAATACGCTAATACGCTCATATGTAGGAGTTGGCACAAGCAGGAAACAATTTATCACTCGTTGACTCTGCAAAAACAAACGACATACATACATAATACATATATATATGTTACCCAATCAAATTGTTTGGAATGGCACGCAAAGGCTGAGCTTTTTGCAAAGTAATGCCAAACCATTCCTCCATGTCCAATTCCTCAGCTTCAATTCCACCTTCAAGCTTCCAATCAAAACAGTTAACGAGGGAGCCCAACATCGTGTGAACCACCCTCATCGCCAGAGGTAACCCCGGGCAAATTCTTCGCCTCGCACGGAATGGAATCAGCTCAAAGTCGCGCCCTCGGACATTAATTTCAGAGTCCAAGAACCTCTCGGGCACGAACGAAGTCGGGTTTGGCCACGTGTCCGGGTCCCTTCCCATAGCCCAAGCATTGACGAGAACCTGTGCGCCCTTAGGGACTGTGAAGCTGCAGCCATTGATGACTTCAACGTCTATCTCAACCTTGCGAGGGATTAGGAATGGAACCAGTGGGTGAATCCTGAAGTTCTCTTTCACGATTGCTCGCAAGTAAGACAGGCGGGCGATGTCTGATTCTTCTACTTGTTTCCCTCTTCCGATAGTTCGTTCGAGATTGGATTTGGCCTTGTTTAAGGTCTCTGGATTGCGAAGTAGCTCCGCCATTGCCGACTCTACCGTGCTTGATGTTGTATCTGTCCCCGCAGCGAATAGATCCTATAAATTATAATTGGGTGTAAGATCCACATGTATAATGAAAGAGCAATGTTAAGTGCAAGCGTCATACATATATAAACTCATGCATGTGTCAGTTTAGTGATTGAATAAATTACTTATTAATGGTTTGATCACCCACCAAAACTATATAAAATGTTTGCTTTAAATTCAGTGACCGATCATAAAATACGTGTGGGTTCTACCTCTCAAGTGCAAGAGGGCAGTCGCAGTTTTAACTCAGTGAGTCTGAGGTCGAATTCATAAGGAGTCTATGTTATTCAGTTTCTAGGTTATAAAGGGGATTCAAAATTTAATGACAAGCAAGTCTGAAATTCAATTTAAACTAACTCCTAGGGTTTTGCAAAATTAAAATTCAAATTAAAGCAATCAAACTAACACTACTAAAGGGATTCCACAATTAAAAGTTTTGTTTTAGGTTCCAAACGAATTAAATATAAATTCAAAGAGTTCAACTGAATTTTCAGAATGCTACTCTAAATTTCAAAGCAAACTACTTAAAGCAAAAATCAAATTAAATTGCGAACTCAATATGAAAAAGGGTTCTTGATTCAACTTTCAAATTTGGATAGTTCACTCCTTCACCATGGGATGTTTTAGGTTCAATTCTAAATTAGGGTTTAGTTCGAAAACTATTGAGAAGGTTTTAAAGAAAAGTCAATACCACTGATTTTAAACGAATATGATTAAGAACTTTTGTTTTTGAAGGCTTTTCAAACAAACGAAATTATAAAAGAACTCAAAATCCTATTTTAAATCTGTCCCAAAATTATTTAAGCAATTATAGTCGAAAACCCATATTAGTGATTTCAACGAATATGGTTAAGGATTTTCGTTTTCGAATGTTTTCGAAACAAGTTAAAATAGGTTTAAGTTAGTAGATCTTTACGCATGAGGTTTAGCAACCCATGCGAAGAGTCTACAAACATCCCATAGTGTTTTCGTGAACTATCCTTCCTTGATTTGTTGAATCAAGAACTAGCATTTTACGCTAGCATTATTTTAAACAAAATGAAAGCAATAAACATGCACGTAATTAATCGATCTATTAATTGAAACAAACAAAACATATTATTAAGGAACGAAACGAAATCAAACTTACATGGAAAATTGTTCTGAAAGAAAATAATGAATAACTACTGCAACAATGAATAATCCAGTATCGAACATCTCCATAAACAACGCGAGTAATTGAAAACTCCCTAAAAAACTATTCTAAAACTCTCAAAGTATCTGAAAAATATGAAAAAGAAGTTTCTCTAGTTCGGTCGTTTACAAGGTTTATAAAAGGGTTGTAAAGAAACCCTAAAAGGTGAGAATTAATCCTGTGCATGCTCGACTACTGTGGTTCGGACTGTCTGGAAGGGGGTTTGGACCATAGAATGGTCATCTCCACAATTTCGGCCAAACAAGCTAACTGTGGTCCGGACCATTTGGGTGGGGGTCTGGACCACAAATGGTCCGGACCACAGAACCTTGATTCCCCAAATTCTGCTTGAAGTCGTCTCTTTCTTCTGACAGCTTTCTATCCTCAACTTCCAACGCAATTTTGATCTCGAAGACGATTGATTCAGGCTTCTGCTAAAACACGAAAGTTGTAGCTCTTCTTCTTTCCAACCTAAGAAGAATTAGGTCAATCAGAGTTGTGAGTGAAAAGATAAGGTCAAAATACGGACAGGTGTCAAGTTGGAACTTCAGCTGCACACCACTTTAACCATCTTGAACTTCAGATCGTCTCCTTCTCCTTGGCAGCCATGGTAACAGATTCTATTCCTTGGGATAGCACTTGGGACATTGAGGAAGTCTTGGAAGTCATTGGACATGTCGACCTTTTTGTCTTCAAGTTGTTTTCTCCATGTGTGCCAAGTGTTTGGCGAAATGCCCCAAAAGACACCAAAGCATGTTCTTGTACTTTCTTACTCCGACTTGCTTTGGCTCTTCCTCACTTGCACTCTTAGTGTTATTTCAAGCTAAAACACCAAATTATATCACCTGAAACACACCAATAACAAGAGTGCATAGAAATGAGATAATTAAGCTAAAACCTCACTAATTACAAGCACAATTGCATAATTAGCATGCTCAATAGATATAAAATTATTCAATAATGCATACTAATCATTCAATTAATTAAATTCTTTAAACAGTATTCCAACTTTTATGAGTAATTCTCATGCAGATTTGGAGTAATGGTTCAGTTCATCCTATACATTTCTAGTGATGGACCTGGAAATGTGAATTTGTTTCAAAAGCAAGTAATTATTAGAGTATCAATGTGTTCAACTCAAAATGAATTAGTAATTGGTGAAAGAATTTATCTGTTGTGACTTGTGAGATATATCTCACATCGCATACTATTTTCACTCACATGCAGTGATGAGTCAGTAAACTGGTATCCTCCAAGAGTCCGATCCAAACCTAGAAAACTGTCTAAAACATCGATGTGGTGGCTGCCAAAGAGTCTCTGATATTTAAGTTAACAAGAGAACTGACATAGTATTTTGATAAAGTTTCAGTAAGATTAGAGTGTGTGTACCGTGTATTTAAGAAAATGGTGTATTTATAGAAGTGTGAGACCTGTATGGGTATAATGCATATGAGCCTTACACAATTATACTTTCCCTCTAATTACATTACGTCACAAGTATCGTAGATCCTAAAGTTGATTCCTTTAATTAGTTATCAAACCGCTGAAGTAGCAGACAACACTTTCATAGGCGAGAATCATAGAATATGCTAGAATACAATTACACATGTGATTGTGACGTAATCAATTTTATTTTTAATGCAATGGTCGTTCGACCCAACCAATGTTCATGTTGTTCGGTCAGCTCGGGTCCCAATCGTGGTCGCTCAGATAAACCTATTCAGTTCAGTGTACCCTATCAAATGCCTCCGATTCCCTTGGTCACCAAAGAGGGCCGAGTGGAATCTAATAGTTACCTTATTACTTGTTCTACTTTCGGTCAAGCATAAGCCATCAGATGCCTTCAGTTTGGTCGTTCAAATGAGAAGACCAAAGGAATCTGACGGTTAGATTGTCCTTGAAAATATGTGCACATTTAATGTGTGGCTGGCATGCGTGCGATTATTGGAAGGACGAGACACTCCCACTACCTCGCCATGTATTGTGTATGTATCAACCACGGTGTCAAATGTGTCAATATGCTATTTTCAGGCCATTGGATCAACTTTTCCTACCTAAATCTTGGTCGCCAATTTTGAAAAAAATTGGCTATAGGAGATCGACTAGTTTATCTTTACGTGAAATCATTCCTCACTCCTCAATTGTTGCTACTGCACTTGAAGCTGCTTTACTGTTCTTGTTTCTTCTTCTGAAATCTCACATCGCTCTTAATTGATAAGGATTTTGCTGTTTTCCTCTAGTTTTTTCTCTCTTCTCGTTTTTCTATTTGTATGTTCTAATTGTTGAGTCGGAGTGTTTATTTTTACAAAAATAACAGTAGACTCTCAAATCCCTTAGGGTTTGTAGAAAACCCTAAGTATATATCAAATCCATAGTTGGTGGCTTAATTTTTCTGTCGTATATCTGTCGTGTGTCTTAGTTAATCTCATCTGTCATCATGGGTGACCCGGAAAGAGTCCATCTCGTCAGCGAATCTGATGAGGACAGGTTGGTTTTCTATTGACACAGGGCTCCTAATGCTCCCTGTACCAGCGGCTACCGAGCAGGCGATACTGGGTGTATCGTCGATGCATTCGAGCCCAACGTCGGAGAGAATCGCCACCGTATCACCATGACTGGCGATGATGACGTCCTATTCGAGGCAGAGGGCATCTGATCCACGATTACCTCAAAGAGAATCTTGAAATTAATTTTCGATTTTCAACTTCCGTCTAACCTCACGCTTTGAGTTCTGGGGGAAAATGACTCTGCCTATTCACCAAGGCTCGACGAAATTGTGGTGTATGAAGCCAATTTGCTAGGTGACCTTGGACCGTGGTTCGTTTGAGAAATACTCTCTCGTCTTAGTCTCTCGGTGGGCCAGATCACACCAAATAGATGGCGAATCCTAATCGGTTGCGCAGTGCTCTGGGTGGCTGCTACTGGGCACAACTTGACACCAAACGAGTTTCTACATTTTTATAAAATAATAGAGAGGGGCTTGAGTTGGTGGTATTTCTTAGCAAGAAAGCAAGAATACAACTTTGTCACCCACATGCTCACGTCGCACAAGGGGTGGAAGGAAAAGTATTTTTTCATTCGGGGGTCGACTTGGGAATTCCAAATTTTGGAGACTGACGAGGAAAAGAAAATTCAGGTCCTTCAGGTCTGGGGTCAGCCAACTTTAAAGGGTATGTCTAGGCTTATCTTTTTAAAATTTGTCAAATTCCTTTAGGTCTTAGGTTTCTAACCTCCTTCTCTTTTTAAATCTGTTCAGCTCGAAAGCCTCCTACTTTAACCCCTGAGCAAAAGAATCTTCTTAGCAAAGTGAAGAAACATCAACTTCAGGAGGTCAAATATTTAATAATAGTAGAGAATTTGGTCTTCTATCTGCTTAATCCTGAACTAACCACTGAAGCCTTGGTAGCTGAATGTGAGCGGAATGAGTTTTCAAATTGTAATTTATAAAATCTTATACTTCAATTTTTCTAACTCCTTCTGTTTTTTCTTCAACAGATAACACCGTTCTCAAGAGGAACAAACGGGTGGAGGATCAACCAAACCGAGCAGGGAGGCAGACCAAGCCAGAAGAAATGTTCGATATTGTTTATTTGGACAGGGTAGACAAGAAGTCTGCCCCTAAAAAACCTTCGAGGGAATTGGTCTCCAAAAAGGTAAAGACCTGAAGTCCCAAACTCCAACCTCGGGTCCACAGAAGAAGACCTCCGATGCTTCACAACCAAAGGAGTGGGTTCAATCGCCATCCTCCTCGCCGAAGGCCACTGCTTCTAGGTCCAATTTGCAAGTCGGAGCATTTTCTCGCTTGTCCCTCCTTGGCAGCTCTGAGGCAGCGTGGTAGAAGTTGCTAGCCACAGTTGCACGTGAGGATATGTCACCTTTCAGGAGCTTGCAAAGCATTGAAATGGTTTACGACATGAACCACGACCTATTCAGGGTATGTCTACATATTTAATTCTGTTCAATTTTTGTTCTCTGTTTTTTTCCATTCTTTTTTTTTTCTTTCTGTTTTTATTGAAGCTATTTTTGCTATGTTTTTTATCTCATGGTTAGGTCCTATGCCATGTTTACACGGCTGGCGAACACGAAGAAAGTTTTGCTTACCAAGAGGAAGATAAGAGAGCAAACACTTACGGATCTCGAGGCAACCAAAGACAATGCTACAATTGTTTATACTGAAAAAGAGGAAGTCCTCAAGCATGAACAAAAAACAATCAAAAAGAATAAAGCCCTAAAGGCTAAACGGGCAGGCTTGTAGAAGTAACTTGAGGCAGAGAAGGCATTGAGGCTACAACCGAGTAGAGAGTTGAGGAGCTCACTGAAAAGCTTCGTAACGCAGAGGACACAGCCATAGCAAATTTCAAGGGCACGAATGATTTCCAGGCCTTGCTTATGCCCGTGTTTCAGCAAGGTTTCAAGCACGCCAAAGAAAATTTTACTTACTTGGAGCTATCTTCCATTAAGCTTGGGCGTGCAGCTACTAAGCAAGAACAAAATAAGGAGCCTGAGGATGGCGGATAGCCAATCAATATCAAAGAGCATTCTGAAGGCATTGAGTAAACTAAGAAGACCACAGAAGGGATTAATGTTCAGACTGAAGATGTGGTTGGTTCTCCAGTGAACGCTAATATTGAAGATGTTGAGAGCAGTGCTTAGAATGTCATTTAAACACCTCCTTTTGGCTCTTTTTCTTTTTCACTTAATGGTGTTAATTAATGTATCTTTTTTTTTCTTTTTCTATTTTTTTTAATGTTTGAATAAGCCATGTACTCTTTTTTCTTTTATGAAATGTGAACTAAGGTTAATGATTTCCTATTGATGAACTTATATATGAACTTATATTCTTCTTATTCGTTTTTCTCATTTTTGTTTATGTTACTTGTTAATGAATTTATTTTCGCATATTGCTCCTTTGTATTGAGCAACCCTTGTTTTGCCTTTGGCTTCATTAGCTATCTTTACTCCGCTCGGCCACATCAGCCGAGCAGGATCTTTGCTCTTCTCGGTCACGTGAACTGAGTAGGAATCCTTACCGTTTCTTGGCAGTTGGTCTCATGAGTCATTCTTGCATTGTACGGCCATGTGAGTTGAGCAAGATCTTCACTTTGCTCGGTCACGTGAACCGAGTAGAGATCCTTGTCATTTTTTCACAATTGGCCTCGTGAGCCATCTTCGCACTGCTCAGCCACGTGAGCTGAGTAAGATCTTTGCGCTGCTCGATCACGTGAGCTCAGCTCACGTGAGCCGAGTAGGAATTCCTGTCATTTTCTGCAATTGGTCTCGTGAGCCATCTTTGCACTGCTCAGCCACATGAGCCGAGCAGGATCTTCGCTCTGTTAGGTCACTTTGCTCGGTTCACGTGAATCGAGTAGGGATCCTTGCAATTTTCTGGCAATTGGCCTTATAAGCCATGTTCACACTGTCCGGTCACGTAAGTCGAGCAGGATCTTTGTGCTGCTCGATCATGTGAACCCAATAAGAAACTCTGCTATTTTCTGGTAATTGGTCTCGTGAGCCATCTTCACGCTGCTCGGCCACGTGGGCCACTGCAGGATCCCTCGTAAGGTCGAATCATTCACCATAGTAGAGGCATTCATCATAGTAGAATTATTCTCCGTAGAAGCCTGCTAAAATGCAGCATTTTATTGACAACTGAATAAAATTACAAAGATAATTTCTCATGCATAATATTTCCTTAGATGCTCCACATGCTATAGGTGAGGTAACTCATTACTCCTGAGTGCCTTGAGCCTGTAAGTTCATTTTTGAGTAGAATCCAGCACCTCATATGGTCCTTTCTAATTTGGCCGAAGTTTTACTTCCTGTGAATTCCTCGTGGACTGGTTCATTTTTTTAGTACTAATTCTCCATAACAGAATTCTCTTGGTCGAGATCTGAAATTGTGGTACTACCACATCTTTCGTTGATAAGAGGCCTTTTTAATAGCAACTTGTAATCACCTTCCTTCTAGCAGATTGATTTCCTCGTTTATCATTTTAGTTAAAATTTGATCTTCAATCGTCGATCGTGTTCTCTCTTCAACTGGTGTCATGAATTGGGAAGTTTGTCAACTTAAAGAATTGGTAAACATCTTTACATATTTTCGTGTATGCGCATACATGTACAAATTATAATGACTTTGTGTATGAAATTTGATCTATATCCTTTTGAATTTTGATGGTTCCATGGTTGATTTTAGGTTTTATGCGCTGCAATTGCCCATTATTTGTTACGATTATGGAGTGCAAAGTTAATCGAATTTTTCAGATTATCGATGGCTTGGTTAGAATTGTAATTCCTTTGTTACTTATTTGTAGGAGGTGGAACACTTCGAGATTCGGGAAGCTCTATGATATAAGCCTCTAAAATTTGTGATTTTTATTTATTTTTAATTCTTCATCTATACTGACTAGGGCTTGGACATATCGCGAGTATGTATTCTTCGCCCTTCATCTCCATCTCCATGTTTGATTTTCTCTCCTTTATCCAATTTTCTCTTGTTACTCTTGTCACTCTGTTCTCTTCCATGAACTACTGGGAAGTGATGAGAGAAACAATCAATTAAATGGCAAGTTAAAAAAAAAAAAAACTGATGGGAGGTTATTGGGAGTTTAAAAGGGCATAGTTGTCAATTTGAGATTCATGTCGTGAATTGAAATCTTAGATTTGAGGATTTTAAATCCTAAAATTCTGTATAAAATGAGAAAATGATAAGAAAATAATGTTTGTATATTAAAAATATAAATGATTGAAAACTAATAATTTAATATGAACATGACGTCTAAATGAAAATAAACATGCCTTATGATTTCAACGAAAAATGCTTAAATCATGTTTAATAGGGGCAAAGACGATGTTTATTTAGGGACTTCGATGAAAAGTAAAAAAAATTTAGGAAAGTTAACTCTTAGTCATGTGTACTGTATGGACAAATCTCAGCTACATTAAAGTAAAATTTAAAAGTTTGAGAGGATGTCACCCCCTTGTACGTCCACTCATCTATGGGTAGATATGTGAGTCCGAATTTAAATTTACGAAGATTTGGAGATACAGTATTTTAGTCACTTATGAAATCTTCATAAAATATGGGATATTGAAAGATGATAATGACATGTGTGAAGACGATTTGTAAATATTGTAGAATTCTTGGTCCATTATAAGCCTCTCTAACTTCATTTTTTTAAAATTAAAAAAAAAAGATTTTTTGCAAAGTGGGTCAAATTTGAATATAGGTCCACTTTCATATTTTCTGAATCAAATAGATTTTATGTGAATTGAATAGATTCAATCTGACTCACTACAATTTATCATTTCAATTGATTTAGAGGTAAAAAAACACCTTGACTATATGGTGTGTTGACTTGAATTACGATTTGAATTGAGGATCGTACGATTTTGACAACTATAAAAAGAGTACTTTAAAGATAAATTGTGAGTCAGTTACACATAAAAAGTGACACCAGAGGGCACTTTAAAGAGAAATTGTGAGTCAGTTACATAAATAGACACCCAATATAAGAATACTAGATTACCTGGTGGAAAAATATTTAAAAATCATCACAATTGGTGTCTCATTTTTTTGTAGCCAACTCGCAAGATTTCTTTACGGAAGTACCCTTTTAACTTCCAATAACCTCGCATTGTTTTTTTGTTTTTTAATAAATTCCCATTTAATTAATTATCTATTTCATAACTTTTTAGTGATTCATGGGAGAGAATCCAGTGATAAGGGTAAAGAAGATAAACAAAAATTAAAGGCCCTAATGAAAATTTGATAGAGACGAGAAAATCACATATGGAAAAGAGTAGACACACAGTGTGCACTTAATTTAACACGTCCGTCAAGAGGACGTTTTATAATTTGGTTTGCTATGCAATTACTAATGGTTACAGTACTCCTCCAAGGGTTTTTTTTTTTTTTTCTTTAGGTTTTATTTTTTATTTTTTATGTGGTGTGTGGCCCATGGAAGGATTCTTATCATTGACAATCTTTTTATTAGGCGAGTGTTGGTGAATTGTTGGTGCTTGTGCAAAGAGAATGGGGAATCTATCAATCATCTTTTTATTTATTACTCTTGGTCAAAGCAGTTGTGGGAGTTACTTTTATCATGTTTTGTTATGTCATGGACTTTTCTTAGGGAAGTAAATCAGGCTTTAGAAAATTGGCGGAGTACTCGCGCTGATAAAAAGAGAAGAAAGGGCTGGAGATTGGTTCCATTTTGCTTAATTTGATTGGTTTGAGGGAAAGGAATAGAAGAATTTTCAGGATAAGGAAGTTCCGATGTATAGAGTGAAGAGTAGTTTCTTTCAGTTTCAGTTTCATGTAGGTGGTTTTTGTGTGGGTGTGGATGTGGGTGTTTTTTTCTTTTTCTTTTTTTTGGGGGGTTTCTAAATTTGCATTCTTTTTTGTCATTTATAGAAATGGAGTTATGAAGTGGTGGCTTTTTATGTCTCCTGTAATTGGGCAATATCACTTCATACTTTTATAGAATTTGTTTATTTATCATTTTTTTTCTAGGTGCCCTGACCATATATTTCTAGTTATGGCCTTATTTCTTGCTATAAACATATATTGATGGTGTTTCACTAAACGTCTCCTCTAATTGATGATAGTTGCGATATTGTTATTCTTTTTCTTAATTGCGATACTTTTGTTCTTTTTCTTAGTTTCCCCTTTTGTCTTGTATTCTTTTTCTATTCATCTTTTTGACTTCGTCCCAATAATGACGTAAAACAAATTTTTTGCGCACGCTAATAAGTACTTACTTGTTTTTGGTCTTGACAATTCATTACAGTGAGTGTATGTGCAGGAGTTCTACACACAATATTGTTTCATAGGGCTTTAGGGCTTGTTCGAACCAAAGATGTTGATTTAAAACTTTTTTAAATTACATATACAAGTGCTTTGTTAGCTGTTACGATCTGCAGATATTCTCCTTAGTTGATGCATATCAATTTCTCGTGATTATGTAGTAGAATAAGAAAATGATTTTTTTTTTCCTTTCTTTCTTCCACAGAGGATTTCCTTATTTCTAGGTAATCTAAGAAGTTCGCTAGAATATTCTTGTTTTTACATGGAATATCTAGTGAAATTCATCATTTTTTGGATTTATTTGTGTTGGGCAAAATAATACTTCGACGTACGGAGTGCCGAACAAGTATAGTCAAGGTGCCACGTGACCCAATGCCGAGCATATCTGTGTGATTCACGTAGTCATTCACCGAGCACATTGAAGCGTGACACGTGGCGTTCCGCCGAACAGTTTATTGATGACACGAGAGTTCCACGTGAGTGTTATACACGGACACGTATCTTTGGGTTAATATTCCAAGGGATACCCTGATTCTCATATCTATGGATAACATGTTGTTACGTGGCTGTAGCCGAAAACCTCAGTAGCCAATTTGTTCGACCCATTGATTGGCAGCTAGTAAATGTTGTGCCTGGGACCCACAGCCTTAATGAGGGATCATAACCATAAATGCACCGTATTTATTACTGAACTAGGTATTTATCTTTGAGGGAGTAACTAGCTCAGTTCACTTCGTTTTAAGTAGTTGACAGATGTGACAGGTAAACAGTTTGACCACGAAATTCCGGCTATATTGCCGTGTTTAATTACCAGAAGCATTGAATGAAAGGTATGAAGTATTTAATGAAAGATATGAGGCATTAAATGAGCGGTGAAAGACATTTAAAGCAAGGAAGGAAAAGAGGTGTACGGAAGCTTGGATGCAGTCAAATCACAGGTATTGTCTTATTTATTATTTACATTACTATAAATAGGAGATTCCACTGGACGATGAAGATAAGCTGACTATTGCCAACTTCTATTGCTCATTTCTTCTCTGAAAAAACTTTTTTCTTTGAGCTACTTGCTGACTTAAGTATCAGAGGGTTTTCCGGCCAGAGACCTCCACTCTGACCGTAACCTTTCTTTTGTCTTTGTTCGGCAGGTTGTCAATTACATTTCCGGTTAGCATAGTCAACAGTTCCGGCGATAAATTTTGTTGCCGAACAATTTGGTTAGAGGGATTGGTCGTGGAGTTGGATGGGAATCAATTACCAGACTTTTCGTAGATCTGCAGCTTGCCTGTGCAACTCTGAATGGGTGACCAGCACCTTACATGTGCAACTCTGAATGGGTGACTGGGTGACCAGCACCTTACATGTGCAACTCTGAATGGGTGACCAGCTTCACGGGGAAATTACCATTCCCAATTCCTGATTTAGGGTTGCTACCATTACTGGCATCAGAATTAGGTCGCCTCTATATTTAATACCGTCGTTCTTACGTACATTATTGGCCGCTCAGGATGGATAGCAGGTATTGGAGGTGCTGCCATCAGAATTAGGTTGCCACCATCTTTATTGGTTAGACCTCTAATTTTCGCATCGAAACTGGCTGCAGTCCTCATTAAATTGAATTTATATCTTGAACCCATAACTTGCTGCTGTCCATGTGCAAAGAGTTTGAAATGGAAAATGGTGTCACTGATTTGTTTTGGACAGTCTCACTCTGTTCGTTTGGACCATTATAGCGCATGGCAAGGCTGTCTCAAGCATAAAACACGGGAGACACACATATTTAACTGTCTTTCGATGTAATTTCACTCCGTCTTTGGGAGTTATTGACATTCACACACACACACATTGTATCTTTATCGTTTAATTTTGGAAGTTATTGCATAGGTGCAATGTGGTGACTTGGAACTTGAAAAGATAATAGATGAGAAGATTGATCAGTTCATTGAGAGGGTTGAGAAACACCCAAACAAAGAAAATCAGGTTCGTTCTATATCAATGGCTTTAAGTTAGCAAATAATTAAGGTTAGGGATGATGTACTTAGAAAAAAGTTCATTTGGTAATTGGATGACTTTTGACTTTATAATGTATTATGTACTAATTTATGCATCTCTTTTCCTCATATGTGTGAACATGGCAAATGCTATGGGCAGTTGCGCTGCTATCCAATCTTTAGAGTTTGTGATTGTTTACACAATCTTCTGTTCTAATCTTATTTCTTAGTTAAGGTTTAGCCCCCATCATGTTTATTTTTAGCATATAACTACTAAATTTGAGAATGATATATCTTATCAAAATTATTAAATAAACAAATAGCGAATTAAATCGAAACTTGAATAGTAAGATTCAGCATAAGAAAATGATAGAAGTATAATACTCATATATCAAAAATATACAAGATATTGAATAATTATACATTATTGTGTTTGAAAACTAATAATTTAGTGTGACCGTAAATGGGATTATAAAGATTTCAGAGATAATATTCTAGTCACCTACGTAGTTTTCATAAAATATGTATACCAAAAGTTTAAAACCACCTATGTCGTGATGCTTTGTAAGTATTGCAATATTTGCAATAGTTTACGAGTTTTCCTAATTTTTTTTTATATATAGTTTATTTTTATTTTTTGAAGAAAAAAAAGATACTGTTGCGTTCCAAGTATGAAGACTTGCCCCAAATCAAGGTTTAGTTCCATGCTTCATGAATCACAAGAATAATAAGATTCTCTATGAATCGGGTAGATACAATGTCGATTCACTACAAGTTATTATTTCATTCGATTTGAAGGTATGCACATGGTGTATTAACTCCAACCGTGAGATTCATGTTGTGAATCATACAATTTTAACAATTATGTGGGTGTTTGGTTTACCAATCTTCACCAAAAGTTACAAAAAATTATTAACTTCTTCTAATTAAATTTCGTCACTTGTTATTTTTACACCAATTTTTTCAATTTTTTTTTTTTTTTTGGTCTCACCCCCTGTGGTTTTTAGCAATATTAAAATTTTTCCTTACAGAAAAATAAAAAATTCATTTGTTTTTATAACTACTTCCACTAATGGACTTCCTAATGGTGCAGAAATGTCTATCTTTCTAGGAAGTGAAAAACAAGCAGGCATGGTTCACCAAAGCCGAGCGCTTATCCTGGGAGCAGTGGTATATAAATTTGAATGTGGTGCAACAACCGAAAACACAGTCTGGCAAATTAATCTCATCACTCCAAAGTACTCGTAGATCCGGGAGGTATACTATTTTTTTGTGCACTACTTTATGTTTTTCATCTATAAAAAATGTACTTCCCCCATTTCTTGAATGATGGCAGAGGAGAGAAGTATTCGTCGACCAGCACTACAAATATCACTTCGCGAGGTCTTGTTTCAGATAATAAATTTGTGAATGAGAAAAAGGATCACATCCCCCCTCATACCGACTCGTGAAGGTGTTTCCTTCCCCTGTGAAGTCACTCTCTCAAGGTGAGGCCACCTTATCGGGATGCTGATGTGTTTCCTTGTCTCTTTAAATATCACAGGCTTATTCTATTTCTCGCTTTTTATTGTTTTTAATCTATTTTTATGCATCAACATGGTTTTGCTGTGAATTGCTGACTTTGGATCTATTTATGAAAAAGAAAACATTGCTTCCTTTGAGTTAATGATCCATATTAAGGGTTCTTTTTATTGTTTTTAATCTATTTTCATGCATTGGCATGGCTTTGTAGTGAATTGAACTTGACCCCTTTACGGAAAAGAAAACATAATTTTGAGTTCCTGGCCCTTCTTTCTCTATTTTTTTTTTTTTTAATCGAAAGCTGCTTTTTCAGCGTTATTTTGGAGATATGTTGATTCTGCTTGGCGGCACCACTTTTCTACAAATTCAACAGTTTGCAATGCAGTTATTGATGCTACGTGTAATTCATTGAGAATATGAGATAAGGGGTGTAGGGTTGCTTGCAGGGGCAGAGCCAGAATTTTTGCCTAGGGGGTATCGGGCGCCAGGGGACACCGGGCGCCAAGGGGGGCACCGAACACTCAAGAAAAAATAACAATTGACTTATTTTTCAATTAAGAGTAGGAGGAAAACGATGTTATTTTTAGAGAGAAAATAAATTATTCTTGAGTATTAACTAGTGAATATATTTCTCACAGTTAGTTAGAGATATCTCTTATTACAAAAAATATAATTATTATTAAATTTTATTATCTATAGAATTTATTATGTTATATGCTAAATTTACTGATAGTATAAACAAAAATATACAATAATGTATTAAAAGATACACTTTATTTCAGAAAAAATACCAAGTTTGATTCTTTTAAACTTCTTATATGTTAAAGAAATTTGAGTTAACTTTAAATTTTTAATAAAATCAAAATATCTTAATTTTTAATTAATTTAATTTTTAAATAAAATTAAAATAATAAAAAAAATATTTTAATAATTTTATCTAAAAAATTGAGGGGATCACTTGCCCCCTTACCCCAACGTATCTCCGCCCGTGGTTGCTTGTATGTGACGCATGAATTATAGGATTGAAGAAACTCGTACTCAAAGCCAACATTTTGGGCTAGTGTGCTTGTGTTATCGCTAATTCGGAATTTGGAGGTTACAGGGTTATTGGGATGAGGGTTACATTTGAAACCTAATTTTCTGTGCAAGTCATAATGGATCTCTTCAAGCTAGAAAGGTAAAAAATGTAAGACAACTGAGTCAGTCTAAATTTTATGCAGTCTGTGAGACAATTGATCTCCTTGAGCATGGCACTTTTGTTGACGAATGCCATTGACACATTGTTTTGTTCGAAATCTTCAGTGAGTATTACTTATGGTAATCATACTATACTGCACTACTTACACTAATTTATTTTACCTTTAATTGCTCAATTAAAAATCTTCCTGTTGTGGTTGCTTGAAATGTATGAATGTTGGAAAATAATTAATTGTGGACCAAATATGTTATTTATGTATTATAGACTATCATAAAAATTAAGCCCATTTAAAGTGGTCTGTTAAGGTTTTAAGGTTTTGAGTCTTATAACATCTCAATTTTGTATGGGCCTTTAATGTGTAGATACCTAAGCCCATATTTCTATTTTATGATGGGCCGAATAGAAGTAGGGTTTCTACAGTTATTATAAATAGGTTATGGTCCCCAGGTTATACGTAAGAGTTTTTCTAAACGATCTGACATCCCATCATCAGAAAGAATTAGGAAGAGAAACCTACGTATTGGCTTGGAAGATCAAGAACCACAAAATTACATCAATGGATTCAGGTATGCTTCCGCATTAATTTATTTTCTTGATAATTCAATGTGAAATTAAATTCTACAAGTGGTATTAGAGCCTACGCATATTGAATCATTGAGGATTAAAATTTTATTAAACTTTGGTTTCAATTGGCGTATATTTTGATCTGTTCGCACACATATATTTTGATCTTCTTTTATGTAAATCATATGCATATATATGTATATAACTTCGGATTTCGATTTGCGAAACTAGGAATCAATCGGGTTATTCTTTGGTTTGCTTTAATTTTTCTGGCGAACAAAATTTTTGATCAATGATCCTGTATCTGCTACTTTTCCGTCCGCGGTCAAATCTTTTATTGGGGATGTCCAGCTGAGGCAAGGCCTTATAGGCCACATGAAAATAAATTGGACTCCAAAACAGTGAACAGTTACTTTATTGGTTACTCTGAGCGATCAAGGGGCTACAAATTTTATGATCCCATACTTAGGTCAATTTTTGATATGGGAACTGCAACATTTTTTGAGGATGTTGATTTTGGGGGGAGAAATAAGGTTAAAGACATTGCCTTTGAGGAGGAATCGATTTCGATTCCTACTATCCTTTATGATAATGTGCAGGCTTCTATACCTGTCATTGATCAAGAAGAAAATCAGGAACCTCAACAAGACAATGTTGAACAACCCCCCATCCACAATGAGGTAATTATTCCAGAAGAACAAAATCAACAACTTCAAGAACTAAGGAGATCCACGAGAGAAAGGAGAAGTGCTATTCCAGATGATTATGTAGTATTTCTTCAAGAACGTGAGGAAGATATTGGAATGGTGGAAGATGATCCAATCAACTTTCATCAGGCCATGCAGGGTTCTAACTCTCAACAGTGGATTGATGCCATGAATGAGGAGTATAAGTCTATACAAGACAATAAAGTTTAGGATCTTATCCCATTACCAGAAGGTGTGAAACCCATTGGTTGTAAATGGATATTTAAAACCAAAAGGGATTCGAATGGTAATATGGATAGATATAAGGCTCATCTTGTAGCAAAAGGCTTTACCCAGAAGGAGGGCATTGACTTCAAAGAGAGACTTTCTCTCCGGTTTCTACGAAAGACTTTTTCAGAACCATTATGGCGCTTGTTGCACATTTTGATCTTGAGTTACATCAGATGGATGTTAAGACGGTGTTTCTTAATGGTGACATTAATGAAACGATCTATATGGTGTAACCGGAAAACTTTGTGTCGGGAGACTCAAAGAATATGGTTTGCCAATTAAAGAAATCCATCTATGGACTCAAACAAGTTTCCCGTCAGTGGTACTACAAATTTTACTAAGTAATTATCTCGTTCGACTTTGAGGTAAATGCTGTGGATGATTGTGTGTATCACAAGTTCAGTGGGAGTAAGTATATTTTACTGGTTTTATATGTTGATGATATATTGCTTGCCACAAATGATATAGGCATGTTGCATGAAACCAAGAGATTTCTATCAAAAAATTTTGAGATTAAAGATCTTGGTGATGCATCTTTTGTATTAGGGATTTAGATACATCGAGATCGCTCTCGAGGTATTCTTGGATTATCACAAAAGGCCTATATCGATAAGGTACTTAAAAGGTTTGGCATACAAGATTGTAAACCAAGTGACACCCCTGTCGCTAAGGGAGATAAATTTAGTCTTAATCAATGCCTTAAAAATGACCTTGAAGTTAAGGAGATGCATAAGATTCCCTACGCTTCAATTATTGGGAGTCTAATGTATGCTCAAGTTTGTACACATCCAGACATAGCATTCATTGTTGGAATGTTAGGCAGATATTTAAGCAATCCTGAGATGGATCATTGGAAAGCAGCCAAACGAGTTTTGAGGTACTTACAGAGAACAAAGGATTACATACTCACTTATAAGAAATCGAATCAGTTGGAGATCATTGGGTTTTCTGATTCCGATTTTGCTGGATGCCAAGATAGTAGAAGATCCACATCAGGTTACATCTACTTGCTGGCTGGAGGAGCTATATCCTGGAGGAGTGCCAAGCAGACACTCATAGCTTCTTCCACTATGGCAACAGAGTTCATAGCTTGTTATGAGGCATCTAATCATGAAATATGGCTACGGAATTTTGTCACTGGGCTGCGAATTTTGGATAGTGTTGAAAGACCATTAAAGTTATTCTGTGATAATAAGCCAGCTGTGCTATGTTCTAATGACAATAGGAGCTTTTCGAAGTCTAAACACATAGACATTAAGTTCCTAGTTGTTAAATAGATAGTTCAGAGTGGCCAGGTGTCTATAGAGCATATTGGCACAAACTCAATGATTACGGATCCGCTCACTAAAGGCTTACCACCCAAGGTCTTTCATGAGCACGTAGCTCATATGGGTGTTGTATCATTTGATGATATGTTGGTTTAATGGGAGTTTGTAGTTAGATACTTTTCAGTTGTAGACACATTTTATGGATTTTAGTTTCTACAGAATAAAGTTTATGGTTTCTTTGCACTCTGAATGTATTTATTATGATCTCACTAAAGAATAAGGTTGGACCAGTTGGAAATAGGCATGTTTAGATCACATTACATGTAATTTCATGCTACACATCTATACTTGATCTATGTCGTTGATTATATTAATATATGTGACTATTGATGGGTTTAGTTATGATACATATAACGAAAGCCGCTTTAATCCTATATTGATATAATTGATGGACCAGATTGTATAGAGATGGTTGATAATGATAGCAAATTTTGAGCTCATAAGGTTAATTTTATAATGCACAAACTAACATATCTGGTCCAAGTGGGAGATTGTTGGAAAATAATCAATTCTGGGCCAAATATGTTATTTGTGTATTATAGGCTATCATAAAGGTTAAACCCATTTAAAGTAGTCTGTTAAGATTTTAAGGTTTTGGGCCTTATAACATCTCAATTTTGTATGGACCTTTAATATGTAGATACCTAAGCCCATATTTCTGTTTTATGATGGGCCGAATAGAAGTAGGATTTCTACAGTTATTATAAATAGGTTATGGTCCCCAGGTCATACGTAAGAGTTTTTCTAATCGATCTGACATCCCATCATCAGAAAGAATTAGGAAGAGAAACCTACGTATTGGCTTAGAAGATCAAGAACTATAAAATTACATCAATGAATTCAGGTACACTTCCGCATTAATTTATTTTCCTGATGATTCAATGTGAAATTAAATTCTACAATGGAAGCTCATGATTGGGCTGTGAGTTGATAGGATGCTGTTTTATTTTAGTTCATCAGATTCTGCATTTGGAATGGACATTTGTAAGAGGACGCTTCATATACTGGACATCCTACCATGCTCAGTTGATCTTTGGTTCTCAAGATGAATTGCTTTTGCTTAAACTTATCCTGCGGTAAAAATTGGTCTCTTTCTATGTAATGGTGTCCAATGTATATTCAGTAGCTTTATAGCCCTGTATAGAGGACAGCTATTGTGATGAGCATAAGTTGGTTTTTCTGTAAAAGAATTGGTTCATGCGTACTTATTAACTTGCCTTGGCTTTCAGGCACTTTCTATTTCCTTTCTTTTGCCTGTTCATTTTCTTTTCTGTTGGGTAAGTGTAGTGAATAAATAAATATTTACATAAGTTAGAATCTTTAACCTTTAGTTGAAACATGTGTTGTGCCTCGAGATAGATCTAGGTATTCACGAGTCCATCTACTCCGCCCTAAAGTACATGCGATCTTGATAGTTCAAGAAATAAAGGCAACGTAAGAAGCTATAAAATATATACATATATATATATATATATATCGTTACAAATTTTTATAAATATAAATTATAAGACTATAAAATTTAATTTTTTTATTACATAAAATACTAAATATTAATTTTTATAATTTTATATAATTTTATACAACTTTAAACACTAATTAAAATATAAAAAAAGAGAGGTTAACCTCAATTTTGGAGCAGAGTTGTTCGGGTTATTTGGTAAAAATTCAATTGGCTACATGCATTAACATTTTTCTTTAAAAAGAGAGGTTCACGTCATTTTCGATGCCAGTTAGGAGATAATGTTGCTCGGGTCATTTGGATAAAATTTAACTGTGGAAAAACACGCCTGGATGGTGCTGCCGAAAATGATGTGAGCTCCCAATTCCAAGAACTTTGGGGCCAAGTTTGTGGCTAGTCCTGCCAAATTTGCGCAGGCAAAGGCATTTCCTGGGAAACTGTGAAGGTTCTGTGGCCATCTTCGATTACGGGATAAAAAAAAGGGCTTGGATTATTAAGTCTGTAGGGTTCGATTTTTTTTGTTTAAATTTATAAAATGATTAGAAATAAATAATTCGAATTAGATAATATATTTCTTAAAATAGAAAATAAGTAATATTATACTCTATTTCTAGATTTGCTAGATTTATTTTCTGTTAAAATTTAAAAATTTAAAATTATTTTTTACCTATATTTCATATCAAATCATATTTTTTATTTTATTTTATATTTTATCAATCAAACACTAAAACAATAATTTAACATAAAAAATTAATCTCATATATTATTTTATAATATTATCCATACTCCACCGCCCAATCCCCCCAAACAAATATAGCCTCCAGCCTTTATGGAGCCCTTGCGAGGTGATACAAACTATTAGCTGGATTGGATTCATTTGTACTTGCATGTGTGAGTAATTGTCCTGACATCCAGCAAACTTTTAGCTGGACTGCATTCATTTGTGCCTGCATGTGTGAGTGGTTGTCCTGACATCGAAACATGTTGGTGTTTGTCCCTACCACAGCTTGTTTTGGTAACTTAAAATTATTATTATTTTTTGAACTTTTTTATATGATTTAATTTATTAAAATTTGATTATTTTATTTTGATAGTTTTTTGTCATTGTTTTTATCTATAAAAAATTACAAAAGATGCTTTCAAATAAAAAATTTACGCAAATGTAATAAAAAAATTGATTATTTTAAGGAAAATTAGCTCCCTTTTTTTAAATTCATACGTGAATCTTTTTATTTTTTATGAATGAAAATAACTTGTTTAAAAGTTATTAAATAAAAAAATTAAAATTAAATTTAAAAAATAATAAAAAGTTAAGAAATTATTTTTCGATTTGAAACTAACCCTCTAAACATCTTACACGTCACTTTGTCATATATCAATTAACTGAGAATTACCTGTATCCTAAGGGCACTGAAATATAATTTAACCACTAATTAACTCAAATATAAATTTATTACAAATAATCACATTTTAAAAAATTTTTATAATAAATAAATATTTAACAAAATATGTGAAGAGTAACAAAATGTACTTCCATATAAATTGACCATAAGAACAACTAAAATGGAGAGAAATGAAAAAATAATTTTAACTATTGAGCAAATTCAGTAGTTAAAAATATGTCAAATTTAAATTCTTTAACTTTATTATTATATAAATAACACACAAAGTATAACAGTGTATATAATTAAAATTTTAATTTTAAGTACATTAAAATTCTATCTTTAATTTAAATATTTAATCTTTAAAAAAACTTAGTTAACTTTATCTAATATTAATATGTACATTATTTATTATAAATAATCACATTTTAAAAAAAATTTAAAATATTCAACAAAATATGAGAAGAATAACAGAGTATATTTTCATGTAAAGTGGTCGAAAGAACAACTAAAGTGGAGAGGAAAAGAAAAATAATCCTAATTATTAAATAAATCTAACAGTTAAAAATATGTAAAATTTAAATTCTTTAATTTCTTAATTATATAGATGACACAAATAGTGTAAATGTGTATACATTTAAAATTAAACTATTTATAATATTTATTTATTTATTTATTTTTATTTTACTACACACTTAAAAATTATCAAAAAATATTATTTTATTTTATTTTATTTTGAGCTTAATCAAAAAGGTGTGGAAGTATGGAGATTGTCAGGAGTAGGAGAGGTAGAGGAAGACCTAAGAGAGAAGCTGGAAAGAAATCATTAAACATGACCTGACCTACCTAGATTTATCGGAGGGCATGCCCCTAAACAGATCTAATTGGCGTCGACAAATCCATATAACTGACCCCACCTAGTGAGAAAATGCTTGATTTGGTTTGGATTTAATTTGGTTTTGAGCTTAATCAAAAAAAAAAAAAAAATCCATCAAAAGGATGGAGTTTTTACCTTTAAAAAAAGAAAAAAAAAAACCTTTTTTTATAAATTTTTCCTCTAACACCCCTTTTGCTTAAAAAAAAAAAAAAAAAAAACCATATTCTTTAATTCTTTCACTCCCTTCCGCTCAGCACCCCTTTTCGCCCGGCTACCCCTCCCTGCCGGCGATGATAAAAATGACATCAATAGTTATGTTTTATTGTACCAACTAATAATTATTCGTGTTTAAAGGTGTAAAAATATAATTTAATATATAAATAATTTAAATTTAAATATATAAAATAAATTTATATAAAAAATATAAAAATAACAATAAAAATAAAAATTATTAATTAAAAGAGATTAAAATATAAAAATTTATTATTTATTATAAATATTGTCATATTTTTTAAAATATTAATTTAAAATCTTTTATATAAAAAGTATCTAAAAAAATATGAGAAGAGCGAGAGAAAAAGAAAAATAATCCTGACCATTTAACAAATTCAACAATTAAAAATATCTGAAATTTAAAATTTTAAAATTTCTTATTATATAAATGATATATAATGTAAAAGTGTATATATTTAAAATTTAAGTTTTAATCATATTAAAATTAAAATTTTTATTTTTATTTTAATAAATTTTTTAAAAATTTAAAATTTAAATATATTTTTAAATAAGAAATTGAGTTGATTTTGTGTAATAAGTATCTATACAAAATATAATATATATATATATATATAAAATAATTAAGCAAAATATATATATAATATATGTATGTATAATTTTACAAAATATAATAATATATATTTAATTAAGTTTCAAATTTTAAATTTAAATGATGTGTTTTATTATATAAGTATATAATAAATAATGATGTGAAAAAATTTAAATGATCACTGAGATAAATGTTAAGTCAAGAGACGCATTTTATTATATAAATCTTTGACCATGCCTTTGAAAAATTATTTGATAATATTGCAACTCTTCCCTATTAAAAAAATAAGTGTTAGAAATGGAATCGAAGTTTTTTTGTTTGTGGTGGGGGGTTTATCTTAAATGGCGACTCATGAATTTAGATGAGTCAGGGCTAGAGTAATATGTGATGATAAAGACGTCTAACCATGGCCCGCTTAGGACACTAAAATTTACAAATTTTAACTTATTTTTTTTGTATTTTTTATCAAATTTCTTTGTATACCGTTTTCATATTACATTTTTTTATTTTTATTATATCTTTTAATTAATTTTTTTATCCACCAAACACATCCACATCTTCGTCCAATAAATAATTATAGGTAGCAACTAGAAATTTAGTGGTGAGTTAGGAGCAGATCTGAGCCAGACTGGCCTACTATAATAAATAATAATAAAGTGATTATTTTTTCCCTTTTTTTTTTTTTTGGCCTTGAAAGAAACTTTCCTGTGAATTAAAAAAAGAAAAACCGTGAAATAGAAGTAACTGCATGTTAATGAACGAGGACAAATACGAAAATCCAAAATACTTGATGAATTTAGAATAACAGAAGGTTAAGAGATCGTCCAAGTTAATTACACTGTTAAACATGGATTGGGACAGCTCTTAGAGGCTGAGCCTTCTGTAACGTGATGCCAAACCTTCTCCTCCATGTCCAAGTCCTCGGCCGCAGTTCCACCTTCAAGCTTCCAATCAAATGAGTTCACCAGCGAACCCAGTATCACCGGAATCAGCCTCGTCGCCATAGGCAACCCGGGGCAAATCCTTCGTCCCGCACCAAACGGAATCAGCTCAAAATCCCGCCCTTTCACATCCATTTCTGAATCCAAGAATCTCTCCGGCACAAACGAAGTTGGATTCTCCCATATCTTTCCGGTCTCGTCCAATAGCCCAAGCAGTTGACCAGGACTTGTGAGCCCTTGGGGACTGCTGTAGCCACAGTAGTTCCACATCGTCCTCTACCTTGCGAGGGATCAGGAATGGAACTGGCGAGTGTTTCCTGTATGTCTCTTTCACGATTGCTCTCAAGTAAGGCAAGCGCGCGACGTCTGATTCCTCTATTGTTTTCCCTTTGCCAATGGTTTGTTCGAGTTCGGCTTTGGCTCTGTTTAGAGTCTCTGGATTGTGAAGCAACTCTGCCATTGCCCACTCCACTGTGCTTGAACTCGTATCTGTCCCAGCCGCGAATAAGTCCTGGAACCGCCATGCAAATTAGCTAAAATGTGAATTAAAGATATCCAAATTAATCGCTGAGACAAAAAGGTAGCATTAAAACTCTAAGTGGGTGCAAATGCAAACCAATAACATGCGCTCGATGTGGATTCTATCAATCTCTCCGCTGTTCTCTTCGCTGACATTGAGCAAGATATCTATCACATCGTTTTCTTCTTTGGTCTTGCTCAATCTCCTCAACTCCAACCGTTGATCGATCATTCTGCCAAAAAGGTGAAGGATCTTCCCAAAATGAATCGTCATCCGACGCCTTATGCCTTGAGGATCAATCTTAGCGAGCGCAGGGAAGCAATCCACCAAGTTGGATTTACCAGCCTCGAGCATGATATTCCAAACCGTGTCCCTGAATTCTCTAGCCGAATCCCGACTTGGGTCGGCCAAATCCACCGAGAACAAGGTGTTGGACAGCGAATTCAGGGTGGTTGTGAAAGCCGCCCGGCCTATATCTACCGCGACGCCTTCTTCGCAGCACTTCCTGGCGAAGTCGACGAGGTCCTCCACCTTCCGCCGCCGGATGTGTTCGTTGGCATCGAGCCGGTTGCCCGAGAAGATGTGAGTGTTCATGATTTTCCGGAGGGTTCGCCACCGGTCGTCTGCAACAGGCAGCCAGACGACGGAGTATTTGTATTGGTGGTGGGCGTGGAGTGCGTTGGGGATGGATCTGCAGCTGGAGAAGGCGAGGTCTTGCTTTTGAAGCACTTGTTTGGCTGCGGTTGATGAAGAGATTACGACTGTGGTGACTTGGCCTAGTTTTAGACTCATGATGGGACCGTGGGTTTTGGCTAGCTCGGCCAGGGACTTGTGGGGTTTGTCCCCGAGATTGAGAAGGTTTCCGATTATGGGGAGAGGGTGAGGACCCGGTGGAAGGTCTGAACTTGTTTTGTTCCTTCTTCTTACGAGTGAAAGGAGGGCATGAAGAAAGGCCAAGGTTACGAAGAGAGACAAAACTAAGCTCAAGAACTCCATTGTTTCGAACAAAGCTTAGTTCACCGACGGGGAAGAATTTGCATAGCTAGCTAGCTTTAAGAAGTACAGGGGTGTTATTATTAGTTTAAATAGAAAATTCTTACTAGAAAATTCGCACTTTGACTAGCTGCTGATAATAAGGTACTTGTTTATGAATTGGACTCACATGCCTCTTACAGAAAATTCAAGAGTAAGAATTCGGTGACACATACAGATCTGTTTTTTGTGTCTTAGTGCTGGGGGGCTTGCGGTGAATATGATGTGATGATCTCATCTCGATCCATATCTAATAAATGCTTGGTCTGGGCCAGACTGGATCAAGACACGCTAGCGAGGACCCGAAAATCTGTGGGGCCATGGCCATCGGAAGGCTTGGTTTGGACTCATTGGTTGATATTTTTTTTAGCTCAAGCTTAGTTTGGAATTGCAACCATTAGCCAATTTTTTTTTTCTTTTTTTATTTATAATTTTGTTTTTATATGATTTTTTCCACCAAAATTAGTGTTTTTTTTTTTTTTGTTTTTTCCAATGAAATCCAGCAAAAGGAAAGGAAGAAAAAAATTTCACATTTAATTTTTGTTATCTGTTTGGTATGAGCATTTTATTCACATTCATAAAAAATTTAATTTCCTTTTTTTTGGTTTAATAATTTTTAAGTATATTAATCACATAGTGATGACAAATTATCCTATGAAAACTCGCTTTCACTACAATTCTAATGAGTTCCCTTGATTAAGTCATTTCTTGTGAGTTGCCAGTTCATTCTTTAACAGGGATGCAATCACCCCCCGGGCTTCTCCCATTACATGGGAGCTTACCCGCTCATGTTTTTCTTTTTTTATTTATTATTTTTTAAATTTCTACTTTATAATTTTTAATTATAAAATATAGCAGCAAAAACGTTACCAAATAAAAAAGCAAAAACACGAGAAGGAACAAATTCTAAGAGATCTGATTGGAAACGTTGCAAGGAAATCAGCGATAGCTCTTCTTAGGTGCATTTCCAAACCAATACGCTAATACGCTCATATGTAGGAGTTGGCACAAGCAGGAAACAATTTATCACTCGTTGACTCTGCAAAAACAAACGACATACATACATAATATATATATATATATGTTACCCAATCAAATTGTTTGGAATGGCACGCAAAGGCTGAGCTTTTTGCAAAGTAATGCCAAACCATTCCTCCATGTCCAATTCCTCAGCTTCAATTCCACCTTCAAGCTTCCAATCAAAACAGTTAACGAGGGAGCCCAACATCGTGTGAACCACCCTCATCGCCAGAGGTAACCCCGGGCAAATTCTTCGCCTCGCACGGAATGGAATCAGCTCAAAGTCGCGCCCTCGGACATTAATTTCAGAGTCCAAGAACCTCTCGGGCACGAACGAAGTCGGGTTTGGCCACGTGTCCGGGTCCCTTCCCATAGCCCAAGCATTGACGAGAACCTGTGCGCCCTTAGGGACTGTGAAGCTGCAGCCATTGATGACTTCAACGTCTATCTCAACCTTGCGAGGGATTAGGAATGGAACCAGTGGGTGAATCCTGAAGTTCTCTTTCACGATTGCTCGCAAGTAAGACAGGCGGGCGATGTCTGATTCTTCTACTTGTTTCCCTCTTCCGATAGTTCGTTCGAGATTGGATTTGGCCTTGTTTAAGGTCTCTGGATTGCGAAGTAGCTCCGCCATTGCCGACTCTACCGTGCTTGATGTTGTATCTGTCCCCGCAGCGAATAGATCCTATAAATTATAATTGGGTGTAAGATCCACATGTATAATGAAAGAGCAATGTTAAGTGCAAGCGTCATACATATATAAACTCATGCATGTGTCAGTTTAGTGATTGAATAAATTACTTATTAATGGTTTGATCACCCACCAAAACTATATAAAATGTTTGCTTTAAATTCAGTGACCGATCATAAAATACGTGTGGGTTCTACCTCTCAAGTGCAAGAGGGCAGTCGCAGTTTTAACTCAGTGAGTCTGAGGTCGAATTCATAAGGAGTCTATGTTATTCAGTTTCTAGGTTATAAAGGGGATTCAAAATTTAATGACAAGCAAGTCTGAAATTCAATTTAAACTAACTCCTAGGGTTTTGCAAAATTAAAATTCAAATTAAAGCAATCAAACTAACACTACTAAAGCGATTCCACAATTAAAAGTTTTGTTTTAGGTTCCAAACGAATTAAATATAAATTCAAAGAGTTCAACTGAATTTTCAGAATGCTACTCTAAATTTCAAAGCAAACTACTTAAAGCAAAAATCAAATTAAATTGCGAACTCAATATGAAAAAGGGTTCTTGATTCAACTTTCAAGTTTGGATAGTTCACTCCTTCACCATGGGATGTTTTAGGTTCAATTCTAAATTAGGGTTTAGTTCGAAAACTATTGAGAAGGTTTTAAAGAAAAGTCAATACCACTGATTTTAAACGAATATGATTAAGAACTTTTGTTTTTGAAGGCTTTTCAAACAAACGAAATTATAAAAGAACTCAAAATCCTATTTTAAATCTGTCCCAAAATTATTTAAGCAATTATAGTCGAAAACCCATATTAGTGATTTCAACGAATATGGTTAAGGATTTTCGTTTTCGAATGTTTTCGAAACAAGTTAAAATAGGTTTAAGTTAGTAGATCTTTACGCATGAGGTTTAGCAACCCATGCGAAGGGTCTACAAACATCCCATAGTGTTTTCGTGAACTATCCTTCCTTGATTTGTTGAATCAAGAACTAGCATTTTACGCTAGCATTATTTTAAACAAAATGAAAGCAATAAACATGCACGTAATTAATCGATCTATTAATTGAAACAAACAAAACATATTATTAAGGAACGAAACGAAATCAAACTTACATGGAAAATTGTTCTGAAAGAAAATAATGAATAACTACTGCAACAATGAATAATCCAGTATCGAACATCTCCATAAACAACGCGAGTAATTGAAAACTCCCTAAAAAACTATTCTAAAACTCTCAAAGTATCTGAAAAATATGAAAAAGAAGTTCCTCTAGTTCGGTCGTTTACAAGGTTTATAAAAGGGTTGTAAAGAAACCCTAAAAGGTGAGAATTAATCCTGTGCATGCTCGACTACTGTGGTTCGGACTGTCTGGAAGAGGGTTTGGACCATAGAATGGTCATCTCCACAATTTCGGCCAAACAAGCTAACTGTGGTCCGGACCATTTGGGTGGGGGTCTGGACCACAAATGGTCCGGACCACAGAACCTTGATTCCCCAAATTCTGCTTGAAGTCGTCTCTTTCTTCTGACAGCTTTCTATCCTCAACTTCCAACGCAATTTTGATCTCGAAGACGATTGATTCAGGCTTCTGCTAAAACACGAAAGTTGTAGCTCTTCTTCTTTCCAACCTAAGAAGAATTAGGTCAATCAGAGTTGTGAGTGAAAAGATAAGGTCAAAATACGGACAGGTGTCAAGTTGGAACTTCAGCTGCACACCACTTTAACCATCTTGAACTTCAGATCGTCTCCTTCTCCTTGGCAGCCATGGTAACAGATTCTATTCCTTGGGATGGCACTTGGGACATTGAGGAAGTCTTGGAAGTCATTGGACATGTCGACCTTTTTGTCTTCAAGTTGTTTTCTCCATGTGTGCCAAGTGTTTGGCGAAATGCCCCAAAAGACACCAAAGCATGTTCTTGTACTTTCTTACTCCGGCTTGCTTTGGCTCTTCCTCACTTGCACTCTTAGTGTTATTTCAAGCTAAAACACCAAATTATATCACCTAAAACACACCAATAACAAGAGTGCATAGAAATGAGATAATTAAGCTAAAACCTCACTAATTACAAGCACAATTGCATAATTAGCATGCTCAATAGATATAAAATTATTCAATAATGCATACTAATCATTCAATTAATTAAATTCTTTAAACAGTATTCCAACTTTTATGAGTAATTCTCATGCAGATTTGGAGTAATGGTTCAGTTCATCCTATACATTTCTAGTGATGGACCTGGAAATGTGAATTTGTTTCAAAAGCAAGTAATTATTAGAGCATCAATGTGTTCAACTCAAAATGAATTAGTAATTGGTGAAAGAATTTATCTGTTGTGACTTGTGAGATATATCTCACATCGCATACTATTTTCACTCACATGCAGTGATGAGTCAGTAAACTGGTATCCTCCAAGAGTCCGATCCAAACCTAGAAAACTGTCTAAAACATCGATGTGGTGGCTGCCAAAGAGTCTCTGATATTTAAGTTAACAAGAGAACTGACATAGTATTTTGATAAAGTTTCAGTAAGATTAGAGTGTGTGTACCGTGTATTTAAGAAAATGGTGTATCTATAGAAGTGTGAGACCTGTATGGGTATAATGCATATGAGCCTTACACAATTATACTTTCCCTCTAATTACATTACGTCACAAGTATCGTAGATCCTAAAGTTGATTCCTTCAATTAGTTATCAAAACCGCTGAAGTAGCAGACAACACTTTCATAGGCGAGAATCATAGAATATGCTAGAATACAATTACACATGTGATTGTGACGTAATCAATTTTATTTTTAATGCAATGGTCGTTCGACCCAACCAATGTTCATGTTGTTCGGTCAGCTCGGGTCCCAATCGTGGTCGCTCAGATAAACCTATTCAGTTGAGTGTACCCTATCAAATGCCTCCGATTCCCTTGGTCACCAAAGAGGGCCGAGTGGAATCTAACAGTTACCTTATTACTTGTTCTACTTTCGGTCAAGCATAAGCCATCAGATGCCTTCAGTTTGGTCGTTCAAATGAGAAGACCAAAGGAATCTGACGGTTAGATTGTCCTTGAAAATATGTGCACATTTAATGTGTGGCTGGCATGCGTGCGATTATTGGAAGGACGAGACACTCCCACTACCTCGCCATGTATTGTGTATGTATCAACCACGGTGTCAAATGTGTCAATATGCTATTTTCAGGCCATTGGATCAACTTTTCCTACCTAAATCTTGGTCGCCAATTTTGAAAAAAATTGGCTATAGGAGATCGACTAGTTTATCTTTACGTGAAATCATTCCTCACTCCTCAATTGTTGCTACTGCACTTGAAGCTGCTTTACTGTTCTTGTTTCTTCTTCTAAAATCTCACATCGCTCTTAATTGATAAGGATTTTGCTGTTTTCCTCTAGTTTTTTCTCTCTTCTCGTTTTTCTATTTGTATGTTCTGATTGTTGAGTCGGAGTGTTTATTTTTACAAAAATAACAGTAGACTCTCAAATCCCTTAGGGTTTGTAGAAAACCCTAAGTATATCAAATCCATAGTTGGTGGCTTAATTTTTCTGTCGTATATCTGTCGTGTGTCTTAGTTAATCTCATCTGTCATCATGGGTGACCCGGAAAGAGTCTATCTCGTCAGCGAATCTGATGAGGACAGGTTGGTTTTCTATTGACACAGGGCTCCTAATGCTCCTTGTACCAGCGGCTACCGAGCAGGCGATACTGGGTGTATCGTCGATGCATTCGGGCCCAACGTCGGAGAGAATCGCCATCGTATCACCATGACTGGCGATGATGACGTCCTATTCGAGGCAGAGGGCATCTGATCCACGATTACCTCAAAGAGAATCTTGAAATTAATTTTCGAATTTCAACTTCCGTCTAACCTCACGCTTTGAGTTCTGGGGGAAAATGACTCTGCCTATTCACCAAGGCTCGACGAAATTGTGGTGTATGAAGCCACTTTGCTAGGTGACCTTGGACCGTGGTTCGTTTGAGAAATACTCTCTCGTCTTAGTCTGTCGGTGGGCCAGATCACACCAAATAGATGGCGAATCCTAATCGGTTGCGCAGTGCTCTGGGTGGCTGCTACTGGGCACAACTTGACACCAAACGAGTTTCTACATTTTTATAAAATAATAGAGAGGGGCTTGAGTTGGTGGTATTTCTTAGCAAGAAAGCAAGAATACAACTTTGTCACCCACATGCTCACGTCGCACAAGGGGTGGAAGGAAAAGTATTTTTCATTCGGGGGTCGACTTGGGAATTCCAAATTTTGGAGACTGACGAGGAAAAGAAAATTCAGGTCCTTCAGGTCTGGGGTCAACCAACTTTAAAGGGTATGTCTAGGCTTATCTTTTTAAAATTTGTCAAATTCCTTTAGGTCTTAGGTTTCTAACCTCCTTCTCTTTTTAAATCTGTTCAGCTCGAAAGCCTCCTACTTTAACCCCTGAGCAAAAGAATCTTCTTAGCAAAGTAAAGAAACATCAACTTCAGGAGGTCAAATATTTAATAATAGTAGAGAATTTGGTCTTCTATCTGCTTAATCCTGAACAAACCACTGAAGCCTTGGTAGCTGAATGTGAGCGGAATGAGTTTTCAAATTGTAATTTATAAAATCTTATACTTCAATTTTTCTAACTCCTTCTGTTTTTTCTTCAACAGATAACACCGTTCTCAAGAGGAACAAACGGGTGGAGGATCAACCAAACCGAGCAGGGAGGCAGACCAAGCCAGAAGAAATGTTCGATATTGTTTATTTGGACAGGGTAGACAAGAAGTCTGCCCCTAAAAAACCTTCGAGGGAATTGGTCTCCAAAAAGGTAAAGACCTGAAGTCCCAAACTCCAACCTCGGGTCCACAGAAGAAGACCTCCGATGCTTCACAACCAAAGGAGTGGGTTCAATCGCCATCCTCCTCGCCGAAGGCCACTGCTTCTAGGTCCAATTTGCAAGTCGGAGCATTTTCTCGCTTGTCCCTCCTTGGCAGCTCTGAGGCAGCGTGGTAGAAGTTGCTAGCCACAGTTGCACGTGAGGATATGTCACCTTTCAGGAGCTTGCAAAGCATTGAAATGGTTTACGACATGAACCACGACCTATTCAGGGTATGTCTACATATTTAATTCTGTTCAATTTTTGTTCTCTGTTTTTTTCCATTCTTTTTTTTTTCTTTCTGTTTTTATTGAAGCTATTTTTGCTATGTTTTTTATCTCATGGTTAGGTCCTATGCCATGTTTACACGGCTGGCGAACACGGAGAAAGTTTTGCTTACCAAGAGGAAGATAAGAGAGCAAACACTTACGGATCTCGAGGCAACCAAAGACAATGCTACAATTGTTTATACTGAAAAAGAGGAAGTCCTCAAGCATGAACAAAAAACAATCAAAAAGAATAAAGCCCTAAAGGCTAAACGGGCAGGCTTGTAGAAGTAACTTGAGGCAGAGAAGGCATTGAGGCTACAACCGAGTAGAGAGTTGAGGAGCTCACTGAAGAGCTTCGTAACGCCGAGGACACAGCCATAGCAAATTTCAAGGGCACGAATGATTTCCAGGCCTTGCTTATGCCCGTGTTTCAGCAAGGTTTCAAGCACGCCAAAGAAAATTTTACTTACTTGGAGCTATCTTCCATTAAGCTTGGGCGTGCAGCTACTAAGCAAGAACAAAATAAGGAGCCTGAGGATGGCGGATAGCCAATCAATATCAAAGAGCATTCTGAAGGCATTGAGTAAACTAAGAAGACCACAGAAGGGATTAATGTTCAGACTGAAGATGTGGTTGGTTCTCCAGTGAGCGCTAATATTAAAGATGTTGAGAGCAGTGCTTAGAATGTCATTTAAACACCTGCTTTTGGCTCTTTTTCTTTTTCACTTAATGGTGTTAATTAATGTATCTTTTTTTTCTTTTTCTATTTTTTTTAATGTTTGAATAAGCCATGTACTCTTTTTTCTTTTATGAAATGTGAACTAAGGTTAATGATTTCCCTATTGATGAACTTATATATGAACTTATATTCTTCTTATTCGTTTTTCTCATTTTTGTTTATGTTACTTGTTAATGAATTTATTTTCGCATATTGCTCCTTTGTATTGAGCAACCCTTGTTTTGCCTTTGGCTTCATTAGCTATCTTTACTCCGCTCGGCCACATCAGCCGAGCAGGATCTTTGCTCTTCTCGGTCACGTGAACTGAGTAGGAATCCTTACCGTTTCTTGGCAATTGGTCTCATGAGTCATTCTTGCATTGTACGGCTATGTGAGTTGAGCAAGATCTTCACTTTGCTCGGTCACGTGAACCGAGTAGAGATCCTTGTCATTTTTTGACAATTGGCCTCGTGAGCCATCTTCGCACTGCTCAGCCACGTGAGCTGAGTAAGATCTTTGCGCTGCTCGATCACGTGAGCTCAGCTCACGTGAGCCGAGTAGGAATTCCTGTCATTTTCTGCAATTGGTCTCGTGAGCCATCTTTGCACTGCTCAGCCACATGAGCCGAGCAGGATCTTCGCTCTGTTAGGTCACTTTGCTCGGTTCACGTGAATCGAGTAGGGATCCTTGCAATTTTCTGGCAATTGGCCTTATAAGCCATGTTCACACTGCCCGGTCACGTAAGTCGAGCAGGATCTTTGTGCTGCTCGATCATGTGAACCCAATAAGAAACTCTGCTATTTTCTGGTAATTGGTCTCGTGAGCCATCTTCACGCTGCTCGGCCACGTGGGCCATGCAGGATCCCTCGTAAGGTCGAATCATTCACCATAGTAGAAGCATTCATCATAGTAGAATTATTCTCCGTAGAAGCCTGCTAAAATGCAGCATTTTATTGACAACTGAATAAAATTACAAAGATAATTTCTCATGCATAATATTTCTTTAGATGTTCCACATGCTATAGGTGAGGTAACTCATTACTCCTGAGTGCCTTGAGCCTGTAAGTTCATTTTTGAGTAGAATCCAGCACCTCATATGGTCCTTTCTAATTTGGCCGAAGTTTACTTCCTGTGAATTCCTCGTGGACTGGTTCATTTTTTTAGTACTAATTCTCCATAACAGAATTCTCTTGGTCGAGATCTGAAATTGTGGTACTACCACATCTTTCGTTGATAAGAGGCCTTTTTAATAGCAACTTGTAATCACCTTCCTTCTAGCAGATTGATTTCCTCGTTTATCATTTTAGTTAAAATTTGATCTTCAATCGTCGATCGTGTTCTCTCTTCAACTGGTGTCATGAATTGGGAAGTTTGTCAACTTAAAGAATTGGTAAACATCTTTACATATTTTCGTGTATGCGCATACATGTACAAATTATAATGACTTTGTGTATGAAATTTGATCTATATCCTTTTGAATTTTGATGGTTCCATGGTTGATTTTATGTTTTATGCGTGCAATTGCCCATTATTTGTTACGATTATGGAGTGCAAAGTTAATCGAATTTTTCAGATTATCGATGGCTTGGTTAGAATTGTAATTCCTTTGTTACTTATTTGTAGGAGGTGGAACACTTCGAGATTCGGGAAGCTCTATGATATAAGCCTCTAAAATTTGTGATTTTTATTTATTTTTAATTCTTCATCTATACTGACTAGGGCTGGACATATCGCGAGTATGTATTCTTCGCCCTTCATCTCCATCTCCATGTTTGATTTTCTCTCCTTTATCCAATTTTCTCTTGTTACTCTTGTCACTCTGTTCTCTTCCATGAACTACTGGGAAGTGATGAGAGAAACAATCAATTAAATGGCAAGTTAAAAAAAAAAAAAAACTGATGGGAGGTTATTGGGAGTTTAAAAGGGCATAGTTGTCAATTTGAGATTCATGTCGTGAATTGAAATCTTAGATTTGAGGATTTTAAATCCTAAAATTCTGTATAAAATGAGAAAATGATAAGAAAATAATGTTTGTATATTAAAAATATAAATGATTGAAAACTAATAATTTAATATGAACATGACGTCTAAATGAAAATAAACATGCCTTATGATTTCAACGAAAAAATGCTTAAATCATGTTTAATAGGGGCAAAGACGATGTTTATTTAGGGACTTCGATGAAAAGTAAAAAAAATTTAGGAAAGTTAACTCTTAGTCATGTGTACTGCATGGACAAATCTCAGCTACATTAAAGTAAAATTTAAAAGTTTGAGAGGATGTCACCCCCTTGTACGTCCACTCATCTATGGGTAGATATGTGAGTCCGAATTTAAATTTACGAAGATTTGGAGATACAGTATTTTAGTCACTTATGAAATCTTCATAAAATATGGGATATTGAAAGATGATAATGACATGTGTGAAGACGATTTGTAAATATTGTAGAATTCTTGGTCCATTATAAGCCTCTCTAACTTCATTTTTTTAAAATTAAAAAAAAAAGATTTTTTGCAAAGTGGGTCAAATTTGAATATAGGTCCACTTTCATATTTTCTGAATCAAATAGATTTTATGTGAATTGAATAGATTCAATCTGACTCACTACAATTTATCATTTCAATTGATTTAGAGGTAAAAAAACACCTTGACTATATGGTGTGTTGACTTGAATTACGATTTGAATTGAGGATCGTACGATTTTGACAACTATAAAAAGAGTACTTTAAAGATAAATTGTGAGTCAGTTACACATAAAAAGTGACACCAGAGGGCACTTTAAAGAGAAATTGTGAGTCAGTTACATAAATAGACACCCAATATAAGAATACTAGATTACCTGGTGGAAAAATATTTAAAAATCATCACAATTGGTGTCTCATTTTTTTGTAGCCAACTCGCAAGATTTCTTTACGGAAGTACCCTTTTTAACTTCCAATAACCTCGCATTGTTTTTTTGTTTTTTAATAAATTCCCATTTAATTAATTATCTATTTCATAACTTTTTAGTGATTCATGGGAGAGAATCCAGTGATAAGGGTAAAGAAGATAAACAAAAATTAAAGGCCCTAATGAAAATTTGATAGAGACGAGAAAATCACATATGGAAAAGAGTAGACACACAGTGTGCACTTAATTTAACACGTCCGTCAAGAGGACGTTTTATAATTTGGTTTGCTATGCAATTACTAATGGTTACAGTACTCCTCCAAGGGTTTTTTTTTTTTTTTCTTTAGGTTTTATTTTTTATTTTTTATGTGGTGTGTGGCCCATGGAAGGATTCTTATCATTGACAATCTTTTTATTAGGCGAGTGTTGGTGAATTGTTGGTGCTTGTGCAAAGAGAATGGGGAATCTATCAATCATCTTTTATTTATTACTCTTGGTCAAAGCAGTTGTGGGAGTTACTTTTATCATGTTTTGTTATGTCATGGACTTTTCTTAGGGAAGTAAATCAGGCTTTAGAAAATTGGCGGAGTACTCGCGCTGATAAAAAGAGAAGAAAGGGCTGGAGATTGGTTCCATTTTGCTTAATTTGATTGGTTTGAGGGAAAGGAATAGAAGAATTTTCAGGATAAGGAAGTTCCGATGTATAGAGTGAAGAGTAGTTTCTTTCAGTTTCAGTTTCATGTAGGTGGTTTTTGTGTGGGTGTGGATGTGGGTGTTTTTTTCTTTTCTTTTTTTTGGGGGGTTTCTAAATTTGCATTCTTTTTTGTCATTTATAGAAATGGAGTTATGAAGTGGTGGCTTTTTATGTCTCCTGTAATTGGGCAATATCACTTCATACTTTTATAGAATTTGTTTATTTATCATTTTTTTTTCTAGGTGCCCTGACCATATATTTCTAGTTATGGCCTTATTTCTTGCTATAAACATATATTGATGGTGTTTCACTAAACGTCTCCTCTAATTGATGATAGTTGCGATATTGTTATTCTTTTCTTAATTGCGATACTTTTGTTCTTTTTCTTAGTTTCCCCTTTTGTCTTGTATTCTTTTTCTATTCATCTTTTGACTTCGTCCCAATAATGACGTAAAACAAATTTTTTGCGCACGCTAATAAGTACTTACTTGTTTTTGGTCTTGACAATTCATTACAGTGAGTGTATGTGCAGGAGTTCTACACACAATATTGTTTCATAGGGCTTTAGGGCTTGTTCGAACCAAAGATGTTGATTTAAAACTTTTTTAAATTACATATACAAGTGCTTTGTTAGCTGTTACGATCTGCAGATATTCTCCTTAGTTGATGCATATCAATTTCTCGTGATTATGTAGTAGAATAAGAAAATGATTTTTTTTTTCCTTTCTTTCTTCCACAGAGGATTTCCTTATTTCTAGGTAATCTAAGAAGTTCGCTAGAATATTCTTGTTTTTACATGGAATATCTAGTGAAATTCATCATTTTTTGGATTTATTTGTGTTGGGCAAAATAATACTTCGACGTACGGAGTGCCGAACAAGTATAGTCAAGGTGCCACGTGACCCAATGCCGAGCATATCTGTGTGATTCACGTAGTCATTCACCGAGCACATTGAAGCGTGACACGTGGCGTTCCGCCGAACAGTTTATTGATGACACGAGAGTTCCACGTGAGTGTTATACACGGACACGTATCTTTGGGTTAATATTCCAAGGGATACCCTGATTCTCATATCTATGGATAACATGTGTTACGTGGCTGTAGCCGAAAACCTCAGTAGCCAATTTGTTCGACCCATTGATTGGCAGCTAGTAAATGTTGTGCCTGGGACCCACAGCCTTAATGAGGGATCATAACCATAAATGCACCGTATTATTACTGAACTAGGTATTTATCTTTGAGGGAGTAACTAGCTCAGTTCACTTCGTTTAAGTAGTTGACAGATGTGACAGGTAAACAGTTTGACCACGAAATTCCGGCTATATTGCCGTGTTTAATTACCAGAAGCTTGAATGAAAGGTATGAAGTATTTAATGAAAGATATGAGGCTTAAATGAGCGGTGAAAGACATTTAAAGCAAGGAAGGAAAAGAGGTGTACGGAAGCTTGGATGCAGTCAAATCACAGGTATTGTCTTATTTATTATTACATTACATAAATAGGAGATTCCACTGGACGATGAAGATAAGCTGACTATTGCCAACTTCTATTGCTCATTTCTTCTCTGAAAAAACTTTTTTCTTTGAGCTACTTGCTGACTTAAGTATCAGAGGGTTTTCCGGCCAGGAGACCTCCACTCTGACCGTAACCCTTTCTTTTGTCTTTGTTCGGCAGGTTGTCAATTACATTTCCAGTTAGCATAGTCAACAGTTCCGGCGATAAATTTTGTTGCCGAACAATTTGGTTAGAGGGATTGGTCGTGGAGTTGGATGGGAATCAATTACCATACTTTTCGTAGATCTGCAGCTTGCCTGTGCAACTCTGAATGGGTGACCAGCACCTTACATGTGCAACTCTGAATGGGTGACCAGCACCTTACATGTGCAACTCTGAATGGGTGACCAGCTTCACGGGGAAATTACCATTCCCAATTCCTGATTTAGGGTTGCTACCATTACTGGCATCAGAATTAGGTCGCCTCTATATTTAATACCGTCGTTCTTACGTACATTATTGGCCGCTCAGGATGGATAGCAGGTATTGGAGGTGCTGCCATCAGAATTAGGTTGCCACCATCTTTATTGGTTAGACCTCTAATTTTCGCATCGAAACTGGCTGCAGTCCTCATTAAATTGAATTTATATCTTGAACCCATAACTTGCTGCTGTCCATGTGCAAAGAGTTTGAAATGGAAAATGGTGTCACTGATTTGTTTTGGACAGTCTCACTCTGTTCGTTTGGACCATTATAGCGCATGGCAAGGCTGTCTCAAGCATAAAACACGGGAGACACACATATTTAACTGTCTTTCGATGTAATTTCACTCCGTCTTTGGGAGTTATTGACATTCACACACACACACATTGTATCTTTATCGTTTAATTTTGGAAGTTATTGCATAGGTGCAATGTGGTGACTTGGAACTTGAAAAGATAATAGATGAGAAGATTGATCAGTTCATTGAGAGGGTTGAGAAACACCCAAACAAAGAAAATCAGGTTCGTTCTATATCAATGGCTTTAAGTTAGCAAATAATTAAGGTTAGGGATGATGTACTTAGAAAAAAGTTCATTTGGTAATTGGATGACTTTTGACTTTATAATGTATTATGTACTAATTTATGCATCTCTTTTCCTCATATGTGTGAACATGGCAAATGCTATGGGCAGTTGCGCTGCTATCCAATCTTTAGAGTTTGTGATTGTTTACACAATCTTCTGTTCTAATCTTATTTCTTAGTTAAGGTTTAGCCCCCATCATGTTTATTTTTAGCATATAACTACTAAATTTGAGAATGATATATCTTATCAAAATTATTAAATAAACAAATAGCGAATTAAATCGAAACTTGAATAGTAAGATTCAGCATAAGAAAATGATAGAAGTATAATACTCATATATCAAAAATATACAAGATATTGAATAATTATACATTATTGTGTTTGAAAACTAATAATTTAGTGTGACCGTAAATGGGATTATAAAGATTTCAGAGATAATATTCTAGTCACCTACGTAGTTTTCATAAAATATGTGTACCAAAAGTTTAAAACCACCTATGTCGTGATGATTTGTAAGTATTGCAATATTTGCAATAGTTTACGAGTTTTCCTAATTTTTTTTTATATATAGTTTATTTTTATTTTTTGAAGAAAAAAAAGATACTGTTGCGTTCCAAGTATGAAGACTTGCCCCAAATCAAGGTTTAGTTCCATGCTTCATGAATCACAAGAATAATAAGATTCTCTATGAATCGGGTAGATACAATGTCGATTCACTACAAGTTATTATTTCATTCGATTTGAAGGTATGCACATGGTGTATTAACTCCAACCGTGAGATTCATGTTGTGAATCATACAATTTTAACAATTATGTGGGTGTTTGGTTTACCAATCTTCACCAAAAGTTACAAAAAATTATTAACTTCTTCTAATTAAATTTCGTCACTTGTTATTTTTACACCAATTTTTTTAATTTTTTTTTTTTTTTTTGGTCTCACCCCCTGTGGTTTTTAGCAATATTAAAATTTTTCCTTACAGAAAAATAAAAAATTCATTTGTTTTTATAACTACTTCCACTAATGGACTTCCTAATGGTGCAGAAATGTCTATCTTTCTAGGAAGTGAAAAACAAGCAGGCATGGTTCACCAAAGCCGAGCGCTTATCCTGGGAGCAGTGGTATATAAATTTGAATGTGGTGCAACAACCGAAAACACAGTCTGGCAAATTAATCTCATCACTCCAAAGTACTCGTAGATCCGGGAGGTATACTATTTTTTTGTGCACTACTTTATGTTTTTCATCTATAAAAAATGTACTTCCCCCATTTCTTGAATGATGGCAGAGGAGAGAAGTATTCGTCGACCAGCACTAGAAATATCACTTCGCGAGGTCTTGTTTCAGATAATAAATTTGTGAATGAGAAAAAGGATCACATCCCCCCTCATACCGACTCGTGAAGGTGTTTCCTTCCCCTGTGAAGTCACTCTCTCAAGGTGAGGCCACCTTATCGGGATGCTGATGTGTTTCCTTGTCTCTTTAAATATCACAGGCTTATTCTATTTCTCGCTTTTTATTGTTTTTAATCTATTTTTATGCATCAACATGGTTTTGCTGTGAATTGCTGACTTTGGATCTATTTATGAAAAAGAAAACATTGCTTCCTTCGAGTTAATGATCCATATTAAGGGTTCTTTTTATTGTTTTTAATCTATTTTCATGCATTGGCATGGCTTTGTAGTGAATTGAACTTGACCCCTTTACGGAAAAGAAAACATAATTTTGAGTTCCTGGCCCTTCTTTCTCTATTTTTTTTTTTTTTTTAATCGAAAGCTGCTTCTTCAGCGTTATTTTGGAGATATGTTGATTCTGCTTGGCGGCACCACTTTTCTACAAATTCAACAGTTTGCAATGCAGTTATTGATGCTACGTGTAATTCATTGAGAATATGAGATAAGGGGTGTAGGGTTGCTTGCAGGGGCAGAGTCAGAATTTTTGCCCAGGGGGTATCGGGCGCCAGGGGGTACCGGGCGCCAAGGGGGGCACCGAACACCCAAGAAAAAATAACAATTGATTTATTTTTCAATTAAGAGTAGGAGAAAAACGATGTTATTTTTAGAGAGAAAATAAATTATTCTTGAGTATTAACTAGTGAATATATTTCTCACAGTTAGTTAGAGATATCTCTTATTACAAAAAATATAATTATTATTAAATTTTATTATCTATAGAATTTATTATGTTATATGCTAAATTTACTGATAGTATAAACAAAAATATACAATAATGTATTAAAAGATACACTTTATTTCAGAAAAAATATCAAGTTTGATTCTTTTAAACTTCTTATATGTTAAAGAAATTTGAGTTAACTTTAAATTTTTAATAAAATCAAAATATCTTAATTTTTAATTAATTTAATTTTTAAATAAAATTAAAATAATAAAAAAAATATTTTAATAATTTTATCTAAAAAATTGAGAGAATCACTGAACCCCTTGCCCCAACGTATCTCCGCCCGTGGTTGCTTGTATGTGACGCATGAATTATAGGATTGAAGAAACTCGTACTCAAAGCCAACATTTTGGGCTAGTGCGCTTGTGTTATCGCCAATTCGGAATTTGGAGGTTACAGGGTTATTGGGATGAGGGTTACATTTGAAACCTAATTTTCTGTGCAAGTCATAATGGATCTCTTCAAGCTAGAAAGGTAAAAAATGTAAGACAACTGAGTCAGTCTAAATTTTATGCAGTCTGTGAGACAATTGATCTCCTTGAGCATGGCACTTTTGTTGACGAATGCCATTGACACATTGTTTTGTTCGAAATCTTCAGTGAGTATTACTTATGGTAATCATACTATACTGCACTACTTACACTAATTTATTTTACCTTTAATTGCTCAATTAAAAATCTTCCTGTTGTGGTTGCTTGAAATGTATGAATGTTGGAAAATAATTAATTGTGGACCAAATATGTTATTTATGTATTATAGACTATCATAAAAGTTAAGCTCATTTAAAGTGGTCTGTTAAGGTTTTAAGGTTTTGAGTCTTATAACATCTCAATTTTGTATGAGCCTTTAATGTGTAGATACCTAAGCCAATATTTCTATTTTATGATGAGCCGAATAGAAGTAGGGTTTCTACAGTTATTATAAATAAGTTATGGTCCCCAGGTTATACGTAAAAGTTTTTCTAAACGATCTGACATCCCATCATGAGAAAGAATTAGGAAGAGAAACCTACGTATTGGCTTGGAAGATCAAGAACCACAAAATTACATCAATGGATTCAGGTATGCTTCCGCATTAATTTATTTTCTTGATAATTCAATGTGAAATTAAATTCTACAAGTGGTATTAGAGCCTACGCATATTGAATCATTGAGGATTAAAATTTTATTAAACTTTGGTTTCAATTGGCGTATATTTTGATCTGTTCGCACACATATATTTTGATCTTCTTTTATGTAAATCATATGCATATATATGTATATAACTTCGGATTTCGATTTGCGAAACTAGGAATCAATCGGGTTATTCTTTGGTTTGTTTTAATTTTTCTGGCGAACAAAATTTTTGATCAATGATCCTGTATCTGCTACTTTTCCGTCCGCGGTCAAATCTTTTATTGGGGATGTCCAGCTGAGGCAAGGCCTTATAGGCCACATGAAAATAAATTGGACTCCAAAACAGTGAACAGTTACTTTATTGGTTACTCTGAGCGATCAAGGGGCTACAAATTTTATGATCCCATACTTAGGTCAATTTTTGATATGGGAACTGCAACATTTTTTGAGGATGTTGATTTTGGGGGGAGAAATAAGGTTAAAGACATTGCCTTTGAGGAGGAATCGATTTCGATTCCTACTATCCTTTATGATAATGTGCAGGCTTCCATACCAGTCATTGATCAAGAAGAAAATCAGGAACCTCAACAAGACAATGTTGAACAACCCCCCATCCAGAATGAGGTAATTATTCCAGAAGAACAAAATCAACAACTTCAAGAACTAAGGAGATCCACGAGAGAAAGGAGAAGTGCTATTCCAGATGATTATGTAGTATTTCTTCAAGAACGTGAGGAAGATATTAGAATGGTGGAAGATGATCCAATCAACTTTCATCAGGCCATGCAGGGTTCTAACTCTCAACAGTGGATTGATGCCATGAATGAGGAGTATAAGTCTATACAAGACAATAAAGTTTGGGATCTTATCCCATTACCAGAAGGTGCGAAACCCATTGGTTGTAAATGGATATTTAAAACCAAAAGGGATTCGAATGGTAATATGGATAGATATAAGGCTCATCTTGTAGCAAAAGGCTTTACCCAGAAGGAGGGCATTGACTTCAAAGAGACTTTCTCTCCGGTTTCTACGAAAGACTTTTTCAGAACCATTATGGCGCTTGTTGCACATTTTGATCTTGAGTTACATCAGATGGATGTTAAGACGGTGTTTCTTAATGGTGACATTAATGAAACGATCTATATGGTGTAACCAGAAAATTTTGTGTCGGGAGACTCAAAGAATATCGTTTGCCAATTAAAGAAATCCATCTATGGACTCAAACAAGCTTCCCGTCAGTGGTACTACAAATTTTACTAAGTAATTATCTCGTTCGACTTTGAGGTAAATGCTGTGGATGATTGTGCGTATCACAAGTTCAGTGGGAGTAAGTATATTTTACTGGTTTTATATGTTGATGATATATTGCTTGCCACAAATGATATAGGCATGTTGCATGAAACCAAGAGATTTCTATCAAAAAATTTTGAGATGAAAGATCTTGGTGATGCATCTTTTGTATTAGGGATTTAGATACATCGAGATCGCTCTCGCGGTATTCTTGGATTATCACAAAAGGCATATATTGATAAGGTACTTAAAAGGTTTGGCATATAAGATTGTAAACCAAGTGACACCCCTGTCGCTAAGGGAGACAAATTTAGTCTTAATCAATGCCTTAAAAATGACCTTGAAGTTAAGGAGATGCATAAGATTCCCTACGCTTCAATTATTGGGAGTCTAATGTATGCTCAAGTTTGTACACATCCAGACATAGCATTCATTGTTGGAATGTTAGGCAGATATTTAAGCAATCCTGAGATGGATCATTGGAAAGCAGCCAAACGAGTTTTGAGGTACTTACAGAGAACAAAGGATTACATACTCACTTATAAGAAATCGAATCAGTTGGAGATCATTGGGTTTTCTGATTCCGATTTTGCTGGATGCCAAGATAGTAGAAGATCCACATCAGGTTACATCTACTTGCTGGCTAGAGGAGCTATATCCTGGAGGAGTGCCAAGCAGACACTCATAACTTCTTCCACTATGGCAACAGAGTTCATAGCTTGTTATGAGGCATCTAATCATGGAATATGGCTACGGAATTTTGTCACTGGGCTGCGAATTTTGGATAGTGTTGAAAGACCATTAAAGTTATTCTGTGATAATAAGCCAGCTGTGCTATGTTCTAATGACAATAGGAGCTTTTCGAAGTCTAAACACATAGACATTAAGTTCCTAGTTGTTAAAGAGATAGTTCAGAGTGGCCAGGTGTCTATAGAGCATATTGGCACAAACTCCATGATTACGGATCCGCTCACTAAAGGCTTACCACCCAAGGTCTTTCATGAGCACGTAGCTCATATGGGTGTTGTATCATTTGATGATATGTTGGTTTAATGGGAGTTTGTAGTTGGATACTTTTCAGTTGTAGACACATTTTATGGATTTATTTTCTACAGAATAAAGTTTATGGTTTCTTTGCACTCTGAATGTATTTATTATGATCTCACTAAAGAATAAGGTTGGACCAGTTGGAAATAGGCATGTTTATATCACATTACATGTAATTTCCATGCTACACATCTATACTTGATCTATGTCGTTGATTATATTAATATATGTGACTATTGATGGGTTTAGTTATGATACATATAACGAAAGCCGCTTTAATCCTATATTGATATAATTGATGGACCAGATTGTATAGAGATGGTTGATAATGATAGCAAATTTTGAGCTCATAAGGTTAATTTTATAATGCACAAACTAACATATCTGGTCCAAGTAGGAGATTGTTGGAAAATAATCAATTGTGGGCCAAATATGTTATTTGTGTATTATAGGCTATCATAAAGGTTAAACCCATTTAAAGTAGTCTGTTAAGATTTTAAGGTTTTGGGCCTTATAACATCTCAATTTTGTATAGGCTTTTAATATGTAGATACCTAAGCGCATATTTCTGTTTTATGATGGGCCGAATAGAAGTAGGATTTCTACAGTTATTATAAATAGGTTATGGTCCCCAGGTCATACGTAAGAGTTTTTCTAATCGATCTGACATCCCATCATCAGAAAGAATTAGGAAGAGAAACCTACGTATTGACTTAGAAGATCAAGAACTATAAAATTACATCAATGAATTCAAGTACACTTTCGCATTAATTTATTTTCCTGATGATTCAATGTGAAATTAAATTCTACAATGGAAGCTCATGATTGGGCTGTGAGTTGATAGGATGCTGTTTTATTTTAGTTCATCAGATTCGGCATTTGGAATGGACATTTGTAAGAGGACGCTTCATATACTGGACATCCTACCATGCTCAGTTGATCTTTGGTTCTCAAGATGAATTGCTTTTGCTTAAACTTATCCTGCGGTAAAAATTGGTCTCTTTCTATGTAATGGTGTCCAATGTATATTCAGTAGCTTTATAGCCCTGTATAGAGGACAGTTATTGTGATGAGCATAAGTTGGTTTTTCTGTAAAAGAATTGGTTCATGCGTACTTATTAACTTGCCTTGGCTTTCAGGCACTTTCTATTTCCTTTCTTTTGCCTGTTCATTTTCTTTTCTGTTGGGTAAGTGTAGTGAATAAATAAATATTTACATAAGTTAGAATCTTTAACCTTTAGTTGAAACATGTGTTGTGCCTCGAGATAGATCTAGGTATTTACGAGTCCATCTACTCCGCCCTAAAGTACATGCGATCTTGATAGTTCAAGAAATAAAGGCAACGTAAGAAGCTATAAAATATATATATATATATATATATATATATATATATATATATATCGTTACAAATTTTTATAAATATAAATTATAAGACTATAAAATTTAATTTTTTTATTATATAAAATACGAAATATTAATTTTTATAATTTTATATAATTTTATACAACTTTAAACACAATTAAAATATAAAAAAAGAGAGGTTAACCTCAATTTTGGAGCAGAGTTGTTCGGGTTATTTGGTAAAAATTCAATTGGCTACATGCATTAACATTTTTCTTTAAAAAGAGAGGTTCACGTCATTTTCGATGCCAGTTAGGAGATAATGTTGTTCGGGTCATTTGGATAAAATTTAACTGTGGAAAAACACGCCTGGATGGTGCTGCCGAAAATGATGTGAGCTCCCAATTCCAAGAACTTTGGGGCCAAGTTTGTGGCTAGTCCTGCCAAATTTGCGCAGGCAAAGGCATTTCCTGGGAAACTGTGAAGGTTCTGTGGCCATCTTCGATTACGGGATAAAAAAAAGGGCTTGGATTATTAAGTCTGTAGGGTTCAATTTTTTTTGTTTAAATTTATAAAATGATTAGAAATAAATAATTCGAATTAGATAATATATTTCTTAAAATAGAAAATAAGTAATATTATACTCTATTTCTAGATTTGCTAGATTTGTTTTCTGTTAAAATTTAAAAATTTAAAATTATTTTTTACCATATTTCATATCAAATCATATTTTTTATTTTATTTTATATTTTATCAATCAAACACTAAAACAATAATTTAACATAAAAAATTAATCTCATATATTATTTTATAATATTATCCATACTCCACCGCCCAATCCCCCAAACAAATATAGCCTCCAGCCTTTATGGAGCCCTTGCGAGGTGATACAAACTATTAGCTGGATTGGATTCATTTGTACTTGCATGTGTGAGTAATTGTCCTGACATCCAGCAAACTTTTAGCTGGACTGCATTCATTTGTGCCTGCATGTGTGAGTGGTTGTCCTGACATCGAAACATGTTGGTGTTTGTCCCTACCAAAGCTTGTTTTGGTAACTTAAAATTCTTATTATTTTTTGAACTTTTTTATATGATTTAATTTATTAAAATTTGATTATTTTATTTTGATAGTTTTTTGTCATTGTTTTTATCTATAAAAAATTACAAAAGATGCTTTCAAATAAAAAATTTACGCAAATGTAATAAAAAAATTGATTATTTTAAGGAAAATTAGCTCCCTTTTTTTAAATTCATACGTGAATCTTTTTATTTTTTATGAATGAAAATAACTTGTTTAAAAGTTATTAAATAAAAAAATTAAAATTAAATTTAAAAAATAATAAAAAGTTAAGAAATTATTTTTCGATTTGAAACTAACCGTCTAAACATCTTACACGTCACTTTGTCATATATCAATTAACTGAGAATTACCTGTATCCTAAGGGACTGAAATATAATTTAACCACTAATTAACTCAAATATAAATTTATTACAAATAATCACATTTTAAAAAATTTTTATAATAAATAAATATTTAACAAAATATGTGAAGAGTAACAAAATATACTTCCATATAAATTGACCATAAGAACAACTAAAATGGAGAGAAATGAAAAAATAATTTTAACTATTGAGCAAATTCAGTAGTTAAAAATATGTCAAATTTAAATTCTTTAACTTTATTATTATATAAATAACACACAAAGTATAACAGTGTATATAATTAAAATTTTAAATTTTAAGTACATTAAAATTATATCTTTAATTTAAATATTTAATCTTTAAAAAAACTTAGTTAACTTTATCTAATATTAATATGTACATTATTTATTATAAATAATCACATTTTAAAAAAAATTTTAAAATATTCAACAAAATATGAGAAGAATAACAGAGTATATTTTCATGTAAAGTGGTCGAAAGAACAACTAAAGTGGAGAGGAAAAGAAAAATAATCCTAATTATTAAATAAATCCAACAGTTAAAAATATGTAAAATTTAAATTCTTTAATTTCTTAATTATATAGATGATACAAATAGTGTAAATGTGTATACATTTAAAATTAAACTATTTATAATATTTATTTATTTATTTATTTTTATTTTACTACACACTTAAAAATTATCAAAAAATATTATTTTATTTTATTTTATTTTGAGCTTAATCAAAAAGGTGTGGAAGTATGGAGATTGTCAGGAGTAGGAGAGGTAGAGGAAGACCTAAGAGAGAAGCTGGAAAGAAATCATTAAACATGACCTGACCTACCTAGATTTATCGGAGGGCATGCCCCTAAACAGATCTAATTGGCGTCGACAAATCCATATAACTGACCCCACCTAGTGAGAAAATGCTTGATTTGGTTTGGTTTGATTTGGTTTTGAGCTTAATCAAAAAAAAAAAAAAAAATCCATCAAAAGGATGGAGTTTTTACCTTTAAAAAAAGAAAAAAAAAAACCTTTTTTTATAAATTTTTCCTCTAACACCCCTTTTGCTTAAAAAAAAAAAAAAAAAACCATATTCTTTAATTCTTTCACTCCCTTCCGCTCAGCACCCCTTTTCGCCCGGCTAAACCTCCCTGCCGGCGATGATAAAAATGACATCAATAGTTATGTTTTATTGTACCAACTAATAATTATTCGTGTTTAAAGGTGTAAAAATATAATTTAATATATAAATAATTTAAATTTAAATATATAAAATAAATTTATATAAAAAATATAAAAATAACAATAAAAATAAAAATTATTAATTAAAAGAGATTAAAATATAAAAATTTATTATTTATTATAAATATTGTCATATTTTTTAAAATATTAATTTAAAATCTTTTATATAAAAAGTATCTAAAAAAATATGAGAAGAGCGAGAGAAAAAGAAAAATAATCCTGACCATTTAACAAATTCAACAATTAAAAATATCTGAAATTTAAAATTTTAAAATTTCTTATTATATAAATGATATATAATGTAAAAGTGTATATATTTAAAATTTAAGTTTTAATCATATTAAAATTAAAATTTTTATTTTTATTTTAATAAATTTTTTAAAAATTTAAAATTTAAATATATTTTTAAATAAGAAATTGAGTTAATTTTGTGTAATAAGTATCTATACAAAATATAATATATATATATATATATATATATATATATATATAATAATTAAGCAAAAATATATATAATATATGTATGTATAATTTTACAAAATATAATAATATATATTTAATTAAGTTTCAAATTTTAAATTTAAATGATATGTTTTATTATATAAGTATATAATAAATAATGATGTGAAAAAATTTAAATGATCACTGAGATAAATGTTAAGTCAAGAGACGCATTTTATTATATAAATCTTTGACCATGCCTTTGAAAAATTATTTGATAATATTGCAACTCTTCCCTATTAAAAAAATAAGTGTTAGAAATGGAATCGAAGTTTTTTTGTTTGTGGTGGGGGGTTTATCTTAAATGGCGACTCATGAATTTAGATGAGTCAGGGCTAGAGTAATATGTGATGATAAAGACGTCTAACCATGGCCCGCTTAGGACACTAAAATTTATAAATTTTAACTTATTTTTTTTGTATTTTTTATCAAATTTCTTTGTATACCGTTTTCATATTACATTTTTTTATTTTTATTATATCTTTTAATTAATTTTTTTATCCACCAAACACATCCACATCTTCGTCCAATAAATAATTATAGGTAGCAACTAGAAATTTAGTGGTGAGTTAGGAGCAGATCTGAGCCAGACTGGCCTACTATAATAAATAATAATAAAGTGATTATTTTTTCCCTTTTTTTTTTTTTTGGCCTTGAAAGAAACTTTCCTGTGAATTAAAAAAAGAAAAACCGTGAAATAGAAGTAACTGCATGTTAATGAACGAGGACAAATACGAAAATCCAAAATACTTGATGAATTTAGAATAACAGAAGGTTAAGAGATCGTCCAAGTTAATTACACTGTTAAACATGGATTGGGACAGCTCGTAGAGGCTGAGCCTTCTGTAACGTGATGCCAAACCTCTCCTCCATGTCCAAGTCCTCGGCCGCAGTTCCACCTTCAAGCTTCCAATCAAATGAGTTCACCAGCGAACCCAGTATCACCGGAATCAGCCTCGTCGCCAGAGGCAACCCGGGGCAAATCCTTCGTCCCCCACCAAACGGAATCAGCTCAAAATCCCGCCCTTTCACATCCATTTCTGAATCCAAGAATCTCTCCGGCACAAACGAAGTTGGATTCTCCCATATCTTTCCGTCTCGTCCAATAGCCCAAGCATTGACCAGGACTTGTGAGCCCTTGGGGACTGCGTAGCCACAGAGTTCCACATCGTCTTCTACCTTGCGAGGGATCAGGAATGGAACTGGCGAGTGTGTCCTAAAAGTCTCTTTCACGATTGCTCTCAAGTAAGGCAAGCGCGCGACGTCTGATTCCTCTACTGTTTTCCCTTTGCCAATAGTTTGTTCAAGCTCAGCTTTGGCTCTGTTTAGAGTCTCTGGATTGCGCAGTAACTCTGCCATTGCCCACTCCACCGTGGTTGAACTCGTATCTGTCCCAGCTACGAATAAGTCCTGGAGCAGCCAAGCAAATAAGCTTAAATGTGAACTAAAGATATCCAAATTAATTGCTGAGACAGAAAGGTAACATTAAAACTCTAAGTGGGTGCAAACCAGTAACAAGGGCTCCATGTGGATTCTATCGATCTCTCCACTGTTCTCTTCACTGACATTGAGCAAGATGTCTATCACATCGTTTTCTACTTTGGTCTTGCTCTGCCTCCTCAACTCCAACCGTTGGTCGATCAATATACCAAAAAGGTTATATATCTTCCCAAAATGAATCGTCGTCCGACGCCTTATGCCTTGAGGGTCAATCTTAGCTAGCGCAGGGAAGCAATCGACCAAGTTGGATTTACCAGCCTCGAACAGGATATTCGAAACCGTGTCCCTGAACTCTCTCGCCGAATCCCGACTCGGGTCAGCCAAATCCTCTGAGAACAAGGTGTCGGACAGCCAATTCAGGGTGGTCGTGAAAGCGGCCCGGCCTATATCCACGGCGACGCCTTCTTCGCAGCACTTCCCAACGAAGTCGACGAGGTCCTCCACCTTCCGCCGGCGGATGTGTTCGTTGGCGTCGAGCCGGTTGGCCGAAAAGATGTGAGTGTTCATGACTTTCCGGAGGGATCGCCACCGGTCTGATGAGACCGGCAGCCAGACGATGGAGTATTTGTAGTGGTGGTGGGCGTGGACTGCATTGGGGGCGGATCTGCTGGAGAAGGCGAGGTCTTGCTTTTGAAGGACTTGTTTGGCAGCAGTTGATGAAGAAATGACGACTGTGGTGACTTGGCCTAGTTTCAGACTCATGATAGGACCGTGGATTTTGGCTAGCTCGGCCAGGGACTTATGGGGTTTGTCCCCAAGATCGAGAAGGTTTCCGATTATGGGGAGAGGGTGGGGACCCGGTGGAAGGTTTGAACTTGTTTTGTTAATCCTTCTCCTTATGACTGAAAGGAGGGCTTGCAGAAAGGCCAGAGTTACGAAGAGAGACAAAACTAAGCTCAAGAACTCCATTGTTATGAGTTCGTGGACTAGAAACTTGCAGAGCTAGCTCTTAAAAAGTATACGAGTAATGATTACGTGATTACGTTTAGGACTTGAACTGAATGTCGCGCCTAATACGGCGCCGTTTTGAAGAGAGAGACAGTGACTTCCTATCTAACAAGCAACACGAGCAATGCTGTCATTTCAAAAGTCACTTTCAATCATCAAATTTTCATTTTTTTAAGTGACTTTCCAATCTCTTCCTTCCTCTATTTTATTTATTTTTATTTTAGAAAGGATAACGCAGCACATTAAAAAAAATTACAAAAAAAAAAATAATCAAAATTATATAAAATTGATATATCACTTAAAATAATAATTTTATAAAATATATTTTAATTACAATTCTATCATAAAAAATTATAAAAAAATAATTAAAATAATATAAATTGATCAATCACCATAAATAATAATTTAATAAAATATATTTTAATTACAACTCTATCAGTGAAAATTATTTTGTATGATAATCATTTTTTGATGATAACTAATTTAATTACAAATTAAATCAATTAAGAGAAAATCAATTTTTTATGATAATCATTTTTTAATCGATTAAGAGAAAATTTATTAAGATAGTTCAGTCATGTTAGAAGGCGTTCAATGGAGGCAATTATTATAAGGTGTGAAAGAATGAAAATTGCCAGGAGTAGGAGAAGAAGAAGAAGATCCAATAAAAATTGAAAAAAAACTATTAAATATGATCTTACCTACCTGGATTTAACAAATGATATGACCCTAAATAGATTTAATTGGTTTCGTCAAATCCATATAATCAACCTCACCTAATCGGAAAAAGCTTGATTTGGTTTAGTTTTATTTGATTATCTGATTTAATTATACTTCGACGAAACATATCATTGTAATTCTATTCTTTTAAAAATTATTTGATGCGACAATTATTTTTTAACGACTTCAAGTTACCATTTTAAATTTTAATTTTTAGTAATTTCTTGTTAAAAATTAGGAGATGAAAAATTTTTTTATTGTTTCATAAAATAAATAGTAATTTTTTATAACTTTCTAAAACTTTTGGATACTTACTAAAAGCTTTTGTAATTTTCGAATTGGAACCACCAAAAATGACGATTATTCTCTCCTCTTTTTTCCCAATAACTTTTAAGTATTTAGAAGTAATTCCAAAAAAAATGATTAAAACAAGACAGATTCACGCGGGGGTAGAAAAAAATGCATAAATTTTCTATTTGGAAGTAATTTCTTACAACTCTTTCTAATATACTTAAATAAAATAAATTTTGCTCAAAAATATTATAGCAAACGCAAAAAAAATGTTGGCTAATGGTTCCCATACCAACTGGTGAGTCACTATGTCATTGGCTTACTTGGTGAGTAATACCGAAGGATATTATGTTAACTTTCAAATTGTGAACACATTTGGTTAAATTTAAAAATCAATGAACCTATTAAATTTGGGGTCCTTTTGGATCCTAACATTTTTTAAAAAATTTTTAAAAATTTTAAAATTTTTTAAATTTTTTTAATTAAATTTCATCACGTGTCATTTTTACATCACATTAATACTATTTTTTTAGTTTTTTTTTTATTTTTTTCTACTCCAAACACCCCCTTGATTTGATTGTATATAAATAATATGACATGATCAACAAAGAATTTAGGGCAATATAATTGAATATTACTATCTTGTTTGATGTAATGAAAAATAAGATAAATTGAGATAAAATATGATTTGGATTAATTTTGGCGTTTTTTTTTTTCCTGAATAGTAGCAATCCGTGGGAACGGTTTTCCAAATCCGTTCCCACGGATTCAAAAAAATTCACATAAAATAGCAATAATGGTACTTGTTTGAAAACTTTCGACACGAAGAGTATGATTGTAAAAAAAAATTTACACATTCGGTTAACATACTTCCAGATTTTTTTTTAACGAAATATTAAAATTTTTTGAAATTAGTAATAGTGGAAAAATTAATGATATAGAGGTTGTTGGAGATTTATAGTGATTTATTGTGTTTGTTAGTATGCCAAACGGAGCCCATATAATATAATGACACGACGAGTTACGCCTATTGAATATATATTTTTTTAATTCAGAGTGATACACTCCTTGAATTGAAGGATGAAATAAATAACAACTAATATTAAGATTAGCTTTTAAAAATCATTCCCCTCTCTTCTATTTATAATTATTTGCCTATCTAAATGCGGTTATCATAGAAAGAAGTCATCATTCCTTTTTTCTTTTTTTTTTCAATTATACCTTACTTAATCTACGTTGAAAAAAAAGGACTAATAATAAATAGAAAATATAATTTGATATAATATTTCACTGATTTACTTTTAAAATCTTGAGTTTGTAGATGACGACAATTTTTTATTTGAAATTTTTGATTAAAACAATTATCACTAATTAATAGTGGCTAGAATGCACGCTACTCGGAAGGGGAAAGTGGATGGAAGCCAGTCATTCATCTGGTGTCAAACTCACTGCAGTTAAGCGGTCAAGGTGGTTTATGGGGCAATAACAACAACCATGCATGGGGTGAGAATTTGGAGGAAGTGTTAATGGCAATGAAAAATGACAATAGATAGTGGGAATTGTTGTAATAAGTGACAAAATTAAAAAATTTTCTTGTCCTGAATTATTAACAAGGGACAATTTTTTTTTTAAATTATGAACTGAATATTAAATTAAATTATGAGTTGAATATTAAATCAGCATATATATAATACTTAAACTAAAATATTATATACTATTAATATTAAAAAAAATTAAATTGGACCAAAAACTTATTTGGACCATTGCTTGCCATATAGGCCAAGCGTACCTCTGCCACTAGCAGTAGTATTGTCGGTGAAGAGTGTGACCACAATCATAAACGTGGTTGTGGCCCTTGTGGGTAATAGCAGTTGCGGTGATTTTTTAACTTTATAATTTATAATTTTTTATTTTAACATATTATAAAATATGACAGAAAAAAAAAGTTACCCAATAAAAAGTCGAAACACAACAACAGCGGACAAATTCTAAGAGATCTAAGTGGAAACGTTGCAAGTAAATCAGCAGTAGCTCCTCTTAGGAACATTTCCACACCAATACGCTAATAGAGTTGGCACAAGCAGGAAACAACTAACTTACCAATCATTGACTTCGCCAAAAAATAAACACTATATATAAATATATTGATTGGTAATAAAAAATACTGTCAGAACTGCTCACCACGTCAATCAAAAAAGTCAAGTTCAAGCTTTTAGAGCACAAAAAATCAAAGATTATGGCGAGAATGTCCGGATCAAAAAACCTTACGATGATAAAGTCAAAAAAATGGCTTGAGAGAATTGTAAAGGAAAAAGTAACGTAGTTGGTTGACAATAGTGAATGTACCTGAATTTTAGAGTTAAGTCCTATATTTATAGTCAGATAGTATAAATAAATTAAGATATAAATAATAGAATTGTAATGATTTTGTATTTTATATGTATAGACTAAGGTATATGGTGGTTTGCTTTTCCTTAAATACCTTTCATTCCACAGTTAATGCTTCCCACTTTGTATTGAATACACGTGGGAGGAAAGAGCATCAGAATAGATGAGATATAACCTTGAGAAATATCCAGTATTATATCTGTCTGCCACTTGTAAAGAGATGGACTAATTGAACTAATTGAAGTAATTATAAAGTAATAAATTCAGTTTATATTATTACCATTTTACATTTATGGTTAAAATCATACCAACATAATGGTGGGACCCAACTACAATAATTTACTAATCACTAAATCAATGCCAAGCACACTTATATTGTGCTTAGGATAATGCCACGTTTCTCATCCTATTGTGCTCAGGAGGACGTCACGTGTCTCTAATTATTTTTGTACCAACATTATGCCCCCACTCTGGTTGGGATAATTTATTACCCGAGCAAAGTATGAAACGTATGAGACTGCACTGATTACGCTTAAAAAGAATGATCATTAGCTTGATTTCCTATTTTTAACTAGACCTAGGAGTTAATCTATCAAATTTAATAGCATTTCACAATGCTTACATGAAAGTTTCTTTGATGCAACAAATGTGTATAAAAGCTTGAAAAAGACCTATAGTCATAATCAAGGACTTGGAGAAGTTGAAAGAGGACGAAAAAAGAGCAAAAGAAGCACCTAGCGTACTGACGGCATTGGGACGGCACTTGACAATGAACCCAAGTCTGGAATGAAGAAAAATGAGCTGAGACATTGCCTATTGGCGTCCCAACGGTGTCAGGATGCCACGATCGCGATACTTTAGATTTTAGAGTTTTTCAATAGCTTATAAATACACACCTTGTATCAGACCTTAAAGAAGCCGTATACACGTTTTAGGATATTTTTTGAGAGTTTTTTTCATTAGTTTTTGAGAGTTTTTCATTACTTTTGATTGAAGATTTGGGTCAAAGCTTTGATTACGAAGCAAAACTTTCACTACAAGTGCAGATTTTCTTTTCTAATGGAGTTTGTTTCTTCATTCTCTTTTATTTTTTGTGTTGTTTGTTTATTTAACATTCTAGCGTAGATTTATTCTTGATTTAACCCATCAATGATAGGTGAATCCTTGTTTGAATGTTGGATGTGATCAAATCCAAGCATGCAATGTAAAAGTTATATGTTAGGGTTCTTGTTTTCTAAATCTACTTTGTAATGCTTTCAAAACCTTCGAAAACTTATGTAGTTGATCTTATTTCCTTGAAATCACTGGTAACTACACAAGATTATAACTTTCTTAATACTTTGAAAACAAACAAAATAGATTTAGACGTATTTTCTGGTTTTCTTCCTCTTTTAATTTTTAAACTATTCGAAAATGTGTAACCTCGATCATATTTCGTTAAAATCACTAATGACGTTATATGATTAAAACTTTCTTTATATTTTAAAATCAAAGAAAAAAAGTCTAGGCCAAAAAATGTTTTCAAGATGATATCTTTCCGGTTTTATTCATCTTAAACGTGATTTTAAAATCGTGTTTTAGAAATTAAAGCTTTCACGATATAATCTTTCCGGTTTACTTTTCCTAAACGTGAGCTGTAAACTGAGATAATGATCACATCCAAACATGAGAATAAGGTATTCACCTGGATTTGTCGGTTGAATCAAGACCTTTAATTATATTGTTCAAAACCCTAGTTTAATTCACTATTCACTTTTGTTTAATTTACTTTGCAATCTTAATTACATTTAATTAATTTGGAATTGCTTTAGTGTTCAATCTCAAAGTTCCCTGTGGATACGATTCTGGACTCACTAGATAAAACTACACTGCACGCCCTTATACTTGGGGGGTTTTTCTAGTTTCTGATCCTATTATGCTTGAGAGGACGCCACGTGTCCCCAATTATTTTTGTACCAACATTATGCCCCACTTTGGTTGAGATAATTTATTACCCGAGCAGAGTATGAAGCGTATGAGATTGTACCTATTCTATTTATACAAAATCTTTTTATATCTTTGAGTACAATTTCAAGTCTGATGTGCCTCTCTCTAATTGGTCACTTTTTTGGCCCATTTGTAACACATGAGACCTTTTCACCTTCTAGTGCGTAAAATAACAATCACCATTATTGAGACCCTAAAAAGCATCCTACTAACTATCACATGGACATCAATTCAGGCGGCGCATTTAATAGAAATTTTGCTGTCAAGTCTTTCCTTCTTATTTTTCAAATTTTGAAATGTGCCGGAATATATGTATATATACAAAGTGCTTGATTCATTTACTTTTTCTAAAGCTATCTCAAACATTTCAGCAATCCTTAAGTTCTCCCTCTTGCAATTTCACTCTCAATTCGAAGTTTTCTTTCGGTGAGTTCTTAGGGTTCTTCTTTCATCTTTTTCTCTGTTGTTCTATTTAGGATTAAAGATGGGTAGATTAGGTGAAAAATTGAAAACCAGTTAGAGAATTGCTGCCTTCAGGCAAAGGTACAACATCCTTGATAATGTGAATATTAGGCTCGCTGGGGAAGGAGAGTGAGAATTAAAGATGGGTAGCTTGAGGTTTTCCGTTTTCTCTTTCCTTTGTAAGATGTTCCATAGGGTCAGCCTCTCCCTTAGGTTTGTTTCCCACAATTTCTATAAAATAGTGAATGGGATAGGCAAAATCAATCGTTGATATGGGTTTCATTTATCTGAGTGGGATTTGTTATACTACTACAATATCCAAAAAAAAAATCAAAAGAAACAAAAATAAGTGGTATTTGAAATCTCGATCTGATAGAGCCCCCATTTACATTCTTCCAGGCAACATCAAGGGGTTAGAAAATGACGTCTGTGTTGTCCCGAGACAATGGATGCATCACCCCAATGAGGGCCCTTTTCTCCAAATCACTGCAGTAGCACAAGGCTTAGGTCGAGTAGTTCTAGCATTTTGATTTTTTGTTTACGTTTAACTTTCAATTGATTTTTAACTGATTTTTTATTGTTTATGTGTACAAATGATCGAAGTAGAAAGGCTTGGGCAAAAAAAAAACCTCACCAACCTCTTATACATTGAAGCTGTGTTAAAATTCTTGGGTGGACCTAACAACTTTCCCTTTGCAAGGTCGACACCCATCTTGTTCAACTTCTAGCCTAATTACTAATCGTTCGTCGCTCCTCCAATAAGGGTTTGTCCTTGGATCTATCTTTGAGACCCTTTGACAGTGGTTTAGTTAGTTAACCGAAAGAAAGCCTAAGTTTTATTATACCAACCGCCCAGCCTAACTGCCAACACCAAACGTTGCTCTCACTGTTGAAGAACCTGTCCTTATCAATTAACCAATTTTGGAGGCAATCCCAATCGTAGTTCTTCATATCCGAGAAGTGCTCGAGGTAGAGGAAAAAGAAGAAACTACTCTCACTCTTTTGACATAGCCAAGTAAGAAATGGCTCCCAAAAGGGATATGAAGAAAGCCTCTAAAGAAATGGCTAAAAAAAATGCCGAAGCTACCAAAAAGAGGGTTGTAGAAGCAGAGGCTGCGAAGGCCAAACATGGTCAAAAAATAAAGGAAGAGTTGATGGAGGAAAATAAAAAAGCCTCTACTGTTTCGATAAAGGAGCAAACTGAAGCCTCTTGAAAAACCTCTTGAGCAAGTGAGGAGGATCCTAAGGCAAAAAAGAAACAGAGAGCCAGTGAATCGACTGGCTTAGTCATATTGGAGGGTCTTCCTGTTTCTGATATGCCCCTAACCCCTTCATAACCATACGAAGACAGTCGCCAACCACCCACTTTGCCTCCTCAGCAGCCTGGCTCCTCGGGAACTCGGGGAAGAAAGGCCTGAACCAGTTCTCCTTCAAGCTATTCCCCCGAGGAACCCAATTCACAACATTTCTCACTTCTTTCCTCAACTAACGGTTCCTGTCTATGGGACCCTAGCTAGTCGACCATTCATAATTCGGGACTCTGCATTCACTTATCTGGGTGAATACCTCCAAGGAGTGACCCCATCATATGACCAACCAAAGATTGAGAGGAGCCGACAAGGGGATTTGTATGAAACTCTACTTAAGAGTGTCATAATAGTAAGTTACATTCTGCATGTTTCATTTTTTTTTTCATCTTATTACTCCCAATCATTTTAACTTTACTGATTTTTCTCTTTTTTTTTTTTGTTTTAGTCTCATCTGTACTCCATCAAGTTAGTTTCCCAAAGTCAGACTATGTACCAAAAGATTAATGATGATGAAGGTATGATCCATGGGTTACGAGGTAAAATTGTCGAATGTGAGAAAGAGCAGACATAGGCGCAGTTGTAGCTCAAGGTTGCCAAGTCCTAGATTGTGGTCGCCAAGGAAAGGGCGGAAGCCAATGAGAGAAAATTCAACGTTGTCAACGAACTCCTAACCTCCAAGGACAATGAGCTGTTGAAAAAAAAGCAAACACTCGCCGAGGTCAGGGTCGAACTCAACCTTTCAAAGGCCGAGCAAGAAAGAATCACTAAAGAGCTTAACAAATCTCAATTGGAGTAACTTAACCAAAAAGAAGTTATCATGAAACTAAAGATTGAGCTTATGAACAAGGACAATGCCTTGGAGCTAAAAGATCAAGAGCTGAAAGTAGTCGAGGAAAATGCTACTCGAGAAATTGAAGAGAGTCTTCAAGACTTCACTCAGCAAGTTACTGATGTGCGGAAAGAGTACTTCCTAAATGGCTGGCAAGCTGCCATGAAGAGAATGTCCATTAAGTTGACCACGGAGACCTACAAAAATGTGCCCTAGCTTTATTCAGATGAGAAGATTCCTCTATTTAGCTTCAATTGATCCTCTTTTCCTCCAACTCCATCAATTGACACTGTGGGAGGACAAGAGCTAGAAGAAGGTGAAGTAGAGGTCCAGAATGATCCTTAGGCTTCAAATGCTCAAAAGGCCTCCACTTCTGACTCAAAAGATGCTAAAACATAAAGACTCTTTTTCTTTTTTTTTTTTTTTTTAAGATCATAAAGTCAAAAAAATAATCTTGTCATATGTATGATAAGTACTTGAACCTTAAACAATAAACATGCTTTCAAAGTCACAGCATATTCGTAATGTGTTGCATCATAATCAACAAAACTCATAAAATGATAAGTATGAAGCATATAAGCAATGCTCGCACACATATGAGATTAATATGGCAATTTAGCCAAGTGAATGAATTTTGATCACCATAGATTGAACAGAAATGACTTTTAATATGCTGCCAACCTTATTTATGTGATTGGGAGGCTTTTTTGTGTAAATGCTATATTACTTTATGTAATGTGGTCGAGGCATCAATTTACCACTTTCCTAGACTATATAAGTAGTTATTGCTACCCAAATGAGAATTCTTAATCTGTAAATAGATCAAATTCACATGTATGAATTATGCATTGGAATGTAACTAATGAATTTGTCCTTTTTCTATGTCAACCACTAAGTATATCCAATAGGACTTACATTTTCTAGGTCAATCACTGGGATGAACCAAGGAGTCTATTCTTTTTTGAGTTAACCATTAGGAGCCCCAATGGGACTATTCTTTTTTTAGTCAACCATTGGGAGCCCCAATAGGACTATTCTTTTTTGATTTTCACATCTATGAGCCCTAGGTGGACATTCTTTAAATTTTGGGCATGTCTCTAAAGTTAGAGTAAAGCCCAATCTCACTCTTGATTAATTAACAAACAAAGATAAATCAAACTATTGCACATAGTATAACTTCAAATGTACTACATTTCAAGGTCTTTTCATAGGTTTGCCTTCCAAGTCAAGTAGACAATAGGTTCTATTGCCGAGCACCTTCGTTACTTAGAATGGACCCTCTTAGTTCGTGCCTAGCTTGCCTTCTGTTTGGTTTCTCCTTGCCCCCATTAACTTTCTGAGGACAAAATCTCCAACTTTGAATTCTCGTGCCTTTACCCTTCTGTTGAACTTTCTCTTCATTTCTTATTGGTAGGATGCTAGCCTTATTGCAGTTAACACCCTCTTCTCTTTAAGCAAATCTAGGCTAACACTAATTGTTTTATCATTTTCCCCTTGATCAAAGGTTGCTATGCGACTGGTGAGTATATCGACCTCTAATGTGATAATTGCTTCTATCCCATAAGTAAGAGAAAATAGAGTTTCGCCAATAGATCTTTTTGGGGTGGTTTTGTAAGTCCATAACACTGTTAGAAGCTCCTCAACCCAATTGCCTTTTATTATTTCTAGATTCTTCTTAATGCCATTGAAAATAACCTTGTTAGAAATCTCAACTTGACCATTGCTTTAAGGATAAATAGGTGAGTAATAAAACATTCTTAATCCCGTACTTAGAACAATATTTCCTAAATGAAAAGCCATCAAATTGCGTCTCTTTGTCAGAAATAGATGTCCTAGGGATGCTATACCTTGTTATGATGTTTCTTTATACAAAATGAATGGTATCTGCATTCTTGATGTGAGCCAAAGGCTTTGCCTTTACCCACTTAGTAAAGTAATCTATGCCGACCACCAACTACCTCCTATTTCTAGTTATTGTAGGCAGTGGCTCGACAATGTCAAAACCCTATTAAGCAAATGGCCACAAACTTGTGAGAGGACTGGGCTTTTAAGCAGGTTAATGAGGAACTAAAGCAAATCTTTGACATTTCTTAAATTTTCAAACATAGGCCTGAGCATCTCTTCCCATCTTTGGCCACCAGTAGCCTTGGATAATAGTTCTATGAGCTAATAATCTACCTCCAATGTATGCTCCACAAAACCATTCATATATTTCATAAAGAAAATTTTCTACGTTATCAGGATGAACATAAAGAAGATAAGGGCCTGTGAAAGACTTTTTGTACTACTTGTGGTCAGGAGACAGTTAGAATAATCTTGTAGCATTAATTCTCAGCTTGCTCGTTTAAATCTTGTCCTCAGGGATAATTTCATCCATCAAATAAGAAATAATTAGATCCATCCAGGAAGGACCCAAATTAATGCATGCCATGATTTGTCCCTTGATCACACTCGATTTTTCCAATACTTCAAAAAAGACAATATTAGTTAGCCTTGTCCTTGAAGTTGCAGCTAGCGTTACAGAGCATTAGCATAAGCATTGTGATCACTTCCAATGACATTAAAGCCCTCTAATTTCTTCTTTTGAGAGACCTAAATACTCAGCCATTCGTTGATTTCTTGTTGCATACTCCCCCTTTAATTAATTAACCATCAATTGGGAGTCTATTTTAATTAGCACATTCTGAGCAAACAAATGCTAAGTAATGTCAAGTACAGCTAGCAACGCCTCATGCTCAACTTTATTGTTGCTTGCTTCGAATCCCAGCTTTATGGCATATTCAATTGTCATCCCCTTAAAAGTCATTAAGACCACACCTACCCCAACACCCCTTCTGAATGAGGACCTATCTACTTTAATTTGCCATGATGGTGGAACTACTTTAGCTTCTGAGTTCAATTTCAACTACCATACTTCATGTATTTGCTTGGGAGTTGGGGAGAGTGAATTTTGCTACAAAATTTGCTAGGATTTGTACCTTTATTGCTATCCTCGGAATAAATCTAATATCAAAAACTTGAAGGGCTATTACCCTTTTGGCCATTTTTCTCATTATATTTGCCTTCTTCAAAAGCTAGCCTAGTAGCTGATCAATGACCATTTGTATGGTGTGAATGTAAAAATAATATGTCAGCTTTTTAGATGCCACCACTAACGCCAATGTGAACTTTTCCAGGGGAAGATATCTAGACTTTGCCCCCCATAGGATCTTACTCGCATAATAAATCGGCTTTTGCCTTCTATCTTCCTCCTTCAGCAGAATAGAACTTCCTGCTTGATTTGACACTGTCAAATAGAGTTGCAGAATGTCCCATCATTGGGGAATTGACAAAATTGGAGTAGTTGTCAGGTATTTCTTTAACCTCTGTAGTACTCAGTTAGCTTTATGCCAGACCATATTCTTTGCCCCCTTTAACAACTTAAAGAATAGTCGGTATTTATCTAATACTTGACTGATGAATCTGTTAAGTGCTGCAACCATCTCTATAAATTTTTTTACTTTTTTTTTCATACGAGGTGGAACTACAGTCTAGATTGCTCGAATCTAGTTGGGATTTGCTTCAATTCTTTGCCTGGTAACCAAATGGCCCAAAAATATTCCAAAACTAACTCCAAACGCACCTTTGGCAGTAATGAGCTTCAATCTATATTTATCAAGAGTAAAACACACTTGTTGCAAATGTTGAATATGGGTCTCAAATTCTTTACTTTTAACCACCATATCATTAATATATATCTCCTTGGTCTTGTCAAGGTCTTCCTTGAACATTTTTGTGACGAAGTGTTAATAAGTGACACTAGCATTATTGAGCTTAAAAGGCATGAGTTTGTAACAGTACATCCCCCTCAGGATGATGAATGCAGTCTTTTCCTCATCGCACTTATACATTAGGATTTGATGATACCCCTATTGCATCCAGGAATGACATCCTTGTACTGCTAGCTACTGAATCCACAAGTTGACCAATCTTTAGCACTGGGAATGGATCTTTAGAACATGCTCTATTCAGGTCCGTATAATCAACACAGACCCTCAATTTTCCATTTTCCTTTTCAGCGAGTACTGTATGTGCTAGCCATTCAGGGTACAAAACTTCCCTAATGGCTTCAGTATCAAATAATCTGTCGACATTATCTATTACAGTTTCAGCATACTGCAGAACAGATCTCCTAGCCTTCTGAATTACAGATTTAACTCCTGGATTAATGTTTAGCTTATGACTCATAATTTCAAGAGAAATATTTGACATTTCTTGGGGCGTCTAGGCAAATGTTTCAATATTCTCTAGCAGCATTTTTATCCGCTCCAATTTCTCCTTGGCTCCTAAATTAGATCCAATTGAAAAGAACTTATCATCTTCAGGTGGACCAATTCAGACCTTCTCCAAGATTTCAATAGCCTTTTTCTAAGGATTTCCACCAACGTCATTAATTATGGGGGTATCTTCAAGCATCTCAATAAGTTAAACCTGCTCAAGCAACGGTTTGGACTTCAGGACAGCAGTGAAACACCTCCTAGAAATATCCTGATCTTCCTTGATCTCTATCACCTCATCACTATATGAAAACTTGAGAACTTGATAATAAGTAGAGGTAATCACCATCAACATATGAATCCAAGATCTTCTTACTATTGCATTGTAGGAAGATGGTACATCTACCATTATAAACTCCACTTCATACTCAACTAATCCAACTTGAACATGAATAATTACTCTCCCCAGTGGCCAGACTGGAACGGAATTAAAACTAATGAATGGACACTTAACTGGTCTAAGTCTTCTTCTGTAAGTCCCAACTTCTTGAATAGACTAAAGAACATGACTTTAGTTCAATTCTCAGCATCAACTAAGACTTTCTTTACGTCTGACTCAAACATCTTTAACATTATCACTAGCGCATCATTATGTGGTTGTTACACCTCTCGACCTTCATCGTCAGAAAAAGATATTTCCCGAGCATTTTTGTTCTCGGATGTTTGCTTGGGGAGACTGTCACCTTCAGCACTTCTCTGAACTTCCCAATGTGCTATTATTCTCCTCGAGGCTAGGCTACTATACTTTGAGGATAGTTCTCTACGTGAATAACATGGATTACTGCTGGTCTCTACATTTCTCTTCTCGGCCTGGCCCTTAGTGAAGGTTAGGCTTCCCTCCGTTGTCGTCTTCTTTTTTTAGCTCTTCTCTTCTTCTTTTCTACTATCTCCTTTCCTCTCCTTAGGGAGCTCGACGTTGATCATCGGCCACTCTCATCTTTGTCTCGTCAATGTACTCCTTTAAGTGGCCCTCATTTACTAGATTTTTTAGGAGATACCGTAAGGAACGACATACCTCCATATAGTGCCCCTTATCCTGATGGTATGAGCAATAATCCATGTGATTCTCCTTACCTAAAAAGTCAGGCAGTTTTTTTGGCCATCTAAAATATGGCTTATCCTTGATCAAAGAGAGGATTTTGAAGATTAACTCTTTGAACATCGTATTAATAGCCTCAAAGATAGACCCTTTGTCGTCGATGAACTCTCTCTTTTCTTCTATCTGCTTTCCCCCTTTTAACCTAAAAGACCTCGTCTCCTTCTGGTCGACAGGCTTTGTTTCATCCTCTACCTTGGTATGTTTCTCGATTTTGTACATGAGGTCGAACATATTCGCTGCTGGTTTCCTTGTCAGGGAAAGCTAGAGCTTGTCACCTTTCTGTAATCCGAGCTTCAAAGAAGTCACTGCCAATTACTCGAAGTACCCCTCCACCACATTATACAATTCCATATACCTTTAGGAGTAATCCCTTAGGCTTCCATTATTCTTCTTCTTCATCATGAGGAGTACATCAGCAGTTTTTGGTTATTTTACATTAGCTAAAAATCTGGTAACAAACTCCTCAACGAGCAATTTCCAACAACTTATGAAACCACTGGAGTGCAACATCTCCCATACTTGACGGGAATACACGGCACATGAGTTCATCATTCCAGCTCCATAACATCATGGCCTATTTGTAATGTCTGTACTGCGCTAAGAGATCTGATTTCCCGTCATATGTTGTGAAACAAAGAGTTACGAACTTCTTTAGGAGCTTAGACTCAGTAACGTCACTGGTACACATAGAAGCAAAAATCAACATCGGTCTTTCCTTACCATCATTCAAATGAACTTTCTCACTCAACGTATTGTGCTTTCTCCACTTCTTTAGACTTGCTAGACTTTTTTGGCTATTGGTGGCATTACATCGTTATTGGGTGAGCTCTCTCATTCATCCTAATGCTTTCTTTGACTCAAATGCTTCCTTTTGGGAACTTCTTCTCTCTGTTGGAACTCTGTTGTTGTTATTCTTTGTTGCCGCATGGATTCCTGGCGTTGAATGTGGGTTAAACGTGTTCCCACTGGTTCAACTCCAAAAGCCACCACTGGAACTACCTCCATTTCTCACCCGGAACTAGAAATCTGTTCTCCATGCACCCCTTTTCTTTTCCTAGAACGTGTCTCCGGTTGATCATCGTACAAACCATTATAACTTCCATCTGTACTCAAACTAAATTGCTCATAGTCAGAATGACCATGGCTTACCCGTTTTCCTTTCTTCTCGCTAAGCTTCTGAAGGATTTCTTCCAATTCTGCCTATTTAGCATTAGCCAGGTCCTACGAATCTTATCTCCTCTTAGCTGCTTTAGGATCAATGACCCTATGTTGCCTTCTCACATTTGTCCTGGAGCTGTGATTGTAAGTACACTCCCCTTTCTGTCTTGGGAGTTCTATTTCAGCTGCTTCTCGTGGAGATTATGGAGGTGTTGTATCACCACCAGAAACCATAATTAATGAAATTCAAACGAGCAAAAGATTATGAGGAATTCAGGAATGTAGGGATTAAGGAAATATGCCCCACGGTGGGTGCTAAATGTTCGCAATAAAAAATACTGCTAGAACTACTCACCGCGTCAACCAGAAAAACCAAGCTCAAGCCTGCAAAGCACAAGAAATCAAAGGTTATGGCTGGAAAGGGTATCCGACCATAAAACCCTCCGATAGTAAAGTTAGAAAAATGGCTTAAGATAATTGTAAGGAAAAAAGTAATGTAGTTGGTTGACGATAGTGAGCATACCTGAATTTTGGAACTAAGTCATATATTTATAGTTAGATAGTGTAAATAAATTAATATATAAATAATGAAATTGTAATATTTTGTATCTTATATGTATCGACTAAGGTACATGGTGGTTTGCTTTTCTTTAAATACTTTTCATTCCACATTTAATATTTCCCACGTTGCATTGAATGTGCATAAGAGAAAGGAGCATCAGAACAGACAGGATATAACCTTGAAGAGTACCCAGATGTTACATTTGTCTGCCACTTGTATGATAGACTAACTAAACTAAATGAAATAAGTATAAAGTAATAAATTCAGTTCATTTATTACCATTTTATATTTATGGTTAGGATCATACCGATATAATTGTGGGATCTAATTATAACAATTTACCGATCACTAAATCAATATCAAGCACACTTATTTTATGCTCAGGATAATGCCACGTTTCTCATCCTATTATGCTCGGGAGTACGCCACCTCTCCCTAGTTATTTTTGCGCCAACATATATTACACACTCAAATTGTCACACACGGATTGGAATAGCACGCAAAGGCTGAGCTTTTTGTAAAGTAATGCCAAACCTTTCCTCCATGTCCAATTCCTCAGCTGTAATTCCACCTTCAAGCTTCCAATCAAAGCAGTTAACGAGCGAGCCCAACACAGTGTGAACCACCCTCACCGCCAGAGGCAACCCAGGACAAATTCTCCGCCCCGCACCAAATGGAATCAGCTCAAAATCGCACCCACGGACATCGATTTCTGAGTCCAAGAACCTCTCGGGCACGAATGAAGTCGGGTTTGGCCACGTGTTCGGGTCCCTTCCAATAGCCCAAGCATTGACGAGAACTTGTGCGCCCTTGGGGACTATGAAGCTGCAGCCATTGGTGACTTCAACGTCTGTCTCAACCTTGCGAGGGATTAGGAATGGAACTGGTGGGTGTATCCTAAAGGTCTCTTTCACGATTGCTCGCAAGTAAGGAAGGCGTGCGACGTCTGATTCTTCTACCTGTTTCCCTCTTCCGATGGTTTGTTCGAGCTCGGCTTTGGCTTTGTTTAAGGTCTCTGGATTGCGAAGTAGTTCCACCATTGCCCACTCAACTGTGCTTGAAGTTGTGTCTGTCCCCGCAGCAAATAGGTCCTGTAAAACATAACTGGGTTATAAGATCAGCATATGTATAACGAAAGAATAATGTTAAGTACAGTTTAGTGATTGAATAAACTACTTATTGAGTCTTTATGCTAGATATTGTGAAAATGATAATTCAATGGTTTGATCACCCACCAAAACTTTAGTCTAAATTCAGTTAAATTAAATTCTTTAAAAAAATTCCAACTTTTACTAATAATTCTCGTGCAGATTTGGTGTAATGGTTGAGTTCATACAGTGCATTTCTAGTGATGGCGGACCTGCAAACATGAGTTTGTTTTAAAGGCATGCAATTAGGGCATCAATGTGTTCAACTTAAAATCAATTAGTAGTTGGTGAAAAATTTATCAATCGTGACTTGGGGCATCAATGTCTTCAACTTAAAATCAATTAGTAGTTGGTGAAAAATTTATCAATCGTGACTTGGTGAGACCAATCTGACGTCACATACCATTTCCACTCATATGTGGAGGAGAGCTATACGCATCAAGTACTAAAAGTGCAAAGCCAACAAATCGAGATGAAGAGGTGGAAAGAAGAATGAGTCCTTTCCAAATTAAAGATTCTGTGCCATGTAAAATATCTAATTCAAAATTAATTAAAAATAAGGGAAAATCTCCCATTTTAGTAAGGGTTCATTTAGAGTTACAAAAAAATTTAAAAATCTCTATTATTCTTTACAATTCTCTATAAAACTTTTTTCATCCCGAATTACATGAATTTCTATAAATTGTATATCTCTAAAAATTTCAACAAATCTCTACAAATCTCAATAAAACTTTTATAAATTCCAATAATATTTCTACGCAAATATAATAATATTTCTACAAATTTTAGAAAGTTCTAACACAAAAAATTAAAAAGTGTCTGTATGAATTCATTTGAACGAAAATATTCACATTTATTTTTTGTGATTTATGATTTACACTTCAAATACTGAAAAGTAAATTAAACCATATTTTATTCTAACTTTTATTAATTTTTTTTTAACTTTCTCCAATAAACTTTGTTATATACCACTTTTACATTATTTTTTAATTTTTTTTGACAAACCAGTCACCGCCTAACTGACGTTATAAATCCCTGTATCAAGGATATTTCTATCCTATTCAAACTTTACAAAACTATGTAGTGAGAAGAGTTAGACTTTAGGTCTCTTTCCACTAGGGTTGGCAAAATCAATCCAAACCCATCAACCCACCCAATTAAACATATAATAAATGAGTTTGGGTCTTATTATTTTATTAATTGGGTCACTTATAAAATACCTATTTATAAACGGATGCAATTAGATTGTGAAACGGGACCCGTTAAAACACCCATTTAAATTAAAAAAATTAATTTAATCCTCCCTTTCTCTTTACACTATTTTCTCTCTCTCTAACAATATCTATAATAAATGTATAATATATACATTATATATATATGATGTGTGTATATATATATTCAGCGTATACAATAAATGTATAATATGTACATTATATATAATTTACTTTTTCTTCCATTCTATGTTCCTATTCTCTTCTATACTCAATTCAAGCAACACGCGTACACGCACGCACATGTATACACACGCACCCACACAAACCCATACACACGCATACACGCCTACACACACGTACGTGCACACACGTACAAACACACATGCGTGCGCGCACACACACGCGCCCACACAAACCCACACACGCGCACACACACAAACATGCGCACGCAGGCACATACACGCACAAACATGCGCGCACGCCCACACACACCCACACAAACCCACACGCGGGCGCATGCGCACAAACACATGCGCGCACGCACACATAAGCATACGCGTGCGCGTGCAGAGAGAGAGAGAGAGTTGTTGATTTTAAAATTAGATAAAAAATAAATCGGTTTCTACAAATTCGAAATTAATTGAAAAATATAAATATAATATATAATATTATATAATATGTTTAATATTATATTAATTAAAATAAATATTGATGTATTTATATATATATATATATATACACATTAATTGAAATAAATTTTTAATTGTTTTTAAAAAGTAAGTTAAGTTATAAGTAAATGAGTTGGATATGAGTTCATGAGTTTGAAATAACCCGTATTCAACCCGCCCATATTTAACCCACCTTTTAAATGAATAGGTTTAAGTTACACCCATTTAACTTCTAACCCATTTAAACCTATCACTAACTCACCTAACCCGCCTATTTCGCCACCCTTACTTTCCACCCTATTCAAACTTTAGAAAACTATGCCGCGAGAAGAGTCATATTTTAGGGTCTTTTTCACCCTATTCAAACTTGGCGTACTTTTACCGAGCAGTGCTCCCTATCTTTGTCTCTGCACGTCGGGGCGGCGGCATGTTATATAATTGGGTGTACTATGGCTCGGGTGGAATTTTGGCTTAATTTTTTTCGTAGTTATGATATATAATATTTTAATATAATTTTATATAACTCAATATAATATTTAGTCTATACCCTAAATATGTTTAAAAATAAAAAATAAATTAATAACTCCAAAAAAAAAAAGACCAAAGCAATGATTAAGATTACATATTTAAATAAAACCTTCTAATTTTTTAATCTTTCTAATTATGTGCATTTTCCCCCCTCTCTCTCTTTTCTTTTTCTTTTTTTTTTTTATGGAGAATTGTTGTTCCTATTGCCTTTTTTTTTCTTTTTATATAGGCAACTTATTCATATTTCTTTTCTACTTGTATTAATTTTTTTCTCAACCTTTATTGATATTTATCTTTATTTGTTTCTCTATTTTTCCTATAATTAATTGGTAATGCTATAAAAATAAACCATCCTTACAATTCCATCACAGAATCGATAGAAATTAATAGCACCTAAAATTCTTGGTTTAACTTATAAAAAATAGTTAATTAAACAACTAGCAAATTGCTAGGAGAAAAAAATGACTAATTGTCCATGTCATATCATCATTTAGAATTTTTCAGGTGCCACTATTTACAACTTTACTTTTTTTCACGTAAGTTGGTTAATTTATACATCTTATATTTTTTCAAAACAAGCAAATAATTTTTTCACGCAACCCACAAATTATATCTAAAGTTTCAAAAATATCCATTAATCAAAACGGCAAAAATTTGCTAAAATGTTTGAATTTTTCAATACCTAATTGCTGAAATAATGTTTCGTTTATTTGGTATAGAAGTATTGAAATTTTATATGGTTAATTGCTAAATTTTTTCAGCAACAAATTGTTGAAATTATCTGATTTTTTTAGCAAGTACCAATTGAAAATTTTTAGTTTGTTCAATAATCAATTGCTAAAATATTTCGTTATCTGTCAAAATTTGACTTAGCAAGTGATTGTCAAATTTGTTTAAGTTTTTCAACACATGGTCGTCGATACGATATTTTTTTTTAAGTGTGGGTTATGAATAATAAATATGAAAGGTAAGGAGGTCATTTTAAATTAAGACATTTTTTTTCTAAGATAGTATAAATTTAATTGGGCTGTAAAAAAAATAATAAGACTACAAATAGTAACACATTTTTTCAATTATTAAAATGCTAGACTGAAAAAAAAATATATGTAAGCTAGACTGAAAAAAAATGCTAGCACCGCCCATGATTGCGTTGCTAAGTTGAAAGTAAGTAGGAAATTATACATACCAGAATAGGAATATTAAAGTTTTACCCCAAAAAAAATTAAAGAAAGACATGAAAAAAAAAAGGTACGAACCAGGCACATGTGCTCGATGTGAGTTCTATCAATGTCTTCATTGTTCTCTCCACCGATATAATTAAGCAGGATATCGATCACATCATTTTCGTTACTAGTTGTAGTATTGCTCAGTTTCCTTGACTCTAACCTTTTATCAATCAACTGACCAAAAAGATCAAGTATCTTCCCAAAATGAGCAGTCGACCGCGCCCTTATGCCTTGGGGATCAATCTTTGCAAGAAATGGGAAGTAATCAACTAGGTTCGGTTTACCAACCTCTACCATGAGTTGCCAAACCCTGTCCCTGAACTCCTTCGCCGAATCCTGATTCGGGTCGGCAAAATCCACAGAGAAAATAGCGTTAAACAACAAATTCAGGGAAGTCGTGAAAACTGCGCTGCCTATCTCCACCGCAACACCTTTTTGGCAGCATTTTCCGGCGTGGGAAACAAGCTCTTCCACATTCTTCCGCCGCAGGTGTTGTTTAGCGTCGAGCCGGTTGCCCGAGAAGATGTGGGAGTTCATGATTCTCCGGAGGCATCGCCACCGGTCTGCAACCGGCAGCCAAACGACGGAGTACTTGTGGTGGTGGTGGGCGTGGACGGCATTGGGGATGGACCTGCCGGAGAAGGCGAGGTCTTGCTTTTGGAGGACTTGTTTGGCCATGGTTGATGAAGAAATTACTACCGTGGTCATCCGGCCTAGCTTCAGTCTGATGATAGGGCCATGAGTTTTTGCTAGCTCGGCCAGGGACTGGTGGGGTTTGCTCCCGAGTCGGAGGAGGTCACCCACGACCGGTAGAGGAACCGGTCCGGGTGGACGGTTCGGCCTTTTGTTTCTTTCTGATACAAGTGAAAGGAGGGCTTGGGTTAGTGTGAGGGTTAACAGGAGATACAAAACAAAGTTCCAGAAATCCATTTCTCCTCTCAATAATGATAATGCCTTCTACTTGATATATTTGTGGTCTTTACGTTTGCTTATATACTAGCTGGTGAGGGATTCTGGGGTTGGATCTACAATAACACATATTCAAATTTTTTCCAATTACAAAATATAAATTATTAATAATATATAATTTTAATAATTGTGGGGGCACCACTCTTGTCACCGCCGCCCTGTCACCATATTTTTTTCTTTCTTAAATTGCAAAAATGACTTTCCCTTCTTTGGTTTTTTTTTGACTTATGGGATTGAGTCATTGTCAATATAAATTTATTTATATGTATACAAACATTATCATGTCCCTACATTATTGTGAGTTCTTCTTTGTAAAGTTTACTAAATTATCAAATAAATGTATCATATTTTAGGTACACACGATTTAATTTACAAAAATTAAATTAATTTCAAGATCATGGGATGGTATAATGGATATAGCTGATCCACCCACTTAATTGATAGTGGATTTAAATCTTATTGGATGGTGTATTTTTGCTTATATTATAAAATGTAATGTTAAATGTTTTCAAAAATAAAAATAAAAAAGTTAAATTATTTTCTCATATGAACAAATACACGCATGACTTATTATTTATGTGCTATAGTTCAATATATTACGAGATATTTATTTTTACAATTTTATACAATTTTATATAACTCCAAACACACCCTACATTGTACAAAGCAAAAAGGCTGCACCAAGAGATTCTCCGAGTGTTCATCCTCCTTCACAACTCATTCCTGTTACACTAAACGCCTATGCAATTTTATATGAGACCTAAAAAATAATAAGACAAATTAAATTAATGGTGTTAAAATTTTCGTAGAGACATGTGCACTTGCCGAGGGTTTTAATTAAAATTATATTAATGGGTACTTTTCTTTCTTTTTACTTGAGAATAAATACACAAAAATTTCCCGTGCATATATATTAGAATCGTGGATGTTGTATACGAAAATATAATGGGCTTGTTTGGCATGCCATTATTTGCCGAAAATCTCTGAAAATCTCTATAAATCTCTGTTAACTTTATATCACATCAACTTTTTTCTCTCACTGCACGCATTACGAACTCTTCCCAAACCACAATTTATCTCAATTTATCTCATTTTTAGACCTAGTGAGTGTTTTTTCTCCTTCCGAGTCTAGTGTGAAAGAATTATTAAATAAAAGTACGATACTGGCGTGGGGCACTAATTTAATATGATAGATGATTTTATGTAATATAGTGGGCTTCAGAAAAATTTTTGTTAGTATTTTACCTCATGATAAGCCATCAATGGTAAACTCAGAATTTATAATTGATGGGAATAAAATTAAAATTTCAAGATAAATATAGGCAAAAGTAAAAGAATTTGAGTTAATAATAATACATGAAAATAAAATTTATAAAAAAAGAAGAAGAAAATTATATATATATATATATATATATTTCTATTCTGTGCTGCACCGTGTGATTAAGGGTCAGGAAAACCAAATCAAATCAAATAATTTTGATAGATTATTTGATTAGATCGGTTTTATTTGATTTTTTTATTTGTTGATTTCTAATTCAATTTTTTTAATATTATAATTTTTCCAATTGATTCCACTTTTTTTATTGAAATTTTTATTGGATTCATGCAATCTGCTACTTGACACAACTTTGATTCAAATTTTTTTAAATAAGACGGAAAAAATTCAATTTATTTGATTTAGAATCGATACGTAACCCTCACTTCATGCAATACTCGTATTCAATAACTTGTTGTCTAGGTCATTTGAATTCAAATTTTTTATAACTGTACATGGTCTCATCTTATTATTTAACTCTAACAATCAACCATTTTTTAATTGTAGTGCGTAATCCAATTTGCGAAAAATGTTGGATATTTGTCATTGCAAATCTGTCATTCTTTTAAAATAATAATTGATAATGATGAAATCTCATGATCCTTAACCCAAATTTCAATCCAAAATCTACAAATTATGAATATCAGTGTAATCCTTGTCAAAAATCATACGATGTTAAGTTAACAAAGAATTACATGAATTCAATTTAGCAGAGTAACAGTAATGCTAGAATCTCATATCTATTAGGGTTAAATTTTACCTTTATTTATAATGATTTCTAGTATTCACATGTAATTAGAATTAAATTGAGAACTTTTCTGGTTCATCGTTATTTCCTTATTTAAATAAAGAAATTACCAAATTCAAAATATATCTTGGCTATTGTTTTGTAGATTTATTACAGTCGATCACTATTTTTCAGGCGTGAATCATAGAACAGCAGTGATCACACTTCATGCTCTATTCGACGCTTTGTTTGGCTAATGCTCGGCCCTGTCAAGTTAGCTTGATCGACAACGCTCGATTTATGGCGCTTGGCATGACCTCTGGGAGACCTAGCTGTTATGTGGCCGGCCAGCTACTTCAGTTGGTTGAGAAATACCCCTCATCAATAGTAATAATAGTAGTAATAATAAATAAATAAATAAATTTTGTAAATATGAACCGTGAAAATCATTTATCTTGTGGTTTTACATTTATATATACACGCACACACTCTCTAATTTCCACATGCATGTTTGGTAGAGGATTGTGTCCCATGCAAGTAGGGGAGGCACACTTAAGTCAAGGGGATATGTAAGAGTAAAAATGAATTGAATTATTCGCGAGCTATTCAAGTTCAAGTTTAAAACAATGTTTGGCTTAAACTTATTTCGTGACTAATATGAACTCGAACCAACTTTGATTTATGACTTGTTTAAATTTGAGTTTAAATTCGAGCTCAGAAAAGCTCAATTCGAAAACTCGTAAGTAGGCTCGTTAAAATAATATATATTTTTAATAATATTTTTATATTTTCAATAATACTTTTATTATATTTTAGAATATTTTATTTATTATAATTAAATTAAAACGACATCGTTTTAGTTTAGTCAAGTTATTTACAAACTGAGCTCAAACTTAAATTTTTTTTTATCGAATTAAACTCAAGTTTGATTTCAGTATAAAAAGTTCGAGCCAAACTTGAACAAGTTAAAACTCAGTTCAATTCAGCTTATTTCCACCTCTAGGCATATGTAAACCAAAGGAGTCATGATACCTACTAAACATAATTAAAACAAATAATCATACTAAATTATATTGTTAAAAACAATGTCTTGTTAACGGGTGAATTTATTTGTACTTTATTATTTCTCTTTTGCATTTTTTTTAACTTTTTTATTAACTAAAATCACACAATTATTCTTCTTCCATTTTATTATATATTTTATATAATTATATATAATATCATAAATTCTCTTATTTCGTAATGAAAAATATTTTTAAAAATAAAATATTAAGAAGATAATTTACTAAAAATTATTTTATCTTTTTAGAGTTTTTGACAAACGGGCAATTGTCATATTAATTTTTTTTTTTTAAAAAATTATCATATGAGTAACCTTAAAAAAAATTCAATTCTAATTTCTTTAACGTATTTCCTATTATAAAAAAATAAAATAGGTTTTTATAATAATGATACTTACAGTTTTATTTGATAATTTCTCTTTCTTTTTTTTTTATTTGCTTAAAATTAATTTTTTATACACTGATTTACTTTAGTAGTTTTTTATGAAAAGCTCATATAAAACACTACTAAATGGCTTGACGGTTATGACAAAAGTTTCAAAATAAAAATAAATAGAAAATTTTTTGTTCGATTAAGTTAGAAAATAAAGTAAAATAAAATAAAAATTATTTTTAATATGCTTGTAAAAAATATAAATATAAATATAAATATAAATATAAATTATTTGAGTCTATAAAATAGTTTTTTTATTCCTTTATACCAAACTAAAAATAAGTACTAATTTTTATTAAAATTTGTAAAAATTTATATATAAAAAGAAATCGTGTTTAATCTATATATATCAGAACAGCTAGTTAAAAAGGATCGAATAGTTTTATAACTTTACTCAAAAAAAAAAAAAGTAAATATTAAATTGCAAGAGAAAATGCCGAGTGTGGAGAGAGAGAGATGAAAGGAAAATCTGCCTGCCGGGAGATGACTGATTTTGCACGGGAAGGTCTGCCAGCGGTGAGGTTTTGTTTGTTTCCCAAAATTTTATTTGGCAAATTTTTTATTAGATTAATTTAATTGGTTAATTGGAGTTTGAATTTGCATGTCTTAATTAAAAATGAACGCCCAATTCTCTACCCTAACTTATTTAATTAGAATACAAAATGAAGATGACCTTAAAAAAAAACTATGAAGATCTAACATGCAGATTTATAATTGACAATTGAGATTGCGGTCGAATGAATTTGCATGACTTGTGTTTCGGCACACTTTATATTTATTTAAACTATTATTATAGGACTCCAACCTCCGACTCGAGTTCTAGTACGAGTTGAAGTTTGACTTAATTAAAAATAATCAGACTCGAGCAAATAACTTAAATAATATTTTAATTAATGAAGTTTTTTTTTTGGCTTAGTTAAAAAAAAAAAACTTAATTAATTAAAATAATATTTTTAGTTCAATTATAGTTTAAACTAGTTATTATTTTTCTCAATCAAAACCACCTTATTTTATAAAATGTATTGCAAAAAATATATATTATTTTATAATGCCAGCCAGTAAACATTTGAGCCTAAACTAGTTGGCTTTTCCTGTGGAGTGTATTGATTGGGTATATTTCCAAGGGGACATTAGCGATAGTTTGGGAAGAAAACTTTTTTTTTTTTATTTTTTTAGTTCATTTTATTCTATATGGTTTTTCTCTAAATTTTAATTTTTTTTCCTATTTAATAGTTTTTAGGTATCTTCCCCGCATTCATTAAAACAAAAAAACTTCCAAATAAGAAAATTAACATGCATATAATTAATTACCAAAAACAATACATATAATTAAATAGATTTTTCAAGAAAAATCTTTTTTTTAACTTGTGCATAATTTTTTTATTTTTTTAATAAATACGAACAACATGTTTAAAAAATAACAACAAGCAACAACAATACTATATATATATATATATATATATATGTATATCTCCTATTAAATAAGTTATAGGCGTAGGTGGTGATATAGGGAGATCATGTATGATCTAAAATGGCTAAGCTTCTCGCTCGACTTGCACTTGACCAAGTGCATTCGAGTAAAAACGTTTCAGTCAGGCCTTAATCACCCGATCGGGATCATTCTTGATCGGGGTCATCCGAGTAAGGACGCCCTCGATTGGGTCTAATTACCCGATTAATTTCTGACTAAACATTTCGGTTGAATTATTCCTGCCAAAACCACTCAGACCCTGGGACTGTTTTTCTCATCAACATCATCAACCCTTATTTTCTAATACGTAGTGAAAACATCAAAAGCCCCGGGGAGGACAATTGTATTATACTAAAATCTTACTATTTTTTCACTTTAATTTACCCATAAATTTTACTTTTATTTTATTATTTTATATTTTTTATCTATTATTTTTTCATTTCTACTTGTCTAGTACACCTATATGGTACTTATTAAAAAGTTTTCGATACTTAAGTTAATAAAAGAATTAAAAAAGTATTTTGGCAGAATTTTAGTAAGACAAATAGTGAGCGTACTATGTACTTGAAAGGATGGTGTATATATAGAGATGTAAGACCTGCATAGGTATGATGCATGTAAGTCTCATATAATTATACTTTCCTTGCAATCACATTATGCCACATGTATTATAGATCACAAGATCGATTCCTATAATTAGTATCAAAACTGTTATATAGCAGGCAGCACTTTGACAATGAAAGTTACGAAATATGTCAGAATATGATTATACATATAATTATGATTTAAACAATCTTTTCTCTAATACATCAATCAGTTAGTCTAATCGAAATCCATACTGTTTGGTCAGATCGGGTCTCAATGTTGGTGGCTCGGGCTATGTTATTCAGTCGGGTGCACCCTGTAGCAAGCTGTTGGGAGGGGGGGTTTGATTTAATAACCTATAGTTAAATTTTTTTAATCACGAGATATAAATTATTAATAATAATTTCAATAATTGTGGGGGTATTGCTCCTACCACCATCACCTGTCGCTAACTTTTTCTAAAACTGCTAAAATGACTTTTTCTTCTTTTGAAAGTATATGGATGGTTTCTTGGACGTTTGGGATTGTTATTGTCAATATAAATTTATTTATATATTTATACAAACATTTTTTTATTTTTGGTATAGACCCATTGTCAATATAAATTTATTTATACATTCATACAAACTCTAGCATGTTCCCACGTTATTGTGAGTTTTCTTTGTTAAATTTATTAAATTATAAAATAAATGTATCATATTTTAGGTGCACACGATTTAATCTATAAAAATTAAATTAATTTTAAGATTATGAGATAGTACAGTAGATAGAACTAATTCACCCACATAATTAATTGTGGGTTTAAGTTTCATTGAGTGGTGTATTTTTTGTTATATTATAAAATGTAATGTTGAATGTTCTTAAAAAAAATAAAAAATTAAATTATTTTTTTATATGAACCTCTACATGACTTATTATCTATGTGCCATAGTTCAATATGCTTTTTCATAAATAGATATTGCACAAAGCAAAAAGGCTGCACCAAGAAATCCTCCGAGTGTTCATCGATCCTTCTTCACAACTCATTCCTGTTACACCAAACTCCTATGCAATTTTATATAAGACCTAAAAAATAAATAAGACAAATTAAATTAATGGTGTTAAAATTTTCGCAAAGCCGTGCAGTTGCCGAGGGTTTTAATTAAAATTATATTAATGGGTACTTTTTTTCTTTTTACTTGAGAATAAATACACAAATTTTGCCCATGCATATATATTAGAATCGTGGATGTTATTTACAAAAAGTATAATGTTATTTTAGATCTAGTAAGTGTTATTTCTCCTTTGTTTCTCAGTCTAGAGTGAAAAAATTATTAAATAAAATTACAATACTGGTGTAGGGCACTAATTTAATATGATAGATGATTTTATGTAATATTGTGGGTTCCAGAAAAATTTTCGTTGGTATTTTACCTCATGAGTCATTAGTGACAAACTCAAAATTTATAATTGATTGGGAATAAAATTAAATTTTTAAGATAAATATAATCAAAAAATAAAAGAACTTGGGTTAATAATAATAGGTGAAAATAAAATGTTAAAAAAAAAAGAAAATTATATATATATATATATATATATTTGCATTGTTGTGCCGTAGGATTCGGGGTAGAGCCAGAGCTTTTATGTAACAGTGTGTGTTCGGTGTATAAAAAAATGTATTTTTAACTGGTTACAACAGGTAAAAATTAGTGATTAGTGTAAATTGTTCAAATCACCAGACAACTTCAGTAATTATTTACTATTTCAAAATTAATAGCTCAAAAATGCACCGTGACTCGAATCCTGTATTACATCATGTGATTAAGGGAGAGCAAAACCAAATCAAATCAAATAATTTTGATTAGATGGGTTTGATTTGATTTTTTTAGTTTTTAATTTCTAGTTCATTTGTATTTTTAATATTGGGAGCATTTGTTGAGACGAAAAACAATGAAAAATATGATTTGAGTAAATTTTTGATATTTAGCATGCAGTTACCAAATCACTTTTATCAAAGATGAATAGTAAAACTTTTAAACTTTTATGTTAGTCTTTTAGAGAGAAACCATCCAAACAGTTTTTGGAGCTGTCGAAATAATTTTATGTCAGAATTTATTGAAAGCTCTGAATAGTCTTTGGGACTTGTAAAAAAGTTATTAGGGTTTGTAGAATGTTATTAAGATTTTAAAAACATTTATTAGGGTTTGTAAAAAGTTGTTAAGATATGTAAATATATATTAAATTTATAATTATTTTATAAAGTATGAGGAGTGTAAAATGTGTTAGAAAATTTTATAAATTTTCAAAAACTTTAGCGATTTTCATAGTACAAAACACCCCAATTATAATTTTCAAATTGATTCCACTTTTTTATTGCAATTTTGATTGGATTCATGCAATTTGGTATTTGAAACAACTTTAATTCAATTTTTTTTTTAAATAAGACGGAAAAAATTCAACTTTAATTCAGTTTGTTAGAATCAACCCTCAATTCACGCAATACTCGTATTTAATAACTTGTTGTCTATAGGTCATTTGAATTCAAAATTTTGATAACGGTAGAAGGTCACATCTTATTATTTAACTCTAGCAATCAACCATTTTTACGAGATGTTTGATTGATTAAAATCAATTAAAATTTATTAATTTTTATTATTTTTTTATTTTTTTTAATTAAATTTTATTACATATCACTTTTATATCAAATTTTTGTACTTTTATTATATATTTTAGCTAATCAATAACTCCTTGTAGCAGGTAATCCAAATTGAAAAAATGTTGAATATTTGTCATTTTGCAAATCCATCATTCTTTTAAAATAAATAATAATAATAATAACAACAATAATCGGGGCAGATCTAGGATTTTTTTGAAGAAGGGCACCGAACACTCAAGAAGTGAATAACGATCAAGTAATTTTTAGATTAAGAAATTGTTTAGTTTGTAAAAACTAATCAAAACTCATCAACTTTTATCAAATTTTTGTACTTTCTTCCAATCAAATTTCACCACATATCATTTTTACATTAAATTTTTATACTTTTACTGTACTTTTTGACTAAATTTTTACTCCAAACACTTCTAAGAGTAGAAGAAAAATGATATTATTTTTAGAGAGAAAATAAATTATTCTTGCATATTAACCGGTGATTATGCTTCTCACAGTTAATAGTTCAAGCACCTGAAGTTTATTAAAAATGTTCCTCGCTATAAAAAAGAAAATATAATTATTATCAAGTTTTATTATCTATAAAATTTATTGTGTTATATGCTATATTTACTGATAATATAAACAAAAACATGCAATAGTGTATTAGAAGGATACACTTTATTTAACAAAAAATATCAAGTTTGATTCTTCTAAACTTCTTCTATGTTAAAAAATTTTGACTTAACCTTAAATTTTTAATAAAATTAAAATATCTTAATTTTTAATAAATTTAACTTTTAATAAAACTAAAATAATAAAAAAATATTTTAATAATTTTACATTAAAAATTAAAAGGGTCACTTGACCCATTGCCGAATAGGGGGCTGCAATCGACGAAAAGGGTACCGTTTTTGGCTTTTTTTTTTTTATAGGTCTTGAGGCAAACTGAATGTGATCATTTTGGCACGCATGCATGTGTTGTGTGTTAAAATAAAAATAAAATATAAATGAAAATAATAAATTTTTATTAAATAATTAATTATTAATTTACTTATTAAAAATATAAATATAAATAAAATTTATTTTAATTTTTAAAATATACTCTTATATCAAATTAAGCTTTTTAAGTTATTTGAAAGTCTTAGAAATATTGTAATGTATATATATATATATTATTTTCCAATATTTTGTTACCTTATCTATATCATAATATACTATGTTACCGTATTTAGGAGATTTATATTTAAGAATTTTATAAGCATATATATATATATATATATATATATACTCTAAACATTAATATAAGAATCTAAATATTCTCTTCAAAATATCTTTTTTCCTTTACATTCTAACATGATATCAAAGCGGACCGAGAAAATTATCCGACATTCAGTATCCCGCCGGCACTACACGACATTTAGTATCCCATCGGCACTACGCGACATCCAACATTCAGACATTTAGAGTGCATTGTTGACTGGTGGCTTTCGAAGTGATCAACACATTTATTCACATTCCCACTCTTGGAATCAACATGATATGAAACCCCAAAATGGGCAGAACCCTAACCAACCACATTACCTTGCAGCAGGGCCAACACCACAAACAACCCCATTCTCTCATCCTCATGCCACAAATTCAACCACAAAATTAGGAAACTCCCAATTGAAGCCCCAACCAATAATGATAACACACTTCTCACAGCACCTCTTCACTCCCCATTTTTACATCCTCGAGTCACAACCCGAAAATAAAAAAAAAAAGAAAAAAAATCTCAAACATTAACAGTGATTAGGACGGGATTTGAAAAAAAATTACTCAGATTCAAGCATATATATACATATATTATATATGTATATTAGAGGAAAGAGAGAAGGAGTTGCAATATACCTGGTTTACGACGACGAGATCACTAGCGACAAAAGCGATCTCAATACTGGTGACAGCAACGGCGGCGATCTTGGCAGCAGTGATAGCGAGATTTGTTGATGATGGTAATAAGGATGAGGGAACTGAAAGGGGGAGAGAGAGAGAAGAGTCAGCAGAAAGCGTGGGTACGCGTGTGAGAGAAGATAAAAAGTAAAAAGAAAAAAATAAAAATTTTAAAAATTATTTGACGACCGCTTGATAGGAGCCGACCGTTTTTTATAGCGTTCATCTTTCGCTGCATACAACCGCCTTTAGGCGGTCACCCGTTTTTGGGGCCCTCGATTTTTTAGCAGTGATTGATAATCAATTTTAAGGGCTCGTTTGGAGTCCCAAATAAAACTAAAAAAAATTAATGGATTGGATTGATGTGATGTAAAAATGATAGATGGTAAAATGTGATTGGAGGGATTTAAAAATTTTTGAAATTTTTTAATTTTATTTGGAACTTCAAACAAGCCCAAAATTGTCAATGTAAAAATTATCCAAAATAAATATATATATATATATATATATATATCACTTTGGGGCCGTTGGTGAAAGAACTATAAAAAATATCAATTTGGGGCCGCTAGTGAAAGAACTGTGTCACTGAAAGGTCTATATCACATCCGTAAGCTGGACAAATTAGATATTTAAATACTCAAATCGGTTCAATTCGATTGAGTAACATTCCAAGAAAATTTTTTTTTTTTTGGGTTGGTAGCAGTCATAATCCCCACCTGTCAGAGTAATATTTTTTTAAAATATTTGACATGACTGCTGTCCTAAAAAAAATCTTGAAAAAGTTAACAATAAACGAGCAGCTATGAATTGTCTTAACGGAATTGGACCGATTTGAGCATTTAAATGTCTAATTTGGCCAGTTTAGGGTCGTGATATAGACCTTTCAGTGGGATAGCTCTTTCATTAACGAAATTGATATTTTTTTTTCTATTTTTGATAATTTTTACATTGACAACTTAGAATTGATTATCATCAATTTTGAATTGATTTACTTTTGAAACACTTAAGCTTATTATGGTATATAAGAGAATATTTTAAAAAATTAAGCTTATTATGGTATAAGAGGATATTTTAAAAACGAATGTAAATTTTATTTATATTTATATTTATATTTTTAACAATTATATTAAAAATTAATTATTTATAAAAATTTTATTCATGGCTATAAATTTAATGTTAGTATCACCAATGGTCAAAATTCAATCTTACTATTGATATCTATTTACTAGTAATTATTGTGTCGAAAGGTACAGAAATATAATTTAACATGCCACCAAATTCAATCTTACTACTAATATCTATCTACTAGTAATTATTGTGCCAAAAAGTACAGAAATATAATTTAACATGCCAATAACTCAAATTTAAATTTATAAAACAAACTTACATAAAAATTATAAACATAATCTTTAAAAATAGGTTATTTAAATTTAAATTAAATAAACTATCTATATAGTATTTAATAAAGAAATAAAATTTTATTATTTATTACAAATATTATCGTATTTTTTAAAATGTTAATTTAAAAACTTTTATATAAAAAATATTTTAAAAAATATGAGAAAAGTAAGAGAGCATATTTTCATATGAAATGGCCAAAAAGACAACCAAAGTAGAAAGAAAAAAGAAAAAATAATTCTGGTCATTGAACAAATCCAACGGTTAAAAATATCTCACATTTAAAATTTTAAGACATAAAGAGTGTAGAAGTGTATATATTTAAAATTTAAGTTTAAAGTACATTAAAATTAAAATTTTAATTTAAATGTTTATTTTTTAATAAATATTTTAAGAAAATTAAATTTATATGAAATGGCCGAAAAGACAATCAAAGTAAACAGAAAAAAATAATTATGGTCATTGAGCAAATTGTACAGTTGAAAAGTATCTCAAATCTAAAATTTTAAACTTCTTTTATTATATAAACGACACAAAAAGGGTAAAATTGTATGAATTTAAAATTTAAGTTTTAAGTACATTAAAATTAAAATTTAAATTAAAATTAAAATTTAAATATTTATTTTTAATAAAATTTTAAAGAAAATCAAAGTTTAAATATAATTTTTCAAAATAAAAATTTAGTTAACTTTGTCCAACAAATATTCATATATTATTTAATAAATGTGTATAATTTTATTATTATTTATTATAAATATTGTTATATTTTTTAAAAACTTTCATATATAAAAAGTATTCAAAAAATATATGGGAAGAGTCATGGGATTATATTTTATGCAACGTGATCGAAAAGACAATCAAAATAAAGAGAAAATGAAGTAATTCTGATCATTAAACAAATCTAATAATTGAAAATAAATAAATATTATAACAATGAGCTATATATTAAAAGTTAAAGAGATATACTAAAAATAATAAGGCAATTGAAGAAAAAATCAATACGCTAAAGAGGATACGAAACAATACACAAAATAGGATAAAAAAGGGGAAAAAAAGGAAAAGCATAAAAAGGAAGATGATTTTTAAAATGATAAAATGTAATATGAAAATTTAGGACACCTAAAATACAAACAAAAAAAACTGCACTTTTGATAATGCATTTTTATATAAAATGAAAAAGTAAAAATGCATTACACTTTATATAAGGTGAAAATATATTCTCAAAGTTTGTTTTTATTAACATTAGTATGATAAATATTTTTATTTATAGATAATATTAAAATATTTAGATAACATTTTTTTATATTTTTTGTTAAAAAACCAGCGGACAAAAAAAATTGTACAAAACACCAAATATAAAGAATTTAGGTGAAATTTATCTTATCTTTCAAGAGAAAGAGAGAGAAATGAATTCTACGTTCAAAAATCAAATCAATTATTATAAAATTCCCCCCACCCCCAAAAAGCTGCCAAAACTAACTTTAACACTCCCCCACTCCTCCCTGTCTCTCTCTTTTTTCCCTCTCGTTTTCGTAAACACACACCCAGTAATTCTCTCCCCACAAGCAGGTCTTCCCTCTCATCTCTCTCTAGACTTGCCTCTTAGTGAACATTTGAGCAGATTTATTATATAGTTTATTATATTATTATGCATCTATACTAAATGTATAGTTTATTTAAAATATGTTACTTATAGTTTATATAATTTATTTACGAAAAATTGTATCCAAGTCATACTTGATAATCTTTTAAAACTATTAGTCACACCAAAAAAAAAAGTATTACTTTTAAGTCACATTAATGTGAAAAGTTTTGTATTTAAGTCATACTTTTGAGTGGGTCCCACGGGTTTGTTTTAAATATAATTTATAATATGACTTAAATGCCCTTTTTTTACAATTAATTGAGAAGAAGTTGCCGAAAATTATGAAACCGAGAATCACGTTTTCCGTTTTTGTTTCATTCCTTATAAATCGCGTAAAAATATAGTGAGATAAAAATCTGTTAAAGGATTATATACGAAGGAATACACACGGATTACGCGAGTTTGTGCTGTGAGATTAACGTCGGTCGAAGTAATATATACGGATCTAGATTACGTATTTAAACACATGACCGCGGTACTGTTTTTTTTAGGATGCATACTCGTTCAAAAACAGTACCGCGTGACTCTTTCATGCAAACATCACATTTAAACACAGCAAACATCACATTTAAACACAAAAATAGTTCACATATCAAACAAATGACCACAGTACCGCATGTGTGACAGTACCACATGTCTGCGGTACTGTTTTTTTTAGAATGCATGCTCGTTCAAAAACAGTACCGCATGACTCTATCATGCAAACATCACATGTAAACACAAAAATAGTTCACATATCAAACGAATGACTTACAGTACCGCATGTGTGACAGTACCACATGTCTACGGTACTGTTTTTTTTTAGGATGCATGCTTGTTCAAAAACAGTACCGCATGACTCTATCATGCAAATATCACATTTAAACCAAAAATAGTTCACATATCAAACAAATGACCGACAGTACCGCATGTGTGACAGTACCACATGTCTGCGGTACTGTTTTTTTTAGGATGCATGCTCGTTCAAAAACAGTACCGCATGACTCTATCATGCAAACATCACTTGTAAACACAAAAATAGTTCACATATCAAATGAATGACCGACAGTACCGCATGTGTGACAGTACCACATGTCTGCGGTACTGTTCGCAGACTGTTTTTTTTAGGATGCATGCTCGTTCAAAAACAGTACCGCATGACTCTATCATGCAAATATCACATTTAAACACAAAAATAGTTCACATATCAAACGAATGACCGACAGTACCGCATGTGTGACAGTACCACATGTCTGCGGTACTTTTTTTTTAGGATGCATGCTCGTTCAAAAACAGTATCGCATGACTCTATCATGCAAACATCACTTGTAAACACAAAAATAGTTCATATATCAAACGAATGACCTACAGTACCGCATGTGTGACAGTACCACATGTCTGCAGTACTATTTTTTTAGGATGCATGCTCGTTCAAAAACAGTACCGCATGACTCTATCATGCAAATATCACATTTAAACACAAAAATAGTTCACGTATCAAACGAATGACCGACAGTACTGCATGTGTGACAGTACCACATGTTTGCGGTACTTTTTTTTTAGGATGCATGCTCGTTCAAAAACAGTACTGCATGACTCTATCATACAAACATCACTTGTATACACAAAAATAGTTCACATATCAAACGAATGACTGAGAGTACCGCATGTGTGACAGTACCACATGTCTGCGATACTGTTTTTTTTAGGATGCATGCCCGTTCAAAAATAATACCGCATGACTCTATCATGCAAATATCACATTTAAACACAAAAATAGTTCACATATCAAACGAATGACCGACAGTATTGCATGTGTGACAGTACCACATGTTTGCGGTACTTTTTTTTTAGGATGCATGCTCGTTCAAAAACAGTACCGCATGACTCTATCATGCAAATATCACTTGTAAACACAAAAATAGTTCACATATCAAACGAATGACCAACAGTACCGCATGTGTGACAGTACCACATGTCTGCGGTACTGTTTTTTTTAGGATGCATGCTCGTTCAAAAACAGTACCGCATGACTCTATCATGCAAACATCACATTTAAACACAAAAATAGTTCACATATCAAACGAATGACCGACAGTACCGCATGTGTGACAGTACCACATGTCTGCGGTACTATTTTTTTAGGATGCATGTTCGTTCAAAAACAGTACCGCATGACTATATCATGCAAAGAATGGTGCTGTTTTAATAAGGTACTGTTTTATTATGCGGTACTGTATTTTATGCGGTACTGTTTTATTATGTGGTACTGTTTTTTATGCGATACTGTTTTTATGTGATAATGTTTTATTATGTGGTACTGTTTTTTATGCGGTATTGTTTTATTATGTGGTACTGTTTTCCTAAATAGTTTTGATTTTGTTTCCAAAAATTAGTTTTGCTTGTTTTGTAAAAAAGATGGAAAGTCGTGAAATTAGGTTTTTCTCAAACAGTTTTGATTTTATTTTCAAAAATCAGTTTTACTTGCTTTATAAAGAAGATGAAAAGTCACGGAAGTTATGAGTAAAGTGTGCACTATTTTCGGATAAAACTGGCAGTTTTGAAATGTGGTGAAAAACGCGTGATGTCCTTTTTTATCTTTTTGTTGCAAGTGTGACTTATTCACAAGTAAATTTTTTTGGTATGACTTAAATCATTATAAGTACGTAAATAGTGACCGGCTTCCAAAAATCCCATTTATTTAGTATAAGTTACCTTTGAATTTTTATTCTATTAGGGCCCCGTTTGGCCCACCAAACTTTACCAAAACTCATCAATTTTTAACTACTTTTTATACTTTCTTCCAATTAAATTTTAACACATATCACCTTCATGTCACATCTTTTCATTTTTATTGTACTTTTTGACCAAAATTTGGCCAACCAAATAGGTCCTAGATTTCTTATTTCTCTTATCCTCACTTTATAAATATAGTTGCTATTCTATTATATTTCACATATTTAATATATATAATTTTCTTAACTTTTTCATTCACTCTTTTTTTCTTAACATTGTATCAAAGTTCATGATTTTTTGTTCTAGATTGATTAGGCGTTTCATAACTTTGGATTGCCAGTGCTATTCTTCCCGGCACCACTGTCGCTTCCACTATCACATCTCACTTCGCCTTCTCTATCACCTAATCACCTCTTTAGTTTTCTTCTTCTTAGGATCCCATGATTATCCATCTAATACCCAAATCATTCTTTCCCCAAATTTTTAGTCTCTCTATTGGAGACTCCCAACGCACTTTCAAGAACCCCTAATGCTTTTATAGGTTCGTGACCTTCGAGTGTGTAGCCAGAACTAGGTTCATGACATTCGGGCAAATAACCTGAGCGCAACCAAAACTAGGTTTGTGACTTTCAGGCATACAGCCAAAGCTAGGTTCGTGATCTTCGAACTATAATCTGCATGTAATTAGAACTAAGTTCATGACCTTCAGACATGTAAATAAAGCTAAATTTGTGACCTTTACTGTGTAACATGTGCTTCGAACAAGGGAGTGTGTTTTTGTCCGACTTTGCCTCTAACCAGTTTCTCCAAACTCAAATAGTCCTTGTTATACTACCTTGAGTTTGAGGAGGAATGTTAATATATATCTATATTATATTATTATTATATATATATACGTATACGTATACGTATGTATATGTATATATATACATATATACATATATACATATACATATGTATATATGTATATATGTATATATGTAACTTCTTTAGAATAACTTACCTAGAGTTTATGTAGTTTATTTAGAATAGATTACCTCAAGTTCTTGTCCTATTAGATTTCTTATTTTTCTTATCCTCACCTTATAAATAAGGTTGTTACTTCGATGTATTTCAGACATTTAATATATATAATTTTTCTAACTTTTTGATTCAATCTTTTCTCTTAACATATAAAACTATGAAGTCCAACAAAAAAATGAATAAAATAATAAAAAAGCATAATTTTAACATTGAATCTGAATTGTTGGTGATACCATATTAGATTTATAACCGCGAAAACGAATATTTTCTCACGTATCTAGTTAATTGCATTAATTAGAGATAATTTTAGTTTTAAGTTGTGCAAGTGACAATGCAATGATATGATGCATTGCATGGAATTTTTGAACCTCATAATTCTTGCTCTAGATGGACAGGGACAACAGAGTATAAGGTATAATATATCTGATGGGTGGCAAGGGTCAGCACCGCAGCAATTTTAAGTGGGCTAGAGTGCTAAGTCCCTAGGTCATTTCTGCTAACCCTAGTTGAGCCCATAAGGATTTTGGTTTTGCTAAAGATAATTTGGCGTCTTTGCTCCATCTGTGCTCATCAGATGAAATATAGGGGATAAGGTGGTACTTTGTTTTGTCATTTTCTTCTTATATGACTTTTTTTTTTTGGTTAAAATTTAATTTTCATTATTAGTAATGGCAACTTTTAGGTATGTTTATTTTTTAATTTTTATAATTTTTAGCCAAATGAACGTAAGTTTTTTTATTTTTTATTTTTTTAACAAATATGATTAACACATTTAAAAATTATAACTTCTAAAAAAAAATTAAATTTTGTTAAAAAAAGGTATGCACTTTATATGAGGTGAAAATATATTATCAAAGTTTGTTTTTATTAACATATAAATATTTTTATTTAAATAATATTAAAATATTTAGATAACATTTTTTTATATTTTTTGTTAAAAGACCAACGGACAAAAAAATTGTACAAAACACCAAATATAAAGAATTTAGGTGAAATTTATCTTATCTTTCAAGAGAGAGGGAGATACGAGTTCTACGTTCAAAATTCAAATCAATTATTATAAAATTTCGCTCCCCCCTCCCAAGAAAGCTGCCAAAAATAACTCTGACACCCCCCCACTCCTCTCTCTCTCTCTCTCTCTCACTTCTTTCCCTCTCATTTTCGTAAACACACACCCTAATAATTCTCTCCTCACAGGCAGGTCTTCCCTGTCATCTCTCTCTAGACTTGACTCTTTGTGAACATCTGAGCAGTGGAGATGCACGCAGAGCAGATGTGAAACAAATTATTGGCCGGTAGGCTCCTATAGACGTTGACAATTGACAATGTATTTAGGGTCCAAACTAACTAGCCATAAAATATATATATATATATATATATTGGAGATTATTGAGAGTTAAAGGGGAGCCAAACCAGAAAGATAGGACAGAGGAGGAATATGGGTGGTGATAAGAAGCACTTTGTTCTAGTCCATGGAAGCTGCCATGGCGCTTGGTGCTGGTACAAGCTTGTCCCCCTTCTTAAAATGGCCGGTCATTCTGTCACGGCCTTAGACCTCGGCGGTGGGGGGGTCAACCCTAAGCGGCTTGATGAGATTGCTTCGTTTTCCGATCACTTGCAGCCGCTGATGGACTTCATGGCCGCCGTGCCTCAGGACCAGAAGGTCGTATTAGTTGGCCACAGCTATGGTGGCTTCGCGATCTCTCTAGCCATGGAAAGTTTCCCGGAGAAGATCGCGGTGGCGGTTTTTGTCGCGGCGTTCATGCCAAATTTCCGATCTCCACCGGCATCAATAATGCAACAAGTAAGCAAGCGCGCGTGTGTGTATAAATATGGATAATGGATCTAGTTGATTGTTCTTGATAGTTTATAGTTCTAGTGTACGTTTGATTGGATGATTAGGTTTTTGAGGGAGGCCGAATTATTCTCTGAGATTTGGCATGAGATTTATATTGCCTTAGAGTTTTGAATCAATTTATGTATTTATACTTATAACATTTGATTGACCTTTCGATTGGCCGTACTAATTTTTTTGCTTATAAAAAAAATGTCTAAGTTATTTATTTATTTATTTTTTTACTAAAATTTGATTTTTGATACTTTTAGATGTATTATTCACATTTAAAAATACAAAAGAAAATATTTTCAAATTAAAAAAAATTAACTTTTTATAATTAGATTTTTCCTCTATAAATTAAGTGTAGAAATGAGTTGCCCTGGACTCAAACTATTTCTACTAAATTTGAACTTAAACTTGATTATAACTTTTATATAAGTTCACGCTTAACTTAAAAAAGAAAATAAAAATAAAAATTAGACTCGAGATAATGGGCAACCCCACCAAAAATAATCTCCAATTCCTCACCTTAAATTATTGGCGCGACCATTGGCATTGTATTATTGTCACTACAAGGGAAGAGGGAATTGTTGACCGCCAAAAGCGGTCGTCTAAAGTCCATAAAGCGGTCGTCTATAGTTTTATCGACTGCCAGACGACTGCTATAAAGCGATCGTAGATACTGGGGTCGAGAAAAGTTTTAGACGACCGCTTAGAGACGGTCGTCTAAAGTCTCGACCGCTAAATACTTTTTGGCGACCGCTTAAAAGTAGTCGTTAAAAACTTTTTGCTGACCGCCTCAAAGCGGTTGTCTAAAGTTATATGGAATGCTGAGACCTTTTTTGGCGACCACCTCAGAGCGGTCGTCTAAAGTTATATAGAATGCTGAGACCCTTTTTGGCGACCGCCTAAAAGCGGTCGTCTAAAGTGTTACCCAACCTCTTTAACAACTGCTTAAAGGCGGTCGTTTATTGTATTTTGTTTAAAAAATATGTTTATTTCTGCTAAAAAGCAAAAAAAAAATCTGTACATTCATGAAAAAAAAACCTGTATATTGATTAAACTAGTTTATTCAAATATATACTACGACAATATGAATTTATCCAACAAAATTTCATAAAATATTTGGTAAAATAATAATTACATTATCCTTAATTTTACAAAATATAATCAAAACAATGTCTTCGAGTAAGTGTCGACCTCAAAACCATAAGAGAACCCATCACCTGAAATTAACAAAAAAAATTAAATTAAATATGATTATAGAAATTATAATGAATGCACAATTCAAGTTTAAAATTATAAACAAACCGTAAGTGTAAATATTTAAATTTAATCAAATTAGAAGCATAAACTTCCCTTACCCTTTCTGGGTGATCTGTGACTTAAATTCAAGTCCTGTTCATTCCCATAGCTTCTAAATGACTTAGATTCAGTGCACATTAGGTTCCATTTATAACGAATGCCATTTGCTCGATTTGAGCAGCCAAATCCTAAGTTTGAGATTCTAAGCCTTGAGTTTCAACTCAAGCCTACCTAGACCATTTCTAGGCGATCCGTAACTCAGATTCAAGCTTCGTTCATTCCCCCAACTTCTAAATGACTTAGACTTGCTAGACGTCAGGTTCCATTAATAACAGATGCCGTTTGCTCGGTTGCAGTAGTCAAATCCTAAGTTAGAGAATTTAAACCTTAGGTTTCAACTTGAACTTACTCGGGGCCATTCTGAGTGATCCGTAGCTCAGATTTTCACATGGTTTATTTCTCTAAATTCGAAATGGGAAGAACTTACCACTCGTCAAGTTTCATCAAGATCTAAAGGTGCATGCTCAGTTTGAGCAGTTAAGTTCTCCATAAACATTTCTAAGTTTCAAGTTTTGAGTAGAACCTAGTCGGAACCATTCTGGATGATCCATAGCTCGAATGCCCGCGTGGTTTGTTCCTGCAAGTCCCAAATGGCTGGAACTCGCTTCTCGTCAAGTTTCGTCCAAATCAGATAACGCATGCTCGATTTGAGCAGTTGAGTTCTCTGTGGGTGTTTCTAAGTTTCAAGTTTTGAGTAGAATCTACCCGGGGCCACTCCGGGTGATCCGTAATTCAGATTCACGCACGGTTCATTACTGCAAGTCCCAAATGGCTGAAACTCGCTACTCGTCAAGTTCCATCTAGATCGAATGGTGCATGCTCGGTTCGAGCAATTAACTCTGCCATTGCATGGTTCTATATTTCAAGTTTCAAGTTTTAAGTTGTAAGTTTTATGTTTGAACCTATGTTAATCCTATGTTAAATTATCAAAATTGTAAATATCATGTTCAAACCCATGTTCAACCTATGTTTAAGATCAAAGTTGTAAGGTTTATGTTTTTATATTTGACTTTACATTTGAAGTCTACGAACGAAACATGACATATATAGACACTTACGTAGAAATTTGTGAACTATAAAACAGTATTGAAATTTATGCAAAATAAAATTTATACATGCAGTTGTAAATAATTAAAATTGTACCTCATCACGACTATCTCATTACACTGGAGGCTAGGGTGGTCCGCTGTCATCATTGCCCTCCTACTCATACTCAATGCCCCTAATCCCTTTATCTATTGTCAGACGAAATTTCGGCAACATCTCCACGTAGTTCTCCAAGTACACAACATAAAAACGGTGTTTCCCGCATTTATGTATGTACCTAGAGAACAAAGGGAGTCGATGCACGAAAATCGCCTGACATAGAACTGGCATGAGTAGTGTTGAGTATAAGATGGATAATTACATTCCCAAACTGTCCAAACTGGACAATTCAAGGATCGCATATGTTGATTTGGACATCCTTGTCACAGGAACGAATTAGGTCTTAAAAGATTCAACTCGTCACATCAAAGATGACCAAATCGACTGTCGTGATACGATCCTCGAACGGGTCTAAGTTTATTTTAAAATACGAATATATGTACATGCATTAAGATAACAACTTAACGAATTCTAAAAGGGAATCTCCAATATGTTATACTGAACTATTTGGAGATTTCGAGATAGTTATTTGGATTTGTAACGATTTGCTGATCATTTCGAGATAAATAATATAATTAATATTATGTATTTGTTAACCATTTCATTTAAATTTAGGTAACCCCTAATTGAATTTAACCTTATATTAAAGTAGAAAAAATTAAACAAATTAAGAGTATTTAAACCAACCAAAGTAATCATACAAAATAATCAACAACTCAACAAAATAATATTCAAAGCACAATTAATTTAACCAAGATAATCATTCAAATTTACAATTTAACAAATTTACAACTCAAACAATTTAACAATATGAAAAATTTAACAACTTTATCAAAGCATATTTAATTTAACTAAAATAATAATTCAATTTTTCAATTTAACAAATTTACAACTTCAACAATTTTACTATCTAAACAATTAACAATTTAATTAACTAAATCAAAATAAAAAAATTGAACATACATTTGACAACTTCAACAATTTTACCCCGATTTGTAGTAGTGTTAGTTCAATTATCACAAAAAAATCCAAATATTCATTATAGCTAGAACAAAATAAAAACTCATTACAGCTGACATACTTCATATGCGTGCAAATCAAATGAAAATAATGAAGGAAAAGACAACAAATCAACAATGACAGCAGGATTGCGAGGATCATCTTCAGGAATTTCCTGCTCTATTTTCCCAACAAGGCCAGTTCCAATTGACAAGATCAAGAGATGTGGAATGACCCCTCACTATGTCAAAATTTAAATTTGAGATGCTGGAATTGGTTTTATGTAGTTATTTTGCACTATTTATGAAGATGAATGTCTTTACTTTTTATTTTTATTTTTTATATAATTATCAAATTCATTTTCTTTATTAGCATGAAAATTGGAACCTTTTTCAGCTCACATGAGCAATTGTAACTGAGGAACTTGGTAAGATTTTTTTTTAATTATATTACAGTAGAATGTAGTAGTGATGGCATGTAAAGATACACATCTAAGTACTATGCATGCAGTAGGTTAAATGAGAATAATGGTCAACAAGATGTTGAAAATCCTATAAATTATAGATCTCAAGCTATACGAAAGATTATAAATCTCTAGCCATACCATCACATAGTAAATAATGAATTAATCACAATTGAAATAACTGTTAGGATAGTACAGGAAATAACTGAGACGAATTTTGTTTTTGTTTTTTTAATTTTTTTGGTGGAGGATACTTTACATATTTCACTGTTCTAAGGTTGCACACCTAATGATATATATATCATCCATTCACTCTGACATATAATTTTTGCATATATTAAAAAATGACTGGTGGCACTGTGGACGTAGTTCAGGGGTGAACCACATAAATCTGTGTTTTCTATGCATGTAATCTTCCTCCTTTTCTTATGTTCCGTGCATCTCATAGGCTTTGGGAATTTAGTGAATTCCTAACAAAAAAAAACTTAACTAAATAATGAGTCACGAATTTAGTGCAAAAGAAGTTAATGGCCTAAACAATAACTGCAGTTAAAAATTAGAATGCTTAACCATGAGATCTAATTAAATTATCCTGGAAGGAAATTTAAGTAACTTATCTTAAACTCCGAATTCATCGGTGCACAGTAGTAGCCACACATATTTTTAGAAAGGAAATCTTTGTAGATCATAATTTGACAAAACATGATCTTTTGACAGAATGGGATGTTTGTCTCTTTAGTTAATATCTCGTGTACCTGATAACAAAAGAAATAACAAACATGCCAATGCAAATCAACTACTCAATACTGGCCCTTGAAACCAGAAATTCACTAACACTGAGGGGTAAGGGATATAAGGAGCAACTTGCGTCCACAATTTAAGTACTTAGTTTTACCAAATGAGCTACCTCGCAATTTTGAAGACAAAAATCACGTAAATAAGAGGAAGAAGTAAAATAAAATAAAATCAAAAAATTTATAGATTTGGTTTAACCAATTGTCCACCTCACCATCAAAAAGAAATTCAAAAAATAAAATTTACTTTAAAAAAAAAAGAAGAAAAGATAAAATCAATGTCTCATGTGTTATGTCTTTGAATGTCATCTGTACTTTAAATACCATACGACTGACTCTAAATAGAGCAAAATCAAATCTTTTGAGTACATGTGGATGAAAAGACCTACCATACTGATTAGACAACAAAATAAATAAAAATACGAGGGATCAAGAAGAAGTGGTAGCATACTTGAGAACCAGAACCAATGTATGGATCACTTCCCCGTAAGCTACCTACAAGCTCATTATACAGTTGTTCTTTTGGAGTTGCAGCTGGTGCACCAAAGTAAGAGAATTCTACGACATCAACATCACACCATACACCACTGGGTCCCTGCTCATAAAATACCAAAAAGCATTTATTATTATCCAAATACAAGAAATTCATTAACAGGCAACCTTCTAAAGTTTTTCAACCTTGTTTTCAGTTTTCCCATACACTTGATTACAGATTTCATTACTTTAACCAAATTCAGATCTTTTCAACTCAAAACTATTGTAATTTCACTAGATTTTAAAGGATTGTCAACCACTGTATTTTCACCAAAACCAAAGTGATGCTGAATCTAACGCTCAGAACCTAAAACTGAACATGTAGTTAAAAGGAAATCCCTCCAAGGCTCAGTAAACCCATGCTAAACATGAGTGCTATAATGCCTGACCACAAGAGTAGCTGGAAAGCATTACATCTAGTTGAGCCATTGCCTGTAAACTTTCTGAATAATAAAGACAAGAAAAGCTGGTATGTCAATTAACACACCCCGATGAATCCAAAAACCAATTGCAGTGCCAAGACTGAAACAGCACAAGTTCTTACTATAAAATGCCCTAATGGTCATTATTGTACAAATTGGAGCAAAATACAAAGAAAAATGAGTAAACTAGATAACAATATGGCAAAACAAACACGTTATGAATCTACTTAATTCAATAGACTTAAAGAAGTGCATCCACCTAGGCAATATATATATATAACCTTATGAAAAATAACGAACCCAGATAAAATAAAATAAGTTTGGATGGATAAATGAAAGTGAAACAGATGCAAAGGGATAAAACAGGACACTTGAATATTGTGGCCGATGGTCAGAAAGACGGTTGAGAGCAGAGCTAATCCATGAAAACAGTTTATATTTGTTTCTATGAATCGTTGAGCAAAGATTTAAATTCAGATTATTAATTACTAATTTGAAGTGGGTATATGCGGAAGTGTAAAAAATAATCCAAGCATGGGGAAAGGAGAAAAAAATCCAGACCCAGATAGCAAAACCCAAATATCATATGAATAAAAATGTGATTTTGCTGCAAATTCAATGAAAACTCACCAATCAACAATAGTAGAGCTGGACGAAAAACTCAGAACAAAGCCCCTTTAAGATTTTCATGCCCTAATACCAGAACTCCCACCACAAGCATCAACCGGATCAGACAATACATTTGGAATCTCCAAACCAAAAACCCATTTCGACAGTCTACATAGAAATTACACTAGGATGGTTTGTGTGTGAAAGAGAACGAGAGGCTGAGAGCTACATATTTAGAGAGAGAAAAAATATGAACTTGTGACAAGAAGAAATTGGGGCAAGAATAGCAGGGGAGAGGGATAGAGAGAGGGAGACCTCATTCGGCTAGTCGGCGTGCACAGAGAGAGAGAGAGACTTGAGTAGCCGACGTGTACAAGGAAGCCGACAACAGCGACGGTAACCGGCGCAAACAAAAAGAAGCGAGAAACAGAGAAAGACTGGAGCTATCGCGCAAAGAGAAAAAAATAAAAATAGAGCAAATGGGGGACAGCGGGAAAAAGATGGGTTTTGGGGGGGAGGACTGGCTTTCGTCGACCGCGTGGTAGCGGTCGTCCGGTTGATTAAGCGATCGTCGAAAATGACTTTGTCGACCGCCTTAGCCGCGGTCGACCGGTTCGTGGCCTTCCTTAAGCGGATTTTTAGTAGTGTGTGATGAGTAATGATATATTACTAGAAAATTTAATATTAAAATTATTAATGTGATAATTTTGAAGGTTAATTATTTTATGAAAAATAATTTATTAATTTTTTTATTACACAAGTGTTATTGCCATGTTATTTTGATAACACTTTTTGATTTTTTTTTTTTTTCAGCGAAGCATTTTGCTATTATTATATATTGAGCACTCCACACACACAATATTTGATAGATAATATTTTGTCAAAACTAATTAATTAAAACAAATTATCATACAAGTGTCATTATCATATTATTTTTAATAAAATTTTCTAACAATATTTTCTGGTAGAGACATTTTTCTACTATTACAAAGTAGTGCTATGCTATCAAAAAAAATTTGTCAAAAAATTACTAAAATAAAATGATAATTTAAAAAAAAAACTTACTATTTTAAAAATAATAACTTATTAAAAAAATATTTGATATACAAGTGCCATTGCACACGATTCTAGGAATAATTTTTGGCAAGAGAATTTTGATAAAGGAGAATTTATCATCATTATATATTGAGGAAAGTTTCTTAGGCGCACTAAAAATTAAAAATTTTTCCCTTTAATGTATTTTCAGTATTTCAAGAGCACACCAGTAGATTCCATGATGGACGTGCAGTTTCTGTTCGGTAGAGGGCAGGAAAACCCCCCAACATCAGTATTCATGGGTCCAAATCTTCTGGAAACCAAGGTCTATAATCGTTGCCAACAGGAGGTAAGACTCTTAACCAAATATATATATATGTATAGATGTAGATGCATAATTATATGGGTCTTAATCACCATGAGATTTTGGGGATGCATTTGTGGAATTGTAGGATTTGGAACTGGCCAAAATGTTGGTGAGGCACAGTGGGATGTTCTTGGAAGATTTGGCGGAGGAATCTGTGCTGACGGAAGGGAAATTCGGATCTTTGAATCGGGTTTATGTGGTGAGCGAAGGAGATCAGCTACTGAGTGCAGAATATCAGAGATGGGTAATTGAGAATAGCCCACCTAAAGAGGTGAAGTCAATGGCTGGAGCTGATCACATGGTCATGCTATCAAAACCCAAACAACTTTCCCTTCTCCTTCGTGAGATTGCTGATACGTACCATTGAGTCCAATAGTAAATCTACACAACACCCTTTTAAATCTCATCTTCTTTAAGCTTCCTTTTATTACTATGTTTGTCGTGTGACATGAGATTGTGATCAAAATTAAACAATTCACAATAAAAATAAATTCAAAACTTTTTCGCCATAAAATTTCAAATTCTCTGCGTATAAAATAACAATAGTAAAGTTTTATTTTTATAATTTCTAAATATATATATATATATATATATTGGGGGGGATTCATGAGACATGCCCACGACCGGTGACTAACGATGGGTTCAACAGTCCTGAGAGGAGGAATACATATGGAAGGGAAAATCTAGAAGAAATAAATATTAAACTGTGATAAATCATAAAAGTAAATTTATTAGTGAGTAAATCAACTAAAAGTGAGTGCTGTGATAATTCTAATACTAAAAAGTAGCTTGATTGGTAAGATTTTATGGTTCCCAAAAAAAAATCAACTAGAAATAATAAACCTTTGAGAATTAAATTAGGTGCTTCAGTCAAGAAAGGGCCAAACAATGCAGTCAGAATTAGATCAACTAATAATTCACCAATTTGTCTAATCAAGCAATTCTACTCCAAAATTCTTAACTTCTGCAAGCCAAAAACATTAGAGCAAGAAAAAAAAAAAAAAAAAAAAAAAAACCCTACTAAATTAGAGTGCATTGTTTATTGGTGGCTTTCGAAGTGATCAACGCATTTATTCACATTCCCACTCTTGAAATCAACATGACATGAAACCCCAAAATGGGCAAAACCCTAACCAACCACATTATCTCACTGCAGGGCCAACACGACAAACAACCTCATTCTCTCATCCTTATGCCACAAATTCAACCACAAAATTAGGAAACTCCCAATTGAAGCCCCAATCAATAATGGTAACACACTCCTCACAGCACCTCCTCACTCCCCATTCTTACATCCTCGGGCCGCAACTCTAAAATAAAATAAAATAAAAAGAAAAAAAATCTCAAACATTAACAGTGATTAGGACAGGATTTGAAAAAAAAAATTACTCAGATTCAAGCACATATATACACATATTATATATGTATATCAAAGGAAAGAGAGAAGGAGTTGCAATATACCTGGTTTACAACGACGAGATCACAAGCGATGGAGGCGACCTCAACAACGGTGGCGGCGACGACGACGATCTTGGCAACAGTGATAGCGAGCTTTGTTGACGATAGTGATAAGGATGAGTGAACTGAGAGGGAGAGAGAGAGAAAGAAAGAAGAGTCAACAGAGAGCGTAGGTACACGCGTGGGAAAAGAAAAGAAGAAAAAAAAGAAGGTAGGAATTTTTAAAAATTATTTGACAACCGCTTAATAGTAGTCGGCCGTTTTTTATAACGGTCATCTTTTACTGTATACAACCGTCTTTAGGTGGTCACCTATTTTTGCGGCCCCTTGGTGTTTTAGCAGTGATTGATAATTAATTTCAAATTGTCAATGTAAAAATTATCCAAAATATAAAAAGAATATTTATCAATTTGGGGCCGTTGGTGAAAGAACTATAAAAACAAACTGTGTCATTAAAAGGTCTATTGGCTCGTTAGGCATAAGAAAAAATAAGATAAAATATGATTTAGGATTAATTTTAGATGTTATTTTTTTGTGAAAAGTAATAAATTGTGGGAATAATTTTTCAAATTCGTTCTCAAGAAAATTAAAAAAATTCACAAAAAGTAGTAATAATGGTACTTGTTTAAAAGTTTTCAACACGAAAAATATTTTTGTACAAAAAATTTATACATTCGATTAATTTACTTTCAAAATTTTTTATTTTTTTAACGAAATATTTAAATTTTTTATAATTAATAATGACAAAAAATTTAAAATAAAAGAGTTATTAAAAATTTATAGAAATTTATTTTACGCCGATCGGGACTATATCACATCCGTAAGCTGGACAAATTAGCTATTTAAATACTCAAATCGGTTCAATTCGATTGAGTAACATTCCCAAGAAGATTTTTTTTTTTTTTTGGTTGGCAGCAGTCATATCCCCACCTGTCAGAGTAATGTTTTTATATGATATTTGACATGACTGCTGTCGTAAAAAAAAATCTTGAAAAAGTTAACATAAACGAGCAGCTATGAATTGCCTTAACAGAATTGGACCGATTTGAGCATTTAAATGTCTAATTTGGCCAGTTTATGGTCGTGATATAGACCTTTCAGTGGGATAGCTCTTTCATTAACGGCCCCAAACTGATATTTTTTTTCTATTTTTGATAATTTTTACATTGACAATTTAGAATTGATTATCATCAATTTTGAATTGATTTACTTTTAAAACACTTAAGCTTATTATGGTATATAAGAGAATATTTTAAAAATTTAAGTTTATTATGGTATAAGAGGATATTTTAAAAACAAATGTAAATTTTATTTATATTTATATTTTTAACAAATATATTAAAAATTAATTATTAAAAAAATTTTATTCATGACTATAAATTTAATGTTAGTATCACCAATGGTCCAAATTCAATCTTACTATTGATATCTATCTACTAGTAATTATTGTGCCAAAAAGTACAGAAATATAATTTAACATGTCACCAAATTCAATGCTACTATTAATGTCTATCTACTAGTAATTATTGTGCTGAAAAGTACAGAAATATAATTTAACATGCCAATAACTTAAATTTAAATTTATAAAACAAACTTACATAAAAATTATAAAAATAATCTTTAAAAATAGGTTATTTAAATCTAAATTAAATAACCTATCCATACAGTATTTAATGAAGAAATAAAATTTTATTATTTATTACAAATATTATCATTTTTTAAAAATGTTAATTTAAAAACTTTTATATAAAAAATATTTTTAAAAATATAAGAAAAGTAAGAGAGTATATTTTCATATGAAATGGCAGAAAATACAACCAAAGTAAGGGAAAAAAAAAGAAAAAAAATAATTCTGATTATTGAGCAAATCCAACGATTAAAAATATCTCACATTCAAAATTTTAAGATATAAATAGTGTAGAAGTGTATATATTTAAAATTTAAGTTTTAAGTACATTAAAATTTAAATTTTAATTTAAATGTTATTCTTTAATAAATATTTTAAGAAAATTAAATTTATATGAAATGGCTGAAAAAAATCAAAGTAAACAGAAAAAAATAATTATGGTCATTGAGCAAACTAAACAGTTGAAAAGTATCTCAAATTTAAAATTTTAAACTTCTTTATTATATAAATGATACAAAGACAATAAAAGTGTATAAATTTAAAATTTAAGTTTTAAGCACATTAAAATCAAAATTTTAATCTAAATATTTATTTTTAATAAAATTTTAAAGAAAATCAAAGTTTAAATATAATTTTTCAAAATAAAAATTTAGTTAATTTTGTTTAACAGGTATTCATATATTGTTTAATAAATGTGTATAATTTTATTATTATTTATTATAAATATTGTTATATTTTTTAAAAACTCTCATACATAAAAAGTATCCAAAAAATATATGGGAAGAGTCATGGGATTATATTTTATGCAACGTGATCGAAAAGACAATCAAAGTAAAGAGAAAATGAAGTAATTTTGATCATTAAACAAATCTAATAGTTGAAAATAAATAAATATCAAAACAATGAGCTATATACTAAAAGTTAAAGAGATATACTAAAAATAACAAAGCAATTGAAGAAAAAATCAATACACTAAAGAGGATACGAAACAATACACAAAAGATGATAAAAAAGGGGAAAAAAAAAGAAAAGCATAAAAAGGAAGATGATTTTTAAAATGATAAAATGTAATATGAAATTTTAGGACATTTAAAGTACAAACAAGAAGAACTGCACTTTTGATAATGCATTTTTATATAAATTGAAAAAGTAAAAATGCATTGCACTTTATATAAGGTGAAAACATATTATCAATGTTTGTTTTTATTAACATAAGTATGATAAATATTTTTATTTAGATAATATTAAAATATTTAGATAAGACTTTTTTATATTTTTTGTTAAAATACTAACGGACAAAAAAAATTGTACAAAACACCAAATATAAAGAATTTAAGTGAAATTTATCTTATCTTTCAAGAGAGAGAGAGTTATGAGTTCTACGTTCAAAAATCAAATCAATTATTATAAAATTTCGCTCCCCCCCTCCAAAGAGAGCTGCCAAAAATAACTCTGACACACACACACTCTCTCTCTCTCTCTCACTTCTTTCCCTCTCATTTTCGTAAACACACACCCCAATAATTCTCTCCCCACAGGCAGGTCTTCCCTGTCATTTCTGTCTAGACTTGCCTCTTTGTGAACATCTGAGCATATTTATTATATAGATATTATATTATTATGTACCTATACTAAATGTATAATTTATTTAAAATATGTTACATAGAGTTCATATAGTTTATTTAGTATAAGTTACCTTGAATTTTTGTTCTATTAGTTTTCTTATTTCTCTTATCCTCACTTTATAAATATGGTTGCTATTATATTATATTTCAGATATTTAATATATATAATTTTCTTAATTTTTTCATTTATTCTTTTCTCTTAACATAATATCAAAGTTCATGATTTTTATTCTAGATTAATTAGGCGTTCCTTATCTTTGGATTGCCAGTGCTATTCTTCCTGGTATTACCGTCGGTTCCATTGTCGTATCTCGCTTCACCTTCTCTACTGCCTATATCACCTCCTTAGTTTTCTTCTTCTCGGGATCCCATGATTATCCATCTAATACCCAAATCATCCTTTCCCCAAATTTTTAGTCTCTCTATTGGAGACTCCCAATGCACTTTTAAGCACATCTTATGCTTTTATAGGTTCATGACCTTCAGGTGTGTAGCCAAAACTAGATTCATGACCTTCGGGCAAATAACCTAAGCGCAACCAAAACTAAGTTCATGACCTTCGGGCGTACAACCAAAGTTAGGTTCGTGATCTTTGGACTATAATCTACGTGCAACTAGAGCTAAATTCATTACTTTCGGATGTGTAAACAAAGCTAAGTTTGTGACCTTTAATGTGTAACATGTGCTTCGGATAAGAGAGTGTGTTTTCATCCAACTTTACCTCCAAACAGTTTCTCCAAACTCAAGTGGTCTCTGTTATACCACCTTGAGTTTGAGAAGGAATGTTAATATATATTTATATTATACTATTATTTATATCTATGTTATATATATAATTTCTTTAGAATAACTTACCTAGAGTTTATGTAGTTTATTTAGAATAAGTTACCTCAAGTTATTGTCCTATTAGATTTCTTATTTCTCTTATCCTCATCCTCTAAATAGGGTTGCTACTTCATTGTATTTCAGACATTTAATATATATAATTTTTTTTAACCTTTTGATTCATTCATAACATATAAAACTATGAAGTCCGACAAAAAATAAATAAAATCATAAAAAAGCATAATTTTAACATTGAATCTGAATTGTTGGTGATATCATATTAGATTTATAACAGCGATAGCAAATATTTTCTCACGTATCTAGTTAATTGCATTAATTAGAGATAATTTTAGTTTTAAGATATGCAAGTGACAATTCAATGATCTGATGCATTGCATGGAATTTTTGAACCTCATAATTCTGGGTCTAAATGGACAGGGACAACAGAGTATAAGGTATATATCTGATAGGTGGCAAGGGCCAGCACTGCAGCAATTTTAAGTGGGTTAGAGTGCCAAGTCCCTAGGTCATCTCTGCTAAACCTAGTTGTCACGCCCCGAATTTCATAACCTGAGCATGTGAATAAAAGATAAATAATACACATTTTAACAATTTCTCCTGTCATTCGTCAAAGCCATATACACACACTATGGAGCAAGGAATATAAAAATAAATAAAACTAAACTTTAAATTTAAATAAATGCCTTAGTCAAAATTAACTAGGCAACAAAGCTCCAAAACTAATCCAAACAATCTCTCAGAACTAAACAATTAACTATTACCTCACAAACGGAGATTTATTAAAATCCATTAAAAATAATCCCCTAAAGTCTAAAATAATTACATAAAATAAATAAAGTTTCAAATCCTATGCTCAGAAGGCCCAGCACTTGACTCAAATTCATTACCTGCATGACAAGCTGTAAAGGGTTTAGCACTAATACCACGTGTACTCAGAACCCTAATAATATTATAAATGCAGTAATGTCCTAGCATGCCACTAGGTGAAACGATTATGCACGAATAGCAAACTCAAGAAAGAAAATTAAGTTAATTATATCAATTTATTTCCGTTACAATTTAATTGTGTTTCAACGCCAAACAACACATCAAAGAAAAACAATTAAATTTCAAGGTACTGCTGCTTGGTTGTCTCGTAGAAACAAGACACAACCAATATACATTATTCATTATGTCTGCTTGGTTGTCTCGTAAAAACAGGACCCAACCAATATACACCATCCTTCGGTGCCTACTTCCTAGGCCGAAGCCTTAGGAATATAATATGCCACCCTTAGGCATCTGCATCGTTCGTAGGTTACTAGCCTACTAAACTCGATTACCACTCCCGCGCGGGTTTCGGGACTCTCAACCCTTGGGTACGTATACCTGATATTTTCAGTACCCCTCAATCCAAATAAAACATATTATTAAATTTCTCTTTTTAATTCCACATTAAATAAAATTTCTTCCTTAAGTTAAATCTTCTTAACCATTAATGTACCGACACATTAAATAACATAAAGTTTGATCCCACTATACACATAACCTCACGGGTAACCACACTGTATTTAACATCAAATTAATACTTCACGTTTCACGTTCAGAATTTAATAAAAATAAAATAAACAATTATGAAACATAAATTTCAAATCAAAAAGCTATCAATCAGTACACACCATAAATTCTATGCCAAACCATCAAACCAAATATTCATCTAATCGAGGCACATCAATTGCTTGCAGACAACTATTTCCAACGTGATGGTTTTACAAGGATTTATAATAAATAAATAAATAAAATTTAATTAAACCAAACATTCAATTCTGGAGGCATTAATTGCTTAGGCACGTGTGTGTGTATATATATACACTAATACACTAAAATTTTAAACAAAAGCTCTGTAAATTGTTCACCAGAATTAAATAATATACAAATACATATGTATATATATATATATATATACTTATATTTAACATTTAAAAGCTCCGTCCCTTACCTCAAATTAAATTTGCAGAAAGAACATCCAAGTTATAATGAAACCCAGAACTCAATCAACGGATCAGATTAAGATCACTGCGGCCATCAAAAAGCTGGTAATCTCCACAGCATTCACATTAGATTTTTTTTCCTCCTCTGCCACCACTACCTCTTATCTTCTCTATCTCTCTCTCTCTCTTTTTAACCTTTTTGTTGGCCCAAGATTTATAAAGTTAGTTTTATAATTGATTTTGATGATAACAAACATTGAATTAAATTTTCACAATAAATTTTTAAATAGACATTGTAAGAAATGTTACAATTTATTTGATAGATTCAAGATAATAGAGTTGGAAGAGATTGATATTATCTTTTAGATATTTTCACATAATTTGGATGATGGAATAAAGGAATTTCAAAGTTTGGAGTAATAGAAATCAAAGTAAGATGAATATTTGAACTAGAGGTTAACTCGGATAAACAGAGAAATCAGACACGTGTTAGTATATAGATGATATCTTAAGATCTAACGGTTCAATTTTCGTGATATTTTAATATAGTAAACTAGACTTACATATCTACAACTTTACCGAAGGGAGATTTTTGTGGATCTGAAGTTAAGGTGTCCAAACATGAGTTTGAATATTAGTCATTACAGAAAATATTTTAATTCTGGATTCTGGAGCCAGTCTTAGTTTTTGAGATATAACTCATACTCTACAGCTTTACAAATTCTGATTTTTGGTGTGTGAAAAGAAGACTCAAAAAGCTACAACTTTTGTAGTTTAAGTTTCTTCTAATTCTAAAAGTATCCTGGTGAAACGGAAGCTTAAACGGGAAACACAGATTCAGAATGTCAGAAAAAGCTATCAGAAGCTGGTCTCGGTTCAGAAGCCATATCTGACTATCTAACCGTTGGATGAAGCTCAAAATTTGACATGTGATAGCTGACTTATATATCTACAAAGTCTTTACTCTGAGGCAATGTCAGATTTGAACGTTCTGAGGGTTAAAAATGGTCATAAATATATTTCAGAAAATCTGAATCTGAAAGACAGCATTAGAAGCAAGGAAATTCAATTTCTTTCAAGGGCAAAGGTGTCTTTTCACCTTGTAACGGCCATTTGGAGATTTTCATCTATAAATAGAGCCTTAATTTCAGATTCAAGGGGATGAACAAGGCAAGAAAGAAGTGCTTACAAAGAGATACAAGAAATTCCATAACTTTGCAAACATAGAGTGATTTCTTCTCACATTTGTGCTTCATCTTTCATATTCAACTTGTGAGAATTTCTTTTTGATTTGATTGAGTTTTAAACTCATCATTGTTATTGTAAGAAAGGGAAATTTAAAGCCCTTTTAATTTGTGAGAGTTGGGTGAGCTCTTGTTGGTTTTGGTTCAAGTGTTAGGACCAAAACAAGAGACTTTCTTTGAGAGAGACTTGTGTGAGTGATTTGGGGATAAAATCACTTGGGAAAGGTTTCTAGCACCATGGGAAGCTAGTGTGTAATAAGCTCTTCAAAGAATAGTGGAGAAATCTCAAGGAAGGCCTTGGGGGAGTGGACGTAGGCAACATTGAAGCTGAACCACTATAAATCAATTGTGTTTGCTTCTCTTCCCTTCTCTTTATATTTATTGCAAACACTAGCACTCACTCTTCATTCACAAATATTAAATAATTTTTTTTGGTGCATTTCATATTCATCTTGACATATTTGTTTTAGGGTTGAAATTTTTATTTGCAAAATTTTTAAGCAACCCTATTCACCCCCCTCTAGTGTTGCTATTTGGGACAACACTTTTTCCTTTACTACCGAAGAACGCATGTTATATATATATATATATACACGTATACCTAGACTAGCTATTAGTTGGTAGAATCCTAATGGAAAAAAGATTAGAATTCAAATCAAACTAGACTTCCAACTCCATGTATTGGCTATTAGTTGGTAGAATCCTAATGAAAAAAAGATTAGAATCCAAATCAAACTAGACTTCCAACTCTACGTACCTATTGTTAGTTGGTAGAATCTTAATGAAAAAATAACTAGAATCCAAATCAAACTAGATTTCTAATTTCATGCATCCACAATAAAAATTGAATTTAATTTATGTCTTCAAAAATTTAAATCAATAAAAATTTTATTTTTATCAAATTAAATATTAATTAATAATTAATCAAAGTATTAAAATTCTGAGTGATCACATAGTTGAGCCCATAAGGATTTTGGTTTTGCTATAGATAATTTGGCGTCTTTGCTCCATCTGTGCTCATCAGATGAAATATAGGGGATAATGTGGTAGTTTGTTTTGTCATTTTTTTCTTATATGGCTTTTTTTTTTTTTTTTGGGTTAAAATTTAATTTTCCTTCTTAGTAATTGTAACTTTTGGGTAAGTTAATTATATTAGTTAAAAAAATAAAAATTCACATCTACTTAGATAAAAATTATCTGTTTGGGTTAAAAAAAAAATGAAAAAGTTATTCTTTTTTTTTTAATTTTTAGCCAAATGAATGTGAACTTTTTTATTTTCTTTTTTTTTTTTAACAAATACGATTAACATATCTGAAAATTATAACTTCTAAAAAAAAAATAAATTTTGTTAAAAAAAGGTATGCAAGATGAAAAAAAGTTAAAAAAAATTTTTTGGTAACTTAAGTCAAGGAGATATGTTAAACAAAAGGGTTAAATAGAAGAATTATGATACCTTCTGAATATAATTAAAACAAATAATAGTCAGAATAAAACTATATTATTGAAAACAATGTCCAAATATGAATTTAGGTGAGTTTTACGTGGGAAGATCGATCTACAAGACAAGAAATTTGGTTGGTCAAAAACTAATTTAAGAATTTTTATTAGATATTTTTATAAGACTAATTTGCATGTCTTCAATATATGTCTAATTCTATATATACACTACCTAATTTTTTAATTATATAGTGGTATAATACTAGAAATTTTTACTAGAACATAACACTAGAATGATGCGGCATGTATATGGGTCTATTACTTTAAAAAAAAAAAAAAATAACTCATTAAAAAGTCATTTATTGCATAAAAAATACTATTATGCCAAAATAAATTTAAAAAAAATTAATAAAATAATATGATAATAGCATAAATATAATAAAAGCCGTCTTAGTGGGTTTATATTTTTGAAATGCCTCGCTCCTAATACATTAATTTGGCAATATTTTTCTGGTAGATAGGATGGCATTACTCGTATATTTTCACATTTCATTTCGGCCCTGATGTTTTGATATGAGAATGATATTTATGTAATAAAAATTACTGTTTAATGAATTTTTTTTTAAAGGATAATAGCCCGCTTCATCATTTTGGCCCTAACCACATGCCCTCCCTGGCCCGGATGTGTAGTGGAGATGCACGCAGAGCAGATATGAAACAAATTACGGAAAATTGTATCCCAGTCATACTTTATAATCTTTTAAAACTATTAGTCACATAAAAAAAAAAGTATTACTTTTAAGTCACATTAATGTAAAAAATTTTGCATTTAAGTCACACTTTTGAATGAGTCCCACGAATTTGTTTTAAATATAGTTTATAATATACCGATAATATCCTTTATTTCTATAACAAAGTTACACAAGTTATTTCCGAGAATTCTGAGAATCACGTGGAGATATGATTTACCGAGAATCACGCTTCTTCCGTTTTTTTTTTTTTTTTCTTTCTTTATTTTCAGTTTCATTATTTACAATTTTAGTCATGAAGATATTAAGAAGATAGAACTTATTTAGCCTATCTTCTTCATGGATTGATTTTGTCGATTGGCGTTTTGAGCTATCTTCAAAATAGTACCAGTACTGTTTCAAAAAATATGATGATGTTGGCTCGTATGGTTAGTTTATGTTATGTATTGATTGATGTTTTTTAGACAGTATGAAAACAGTACCGGTCCAAAACAGTACCGGTACTGTTTTATTAGTACTATTTTCAACACATTACTGGTACTGTTTTATCGGTACTGTTTTGAAAACAGCACCATGAATTATAAGCAGATGACGAGTTTTAAGGGTAAGAGAAATCTATTGGGTCGATTAACGTTTTGAGCTATCTTCAAAAACAGTACCGGTACTGTTTAAAAAAATATGATAATGTTGGCTCATATGGTTGGTTTGTGTTATGTATCGATTGATATTTTTTAGGTAATATGAAAATAATACCGGTACTGTTTATCGGTAATATTTTCAAAACAGCACCGCACCATGAATTATAAGCAGATGACGAGTTTTAAGGGTAAGAGAAATCCATGGGGCTGATGGGCTTTTTGAGCTATCTTCAAAATAGTATCGGTACTGTTTCAAAAAATATGATTATGTTAGCTCAAATGATTGGTTTGTGTTATGTATCAATTGGTGTTTTTTAGGTAATATGAAAATAGTACCGGTACTGTTTTATCGGTACTGTTTTCAAAACAGTACCGGTACTATTTTCAAAATGAAAACAGCACCGGTACTGTTTTCAAAACAGCACCATGAATTATAAGCAGATAACAAGTTTTGGGCGAGAGAAATCCATGGGATTGATTAGCATTTTGAGTTATTTTCAAAACAGTATCGGTACTATTTCAAAATCAGAAAAAATAAAGATACTTATAAATAATGATTGATTTAGGTTTTTTCCAAACAGTTTTGATTTTGTTTCCAAAAATCGATTTTACTTGCTTTGTAAAAAAGATGAAAAGTCACAGAAGTTATGAGTGAAGTGTGCATTATTTTCGAATAAAACTGACAGTTTTGAAATGTGGTGAAAAACGCATGATGTCTTTTTTTGTCTTTTTGTTACAAGTATGACTTATTTATAAACAAGTTTTTTTGGTATGACTTAAATTCTTATAAGTTCATAAATAGTGACTGGCCTCCAAAAACCCCAACAAATTATTGGCGGGCGGGCGCCCAGACGTTGACAATTGACAATGTATTTAGGGTCCAAACCAACTAGCCATAAAAAATTAAAAAAAAAAAGAATATATATATATATATATATATTGGAGATTATTGAGAGTTAAAGGGAAGCCAAACCAGAAAGATAGCACCCGGGAGGAATATGCATGGGTGGTGATAAGAAGCACTTTGTTCTAGTCCATGGAATTTGCCATGGCGCGTGGTGCTGGTACAAGCTTGTCGCCCTTCTTAAAATGGCCGGTCATTCTGTCACGGCCTTAGACCTCGGCGGTGGTGGGGTCAACCCTAAGCGGCTTGATGAGATTGCTTCGATTTCCGATCACTTGCAGCCGCTGATGGACTTCATGGCCGCCGTGCCTCAGGACCAGAAGGTCGTATTAGTTGGCCACAGCTATGGGGGCTTCGCGATCTCTCTAGCCATGGAAAGTTTCCCGGAGAAGATCGCGGTGGCGGTTTTTGTCGCGGCGTTCATGCCAAATTTCCGATCTCCACCGGCATCAATAATGCAACAAGTAAGCAAGCGCGTGTGTGTGTATAAATATGGATAATGGATCTAGTTGATTGTTCTTGATAGTTTATAGTTCTAGTGCACGTTTGATTGGATGATTAGGTTTTTGAGGGAGGCCGAATTATTCTCTGAGATTTTGCATGAGATTTATATTGCATTAGAGTTTTGAATCATATTATATATTTGTACTTATAATATTTGATTGACCTTTCGATTGGCCGTACTAATTTTTTTTTTTTTTTTTTTTGCTTATAAAAAAAATGTCTTGAGTTAATTTTTTTTTCTAAAATTTGATTTTCAATACTTTTAGATATATTATTCACATTTAAAAGTACAAAAGAAAATATTTTCTTATTAAAAAAATTTAACTTTTTATAATTAATTTTTTTTTCTCCTATAAATTAAGGATGGAAATGAGTTGTTCTCGATTCAAACTATTTCTAGTGGAGTTGAACTTGAACTCGATTTGAACTTTTATATGAGTTCAAGCTTAAATTAGACTCGAGATAAATTTACGAATAACTCAATTAAACTAAAATGACATTATTTTAACCTAACATATAATAAATAAAATACTATAAAAATATTATTAAAAATATAAAAATATTATAATATATATATATTATTTTATCAAGTTAACTCGTGAGTTTTCGAATCGAATTTTTCTGATTCGAGTTCGAACTCTATCTCGATTCTAAATAAGCCACATATCAAATTTTATCCCAGCTCATTTTGACAACAAACCGAGCTTAACTTGAACTTTTTCCGAGCTGAGTTCAAACAGTTCATAAAATAATTTGATTTGTTTTCACTCCTTGCATTATTTTTTTTTTTATTTTTAACACATTCTTTTAAAATATGAACATATATAAAATTTATCAAGAAAAAATAAATATTTTATGCTGAAAAAAATTGGTGCCTCCAAATGCAAGGAGAGCTAATTTGGACAATTATGATGTGATAGTAATGACACTAATTATTACCTTACTCCCTGAGGTTAACTCGAATAACTCATGAATTTGTTCTTCACAAAAATCACATGGATTTGATTTCTAACTCAAGCGAGAAGTGAATGAGAGGTCAAGTGAGAAGTGAGGAAGAAGAAGTGTACATTTTTTTCATTTTATCCATCAATTACGCGGCTCATTAAGAGTACAATAAACCAGTATAGGTTCCGAATTACCAATCGATTCCTGACTCAAGTGAAAAGTGCATGAAGGACATCGTACATCTCTTCGATTTACCATCAATTACACAATTTGTTGAGAGTTATAATAAACTAATATGGGTTCTGAGTTTCAAAAAAAAAATTATTACCCTACACTTTCAGTAAGAGGGGTTGGACAAAATTTTGAAATAACAAAACCACCAAATAATGGGCAACCCTACCAAAAATAATCTCCAATTCCTTACCTTAAATTATTGGCGTGACCATTGGCATTGTATTATTGTGATGAGTAATGATATGTTACTAGAAAATTTTATATTAAAATTATTAAAGTATTGTGATAATTTTGAAGATTAATTATTTTATGAAAAATAATTTATTAATTTTTTTTATTACAAAAGTGTTATTGCCATGTTATTTTGATAACACTTTTTGCTTTTTTTTTTTCTTTTTTCTTTTTGAGAAGCATTGTGCTATTATTATATATTGAGCACTCCACACACAAAATATTTGATAGATAATATTTTGTCAAAACTAATTAATAAAAATAAATTATTATACAAGTGTCATTATCATATCATTTTAATAAAATTTTCTAACAATATTTTCTGGTAGACATTTTTCTATTATTATAAAGTAGTGTGCTATGCTATCAAAAAATATTTGTCAAAAAATTGCCAAAATAATATGATAATTTAAAAAATTATTATTTTTAAAATAATAACTTATTAAAAAAATATTTGATACATAAGTGCCATTGCACATGATTAATAATTTTTGGCAAGAGGAATTTGATAAAGGAGAATTTATCATTATTATATATTGAGGAAAGTTTCTTAGGGGTACCAAAAATTTAAAATTTTTTCCGTTTAATGTTTTTCCAGTATTTCAAGAGCACACCAGTAGATTCCCTGATGGACGTGCAGTTTCTGTTCAATAGAGGGCAGGAAAGCCCTCCAACATCAATATTCATGGGGCCAAAGCTTTTGGAAACCAAGGTCTATAATCGTTGCCAACAGGAGGTAAGACTCTTACCCAAATATATATATTTATGTATATATATGTAGATTATAATTAAATGGGTCTTAATCTCCGTGCATGAGATTTTAGGGATGCATTTGTGGAATTGTAGGATTTGGAATTGGCCAAAATGTTGGTGAGGCAGAGTGGTATGTTCTTGGAAGATTTGGCGGAGGAATCTGTGCTGACGGAAGGGAAATTCGGATCTTTGAATCGGGTTTATGTGGTGAGCGAAGGAGATCAGCTACTGAGTGCAGAATATCAGAGATGGGTAATTGAGAATAGCCCACCTAAAGAGGTGAAGTCAATGGCTGGAGCTGATCACATGGTCATGCTATCAAAACCCAAACAACTTTCCCTTCTCCTTCGTGAGATTGCTGATACGTACCATTGAGTCCAACAGTAAATCTACACACAACACCCTTTTAAATCTCATCTTCTTTAAGCTTCCTTTTATTACTACGTTTGTCGTGTGACATGAGATTGTGATCAAAATTATTCATAATAAAAATACGTTTAAAAATTTTTCGCTATAAAATTTCAAATTCTCTGCGTATAAAATAACAATAGTAAAGTTTTATTTTTATAATTTCTATATATATATATATATATATATATTTTTGGGGATTCATGAGACATGCCCACGACCGGTGACTAACGATGGGAGGAATACATATGCAAGGGAAAATCTAAAGAAATAAATATTAAACTGATAAATCATAAAAGTAAATTTATTAGTGAGTAAATCAACTAGAAGTGGTTTATTAGTTCAGTTGGTTAAAGTGCTGTGATAATTCTAATACTGAAAAGTAGCTTAATTGGTAAGATTTTGTGGTTCCCGAAAAAAAATCAACTAGAAATAATAAACCTTTGAGAATTAAATTAGGTGCTTCAGTCAAGAAAGGGCCAAATAATGCAGTCAGAATTAGATCAACTAATAATTCATCAATTTGTCTAGTCAAGCAATTCTACTCCAAAATTATTAACTTCTGCAAGCCAAAAACATTAGAGCAAGGTTGTCTTTTTTACAATGATACAACAAACATGGAATCTCAAGACCTAACCTCTGCTACATCAGAGGTCATCCGCAATTAAGTAAGACTCAGAAAATAAGCATTCTCTTAACAGTTTTGGGAATTCACTTACAGATTATGTCAGGTCCATCGAGTCCAAGGCAAAAGAAGCTGCATTGAAGGTGTCATTGCGAGCAAAGAACCAGTGAGCGGAATACAAGTTGTAAAAGGTTGCCTCCGTATTCCAGACCTCAAGAAACGGCTACTAGCGTCGACCAGTGCGGCTTCTTGCTCTAGCTTTCTGCGATTGAAAATTGTGAAATCAAACTAAAAGCACAGGACACTAACTTAAAAATCAAATTCTGACCTTTACAAATAATATAATTTAAAAATGAATCTGAAATAGAAATTTTCCACAATCAACAGCCTGAGTGACAAGATTCACTCAAAATGAAACCCGTTATCTTTGAATAATAAATTGGTGATGGCATAAGAAAAGCTTTGTTTGTCTACAATTTGCAATCCAATGTTTGTGTCCATCTCAGGTTGTCGTAAGTTGGTCCAGTGCTGCTTTCCAAGAATACTCTCCATCAATCCACCCTCCTCTGCCCACCTCCACAATCCTCATCCCACTCCCCCTCCCCCCAAACAAAAAGAACAATAATAATAACAATACCTACCAAAAAAAACAATAATAATAACAATAATAATATAAGGCTGATAAGAAAAGGGGGGATTCTATGTCTCTGATTCCTGGCACCGCTTCAACGTTCAAAGTCACCTAAATTCAAAGCAACCAGTTTCTTTCAGAAGTATAGATCTACGTAGCTTTCCAAAGAAGCTATGTTTAAAAATAAATAAATAAATAAATAAATAAATAAAAACCCAAGAAATGTAAAATTGATCTCTGAATTGATCATTTGCTCAATCTTTAGTTCTCAGAAAAATTGTTTTGGCCATCAGCATCTGCCTTTGGCCTCTTGCTCGAATAGAAAACTCCAGCAGAGTTCCAAGTTCAGTTCTAATAAAAGGAGTAAAAGAAAGAAATCATTTAGGTTTTAGTAGTTTCGGTTGCTAAATTCTTCTGCTTCTGCTGAGGTAAACTTAAAAAGGGTTAAGCCACAGGCTAAAGAAACAAAAGAAAAGAGAGCATGAAGCCCCTTGTATTAGATCCTTGGGAACCATGATAAGTACGGCCAAGGTGTGGACAACGAGTCCACTTTCACTGCCTTCTCCCTTCTATCCCTTTGTTCTAGTAAGCTAGTATTGTTTGCTTGAGTTGCTTTACAGTTAAAATATCTAGGGAGTGGAGATTTTGTGAAGTACAGGGGTAAGCAACAAAATTTGGAAATGTAGGAACAATTTCAAAAGCCTAACTGAAGTTAATTTTTAATTTCCCAAAATAATTGAATAACCTTGTGCCATCAAGGGACCATAACATTCCCTCCTCCCTCCCCCAATGAAAAAATAATGAATAAAAGAGGAGGGTTATATTGTCTAATGGCAAGGAATTGTGGGATGTTGCCTTATCTTATTTTGATATACAGTGGGTTAGCCATGGAAATTATCCCAGGCTTTACAAGGATGGTAGGGAGCTTGTATTTAAAAAAAAATAAAAAATAAATAATGGAACCTTTTTGTATAAAGTGGTTGATTTGGGAAGAGAGGAATAGAACTTTTCAAGACGTTGACATACCTAGTGGAGGTTGAAAAGTCATCTTTTGTCAGTGATGCATAGTTGGGTGTCCAGGAAGGTTGGTCCAAAAATACACACCTTTTTTGGATTTTGTGGACCACATGGAGGTCTAGGTTTTGTTGAGTACACTAGCCTTCACCTTTTTCTCTGGTTTGGGAGGGTAGTAACCCCTTGATGCTTCATTAATGAAATTAATTATTTACTCATCAAACCAACAAAAAAAGCGAGTAAATTTCCACTCAGCAGCATTCTTGTTTCTTCAGGGATCTCAGGTCAAATTGGTCCAAGTTCAGAGAAAAGCCAAAAAGTACGAAACATACACATAAATCAAGATGCCAAATAACAAATCAAAAGGGTTGAGACTAAAATTACTCACAGATACAGTGCCAAAGCTTGCTCCTGATCCTGTTGCACCACCTGGGGCAACATAGGAAAATCAATCCACAGAATGGGGGTTACAATTGGAGAATCAGCAAAAGCCAATGATAAAATGAAGGTTGTTCGGCTTGATAAAATAATAAGAAGAGATAAAAGCGGTAATAATTGAGGTCTTTGTGACTTCTAAATATTGTTAGCAACCACGGCAGTGTGGTTGCAGTTAGTATAGACTTATCGTTCATATTGTTGGAAAACTTAATATATTTATGTGATTATGTAATCGCTGCTAAAACATGTAGTCATAGTATCAACTAACGATGGTTTGACATTCACTTGTGAATGGCAAGATCAGCAAAACATATTGGTCAACAATTGCAGCAATTCACCACAACATAATCTCAGCGTAGAGTCCTTTTGGTCTCACAAACTGGCAAACTTAAAATCGCATTCACATAGTATGAGATGCTCAAAGTAACTAAATTAACAGGCACTAAGAAAATCAAATCCATCGTTCAATATTTTTAGTTATTAATGACATGATTTTCAACAGTTCCATCAATAATTAAACTCCACCAAGTATTTTCTAGCCTTCCTGTGAGAGAATTGAATCCATCATTCAATACTTCAGTTATTCATGGACACGATTTGAACAGCCCCATCAACAATTAAACTCCAATAACTATTTTCTAGTCTTCCCCATAACATAGAGATTTGGCTGCCTAAAAGTTTGCCAGAATATATCCAAATACAAAACCAAGAACTTTGCACACCAGTCATTGCCAAATTTAGAAAATAGAAAAGTTGCGGGACCAAAATTTAGTGCTCCCCAGAACCCTCATGAACAACCTCAAATCCAAAATAAATACCAACGATAATAATCAAACATGGCAATGTTTCCTTCCTTGTCATTGTCCCTGTCCCTGTCCCTGTCCCTGTCTTGGCATTAGTTTCTTTTAATAAAATTGAACCTCAGGTGGAGAAAGCACTCTGTTGGCTAATAATTAGAGTCCCAAACTCATTAACAGCATATCATATTAACCAAGAACCTACCTGCAGCAAATGATGTTGAAAAAGCAGAAACACCAGCTGATGGGGTAGAACCAAAGAGTGAAGAAGTACCACCGAAGGAGGGAGTTGAAGCTCCAAAAAGTGGTGTCTGGGGTGAAGAACCAGATGCTCCAAACAATGAGGATGTTGGAGCAGATGTGACAGGAGTAGAGAACAGTGTAGCTGACGAAGTGGCAGTAGATGGAGTACTAAAAAGGGAGGACCCACTCCCCGACGAAGCTACTGCAACTGCCGCAGACGTGTTTGGGGTAGTTGATGCCCCAGGCATTGCGGAGCTGGCAAATAACCCTGCAACTTGAGTTGATGGTTGTGAAATTGCAGACAAATGCAGGGTTGGATGTACCCTCCGAGAAGCAGCTTCTTGTTTTGCTGTTTCCCGTCGATCAGCCTCAAGAAATGGATCATTAATATCCCCCCGGCGGCGCTGGTCGGCAAGATATGCTGTTCTCATGGATGCAATGTACTGATGAATGTTCTCCACCTACAAAGCAGCAGGTTATCCTTTATACAGAACAAATAACAACAGCATGCTCATTAGTACACGAGAAGCAACTCCAACCACATTAGAGGCAAGTCAAACAATTAGATGAGCTGTAAAAGGCATAGCATAGAGTTCCTGAGCTCCGTTAATGTTCACCCACTACATCATTGATACTAAACATTTTTGCAGAAGTGACACGGCAGCTTTTCACAGTTTTCAAAGGTAAAGGGGAGAGCATGGTCCCCAAAAACTGCCCTAGTCAAGTAATTACTGCCATTGATAACAATATTGAGATGAATGAGGCACATAATACCCTATCTTTTATTAAGTATATACCTAGATAAAAATTTGAAAACTTCTTTTGCATATGCTTTTCTTATCAGACACAATCTATGAAAGTAATAAGTTTTGCATGAATGAACGTTATCAAATATTGAAGAATACTTTAGCACAGAAAAGTACAAAACACAAGAATTTCAATTTCATTTACCTTCGCAGCCACATGAACGAAAAAGTCATGCACATTTGACATGACTTTGGGAAGAGACTGCAACAATGAGGAGGTAGAATTTAAAGAGTTCTGGTCAGAATCTAAGCGAAACAACTGCTCTAACTCTTCAATCCACTGGCGACACTCACCAAGATACTGCTCAAATCTAGCAACTGTATGTTGCAAAAAGGGAGATGGTTTCCTAGGGATCCCACTATAGAAATCAAATACTGGCACCATTGAGGTAGCTGCTTGTTGACTACTTGCACTTGGAGCCACTGTTGTTCCTGAAACTTGTGATGGTGCAGTGGCATTTGAAGCAACACCTTTATTTGGGTGAACAAACCTTGGGCGTAACATCATGAAAGAACGAACAGCAACCTCAGTGTTGCGTAGCATATCTTTCACAACAGCCATTAGTTCTTGCAAAACAACTTTCTTCTGTTCCATTGCTATGTTAATTCCACCAATTTCCTGTCATGAAAACTCAGAAATTTTCATCACCATGCGACAGAAAGAAGCCAATAAAGAACCCATAGCAGTTCAAGCATAGCACTGCCCTAGAAAAACTTACAAAAGAATCCTAGCTTCAAGATTGGTATTTGATGACAATAAAATAAAGGGCAACTCAGTGCACAAGACCCTTGCATTGCAGAGTTTCGGTCTTAGCCCTGTTTGCAGACACAATTTTCAAAGTTCGAACCCGCAAAACCCAAGTCACAATGAAACAATCTTATTGTTACTCCAAGTTCACCTTTTATATGATTACAATAGATGATGGTATTAAATGATTAGTTTAAGAAATCTTGAGATGCATGTGTCACACTACATTACTGATATAAAGTATCCTGACTTCCCTCCAATAAATTCAAGGAATTAAGCGAGATCAGCTGGGATGTTAGTGGATAAATAGGATTACTTTTTAGGTCCATGGAATAATGATCGTACCCATTCGCTACATTCAAAAGTCAGTGATCATCCCTATTAAGAAAAATTCAAGAGTTTTTAGAATAACATATTGTTTTCAGATAAGTGATAACATAGAAAAAAGGAAAGTGAACACATACAAAACAAACTCTCACCAAGAAAGAAATCCCAATTTATGGAATTTCATCTCTGGTAAATCCCTAACCTTACCCAGGAAATGGACAAAAAGATATGAAATACTGCTCTTTAAAGGATTTGCGCACGCGCGAGAGAGAGAGAGAGAGAGACATTAACACAAACAGCAGTGATTGAATTACTGAGAGCAGGAAAATAGAAACACATTACAACAAAAAGTTTGATCTTGATAGAAGCATTAGTATAATCTCTTTGTGTCCTAGAGACTAGCTCTGTTCAAAGGACTGACTAAACTCAACCCAAAAGATGGAAAAACCAGTTACCTAATTTACACAGGATCACACACTAAACTCAAAACTGAACGATAATAATCAATTCACTTGAAAAAAGCTTCTTTTGCTTAATAGCCTAGTTATGCCAAAATTCACAAGTCAAGCAGAGTTCAATTGGCCAATGGCTCACTCGATAGAAGTTGAAATCCCTCTCTTTTGTATCCAGACTTCCAACAAATGACCCCCCCCCCCCAAAAAAAAAAAAAAGGTAATTAGATCTGGATTTATGTCGCCTGAAATAACTTTGCTTGTGTGTGCTTAATATCTATTTTAAGAGCTGACCCAAGCCCAAATAAAGAAGAAGCGTTCCAGTGGGTTGATGGCCAGCATAAAACATAATTACTTCCTATGAATATGAATCCAAATAAGAATTTCATTGGGATACCAAAAAGTGATCATTTTTCATATCTTGAATCAATTAATTCAAATGGAGGGATTGAAGGTGATGTAGGACATCAAGTCAAGATTCTGTTCTAATTTTCAAATCTTCCTAGTTTATTTTAGATTAGTTTCTTTTCTTATTTTATTTAGGATTAGTATAAGAGTTTTATTTAATTGATCATCCTTTATTTTGAGTCAAAGGTTGCTTTGTGATGCTTATAGATTATGATTAGATTTGTTTTCAAAGTTCCATCAAATTTCATCATCACATTCGCCAAACATGGAAGCACAATGTAGCATCTGAAGAAAATGTTCAAAGCTATCCAATGCCGAACCAAAAACATCGCAATTGAAATTACTATTTTTCAAAACTTCTTTTTTATAGAACTAAGATGAACTTCTTTCCTTTATTTATTATTTTTTCAAAACATATCTAAGCAACCCAGGTCAAAAGTTATCCAGGGAGGATAAATTTTGAGAACATTCAGTGTTCTAACTATAAGCAAGCTTACGGTTAATCATTTTTGTCTTTCTATGCAAAACCCGCTTTCAATTCAATGGCAAGTGGCAATGATATCTGAAAGCCTACCATGCTTTAAAGGGGGGAATGTCTTCATCTGGAAGGAAACTTGCAACGTTTTCCAAGCCCATCAAGAAGGACCCTCGAGATGTGACTGATTATCCACACTAACTGTTTGTTTGTATCTCGGATTTGTAAGGGAAAAAGGAAAATGAATGACGTGCAGGAAAGTGCTTTTGTTTCAATGTAAAATATTTTCCGGTAGACATAATTAATCGTGTTTTTTAAAAATATTTTTTTTGAAATGAGTAAAAGTGTTTCCAAAAGACATTTTAGCCTAAATTTATTTCAATTTTCTAGTTGGGCTAGAAAAATAAAAAATGTGAAGAAAATTAATTGATATTTGTAAATATATATATTATTTGATTAATCGAAAATTTGAGTATATATGTAAGTAATTTCACTTGATTCAAACAATAGTGTAACAGAGTGAGTTTGTGAAATTTATGGATAACTTATCTGTCGCAAGCAGAAGAAGCCTTAATAAATTCAAAAATTCGAAAGAGTAAATACCTGAACAATGAGGCTTGCGTCACACTCAAACCCATCATTGGAGACCGAAGAATCATAAAGTCGAGTACACTGATCCAGGCGCTGGCTTTCGTCCCTATACTCCAGTATCTTCTCCCTAAGCACAAAAACACTAGTTTAGAAACCCAAACAGACAAAACGACGTGTACGAAAGTCGGAACATACTCGATTTGAAGGAGGAGCTTTTGAGAGTCGGGGTGGAGATCGGCCCATTTAGTACTGTACGTCGCCGGAGTTTTGTCGTTGGTGAAGAGATATAGCTGCTGCTGCTGCTGTTGTTGAAATTGTTGCTGTATTTGTTGTTGTGGTTGTGGTTGGAAAAATGGACTGCTCTGTTGAAAAGGTGATTGTTGTTGTGGTTGAAAGAGTTGCATTTGCTGTTGCTGTTGCTGTTGCTGTGGCTGTGGCTGTGGCTGTGGCTGTGGCGAGAATGAGAATGCCATTTTTTTTACCTTTATTGTTAATTGGATCTGAAATATATAGAAAACCTGCTATGAATTTGGGGATGGTTTCACCAAATTTGGTGTTATGAACTTGAATCCGTAAACGGAACACAAGATAAGAACTGGAAAAACCCGGATTTAAAACCCTAGAAGAGAGAGGGAAAGTGAAAGGAGAACCCCACCCGCCAAGCGATTGACTGGGGGAATTCTATGGAAAGAAACAGCCGGCAGGCCCAAAGCTATATTTCATGGGCCCAAAACTCCGACCGTATAGACTATAGTCTTACCATGGTGGATGGAAAAGACAAATTTTGTGAAATTACAAAAACACCCTCATTTATTTCTCCTCCAAATTCCTCTCTCCCGAATACAATAATATTAGGCTTACACCCTTCAATTCACACATTTGATTACACTCTAACCAAAACGATATTGTTTTGACCCTTAAAAAAAAAAAAAAAAATTTTAAATCAGATCAAGTAGCGCCTCTACTATCTCTGTATATCCCACATATGTGGATATACTTTTGCCTAGTATATTTCTATAATTTTCAAAGTATCTCCTTAAATAAGGTTAATTTACTTTAATTTGCAAAATGTAATCAATTAAACCTGACCTCTGTCATGTTCAACTTTCGATTTGGACACTTAAAGATCTCGTTTTGTTCGCATGCAGGAGTGGGGGAAGAGAGGCCCCCTGATCTAGTTTTGCAATTCTTTTTTTTTTGTTTTAAAATCAAACAACATCGTTTGGTCAGATATAAATTAAAAGGAATAAACATAAAAACATACTTATAAGATCTTATATTTATTTTTTAATAGTTACTATTTTAAATCTACTCAGTGTCACTGAAAACTTATTTGATCATTAATTTCAGACTCCTAATAATTAGTTGAGATGCGTTCTAAATTGAATCAAAATTTTAAAAATATTTAACCTTTTATTTTATTATATTAATTATGAGATTATAATTTTTATTAATTTTTTACTAATTTTATGACTTTTAATGAACCCGAATGTTCTTTTGTGGACATGTGGCAAAACATTGGCAACTTCACTCCTCACAATCCACCATCTTCCCTTTGGTCCAAATCAATTTTGAAAGTCTCTTTATAACGTAGATCCTCCCCTCAAACTCCAATGTAATCTTTTAATCTACCAATCAAATTCAATCATTACAACAAGCCATTTCCATTCCCTCCCTTCAAACTAAAACTACATGTATGGACATTTTGGACGCAAACTTTTGTCAGTTTTACCCATCAAATTAACACGCGTCACGTTAAATTGAGTATTGAGTATTTGATAAAATTTATAAAATTTGACAAAAGGTAGTAAAAACTTAAAAAAATAAAAAAGGGGTAAAATTTTGTTTTATGTTTGCAGAGAAAATTAAGAAAAAATTATTATATATATATTTTTTTGATGAAAGTCAGTGAATCGAACACAATTATATCTATATAATAAAATATGACAATTTTTGAAAATATTCTTCTTATAAATTAAGATCCAACTGTTAAAAATTATATTTTTTTATTCAACAATTGAAATCATTTTTAAATTTTTAATTATATACTCAATTCTTATTTTAGTGAGCTCCACTACTATTGATCTCGCAGAATGGTTTAGACATTTTAAATTTCACCATATTTCAAATGTGACATCATATGTAAATCAAAACTGTCAACTTAAATTTCGTCCAAATTATAGTTTTTAGGAAGTTGAATCTTCCTAATTAAAATACCGTAATTTGTATTTTCTTTTACGGTGGTTATCACAAATTAATTAGAGAGATATCAAAATATATATAAGACCTGCAAGAGTTTAAAATTTTGAAAAAAAAATTCAAAACTAGTAGATTATCATAATTTTTTTTTATTTGAACAATTGTCTAAAATTTTAACTATATAAAAAATTTAATACTAACTTTATTTAGAGTGCCGTGTGCACGAATTATTGATATTACATACATAGGGTAGCACACTGAGAACGCCACTAAAATATGCTAGCCTCATGGCAGTTTTATTTTATAATATCCTTTCACGCAACCAATTGTGTTTCAAGTTATGGATGGAAAAATTTTAAATACTAACTAAACTTAAATTCTAATTAACTGATCACTGTTTAATTGCTATCGGTACTCAATTTTTCAGTTGTTGACACGTGTAAATTATTACTCGCCTTCTTATCATCTTTTTAAATTGGGGATAATTCCAAATGTAATAATAATAATAATTAAAAATTTTATTTGAATAACTTAATAATTTTAAATGTATATAACTCAATTGCACTTCGTGTATAACTAAGTTGCACTTAAAGAGGTAGTCGGATTGGTCAAGGGTCGGAGTCGAATGGTTCGAGCCACATGAGGTCTCAAGTTCGACTCTTTCGGGGGGCGGTCTTTCCTCTTAATGTGGAGGCGATCTTCAACGGCCTTCCCGACTAAGCCGGTCAATCAGGGCTTGCCTAGGCTGGTTTACCTCCTCATGATTCTTTGTCGGCTAGAGCCACGGGACGGGTTTCACCCAGTGCACACCCATGGGTAGTGGCTGCAGACTTCTCTCCGACCTCAGAAAATACACCTAAAAGTGCAATAAAATTAACATATTTAAAATTTTATGTTTTTCATTGATTATAATCAAAATTTAATTCAAACTTAATTTTGGTGCCTCTGTTTTTAAATATATATATCAATTTACCTATTTATCTACTAGTCAAAGTGTATGCGCGTTGCATGTGTAAATAACACATTTACAAAACAAAAGGCAATGTTGAATAGTGTTATAAAATGAAAAGAATCTTAATTAATAAAGAAAATGAAAATTTTAAATTTGTCATTACCAATGAGAACAAATAATTTAAAAGAGATCAAAATGAATCATGGTGTTTTGGAATTGCGTTTTTAAATAGTGTTAAGTACTATACTTCAGTTATATTTATGTAAAACCTGGACCAATTTTTTTACAATTTTGACCATTATTTTCTTCAAAGAAATAAGATTAGCACTATCTGTAACCGAATCCCTCAATTGATCATCTCTCGATCCCTTAATTGATCATCTCTCGAGCCAATGTGATTGCTGCAGTAATACCATTTATTGAGCCAATTTGTCTTAAGTAATAACTTGTAAAAAGGGTATATGAGAAAATAAATTAAGATGGGTCTATTTACACTTCACCACTATGGCACAATCTAAGTTATACAATTCTAGAATCTAAGTGTAAGAGGGTTGACAGGGGCTAAAGTATAAAATAAACTTTATATTATGTATTGATTGCACTCTGATCAACATCCTTGTGACCCGCACTTTTATTTTAAAATTTATTTTAATTAAGTTAAATCAAAACCATTATGAGCATTCATTCATATTCTACATTGACAATTAGTTTCTTTGTAACCTCACTTTTATTTTTAAATTTATTTTAATTAATCTACTTCAATTGCTGAAAGTTTATTTTTGCACTTCAACCTCTTCTAACATAGTGTGAGAGGTTGCAATTTTGCACTTCAACCTCTTCTAACCTAGTGTGAGAAATTGCAATTTAGAAGCTTGCTATATACGTTCATATACTGCTCTTCTTCTACTCTTTTTAAATCTCAAACTTAACCCATTTAAAAATAAATAAATATATAAATTTGTCATTGAAGAATGTAGAAAGATAAGAAAAAAGAATTGAACTATATCACCTTCCAAAAAAAAAATTAACTTTATTCCAAAAAAAAAAAAAAAAACAAAACAAAGGAATTAGTTCTTAGTTGATGTTTACATAATTTATGAATTATAGTGTCTTAGATATTCACAACAGTTGGTTAGTGATGTTAATATATTTTATGATTTATAATAACAATAAATATTCATAACAGGGTAAATTTTTTTCATTTAACAAAATTGGTTAAGTTTTTTTTTTATAAATGTGAAATAAAAAAAATAGATTTAAACTAAGTGATGAGAAAGTGATAGGTATCAATTAATAAGAAAATGTTATCAAAAAAAAATACGAAGAAAACTCGAAAAGTTAATAAAATGAAAACCACAAAAGGATATATTTTTAGCTCTAAGATGAAATGAATAGTTGATATTTAAAAAGAGTAGAAAAAGAGTAAAAAAGAAAAATAGTAGGAGAACAAGTCCATATATATGTATATATGGAAGACTATCTTTTTTTCTCATCTTTCACTTGTAAATGTTCCTTGCGTCTAAACCTTTTGTATTCTGTGCAGCATCTCTAATTCCACAGTTTACTATAATCTTCTCAATTTTTGGAACCTTAAGCATGTACCATATAACTGTATTTACAAAAAAAAAAAAATCTTATTGTGAAGTATTATTTGCTTAGCAATTATCAAAATAATCAATAAAATACCATCACTAATGTAAATTTCAACAGAAAATAACTTCTTGAAAGTATACAGTGCAAGATATATATATATATATATATATATATATATATATATATATATATATATATTCTTTGAAAATCTACTAATTTAGATGGATATGTGTGAATATAAAAAGTATAAAAAAGAGGAAAAAAGATTGATCAGGCTAACGATTTGTTACTTGTAATTAAGGCATTTAATATTGGTACATTGAAAGATTCTAATTATTTTAAGAGTTTTTTAACACAAATATTTGCTAGAAAATTAATAATTATGAATCAAATAATAATTTGACGCAATGAGACAAAAAATTCCAATACCAACAATTGTATAATACTATAATTTAATAACATAAGTTACATAATTCAACCAAAATGAACTTTTGAATCAGGAAACCTGAAAGAAAAAAGATTCCCATAATTGTAAACATCTCGTTAATTAGTAAATTTAACTTGAAAAATAAGCTATTAAACCTGTGAGGCATAAAACTAGCTTGCCCGACCACAAGAGTGGTTCGCCGACCATAAATAGCACCCCCGAACAAGGGGTATATTCTAGTTAAATGGGGACTAAATAGTTTGCTAGTTACGTTGTATAATTACTTTATGTAGCTTACATCATCTGGCATTTAATGTTAGCCACCCACCTCTACTTTAAGTCACATCAAAATAAAGTGATAGTCAAATCAACAGAAAGTAAGACAGACATTCCATCTATAAATACCAAAAATAAAGACAGCGGAGGGCTCTTTTCGGCTCATTTTTCTCTGATCTTCTTCCTCTCTCTCTCTCTCTCTCTCTCTCTCTCTCTCTCTCTCTCTCTTTCTTTATTTACATGAGCTTATATCTATACAAGAAACTGACTTAAGCATCGGAGTGTCTTTGGTCAGAGACCAACTCCGACCGCTTTATTTCACTATTTTTTTTTTGGTTTGCAGGTAATCTCCATAGATAAGGGAGAGAAGGGGTCTACGGAGAAGAGGGTAAAAATTATTGCCGAACATTTGGCGCCCACCGTGGGGCGCGTATTCGTGCCCGTGTAATTGTTCTACCATGAGTAATGTCACCGCCGAAAGTGTCTATTCCATTAGAAGCGTCTCTTTTCTATTCTATTGTTGTTAAAATTAACGCCTTTGAAAACATCTCGCCGTTTTATGTGTTTCTTTTATAGGGGGCATTATTTTACCGATAGAGTGTTATCTTGTTGCCACTGGGGGCATTATTTGTCGATGTTTTTGAAAGCGTTTTGAGCTGATAAGAACATCTTTAATCTCTCAAAATCTCAGCAAGATAGGCAGATAGTTTACTTACTGGGTTTACTTTTGTTATTTATGAGTAACTCACGTTGTTGTTCTATGATTATTTATTTTCAAGTACAAGTATGAGTACGTACGTTAACTGATTGTTGATGGACTGCCGAGCACCTCTTTATTTATGATTGCCGAGCGCTACTTTATTATAGTTAAGCGCCATCTCTTAAATACTCTATGTGTAGCGTATTTGTCCCCCGATCAGAGACTTATATAATCGGTGGCCAATGACCCAAATAACTCCATTCTGAGCAGCTCTATGTCCCCCGAATAGAACAAATACACGTACTTGAATCGTCAATACACTTATAGTGTTACTGCACGTACTTGAATCATCAGGCACGTACTTGAGGCCGATCACCAATGAGTGAAGCCGAGCATACATGGCTGTCATATCTTACATCAGGAAGCACCATTCAGAGCGGGTATAATTTAGTTACCCAGCTTGAGATTATGCATGAGTTATAATTTAATTACCTAGTATAATTTAATTACCCAACATGTTTTGAATTTGGATTATGCTTGAGTTTTATGCTGTGTATAATGCTAGAGCTTGAGCTGAGCTACAGGTTATTACACAACGATTTACCGGAATTAATGTAAAAATGACTTACCGGAATTTGGAGTAGTTTCACTGCTGCTTCATTATCGAGTCATCCGAACAGTTCCAATGTAATCAGCTTAATTTCAAACGACTTATATCGCTGAGCATTGCTGTGGATACATCTAATAGTTCGGCAAGCCAGCCGAGCAACTTCCCTACTGTGGCTAATCTTGACTTACTCCCTTAGTTAAAGCACTTCATTCCCAAGCTTGCCGAGCAATATTCAAGAAAGCATTATCCATCATCGAGATCACTTTGCGTCCGACTCGGTGTTTTAGAGGAAGCTATAAGGAGTTAAAAAGCTATAAGGGTGAAACTCTTCCAAAGCAATCATAACTGCGCAACAACAGCAACATGGGTTTCTCTCTATATTATTATTATTATATCTCACTGCCATTGCATGGAGAAGAAATGAGTGAATTAAAATTTGCACAGTATTGGCTCTATTCCTCTTTCTCTATGATGATCAAACAGTAATGAGCAAGGATCTTCTTTCTATATTTACCAAGTAACCTGCTGGGGAAAATTATTTCTTCCCGGACAAGATTATTGTCAAGAGTATGGGTTTCTCGAGCAAGATTATTTGCTCTCTGAATAATATCATTTAGTCTCGAGCAACAGAAGTTATTTTTTAAGCAAGATTATTTATTTTCCTAGCAAGCCTATTATCCAAGCAACACTATTTTCGAGCCAGACTAATTCCAAACAAACTGTATTTCCAAGCAAGGCTAAAGCTTATTTATGAACAAAGCGTATTCCAAGCACCTTTGGCTTATTACTTTCTCAAAAAAACAAGCAAAATATTCAATCGTTGGCCAAACAATTTATACAAGGTTGAGCAATTCTTATGCAGTTGAACACTCTATACGGTGTCAAGTTTAGCCTGCGATATCCCCGGATTTGTTTATTCTGTTCCTGTAGCATGCCAATTTTGTTGGCGACCTTACATATTTCTTTATCTATTTGTTCGATTAGTTTTATCTCATTCTTTCAACTGTTTTACATGTAAGCATTATTCGATTATTTGTATTGCTGAAAGTTTTTGCAGAAAAGCATTACAGATAAGATGAGGCATTACTCTAGCTTCAGAGACATGCACAAAATTAAAGGATTATCAAAAGGAGCCACGCTCGGCTTGCCGAACGTTGGTACATTCCTGGTTTATTAACTGACCAGGTGTTCTCTTTAAACTGGGATTCAATTTCTTAGTTTTCTGAAAAGGATTATCAAAAGGAGCCACGCTGGGCTTGCCGAACGTTGGTACATTCCTGATTTATTAACTGACCAGGTGTTCTTTTTAAACTGGGATTCAATTCCCCAGTTTTCTGAAAAGGATTATCAAAAGGAGCCACGCTCGGCTTGCCGAACGTTGGTACATTCCTGGTTTATTAACTGACCGGGTGTTCTCTTTAAACTGGGATTCAATTCCCCAGTTTTCTGAAAAGGATTATCAAAAGGAACCATGCTCGGCTTGCCGACCATTGGTACGGAAAGAATCCACATCATTTCTGATGTTGGCCCAATCCTAGTTTATTCATTGACCAGACACGCTCTTTAAACCGAGATTCAATTCCTTAGTTTATTGAAAATGATTATCAGAAAGCTCTATATGAAAGCACAACTTTGGCACAGAAAGCAAAAGCTCCAAAAAAGCCAAAGCTCTCAAGAAGCAAAAGCTATCATTAAGGAAGCTTGCCATTGCGCAAAAAGCAAAGCTCTCATATTCATATAAAAACTAAAGGTAGCCGACCTCGCAAAGCTAAGTTTATCTCAAAAAGCTAGTTCTCGAGCATATTGTTGGCTCGGTTTATCTCAGAATGCTGGTTCTCGAGCATATTTTGGCTCAGTTTATCTCGGAAAGCTAATTCTCGAGCATGTTCAAGCTCGGATCATCTCAAAAAGCATGTTATGGCGTGTTTCAATTCAAAAGATTATCCACAAGCAAGACATGGTAAGATTCAATTCGAAAGCTTATTCCCGAATATATTTCTGGTAGAGTTTATTCTAAAGTTTAATCCCGAGCAAGAATGAGAGTCTACTCCCGAGCACATTCTGGTCAGGTTCTCTACAAAAGCTAATTCCCGAGGTCAATCTTGCTCGGCTCATCTTAGAAGGCTTATTCCCGACCATATTAAGGTCGGGTTATTAACAAAAGCATGTCCCAACCAAATTCTGGTTGGGTTATTTACAAAAGTCAGTTCACCAGTCTATTTTGGTTAATTTCACTACAAAAAGTATATTCTTTTGGCTCGGTTCATTTCAAAAAGCTAATTCCCGAGTATGTTTTGGCTCGGGTCATCTCAAAAGCATTTTTCCGAGGTTGTTTTAACTCAGTTTATATTAGAAAGCTATGTCTCAACCTTATTCAGGTATGGTTATCTTCATTTCTGAAAGCTATTTCTCAAGCATATTCGAAAAGCATATTGTGATGGCTGGATTCAATTTGAAAGCATACTATCAAGCGCTTTATGGTGAGAACCAATTCAAAAGTCTATCCACGAGTATAAGCATATTCCCGAGCATATTTCCCATGCCGAGCATATTTCTGTAAAGTTTATTGCGAAAGGCTAATTCCCAAGCATGAGGAAATCCCATGCCGAGCATATCCACAGTATGCCGAGCATATTGAAAGGTATAAAACTATATAGAGCATATTCTTCCTCAAGTATTGTTCAAGCAAGTTCTTTCCCCGAGGAAAGTTATCCCGAGCAAATAAGCAAAGGTACTAATGAGCAAGTGTATCTCCCAAACAAAGCTAGTCCAGAGCATGCTAAAAATACTCTCGAGCAAGTCATCCCCAAGCATATTATTCCCAAGCATAGAGTGCATTCCCGAGTATGTTTAAAGCTCACTCCCGAACAAGGATCAAAGCATACCCGAGGTCGGCCACTCTCCTCCAACAAAGTTCAACTCAAAACCTGACCTCGGCTATCTATCTCGAGCATGGGTTAAAGTATATCCCTGCTCGGCGCTCTCATACAGCATGGTGTAAAGCATACCCCGAGCTCGGCCCTTTCCTACAGGAAGGTTAAAGTATATCCCGAGCTCGGCTCTATATCCCAAACGTGGTTTAAAGAATCTTGAGCTCAGCTCTCTAGCGAAGTCTAATGCTCCCCCGAGCTCGGCTCTCTCTCTCCAGCAAGGTCTAAAGTGCATCTGGGCTCAGCTCTCTGCAGAAAGTTTAAAGTGCACCCGAGCTCGGCTCAGTCCAGCAAAGCATGGTTTTCCCGAGCAAAGTCTAAGGTATATCTTTTGCTCGGCTCTCTCTCTCCAACTAAGTCTAATGCTCCCCCGAGCTCGGCTGTTTCCCTCGAGTAACATATAAAGCATATACCAAAGCATGGTCTTCCCGAGCAAAGTTTAAGGCATATTAGAAGCTCGGTTTCCTTTCCCGAGCATGGTTTAAGGCACATCATGAGGTTGGCTGCATCCTCCCTGAGCAGAGCATCACTGAGTAAGTTAAAACACATCTCTAAGCGAGGTAACAACTATGTAAAACTAGCCCCGAGCAAGGCGACTCTCCTCAAGCAATGTTATTTGTCATTAAAAGTATCCTGAACAAGGTGAAGGTATTCCTAGATGAGGTTATTACTCTATAGAGGTATTCTCGAGCATAATTATCATCATTCAAACACTTATTCATGCTGAAACGAAACCACAGTAAGTGCGCCCAAGGAAAAAAGTCTAAAAAAGTGATGAAGATGGGCCTATTTTAGAATTCTAACCATCGAAGAAATACATGAAATGGACACCAAGATCACCTAAATCGAACACCCGAGCAGAAAGTTATGACCATATAAAGTTTTCACATTATAAAGCCCAATTTAGTTTGGTTTTCTCTCTTCTTATGCTCCTGTTAGCACCATTGAGAGTATTTGCAACCTAGCAAATCATATTTCACTAATTTCTCTCACCTTTGTGATGATTGAGCACTGATTACGTTCAGATAGAGTTAACGAAGCCTTGATTTTGGCTCATTGATCGAGCAAACAGTGAATACAAAGTTACATCCTTATTTATGGATGCTCAGGTTCTTTCATATGATTTTTAGCTGGAGTGTTAAAGTATTCTCAATACACTTGTCATCCTCAGCGACATCCAAAGTTGATGAAGAGCAACTTTTTGTGGCCAAGCAATCTGCATGCCGAGCAACTTTTTGCCGAGCAGCTTACAATTTGCCGAGCAGCTTATGCAAGCTTTACAAGTAAAGAAAGTAAGCCCTCTTATACAGATAAGGACCTAATGTTTGTATTTCAAGCTCCCATATCTATTCCTCATGCAAACTCTGCTAAGCGCATCTAATAGAATAAGATTACATGAGATGTTTCGGGATTCAATGGCGAACACTGAGAATAACTTCAACTCCCTGGGTTACCCACATAAATGTCCATTAATTATACTGGAATATCGGTCTGTCAGTAGTTAGCATAAGACCAAATTCATTAATTGTTTCAGTACAAGATCAAATTTGAAGGGGAAAGAAAGAAGAGGGCTTGCACAGCTATGCGAGGCTTTCAACTCTATATACATATATACATAGATAGGTTCATTATTACATACATGTATTGCCCCCGCAAAGATTGCCCAACCCATAAGTATGGTCGAGAGTAGCCCCCACCTACGGCAAATTGACATTGGGACAAGTCGGTCGATCGATCTGCTGAAGACACATAATTTCTTCAAGATAATTACCTCTTCTTCGTCTGTTATGCAGTCAAAGCTGACCACCTATTGCGGCTCAAATGCCAAATGGTTTTTGAAGAACTATTCAGAGCTATATTAAGCCTACCAGTGCAGTAAAAGTAAACTAAGGTTCTCGGATTAACATCCGTACTATGTCGAACAGTCCTGCAAACAAAAGGTTATTCAAAATAGAATCAAATCATATCGTTCAAGTTCGATTCTTGAATTCTTTAGAGTTCGATAATCAGGCTCAAGCTCGCCTCGTCTTACTTGACTTTGGAAGGCCAGGTGCATCAATACTTGCCTGTTGTCTTTTATTGCTGAAACATTCTAATTTTTGAAGTCTTATTACATATGAGGTGGAAAGAAAAATTATGGAAAGTTATGAGAAGCCCTTCATATGCCTATGACTTATGGCTTTATATAATTACTTGCACAGGCAAATCGATTTAGCATGATTCTATCTTTGCATCTCATAAAAAGCATAAACCGTTTTGAGCTCATATTGTTTATTTTATATACGGAAAGGATAAAAGTTTATAAGTTTTACTCTACTTTACTCTGCTCGGGTAATAAATTATCCCGACCAGAGTAAGGACATAATGTGAGGCATAAAACTAGCTTGCCTGACCACAAGAGTGGTCCGCCGACCATAAATTATCCCGACCACAGTGCGGGCATAATGTGAGGCATAAAACTAGCTTATCTGACCACAAGAGTGGTCCGCCGACCATAAATGTCTGCTACATAGAGAGATAGAGAGAGAGAGAGAGAGAGAGGGGATGAATGAGTGAGTGAGTGATAACTAATTATTCATTGCTGCATCCAAACCTTTTGCATTCTGTGTAGCATCTTGAATTCTACAGTTCTTACAAGCATCTCAAGTTTTGGAACCTAAACCTGTACCATATTGCTGTATTAAAAAAAAAAAAAAAAAGTAATGTTGTTATGAAACATTACCTGCTTAACAGTTATCAAAATAATCAAGAAAATACCCTCACTAATGTAAATTTCAGCAGAAAACAACTCCTTAAAAGTATACAGTGTAAGATATATATATATATATATATTGAGAATCTACAAATCTAGATAGACATGTGTGAATAAAGAAAATATAAAAAAGAAGAAAGACGATTTGTTACCTGTAATTAAGACATTTAACGTGGGCACATTGAATGAATCTAATTATTTTAGGAGTTAGTTGGATTTGAAAGAAAAATTGAGGGTATTAGAGCTTGAAAAAAAATTTATAAAGATTCGGACTTTTTATATATAGTAATAAGATATATAAAAACATGAGTACTTGATAAACTCAATAGATAAACTCGTATCTATTTTAATTTTTATTTTGATTTGATATATATTTGACCACAAGGTAGGCATGTTCGTTTTTCAAATTTACAAAATTGTAAGTCTAGGGGTTCAATATCTTATTTAACAATTTAATTTACAAATTAAAAAACTTCTTGTGAATTATAAATTAATAAAATTATCTTTGTTTATAAAATATTATTTCTCTTTCATTATCTAGTTCTCTCACTTAAACATAGGCTATCTGTTTAGTGTGCGCGTGATCATAGCTAATTATTCAATTTTTTGAATTTTTTTTAAATAACCATATTTAATCTTACATTTTTAATTTCTTTCATATACCACAAAAAGCAAAAATATCAAATTAAGAGAAAATTAAAAAAATAATTACTAAAAAGTTAAATTTGTTCTCTTCTCAAAAAAATTAATTTTTTAATAACTAATTAATAATTAATCATAAAAAAATTAATTAATAATTAATCATAAAAAAATTAACTTTTTTTTTCTTCCCAAACTCAGTCTTAATTTTTACCCCCACATCCCTACCCATTTAGTTTTAGCGTTTTACAATGCAATGTCTAGCAAAAGTAACAAAAGGAAGTTAAAAAGGAAAATTAAAAAAAAAAGAAAAAGAATAAAGAAGAGGATGAATTGAATAGCTTTCATATTTCATAGCTAATTTTTTTTTTTTTAATTTTGATTTCACATTTCATAGCTAAATCAAACACTCTTTTAACATTTTCCCTGAAACAGCCAAAACACATTACAACATCTGAACAGGAAATACAAAGCGCCAACTCATTTTAGAACATTCAGATGCGTGGAAATAGCAAGATCCGGCAGGGCAAAGCAATCCCCACCTCCCATTAACCCAACTTCTCCAGCATCAAGCTGCCACGTGTTGCCAAACGTACTTGCGCCGCCGGCGGTACCACCATCTCCGACCCCCGGGAGAGACCAAACAGGTCTTCCAACCGAAAAGCCCATGTCCTCAAATGGACCAAGCCCAAACCCAGTCCCCGGGGCCTCGAAGTCGTCGGCGCCCAGCGGGGAAGTAAAACTTCCACACACGTTGAGGTTCAGGCCTGGCTTGCCATCATCCAAGAAGGGGACGGAACCGCCGTGATTCGCGAAAAGACGGAGAAAAACCGGAGCGTCGTCATGGACGGATGGTACGTGGTGGTGGCGGTGATCCTGAGTAGCGCCAGCGGAAGAGGGTGAAGAGGTGTTGGAGGTGGTTGTCCGGCAGCGCTTGGCGTTCTTGCGGCCACCACCGCCGACGGGGATGTCGCGGAGGGTGCCCCCGTGGGTCCAGTAGCGGCGGCAGGACTTGCAGAAGTGACGGGGCTGAGAGAAGTTGTAGTTGTTGTAGTAGCAGAACTTGGTGTTGGTGGAGGCGCAGCGCGGGCAAGGGAGGTGTTCTGGTTCCGGCGGTGGGGCACCCAGCTGAGGCGGCCTAGTGGGTCGTTGGTCACGCGAATCTGACGGCATTGCGTTGTTTATACAGTGTGGGGCGTTGATGCGGGCGTTGAAGAGAACGGAGACAATCTTGGCTCATTCAGGGAGCACAGCCGCACAGGACCAGGGTTTTAATGGGGGCAGAGAGAAAGAGAGAGAGAGACAGAGAGACAGAGATTCTGTGGACTGAAACCACTTCTGAGTTCTGAGGGTTGTATATATATACACAAACACACACAAAGAGAGGCCAGCTTTAACAGCATTCTGTTGTCGGCCAGAGATATCAGTCGGTTCCGCCCTTGCATATGTGATGACGACCACAGTTAGGAAAAAGACGTTTCCTCTAATCTTTTGTCGTAAATTCGCGAGTACCTAATTTCACTCGAATTAAACTGCCAACATAGCCCCAGGTTTAGGTTTAGTTTGGCGTTCAACTCGTCTATTTCTTTTAGGCGATTTTTACTATTAGGCGGTGTTTGAATGGTTTAAAAAAAAATTAAAAAACTTGATATAAAAGTGATACGTAATAAAATTTAATTAAAAAAATTAAAAAATAAATTTATAATTTTTTTTAAGTTTTAGTGAGTTTTAACATGTTAAATCGCGTTCTGAGGGCCCTCGAGTTAAAAATGTTACATAACAGATTAGATTTGACTTTATTCGTTATGAAATTTAGAATATTTTGATTATTTTGTTAAAATAAAAAAAATTGATGTATATGCAAATATTTTAAAATTAAATTATATAAAAAATATTTATACATTTAATTTTAATATTAAAATTATAATTTAAATAATAAAAAATTTAACAAATTAGTCGACCCACCAACACGAAATCCAACCCGTTACACATCCTTAAGTGCATCTTGAGTCTTGATATCATTTTAAAATTTTCAAACCTTGATAACGTTCTGTCATTAGAAAGAAATATTATTTCATTAAAAAAAATTTATACAAAATTTGTAACCAAAATAATGAATTGCGTCTGACTTGACCCAACAACCCGAAACCCGATTCATTGCACTCCTCTAAGTGCACCTTGAGTCTTTATGTAATTTCCAAAATTTTGATAAATTCGCACCATCTCGAAACCCGATTCATTGCACTCCTCCGAGTGCGTCTTGAGCCTTTACGACTGTGTTTGGTGTGTAATATTTTACTGAAAATTTTTAAAAATTTTTATAAATCTCTGTTAACTTTATATCACATCAACTTTTTTCTCTCACTGCACGCATTACGAATTCTCCCTAAACCACAATTTATCTTAATTTATCTCATTTTTTCTTACTCCAAACAAACCCTACGTAATTTTCAAAATTTTGATGAATTTAATAATTAAAAAATAATATTTCATTAAATTTTTATACAAAATTTGAAGTTAAAATAATGTAGTTTATTATTATATGTAGTAAAAACTATTTTGATGGATTTTTTTTTTAAGTTATAGTCTCGTAAGTGTGCTACATTATTACAATTTTTTTTATAATTCTTTCAAAACAATTCTTTAAAATAATGTAAATTTATTGTACTTGTATTATTTTAAACGAAGGAATCTATTAAAATTTATTTTTATTACCAAATTTGGAGAAAATGAGACTTCATTTTCTTTTTCTAAATAAAGGGGAAAGAAAAGGTCAAACAATTAAAAAAAAATAGAAAAGATAACCAGTTGGGGGTTTTCATCTTCATTAAATATGTATTAATTATACGTTAAAATACAAATTTCAATGAAGTAATTTCAGTTATCCGTTGTAGTTTAATTATCAAACCAACAAAATAATCACTTTAGGCCTCTAAATTTGGAAGGTCTCAAATTTTTATATAATCCTCTTCAAAATTTCTTTTTGGTCTAATTTTTATTTTTCTAAAAAAACTTTAAAAATTTAAAAATCTTTAATTTCCTTTAATCAAATTTTATCACTCGTTATTTTTACACCAACATTTGATTCTTTTAAACTTTTTCAGAACTCCGAAAGCTACCTATATTTTATGAATCCATTGAAGCAAAAATATACATTTAAAATTTTATGATTCCTTTCTCTTTTCTTATTTTTTTCTCTCCTATTTTCTTTTTTATTTTCAACTAAATTTTCAATTTGAACACACCATTTAATGTCTAGTATGCCACAAGAAAAATGAATATTAGCAAAACTTGATTAAAAGATTTAGGATCTGTTTGGCGTGATGTAACACGCTAAAAAATTTTAAAAATCTCTAAAAATTATTTACTTTTTATTTCATTGCACCACTTACGAACTTATAAATTATCTCAAATTATCTCACTTTATGTCAACCTTTGTCACCCCAAACACCCCCTTAATCAATATTTTTGCATCCCAAAAAATAAGAAAATAAATTTCTAATAATTTTTTAAATAAAATTAAAATTATATCATTTAAATTTTCTGCTTTAGGTCTGAAGTAGCTCAAGTACCCCCATCAATTGTCCCAACCCATATATTAAAATTGTATGGTTGGAGAAGTTTTTAATTATAGAGAGAACAAATTAATGTTATATTTGGCAAAGTAGGTTATACGAATAATTGCAATTTAAATTACAAACATGTGAAACATGTGAAATAGCACAAAGCATAAGTTAATTACACGCAAAATAGGAATAAAAACATTTTACTTAGTACTTTTTTTAAAAACAGACGTATTTAACAAATGAGACAGAAATATAAACAATTGAGATGTTAAAATAATAAGGGCGTTTGGATCATTAAAAAATTATTAAAAAATTTAATTCTTTTAATATTTCCTATCATATTATTTTTATACTAATTTTTAATTTTTTTAATTTTTAATTTTTAACAAACCAAACAATACCAACATTTTGAATGCGATAGCTTAAACAAGTTTTGAGTAGTGTCGGTAAAAGGATTGGAGCAAGTGGAAACAATTATTGGGTTGATTTGTTGCTTCGCTGCCTCCTCCGACTCTCGTTCCCAAGTTGGTAGAAGTCCCCACTCTCATTTAAGATGTGTCGTTTTCTTTTCTTTATTGCCTTCTTTCAGATTCCAATTCCTCTTCCTTTGCCCTCCGTACTCTGTCTCAATGCCGGATTTCTCGCTTAATTTTCTCTCGAGTAAACAAAACAAACGCCGTCAATCACGTTGCCTACCCTACAAGTTCTCTTCCTCGGATTCGGGGCAATGTCAAATTGAGGCTGTGAGTGGATGAAAATTTAATAATTTAAATATATTTATATTTTAAAAATTTTGAAAATTTAACATATTAAACTTTAATTTAACAATTAACAACTTAATATTACCAAATTGACATTAAAAATTTACATCTTAATATTATCAAATTGACATTAAAAATAATCTCTCTCTCTTTTTTTTACTCTTCGTCGCCATGATGGACTTGTTTGGTTTGCTAAGTAAGTCAAAAAAATTTTAAAAAAATTTTAAAACTCCCTAACACATTTTTCTCATCTCGTATTTCAAAAAATTTTATAAATTTATACATATTTATATATCTTAATAAATTTTTACATACCCCAATAATATTTCCATAAACTCCAATAATTTTTATATAAACCCAAAAAATTTTCAATAACATTTTAAAAGTTCTAATATAAATCTGTTAGAGCAGACCTAAAAATCTATTTTTATGAACTTAAAATCCAACATTTTGAAGTAAATGTTAAAAATTTTCTACCAAAATCTGGGGGAATAGGCAAAAAAATTCATTCTAACACTAAACACCTCCAAAAAAACGTAATTTTACTTGAAATACCAAACATTAAAAAGTTATTAAATCATATTTTTCATTATTTTTTGGCACTTCAAATAAACCCAATATCCTCAACTCTTGCTGCACCTCTTACTTCCCAGCCTTTGTTTGGCATGCCTGTTTGCCCAGGAAAAAAAAATAAAAAATAAAAAATAAAAACTAAAAATTAGTTTTTAGTTAGTATAACTTTTAGCTTTTTCTATAATATCAATTTTATTATTTTATATTTTAAATTTTTTTTAAATCATGCAGAATAAAAGTATTTAATTAATAAAATGTTAAAAAATTAACTATTAAAAAATTAAATTTTTTCAAAAACACAAAAAATAATTTTTTAATAATTAATTATTAAAAAAAAAACTAACTTCCTTATTTTCCATACTCTGAGTTCTTACTGACGCTTGAATGTGATCCGACGGTTAAACGATCAAGTACCAGATATGATGAATCCCCGGCCAAATAATCGCTGGAGCTATATTTACATTTCACTTGCTAAACTTCGTCTCTGATCCCTCGTCTACTTGGAAGTTTAAGCCCTGTGAGTTAGTTTTTAGTTTTTAGGGATGGCACCAAACTCTAAACCTTCCGTGTACCTCTAAATCCATCCCGAATTTTGAACGGGAATTTTTTTGAACTTTTATTCTTATTCCAAACGAAAAATAGGTTTACAGATATCCGAAAATCTGAACCTTCCGTCCACCTCAAAATTTGCTTTCAACTTGAGGCCTGTTTGTCCACATCAAATCTCACTAAAAATTATTAATTTTAACTAATTTTTATACTTTTTTTCCTATTAAAATTTTTTACCTATCACCTTTATGTTACATCTTTTCACTTTTATTGCACTTTTTCCTCCACTTTTTGTCTACCAAACGGGCCCTTGATATATAACTTTTTTTTTTTTTGAGTAATTCTCTTGATATATAACTTGATTGTATATGTAACCATTACTACCAAATAATTTATTTTCAAAATTAAAATAATACATAAATATCATTACAATAGTAATTCACTAAAATAATATATAGACATCTTCAAAACTAACATTTTACCGAAATATCATCAACTGATATATAATAAAGATACATAATTTCAAAATACCAACATTCTCCCAACTCAAAGTAATAAATACAAAATATGATAATCCATAACATAATTATTAATTCCAATTTATTGAACCCCTAAAAAAAAGAAGTACCGAATATCGAATTCAGGCTGGATTGGGAAGATTTGAATTGGATATCGGATTCAAGGCAAAGCAGGGTGGAGGCAATCCCATCTCTATATCAAATTTGATATCCAATTTTTTTTGTTAAAAAAATCTAAATCCGATCTGATATTCGAAAAAATCCGAATCCCACATCCGTTCAGCTTGAGTAATAGATCGAATTTGGACAGGTCAGTCGAGATGGTCATCTCTATTAATTTTTGTGTTTAGTTTTTATGTTTAATCTTCAATTTTTGTGTTTAATTTTTTATTTTTACTTTTTATTTTTATAGTATGAAAAAATCAAAAACTTGAAAGCGCATTCAAATAGTTATTAGTTGGTAATACAGTTGTTAATTAATTAAATTCATTAAATTTAATTATTTTAATCATCCTATTTGTTAAAAATAATTCAATTAATAACAATAAAATATATTAAACATAATTTATTCCCAAATTTCATTATAATTAATTTATTTAATTTTAATTATTAATTAAATTATATGTTGAATATAATTATATTTTTTTGATAAAATTACTTTCAATGAAAAATATAATTCAAATAATTTAATTGTAAATGAAATTATTTTAATTTTAATATTTTTATATTAATTTAATTACAAAAATTTAATTATAATTAATTTAATTAATTTATTTATTTATTAAATTATATATTAAATTTAATTAAATTTTTTGATAACATTATTTTTAATGAAAATATAATTAAAATAATTAGAAATTTAATTAACTAATTAAATATAATTAATTTAAGTTAAATAAATAATTAACATGAAATATATTTGATTAAATTGTTTTTAAAAATGATATAATAAATTATGTTTAATATATTTTATTTTTATTAGATTCAATTATTTTTTTACAAATAATATATTTCAAATAATTAAAATATGTTTAATTTATTTTTATATAAAAATAAAAATAAAAAATCTACCATCACCAAACATAATCTTATCTTTTTTTCATGAAATTATGATTGGTAGTGGTTTTGAAAAAAAAATGAAAACTAAAAATTAAATTTGTGGAAACAAATTTTTCATGTTTTTCTAATTTTTAAAAATTTTGAAAACAATTTTTATTTTTTTAGAAATTGAAAATAAACTTTTCAAACAAATTTTTATGTTCAATTTTTAAAAAAATGAGAACAAAAATATAAAACTAAAAACAAAATGGTTACCAAATGGGCCCTTAGCGACGTAAGGTCTTGTCTAGTTTGCTAAAAAATTAAATATATAATTAAAAGTTAATATAAAAATGATATTTGATGAAATTTAATTATTATAAATTAAAAAATAAAAGATTTTTAATTTTTTTTTCAAATCCAAACAACCTGTAAAATACATTTTTAAGTACCACTTTACTAAATTAAGTTACTTTGCATTCTTATCTCCATGAGGTGAATATAGGCGGAAATTCTAAGCTTGCTTCATTTTATTTTTTTAATTAAAAAAATTACATTTATTTAACTAAACGAGCCAAACTTAAAATTATAAAAATTAACTTAAATTCAGTCCGACTTAAATTAATTAAAAATATATGTTTTGAATATTTTATGTGTTTACATGCTATTCTATTAATTTGTTTTTATAAAAATACTTATTTTAATATTAAATTATTTATTTTTTTACTTTTAGAATTATTTTTCATTTAAAATAGTTTAAAAAATAAGCTAACTTAAGATTTTAAAATTATTTTTCATTTAAAACTATAATTTAAAAAATAAATTTACATTTGGAGTTTTAAAAAAAGTTAAAGAAAAAGATTAAAAAATTAATATTAAAATAATATAAGAGTGATACATAATAAAATTTAATTAGAAGAAGTTAAAAATTTTTTTAAATTAAAAAAAAATCGAGCACTAAACGCAGATTCAAAATTGAAGTCTATTTTTTTTTTCTTTTTTACTGACCCGATTTGATAATTATTAAAATTTAACAAACTGAAGTGTCCCACCCCAAAAAAAGGTCCAGTGGAAGTTTGCAGGGCAGCGACACCTTGTCAAGTAAAAATGGAGCCTGTCTGCTCACAGACCTACACGCAAGCCTTTCATTAGTACCGCCACTGCCCATCATCCACTCTGCACACTTCACGCTCGTTCTATTGATTCACAGGTTGTACTCTCCTATTCTTATTAAGGCCCCGTTTGGTGTACCAAAAAGTACCGAAAAAATAAAAAAAAGTGTAATGTGTGTCATATACTTTTTGACGTTTGGTGGCATCACCAAAATTTACCAAAATTTTCGTTGGAACATTTACTAAGGAAACGTTCCAACGAATGTTATGTGAAAAGACTAAAAGTCTGTCAGTGGTGTTGCAGTAAAAGTTGTTAGGCAAAAAAAAAACTGTTGGAATAGGCATTCTAGCACCCGTTCCAATGAATTTCAAAAAATAAAATCTTGACATTCTCCGTTGGAACAGGCATTCTAGCACCCGTTCTAACGGATTTAAGAAAAAATTCTGACATTTCTACGCACGAATCACAGAATTAGTAAAGTTTGAAAAATTTTAGTAACTTTTGGTCACTTTTGATAGATTTATGTTGCACTAAACAGGGCCTAAGTAAAATTTTGGGGTTAAATTTATAGATTCTTTAACATGAAATCATAGCTAAAATTTCGAGTGAGTTGAGGGTTTCCAAAGTTATACTATAAGGGTGTGTTTGGATTGACAAAAATGAGATAATTTGATATAATTTATGAGTTTATAATTCATATAGTGAGATAAAAAGTGAATAATTTTTAAAAATTTTTAATATTTTTCAATGCACCTAACGCACTATTTTTATACGATGAAATGGAACTCCCCATCCAATTGGCACGAAGGTTATACTTTCAGACGAGATTTTTGATAACTCTTATCTTATACGTTGATTTTTTAAGATTGAGTTAGACTCATAAATTTTTTAGTATGATATTAAAACTAAGATTTCAACTAATTTTATGGGTTTCACTTGCTACAAAAGTTGACTCTTTATACAAGGGACGATCGAAATCTATGTCTCATTGATACAAAAGTTATATTCTTCATATAAAGTTTTGGACAACTCTCACCTTATAACTTAGTTTTCAAATTGAATTAGACCCATAAATTATTAATATGATTTTAGAACTGATATTACGATTGAGTATTCTCCTTATAAGAAAGAGTTATGGATGAAATACCACATCACTTTGATATGAAAATTATACTCTCAATATAAGGATGTGGACAACTTTTATTTTATTAAATGATTTTTAAGATTGAGTTTGGCTTACAATTCTTTAATATTAGAGAATTTATATGGCCCATGGATTCTTTTAACACCTTTAGAGTTGAGTGAGCCCCATGAATTCTTTAACATTGGAGAATTAGTATAGCATCTCTTTTCAAATAAAGAGTCTTAATAGTTTTCTCTATTATAAATAATTATTTAAAGTAGTTGATTATATATAATATGTTGTTGTGGTTTGTATTTTCTATTTTTGGGCCCAAAATTATAACCATATCTGAAAGTCTTGCGGTGCGACCCGCATAGATATTTTTTTTGGAGGTCTATGGTGGTGGCAGAGGGCACGAGCCGATTTAGGGTTTTTCAGAGGGTTTTATTTTTTGATCAAGAAAGGCCGGCCGGTGTTGTAACTTATTTTTTTCGTTATAGTGAAATTTCTCTTGTATCTTACTCGTGTACGTAGACTTTACAGTCAAACTATGTAAATTTTGCGGTCTATTTTCTTTTCTTTTTTCTATAGTTTGTTTTGTGCGTTGTGTGATCTAAAATTGTGTGCCTAGTTTTTAAATAATACTTTTGAAGAGAGAATATCTTAAAGAGAATTTGTTGCGGATGGTTATAAACTTCTTCTTCTTCTTCTTCTTCTCTCTTCTTTTTTTTTTTTTTTTACCCTTGAATATTTGTTTAGTTTGACTTTTTGGAGAGTTTTTAATTTGAAGTGATAGAGCCTAAAGAGTGCATAGTTTATTTATATATTTAGGAGTATCTGTTGTATGTTTTAAGTCTCTTTTTAGTTTATTCCTATCTCACTTTTTTTCGCATTTGATCATTATTTGAATTATATTGTTTGAGCTAAGTTTTTTTTCTCTGTTTTCCTTTTTCATTTGAGCTAAGTTTCTAACTTTTTATGATTTTTTCATTTTTTTATATATATTTGAATGGTTGAATTACACTAATTTCCTTAAATTTGTTTGGTATATATGCTTAATTCATTATTGACAAATATTAAATTTGGCAACTACTCGGAGATCATGTATTTTTAAGAGGGGTGTTAGATCTTTATATAGTGTTTGATTCATTATTGACAAATTATGATTTTGACAGATTAAATTTCTTAATATAGTTCTTAAACTCTTAAAACTAATCCATTGTAAAGTGTGATTTTTTTTAATGGTAACAAAATCAATTCATCATTGATGACTTGGATTTGAGTTATCAAAACCTCTATTGAATACTCTACAAAATCAATTAACTATTGATGAATTGAATTTGAACTATTAAACCTTCTATTGAATACTATTGGATACGTATTGTTAGTGAAAAATTCCTTCTAAGTACCATAAGAAAACTTGTATGATTATCTTCTCTCTATCATCTATGGTTGGATCCTAATAGCATAATATTCAAAGGTATTTCATTATTTCTTGCTCATTTGCTTAGACTCGTTAAGGAAGAGATGCAATGGAAGCTTCCAAATTAGTATATATTGTATAGATGCAAATAAAGAAATATGTACAAAAAGGAATACACTTATAAGGACATGTTTGTTTTGGAGTTAAAGGAAGGTAAATTTTATTAGAGTAATTTTTATCCTTCATAACATCAATTTAGATGAGAGGGTAACAAATACTTCCGGGGTAACAATTACCATCATATGAAAATAAATTTTTTACTCTGGATGAGAGGTGGGTAACGAAGGGTAATAAAAAAATTTTATCATTTTCTCATTACTCTCATAAAATATTTCTTAATTTACATTTCCGTAAAGCTCTGGATAACATTCTCTCAAGTTTCGTTGTTTTTTCTTAATAAATAGTTTATTAAAATTAGTAACTTATTTAAATAAACTAAATTCGTTGTTTTATTACATTATTTTATCAAAATAAAAATAAATTTTAACAAATATTCACTATTAAAATTAATTACTATTGAAATATTAATTTATGACAAATTATTTTTTGTAATTAATATTTATTTAAGATTATATATTTTAATAAAATATTTTTATTAAATTAATTATTATTAAAATAACAATTATTACGATGATTTATTTTATTATAATATTTTATTAAAATTAAATATTAACTTTTATCTCTTAGTTAATTTAGCATCATTTTAAACAAAATTAATTTTTAATCCTTCAAAAATTTTAGCACTGCAAATATAATTATTACTAGTAATATTTACTTTTTCGTTCCAAACATAAGTATTATGAAATCGTTACTAGGGTAACAATTACTCCTATAATCTTTTACCTCCAAAATTTTCACCCTGTATCAAATATGTCCTAAGAGTATAATGTAATTTGAGGGTATACCTTTAGATATTGTAATTTTCTTCCATAATCCAAATGAAAAAAAGCTTACTTACCAAAAAAAAAAAAAAACTCTATTGAATATTAATTCTTAATGCTTCAATCCCTCATCTTTATCATTTTCTTATCAATTTTGTTTTGCACACAAGTATTCGATTAAATGTATAGCTTAAACTTTTATTCTAAAAACTGAAATAAATTAATCTAGCCTAGATTAGATTAGTTCAAGTACTAGTTTAGATAGATTTATTTGAAATGAGTGTTCCCTCCATGGATACAAGTACGGACTCCATCAAGTAATACCACTCATAATTCCTCACACTTATCAAATATTCACAAGCATGGAGTTCATTATTATTCCCTTTTTTTGTGTATTTTTATGGTTTTAATTTTTATTTTTTTTTTGGGACATAGCAACTACAAATACAACAACAGGAGGAGGATTACCGGGTTTGGACGCCGATCCGAGTTGATTAAGCTTAGAATTGTAAATTCTTTAACCCCAATTGGTCTAATTCCTTCGCACTAATTTTAAGTTTAAAGAAGTATACTAAAAATCAAAGTTTAAATTTAAATGAAAAAATAAAAAGCAATAACAAAAATTAGAAAAAAGTGTAGCTGATTTCCAAATGAAGCTACATGGAGATCAATTGGGCCCTTTATTATTGAAGAAAGCCCATCCAACAAAAATCAGTTTCATTTTGGGCTTGGATGCTCCAACACCAAATATATCTATATATATAGGTATAGATGTTTACCATAGCCAACCACGGAAAAGAAACAAAAGGACCTAAAATAGAAAAATTACAAACGCAAAGGACAATAAAACAAACCAACAGGCATACACATCTATCTTTTATTCCATGAGGTTTCAGAGATCTCGAAGTTGTCGGAGATTAATTGGAGACACATATTTTTTGTCTCCTTGGAGGAGTTGTTTGGCAATGACAATATTGGCAGCCTCACTGGGGTGGTAAGGATCCCAGAACACATGCTTTTCCCTGTCCGAGCACATACTAGACGTGGGTCCACATGGAATTATCCCAGCAAACTGGCCTCCATTTCCACAACATGCTACGCTAGCTGTAGTAAACCCTGCACAATTTTAACAACATTGCCGTCGCTATTACTACCAGCGGCAAGCAAATTCGAAATATTTACCATCTTTTTATAGAGATGGAAATAAAATGGAATCGTTAAACATTCTTTCGTTCCGGGATAAAAGATTTTACTTCTTACTTACAAAAAAGAAAGAGATTTTATTTCTTCAATATATATATATATATATATATGTTATGATTCAATTTTTGTATTAGGAGATATTTTGAGTGGTAAAAAGTGAAACAAAGTGAGATAATTTGTGAGTTTGTAATTTGTGTAGTCAAATAAAAAAATAATCAATTTTTAAAAATTTTTAGACATTTTCAGAATTATTCAACGTTTTATATCGCACCAAACGGATCTTAAAACATATTCTCTCTCTCTATATCTCTCTATAAAGTTTACATTAATTTAGGGCTTTGGGCGCTATCTCATTTCAATAATGCACGCTATCGGAAATGATAACGAGATGAAAAGTGATGGAACAGTAGTGTCAATGAGGGGAAAAATTTGTATATTAATAGCAAGCACTCACCATATTTAGCATAGTTCTTGATGAGTTCCAAGACTAGATCATACACATTTGCGTGAACAAACGTGGCTCCGGGGAGATTCTGGTTGAGTTCAGCAATCAGATCCTTCAATCGGGCATTGTATTGAAGAGCCAGCTTGTTTGGCAATTCCACACACTCGTTTTCATTCAGCCGATTGATTGTTTTCTGATAAGGAATGCAACCGATGGGCCCCACGTTTCCCAGTATGAACTTCCTCGCATCTAACTTGTAGAGTCTCTGTCATCACACACACACAAATTAATTCACATTTTCTAAAAGCAATAATGTTTTTGTTTATATATATATATATATATATTTATAGGTTTGTGGGTACCGTAAGTTGGCCCCTCAAATGGATGATTAGATCGTCGATGAAAGCGTCGGGACTTTGGGAGATCCTGGCACCGATTGAGAGGACTGGAAGTAGATAGTTGTTGAGGAAATCATTTGCCCCAATTGTGACCGAGAAAATCGATTTCTTCATAATATAGTCCTTTGCCTGTGATTTGCCCAGCAATTGGTCAATCTGTTTTCTAGTAATATTGAAATAATCTACCTGGATGTCCATTGAAAGCCTGTTAATCTGCCTCCCCCCCCCCAAAAAAAAAAAAAAAAAAAAAATCAATCTCTTAAAAATAAATACTAGCAAGAAGTTAAATAACTGACTATCTATATTGGGGTACCAAAATTTTTTAAAAATTCTTAATTTTTCTAATTAAATTTTGTTACTAATATTTTTATGTCACTTCAACATCAACTTTTGAATTGTTTTTGTATTTTTTTAAAATTTCAAACGTCCCATGGCACTACACATAGAATATGAAAACTGGTTAATTTCTCCAACTTTTTCTCCTTCAACAATATTAATTGAGTATTGAACTATGAACATTTCAAAAGTAAAATTATAAAATTTGAGGTGCGGTAATTCATTTAATTATATATATATATATATATATATATGTCACTACTCACAAAAATTCTTCCAGTAGCGTTCATAATTCCACCACCACCCGATGCATAATTCACTCCGTGTAATATAACTTTTCCAGAGGAATTTGGTGACAGAAAAGGCACTGCATAGTGTGGTTGGCCAAGTTCCTCTCCTAACAAAAAGAATAAAAAAAGGAAAAAAGAAAAAAGGCACAAAAAATGAAAGAAATATATTATTCAAAGACCATATTCCATGTTTCAACTCCACCATTTCTACTACTACCTAGCTATATGTATATATTGTTAGGATTTTTACATCGATAGTGGAAGGAACTGGTGATCAGATTATAAGTATGAAAAAAGTCTCATTTTATGAGCTACCTTTTGAGATAAGAGAAGTCTAAAATGATCTAACAACTAGTATCAGAATTCAGGTATTTTATCAATCTTAATTCAGTTCATTAGGAAGAACGGGATTCCCACGTTGATTGTGAATGTCTGGAAAGGTCTCACAAGTTAGTTTTTTGGATGAGAGAAGTCTAAAACCACCCAATATATATATATATTTATACATTTATACACACGAGACATGCATACTTAGAAGACAGATGATGTGGGAGGTGGAGAGATCTTAATTACCAATAATATCTCCGATGGTTCTCCCGTTGGTATATCGGCCCGTGGGATTCCCTCCAGAAGCCTGGAAATCGATCCCATTAGGTGGCATATTGGCTCTGGACAAAGTTGTCAAGTAGTTGTTATTCCCTGCATCGACTAATGAATCCCCAAAGACAAACGAAGCTCCTAAACCCTCCTCACCCTTCCCGAATGAGCTCATCAATAACAAGTTGATGCAGAAAAGCACCAAAGCTGCGGTAATATTATTCATGGCCATGACTTTGATTTCTAGACCCTGTGAGTACTAATTAAAATACCATGCATGGCTGAGAGCTCAGGCAAGCTCATGAGTGACTTTTATGTATGAATACATGTAATGTCCTTCATCCATAAAATTGGAAAAGCGAAACCATGCGTGGAAACTTGTAGCCTTTGCCTTTCGTCTTCTTCTTCTTGGAGTTGCATTTGGTTTGACTCCTTGGGCAAATTAGTTAAGGAGAGTGAGATTTTGATGATAATTTCAAGAGGTAGTTCATCAACAATATCAGTGTGCTTTTCCCAACATACCATGGACTTAAACTGGGATGGTTGCTTTTGAGGTAAGCAAAGTCCTTTCCCCATATAAATGCTATAACAAGGGCCTCGGTTTGGTTTGGGTTTGGTATTGTATTGTGCTAGACTATCCATATCCACGCAAACTCAGATGGCAAAGACAACTTACTTTGGCAACGCAAAAGAAATTGACTAAGGAAAAGTCTTTTCTTTAATTCTGACCGTCCGTCTGTGGTCTGTGGAGTTGCAAACCTACGCAAACAAAGCTTAATTCATTTGTGATTGCAATATTGAGCAATGCTTTTCTACTTGAAGAATTTAACAAAAAAAAAAAAAAAAAAGTCGCTAGATTAACGTGTCGATGACGTTTTTGTAATTTGATTATACCTCGTGAGTCTTTTTTATTTAAAACCAATAGATGCACAACTTTGTGTGTTTGTGTGCACGCGCGTGCTAGAGTTAAATATTTATTGATTTTTTAATTTTTTTATATTATATCCTTTTAAATTTTCAAAAACATTAATAAAAAATTAAATTATTTAATTCAAATAATAGATAGTGGCATTTAAGTAAATAGTTAATAATTAATTAGTCTTTTAAAAAGACCAATAAAAGTAGTGAGAAATTAAGGTTCATATATTTAAGAAAAATAAAAAATACACAAAGATAAAATTATTTAAATAACTTACATAATTTAAAAAAAAATTACTTCTTTTAAGTTTCACCGATATATGCTTGTTTTGGGGGTAACGGAGGGTAAATTTAACTGGGGTAATTTTTATCCTCTACTACATTAGCTTAGATGATGGGAATAACCATTACTCTGGGTTAACAATTATTCCATTTGAGGGTAAATTTTTAATCTAAAAGGGAGATGGGTAATAGGGGATAATGGAAAAATTTTATCATTTTTCATTATCCCTGTAAAATATTTCTTTACTTTCATGTAAAACCTTAAGAAGCGTTCTCCAATAAATATATATGATAAATATTATAAAATAATAATTTATATTTATTAAATTATTTATCAAAATAATATTTAATAAATGATAGATTATTATTAAAATAATTTATTTTATTTTATTAAAATAATATTATTGAAATATTAATTTACGACTAAAATTATTTATTTTCTCAAATTAAAATTAATTTTTAATAAATAATAATGACGTATTAAAATAAATTATTTTATTAAAATATTTTATTAAATAAAAATTATATCTCATAAATAATAATTTATTAGATTATGTATTGTATTAATATAATTTGTTAAAATCAATAATTTATTTAAATAAACTAAAATTATTTGTTTTATTAAATTATTTTTTCAAAATAAAAATAATTTTTAATAAATAATAAATCACTATTAAATTAATTACTATTGAAATATTAATCTATAATAAAATTATTTTTTATAATTAATATTTTTATTTAAAAGTATATATTTTAATAATATATTTTTTTATTAAAATTAATTATTATTAGAATAATAATGATTATGATGATTTATTTTATTAAAATTAAATATTAACTGTTACCCTTAGTCAATTTATCTTCATTTCAAATAGAATTAACTTTTACTACTTCAAAATTTTTATCATTCCAAACATAATATAATGGGTAAAGTACAAAAAATACCCTTACAGTTTACCATCGGTATCACTTTGATTCCACACGTTTCAATTGCAACAGTCAAATCTCTACACTTTCGGTCAAGTATCAATTTGGTCCTTCCGTTAGTTGATCGTTAGAAACAACCGTTAGACTAAGGAGAAAATGGTAATTTCATTTATAGTTTACCCTCAGTGTTACTTTAATCCCTCACGTTTTCAATTATAACAATTGAATCCCTATATTTTCGATATATATTGGAAATGTATTTTATTAAATTATTTTTAATAAATAATATGATCTAATATATTTTATTAAATTATATAACATATTTTAATTTGAAAATATCTTATTAAATTATTTTTAATAAATAAAATATTTAAATTTTATTTAATATATTTTCTTTTTATTGAATTAAGTTATTTTTTATAGATAATATGATAAAATTAATAATATAATTAAAATAATATGTAATATAGTTTAATTAATATGAAATATATTTTATTAAATTTGAATAATTTTTAAAAAATAATAAAATTAAATATTTTATTAAAAATTAATTTATGTAAATAAAATTGCATCTATAAATACAGTTTCAATTTTTATTTTAGAAAAAAATGATAACAACAAATAAAAAGTTAAACAAAATAAAAAACAATAATGTTATCAAATGACCTTAGAATCGCTATTTTTTAAATTTTTTATTTCTACAATTTTCTTTCTATATATAATTTTGTGTATATATTCAATTCGAGAGTATACATTTATATATGTGACTTTTTTTTAATTCTATTCTATTAATTATAATAACTATTAGTGAAACTATCAAATCACCTTTTAATAAAATTTTTAATTTTATTAAATTTTAAGAAAATTAACTGAATTTAATAAAATATATTTCATATTAATTAAAATAATTATTTTAATTATATTATTAATTTAATCATATTTTTTTGAAAAATAATTTAATTCAATAAAAATATAATATATTAAATATAATTTAAATATTTTATTGATTAAAAATAATTTAATAAGATATATTTCAAATTAAAATATGTTATATAATTTAATAAAATATATTTTAGAGTATATTATTTATTAAAAATAATTTAATAAAATACATTTCTAATATATGTTAAAAGTGTAGGGATTTAATTGTTATAATTAAAAACGTGAGGGACTAAAGTGACACTGAGAATAAACTATAAATAAAATTACTATTTTATCCTCAATTTAACGGTTGTTTCTAACGATCAACTAAGCGAATGACCGATTTGATAGTTGACCGAAAGTGTAGGGATTTGACTGTTGCAATTGAAATGTGTGGGAACAAAGTGATATTGAGGGTAAATGTAGGAGTATTTTTTGTACTTTAGCCTAATATAATTATTACTAGATAATAGTTATTCTCTCATTCCAAACATAAGTACCACAAACTTGTTACTTTACGTCTATAATCTTTTACTTAACATGTCCTAACTGCTCCTTATATAAAAGTATAAATAGATAAGTAATTGGTTCACAAATTTCACATCAATTAACAACATTTTTTTATAAAATATTCTGACACCAAAAAAAAGGCATTTTTCCAAAATACAACACCCCCCACATCCTCAACATTTTAGTCCTGCAAATTTTTTTTAATTTATTTTTTAATCCCTCAAGTGATGAAGGGACTACTAGTGATGGACCAAAGAATCATCAAGTAAAAACATGCAATTCAATCCTTTCTACAGTCTATGATTTCTCATTCGGCTAAGTTCCAGAGGCCCATCCCATCCTTAAAACTGACTTGGGTCGTGGTGTTGGTCCCTTCAGATTCTAGCCCACTAAGCCTACTTCATTAAGCCCAGCCACAGCCCAAGCCCCAAAGACTGAATCACTTACTGCATCGCATGCACCCCCACGGACTTGCAATTGTTAAGGGGGCACCGCTAGAAGACCATGTAGGTGGGCTATGCCACCGCTTATCCAATGCATACTCACCTTCCATCCCCCATTAAGAAACAAGTGACTTTTTGGCTTTTGGTTGCGCACTCAAAAACTCCATGGAAGAAATAAATGGCAAACGCTACCGCAAAGAATACAAGATCTGATCCCCCAATTTGAATTGAAATGACAAAACGTTAATTAATTCCAAAAGTGAAAGTGAAGAAAGAAAGCGTTCCAAAGCAAGCTAAAGGCACGCTTCCGAAAAAGAGGCCGCCTACTCTTAACACTTCTTTTTTGTTTGTAATCCTATTATTTTATTATATATCTTTGGCAAAGCAGATATCTTCCTCACACTATCTAAAGCTACATTCCTTAATTACTTTGCATCTCCAACATTAATTCAACACTTCAGCTTGACACAAGACAACATTTGACCCTTTTCATCCTTATCCCAGTCCAAGGAATAATCATAAGAATTTATTATCTAACATTGAGTCGTTTCGAGGATAATTTGGTCATTTTGCATTAATTGACTGGTCAACCATTGTTTATTTATAATGACATAAATTGTGAAAGTTGGCTTAGGAGCCTCCGGTTTCTTTCCTTTCTTTTTTTTTCTTATCAATCGAATTTTGATTTTTTTTTTGTTTGGTAGGTCTTAGAAATGTTATTAATATTCGTGAAAAATATAAAAAAATTAAACAATTTGGATTAATTAATTTTTTTATACGTACGTGAGATATATATATTTAATTTTGTTTCCAATCAAATGGGAAGAAAATATATAATAGTTTCTAACAGCCAACTTGGAGGAGTTGCTTTTCAATTGATAGACAGAGAGGTTGGAAATGAGAAGTCGAAAAGAGAAGTAACAGTTTTAACTTTAGCCTCCCAAGATGAAATAGCTTTTAAAAAGCCAGAAATCCATATTTCATATTTTGGTTATATTTGGCTTTTTTTTTTTTTTTTGAAGAGTACTATGGTTTGCGTGTGAATTGAGAGATAAACGATCAGGATTGAATTTGTTTTTAATTACTTTTAATCCTGTCCATCTATTTGTGAATTCACGAATCCCCACAAAAGCACGTTAATGTATACCAAACAAACAATGCCTTAAAGATTCGTGAGTGAAAACAAACAGAATCAGTCTTGTTGAAGGTACTACTGGTGGGCTGTAGACAATAACTTGTAAAAGGGCTTTGAATGGTGTCTTTCCCGGTGAAAAAGAAATCAGAAGACCAAGCAACCAAAACAATAACAAAGGATAATATAAATTAAGCATTAGTTAATAATTTATATATTCTTTTTGCGGCAACAGTCCATCAAAATAGAAGAAGTTAAGGCATCGGCTGGTTAAAAAGATGATCATGGATTTCAAAAATAATTTCTATTATTTTTTTTCTATAAATATTGTTTTTTTTTTTTTTTTTAATGATTCGGAACTTGGGTCGGGCAGAGTCATTGTAGATCCACCCCAACTTGTCAAACCGGGGGGAGAGTAGTCCAACCCAAGGCATCTCCCGATTAAATCGCGATAGTACACTTAGCGCGATTCAAACTTCCGCGTCACGTTTACAGTTCAGAAGGAGCTCTTCTTGACCACTGGACTACACCGCAGGGCCTATAAATATTGTTTTGAAGGATCAACTAACGAACTTTGCTGTTATAATATATATTGGTTGATAGTTTTGTATGCAGCTAGTAGCTCTTCAACTCCCTAGTTGAGACTCGGATCAATCTTAATAATTAAAATATAAAACTTGCTTTGTTAGATCACGACAGCGTGGGCAAATGACCTGTTAATTTTAAACTTTGTTTATGTCAATTAGTTTATTTGAAATGAGAGAAATTGATTGACGACGTTACGTCATTGCTGCAATCCGCGGCCTCACTGGAAGGCCACATTTATATATGCATATCCCCCCACACACACACTCATATATAATAATCAAACGTAAACCAATTATAATATATATAATAATTATTATACAAGAGAACCAGCTGTCCGTTTCTAACTCGTGATCTAACAAAGCATATAAATATTTATGAGAATATATATATGTACTAGTTGTATGTTGGTGCAATGCACAAATTATTATTATTACTATTATTATTATTATTATTATTATTATTATTATTACTTTTGGTTAGGGACATGAGAGATAAATTATTGAAAATCCCTAGCAAGTAAGGATGCTAGTAGTCGATTTTAAAGTTGTAGAAGTAAATTTACACAAACAAATTACATTTGTCAACCTTTTTACATTGTCCGCGAATGCAATTGTGAAATTGCAACGGGAAAAAAAAAAAAAAAAAAGAAAGCGAAGAATTACAAAATTAACATTCATTATTAAATGAACGAATAAGTTCATTCAAACCATATTAGTAATACAAGCGTTCATTCGGATGATTCAACATCATTTGGATCAATAGCAAAAGTGTTAAAAAATAATTTTGGTATTTTACTTCAAGACTCGCCTAGGTGTTAAGATGTTAGATCTAACGTGACTTTTAGCCTTATTTTTTAATATATTTCATGACCTGATCAATCTCAAACACACTTACTCAGTAAATGATATTCGGGTGTTTGGAGTTCTCTATATTTTTACAAAACTTTACAATTTTAAATTTTTTACGCACTTCGTGAATTATGAGACTATAATTTTTATAAATTTATATTTATACAACTCTAAACACCTCAAATAACTAAAATTAGTGAGAACCAGATAACTGAAACACAAATTTGAAAGTAATTTTTCTCACAAAACTTTTTTCAAGGAAAATATTTTTTTTATTATAAAATATTCTACTCCCAAAGAAACGGAGGCCTATTGCATTTGAGGCCCAGCTTATCAGTAGCAATTTAATGGTGTTCGTATTTTTTAACTATTCATTGTAATATAATGTTATTTAAAATTTATTATTAAAGATACTATTTTATTTTTGATTGAGTACCATCAAAAATAAAAGAAAATCCATTTATGTGGCATAAATAGTTCGTTCTAAGATAAATTCTCCAGAAAATTAAACTCATGACTAATCCGAAAAAAAAAATTGCATTCCTATTTTTTTTCCCCCAAAACATAGAACTTCGTTAATGACAAAACATTAGCACAAGACAACACAAAATGGGTCGGAATCCATTAAGTCATTTAAAAAAAAAAAAAAAAAAGAGGACCAATGTGAGCCTAAGACTATAGGATGACAACAAAAAGACATTGGATTCTTACTTGTCTCTATGGTCAATTGTCTGGTGCGTTGACCCTCATTGGTTCAAATGCCTTAGTATTATTTATTTATTTATTTATTATTATTATTTTTTTTTTTTGGGTTTTCATCCATCATTTGTGTGTAGGCTCAAAATCCTACTTTATTAATTCCATTTCTTTGAATAAGCAAAATGCTATTTCACTACTTACCCAAAAAAAAAAAAAAATGCTATTTCACCCGTTAAAGTTTATCCAACACAGTGACTAAAATAATGTGATAAATATATTTTTGTAAGTATCTTTACTTAAAAATAATGAATACATAAATTTTTATATTTTTTCAGTAAAATTTTTATATATATTTCATAAAATTTTTATTTTGATAAATATTTTTGATAATGATAATGTTTGGCTTATTAATTTTTATAACAAATAAATTAACTTTTACTAATTTTGTCAATTTACTACAACTTTCTTCACTAAATATATTTTTTAATTTTATTATCTTTTTTTTTAATTTTTACCAGTTCATTCTTTTTTTATATTTTATAGATTTTTACCAGACATTCAATTAAAACCTAACTTGATACACGTCGTATATATTCTGATGAAAAATTATATATATGTATATATTTTGCCAAACGGCCTCAATATACCGTTGCCCTATGAATAGGTCAACTTAAGCAAATCAATGAACACAAACCAAGGTGCTTGTCTGACTTTTTAATAATAGACTTCTATTAACATATTCTTGGATGAATCAAAATATGCACTTAAGCTTACCATTTGCAATTGACTACTCCTAATATATTTTACATCAACAATTATCCAATAATCCAAAACAAACAGAAGCTAAACTTGTGTAGTAAATTGGGCCTTTTACTTTCTGAGGGCAAATTCTAGTGTTTTGTGCAGAGGGAGACAGAAGATAATCCAATGGGAAAAGAGGGGAGCAGTTTGTTCAACTGATTTAATATATTTTTTTTAATTATAAAAAAAAATTAATATTTTTTTATTTAAAGCACGGTTGACAAAGTGAAAAATATTAAAAAATTTTAAGAATTTTTAAAAATATTTAAAAATTATTTATTTTTTGTCTCATTATACGGATTACAAATTTATAAATTATCTCATTTTTTACTACTCCAAACTCTTCTTTAATCAAATGCATATAAAGAATTACGTAGCAGTTTGGATTGGGACCATCCCCATGTCATATGATGTGTTTCAAATTTATTTCATTTTTTCGCTTAGGACATCTACACTGTAAAAATAAAAAAAAATGATATTAAATAAAATATTTTTAAGAAATTAATCAAGAGTCTAAAAATTTTAAGATACATATTTCTCAAAACACGTTACATGCTTGATTTTAATCTTCTAAGAAGGAAAATATACATATATATATATATATATATATATAGTCAATCAATTCCTTGTTTGTCAGTATACAAAAGAGAGAGAGAGAGAGAGAGAGAGAGAGAGAATTTACTACTTAAGTATAGTCCAACCAACAAAATCAAAGCATTAAGATGAAAAGAAACTAATAAAGAAGCTATAAAAATGACAAAATTTAATTATCTTATAAAAATTTTAAAAATACTGCCAAAAGAGAGGATGAAAACGGCTTCGTTTCATTGTTTGTATTAATGTAAAATGTTTTTTTTTAAATATTTATTTTCATTTTTAAAAAATAATTTCCTAAAACACAAGTAAGCTAATTTTTTAAAAAATATTTTATCCTTTGTTTTTTTGTCAATTGATTATGGACTGTTATTTACCAATATTTAGAAGGAAAAAAAATCACAATGAATATTTTGAGGTAGAATACATAATCCAATAATAATAAAGATAGAAATCACTTATATACTTTTTGAGATTTATGTTTTTGGCGATTAAATTTTTCAAATTTTAAAAATGGGCTCTTACACCCTTTTAACATTAAAATTTTTGGTAACAAAACTCTCTCTCGTTACTTTTTCAATTAGTTTAAATGGTTTGACCAATTTGATTACATGGAAATTCAAACATGCCATCAAAAAATAAAAATTTATTTTTTTGTTTTGTATTTTTAGGCACGTTATTCATATTTGGTCAATCTTAACAAAAAAAAAATATATATTTGGGTAGTCTAAAATTAGTTTATATATTACAATGTTTATTTTTTTTTATATAAATGTGCAATTTTTTTAATTTAAATATGAGTAACATGGCTAAAATTTATTAAAAAAAACCTTTCAAAATTTTGAGGATATTTTTGACTTTTTTATAGTTTAAAGAGTCAATTTACCAAACTGAGAGAAATGCGTCCTATTGTTAAAATTTTAAATCCTAGAAGTATAAATGTCTATTTTTAAAATGTAAAAAGTTTAACTTTCAAAAACTCAAACACCAAGAGATCTAATTGATTGTTGCCCATAATAACAATAAGGATGATGACAATTACCCTGAAAGGGGTAGTCGAGTTGGTCAGGGTCAAGGGCTGTAGGGCTCGGGACTGCGTGAGGTCTCGAGTTCCACTCTTTCATGGGTGGTCTCTCCTCCAATATGGAGGTGATCTTCAACGACCTTTTTGGTTGAACCGGTCAACTAGAGTTTGTCTAGGCTGGTTTACTTCTTCGTGATTTTTTACTGGTTAAGGTCACGAAACGGGTTTCATCTAATGGACATCCATGGATAATGGTTGCAGGTTTCTCTCCGACCCCAAAAGAATGATGACAATTGCCTTGCTAACATGAGTTGAACCAAAGTTCTCAAAATTGAAAGTATTAATCCTTCTAATTGGATAGATGAATAAATCACAGTAATTGAAGTTTCATAGAAACACCTAGCAAAAATAAAATTTTATAGACAAAAATTTAATTTCAAACTATTTTTGATTATTAGAAATATTTCTTTTAAATTTATGTATAAATTTATAAAAATAATAAAATATTCTTACAGAATTGTGAAATCCCAATGAGTCTTAGCCATCTTGGCATTTGGCCATTCAAGTTGAACAGAGAACAACTTTAACAAACCAGCTTCATTATTTGACTTTTTGTCTGTTTGGAGATAAAATAAAATTTAAAAAAATTCAAAAAATTTATAAAAATTTTTAAATTTATCCGATTAAAATTTACCACATATCATTTTTACATCATACTAACATCAAAAGTTGAGTTTTTTTAACTTCTAAACACCCTGCCTTCACCGGAGGAGGGAGAGTTTTGGTGGGTCCTACCAAAAAAAAAATGGAAAATGATTTAATTCAACTTGGTTAATATTAATTTGTATTATTAGTAAGCAACGCAGTAAGAAACTCGTTGATTTGTGAAAGTCAATGTCATTTTTCACTGTTTGTTGACCCAGGTTGGTGTAGATTGCGATATATATCAAGCACCTGCTAGTGCTAGCTGGGGTCAATGCGATAGAGAGAGTGAGAGAGAGAGGGAGGGAGATGGTGTGATCAAAGAGAGCCTATGTTTTGACTCTCAACTGAAGTGGACTCTGCGTTTGATGTAGAGTGTGTGCTTTTTAGTTGGGTTGAAGAAAAGCTAGCGAGAGGGAGGGAGGGAGCTTGGAGGACTTTCAGGTGCTTTTGGTAACAAGGGTTTTGTTCAAGTCCTGTTCTTTGGAACCCTTTCGCTGCTATTTCTTGTGCTTTCAATTCGTTGCCAATTTTTTTGGTATCTGGGTTGTAGGGTCTGGGGCTTTGATTATCTCTCGGTACTGGGTTTATTCCAATTTGATGCTAATGTTTGGACTTTCTAATTTCTATTGGTTCTGGGTTTCAATAATTTCGTGAATATTTTGAATCTTGGGTCTTGAATCTCTATGGGTTTTCATTCCTCTTAATCCTATTTTTTCTTCCCTTTTTAATCCTAGCCAAAATGTTGAGGTGGTCCACTCTTTCACTGGCTTTTACTGATTGAACTTTAAAATCTGTAATTGGGTTTTGTCCTTTTTTCCCCCTTCTTACGTTCTGGCTTCTAGTCGAGTTGTCCTAATCTGAATTGAATCCTTGGAGTGTGTATCTTCAACAAGGTCGAATCTTGGGTTTCTATTTGATCTGGTTCGAAGATCAGTTAAAATCGCCAAGTTTTGACCCAATTCCTGTATCTGTCTTTGAATGTTTTTCTTAAAGCAAAGTCTTTGGGGGCTTTCCGACCTTAAGGCAGGGTTTTGATTTTTCAAAGCAAAGCTTTGATTCTGGGTTAGCTTTTCGATTGATTCCTCTTGCTTTTTGAAATTAGGGTTTGAAACTGAAACCTGCCTTTTTTTGGGGGGGGGGGGTGGGTTTGGTTTCAGATTGCTAAATAAACACTTCTCTTCTGGTGGAGCTTTAGCTGGTTTTCTTTCTGGGTTCACTCTCAAAATTGATTATCCAGATAAGCTTCAATGCATCTTTCACTATGGAAGCCAATATCTCATTGTGCTGCTCTGATCATGGACAAGAAGAGCAGAAGAAGAGATAGGTCTAGCCGTTCTAGAGAAGTAGTCAAGAGAAACCACTCATTTCTCAGGAAGTTGCTAGAGCACAAGCTCAGGGAAGCTCTTGAAGAAGCATCGGAAGATGGTTCACTTGTTAAATCCCAAGACATTGATTCCGAATCGGCTGCAAATCAAGATGATGGCTTGGGGAGATCTCGGTCGCTTGCTAGGCTCAACGCTCAGAAGGAATTCCTCAGAGCCACTGCTCTTGCTGCAGAGCGCACGTTCGAGTCCGAAGACTCCATTCCTGACCTCCATGAAGCATTTTCAAAGTTCCTCACTATGTACCCGAAGTACCAATCTTCGGAGAAGATCGATCAGCTGAGGGTGGATGAGTATGCAAACCTAGCAGGCTCGGCCCCAAAGGTAACTCTTGATTACTGTGGATTTGGGTTGTTTTCTTTTCTTCAGACAGTTCATTATTGGGAATCCTCCACTTTTAGCTTGTCTGAGATTACTGCAAATTTGGGCAATCATGCTTTATATGGCGGTGCTGAGAGAGGCACTGTGGAGCATGATATAAAGACTAGGATAATGGATTATCTGAACATCCCTGAGAATGAATATGGCCTTGTTTTTACTGTGAGTCGAGGGTCAGCGTTTAAATTGCTTGCTGAATCATACCCTTTCCATACAAACAAGAAATTGTTAACAATGTTTGATCACGAGAGCCAGTCTGTGAATTGGATGGCTCAAGGGGCTAGAGATAAAGGTGCAAAAGTTTGCAGTGCGTGGTTTAGATGGCCAACCCTTAAATTATGCTCAACTGATCTGAGAAAGCAGATTGCAAACAAGAAAAGGAGGAAAAAGGATTCAGCAGTTGGTCTTTTTGTGTTTCCAGTTCAGTCTAGAGTCACTGGTGCTAAGTATTCATACCAGTGGATGGCCCTGGCTCAGCAGAACAATTGGCATGTCTTGCTTGATGCTGGGTCATTAGGTCCCAAAGACATGGATTCTCTTGGATTGTCTCTATTCAGGCCAGATTTCATTATTACATCATTTTACAGGGTGTTTGGGTATGACCCAACTGGCTTTGGATGCCTTCTCATTAAAAAATCAGTGATGGGAAGTCTTCAAAATCAGTCTGGGCACACTGGTTCAGGTATAGTGAAAATCACTCCCGTTTTTCCTCTGTATCTGAGTGACTCTATTGATGGACTGCCTGGATTGACTGGAGTGGAAGATGATGAAGCCGGTGGGAATGGTGAATTATGTTCTGAAACTCGCCCAGGTGCACAGTTGCCTGCCTTTTCTGGTGCATTCACTTCTGCACAGGTGAGGGATGTATTTGAAACAGAGATGGATCAGGATAATAGCTCTGACAGAGATGGGCAAAGCACCATATTTGAAGAAACTGAAACTTTCTCTGTTGGGGAGGTGATGAGGAGTCCAGTTTTCAGTGAAGACGGGTCATCCGACAATTCATTATGGATTGATTTGGGCCAGAGTCCTTTGGGGTTGGACAACTACGGCGAGTTAAACAAACAGAAGGTGGCCTCTCCCTTGCCACCCTTTTGGTTTCGTGGCAAAAAGAATAAGTGGCTTTCTCCAAAACCATCGTGGAAGATATCCAACAGCCCAGTGTATGACAAAGAGGCAAATCTAGCTTCCCACGAGGACCACCATGTGCTATCATTTGATGCTGCTGTTCTATCAGTGTCGCAGGATTTGGACCATTTAAAGAAGCTACGTGAGGAACAATTAACAGAAATGAAGCCCTCTTCACAAAACTGTGCAACAGGTTCAGGTCATCAATATGATCAGGAAATTCAGGAGGAATCTCATACCCATAAGTACTCTGGGGTAAATGGATCCAGGCTCAACAGACCAACTTCTACCTCCCGGCCTCATGGCCTCGAGAATGGATCAACCTCCGAAATTTTCCAGGGGACAAAAGAGAGTGCGATAAGAAGAGAGACAGAAGGGGAGTTTAGGTTATTGGGAAGGAGGGAAGGTGGTAGATTTGCTGGTGGTAGGTTTTTTGGTATAGAAGACCTTGAACAACCTGGTAGCAGGGGAAGGCGGGTATCCTTTAGTATGGAAGATCCTGATAAAGAACGTCTGAATCATACTTTGGATCCTGCAGACCTATCTGCCACAAGCTTGGATGATAATGATTACATAAGTGATGGAGAATATGGTGATGCACAGGACTCTGACAGAAGGGAACCCGAGTTAGTATGCAGGCATATTGATCATATAAACATGTTGGGTCTCAACAAGACCACTTTCCGGCTTCGGTTCTTGATCAACTGGCTTGTGACCTCTCTACTGCAATTAAGGTTACCTGCTTCTAATGGGAATGAACCTGTGCCACTTGTTCACATTTATGGTCCCAAGATTAAATACGAAAGGGGTGCTGCTGTGGCTTTCAATGTGAGAAACAGAAACCGAGGCCTAATCAATCCAGAACTCGTTCAGAAGCTGGCTGAGGCAAATAGTATCTCTCTTGGCATTGGTATTCTTAGTCATATTCGAATTCTAGATAGCCCAAAACAGCAACGTGGTTCTTTCAATCTTGAGGATACTGCCTTGTGCAAGCCAATGGAAAATGGCCGGCATGATGGAAAAAGTGGGTTCATTCGAGTTGAGGTTGTGACAGCTTCTCTTGGCTTTCTTACCAACTTTGATGATGTTTACAAGTTGTGGGCATTTGTAGCCAAGTTTCTTAATCCAGCCTTTGTCAAAGAGGGTGGATTTCCAACTGTCGCAGCAGGTTCAGAGACATAAGGCTAAAGACTAGTACCAGTGCTTGTAGTTTCTCAAAGAAAAGATTGATCTGCGCAAGGAAATTCTGTTAAGGATTCACCTTGGAGTTGAAATTGAAATATCAGTCGCATTGGAAGGAATGAGAAGTAGCTCTTTCATGGTGCTGGAGTCTTGGTTTTTCCTGGAAATTTGCCTCAAGCAGGTGAATTTGTTCATCCATGTTTTCATTGCTTGGATTTTCTTTTTTGCCTTTTATAGTTCTTGTAGAGTTTGGCTTTGGATTTTGTATCCATCAGGATATCATGAACTCACAATATAGAGTTAAATGGGCACAACTTCCCCATTTTGCAATTTGTTAATGCACTCTATACCAACTTTATTTTTTTTCCTTCTCGTGTGTAACATTCAGGTCATTTTGCATGTTTTCATTTGGATGTACAATAGAATCAATACTACAGACTTCTTTTGGATTCTCATTTGTTGAATTATTCATTTTTCATGTTTTCATTTGGATGTACAATAGAATCAATACTACAGACTTCTTTTGGATTCTCATTTGTTGAATTATTGATGATTTTACTCATATCCCTTTTGTTTTCAACTAGAACTACAAGGGGAGAAAAAAAAAAAAAAAACCCTGTCTGTTTGCTGAGATTTATTGGGAATTTTTGGACTCACTGAAGAGTTAGCTTTGATCTAGCTCTATATTTTCTTGTTTGGTGATATGTACCTGGAACCGTTGTCTGCCCCTATTTTGTTAATGAGATTTTGAACCTAATTACCCTCCGCTCCCCTGTGGATGCCCGAATGACAAAATAGGAAGAGCATGAATTTCTTCTTTACTGACTAGTTGCTATATTGGTTCAATAAGCTGAATGCGAAAATGCCATAAAAATTTCTAAAAAATGCAAATTATGCAATGAACTCTGCAATTGGGTACAATTCAAGTACCATGCAGCAGTGACTTGATGTATACAGGAACTATATAATCTTTCTTTATGCATGGCAAATCATTCAGTCGCACAGAGATGGTCACAAATTGGCTGATTCAAGGTTATGGGAGCTCTTTATTCACCTATGGTGATTATTGTTGGGCCATAGCCATTGAGTTTTGTTTCCATGGTGACAAGTTGATTCATTCTTCCATTTTCTTTCTGTTTTTGGAGCTTGAGGTGCATCCCTTTCATAATGCTGGTAAAGAGTGGAAATTGCACAGCACTATTCTTTTTAGGACATCATGATACACAAACCAGCTCTTCTTTCTTGGCTTTATGCTAATCTCCCTTTGGTAATAGCCTGCTAAGTCAGTTTATTTTTTTATTTTATTTTTATTTTTTTTAACGGCTAAAAATCAAATTTTAGTTACAGATACTTATGCCATCAAAAACCCACATTTTCTTAATAAAAGAAAATGAACAAGTAACCCCCTAGCAATATACAAATCTATCCTATCTCGTGTAAATTCAAAATCTTTTAATTTCTACGTCAAAAAGATCACAGCATAAAGCAAAAGCAAGAATGGAGCCTGTCTGTTTTGACTAAGCCAATCAATGGTGAAGGTCTGTGGGGGGTGAGTTGTCTTCTAATGGGAACTTGAGTGGTGGTTGGTGACTATGAAAGACTTGAACCAATTGAAGGCACAAATGGAGGTTAAGATTTTTATATGACTTTGCTCTTCATGATTATCATAGTTTGAACTTTCTTTGGAAAAAAAAAATTAAATGTAAAATCGGATCGTGAAGCTTCAGAATAAAGAAGCCACGATCATAATCAATCAATAAAAGGACAGTGCTTGACCAAAATTGCACTTTTTTATTATTTATTTATTTGTTATTGGGACAAATAGCTGTACTGATATATACAGATAACGAAATCGTGCGTGTCAACAGCGCAGAGAAAGCAATCCACAGCCATAAAACTCAAGTCTCTTTCATGCACTGTTTGAAGCTAGCATTCCAATCCACTCACAATAAATTTTGCAAAATAGACCCTTGAACAGGCTAATTGAAAACAAATCCTTGCGTTTGGGCAAATGGCTTGAAAGTGTCGACACGTGGACGTGGTCAATGCATACAGCAATAAAGACTATAGTATGTTTGGATACAAATCTATTTAGGACTTCAGTTTTAGTCAGGGAAATCCCAAGTCTCGAATCATCTGTATCCTTCATTATGGTTGCAAAGCGTAGCGAAAGAACAAGAAGGTTGACCGTGACGATTGTAGTTCTATCAATTTATTAAGTTGGTCCACCAAACACTCATCATAATTTTACTCTTTATTTTAAAATGTTGGACAATCTTCATTCTGTAGGCCATATTTAGGGTTGGTTTAACCACAAAGTTTTTTCTTAACAATTTTAAAGGTAAAAGTAGACTCAAAATTTATAATCAATTAGAGAAAAAATAAAATTTTAAAGTAAATTAAAATAAGAAGTGAAATATAATAAAAATAAAAATATAAATTTTAAACAATTAGAGACAAAAATAATAAAGTTTATATTTAATTTTTCAAGTGAGTGAGACTGGCTTCACATGTATTTACCCCTGCATATAGAAATGAATAGACTTATTTTGTTTTTAAAGAATATTACATTATTTTAAATTTTATATAATTATAAATTATTGAAAAAAATATTATATACTAGACATCTCAAACGCTACGTATATTATCGTAATCAAATAATAACAAAGCAAAAGGAAAGAGATATAAGATTTTTTAACGAGGAAAAACATAAACCGGAAAAAAAAATCTAATGTTTTGCTATAATTGATTATGACAACTCAATGAGTTTTGAATTCATTAACCCATATTGTTAACTCCCATATTGAATCCTCAATGCACCAAACTTAAGCGAAAGGACCGATTTCAAATTCTTGAAGAACCACCAAATTCAAGGCACTCTACTAAATTAACAACCAATTGAATTTCAAATACTTGAGATTCGAACTTGTTTGAATCTCCAACGCATAAAAAATATGAAACGTTAGTTAAGCGTGAGAGAAAACCTAAACCTTTATTTGGGAGGATGGGAAGGAGAAATGGGAAGGAAACTAAAATAAATGAGAGAAAAGATAAGAGAAGAGAATGAAGATTAATTATTTTTTCTTTATTTGGAAAAGATGGGAAATGAAATGGAAAATAAGTTAAAAAACATGCTTTAAAATATTTCTACATCCATTCCCCTCCTTCCTCGAAATTAGCAGTGAACTAAAATTAGTTAATGAAAGTAAATAAGTCACCTCCATTTACATCCCTTCCCTTCCATTCACCTTCTCTGAAATAATATAAATCTTTTTATCTCATCTTATTTATTCCCTTCCACTACCACTCAGCTCCTTTCAAACAAGAGTTAAATATCTTAATTTCAATTGCTTTTGCAGTGTTTTTTTTTTTTTTTTTTCAATTCGATTATAAGTTCACTCAATTATTGAACTCTCAAGTCGAAATCAATTCGATTGTAAGTTCACTTAAATTCAATTAAAAAGATAAACAAATGTAATCAAAACCAATTTCTTATACTCGATAAATTTAACAACTATACTATTAATTAATTACTTTTCCAAACGAAACATAACTATAGAAGCTTATTCTTTCAGTTGAGAGTTTAAGAGATAAAAGAAAAAAAAAAAAAAATTAAAACATTAGTACAGAGGGAGCGAGGGAGAAATGATAATAATTTTTATCTCATATGTTTGGGAGTTTAAGAGACCGAGAAAATGATTTTTTTTCCTACTTACCTGTTAGTTGAGAAGAAATTGAAAGAAAAGCATTAGATGCTCTATGCTGGCCGCTCCCCATAAATCATTACTACATTCCACACAAGACAAAGGAGAATGGTTTTGCTACAAAACAGAGTCAATATCTCCAACTAGAAAGAAAATGGTACAACCATTAAATGCTAGAGTCAGCAGCTCAATCATAAGTAACCAAACCTAACGTTGATTTGCGACTCCGTATGAGTTTCACATAGACCCCCACACAGATGAATGGTGAGAATTTGCCAGTGGCGACTGACACTGGCTGCCCTCTTCAAAGAGAACCAAAACATAAAAAGTCCAAGTAGCTCAACTCACTACTTAAATCACCATTTTCAGCAACAGACTACGATTTTTCGGAGCCTAATTTTTTATCGCCTACCCCTTGAGTACCTTAACGTGGATCAAATTAACAGCACTCCGAATGAACTCGAACAAACAGGTGTCTCCAATTGCTATGTTGTTCTCTACCCTGAAATCCGACCAACCAGCACTCATGTCAGCCGAACCACATGACCTCCCACATATCACAACCGGCCACAGCTTCCCTTGGTCGTTCCTAAGTACCACCATCTTCTTCTTTGCCAGTCCCATCTCTTCTGCAAATGCCTTTGGAATATACTGAAAATTCATTAAACAGATTCAGCTCACGGCATCTTACAGAGGGAAGGGTTCTAAAAGGGAGAAGCTAGAGGTGGCACCATGGAATTCTTGTTGTGGTTCTTTAAAACCAGAAGACAAGAGGGATTTGTTGGTTTGCTGGAACCAGCTGCTGCTTCAACCACTCCTCTTCTTGATGATCTTCTATTACCTACAGTACAAATTATTAGCCACTATCTAACATAAAAGTTTTTCTTAACTCTAACTAATATCTGTTGCGAGTGAATCAGAAGTCAAACAAACCGATTTAAACAGCTATAGTAACAAGAATAAAATAATGTGCATATGTCAAACGGATTAAAAGAAATGGTAACAGAATTGTTAGTTGTGTTTACTCTCCGTTTGTTATCGAGCACATTCAGTTATAGCGTAGAAAGTTCATTGGATATATAAGTTGTAAACCAGAATAATTCTTTTATGGATATTGAAATCTTAATTCATCTCTTTAAAACAGTACGAGGAGAAAATGAAATCATATTTATATATATATTTTTTATAATAAATATTCAAATCTTAACTCATTGTTATCGTGCATCTTGTTTAGTTTCTTTTGGTGCACTTGTTTGATTTGTTTGATTTGGTGTGTTTTTGACTATTAGTACAGGTATGACATTGCTTCAAATGAAGTTATTTTTCAATGACCGCTGCATGATATGATGACATCCATGATTTTAGCAATTAGGAAAGGGTCAATAGCTACAATATCACTTTAAACCATGTTACCATAATAGTGAATGTTATGTTCCAATGACCATCACATGAAATTTTTTACCCTAATTCAGGTGCAGGTATTAAAGGCTCCGTTCTACCCAATGTGAACAGACTAAACTTTACAAACTACAAGAAATCCGACTCTCGTAGATAAATTGAAAATTCAAGACTAAAAAATTGATTTTCGGCCACCTTCAAATACTGACACCAAAAGATAATTTAGGCCATCGCCTGAAGTCAGCCAGCACCAAAACACAACCGGCCTGGTATACCCTTTACCACAAAGGGAAGCCTGATACCAACATAAAAGGTATCTTTGCTACACGCTGTGGGATGTCAATGTCCCAATTTAAATTTATTATCTCCTTCCCTTCTCTTCTCTCCAATCCCTAATCTCTCTCATTATATTTGGAATCCGAGCACACTTCTAGTTTTAAGCCTTCTCCTTCCTCTCTTTTCCATCAGTTATCTCTCTCCTCCCTGAGTTCTTGTTCACTCTCCACCAGAGTTGATCAAGCAACCTGCTCTGTACGCGCTACAGCACAGCCACGAGACATCAACACAGATTGAGCACCACTTCAGTCTTCACTCCTTCCCGAGTACTACTACCCCTTATGATTTTTGTACAACTTAATGGTAAGAACTTTAATGACTACTATCATAAGACAACTTCAAATACATTCAAATCAAACATTAAGAATCATATTAACTCTTTCAATTTTAACTTGAAATCCACTCAAATTCATCGCTCCCCATTGCGGCTCAAATCCATTTCTTTCAGCAAATTAAAATGGTAAAATGATGACTGAGTGGCTCAAATCCCATATATAGAAAGAGAAAGCTTACGGGTAAGTGAATCCCTGTACTTTGGTGATCGACTAGAGCAAGCTATGAAAGGGTCTTCTTTGTATTGCTCAGGATCGCTCTGCATTGCTGGTTTTAGCTCCTTCTCGCATCCACTGGGACCAAATTTCACAATTTCGAACACCGATTCGGAGATTAGATGGAAAACTAAGAAGTCCCCATTTTCTAATCGGTTGTCCTTGGCAAAATTTCGCCAACCATCATGCATGAACGAGTAGGTCTCCCCATTCTGTTCTATTTTCACATCCCACGATTCGCCATTGCGGGTTCTAACTACAGCACTTGAAGGCAGTTTCTTTGGGACATTGGCCACGAAAGCTGGCGGTATTGGCTGCCAATAACATGGAAAACAGTAAAAATTCAACATTATTAATAATAAAAGGAATGAAACAAGAACAAGCAAGCTAGTTAGCTTCATTAATGAAGTTTGTCCATTTACTAATATATATCACACGCCCGCCCGCCCGCGCGCGCGCGCGCACACTCAGACTTACGAGTTTGTGGGCAAAATCCTTGATCAACACTTTAAAAAACGAAGGACGATCTTTAGGCCTTCTACCCATTTGATCCTTCCTCCAATTTAGGAGCACATTGTAATGAAATGGACACAACAAATGAGAAGACCTCTTTGGGCAGGGCACCACCGTTTTGTGTCTCTCCCAATTCCACGAGCTTGCTCAAAGAGTCGAACTAATATTTACGAGGTATCGAATGTGGGACTTCACACAGTCGGGCTTAGGTTGGGAAGATGGAACGTGAAGCCCAGCGGAGTAATCCTAAGCAAAGTGTTTGGTTGGACAACAGTTAGGCTTAGTTTGGGAGGGAAAAACTTTTTTTTTTAACCTAATTACTAATTAATTATTAAAAATTAATTTTTTTAATATTGGAAAAGAAATTTTTTTTTTAATAATTAACCTTTTAATTTTTGGTACATTTGACACATTTGCCTTTATAATTTAAAAAAATTTAAAATATAACAGAATAATTTTAATCATTTTAGAAAATTAAAAAGTAATAGCTTTTTTTTTTTGTATTTTGAAAGAAAAAAATTAAATTTTTAATAGTTATTTTTTTATTTCTTACTAACTTGATATTTTCATTTTTTTATAATTTAAAAAAATTTATGATATAAAAAAATAAATTTAATTATTTAAAAAAAAGTTAAAATGTCAAAAAATTGAGAAGCAAAAATCCCAAACGGAAATTACCCAAAAAAAAAAAAAAAAAAAAATTCCCAAACGGAGCCTAAATAAACGTTCGGGAACCAAAACGTTTTCTGTTCAGCTGCTTAACCGGTGGAAACGAAAGGTTTAATCAGCAAGATTAACAAGGAGATATGAACGGTAGCCGCCGGAGAGCCAATGTCCGGTCAAGCAAGTGGAGTTCTCGACCTCACTTTTTCAAGATAATAACTTCTGGGGCCGTTCAACAACGAAAGCTGGTATGGTATGAAGTTATGGAACCCCTCTAGTCTTGACTCTTCATCTCTATCTATTTTCCCTTTTTTTTTTTCAACAAATAGTTGATCCAAACAATCATAAAGAAAATTTTGTAGCTAGTTGATTAAGCATGATTGGTGATTTGATTATTCTTTCCTAGTTTTGGATTTAAACAACCACTGTTTTTGGTTTTACGCTAAAAAATACAAGTTTGTGATGTTTCAGTTACTGATTCTGAATAATATAAGCTTGTTGACCGAAGCCCTGTTCTATTTTTTTTTTTTCTCTTTCAAAGAAAAACATTTCTGTTGATGTTATTGTATACCCGTTTGGAGTCCCATAAAACTCCACAAATCTTGTTGATGTTATTGAGAAGGTTGGTAAGATGTTCATGGCAGAGGATTCCGATAAAATTTGTGAGAAGATATGGAGAGACACTGTCAAACCCTGTGTTCCTCAAGGTTCCCAATGGCGAAGTATGGCAAGTGGAATTGACAAGTTCGGAAGGTCACGTTTGGCTGCAAAATGGTTGGAAAGAATTTACGGAGTATTACTCAATCGGCTTTGGCCACTTTTTGGTCTTCAGATACAATGGGAATTCTCACTTCCATTTGCTCATATTTGACGCAAGTGCTTCGGAGATAGAGTACCCACTGAGGACCACTCCTTGTGAACAAACCAACCTTGATGAGGATTTCCAAATGCCTGCAAGAGAAGGCATTGAGGGAGATGATTTTCAAGCATGGCACACAAAAGTGGTAACTAATGATACGCCAAACAGAAAAGAAATTGAGAAAGATGTTTCAGTTGAGATCTTGGAGGGTTCTGTTGAGATGGAAAATTATGAGGAAGCTGAAATCTTGGACCATCCTCTGACATCCCCAATCAGGAAGAGAGAGAGGAAAAGGAATTCTATCCCAGCTGCATCAGATGTTCCATCTTGTACATTTACGAGAACCAATCAGAAACGTAATACCCAGAATGCTTCCGATCTGCAGGACTTGATTGGGGATTTTCCACGATTCAACGTATCTAGAGATGTAAAGCTTGATATTTTAAACGCAGGTGCCAAGCCTTATCCACTGCAACCAGAACTTCAAAGTAAGATCTTTTACTTGTATTCTTCTTTCTTTTATTATCTTTGTTCTAGACTTTTTTTTTTTAACATTTTTTCTTTTTTGGTAATAATTAAGGGCTTGAATGACTATTTTATGCGGCAATCTCAAAGTTAATTGTCCACCAGTTTAATTTTTTAGGGGTAAAATAGTCATTAAAGTTCTTAATTGTTTTGGGAAAAAAAAAAAAACTCAAGCCAGAGGTACAAAGTGTAATTTAACTTTTTTTTATTTTATTGATGGGTTGAGGTTCTACATTAGAATTTTTTTTCCTTGCAATAATTAAGATTTGAACTTTTTATTAGTTGAAAAATCTATCTCAGTACTTTTTTTAACTTCCACACTCACCAATCACCATTAACTGTCTAAATAACATACATTTCGGGGAACGAAAAAGTAATTCAGATCATAAGAGATTGCAACTAATAAAAAGGTCATTAGTTTAATTGTTTAAAAAAAAAAAATTCTTAACTTTAATTTTGGGTAGAGCTTGGGGATAAAGTGAGGCTTATCTGTGTAAAGTTTTTTTAATGACTTTGTACCCCTGGGCATAAACGATCTTGTTTTGCAGAAAAATGTAGCAGAGGTATACCCACTGCTGATCAGAAATTTAGAGTCCTTGAAAGAGCCAAAGCTTTTAAATCAAAAAATCCATTCTTCAAGGTTCAAATGCAGCCATCGTACGTCGACGGACGAATCGATTTGGTAAGCCATCTATCAAACTTGTCGTCGATGATAGCTTCAAATTCATTCGTTAGTGCTATATTAATGTATGCTAAACAAAGTGATCATATTGCTGGTTGAAATGAAGTAGTTTGGTTTTTTGAGCTTTTCTCACTTCACTTTTATTTGGTTGATCAATCATTTTCTATTGAGACAAGTATATATATATATATACGTATGTTTTTTAATCTTGTAGTACATACCATTAGAGTTTGCGAAGAAATATTTGAGCAGGAGGAAGATGAATGTCACACTGAGGATATCAGATGGGAGAGCATGGCCTGCAAAGTGTTCCTTTTGCAGGGGAAGCGGCACCAGATATAAACTCTCATGGAGTTCCTTTCTGCAGGACAATAATGTCAAAGTTGGTGATGTCTGTCTTTGAGATGATTGAGAGCGCCACTACTGAATCTTTGTTCAATGTCGATATCCTCAGAGCAGTAGAATTTTGAAGTGCTCGTGAATGGAGGATTGGAATATCTCTTGATTTCGAAGACTTCAAGAACTAAAATATCCGAGAAAGTTATTTGCAAGCAAATGTCATCAAATGTTTTATGATTGTGAAGCGTTGTTGTATTATATATGCATCATCTTTTCGTTTTAATTTCGTAAACAAACACTATATATACTAAAAATTGATAAATGTTAGAAGAAAAGAAAATAACTTTACTGAAAATTGATAAATATCAGAAAATAGTTACTATTATCTTCCCAATAAATAGATAAATGTTAGAAGAAAAGAAAATAACTTTACTGAAAATTGATAAATATCAGAAAATAGTTACTATTATCTTCCCAATAAATAGATAAATGTTAGAAGAAAAGAAAATAACTTTACTGAAAATTGATAAATATCAGAAAATAGTTACTATTATCTTCCCAATAAATAGAGGATGATGGAACATTTAAATTAGGAAATGATTTTAGCCAAAAAAAAAAAAATTAAGTTTGTACTTAATGTGGGACCCAAAATATGCTAGGGTTATCATAATTAAAGTTGCACACGATTTAATTTGGTACTTAAAAATTTTTATCGGAATAATAAATCATTAATTTAGAAAATACTGAAATTATACCAAATTATTTAATTAAGAAAATTAAACCATTAAATATTTTGCTTTGATTTAGTTTGATTTGATTTGATTTGATACAGAGATGAGGAAGGCCATGGCTCCTTGGGTTCAATACAACAGCATCTATATATAAATTTGTGGGTTAAATAATTTTAGGCCGTGAATTGCCTTCTTAAAGTTTTAAAAAATGGACCCCTTTGGTTCAAAAACCACCACTAGTGCACACATTTATATGTTATAAAAAAAAAAACCCTCCTAAAAAGCTAAAATTAAAAAAAAAAATTAATAAACAATATTATACTTTATGCACTCCCTTACTCTTAACCATGTTAATTATAAATAAAAGTTATTGTAGTAAAATTCGAACAAATTTTGTTCTGAATGTGAATGCTATTTTATATATTTTTTTAGCTTGCTTTGTGTATTAAAATTTCATATGAATTCGTGTTATATTTTAAAGTAGGAATAAATTATCGAATCCAATACATTTCAAATATTGCATAATTTGAACCCGTGGTTCATTAAAAATTAATATATTGCAACTTAAAATATATAAAGTTTGGTTTTTTTTTTTTTGATAACATATTTTAATATCAAAAAATATTTTATTTATATTTTTTGTTTATTTGTATCAGTTTTGGTTTCTATTTTTTTAAATTTTTTTTCTCAACATAAGAATAGAAAACATATTTAAAAGTGCAATTTTGTTTACTATGATTAAATTTATTAGAAGAAATATTTAATTTATAAATATATTTTTTAAATTATTTTATAATTTATTTACTATTGATAATTAATAAGATACATAAATGAAGTACGCGAGTTAGGAATAAATTATTATTCAATGAAATTTAGTTTAATTTAATAAAATATTTTAATAAAATATATATTTTCATAAAACGTATTTCAATATTAATAATATATTGAATCAGCCCTGTGATTTAAAAAAAAAAGTCAAACGTTAGTAATGTATTGAAACTTAACTCTCCATGGATGAATGGATAAATCATTAAAAAAAAAAAAAAGAAACGATTAATTGTGTCAGAAGAATTTAAGCAAAAAAAAAAAAAAAAAAGTTTCACTTGTGATCATGCCTGACCACCAGAGAGGCTTTAGAAGATAAGTGTGCCCACCAACAACTGATCAAGAAAAAACTGAAGACAAACCCATTAATAAAAATTCAAAACCTAGAAAGAAAAATTTTTAAAAATAAATAGACAAAAAAAATTTCAAAGAAAAAGAGATGGAAAATAATTACTGGCTCTGATGCTAGAAGTAAAAAATAATTTCCAATTAAGTGAAAATAAAAAAATAACTATATGTATTTTTGATTGGAACACTCTCAAAATACATGTATGTATGAATGAATGAACTAATCGAGAATGGACAAAACTTTGGATCACGAACCAAATCTACCTAACAATTAATTGAACCACCGTGAGCGATTCAACTTTGGACGAACAATTTCAATTTATTAAATGAAAAATTAGGAATAACAGAGACGGAATAGGAATTTGGGATTTTTTTTCTGTCTTTTTGATAATATAACCAATATAAACCTAATTCATCATGAAAAATTCTAGTGGAATTCAGTTATAAAGTTGGATTAGAATTCAATTAAATTGAGAAAAAAAAGATAATGCACTATCACAAAGAATTCTAATGGAGTTAGATTATAAAGTTGGATTAGAATTAGAATAATAAAGGGATAGAGTTGAGTTAAATTGAAAAAAAAGGGGTAACACAGTCAAAAAAAAAGTTTTTCAAATATTGGGACTTTTATAATAGTATAAATAAATATAGATAAGTGTTGCTAAAATAATATTTCAAATTAAGATAGAAGATAATTCTTTTTTTAATTGCCTTGTTTATATACATTCAAAAAAATGTGTGTGTGTGTGTGTTTTTTTTTTTTTTTTAACCCTCATAGTTAAATGTATTTCTTAAAAAAAAATGATAATTTACTATTTCAATACATATTCTCATTAATTTTATTTATGCATAATATTATAAAAAAATAGCTATTTTAATCCGTTGACATAGTAAATATTGAAATTCTTTTATTATCCGTTTTCCTTTTCTGTTCCAATTTCCATTCATTCCTATTACCAATGAAATATAACAATTAATTGTTATGATACTTAAACCAGCTAAAGGCGGTAATTAACCACATATAGGGTAATAAGATTTCACTTTTGTGATATGTTTGTTTTTTTACCAATTGGGCCATTTGCAGGGCTTAAACAGTCAAATAAATATCCATTAATTACAATGTCTCAACTAAACAAACACTTCTCACACCCAACTTATTAAGCTGAAACGGAGGAGTTTTGTTAGAAGTCTTTCAACCACCACCCACTCACGCGCGTATTCCGCTCACAAAGTTTAACCAACAAATTTGGTTAGAAGTAGCTCCCGCCGGCGAACTGACGCCGGGACAAGCCCGTCGATCACTCTGGCCATGGCACCGCATTTCTTCAAGATAATTAGCTCTTCGGCTGTTAGGCATTCGAAGCTGGTGAGGGTTTTCAATTGAACGTCTCTAATCTCACCCTGCTGTCACAATTTACGTTTTCTCTCCCCCCTTTTCTCTCTTTCTGGGGCTGCGTTTAGCATAAAAAAAATACTGAAAATCTTTATAAATCTCTAACAACTCTTTTATTTTTAATTTTCTCGCCATCACTAATTTCAAAAAATTTGATTATTTCACTAAAAAATAAAAAATCTAGAAGTAAGTTATCCGAATGTATAAATTTTTTATATAATTATATTCTTTGTGTCGAGAGCTTTCAAATGAATACTATTGTCGTTATTTTTTGTGAATTTTTTTGAATCCGTGGAAACAGATTTAACAAATCGTTCCCACGGTTTGCAAATTTTCAGAAACTCTCTTTCTCTCATGGTTTAATTAGGTAGACATGCGTGCTGGTATATTTAATTTTATTGCTTATAAATGTGCACTACGAAGTTTCAGTTCAGGACTTGTTTTGTGGTTGAAGGGTTGTTTCATATTAGCCTGTTCTTTATTTAATTTTCGTTATTTTTTTGGTAAATTTTTGGAAGTTACGGAAGTGATGGAGATTGAAAATTATAGTAATATTCTATTAAGGAAGTTTACTATTTGGTTTGGATATTCATTAAAAAAAATCATATTTAACTGTTAATTTTATTTTGTTTAGAATCAATTTTAGAATATTTGCTTATTAATGCTTCTAAAATTTTTCTTAGAATATTTTATTTAGTTTAGTATTAAAGCTAGAAATTTTCTAGAGTTAATACTTATTTTGTTTCTTTATTTACATTATTCTGTTCACTAATTTTGGTAATATTTTATTATAATTTTTTTCTATTTAAAATTTGTAAGCCTACAAGACTTTTCGGTATTTTTTAATTAGTAGAATTATTATTAGAGTAGACTACATAAAAATTCACAGTTTATCTCCTTAATTTTTTGTTTTCTTCAGCTTCCACATTGCACCAGGAAGAAAAGAGCAAATGTACAGAATATGGATTAGAGAATTTTATGAATAAAGTAGTCACTCTTCTCAAAGGAAAATTAAAAAGATAAAATTATAAATAAGGGTATAAGTAAATATTTATAGATACACATTTTGTAATTTGTTTTGTCATGACAAAATTGTTACACTTCCACAACCTCTAAACAAAGCCTAAGGTTCCATGCTTTAAATTATTTTTGCTCCTTTCTTCAAGTTTGTGGAGGTCTTCTTTATATAAGCATGTCAATTGTTCAAAATTCTAGCACGCAACCCACCCGCACCCCTTCCCCGGGAAAATTGCAAATTGCAGTGAATAATTTCTTGGCAGTGTATAAGCTTGTTGATATATATATATATATATATATATATTTTTATTTAACTGAAGTAGGGAAATCTCGTGCATTGAATTGCTTTATTTGTTTATTTTATTTTCTTAATTTTTACAAGCATGTTGACAGCCAAACATGGATTATGAAGTATATCGCATAGTCCATTTTAGGAGATTGTTGACTTCCCGGAAATGGGTGCGTGGGATGAATTCAATAATAGAAGGCATTCCGATCTTCCTTCTCCTTTCAAAGCGTGTACGAAAGAAAATTCAATACTTCTTGAATAAGGGTGGAATTAGAAATTATTCTTGGCTATAAGTATTGAGTTGGGTATTAAATTGAGGCATGACTGAATATTAAACTAAGTTAAAAATTTCTTTAATATAAGACTATAAGCTGAGTGTTTAATTGAGTTATGACTAAATATTAAATTAGGATGTAGACAATTAAGTTAAAAATGTTATTTATTATTACTACTAAAAGAATTTTGAGCTAAAATTTTACTTGGTCTACAACTTACCGTAATCTTTACACACCTTCGCCTATGCTCTTGGGCTTGAATATCTGATGCATATAATTTTTGCTCATGTTGAGTATGTAGTGCCATTTGAAACTTCATAAAATAAGCTTGTTGAGCACAAGATCAAATCATTCTAAGCTTGATCAATTGCATGGCAAGTTTGATTAATCAGTTTAATTTGCGGTTCCTGGCAGATGATTCCAAGAAAGTTTGTGAGTAAATATGGCGAGAATCTGTCCAATCTCGTGCTCCTCGAGGTCCCAAGTGGTGCCGTGTGGAAGGTAGGATTGGTGAAGTCTAAGGGGGACATTTGGTTATGCAATGGTTGGAAAGAATTTACAGAGTACTACTCCGTAAAATTTGGGCACCTTTTGGTATTCAGATATGACGGGAATTCAAGTTTCCACGTTCTTATATTTGATACGAGTGCTTCAGAGATTGAATATCCACATGGACGAACCAGTGTGAACGTGGTGGAGAATTCGCTAGTTCCTAAAGCAGATGGCCTAAAAGTAGATGATTCTGTTGAAATATTAGAAGAATTTCCATGTTGTGAAGTGACGACAACCAATCCAAACTGTGAAATGGAGAACACTGGCACTCTACAAGAATTTTCACCGGAAGAGAATGGCTTGAAGCTTGCAAATCCAAGTGATGTGAAGCCATTTTGTCTGACACGAGAAATCAAAAGTAAGAACTTCTTGTAATTTGTGCCTGTTGTTTAAGTACTTAGTATATACATTATGCATATTTTGGGTTTGAAGTGGTTTGGAAATATCCATGTGCTGAAAAGGAAATAGGGAAATATCTTGATCCTATCGATCACTTTCACCGTAACTTGTACGTCATCGAGTTCACTGATTTCCCTGCAGAAGAATGTATCGGAGGCGCATCGACTGCCCGGGACCCGAAACCCCAAAAAAAATATCGGATTCCTGGCAAAAAGCAGTCAGTGACAGCCAGTGCAAAGTACAGAGCCCTTGAAAGAGCCAGAGCATTTAAATCTGAATACCCTTTCTTCATGATTTGTGTGCAACCATCTTATCTTTGTTCCAAATATGGTTTGGTGAGCTATCAATTAAATCACCTCAATTTTTTATTTTTTAATGAAATACTTAAGAGACGTTTGGAGTCTAAAAAAATAAAAAAAAATAAAATTATGATATAAAAATGATAAGTGATAAAATTTGATCAAAAAAATTTAAAAAATTTGTTATTTTTTAAAATTTTTTAATTTTTTTAAAAGTTCCAAACGAACCCTTAATTTGCCTTTTGAGACATGCAGGAGATTAAGTTGTTTAATTATATGTTGGATTCTCTTTTGCAGAATGTACCATCGAAATTTGTAAAGAAATACTTGAGGGGGGAACAGAAAAGGTTCATATTAAGGGTTTCAGAGCATGGGAGAAGATGGTCTGTGAAGTGCTATTGCATGAAAGACGGCAAAAGACGTGCTGTTCAATGGATTGCATTTACAAGAGACAACAATTTAAAACTAGGAGATGTTTGTGTATTCGAGATGATTAAGGAGGGGGCTGAACCTCTGTTCAATGTCACAATATTCCCAAAGTAGAAGAATATCTGAGTTATTTTGCAATACATATATACATACATATATATATATATATATATATATAACATGTTTAAAATGCTAGTGTTTTGATCAGCCTGTTTCAATGTCTTCCGCGTGTTATAAGGATTGGATCCTTTTTTCGATGGTAAAGCAAAATTGTTGCTCGTATGTGTGCCAGTAGAATGACCTGTGGAGTGGCTTGTAATTCGTGGTAAAGAGTCTTCTCCCGCCTCTTGCATTCTGGGTTCGAATTCCGGAGATAAATTATACGAAAGAATTTATCGTAAAATATTTTAATTTCAAAGTTGATTTTTTTAAATATTATATTTTATTGATCGATGACACATAAATATTAAATACGTACGTTCTTTTATTTCCATTGTTAATATACATTGTAATCGAATTACTTACTAATTTCGTCACTGATATAATATATATTGTTATTCACGCATTTCAATTTTTCGTTACAAGCTTATAGTTATAAAACTAGCGTTTACCCGTGCGATGCACAAAATTATGCAATAACTTTTTATTGATAAAAATAAACTTTTAAATGTATTATAATTATTTTAATAAAGTTGTATAATTTTAAATGATAGTAATTGAATTATTTTTTATATTTTATTTTTTATTAATGTCAATTTTAAATGATAGCTATTGAATTATTTTTTATGTTTACATTTTTATTTATGTCAATTTTAATAAATAAATAGAATTGATTAAAATCACATTTTTATATAAATATTAAAAATTTATGTTTTATCAAATCTCAATCTGACTCAATTCTAAAAATCCAATTTGACTCTAGGACATATATTAAATCTCAAATCTATTTAATTTAGCTGATTTTTTTTTAATTTTAAAACATTTGTCAAATTTTTAATGTACACTTCTATTTTTTTAATTATTTACTGGAATTAAAAATATTATTAAAATAATTTTTCAACCTAATTATCAATATGACAAATTTAAATTTTTATAAAAACTATTATTCCTAAACCTAATTATTAATATTTAGTTATAGTATTAACATTTAAGCTTTTTTTGTGCTTTTAAATTAAAAATATATTGATTTTTTAACTTTACATAATATTTAATAATTTGAAATTCCTTTCCTAAATTAATATTTAGATACAAATTTTACAACTATAATAAAATAATAAGAAAATGGGTCTAATTACAATGGACCAATAAGCAAATTGACCCATTTGATGAATTCATGAGCTTTCAGATTAATTAAGGTCATTTGTCACCATTTTAGTGGCTTTATACATAAAAGAAAAAGTAAAATTTTATTTATCTACCAATGTGAGACCAAAAAAAGTCAATTTTTTGTGAATGAATGAGAAGAGAGTATTTAAAAAATGAAGAGTATTGAAGCATACCACATAAGATTAGAATGAAGAGAGAGATGAGAGAGAAATTATATTCTTTTAGTATTATTATAGTGTAGATAATATACATATTTATAAAAAAATTTACATAATTAGTCAAAAACATTTAACTTCTATCATTTCAAATTTTTCGTATAAATAATATTATTTGATTTCACATCAAAATTCAATTCATTTGATAGTAATTCTTTCATTGTGGATATGTTATCGTAATTAAAAAAATAAAAAATATCCTTTTTTTTTTCCTAAAAACTACACAGCTACTATAAATAAGGATATATATAAATGGATTGGGAAAACATATTTATTTTTTCCTCATTGAATCTAAAAACAAATAGAGAAAGAGTAGTCATATAAACAACCACAATTAGTTTGAGGCTAAAATTTCGTTAAATTATTTTTTTTATAACTTTTCAAATATATATTTTTTTATATTACAAATTACTTAATTATAATGGTGTACACGTAATATTTTTGTTATTCTAATGACTTAATCAATAAAAATATATCAAATTTAAAACTATTTTAAATATATAAGATTTAATAAAGAATAAATGATTAAAAATATTGTCAGATTATTAATAATTATATTTATTTATCAAAAACTAATAACTACATTTTAAATGAATTAGCTAATGATATTTTGATGTGCATTATATAAATTCAAAAAAATTAGGTTGGCACTAGTAATGAAACCCTGATAGTACATATTGGCTCCCTTGAGCCCCAAAAATCCAGGCCAGAGTTTAAGAGGTTCCACTAATAGCACCAGTTAATTTCTTGAATTATTTTACTTTTTTAAGTATATATCTTCTTTATTGGAAAAAAATTATTTAGACTAAATTTGTAATATTCAGTATTTACTTTTGACAAATATTTGAGATTTTTAGTTATTTAGATATCATATTTAACATGAATTAATGAGTTTATTTTAATTGTCTTAGATCGAATTAGATCCAAAGTTGTAATTGAGCTGGTGTACTGGGTCAAGAGTCCCAGCCCATTCTCTTTCTTATTTTTCTTCTTTCTTTCTTTCTTTCTCTTTTATTTTCCTTTTTTTTTTTTTTTTGGTTCATTGGCAAAGAGAGAAAATAAAGTTTTGAGAGTAAGATTTTGAGTGTTTTGTTAATCTTCATATACTGATCATCGTGGTGGTGTTGGTTGGCAGAGCATGCGACCAATAGAGGATAATCAAGCTTGTGTGTTCGAGTGTTTTGATGAATTTTTTTTTTAAATTTTTATCCTTTTTTTTTTTCAAATCAGAGGTAAATTGAACCACAAAAATTTTCGTTTTTTGGTTATTACATGATCCAGAGTATGATTGAAATTGGTTTATAAATTTTTTATTAAGATTGTTGATATATACACGGTTATATATATACACAACCACTAATTAACCAAAAGAAAAATGACAAGACTTTGAAAAGTCACATAAATGTCCATTAATTACAGGAAGATCGGTTGGTCATAAAAGACCAAATTCATTAATTGTTTCAGTGGAAGATCAAATTTGAAGGAGAGAGGGGGTGGGAGGTTGTGCAACTGTGCAAGGCTTTCAATTCATTATCCATATATATGTCCACTATTACCTCTATATATTACCCTCACAAAGATTGTCAAACCCATAAATATGGTTAAGAGTAGCTCCCACCGGCGGCAAACTGACACCCGGACAAGTTGGTCGATCACTCCGGCGAAGGCACCTCATTTCTTCAAGATAATTACCTCTTCTTCGGCTGTAACGCATTCGAAGCTGGTGAGGATTTTCCATATGACTTCTCTAATCTCACCCTGCTGTTACAATATATTTATTTATTTCTTCTTTTTTGTTCATCGTTTAATTAGGTAGATAAGCTGGTATTGCCTATGAATATGCACGTATAGTTTCAGTTCAGCACTTGCTTATTTTGCGGTTGAAGGACTATTTCATGGCAGTCTCTGTTCTTCAATTACTTCTATTTATTTTCAACTTCATTAGGAGCGTATTTGGAGCTTACAGAAAAGCATTGAAGAGCGAAGATACTGAATGAGAATTTAGAGAATTTATGAAGAAAGTAGTCACTCTTCTCTGAGAAAAAAAAAAAAAAAAAAAAAAAGAGGCTTGTTGAGCAAAAGCTGTAATCTTTCTAAGCTTGATTAGTTTTACGTGGCAATTGTAATTAATTTGATGTTCTTCCCGGCAGATGATTCCAAGAAAGTTTGTGAGTAAATATGGTAAGAATCTGTCCAACCTTGCGCTCCTCAAGGTTCCAACTGGTGCCGTGTGGAAAGTAGAATTGGCGAAGTCTAATGGGGACGTTTGGTTTTGCCATGGCTGGAAAGAATTCACAGAGTACCACTCTCTGAAATTTGGGCACTTTCTGGTATTCAGATATGATGGGAATTCAAGTTTCCACGTCCTTATATTTGATACGAGTGCTTCAGAGGTGGAATATCCACGCGGTTCCACCCATGGTGGACAGACCAGTATGGACCTTGTTGAGGATTCCTCCCGAGCGCCGAAAGCAGCAGACCTTGAAGCTGATCATGATTCTGTTGAAATCTTGGAAGATTTTCCATGTTGTGAAGCGGAGAACACTGGTAGTCCGCAGGAAACTGTACCGGAAGATAATGGCTTGAAGATTACAGATTTAAGTGATGTGGAGCCATTTTGCTTGACACGGAAAATCAGAAGTAAGAACTTGTGGTAATTTTAGCCTGTTCTTTGTGCACTTATTTTGTGTTAATTTGGAGTGAACTTATTGACCAATCTCACCGTAACTTGGACAATGAGTCTTCAGATTTCACTGCAGAAGAATGCATTCGAGGCACATCCGCTGCCCTGAGGAGCCGGAAATCTGAAATTCCTAACACAGAAGAGTCAGCAGAAGCCAGGGGGGAATTTAGAGCCCTTCAAAGAGCAAGTGCCTTTAAATCCAAGAATCCCTTTTTCATTGTTTCTATGCATCGATCTTATGTTGCTCCCACATATGGTTTGGTAAGCTATCGAATTAAGAATTATCTTTTGTATTATCTTTAGCCTCTTAAAAAGATTGGTTGATGTTTAATTGCTGCAGAATGTACCAACGGACTTTGCCAAGAAATATCTAAGCGGGGAACAGAACAGGATCATGTTACGGGTTTCCGATGGAAGAACATGGTCTGTGAGGTGCTATTGCAGGAAGTCGAGCCCAAGACGTCGTCTTTGCTGGATTTCATTTGTGAAGGACAACGATTTAGAAGTGGGTGATGTTTGTGTCTTTGTGTTGATGAAGAAGGGGCTTGAACCTTTGCTGAATGTCACAATATTTAGATCAGAAGAGTGATTAGCCTCTGGAGGACTGGAAGATCTGCTGACATGAAGGACTGATCACTGCTGCTAAATCTTGGTATGAAGGGCCATTTTTGCAACACATTTTGTGTTTTGATCACTGTGTTTCTATTTTTTCTACTCTTTATTATGACCCCAGTTAATTTAGTTGTTTGTTTATTGAACTACTACCTAATTACCTATGCTGTAAGGAGTCAAGCTCCATGAATTTAACAACTAAACAAAAAATTATGGTTCTTTTTTTCTTTTTTTTCTTTCTTTTCTTTTTTTTTTTGGTGGATTGCTTCACTAATATACGTTGGACCTCCAACCTTTGGTGGATTAATTGTTATCCTAATAGTACCTTTTTCCTGTCTGCTGCATAGGCTCTAAGCCAAAGCCATAGTTTGAGTAGTTGGTTTTCCGTAAGCTAGCAATATTATCCCAAAGTGCATCCATGCCAGTTTCTTTAAATTGGTACTGTATTCTATTGTAAAGCATGAAAGAAGAAAAAGGCAAAAAAAAAAAAAAAAAAAAGAGAAAAAAAAACTTTTAATTTGCATAAGATTTAGTTATATTTATATAAAAATTGTATTATGTTATTAGTATTGCTCCAAATTTAATTAGAATATCATTCTATCTCGTTTTTATTATTATTTTTCTAGTATTCTATAGGCTTTGTTTATTGTGTTTTAAAGAATCTAGTTATATTTGGTACCTGGAAATGGAATAAAATTCATGCACACTTTAGCCTATTCTTATGTTTAATATCAAAAAATTAAATTAGAATACTATTCTATGAAAATATCCATTCCCACGTTAGAGGGGAAAAGGCATTCTACAATTTAAGTAATGGAATAACTATTAGATTGTAATCAACAATTAATCCAAAAATTGAAGAAAAATAAGAATAAAAACAAGCAATTACTTTGTAATAAAAGATTTTTCTCAATTATTCTCTTGGATTGTAAAATGACCATTTTACCCCATGATTTTATTTTCAAACTAAATCCGAACCCAAGTTGTAAAATGACTGTTTACTCTTAGGCTTTTTTTTTTTTTAAATTCATATTTCGAGCTTTTGAGAGGTTAATAAAAATATTTTTTTGTATTACTAAATAACTATAAATTTGAATGGTAAAATAACCATTTTACCCCTAGATTCGTTTTTTGTTCAAATTTGCATTTTGGGCCTCCTAAAAGGTTAGAAAATAAATTTCATCTCAATCTGACCTCAAATTGTAAAATGACGATTTTATCCCTGGCTATTTTTTGTCCAAATTTGTATTCTAAGTCGTCTAAAAGACTAAAAATATTCTTGACATTTTTTTCATAATTAAACAAATTTCAGTCCAATCTGAATTTAGATTATAAAATGACTATTTTCCTATTGGACCATTTTTGGGCCAAATTTGTATTTTAAGCATCTTAAAAGAGTAAAAAAATATTTATTGACATATTTGTTAATAGTTAGAAAAATTTTAACTCATTCCAAACTCGAATTGTAAAATAATCATTTTATCCCTGAACCATTTTTTAACTCAAATTCGCTCTCCAAAATTAAAATTTATTTTTTTAGTTTTTAAAAAATTAATATTAGTAATTTTTATTATATTATATTAAATTTATTATATTTAAAATATGTAATCAAATTATGAAAATTTGAATATTTATTCCATTTCTATTATTTTCATGTTCACTAAACAAAAGAACGGAATGAGCATTTATTTCATTTCCATTCCCACCTTTTATTTTATTCTATTCCATTCCCACGTACTAAACATAACATTAAAAGAAATTGATGCGTTATCGTAATGACACATATCCCAACAGTATAATATTATCCATTTTAAGCATAGTTTAGTGTAACATAAGAACTTTTTAATAGGTCATTGATTCTAGTATTACTCTCACCTAAATATGTTTAATTAATCAAGTGCTCGTATAATTTTAAAATGCACCGTACCATGAAAATTTCAAAGTATGAATAGATGGTACTTCACTTTACTCCACCCAAACAATATAGGATCGAAACTTGCTTAATCTCTTGTTAACCTACTCACATTACGGCCGGTCCAAACAACTAGTTTGCATTGGGTGTCAAAAAAAAAAAAAAAAGTTGAGTGTAAAAGATTATAGGATTGAGTTTTACGGTAGTAACACTTAGGATGGTAATGTAATTTTTAACTATTTTTCGATCATATGAGTAAAATTTAATTTGTAAGGATTACATTAAATTTGGAATAAGGGTAGCGGTTCATTTTATAATTTTTTTTTATTTTTGGTTTAGAATAATAATTAATCTATATAGAATATTCACTCGTTAAATTACTTTCAATTATGAACTATTATTTATTCTAATAATGAATAATTATTTAGTTTAATATTAAATATTATTTTATAAGTAATTAATTTAATTTTAATAAAAAGTAATTTCGATAATAAATTATTATTGATTTTAATAAAATATTTATATTACATTTAATAGTGAATTAATTTAATAATAATAATGTATTAAAGTAATTTTTGACGTTCCTACTTACATGGTAATAATATTATTATTTATATATTTTGGATAATCTTTTACAAAAAACTTTAATATGCATTATATATTTCTCTTATTGTTTATATTCTCTTAATTTTCTAAATGCATTCTGTATCGTATTTCTTAAAATAGATCGTCTTGTTTCCTACTTTAGCAGAAGGAAGTATTCATTATCATTTATTTTTATATTAAAATTTTACCATTTCAGTTCTCTATTAATCTAGGAATTATATTAAAAAATATAATATATAAATAAAATATTTTATGAAATTTGTCACTTTATTTTTTTTTTATTTTTTTTTATAAAATTTATAGATGAAGTTCATTTTTACTATGATTAAAAAGTAGTATAAAAACTCGTAAAATTTAAAATAGGGTAAACTATTACACTCAAAATTAATTTTGTTACGCATAAATACTTTGAAAAAAAATATATTTAATATTGCATAGGGAGCACTGGCACACCATGCACCACTTTATTGTTGTGTGAAAACTTAGAGACGTTGGATCTTCTTAAAAGAAATCTAACGGTTCTAAGTGCAAACTTTAAAAAAGTAATTTTTTTTTTCTACTAGTCTCTCTCTCCTTAACCAGGTTGTCCTCCATCCCTTTACTTAGATTTTGTTCACATTTTAAATCATTTTTTCAAATCATAATTTTAACATATAATTACAATTTTTTATTAATATGAATTTTAATATTTTTAAAAATAAAAAATAATAAAGAATTAGTAATTAATTGACTACCAAAATTAATAAAGATAAATATAGAAAATTTTCGTGTATACGTTTAATTCTGGGGGATAATTTCATCACTCGAAGATTTAACTTACCAAAGCAGGCAGGGTGAAGTGATTAAATGCATGTTTGGAGTATCAAATTTTGGTAAAAAAAAAATTAAAATGTAAGTAAATTTTAGATTGTTAAATATTTGATATATTTTATGAAAAGTGTAAAAAAATTAATAAGAATTAAGAAAAGATGATAAAAATTAGATAAAGTTAAAATAAAATTTGTGTTGGGGGTTTTCACATCTATTGTGGAATGGGTTGTAGTCAGTATATAAGTGTGAAATAAAACTTTTTCCTATGAGCTACTTTTTGGGATGAGAGAGACTCAAGGCTATTCAACAATTGATATTAAAATTCAAGTGTACTATCAATCTCAGTCCATTAAGAGAAAATTTGGTCAAATTTAACATTCCAAATGCACTCTAAGTTCTAAATTTTGACAAAAATAAAAAATAAACCAATTTTAAATTTTTGGGTATTTGGTGTATTTCTCGAAAAATATGAAAACAAATTGATCAAATTGATTAAAGTTAGAAAAAAATTAAAGATTTTTGGTATAAAAAATTTAGCAAAAATTAAATAAATTAAAAATATTTTATTAAATTTGACACACCAAATGCAAATGCAATTCCAAGCTCTGAAATCTCTGATTGGAAAGCCAAATGAAAAAGTGAGATAAATAAAAATAAAAAAATACAACGTTTTTCTTTTTCCATTTTCATTTACTTATTTTTTCCATCTTCATCTTTTCACTTTCGTTACAAACAAAGCACTGGGGAGCTGTATGCAGTATATATATGTATATATATCAAGTCCATTTAATTCATTCTGACAAAGCGTTTCCGTTTAAGGTTTTTCTTTGGTTCCATCTTACATTTGAAGCTTAATTAAGTGTTGGGAAGAAAGGTTTGCTTTTCCGAAGGATTAACCTACAAAAATGGTGGGCAGCTGCCACTGCTGGCGAAATGATGTTCCGTCAAGTTCTCCGGCAAAGCCACCGCATTTTTTCAAGATCATAACCTCTGTTGGAGGTGTTGAAGACCAAAAACTGGTAAGGATCCATCCAACTTTACAGATGACTGCAGTGCCCTCCTAAGTAAATGAGTGTTATTTGTGGGTATGAAGAAACTATTTTTGGTATTAGATAAATGCAAAGTTTGTTCCGCAATGCAAGCTTGTTGAGCAAAGCCCTCATCTTTCCTTTGTTTATAATCCTTCTGTTAAGCTGTTAATTTGGGTAAATTTCATTTTGTTCCTGAGCCTTTCATTTCAGAACTTTATTTTTTTTTATCATTATTATTTTTTCTTTTAATTAGTTGAAATATTTCATCAATGCCTATTTTATTCAGGCTCCGTTTGATTTTTGTTATGGAGCAGCAATTTGTGGTTACTAGCTTTTGACTTTTTTCTTAAATACCAAAATTACCCTTTTATATATTTTTTAAATCATAAGGAATAAATATATAAACTAAACTAAATATTAAAAAACTAATTGCTAAAAAATTAATTTTTTTTCCTTCTCTTGCACAAAAATAAACTAATTTTTTTTTCTTCTCAAATTATCCAAATGCAACTGACTGACCCGTCCCCGGTCCTGACCCACCAGCGGGTCACTCCACCCGGCTGGCCCGACTCTTCTGTGGGTCGGACTTGTCAGGGCCAACCAAATATTTCCCGCACCCGTCCTAGTTGGCCGCGTTTAATATTTTTATTAAAAAAATGCACTGACAGTCGCAAGCAGCCTCAATGACTATCAGAAAAAAAAAAAGAAAAAAGAAATAAAAGCGGGTAGCAACGGCTACCCTTAAAAAAAAAACAAAAAAAGAAAGAAAAAGAAAACGACAGAGGAAGCGCGGGCCAGGGGGCGGGTCGGTCGGGCTGAGGCAGGCCAGGTCACGAGTCAGGCTAAGATGGCCCAAATCCTAACCCGGATAGAGTGGGGCGACCTGGACATCTGCCCATCTACATCACTACTAATTAAAAACTCGAGTCCCCAGGAAAAACTAATTTTATGCAAAGTTTTCATTGTGATGGATGTTGATGGCAGGGTGTTCCAATAAAATTTGCGAGAAGATACGGGGAGACACTGTCAAACCCTGTATTCCTAAAGGTTCCTAATGGTGAAGTATGGGAAGTGGAATTGACAAATTCTGAAGGCCGCTTTTGGCTACAGAATGGTTGGAAAGAATTCAAAGAGTATTACTCCATATGCTTTGGGCACCTTCTGGTATTCAGATACCATGGGAATTCCCATTTCCATGTGCTTATATTCGACACGAGTGCGTCGGAGGTGGAATACCCATTGAGGACCTCTCGCGGCGGTGTTGATGACAAGAATTGCCGAATGCCTGAAACAGAAGACACTGAGAGAGACGAGTCTGTTGAAATTATGGATGATTTTCAAGCATGCCGCACGAAAGGCGCAACTAATTCTATCCCTGCTGGGAAAGATGTTTCGGTTGAAATCCTTGAGGAGGGTTCTGTTGAAATGGAGAGCGACGACGAGGAAGTTGCTTTTGTTGAAATCTTGAATGATCCTCCTGCATGCGCGAGAAAGAGGAAGAGAAATTCTGTCCCTGCATCATCGGACGTTCCTTCTCGAAAAAATACGAGAACCAATCTATCGCGTAAAAAGGAGGATGCTTCCGATCTGCAGGATTTTCATCCGGCGGGCAACGATGCTAGGGGGGTAAAACTTGAAAATTCGGATGGAGATGCAAAACCTAATCATTTGAGTGGAGAAATTAAAAGTACGAACTCTTACATCCTTCTTATTGTTGTTGTTCTCTTTTGATCCGTGTATATTTTGTCAGTCACTGTTTGTAATCAGGCATAGAGATGATCGTTGTTTTGCAGATGAATTTAGTGGAGTCATGCCTACTGCTCAGGGTCACTTGCAATCTCGGTCTCAGATTCCTGGGAAAAGGCAATCGAAAGCTATGGATCGCAAGCTTGGATTCCTTGAGAGAGCTGCCAAGTCATTTAAATCCAAAAATCCATTCTTCATGGTTTATATGCCACCAACATATGTTTATGGCAAAAATGATATGGTAATAATATTAGCTTCATTCGTTACACACAGTATTAGTGTTTTGAGCTCACTACTCACACTTTGGTTGAATCCTTTTCTATTAAGACACAAAGATTATTCGTTTGATTTTGCAGCATGTACCAGTAGGCTTTGCGAGGAAATATTTAGGCTATAAGAAGAGCAATGTCACGCTGAGGACTGCAGATGGGAGAACATGGTCTGTGACTTGTAACTATTCCAGGATGACTCGTTTCGCGACCAAACTTGCTTGGTTTTCATTTGCGCGGGACAACAATATAAATGTTGGTGATGTTTGTGTCTTTGAGATGATTAAGAGCACGGAACCTTTGTTCAATGTCGTAATATTTAGAGCAGCAGCAGATTGATTGAAGTGCTTGCCGGCCAGGAAAGGATTGGAAAATCTCTTTATTCCAAAAGACAGGAAGTTTAATGAGCTAGTTTTATGAAATGCTACCTTGCGATCGATGTTGTGTTTCTACATGTTTTGCTAGTGTATTTCTGTTTGAGTCTGTCTCTGTCTTGTTGTTTCAATTTCAACACCTAATTCAGCTGAGGTGTTATTTTGATATATTTGTCCTATGATAATTAGCTATTGCATGAATTGCATCTATATGTTGGGGCAATCCTTTTGTCGTTATTCAATGAGAATTCCCCAAGTTCTATTGTTTTTTTCTTGGTGTTTGGGTAGAAAATAATTAGCTTTTTAGTCTTTTTTTTTTTTTTTTTCATTTGATATATTTGTTCTTCATGATTTAAAAAAGTTTCAAATATATGAAGGTAATTTTGATTATTTCAGAGTAAGTCAAAAAACTAGCTTTTGACTATTAAATGTTAACTGGAGTATAAGCTTATAACTTCAAATTCTATTTGGTAATCCAAAAATAAATAAATAAATAAATAAATTCTTCGAAATATTTTTTTTCTTCTTATATGATTTTTTATACAAATTTATTTATTTTTTGTTTCATATCTTTTGGGTATGTTGTTTACAATTAAAAAAATTATAAAAAATACTTTTAAATATGAAAATTCACATATAATAAAAAAATACAACTTATTTGAATAAATTAAATTTTTTTATTTTAATTATTTTAAGGATTAATTAGTATAGATAATAATTTTTTTATCAAAATAGTTTATACTCAACCTTTTACACCCCATTCAAGTATTGCTGCCTAAGAAAATTTATCAACTACAATAACATTTTACCAAAATTTTTTGTCAAAATGACATGATAATAATACTTGTGCAATATAGCACATGTTAATGAGTTATTATTTTAAAAATAATAGATCCGTAAATAATTACATAATTGAATTCTAATAATAAATTATGATAGAATAGCACTCTAATTCATCTTGTTTCATCTAATTTGTTTTAATCTATCTATAGTTCTTATTTTCATCCAATTTTTATTTTTTTCCCCTTACTCTCCAATTTTTATTTTTTTTTTCCCTTACTCTTTCTCCTTAATTAAACAATTTCAAATAGGTAATTTCACATCTTTCTGGTACGTGAAAGTTCGCAGCCGCTTTCCTGTAAGGGGTGTGTTTAGCCGCTTTCCCGTAAGGGGTGCGCTTAGGGCGAAGCACGTTCCGTGACCTTAGCTGGTAAATGGCCACGAAGAGTAAACCAGTCTAGGCAAGTATTGACTAACCGACTCGACCGAGGGGCTGTTAGAAGCTCGTCACAATAAACGGTAGACTGTCCTCCCGAAAGAGAATCGAACTTAGAGTCATGTGGACCAACCCCTTCAGCTGCTCCCGAATCCCACTCGGCCACCCCGAAGGGTTGGTAGTTTCACATCCTTAGAGTGATGGAAAACGGGTTAAGTCAGACTTGTCCCGCTCCTGATTTGGCTCTGACTTAATAGCGGGTTGGCTTGTCCTCGGCGGCCCGCCCCGCCTCAGGGTCGAATCATATTGGATCAATGTCAAGAAAATTCAGTTTTGACTTGCCCAACTTATTTTTTTAATATTTAAATAGGCGGGGTGAGGTGGCAAGGCGGGCTGCAAGATGGGGCAAAGTGACCCAAGTCGTGATCCGGGTCACTCCGGTCGGACGCTGGAGGAGGGCAGGTCGAGCCGGGTTGTGTAAATTTTATTATGTTCCTCATGAGAGAGGGTTCCAATAAAATTTGTGCTAAGATATGAGAAACACTTTCAAACCCGCGTTTGAAGGTTCCCGATGCTAAAGTATGGAAAGTGGAATTGACAAATTAAGAAGGCCGCGTTTGGCTACAGAATGTTGGGAAGAATTTACACTCCGTTTGAAAATATTCTATTATTAGAATTAATTTCATTTTAAAATAAAAAATTGAATTGATTTGATTTGATTTAATTTAATAAATAAAATTTTGTGTTTGGAACACCTTTTAAATTTAAGAATTAAATTAATTTGATTTAAGTGAAATACTAAATTTGATCATGTAAATAGAAAGTAAAAAGTATGACATATAAGAGGATAAATTTATCCATTTATTTAAATAATTTAAGAAAATAATAAATTCTCATCAAATCATATTATTTTGAATTGAATTTTAAATTTTATAGAAATTACAAAATTTAAATTATAAAATCAAATTAAATTCAATTCATAAAATTTTATTTTAATTTAAAATATAAGAATTTGTGAGAATTTTTATCAAATAAAATCAAATCCCATCAAATTTATTTGCTTTTGGGCACTTTTTGGAATTCAGATACAGTGGGAATTTCCATTTCCATGTCCTTATATTTGACCCAAGTGCTTCCAAGGTAGAATACCCACTGAGGACCACAAATGGTGGTGTTGATGAGGACTGCCAAATGCCTGAAACAGAAGACATGGAGGGAGATGAATCTGTTGAAACCTTGGATGATTTTCAAGCATGCCACACAAAAGGGGTAACTAATACACCTAAAGCAGAAGGAACGGAGGACGATGTTTCGATTGAAATCTTGGAGCCGCAGGGTTCTGTTGACATGGTAGACGCGGAAGAAGTTGCTTCTTTTGAAATCTTGAACGATGTTTGGACATTCTACGATGGTCCAGTTTGGAGTAAGAAAAAATAAGATAAATTGAGATAAAATGTGGTTTGAAATTGATTTTGGCGCCTTTTTTTCTGAAAATGCGCAAACCGTGGGAATAGTTTTCCAAATCTGTTTCCACAGATTCAAAAAAATTTACAAAAAATAGTGACAATGGTACTTGTTTGAAAGCTTTCGACATGAAAAATATGATTGTATAAAAAAATTATACATTCGGTTAATCTACTTCCAGATTTTTTATTTTTTTAGTGAAATATTGAAATTTTTTAAAATTCGTAATGGCAGAAAAATTAGAAATAGATGGGTTGTTGGAGATTTATAGAGTTTTATAGAGTTAGTTTGTGATACCAACGGGGCTATATATGAAAGCTATTCCTTTTGCATATATATATATATATATACATATATATACTATTCCTTTTGCATATATATATATATATATATATGTATATATACATATTTCTTGAATGTCACAATATTTCAAACACTGTAATACTGGAATGCTTTAATTCCAGGGAATACAATCTAATCACTATGTGTTCAATCTCGTATTGTGGAAGGAATAGATCCCTTTTGGATGGGAGTAGAATGACCTTCAGGATTAAGAATTTCCTCTTCAATGGTTATTTATTTTCTCTTGATCTGTCTTGTTGATTTATTAGATTATTTCGTATGATGACATGGTACTTAACCACATTAATTGTATCAACATGTTTCAAAAAATAGTAAACATAAATAAAAATGAGGGAAGCTAGCTGATTGTGTTGTAATAGCACAATCACACAATTTGAACTACTCTTTCTTGAATTTATCTACTATTTACGAGACTTAATTAAAGGTGAACTAAATATCAAAAATCTTATGATTAAAATAAATTGTTTAAAGAGAAGAGGTTATAAATTGTAATGTAGTGAGAACAAATTTTTACCTAAGGTTCGTTACTTGCCGCCGTTTGTACAACAAAGTTAAGCTCTGTTTGATTATTTAAACAATTTTCAATTTTGCATCAAAGTTAAGTTCTGTTCGATTGTTTAAACAATTTTTAACCTTTTCTCATAAGTTTAATTATTTTTAAAATTTTGAAAACTTATACAACTTTCAGCAATTTATTGTTTGCAATCTTTGATGGTTTGATAAGTACATACATATATATATAGTTATGTATAGTCATAGAAAGAATTACAAAATTATAAAAAAAAAAGTCAGTACTCTTTTATTAAATAATAAAACAGTTACTAAAAGTTGCCACGCAAAGACTACAGAGAAAGAAATAAAAAATATTATGAGCTTCTGTGCAGTGATGATATAAGAAGGAACTTTTCAGGTCCTTCATTTACCTCTCTGCGTGTCATCTTTTTATTTCTTTAATTTTTTGTTGTGAACAAAGTGGTTGTATTTGTACTAATAAAATTAAAATAAGTACATATACTGTGAAACCCTATATTATATATTTTTATTTCAAATTTATAAATGTAAATTCAACTTGTAAAAGAATAATGACTCGTATAAAACCAGAAAAGATAGAATGAGAAAATTTTTAAACAACTAGCTTAATTTAATTTAATTTAATTAGTTGATGGGATTATCATCTTCTCAAGATATGTTCGTAAGATTAGAAATATATAATTTTGGAAATAATAATAACAAATCCAGGAATCGAAAAAAAAAAAGTTCATTTGGAAGAATAATTAAAAAAAAAAAAAAAAGAATTCTTAAACTCCATTATTATCAAGTTCTCCCATTTCATTGACATTATTAATCATAATTTGATTCTCTCTCTTCATTCCGGATTACAGGATGCTAAATTGCTTTTTACTCTTTAGGGGCTAAAATGCTAAGATTAACGTTCTTGGTTTATTTAAAATATATTAATTCAGTCAAATAAAATTTACAAATTTAGTCAGACTTACTTGTCACTTCAGCATCGTGTAACTCCTCCATTCCTTCAGTCTCACTCAAAAAGTCCATTAATTCTATTAGAAGACTAGTTGATCAGTACAAAGTCAAATCCATTAATGTTTCAACCCAAACACGTCTCACACTAAATTAAATTTGGATAAGGGGAGCTTCAGGGGTTTTAGGGGGTAATAGTAGATTTCTCATTTAGTAATGTTACACTTACATTCTTTTGTTTACATCTTTCTTACACCTCACTAATTATGACGAGTCATGACTACTGTATTCTATTTAAAATCATCACAGCCGTCGAATGTCACCTTCTACGTGCGGCTGTGATGATTTTGAGTAAATTATATTGGCCATGACTAGTGGAGTGTAAAAATGGTGTAAACAAAATAGTGTAAGTGTAGCATTACTTTTTCTCATTATAGGAGCTGTAGTGTAAAAATTAAATATTATAATTTCATCAACCTTTAATAAATGCTAAAATAATAAATGAACTAATAAATGTTGATGAAATCACAGCCTTTGATTTCTTAATTCCTTGTAGCCTTTGTAGTGAACAATCCACTCCAACTCCTGAAACCACATCTTCAATCCTTAAATTTCTTCATTCTCCTTTGTTGAAAAGAAAAAGTTTGAATCTTGTGAGAATTTTGGGATGTCTCATGTAATCCAACGCCCTCTTTTGAATCTGTTCACCTCATTTATGCACAATTAATATTCTTTTTTCTTTTCTTTTTTATTTTTGATTGAAATGATTAATTTATATATCTTTTAAACTAGGGTAAATTACACTTACTGCCCTTGAATAGTAGACATAATTCAAGTACCCCCTCTAACTTTTTGAACCTGACATTTACTTCTCCTAAACCCACATGTTTGTTACATTTAGTTCCATTCGTTAGTTTAAACCGTTAAATTTTAATGGTTAATCAAGTCAATCAAAAATTAATTTTCACAAGGACAAAATATAACCCCAGACCTAAATATACTCAAACCATTTAAGGGAATATCCAAATCCAATATACCTAGTTTCTCTCCATCTCAGTCACCTTCAAGAGGATTGGCTGCTCCTTGTCTCCGTGTGCTGCTCCGCCATGCTCCTCGTCGCTATTCCGCCGTGGTCCTTGTGTGTTGCTCCACTGTACTCCTCGCCGTCACATGCTGCTCCGCTGTGGTCCTAATTGTTGCTCGCTGTCACAGCACGTGGCTTTGCCTCCACCATGTTGTCGTATTTGCACTAGGAAGCCTACAGCATCTCCCATAGTACTCACGAGTCACAACCTTCCGATTCTCTCTCTCTCTTGTCAATTTTCTCATACACACTTTGCCGGATTCTCAACCGTCCAACCATCAATATAATGGGGATGAAGATTAGGTGGGCTGGAAAGCTTATTGAGTTGGAAAAAAAATTCAAATTTTAGTACTTTTACTTTGGATTGTTTTGAATTTTAGGTGGGCAGTAAGATTATTAAATAGTCTTTTATAATTTTGAGAATATAAGTCATAATAGTTAATTTTTGAAGCTGTTAAGGTATTAGGATTTTGAGCAGTGTTTTATAATTTTGTGAGTATTTTGGTTTTTGTTAAATGAATATGGTTAAATTATATAAACTTTTGAAATTCATGAGTTTTATCCTCGGATTTCTTGTTAGGTGATAAATTTTTGATTGAGTTATCGCTGATTATGTGCTCATTGAGATCATACAGCTGAGAAAAATGAATTTCAGGGTTTGTTTAGTTAAAAAAATTAGTAATTTTTTTTGTAGCTTTTTTTTTTTATTTTATATAATTTTTTAACTAAAATTTGATTTTCTTTTTACAAATTATAACTTTTAAAAGCGTTAATCATTAGTTTTTCAATTAATAATAATTATTTTTAATAAAATATATTAATAAATAGCATAATTTAATGATAAATTATTATTAGATTTAATAAAGTAATATAATTTAATAAAATATTTTAAAAATAAACCATTTTAATAATTATTATTTTAATAGTAGTTTTATTTTTAATAAAATAAATATTTTAATCTAACGATTTTTATTTTCATTTTTAAAAACATTAAACATTCTATTATGTAATTATTATTAATTTTAATTTTACTAAAATATATTATTTTAATAAATAATTATTATTTATTAATAAATAATTTTAATTGAATAAAATAAATTATTTTAATCAAAAATTATCACTTTAACTTTAATAAAATAAATTATTATAACTTTAATATAATAAAAATAGGAGAGAGAGAGAGATCCGTTCAAAACTAATGGGGGGCATTTTGGTCTTTTTACAGTGGCACCCTAATGGTGTTACGAACAAAATTAACGGAATGGGGTAAGCATGACAGATATTTAGGCCTGGGAGAGATAAATGTCAAGTTCAAAAGGTTGGGAGAGATCTCTAAATTATGTCTAATGATTAATACATGTATCTTTAAAATTAATAAATTCAACATGAAATTTAATTAAATTATAAAAGATTAATTTAGATTAACATACATGGAAGTTTTTTAAGTTCATTATTTTAAATTCATAAATATAAAATGCAACTGAAATATATTTAAAAAATTATATTTTATAATAAAAAATTTATGTTGAAATTATTACACTTTCAATTTAATAAAATTAAAAATTATTTACAATCTTATATTAAATTATCATTAAAATATTAAAATAATAGAAATAATATCTTAATAAAATATATGAATTTATTTCACATCAAATAAAAGATATTAAAATAATAGAAATAATATTTTAATAAAATATATGTATTTATTTTACATCAAATAAAAGAAATAAATGAGTCTTTTTTAGATAAAATTTTATTTATGGTTTATGAATAGCATTAAAAAAGTTTAAATTCAATTATTTGAGTTAGCTTGTAGATAAATTTTCGTTACATTTTAAATAAAAAAAATCATGTATATTAATCTAAATTAATATATCTTATAATTTAATTAAATTTTATGTAAATTTTATTAATTTAAAAAATACGTTAATTAATCATTCTAATAAGAAAAAGAAGAAAGAAAAAAAAAAGAAAGAAAGAGGGGTATTAATTATGCATAAATGAGATGAACAGATTCGAAGAATAATTTTAAGACTACGGGATTCAATGGTGAATTTTAAAAACAAGTTCAACTCCCAAACACTTCATTTATTATATTGGAATACGGTTGGTTGGTCAGTGAAGAGTTGAGTCCATTAATGTCACCGAGAGGTGTTTGTGCAAGGCTTTCAACTATATATATATATATGTGTGTGTGCGCGCGCGCGTTTGTGTGTTCACTGATACATCCATACCAATACATCCATACAATTATAGAAATATTATCCTCACAAAGATTGACCAATCTAGAAATATGGTTAAGAGTAGCTCACGCCCACCGCAAAGTAACACTGGGAAAAGTCGGTCGATCACTCCGGCGTTGGCACCTCATTTCTTCAAGATAATTACCTCTTCGGCCGTTAAACACTCGAAGCTGGTAACCATACAGCTTCTCTAATCTTACCTTCCTCGTACAATTTATTTTGTTTTATTTCTTTCTCTAAGCTGGTATTGCGTGCGTATGACTGTGAACAAGAAGTTTCAGTTCAACACTTGTTTCTGCGGTTGAAGGATTATTTAATGATTGTCTGTTCTTTATTTTTTAATAGAACATATTATATTAGTATATAACCTTACCAATATTAGAACAATATATTCTAATAATTTTCAGGTATATACATCTGGAGTGAGTGTGGAACTTAAAGAAGGGATGGAAAAGATGAACATCATGTGAATTGCAGAATTTAATGAAGAAAATAATCACTCTTCTCAAAGAAGAATTAAAAATTTGGAAAGTAAGGGGATATACACATATATACAGATATGCATTTTGCATTTTGTTTTATCTCCTTCCAAGCTAAAAAATGAAATAATTAATTATTTCCTCTTCCACACAGCCTCTGAGCAAAGCCTAAAATCCCTTGCTAGCTGTAAAATTCTTCTTGCTCTCCTTGACCTTGTTCAGTAAATTTCAAATTTGCAGTGAATATTTCTTTCTTTATAAGCCTGTTGAGAACAAAGCATGGACGAGATGTACATATATTTTTTTGGTCATATGATATAATATATATATATATATATATATATGCACATGGTGCAGTTTGAAACTTCATAAAACAAGCTTGCTGAGAAAGTTGTAGTCTTTCTTTGGTCGTATTACTTCTGCACGCCTAGTTGATCAATTATGGGGCAAGTTTAACTAATTTGATGTTCCTAGCAGATGATTCCGAGAAAGTTCGTGAGTAAATATGGTAAGAATCTGCCTGGTCTTGTGCGCCTCAAGGTTCCAAGTGGAGCAGTATGGCAAGTAGAATTGGTGAAGGCTAACGGGGACATTTGGCTATGCAATGGTTGGAAAGAGTTCACAGAGTATTACTCTGTAAAATTTGGGCACTTCTTGGTATTCCGATATGATGGGAAATCCCATTTCCATGTCCTCATATTTGATACGAGTGCTTCAGAGATCGAATATCCATCCGGTTCCACCCAAGGTGGGCAGAGCAGCATGGACAAAGCTAATAATTCTGTTGAGGTCTCGGAAGATTTTCCATCCAATCAGACGAGGAATAAAATCTCTCAAAGGGATGAAAATGATAATTATAATAATGATGTTTCCATTGAAACCTTGGAGGGTTATGCTGAAATGGTAAATGCTGAAGAGGTTGCTTCTGTTGAAATCTTGGACAATCCTCCAACATGCCGTTCCATTCCTGCACCAGATGTTTCATCTCATAAAACTAAGAATGCTTCCCATCTTCAACCCTTGCTTGAAAATTTTCATCCAAGAGGCATCGAGACTAGGGCATTAAAGCTTGGAAATTTAAATGGTGAAGTGAAGCCTAATCGTCCGAGGAGAGAAATCACAAGTATTTATCCTCTTCTAATTTTTATTTTGAGCATATATTTTGTTAATCACTTAGTGTCACAAGCATGGACGATCTTTTCATTTATTTTTTGTGCAGAAGAATGTAGAGGAGGCATGCCCATTGCCCAGCGTCAGTTGCGATCTCAGGTTACCCTTGGAAGGCCATTAGCCAGCACTAGTACTGCTGATCGCAAATTCAGGGTCCTTCAAAGAGCCAAGGCTTTTAAATCAAAAAATCCATTTTTCACTGTTTGTATGAAGCCATCATATGTTTGCCATCATTACAATTTAGTAAGCCATCTATTTTCAAACTTCTCTCTTAATTCCATTCAGTTCACAGAACGTATATATTGCAAATGACCAAGCCAGTGGAGAATGATGCTTTCATTTTAGACTGTATAGTTTTTTGAGTTCTCGTAGCTTCACTTTTGGTCGAATCCTTCACTACTTTATTGTGACCAAAAAAAATTCCTTTCAATCTTGCAGAATGTACCAGTAGATTTTGCCAGGAAACATTTATCCACGGAGAATTCCATTGTTAAGTTAAGGATTTCAGATGAGAAAGTGTGGCCTATAAATTGTCACTACTACCGCGCACTTAATGTCGTGCGGAAACTTTATTGGGGTACATTTGCGCAGGACAACAATCTAAAAATCGACGATGTTTGTGTATTTGAGATGATTCCGAGCGTTGAACTTTTGTTCAATGTTATAATATTTAGAGCAGCAGAGTATTAGAGTTTTCCTACTAGTAAAGGGTCCAAGAATCTATTGATTTCAAAGACCAGAAGCATTGGAATGTTCGTGATTGCATTTCCTAGCATTAGCTTGTGAGTTACTCGGCAATGTGTGTAGTTTTGCTAGTGTGTTTTGATGAACTTGTTGATTTTTGTCAGCTTGGCTATTGACTCCATATGTCGGTGTGAAATTTAGTCATTTTACAATACATGTAAGCTATTCATTTTGTGCATATATATATATATATATATATATATATATATTTCCTAAAGGTCACAATTATTTCAAGTAATAGAATACTGGAATGCCTTGGGATACATATTAATTAACGATTCAAGAGGGGGGGGGGAGGACTCCAAATGAGGCGTTACAGTAAATTTTATGAATCGCTTACGTATTTTAAATTCATCCTTGCGTAAGTACAAGATATCAAATTAAGGTATCAAACTCAAAAGTTAATGGGTAAGGATGCTGTATAGATTTATATGTTTGTGAATTCAATCTAGGTACTAGGTATTCGGAAATCAAATCTCATATCAAGATTCTAAAAGCGGTTGAAGGCAGAAGGTTTAAATCGCTTGTTCTGCAGTCATAAATTCAATGTAAAGTCGGTTATTCTGCCAAGGTCAAATTGCATGAGCCTCTCAACTAAACAATTCTCACCCATCTTAAATTCGAAGTTTGTAAGAATTCTCATACGAATTTTCTATCTCCCTTCTTTAATGAGTCTATTTGCATTTCACAAATTATCTCTTATACTCCATTTTCTTTTTAATGAGCATATTTATATTTTATAAATAGCCTTTTACACTCCACTACAAGATATTAAATTAAGGTATCAAACTCAAATGCTAATGGATAAGGATCCCGTATAGATTTGTATGTTTATGAATTAAATGTGGGTACAAAAGTATTCCAAAATTAAATATCGTATCAGAATTCTGAAAGCAATTGAAGATGGAAGGCTTAAGCTGGTTGTTCTACAGTCACATAAAATTCATTGATTCCAATGTAAAGTCAATTATTCTGCCGAAGTCAAATGCATAAACGTCTCAACTAAACAATTCTCAGGCATCTTAAATTTGAAGTTGGTAAGAATTCTCAAATTCGAAGTTGGTAAGAATTCTCATACAAATTTTCTATCTCCCCCCTCTAATGAGTCTTTTTGCATTTTATAAATAATCGTTTATACTCTACTTTTTTTTATTGAGCCTATTTACACTCTATAAATAGTCTTTTATACTCCACTACAAGATATCAAATTAAGATATCGAATTCAAATGCTAATGGGTAAGGATGCCGAATAGATTTATATGTTTGTAAATTCAATATGGGTACTAAGTATTTAGAAATCAAATCTCGTATCAGGATTCTAAAAGCGACTAATGGCGGAAGGCTTAAGTCGGTTGTTCTGCAGTTACATAAAATTCATTGATTCTAATGGACAGTCAGTTGTTCTACCGAAGTCAAATGCTTGAAATCAACCAAACAATCCTCACCCATCTTAAATTCGAAGTTGGTAAGAATTGTCATACGAATTTTCTAGTCTTTCCTCCCTCAACCCCCTTAATGAGCTTATTTACATTTCACAAATAATCATTTACACTCCACTTTTTTTTTAATGAGTCTATTTACACACAACAAATAGCTTTTTACGCTCTATTTTATCTTTTCTATTGAGTGAATTTACAAAATCATCCCTTTTGGCTAACTATTATTATATATAATTTGAAATAATATTATTATCCTTCGTAAAGAAAATATTTACAAACTTAAGCAAACACCTTTAAGACTAAAAAAATAGAAAAAATATTTTTAAAGACTAAAATAAGTTTTATTCGTATTTATATTTTTAGCAAGCATACAAAAATAAATTTTATTTTATAATTTAATTCCTTTTGCATACAAAATTTGGTCATTTTAACTTTTGTCATCATTCTCAAGTCATTTAGTAAGGTTGTATATTATTTTTTTTAATTTTCATAATCTAGTTATATATTTTAAAAATAATGTAACAAAATAAAATGTAAAAAAAAATATAGGTGTGATAAATATTAAAATAAATATCAAGATAATAATGAAAATGACAAAAGTTTGCAAATAAATTGAGAGTAAAGAAGTTATTTTCTTATTTGATTAGTATAAAATAATAATATTATTTGGGATACCTAGTTTGGTAGGATAAAAGAAAAATAGTCAATTTAAGCCTTATTTTTTGAAGAGTAAATGTAATGGGTTTTAAACCTTTATTTTTTAACCTCTCTTACTTACTTTTGAAAAAAAAAAAGAACAACCCCTTATCTTTCACCCTTTTCATAAAAAAAAAAAAAAGAAAAACTTCACCCTCAATTCATGAATTTTCTTGTTCTCTCTCTCCAAACATGAAATTAAAATAATTTATATTGAGCTTACCTCTGTTTCTTTGTTTTAATTTAAAAATATTTTTTCAAAGTATTTTTATTCAAATTTAAAAAAATATAAAAATAAATTATATTTTTCAAAAAATACATTTTTTTATTGAATCAAGCGAATTCCAACTACTGTTTGAATCTTATTCCGCACCCAAACGCGGCCAGAGTCGGCAGCAAGCTGTCGCGTTCTTGGTTTGTGGCGTTGGGCTAGAGATGGTATTTATTATTTCTGTTAAAGGCTCCCCAAACGACAAAAACTCTGTCCCAATCGTCTGATCTGCTCTGCTCTGCCAGTACTAGGGTTTCGAGTCCTTGTTGAAGGCAATGGTGGAACCGCGTTTTTCGAAAGAGTCGTTCTCGGATCATGAGAGGTGTCCTCAGTTTTTCAAAGTGTATTTGCCTAATCTGTGCTCTCAGCGACTGGTAAAACCTTCTTTCTCTCTCTCTCTTTCCGTCTCTCTCTCTCTCTTGTCGTTAATGGCTAAAAAACTCAAAAAAAGACTTTGATTTCTGCACGTGATGATATGCTGCAGCATGTTTTATTGCATGTTTGTACCTTCGATTGGTATTATTTAATGGCCGTGCATCAAAAAGTTCGATGGGTAGGTAGTAGCACTTATATGATTATTAACCTATGGCAAATTGAGAAAGAGCGACAGAAAAGAGCCTTGATTCTGTTTTAGTATTCAGTTCTTTTATTATTATTATTATCTTTTTTTGGTAATTTTTTTTTAGTTTAAGCTTGTAGAAATAAAGTCTAAAGTTACTTTTTAGAGTGCCAAAAAGTAAAAGAAAAAAAAGAGATAAAGCGAAAAAATTGTGAGTTCGTAATTCGTACAATGAAATAAAAAGTGATTAATTTTTAAAATTTTTTAATATTTTGAATCTTTTTTTAATTTTTATCACTTCAAACGAACTAAATGAATTCACGAGAATTATCATGTTGGTATCATTGTGAATTAGCACATGAATGGAAAAGAAAACGGAGACGAATTTAAAAAAATTACCATGATTGGTATATCAATAAGAGCGGACATGGTGTATATTTGCATTACCATCATTGCATCACAACTCTTAAAGGTGCAGAACTTCAAGTTCTGTTATTTTACTGTGGAAACCATAATTCTTAAATGTTGGAATTTCAAGTTATGTTCTTGTATTAAAAAAAAAAAAATGATGAATTCCTTTAAATTGGGAATTTTTGTTCCTATTTCCGAGTTCAAATGCGTACCAAACACACTATAAGAAAATTATGAAAATATGTTTATCAGGTGATCTTAGGACTAGGTTTGTAAGTTATATTACTTAGTTTTGCATTCCAATTTGTCCTTGGGTTTCATTCTAAAAGCACTTGCATCAATTACTCCAAACTAAGGCAATACTCTATTTTACAGCATACGAAATGGATGGCGTTGCATTAGTTACCCCAAACAATTTGCAAAATAGAGTATTATTAGTTTGCTACGGTGCCGCTCCAAATTTTGACTGATAATGTAGCTTTTCTGTAAATAGTTTATTAATATATTATAATATAAATATTATAGCTCTGGTCTATTAATATATTAATAATAATGTTATATAGCTATTGTCAGTGTAATATATTATACAGCATTGGTATTGTAACTTTTACCAATGTAATATGTTATTAGTATTATATTTATTAATTAAGATATTGTTTAAAAGCATGAACACAGATGACTCAATTATCAACATGATATGATAAGGATGTACTGATTCGAAGATTTTTAAAACTGTAAGAGACAGCATGACAGGGACTTAACAAAATATATATTTTATATATTTTTTATGTCATAAATATTAATATTTTATTCAAATTCAAAATAAATAATGTAATATAACACTAATTATAAAATTAAAAATATGTATTTCATGAGAGTGGGGATATTTACACTCCTCCATTAGCTTTCCATACTCCACAATAGCTTTAATGAGAAGAAGAGTCATGTAGAGTGAGGGAAGCTAACGAATAAGTACATTTATCATTTCTCATTTCATAATTTAAAAGTCAACAAACAAGTTATAAGTGATAGCATTCCATTCAAAATTATAATAATAAGCTATATTCCATGGTTTAAAAGTCAACAAAAAAATTATTAAAAAAAACAAATAAATAAATAAATAAGTGAGTCTGCCATGTCCCAAAACGATTTTGTAACTTTTTCAAGTTGTATTCGAACCCAAAAAAAAAAAAAAAATGAAATCAAACGTGACAAAAGATGAATTTGACACTTGTCCAAAGCATGCCAGGTTTCCTTAATGATAAATTCTTACTTCCTAAGTTATTATTGTAATATAAATCAATATTACCGTTAAAAATAAATATTACTTTGTATATTACCAATAAGAATCCAATTGAAACAATGAAACAAAAAGTTCGATGTGAAATACAAATATTTTTCTTGTGATTCTTCAATATGTTTATTTTTATATTCATTTATCCACCTTATCTAAATTTGTCTTCGCATAAAAAAAAATAAATAAATAAGTTCATTCAAAAACTCAAAAACTTGCTCACGTTTATCTCAAATTAGTCTTCGTCAAAAGGATTTTGTTTCAAAACTGAGAAGCCCACCCACTCTTGCTTATGTCCACACCGAGATTAGGCAGCAAAATTATTCGTACCTTGTAGCATCACTCTCTTCTTCTTCTTCTTCTCCCCCCCCCCCCTTCTCAAATTTCAAACGGAGAGATTAAGTAATCTGATATATAGCTGTCATAAACATGAAGTTTTAAAGTCTACTCTCAAGTCTTAACTCATGCTTGTGTAATGACGCTGCCAATTTTCTTTCAACAATAACCAACTCTATTAAACTAAAGCAATCTTATTCTTGGAATATTTTATTCATGCATTCATTGCTATTTTGCTATAGCGAATCCCACCAGACTTCCTCAAGCATTTCAATGGTGTTTTACCTTACAACTCTACAATTACAAGCCCTGCAAGAAGATCATGGCAGGTGGATTTGAAGGAGGACAATGGCAATTTGTATTTCCACAAGGGTTGGCTGCAATTTGTGCAGGATAATTCACTAGAATTTGGAGACTTTCTCGTGTTCTACTATGGCGGCAATGCAAAATTTTACGTTAAAATATATGGGAAAAATGGTTGCCCGAAGGTAACTGATAACGGAGCATCTGAACCTCAGCAAGAGAAACAAACAGTTAAAAAGAGTAAGTTATTTCATATGACATTAAACAAGCCTAACTGCGTTGCTCTCTGACTAGGCATATGGTTGACGTAATGCAGGGAAGTCTGAGCCCTTGGCATGCAAAGACAGCAGAAAGGCAATTGCAAAGAAAAAGGGCAGAACTCTTAAAGATGCCCACAAATTCTCATTCAAATGTCCATTCTTCAAAATTGTTATGCAGCCTAGCTATATTGATCGTGGACTTATGGTAAGGTCATCAACCCAACATCTTTTTTTTTTTTTGGATAGAGCTGCAAATTAACTAAATTTCTTCTGTTATCATCTGGGATGGGTGTAATGGATTTTCTCTCTTATGATGGATTTTGCAAACAAGATCGTATTAATTTTCCATGGAAGAGACATTGATGGAGAATCTGCATGCTTTTTGCGATTTTGCATTGAACTGTATTGGTATCTATCATTCTTTAGCTTAATAGACTTTGCGAACCATGAAAGCCATCCCTCTGCATATGATAATGCTATACACACACACACACATATATCAGATACAGACTGGCTCTTTGAATCTACTATTATTTAGCACCGCTTTTTGCCGGCATGACTGAAGGATAGTTGTGCGTTTGTGGAGGCATGTAAGCATTAGGATGGACCCAACCAATTATAATGAGCAGGCTTCACGGATGTGCGCATGTCGCTCAGGGATGACTGTTGCTAACATTCAGCTTTTATCACTAAATGGGAACATAGTTTGATGAGAACGAGGAATGTTAACATGCCTTAATACCTAGGATAGAATTTTGATGTGCTCTCAAGATTTGGACAACATCATATATAAATTTCAAGGAAAATGCTTCTCTACCAGAATTTTTTGCCAAAATGATATGTCAATGATAATGGGTTATTGTTTTTAAAATAACAAGTCTTTAGAGTTATCACATCATTTTAGTTGCTTTTTTTGGGCAAAATTTTTAATATTATAGCCTCAAACATCAGCGACGTTTGTTTGTTTGGGTGCAGCATGTACCGGCAAGCTTCGTTAGGGACATGGAGAAATGGAGACGGAAATTTACACTTCAAGTTGCGGATAAATCGTGGCACGTGAAATTGGTCGGATGTGCAAAAACATCGTTCAGGTTCTCTTCTGGTTGGGGCATATTTGCCAAGGAAAACACACTAAAACCAGGCGATGTTTGCGTCTTTGAACTAACTGAGAGAGATGAATGTGTTATGAATGTCTCTATTTTCAGATGTCTAGACTGAGTGATTGTTTACCCTTGCTTTGCTTATCTTCTCAAGAAATTTTTTGGAAATAGCTTTGTCTCTGTAAGTGGCCAGTAAGACAAATTTCGAGAGAATAATCACCATGTTTATCCAAGTCATTGAAAATAATAGACTGTAGAAGCCCCCGAGTGGCTTTTTTTTTTTTTTTTTTAATTTTATTGACAAGTAATCTACTGGAAGGGAGTGACTTTACTCACATTAGCAGCGTGCCACTGCTGCCTGAGCCATCAGTTCGTGCTTTTCTTCTATAGAACCCCCCCTCCCTTTGTTTTTTTTTTGGGGGGGGGGGGGTAGGGGCGGGGGTGTTGCTTTTGCAATTGTTAGAGAAATTTGCAGGACTGCATGTGGCGATCTGGTGTGTTCGACCCGGGGTTTGTCATGTTGGTTAACACAATTTTGGTTGAATTTAGGGTGATAAAAAGTAAGATAAAATGTAGTTTAGGAAAATTTTTTACGTTTGGTGCACACATTTTAAACCGCGTTTTTTAGAGATGAATAGTAAGATTTTCGTTGTGACAAATTGGATTTTCGTTTGGACGGATTTAAAATTTTGAACAGTTATAACTTTTTTGCATTACAATCCGTCCAAACGGATTTTAGAAACTGTTTGGACGGAAGTTGGCTATGCAAATTCATCGGAACGGTTTTTACAATTCGTTGGAATGATTTCTATGACCTAAAAAAAAAATTTTAAATAGATGTCATTTGGTAATTTGACAGTCTATGGTGAGAATTGTGAAAAAATTTTTGTTATTTAAAACGTATTAAATTTTTTTTTATTTTTGAAAATGTGAGAATGTATAAAAATATATAAAAATTTTTACAAATTTTTATTAAAATTTGATACGACAAATGCACTCTTTGTCGATTCTTTTCTTTTCTTTTCTCTTCATTCTTTTCCCCTAAGCTAACACTAGGGCCAGCTGAAAAAAGGGGCCCTACTACTAGTTTAAATGTCAGCCCGATGACGTTAATATAAATCTTTATTTTGATATAGCATTACTCGTGCTATTTCTTTCAATTAAAATACATATTTATGGGTGCTTCTATTTGAAGTGATTGGCTGTTTTTTTTTTTTTTATATATAATTCTTTCTTGTGGTGTAGCATTATTCATATCAATTTCTGCGATTAAAATACATATTCATAGGTATTTTTATTTAAAGTGATATATTTTTTCTCATGAATTAATCTTTTTAGTGATAAAGTATTGCTCAAGAAAAATTTTCAATTGATATGTTTAGAATGATAAAAAGTAAGATAAAATCAAATAAAGTGAAATAATTTACAGATTCGTATATAATTCGTGTAGTGAGATAAAAAAATTAATAACTTTCAAAGATTTTTAAAAATTTTCATAAATTTTTAATGATTTTTAACAAACTAAACGTATCCTAAAATGCATAGTTAGAGATATTTTTATTTGAAATGATAGACTTGTTAACTCTTATATATTTCTCATAAATTTGTCAACAAATAGCAATAGGTAAAATGTTATTTTGGTAAAACTTTTAATTAGAAAAGTGTACAAGAATGGTATAAAAATTCGCGTTAATTTAAACTTTAAAGTTACCTTTGATTAGAGAGATTAATTTTAAAGCGTAAATAATGCTATGGAATAATATATAGAATTGAATATAATATGAAATTAATTTTACTACGTGGAATTAATTTTTTTAATATTTGTCAATGAAATATAAAATAGACTAACAGATGTAATTTAATAGAAAATAATTTTTTGTATTAAAATTTTGACAAGACTTAATTTAGTAAATGGAGAATATACAATATCACACTCTTCGGCAGTATTTGTTTGGGAATGCAGGATTTCAGATTGGATATGTCATTCGTAGGTTTCACAAATTTCTTTATTTATTATAATAATAGTAATAATAATAATAATAATGAGGATGTAGCATACTATAACTTCTCACTAAAATTTAATGATTCAAAATTATTTCCTATCATATTTCTTATCGTGTTTTTTATGTAATATATATGTCACTTTATATTACACAAACAAAACATAAAAAAGAAAGAAAGAAAGAAAGAAAGAAAAATCTTATATAAATAATCAATTTCATATTATATCTAATCTCATACATTATAGCATTAAGTAAATATGTTGTGCAACGATGATATCATATCATATTAATGATATAATATAATATAACAAAGTAATTAATAAAGATTTTTTTTTTGAAAGATAAAGTTTTTTTTTATAACGGGGAAGAGAAAGACTCGAATTTAAGTTATGAACGGACAGAAAAGACTCTTAATAACTGAATTACAGGACACGCTCTAGTAATTAATAAAGATAAGACATCTATCTACATTAAACCCTAATTATCATAAAATTGAATTTAAAATTTTCATCTAAAATGAAATGAGTTCAATTGTGTGTATGATTTTAATATTTATAAATGCCTTTACTTCGTTTGTTAAACCGAATATTTTCTCCCTCACATGCCATATTAGACTGCCTGTTTCGCGCTGTCCACGCTTCCCCGCAAGAAACCAAAGGCATCATCATTCGACCATTGATGGAGGTGGAGGTCATGGAAACATAAGAACATGAATTGTCGGCAGCGGAAGCTTCGTTTTGGCTCGAAGGTCTTACCAACAACCTTACATAAGCAATAGCAGTTTGAGAAAGGTATTATCAAAAGCTTTTCGATTCCTTTTTCGTATTTTTGCTCTTTTTTTCATAGTGATTGCTGAGCTGAATAGTAAGAATTCATAGCCACAAATCTATCAACAGGAATTAAAATTAGGAAAATGGTGAGGTGAATGTGATGTTTGTTATATGCATTTGAACTCAAATCTCAATTGAACAAGAAAAAAGAAGTGGAAATCGGTTTGGAAATGGAAGTTCCAAAGACGAATCTTGGGTTTGGTCTATTAATTCACCTTCTTCCCTCCACTTTTCATCTTTCTTTGTATAATTGGACTCTCCAAAGGTACGCCTCACTCTCTCTCTCTTTCTCTCTCATGTCTCTCTCATGTTCACGTGTATGTATGTATATGTTGGCTAGTTGGGTATTGTTAATAATGAATCTTATGAGCAGGTATACAAACTATTTTTGAAATTAGGGGAAAGATTAGGAAAGTGAAAATTGTTATATATCTATTTTTTGAGGTTGAGTTAGGGGAAAAAATGGGTGTTTTGAGATGAAAGTCGCTTTGATTTGGAATGAAAGGACAGGAAAAGAACCATGTCACTTTATATGAAAGCTCCATTTATAAGACTTCTATTTGTATAGCATCAGACTCTGTAAGTTAAACATGTATATTTAATTTGGGTTTACATGATGATGAGGAAGTTAAGTGGTTACCTACATATGCTTTTTTTTTCCTCCTTTGTATTTATTAATTATTTACTTATTTTTATTATTTGAATTGTCATGGAGATAGAACCAAGAAATTTGTTCCATACGTGAAATGCCTCCTAATTGTCATTCTTGCAACACCAGTAGCACTGTGGACTGTGGGTGGAGTTACTGGTAGAGGCATAATGAGCATAGTAGTTGCCTTTGGTTTGCCTTTCATGGAGACTTTCAGGGCAGTTAGCAAGAAAGGGATTCCCATTCATAGGATGGTGATGAAATGTTTCACGGTGATCTTCGTTTTAATGCTTTATCTCAATGTCGTTTAGAAGTTTGATTTGATAGTATTTATATATATAGAGATTTTTAATGCAATTGTTGCTAAAAAAGCAGCAGGGCCTTCGACGCAATCTTAAGGGTGCATCCACGATTGTTTGTGATTTCAAAGATTTTTCTATCCATTCTTTCTCTTCCATCATCCCTGAACTGATCAAATCAAGAGAGCAGGAGCCCATTGGATTCAAGTATTGGTCTGTGCCCTTTAGTATTTTTTACATTCTTGTAATTTGGTTTTGATTGCATTATCTTGGTAGCACTTTTATTGTTGAAAATAAATCAATTAATGCTTTCACATTCCCCGATATCCAATTGATGCATCGTTACTGGTTGCATTACTTGTGTTATGTTTTGATTTTCGAATGATCTCTTGCCTATTTTTCTGATTGTTTGGTATGCAATTAGGATGGGCTAGAATATTCGGTAATTTTTTAAGTTGTTTTAAGACTTGTTCGGACAAGTAGGGATTTCAAATCAATAAATTTGAGATTAAATTTTTTTAAGTTAGAGTTAATTTACGTAATAATGTCTAGAAGTTTTCTTATAATTATTGCTAAAGTAATAGTGCCACTACTTCCTAAAATAGTGAAGCCACTGCTATAAATTGTTTTAAGTATCTTTTTTTTTTTTTTTTGGTAATTTCAAATTCATCATAATCCATCATATTAAACTACTCAAATTCATGATGAAATTCCTGTCTAAACAAACAAAGAAATATTTGATCAATTCTACTTAAATAGTTAGCACCAATTCCCTTGATTTTAATTCCATAAATACAAACACAACCTACAGGTATATTGTGCATAAAGTTATCCTACTATTGCACGCAAGATTATTTGAGGATCTTTACAGAAATATTCTTAAGCTGATTTATGACCAGATCATTATAAACTGGCTGCATATTTGTCATCTCTCAAGATGCATGCTTTATTTATACCAATGGAAGGAAGTGAAAAACATTGTTGTGTTAGCAGAATTAAATAAAAATTCACCGTCATCTGTTTGAGATAAATTCAGTATCACTCATGTTCACATACATGAAACATGGTTGTGAAGAGACTGGATGATGTGTATAGTGTGTATCAATAATCTGAGTTCCAACTTCATTTTTCATATCAAGCATAAACTCTTAACGCAGTCCTCGCAATTTATTTGAAATGCAATGACAACTCTCTTGAATATTTGCTGAAAATTGGTTTGAGTGTTGGCATTCTCTGAGAGATCCCTGGTTGTATTGTAGGTTCACCCGCATACCTGGATGCATTTTCACAGCATGTCTTGGGGTTTTGGTTCATGTGCCTATTATCACTATGATTACTGTGTATAAAGCTCCAATCTTGCTTTTTAAAGGCTGGAACAGGTTGATACAGGATCTTATATGGAGGGAAGGACCATTCTTAGAAACTGTGTGCGTTCCCTTTGCTGTGATTTGGATTTTATCATGGCCAATTGCAGTTCTTTTGGCTGTTGTAATTGGTATAATGTCAAGCTTCTGTTTTGGAAGTTATGCTGCTGTTGTCGCCTACCAGGTACAATTTTTGAGTATTAATGCATATAGCTGGCTTTATTCTCTCTCTGCACTAAAATTTAATGGTTTTCTTTTTGTTCTGATATTATTCCTTTTTTTTTTTTAAGTGGATGAATTCATGCTTAATTTGTGATCGTTACACTTACAAGTTTGGTGTTGATGCATTTTAGGAGAGTTCTACATGGAGAGGATTACTGTATGTGGTTGCTGCTGCATCTATATTTGATGAATACACCAACAAATTACTATACCTGCATGAAGGGTCCTTTTTTCCCAGGTATGCAAGTCCTTTAATGTGTTGAGGTCACTATGACCCCATGGATTCCCTTTCTTGATATATGTATCTTTCCTTCTTGTTCCATACATATGAATGAATATCTCTGGCTCAATGTCGTCATGGATAAACCTTGAATATGCATGTCTGCCTGGGCACCAACACAACACAACTGCTTTGCCCATAAAAATTGCGTTGACTTTCAGTGAATTGTGTTATAACCTGTTTTTATGTGGACAGCCAGACCTAGATATCGTCAGCATGTTGGTTCCAGTTCCTCATTGCCTCCTCTAAGCAGTCAGCTTGAACAGTGTGACGTTATTTTTCACGAGCAAGTTGGTTCCACTTCTTCATTGCTTCCCGTAAACAGTCAGCTTGAACAGCATGAGGTCGTTTGTGCGGAGGAACCTTTGATAGGGCCACCATCTGTGATAATGAAGCCACCAGAGGCTGCAGTGGTAAAATCAATGGAATTTGTACTACCTCATATATATCTTCCAAAAAAACAATTGTACAAATCAATGTTGGATATATTTAAGAAAATGTGAACCCTATTGTTTGATTCTACAAAAACTTAGCATAAGACACTTGGGTCAATTCTGTTTTCCTATGTTTCCTCTAAGTTTTGATTGGAGATATTATAATGATGTTATGGAAAAGCTTAATGTTGGTTTTCATGTTTATTTCAGACATGGGATAGTTTCATTGAAACATGTAAAGATATCGGGAAAGGGCTTCTCCGGGATGGAGCCATTGGAATTGAAGATCTGGATGCATGGAAAGAGTCAAGGAACAAGATTATTAACATCGGAATTCCTGCCTGTGCATTTCTCGAGTGCTTTCTCTACTCTATCAAAAATGGTTCTCCTGGTTTCCTCTTGCGTAAGAATTCTTTTCTGATGTGCTCTACTAATTCTGATTGGCTTGTGTGGTGACTGGGATCATTGACCATTTTTATCAAAAATTAGTTGATGGAAGATTTATCTCTTTGATTTTATGATAACCAAAAACATCTTCAGGGGAAAAATAACGATTGCTCTTTCCCATTCTGGATGTTATATAAATTTATCTAAATTATTTTGTATTCCTTTCGGTCTTTCACGCAAGATTAGTTTTCTTTAAAGCAATTTGGCTTCTTTACTGCTTACTTTCTGATTGATATTGGTGATGTCCATCAAAAATTGGGTTTTGATTGATAGGTAATAATATGTTTTCCACGTACACAAGGAAATATTATTTTCCATGTACACAATCTATAAAATATATGTTCACTTCGCATATATAGCTCGAATAGAAGCTACATATAATCAATTTTTCTTGTCTTGACAGGTGATAACGTTGAGATTACCAGTGTTAATAAACCAAAGGGAAGGATTTTTGACTGGCTTTATGAGCCCATGTGTGTCGTCAAGGAGCAGATTAGGAGTCTCAATTTAAGTGAAAGTGACGAGTTGTATTTCTACAAATACTGCCTCTATAGTGGCGACAAGTCAAAAATTAAATTGTGGCAGAATGGCGGCAGGCCTCCGCAGGATGAAATAAGAAGGGCTCAGTTGGAGGGTTTCGGTCGAAGGTATTCCGAGCACGTGTTTCTACCATGTTCTCTGCCAATTGTTTGTTTGGATCATTATTTAACTTGTTTTCGTATGCTGCCACTATCACGGTCAGAAATCACAATGCTGAAGCTTTTTGTTGGGGAAATGTTGGTCTCTATTTGTTTCAAATGTGTTTTTCCCAAAAATATTTTATATTGAAATGAACGGAGCCCAATTAAAATTTTGTTTTCCTTTTCATTCTTTTGGTTTTGAAGTCTCATGTTTGTAGAGCATAATTTGATAATTTAGGGAGGTAAGTTTGAATTCGCTTATATTTCATTGCCCAAAAACACATTTTTAATGTCAACCAGGTTGCAAGGATTTTGTTCGACATTATCGAGGATGCCAACATCCAGACGTCATTTCCATGAACTAGTGAAAGCTTTAGAGCAAGAAGCAAAGAAACTCAGAAGCTCCCGTCGTGGTGGTGGTGGTATAGAAGAAGCTTCTTAGATCCTCTGGTTAGCTCTTTCCGTGTCAATGATTTGTTGAATTCCCTTCTTTTGCTCTATGGTGAACAAAGCCAGCTCAGGTTGTATTTTTATTTATGAATTTGAAACAAATGCAGATATTTGTGATACTCTGTGTTATTCTTAGTATTCATTGTTATATAGTTTCATTTCAAATTTATTATAAATGCAAATACAACTTATAAGAGAGAGAATAGTGAGACTCGTAAAACTAGAAACGGTAAGAGGAGGAAAATATAAATAACTCGTTTAATTTAATTTAAATAATTTAAAAGATTATCATTCTCTCAAAAAATTTTACTATCCCGCGCAAGATCAGAAATGGGTGATTGTTAGTCATACTTGTTACTCCGCCAATACAAAACAACCATTAATTAATATAAAAAAGAAAATGCGAAGACTTTTAGAAAACTTCTATTTGGAAATAATTATAGCAATCTAGCAAACCCAGGATTGAAAAAATAATAATAATAATAAGCATTTGGAAGAATAAAAAAAGGAAAAGAATTCCTAAATTCCAGTATTATCAAGTTCTCCCATTTCCTTGACATTATGAGTCTTTATTTGATTCCCTCTCTCCATTCCTCCAGTTATGATACTTCAGTCTACTTGCTTTAAAAGTCACATAAATGTCCATTAATTCTATTGGACGATCGGTTGGTCATGAATTGTTTCAACCAAACACTTCTCACACCCAACTTTAAATTTGAAGCAGAGAGAGAGGGGTTTGTGCAAAGCTTTCAACTCTATGGCCCGGTTTGGTCGATCAAAAAGTATCAAAAAAATAAAAAAAATGTAATACGTCAGTTATTTTTTTACGTTTGAAATATTTATTAAAATTTACTAAAATTTTCGTTAGAACATTTGCTAAGAAAACATTTCAAAGGTTGTCACGTGAAAAAGTTAAAACTCTGTTAGTGGCGTTGTAGTAAAAGTTGTCAGGCCAAAAAAGAAAACCGTTGGAACAAGTATTCTAGCACCCATTCTAACAGATTTCAAAAAAAAAAAAAAATAGCTTTTTTGGCATAGTGCACGGATCATAAAATTGGTAAAGTTTAAAAATTTTTATTAACTTTTGATATCTTTTGACAACTTTAGATAAGATTAAGTTGTACCAAACATAACGTATATACATATAAAACTCGTTTAGTGCTCCAAAAATAGTGAAAAACACTAAAATCTCTAAAAATTTTTAAGATTTTCTAACATATTTTGCACTCTTTGTATTTCGTGAAATTTCTATGAATTTATATATATTTACATATCCTAATAAATTTTTACGAACTTTAATAAATTTTTTATAAATTCCAATACCATTTCACAAATCCCAATAACTTTTTTATAAATTCTAAAAACTTTTTAATTACTTTTAATAAATTCTGATGTAAAACTTTTTCAATGGAGCCAAAAAATCATTCGAACAGTTTCTCTCCAAAAATTGATGCAAAAGTAAAAAAGATTCATTATTTATTTTTAAAAAAATATAATTTAGTTGCCGCGCGCGGAACACCAAAAATTTCTCCCATCCACAATTTTTTTTTTTTTTTGGGTCTTTTTCTCCCATCCACAATTTTTTTTTTTTTTTTTGGTCGTTTTTCGACCACATCAAACGGACCCATAATATATATATACGTATATGTCCGCCATTTCGTCCATATATTACCCTCGTATAGATTGACCAACTCATAAATATGGTAAAGAGTGGCTCCCGCCGCCGGCGAACGGACACTGGGACAAGTCGGTCGATCACTCCAGCAGAGGCACCTCATTTCTTCAAGATAATTAGCTCTTGGGCTGCTAAGCATTCGAAGCTGGTAAGGATTTTCCATACAACTTCTCTAATCTCACCTTCCTGTTACAATTTATTTTGTTTTATTTCTCTCTCTTCTGTTGATCGTTTGATTTGGTAGATATGCCGGTACTGCGTATGAATATGAACTAGAAGTTTCAGTTCGACGCTTGTTTTTACTGTTGAAGGATTATTTAATAATAGTCTGTTCTTTATTTTTTAGTTATTTTCAGGTGTATAAATTAGGAGTGAGTTCGGAACTTAAAGAAGGGAAAGAGCAAAGGAACATAATGTGAATTACATAATTTTATAAAGAAAATAATCACTCTTCTCAAAGAAGAACTAAAAATCTGGATAATAAAAGGGGATATATATATATATATAGATATACGCTTTGCATTTTGTTTTATCTCCTTCCAAGCTAAAAATGAAATAATTAATTATTTTCTATTCCACACAGCCTCTAAACAAAGGCTAATGTCCCTTGCTGTAAAATTCTTCTTGTCCTTTCTTCAAGTTTGTGGAGGTCTTTTTCGAGCATGTCACTTTTTCAAAATTTTATTATTAATTAGCTCGTCTTGACCTTGTTCAGTAAATTTCAAATTTGCAGTGAATAATTCTTTCTTTATAAGCCTGCTGAGAACAAAGCATGGACGAGTTGTACATATACTTTTTGGTCATATGTCACATATATATGCACGTGGTGCAGTTTGAAACTTCATAAAACAAGCTAGTTGAGCAAGAACTCTAATCTTTCTTTGGTCTTATTACTTCTGCCTAGTTGATCAATTATGTGGCAAGTTTAATTAACTTGATGTTCCTGGCAGATGATTCCGAGAAAGTTTGTGAGTAAATATGGTAAGAATCTGCCTGATCTTGTGCGCCTCAAGGTTCCAAGTGGTGCAGTGTGGCAAGTAGAATTGGTGAAGTCTAATGGGGACATTTTGTTGTGCAATGGTTGGAAAGAATTCACAGAGTATTACCATGTAAAATTTGGCCAATTTTTGGTCTTCAGATATGAAGGGAATTCCCATTTTTATGTCCTCATATTTGATACGAGTGCTGTAGAGATTGAATATCCGTACGGTTCCGCCCATGGGGGACAAAGCGGCATGGACAAAGCAGATAATTCTGTTGAAATCCTGGAAGATTTTCCATTCTATCAGACGAATAAAAAAATCTATGAAGGGGATGAGAATGAGAATGATGTTTCCACCGAAATTATGGATGTTCCAGTGCCAAATTTTCCATCTCATGAAACGGTGAGAACCAATTTAAAATGTGAAATGGAGAACACTTCTAGTAGCCTGCAGGAGTCTTTACGGGAAGATAATGGCTTAAAGCATCCAAATCTAAGTGACTTGAAGCTGAAGCCACATTGTTTGACACGAGAAATTAGAAGTAAGAAACTTTTGGTATTCGTGTTTATGGTTTATGTATATTTATTTTGTGTTTTTGAGTGACTTGAAAATATACATCTGCTGAAAGAAATAGGAAAATAACTTGATCTTGTCGATCAAATTTCACCATGGCTTGTACGTGGAGCCTTTGGTTTTCCTGCAGAAAAATGTGCTGGAGGCACATCTACTGCCCCGAGACAGCTGAAATCTAAGCAATCAGTGACAGCCACCGGGAAGTTTAGAGCCCTTGCGAGAGCCAGAGCCCTGAAATCTGAGAATCCTTTCTTTGTAATTTCGATGCCACCATCTTATGTTTCTAACAGAAATATTATGGTAAGCTATAATATCAGTTAAAATTTCCCCTCGGTTTTATCTCAGTCGTTGCATGACTTATTTTTTATTAGTTAGGAAGCAAGTTGAGAGAGATCTATCACCTCAAATTTTTTTTTTTTTTTTTTTTTTTTTGGGGGGGGGGGGTCAAATCCTTTGGTTTTGAGACAAAGAAAGTTGTTTAATAATGTTAAATTAATTCTTGCAGTATATACCAGCGGACTTTGCAAAGAAACATTTAAGGGGGAGACAGAACGAGGTCACCTTACGTGTTCCAGATGGGAGAATATGGTCCGTACGCTGCTATTGGATCAAAATAAGCGGACGTGGTGCTCTTGTATGGATTTCATTTGCAAAAGACAACAATTTAAAAGTAGGTGATGTTTGTGTCTTTGAGATGATCAAGGGGGCGGTTGAACCTTCGTTCAATGTCACAATTTTTCGCGAGTAGAAAAACTTTAACTTTTGACTTGGTGAACTAGTGGCGCTCTTCTTCGCCAAGGGCTATTTTTTTTTTTTTGGCAATACGTGCAAGATTCGCTAGTGTTTTCAATCTCAGTGTTCCGATGTTTTCTACTAATTTAGTGGTATGAAGTGTGTGATTATTGAGCCACTAAACTATGTTGTTAGGAGTTGATCCTTTTTGGATGGTAAAGCAAATTGTTGTGTGGAGGCTGAATGACTTGAAGGAATAAGAATTCTTTTGCATGTATGTTTGTGTATATGTATCTATACAGGCACACGCTTTCCGCATTTGGGCTTGTTTCCTTTTTTATTTTTATTTTTATTTTTATTATTTTTTTTGGGTAAGGTAAAATTGAGCTTGTTCTCATTGATAGCATATGTTTGCAAATTACAATTGCCATTTCTCATGATTCTACAGGCCTGTGAATGAAAGCAAATTAAATTAAATTAAATTAAAATGTGCTTTATTTATAAAATTAAATTAAATTTTTTACTTTTAAAATTAAACCAATTCTAACGGACGAATGTTTGGAAATTCTAGAGGCTGAAAGTTTGAAAACGGTGGGTGAAAGCATCTTGTCAGCGGACTCAGCTGCCGAATTCATCAATCAATCGGGCTCGATGGACTGCTGAACCAGTAAAGGAGGAGGCGGCGTGCAAACAATCCACCCAATGCGGCAATTATAGCCTAGTTCCTCGAACCACACACCTCTTGGGTAAAGAGGCCGCTCATCAGAAGAAAAACAATACGCTTTAGGGTCCGTTTTGGTATGTCAAATTTTGGTGTAAATTTTTAAAAATTTTTATTTTTTAAAAGTTTTTTAAAGTTAAAAAAAGTATAATATTTAAAAAAAATTAATAATTAGAATTTAATTAATTAAATAATAAAATTTTTTTTATTATTTTCACTCTAAACTTTTAAATTATTGAATGTCAATATTTTTGATTATTTGTTACAGAATTGTAGAAATCATTTTGATGAGTTATAGAAATAATTTCGATAGATTTAAACAGTCAATTTTCGTCAAAATGAATCATAAAAATTATTTTGACAGATTATAAAATTTTAAATCCGTTTAAACAGAAATTTAATTTATCAAAATAAAAATATTACTATTTATTTTTAAAAACACGATTTAAAATATATGTATTAAATGTAAAAAAAATTTTAAATTATATTTTACCTTATTTTTTTATCATTTTAAACACACTCCTAACTCCCACCCGGGGGGGGGGGGGGGGGGGGGGTTGTTGTGAACTTTCCGTCCTTTTTAACTTTATTTTGGCTCCCCTTCCTTTATTGCTTTTGAACTTCTCTCTGCAACGAGTAATTTAATTGCTTCTGCTAACTTGGAATGGGTAGATTACCCAAACATTACCCATCCTTTTTTAAGGTGTTGTCCAACCATGACTTTCCCATCAAACTCGTAAGTCTCTCTCTCTCTCTCATTTGATATATATACATATGTGTAATTGAACAACTGACATGCATTAATGAATCTGGCTCTTGGTGTGTCGTTTAATGATAGCAGAGAATACCACCAGCTTTTGTAGCGAATTTCCGCGGGAAATTCCCTGCTAGTGCTGTGATTATAAGTAGGACCAACAATGGTGAATCGTGGGGTGTGAAAATAGAACAAATTGGTGGGACCCACTGGTTCATGCACGATGGTTGGCAAGATTTGGTGAAGGACAACCGGTTAGAAGTTGCGGATTTCTTAGTTTTCCGATATATCTCCGACTGCGTGTTTGAAGTTGTGATTTATGCTCCAACTGGTTGCGAGAAGAAGCTCAACCCGGAAAGGAAGAAGAGCGATCCTGAACAAAACAACCAAGACCCGTTCTTGGGTCGCCCTACTCGATCGCCCAAGTACGAGGACTCACCACGCTGTAAGACCTCTCTCTCTCTCTCTTTCTCTATCTCTCTCTTTCATTGTTTTTACTGTTGTGTTTATTGTTGTTGTAGTAGTAGGTAGTAGAAGATCGAGAAGAGGAGATGTTGAAGCGGCTCGTTCTGGAAAACAGAAGAATCCTTCCTGTGTTGTGGTTTTGAAGAATTACCACAAATCTTCCATGGTGAATAATCACTCATCACCTTTAGGCTTGTTTGGCTACTGTTTTAGAAAATTGGTTTTAAAAAATTATCCTTTTAACGGAATTTTTTAGGCAGTATTTAAAAAAAAAAAAAAAAAAAAAACAGTAATATCTTTTTTTACCTACATGTTTCTCTTAAACGAGTAATCCGGGTCAAATGCCTTTTAAAAATATCATGTGGGGATTATATTCGAACATGTAAGAGTTGCGGCCTGGGGGCATGGCTCAAAGTCTACAAAAATTTGAGTTATGTGTATTAGTATTAGAGGTGCAAAATGGGATAACATGGAATTGAACCGAACATCTTATTTTAAGTGGTATTTGGTTTTTTTTTTTATGTTATGTTTTTTGTTTTTATTTTTATTTTTTATTTTATGTTTTGAACTTATTTGTCATTTTATATTTTTGAAAATAAGTAAAATAGTTCAAACGTATTTGGTCACTTGTATTTTTAAAATTTGTTTTAGAAATAGAAAATAAATTTATCATGAAATGAAAAATGATAAAAAATTATTTTAAGCATTTTTAGTTCAAAAAAAAATTCTTAAAATAAGAAAAATAGAACATTTTTTATTTATTTGTTTTGAAAGTTTTGAAATATAAAATACATAAAACAAAAAAATAAAAATAGAAAACAACAAATCAAACCAAATGCTATCTTATAAAACCAAATTCGGTTTGGATTGGGAGGAGGTTGTACAGGAAAAATTACGTTGACCTAGGTCATGTCTGGTTAGGTCCAGACATGTGCTTATCCAAATCCAAAATCAAGGGCTCGGGAAAAGCTGACATTGCCTCCTTAGATTTGAATCGTTAGTTTAAAATTTAATATGTATTTGATATGTTAAATTTTAGTGAAAATTTTTAAAAATTTTTAAAAATCTTTGAATATCTTTGTTACATTTTCACACATTCTTATTTTCTTAAAATTTAAAAAAAATAAATTTAATACATTCTAAGAAAAAGTCAATAACTAGAATTCAAGTAATCAAATAATAAATTTTTTTTTCTCATTCTCGCTGCCAATTCTTAAATTACTGAATGATATTTACTGTGATTATTTTTTTTTTGGTTATAGAAATTGTTTTAATGAATTTACACTCTAAACAAATAGTAGAAATTGTTTCGAGTCTGATTTGATGTGCAAAGAGATTATGATAGATACAAAATTTTAAATTCGTCTAAATGAAAATTAATCCATTGAAACGGAATTTTACTATTCATCTATAAAAAAATTGAAGTTAGTGATGTGTCCAATAAAGTGAAAAAAAAAATTTAATTATATTTTATTTCACGTGTTATCTCTGCGAGCGCATTCTTAATGGTCCACATTCAATTATATATTTTTAATTTAAAAACACTTTGAATGGATCTGTCAGCCTCTCCCTTTTCCAAATTAAATTGATAAAAATGGGGATAGAAATTTGGTGATTCAAAACTAAATTGAATTCTTCATAGAACCGACCCAACCCAAAGAGGTCGGATTAATTCGTGGCCGAGAGATTTTGCACGCCTCTAATTAATATCTAAGTGTATTTTGACCCCCCAAAATTTAAAAGGATTTAGCCTTAAATAGTGTGGAAGTTTATCTTGTCCCTTATCAGGCACACCGCGAATAATGTTAATTCTCTCAGAATAACAATATATCTGATAGAAAGTACAAACATATAAAATCTTGGAACACTAATTGAAATCGAAATATATATATATATATATATATATATATATATAGTGGGAGCCTGAGTATGTTATTCGCCTTGTGCGTGTATTTTCAGTATTTTCCAAAGGCATTTGCAGAAGAGACTGGACTGGCAATGAAGAAGAGTGTAGTACTGAGGAACAACGGAGGGCAGCTGTGGCCGTTTGAGACACGCCTAAGGCCAGCTGGTGGGGTTGCCATCATTGCTGGGTGGTCTGCTTTCAGGAAAAAGAGCAATATATCATTTGGAGACACCTGCCTTTTCGAGTTCATTCGGAGCGCTGGGAATGTTATTCATGTGGAGGTTATCAAAGGAGAGATCAAAAATTGGGCTAATTAAGGTTACCATCAAAACTGCAGTAGAGCCTCCTCTTATTGGAGTTGTGTTTTTGGTTCTCTTGAATTTTGCCTTTTTGGGAAATTCTAGTGGGCAAATGGTTGCGGGCAGGCAGGCACCTCTTTGTGGTTTTGGAGATCTTCTCGACTCTGTTTTTTGTAGCAAAACTCTTGTCTCGAATGTAGTAGTTAGCGTTTTCTGGGTACTGCATGTTATGAGGTATTTCAATGCTTGTCTTTTTGGTTGTAGGCCCCCAGTTGTCAGTGGAATGGCTCTTACCCTTGCGATTGTATGGAATGTATTCGATCTTTTATGGGACTCCCATTAATCTTTTTCTTTCTTATTTCCTCAGTAATTTTTATTTATTTATTTATTATTATTATTATTATTTTGAATTGAGGGATCCTAAAATTAAAATATAAGTTTAAGAATCGAAGTTGCATTTTTTAATTTTTGAAATCCTATGAAAGTTCATTCAATAGTTAATATTAAAATATTTTCATCTAGTCGGTAAAATTTTTATAATAATTTAAAAGTTAAAAATGTAACTTTAATTTTTAAAATTTGCATTTCAATTTCAAGATCTTCTCATCCAAATTTTTTTCATGAAATTAATACTTAATTTTTTTTATGATGGCATTTTTATAAAAAAAAATTATTGTATTTTATAATTTTTGAATAAAATCTTGTTCATGATATTGAGGCATCAAACCTAATTAAATTAATTATTTCTTGTTAACTTCTTGGATTATATATGCAACTATTACACTTGTTATATATATATATATATATATATATATTTTATGTAGTTTTACCCTTTCATAATTGAAATTTATTTTACTGAATTATTCGCATTAAATGATAAATATATAATTTTTAGTACATTTAGGTCTTATTTGGTGGTATCAAAAGTCACTAAAATTTACCAATTTTAACTAATTTTTGTATTTTTCTTCAATTAAATTTCTATACGTATCACCTTTATGTCACAATTTTCTATTTTAAATATACTTTTTAATTAACTTATTGTCAACTAAACACTCTCTTAATTTGTTGTTATTATCATTATTATTTTTTGGTTAAAAGTATGATTTTAAGGTCCTATTTTGGGAATCAAGCTTTTGGCTTACTAAGGGTTTATTTAGTTTGTTTTTTTATGTTTTTATTTTTTGTTTTCTGTTTTTGTTTTCTATTTTCTGTTTTGAACTCATTTTTCATTTTACACTTTTGAAAATAAAGAAAAAGCTCAAAATACATTTGATCACTTGTGTTTTTAAATTTTGTTTTAGAAAACAGAAAATTGACTTAACACATAAAATAAAAAATGACAAAAAGTCGTTTTGAGCGTTTTTAATTCAAAATAAAGAAAATTTTAAAATAATGAAAATAAAGTATTTTCTATTTTTTATTTTAAGATTTTTAAAATATAAAATGAAAACAAAAAATAGAAAATAGAAAAACACATCAAATACCACCTAATTTTTTGTCTTTTTGTTTTAAAAAATGACTAAAATTACTATTTTCACATGTTTAAGTTCTTTTTAAATCATAAAGGTCAAATATGTTGGATTAACAAAAAAATAAAATAAAAAAATTAGTAACTTTTTCTATTCCCAAAAAGAAAAAAAAATTGACTTTTTAAAAAAGTAAAAATATGATATTTTAGAAAAAGTCAAAAAATTTAATAATTAAGTATAATTGTCAAACGCACACTTGGCTTAGTTTGAAAAGGAAAAAAATAAATAAAGTTTTTTTTTTTTTTTTTTAGATGCTAGCGACTAATAGGGTAGGTGTTTTTTCTTCCTTTCTTTCTTTCCTTTTTTTTTTTTTTTTTGGTGAGCAGTCAAAGGTTAGCTTTTTCCACACTCACTCACTCACACTCACTCTCACTCTCTCTCTCTCTCTCTCCTAAGTAGCAGGGAGAAGAGAAGGAGATTATGGAAAGAAAAAGAAAGAGAAGAAAAAAAGAAAAAGAAAAAGAAGAGAGAGCTGGTCTTTTGTCCAATTTGTTGGTCTAAACACAATTCTACCCTAAACCAAATTTGGGCTAGAAAATTAAAATAAGATTCGACAATATGAATTAAGAGGTGTTAGGTTTGTCAAAATTAACTAAAAATTTATTAATTTTTTATACTTTTTTTCAATTAAATTTTATTATATATCACTTTTATATCAAACGTTTATACTTTTAGTGTATTTTTTATCAAATTTTTATCAACTAAACACTCCTTAAAAGTTATGTCTAAATATTTAAATAATTTAAAATCTTAATAATTGAACAAAAATAAGAACCGAGTCCTACAATTTTTAATTGTAATGATGACTTGCATTACCTTATTGTAAAACAATAATTCTTAAGCTTATCCCATGTCAGTCTATCTTAATTTTATTTTTTTCCCAAATAATTTACAAACTTATCCCTTGGTCTACATAATATTACATGAGAAATTGTCAAGAAGGTCGGCTAGATCCTTCTTGTTTCAAACAAGATCGACATATGAGAACTATAGATTGCCGGATTAAAGTGAATTCTACTTAATAGCCAGCTTCCACTAGAACAGATTCTAATGGATTCTCTCCTCCAAATCGTCTTAACTTCAGCCTCTGGTCTCCGTGTCCTGCTATTTCTGATCTACAATCAGTTGAAGAGACCAACTAAGAGGAAGAGTGATGTGCCCCAAGCAGGAGGTGGTCTGCCCATAATTGGCCATATGCACCACCTAGGTGGAGAGCAATTGACCCATAAAACTCTAGGAGCCTTGGCTGATAAGTACGGATCAGCCTTCACCATAAGGCTTGGTTCATACAGAGTTCTAGCTGTGACCAGCAGGGAAATGGCTAAAGAGTGTTTGTCCATCCACGACAGGGCTTTCTCCACCAGACCATGCATCGCCGCATCAAAACTACTCGGTTACAACTTCGCCATGTTTGGATTTGCCCCTTGCGGGTCTTACTGGCGTGAGATGCGTGAGATAGTTACGCTTGAGCTTCTGTCTAATCGACGAATCAGCGTGGTCAAGAGCACAAGAGCTTCAGAGGTGGAGACTTCGGTAAGAGAACTGTATGATTTGTGGGTAAGAAATGGTTTTGTTGAAGATGGAGTTTTTGTTGATATGAAACAATGGTTTGGAGACTTGACGAGTAATGCGGCGGTGAGAATGGTGGGAGGCAAACGATATTTTGGAGCCAACGCTGATTATGAGGATGGAGACGCGCGAAGGTTCAGAAAGTGATGAGGGAGTTTGCCCACTGGCTTGGGATATTTGTGTTGTCGATCGGATGCAATGCATTTTCTCTGGTGTTTGTGCCACACCCCATTTAAGGATGTAATCGGCCGAGTACCCTAAGCCTTAGCTTAAGGAACACGCAAGCTTAAATCTTATTCAACTAAAATTTATTAAACAACCTTCAATCAAAAATAACATTGCCATTTAAAAATTTACGAGAATAAATAAAATGTTCTGTTAACCTTTCAAACTCAAAACAACTAGTAATTAAAATATTCAAAATCATCAAACTCTAATCTAACTACCAAAATAAAATCCATCAATTAATATAAAATTGTTCCTAAGAGGCCACGACTTAAAGGTCTCACTGCCATAGTCCATATCTAGTTTCTTCCATGCTCACCTGAAAAATATTAAAAGGAGGGGTGAGCTAAAAGTCCAGTGAATGGATTGCCAAGTCCAAAAATAATAATATCCATTTGAATATAATAAATTTTCAAATAAACAATTTAATTAAGAAAAATTTCCAAGTAACCACGTCCATGCATAATTATTAACAATTTCAAAACCTGCACATCAGAGTGCAATAACATCCATAATTCATCCCGTCAATCACAACTGTGATGACAAACATTAATCCATGGATATATGGAAACTAAATATAAAATGTGCCAATATATTTTCTCGTGGGCAGTGCCCATTGGATCCAATATCGTACTTAGAGTCACTCAGTCTGGCTCCTGGGTTCTTCGCTAAGCCGATTCGATTGAGGTCACCACGATTTTCACGGGCCTGTTCCTACAATCGTTGAGAATAAGGGTCACTACGGTTTTCACGGGCCTGTTCCCTAGTTGCTAGAGTCACACCACTTAAGGAGCTTGTCCCCTGGACTTTAATTTTTATTTCCAATAACCACAAAATAATTTTTTCATCACAATCTCATAATTTCCAGGATTGAACACAAGTGTCCAAATAATTTTACCTATGCTCAATAGCATAAAACATATAATATTATTATCAAACAATATAATTTTTCACAAAGAATAATCCAAAATTTTTCAACTTTCAAATCTTTATGCATAGAATAATTTATAAAATAATACTAGTAAGGCAAACCACTCACTTGGTGTCCAAAGATGTACATGTAAAATAAATCAGGATAATCCCTCACAATCCTGAATTCACGAAATTAAATGCCTATTATTTAAAATCTATTATAAAATTTACATCTAATAATTTACTAAATATAAACCCTTAACTCCTCTAAAATAATCTAATCAATATAAATAAATAACCTTCCAAATTGTCAAATTAATAATCTGCCAGTAATCCCCTTCAATTCATCACGTGAAAAGTTTTTTTTTTTTTTTTTTTTTTGTGAAAACCCACCCCTTTGGACTAAAGTCAATACATATGCATATACATAAAATTCACATATATATATATATATATATACACACATATATATACGTACAATTCTAATTTTTTTTTATCTGCCAAACCCATTATGTACATAAATATATATATATATATATGTATATATATAACCCGTATATATATACATACACGCATCAATGAACTAATCAAACCAATTTTTTTTTTTTTTAAACCTACACATTCTGGGAATCATTAAGGCTCAAAGGAACTTTAATTTTTGCACACACATGGGAAACGCCCACTTTAAGAATCAAACCAAAATTTCTCTTTTTTTTTTTTTCTCAAAAATTTTCACACAGCAACTCGCTTCCATACATCACGTGAAAGGAAATTTTTTTTTCTTTTCGAAAACCCGCCCTTTGCAAACTAGATTTAATGCTTATGCATATATATATATATATATATATATATATAAATTTCATAAAAATATATATACATAAATACGTACAATTTCAAAAATCAAAATCTTTTTTTTTTATATCAGATTCTAATTTATACACGCACATATATGTATATATACACATTAACCTTTAATCTGATCTATCAATAATCTAAAGGAAAGAATAAAATTACTAACCTTATTTTCTTCTTCACTCTTCACGCATAACCTCCTATTTTCTCTCTTCTCTTCTCTTTCTCTCTCTTAATTAAAATAATAAAACCCTAGGAAGACACCTCTTATTTATAACCTTAACTTTTTAATCGTATGCTATTACGTCCATTAAATTACAGTGGGTCTTCAATCCTAATCCAATTAGAATAACCCTTAAATTTATCCAATGGTCCACAATTACCCCAAACATTAAATAAAATAAAAACAATTAAAATTTAATTATTTCCTAAATAAAGTAAACTAATTCTAATAAAACTATAATACTAAATAAAGCTAAACAATTCTAATAAAATTATAACACTAGATAAAACCAACCAATTCTAATAAAACTATAACACATAAAAAAAATATGCATAATAATAAATATATATATTTGGGTTATAACAGTTTGGACTTGAAGGGGTACGAGAAAACCATGAAGAAAGCTACATGCAAAAGAACTCGACGCTGTTGTGGGAGGTTGGCTGGAGGAGCACAAACAGAAGAAGAGGCTGTTGCGCAAAAATGTAGGAGGGGATTATCAGGATTTCATGGATGTCATGCTGACCTTTCTTGAAGATTCCAAGATTTTCTGGTTTTGATGCTGATTCGATTAACAAGGCCACATGCCTGGTAAAGTACTGTGTCTAGATGGCTCTGTTTCCTTTTTTTTTTTTTTTAATAAAAAGGTAAGATTAGCTAACAGTGTAACAACTCCTCCGGGGCATGATCATATAGGTGTCTAAACTACGAAATGATATAATTGATATTGAGCCATGGCCATGGGATGGGGCAGTACGTCGTCACTCTAGCCCCAGCACGCGCCACTAGGTCTAGAGTGCCCCATGCAACTGTAAGGTTTAGTTCACGAGTTGAAACAACCGCATGCCCTCGAATCAGTAAAGTAGGTTTGAACCCACGCCCCCCTTGGGAGGTGGGGATCATCACCTATCAGTCTCACCCCCTAATGGCTTTTTGACAAACCTGAAACAAGTAAAATTTTTAGATTCATTATCGACAACCTATGAGACCAAAGGTTAAAATCATTAAATGTGCAGGCATGCCTAAGAGTTTTGTGCTACTCAGGATTTTTTTGTGTATTTTCTAATGTTGTGAATTAGGGGGAAGACAATTAGAACCGGGGATGTCATTAGTTTCTGTCATTTATGCATGCAACTATTCTACAAGCCCTGTTTTTTTGGCAGAATCTCATCTTGGCAGCAAGTGACGGTCCAATAGCTACCCTCACCTGGGCTCTATCCCTTCCACTCAACAATCGCGGAGTGTTGGAAAAGGTTCGAGCTGAGCTGGACATCCACGTCAGCAACGATAGACACGTGGATGAATCTGACATCAAAAAACCTTGTCTGCCTCCAAGCAGTTGTTAAAGAGACCCTGCGCCTCTACCCACCAAGCCCGGTTATTCGTCATAGAGCTGCAATGGAGGACTGCACCTCAGGTGGCTGCCACGTTCCAAAAGGCACGTGCTTAATCGTAAATGCTTGGAAGATCCACAGGGATGAGCGCATGTGGCCTGAGCCGAGCAAGTTTCTGCCAGAGAGGTTTCTGACAAGCCACAAGGAGACAGATGTGAGAGGTCAGAGCTTTGAGCTCATTCCTTTTGGCTCAGGAAGGAGATCCTGCCCCGGGATATCATTGGCATTACAAATGGTTCATCTTTCCCTGGCTAGCTTGCTGCACTGTTGTGACATGGAAAAGCCATCTAATGAACATGTGGACATGTCTGAGAGCTTTGTCCTCACAAATCTGAAAGCAAGCCCGCTGGAAGTTGATGAGATTGTGCCATTAAGGAGAAGTAACCGAGCTGTCCAGCGCAATATTAGATTGGAAGGATATGCGGTTTAACTCTTGCGTGTAGAAGGAAATGAGTAAATCTCCAGCAAACATTCTTTCCTTAATTACTATTCTTCTTTCCGTTAACTATTATTTCTTTCCTTCCTTGTTTATTAGCTTCCTTTTCATTAGTTGTTATTCCTTATTAACCTTTGTAACAGGTTGCCTAGAATGGCGCCTGGAGGATTGTTGCTTGCCTATATGAATGAAAGGCAGTAGCTTACTGTTGGGGGAGGAGTTAATTGAATAATTGTGGTCATTTCAACACCGTGAGTTGAGTTCTTGGTCCATCTTGCACCGTGAGCAAGTTAGATTGTCAATTGATTCTTATTGTTGGGCAAAATAATACTAAGCTGTACTTGTGCCGAACAAGTTTAGTCTGGCGCCACGTGGCCCAGTGCCGAGCATACTCGTGTGAGCCACATAGTCATTCGCCGAGCACGTTTCCGTCGTGACACGTGGCGTCCTGCCGAACAACTGATTAATGGCACGAGAGTTCCACGTGAGTGTTATACGTGAACACATGATTCAAAGTTAGTGTTCCAAAGAGTACCCTGAATCTCAGCATCAATGAACAGTGTATTGCCACGTGGCTATAGCCGAGGATCTTGGAAGCTAGTTTGCTCGGCCTATCTGTTGGTGGCTAATAAATGTCGAACTTGGGACCCACAGCCTTTAAAGAGGGCTCGTGACCATAAATGCACCTTAGTTAAGATTGAACTGGGTACTTGTCTCTGAGGAAGTAACTAAATCGATTTATCTCGTCACGATTTGGTGGCTGATGTGACAGGAAGACAGTCTGACCCTGAAATTCCGGTTGTAATGCCGTGTTAAGCCGCCAGAAGCATTAAATGAAAGGCATGGTGTATTAATGAGGGGTTTGAGGCATTAAATGAAGGGGAAGAGTATTTAAAGCAAGGGAAGAAAAAAGGGACACGGCAGTGTGCGTAACGTCAAGTCGCAGGTATGCTTTAATCATTACTCAGACTACTATAAATAGGATATTCTACCGAACCACAAAGGTAAGCTGACTATTGCCAACTCAAGCTTTTACTCAATTATTCCCAAAAAGTTTCCTTCTTTAAGCGACTTACTGACTTAATCATCGGAGGGTTTTTCCGGCCAGAGACCTCCTCTCCGGCCGTCACCTTTCTTTCTGTCTTTGTTCGGCAGGTCGGCGATTGCATTTCCGGTTGGCGTGGTCAGCAGTCCCGGCGGTAATTTTTGCTGCCGAACACTTATCAATTGGTATAAGAGCTAGCAATTCCACGCCCTGTGGTTCATGCCTGATACTACCATGACAAACCGTGAAAGATTTGGACAATTGGAGAATGCCATGCTAGAAGTGCGCTAAACTTTTCAAGCTTTGCACGAATTGAGTGTTTCTAACCAAACACTCATTCAAGCGTTGGCAAAATCACATACACGTTCCCCTAGTCATGAAGTGAGGGCCCAAAAAGCGTCGAGCAGCAAGGCGTCTAAGATGGCGTGCTCTTCTTCGTCGTCTAGTTCTGCCGGCTCGGACATGAGTGAGTCAAACAATGATGAGAGTGAAGGATCACGTTTGTCTCTGGAGTCAGAAGGATCTGATGTTGAGAAAAATTCCAATAAAGATAAGCGGGTCCGCATACACTCTCGTGTGTGCTTAGACTTTCCTCGCTTTGGAGGTGAGGACCCGCTCATTTGGTTGGATCGCGTCAAGTAATATTTTTTGACACACGAGATTCAGGGCAAGAAAAAGGTGGTACTTGTCTCTTTTCACCTTTAAGGGGAGGCACTGGCAAACCAGTGGTGGTAATGGTACTCTCGGACCACTGGAAGAAGGGCCGTCACATGACGAAAGTTTGAGAAGGAAATTTTGCGTCGATTCGGACCCACAGACTTTAAGGATTACGACGAGGCTCTCAGCAAGATTAAACAGATAGGCACTTTCCGTGAATACCTTTAGGAGTTTGAGCGCCTTTCTAATCGGGTTTCTGGCTGGCCACAGAAAGCTCTGTTAGGTACTTTCATGGGCAGACTAAGAGACGATATTGCCATGGATGTTCGCATGTTCCGACCGAAAAACTTGACTCAAGCCATTGATTTGGCAAAATGTCAAGATGAGAAATTGCAATGCGCTAAGAGATCATCCACCAACTTCCACAACTCTCTTCGCAATGCTGGCTCCCCTCTGCCAGCTACCCCACCCACCGCTTCTGTTGGCGGAAAACCACTTCCTTCAACGGTGATGAAGCGCTTGACGTATGATGAAATACGGGCACGGCGTGAGAAAAATTTATGCTTCAATTGCGATGAGAAGTTCACTCCGGGGTATCACTGCAAAGCCCAAATTTGTCTTATTAAGGGTGAATTGCAGTCTGATAATGAGGAAGAATTTGGTGGCGACACACAGCAGGAGACAACACCAAAAGAACCCCTCATTTCGCTACATGCGATTTCGGGCAGTGCCGGTAATCGCACCATGCGAGTTACAGCCATCGTCAACCGCTAGGCAATTAACACATTGATTGATAGTGGCTCCAGCCACAATTTCATCAACCAAAGCATTGTTTATCGATTGAATTTAGCAGTCACCACAATTGAACCATTCTTTGTCCGTGTGGCTAGTGGAGATAAATTAGCTTGCCATACTAAATACGAAAATGTGACTATCACTGTCCAAGATTTCACTTTTCAAACCACCCTCTTCGCACTCCCAATCCGTGGCCTTGATTTGGTGTTGGGTTATCAATGGCTTGAGGGCCTCGAACGTGTTGTCAACGACTATGCACAGCGCACCATGGAATTTGCTATAGACGGCCAGAAGCATATTCTTCGTGCAGAACTGATTAGGCCTTCTAAGGTGGTTGATGTGAATGCTCTGTTGCAAGAATGGCGACTTGGTGCTGAATTATTTTGCATTGCCGCTACTAATGGTGATACGGAAGATACGCAAAGCCGTGAACCTGCTATTCCCAAAGCAATCCAGACCATTCTCCATGATTTTCACTCTGTGTTACAACATCCGGTCGAGTTGCCTCCACAACGGCCCTTCGACCATCGCATCCCGTTGAAGGACGAAGCACCAGTTAATGTTGCACCCTATCATTATGCCCATTTTCAAAAAAATGAGATTGAATGCCAAGTTGATGAAATGCTCTCCGCTGGCTTAATCCGCCCAAGCACGAGCCCCTTCTCTTCCCCAGTGTTGCTTGTGAAGAAAAATGATGGGTCTTGGCGCTTCTACACAGATTATCGCACTTTGAATGAGGTCATTGTTAAGGATCATTTTCCGATTCCCACCATTGAAGACATGTTAGATGAGCTATTTGGTGCTTCAAATTTCTCAAAGCTTGATTTGCACGCAGCTATCACCAAATCCATGTACATTCTGATGACATACACAAAACAGCTTTCAGAACACATAATGGCCATTTTGAATATTTGGTTTTGCCCTTCAGCCTGTGCAATGCCCCTTCCACCTTTTAGGCCGCCATGAATTCCATTTTTAAGGTACACTTGCATCATTTCATATTGGTTTTTTTTTTTTTTTTTTTACGATATCTTGATTTACAGCTAGACATGGGACGATCACATTGACTATCTTCGGACCACTTTAAATATCTTAGCCCAACATTCCTGCTATATTAAGCCATCCAAATGCACCTTCGATCAACAAGAAGTTGAATATTTGGGACATATCATTTCTACGAAGGGAGTTCGCGTTGACAATCGCAAAATTAAAGCTATAACACAGTGGCCTCGACTTAGGACAATCACTGCTCTACGCGGATTCCTTGGTCTCACGGGGTAATATCGTAAGTTTGTCCGCCACTATGGGGTGATCGCTCATCCCCTAACTCAGTTACTACGCAAAGGGCAATTTGAGTGGGATGCGGAAGCAGACAACGCCTTTGCCGCATTAAAGGTCGCCATGACAACCACTCCCATCCTCGCCTTACCAGATTTTTTTGAAGCATTTACCATTGAAACTGATGCATCAGGCATGGGTATTGGAGCGATTCTTTCGCAACGGGGACGTCCCATTGCCTATCTCAATAAGGCCATCAGACCCACCAAGAAATCTTGGTCTACCTACGAGAAGGAGATGCTTGCTATCTTGGAAGCAATTCGGTCTTGGCGACCATATCTACTGGGTCGGCGTTTCAAAATTTGCACAGGCCAGAAGAGCTTACGCTACCTCCTAGAGCAACGCATTAGTACGCCCAAGCAACAAAAATGGATTTCCAAATTATTAGGTTTTGATTATCAGATTATTTATAAGCCGGGCCGTGAAAATAATGCGACTGATGCATTATCTCATAGCGGGCTCAACCACGAAATTGCTGCTATTTCAGGACCAATTTGGTCCATTTGGGATGCTTTACGCATAGCCACAGAAGATGACTCAATTTTGGGGCTTCTCGCAACCCAGATGCGCGCCAATCCCATTTCTCTTCCTGGTTACTCGTTGCGTAATGGGTGTATTGTCCACGAAGGTCGCGTTATGGTCCCGGCATCCCCTTCTATTAAACAAGCATTGTTACACAAGTTTCATGACTCAGCTATTGGCGGACATTCTGGTATTCTCCACACATACAAGCGCTTATCATAGCTTTTCAAATGGGTCGGTATGAAGAAGGATGTGCAGCTTCATATCCAACAGTACGACGTTGTCAAAAAAATAAATATGACACCCGTTCTCCGACAGGCATACTTGAGCCTCTTCCTATTCCGACTGGTGTATGGACCGATATTTCTATGGATTTTGTCGAAGGTCTTCCGAAGTCTGCTAGCAAGAACTCCATCTTTGTCGTTGTTGATTGTCTTACAAAATTTGTTCATTTCATTGCTCCTGCTCATCCTTATAGTGCCTGTGATGTTGCTGAAGCTTTTGTTCGTAACATTGTCAAGTTTCATGGGATTCCCACTTCTATTATTAGCGATCAAGATCGCATATTTATGAGTCTTTTCTGGCGTAAGCTGTTTCATTTGCAAAGCACGGCGCTTCAGACCAGTTCAGCTTATCATCCAGAGACCGACGGGCAAATGGAAGCCATTAATCGTTGCCTGGAACAATACCTCCGCTACTTTGTCAACACCACCCCGAAACGCTGGGAATTGTTTCTTACTTGGGCTGAATTCTGGTACAATGCTTTCTTTCATAGCTCTATTCACATGTCACCTTTTGAGGCCCTTTATGGACGACCACCTCCAGTATTGAATGCTTATGTTGTGGGTTCTTCCACTGTCGAGGAAGTTGATCGCTCTCTTACTGATCGTGACGGGATTTTACAGCAATTAAAGGTTATCCTTAATCTTGCTCGTAACCGGATGAAACTACAAGCTGATAAAGGTCACCGGGAAGATGTTTTTTCTGTTGGTGATTAGGTTTATTTGAAGCTTCAGCCATATCGTCAACAATCTGTTCTTAAGCGCCCCTATCAAAAATTAGCAAGCAAATTTTTTTGTCCTTTTCAGATCTTAGAACGTATTGGTAATGTGGCCTATCATTTGCAACTTCCCGACGAGGCCAAGATTCATCCCATTTTTCATGTTTCTTTATTAAAACGCAAAGTGGGCGATCCCAGTATTAATCAACCCACATTGCCCCCTTATGTTATTGATTGGCTCCCACACCTTTGTCCCGAGGAAGCTTTGGCTTTCTGTTGGGTCCAGAGTGCAAGTGGCCGGATACGTGAAGTGCTTATTCGCTGGTCGACCTTATCAAGAGAAGATGCCACCTGGGAACCCACCTCCACTATTACCGAGCAATTTCCCTCTTTTAACCTTGAGGACAAGGTTAGTCTCGCACAGGGGGCGAATGATGAGATTGTGCCATTAAGGAGAAGTAACTGAGCTGTCCAATGCAATATTAGATTGGAAGGATATGCGATTTAACTCTTGCGTGTAGAAGGAAATGAGCAAATCTTTAGCAAACATTCTTCCCTTAATTACTATTCTTCTTTTTGTTAACTATTATTTCTTTCCTTTTTTGTTTATTAGCTTCCTTTTCATTAGTTATTATTCCTTATTAACCTTTGTAACGGGTTGCCTAGAATGGCGCCTGGAGGATTGTTGCCTACCTATATAAATGAAAGGCAGTAGCTTACTGTTGGGGGAGGAGTTAATTGGAATAATTATGGTCATTTCAACACCGTGAGTTGAGTTCTTGGTCTATTTTGCACCATGAGCAGATTGCCAATTGATTCTTATCAGAAGTTCAACTCAAGGCTTGACTTCTTTCCAAGCTCTATTGGCAGTGATACTAATACCATCAGATATTTGAGTCGACATGTGGCAACAAAAGATCCTATTTGTTTCCTTTATCTTTGCTCTGATTAGTTACAATCCTAATTCAATTTTTGCAAACAAGCCACCATCGCAACAGAGCCATCCACCACACTAGTAGAAAGTGTGGAACTAGCGACCGCCTAAGACGGTCGCTAAATGTGTAATAGCGGTCGCTAAAAGTATTAGCGACGGCTTAGCGACCGCGTCAAACGAGTCGCATTTGCTTCGTCGCTAAAAAGTATTAGCGACCGCTAAGACGGTCGCTAAATTATTTGCGACCGCTCCTGCGACCGCTCGAGTTCAGACGTAGGGATAATAGCGACCGCTCATAACGGTCGCTAATACTGAAAAAGCGGTCGCTATTTGTTTGGCGCGAATATGGCGCGAATCAATAGCGACCGTAGGTAGCGGTCGCTAAATAGTGAATAGCGGTCGCACTAAGTTTCGCGCGGGAGCCATGACCATTTGCATTAGCGACCGGAATATGGACTATTAGCGGCCGCCATAGACGGTCGCTAATTATAAGTAATTTTTTTTTTTAAAAAGATTTAAATTATTTAAAAATCTCAATAATTATAATTTAAATTTTGCTATAATAAGATCTCAATAATTTGTTTTACAAATCAAATTATTTAAAAAATAATTTAATAATAATTTATTTTTTATTTATAATGATTATTTATTTAATAGTTATTAATTATTTATAATAACTATTATATTTAATTACTTATCTATAAATATTTATATTATATTTAATTTATTAAATTACACATAGAATTAATGAAATTTTTCATAAAATTTGTAAAAAAAAAAAACGTATCTCCTAATTATGATTATATATACAAACACAATATCAAATTAGATTACAATTAAAATAAAATTTTATTATATACAAATGTTCAAAATACAAAAACAAAAATATATATAAATGTACTGATCAAAATATATACAAATAGATCCTAATCAGTCCAGGAGGGCCATCCGCCATCATCCGGGTCCTACAATGAAATAATAATAAAATTAGAACGTGATAATTAAGAAGACATGAATAAATAAATTTATATAATTTTAATGAGTAATAGTAACGAGAAATAAAATTTTTAACCTGAGAAGGAGGAGGTGGATGGCTCTGACTCTGAGAGAGGCGCCTCTCCATCTCAGCCATCATCTCGGCCCGAAGTGCTGCCTCTCGCGCGTCCATCTCAGCTCGAAAGGTCTGCAGCAGATCTTGATCGCGACGTCTGGCTTGAGAAGATGATTCTGCTCGTGCAACGGATCGGCGTGGAATACCTGCACCCCGCGTAAGCGTGTATCCATGACCATCGCGTCCGATAATGGAGAAAAATATCTCGTCCCTCCTCTCTTCGGACTCTCTCTCATCTGGCGACAGCTCGTCTAAACGTGCATTAAACTGCGCCTAATGCAAACAAGCCGAAATAGAAAAAATAAGATAACTAACTATATTATTTAAAGAAAAAATTAAATTATAAATTATATGTTGATTGGACAAAATATTAAAATTTGTTACCTGTATAGCCTGAACCTCCGGCGAATCAGTACGTCGAGTCGCTAACCACATGGACATCCGATCTGTCCTCAGGCCCTCCTCTGTCCTCTGTTGAAAGGTAAATTATATGTTAATAATTTACTATCATTAAAAAAGATAAATAAAAAAGTTGCTATTAGCGTGATAAGCTCACGTTTTTACCTCGTGGCGAACCTGAGAAAAGTGTCGAGTCCCCTCCTTGTGCCCCGGCCCCTACAATCCTCGATTTCGCGAGTTCCTTTGGGCCTCCGCCTATTTTAAGTTTTTTTCGATTACTTTTTGTAATTTACGCTTGATAACGTCAAAACTTAAGGAAAAATAATTAACTCGCAATCTACTCACCTGTGCCTCGGGACTCGACCAATACCTGACGAGCTCAGCCCACTGGTGGGGAAGAACGCCCGGTGGGACCCGCTGGAGGATGTCAGGGTCATTCTCATGACCTTTCCAGTATTTATCTTTAATCTTATTTTTATGATCCTTCCACATCTTCCGACACTTAGCGAACATAACGTCCCGGAAGTCTGGAGGAACATCAACTACATTGGCCTAAAAATGACAAATTGTAGAATATTATTTGTTACAAGTTTCAGCACATAAACCACGTACAATTAGATAAATAAAATTTTCATACCTGTACCTCGGTCCATAGACCCTCGAACGTAGAATCTGGAAAACGATCCCACTCGAGGGTGGTCAACGGGAATCTGATCGGATTCCGGACCAAATGTCCGAGCTGTGAAATCAAAGACCGTCCATCCTTCCCAACCGGATGGGGCGTGTCATCCCACTGAACGGTCATCCACTGAGATCCACAGTTCCACTGCGGCAATCCCTTCGAGGGCCTTCTGCCAGACCTCGAAAGCCTGCTCGGAGTGGGAGAATCTGTTTCAAACAAATTGTTACATGATAAAACAACATATTATACCTACTGTTGTTGGATAAGATACATTCCAAAATTAAAGAACTTTACCTGCATCTGTGTCAGTCACTGAAGGACGCGTGACCGACCCTAAAAAAGTGTTTCGGGTTCTACCTCTCAAGTGCAAGAGGGCAGTCGTAGTTTTAAAACTCGGTGAGTCCGAGGTCGAATCCACAGGGAGGGCTTTGTTAAAAGCTCTAGACTTGTTCTCTTAATTAGTAGGTGAACCTAAATTAATTTAAACTAATTTTTTTTAGCACTCAAACTTTTGTTTTAGATTCTAAATGAAAGAAATTCAATTTAATTTAAAAATGCAAATAAAGCGTCTACTCTAAATTCTAAAGCGAATAAATCAACTCATAAATTAAATTAAATTAAATCACAAGGATAATACTAAAAAGGTTCTTGATCCAACTTTCAAGTCCGGGTAGTTCACTACTTTACCTTGGGGTGTGTTTGTTTGAAGAACAGGGTTTAATTTGAAAAGTTTTAAAAATGTTATAATCAAAGGTCAGTACCAGTGATCTCAAGCGGATATGGTTAAAGATCTTTGTTTCCTAGGGTTTTTCAATTAAACTCCAAAAATTAATAAAAATCTAATTTTTAAGACTATTCGAAAGTATTTGAAGATTGGTTACGAAAATCCATACCAGTGATCTCACACGGATTTGGTTAAGGATTTTCGTATTCGAATGTTTTCGAAATAGAAAAAAAATAGATTTGTAAAAGGTAAATCCCTTCGCGAAAGGTTTCGCAACCTACGCGAAGGGTTTCGTAACCTACGCGAAAGGTTTCGTAACCTACGCGAAAGGTTTCGTAACCTACGCGAAGGGACTACGAACACCCCAAGGCTTTTCGTGAACTACCCTTTCTTGATTCGTTGAATCAAGATTAGGGTTTTACGCTAAAACTACTTTAAGCATCTTAAAAACAATCAAATAGCATTCAATCATACGGAAAGAGAATTGAAACAAGAAAAACATGATATTACGAAACAAAACGAAATAAAACGAAGTAGATTAAAGTGCAACTTACAACGTAAAGCGAATGTAAAAGATGAAGTGAAGAATCACTACAAAGATGACGATGAAAGCTCCAACAAAAATCATGAATCCACGCATGCAAGCTTAAAACCTAATCTAAAAACTCTCAAAATTCTATTCTAATACTTAGTTGAAGGTGCGAAATTAAAAGGTGCTTCTTTCCCTCTTGGCCGTGCAATGGGTCTTTATATAGATGCCACAAAACCCTAGAAGAGGAGCTTTCACGCGGCAATTGTAAATCACGGATGGTCCCGACCGTTTGGAGAGGGGGTCGGGACCGTCTGAAGTTTTTAACTTTCTGTGGTCCCGACCGTCTGGAGAGGGGGTCGGGACCGTCCAGCTTTTCCTTCATTGCTCTCTTTCATTCTCTTGGTTGGGTCTTTGGGCTAGTCTTTTCCATCGAAGATGAGGTTCGAACCATGACTTTTTCTTCGTCTTCTTGGCCCTCTCCATAGCTATAAACTTCGACATCCTTGCCCTTTTTCCTACAAATAAAACAATAAAAGTATGAGTAATACTATAACACTAAAACTTCAACTTTAATTATTTAAATGCATGAATAAGTGTTGAGTTAGGGAGTTTGTAATTACACTTTTCAAGTGTAATCAACGCGTGGACATAGGGGGTGAAGGTGGGACAGCATCTGCTGAGCTACTCCCGGCACAGGATAGCCCCAGACGCTCAGCCATCGTCCTAGGACCAGTCCTCTTCCTAGAACGTCCGAACATGGCTCCCTAACTGTTCACAATTTAAACTTATTATAATTTCAAATATAAAGAAAAAAAAATTTAAAATCTACCTTGTTCGGATAGAAAAGTACACAACCGTGTATTAAGTATGTAAATCAACCGTATCTCCTTCAACCGTGTCCCTAACCCAATTAACATCTTCATCACGTTGGACAATTACATCTTGGTCAAGAGCTTGTTGGGCGAATGGATCAATATCTGGCTCATCGCAGTCGATTTGGTATACCCCTCTCCTTGACATTTTAACTGCAACTTGCCAGTTGGGATCAGCTCGATCGCCAACATAGTAAACTTGCTCTGCCATGGATGCCAGTATGTATGGTTCAGCTTCTATTTGTACATCTCGATGTAACAAATTGTTTAAATTGACCAATTTAAATTGGTACTTATCAGGTTTAAACCCGGGAATTGGATCAGCCCAAACACACTTGAATAATAAATATCTTAAACCACGATTGTAAACGATTTCAATAATGTCATTCAGTTGGCCGTAATAGTAACCACCGTCAATAGATGGACAACCGATGCCACTATTTTGTGTTGCTCGCCAATCATCTACTTCCTTGATGCGAAATCGAAACCCATTGATGTCACAAGCTGTGAAACGTCAAGCTGTCGTGTAAGGACCATCAGCCAACTGTTTTATTTCATCGGTCAAAATAGAATCCGTAGTACTTCGTAAATTGTATACCTATGAAATGTAAATTATCATGAATTAATTAAACACAAATTAATTGTGATGTGAAAATCATATAAAAACATATGAAAATATTTAACACGTACGTAGTTCTTAAACCAGTCATGAAAACATTGATAATGGGACATTCGAATTTGATTGTCTGTTGCACGAGGCATGTTCTGTTTCAGCTCGTTTATGTGTCTCCTGCAATGCAAATCAAACAGGATTGAGAATAATCACGATTTTTATTACAAATATGATGTAATTAACTTTCTTTATTACGACAACATGACTTACTGGGTCAATGGCACAACTGATTGGGTGTTGAAGAGCACGAACCGATGAGCTTGGATCCACTCGATATGGTTGAGATCAAATGACGTGCCTTCCCCAATAGGGCCTTCATTTATCCGCTCCGACTTGCTAAAAGTCGTTTGGACATCATCGTTTAGATATGCCGCACAAAAATTTATGCACTCATCCATCAAATATCCTTTCGCTATGGATGCCTCGGGTCGAGCTTTGTTCCGCACATACCTCTTCAATGTGTTCATATATCGCTCGATCGGATACATCCACCTAAATTGGACAGGGCCACCAAGCCGGGCTTCTTCAGTTAGGTGTATAGTCAAGTGAACCATTACATCAAAAAATGCCGGCGGAAAAATTTTCTCTAGATGACACAGTGTCAAAGCAATCCTGTCCTGCAGACCCTTTAAATCTTCTGTACGGATTACTCTGTAACACAACTGCCTGAAGAAATTACTGAGCTCGATCAACGGCTGCACAACATTATTAGGCAAACATGTCCTTACTGCTATAGGCAACAACTGTTGAAGCAGGACGTGGTTGTCATGACTTTTCAAACCCTGTAACGTCCGTTCGCTCATGTTGACTCGCTTCGAAATATTCGAGCAATATCCATCAGGTACCTTCACGCCTTTCAGAATTAACAAGAACGCATCCTTCACCTCCTTGCTCATGGTGTACTGTGCAGGTGGCATGTATGCCCTGTTGGACTCTCCCGGCTGCAAGTGCAATGGAGTTCTCAATCCCATCTCCTGCAAATCACGTCGAGCATTAGCATTATCCTTTGATTTCCCCTTAACACCAAGGATCGTCCACAATATATTATCGCAAACATTCTTCTCAATGTGCATGACATCCAAGTTGTGCCTGAGTAAGTTGTCTTTCCAGTAGGGCAACTCATAGAAAATACTTTTCTTCTTCCAATTATGGGTTCGGTTCCTATTTGCACCAGAAATAGATGGTAGCGGGGGGGCTAACAGATCCTGAAAGTCATATACTGTTCGAATTTGCTCCCGCTCCATCTGGGCCAGCAATTCGACCCCGGTCATTGCTCGTGGTGCCGGACCGAACTCCCGAGTGCCGTCAAACGAGACTCTGTCCTTCCTAAACCTATGCAACGGAGGTAGGAAGCGTCTATGACCCATGTACGCCCACTTTCTACCATACTTTAGCCAAGTTGACTTCTTGCTCTGATTGCAACAAGGACATGCGAACTCTCCTTTCGTGCTCCAACCAGATAAGTTGGCGTACGCCGGAAAGTCGTTAATTGTCCATAGTAATGCTACCCATAGTTTAAACATTTCATTTCTTGTTGAGTCAAATGTCATCACACCATCAGTCCATAATTCATTAAGCTCTTCAATCAATGGTTGCATATAAACATCTATTTTATCCCCGGGACCCTTAGGTCCGTCAATCAATGTCGATAGGATGACAAAAGGTTGCCTCATGCACAGCCAAGGTGGAAGATTATATGGAACTAACAGTATAGGCCACGTACTGTGAGTTGCCCCAGTCATGCCTGAAAATGGGTTAAATCCATCAGCCGCCAAACCAAGCCGTACACTGCGAGAATCGACAGCGAAATCAGGGTGTCTTCTATCAAAATCCTTCCACGCCGGAGAGTTTGTTGGATGGGATAAGTTCCCATGATCCCCCCTGTTCTCGGTATGCCAAGTCATTAGTTTAGAGATCTTAGATGACATGAAAAATCTCTTCAATCGTGGCTTAAGTGGAAAGTAGCGCACTTGCTTTGCAGCCACAAGCTTACCACGATTTGAACTACCCAAACGATTCTGCCGAGTTTGGATAGTACCAACATTCTTCCATCTCGAAACACCACACACGGTACACGAATTGAGGTTGCCATTCTCATTCTGAAACAACATGCAACTATTGGGACATGCATCCAGAGTTTCGTATGTGAATCCCAAATTCTCAGTTAACTTGCGTGCCTGGTAGTACGATTCTGCAAGCTTAGCTCACGCTGGTAAAACCCTACGGAGTAACTGTAGTAGCATGTCAAATGACGTATCTGACCAGTGATTCAACGCCTTCAAATGTAACAACTCAACCGAAACTTCATCTAACACAGGACAGTACATGAGCTGTTGAATACAGGATGGATAATTGCATTCCCAAACTGTCCATACTGGACAATTCAAGAATCGCGTACGTCAATCCCCGCACGTTCATCGAAAGGACAACGAACCTGGTCAAAGACCTAATCCGTTACCTAAGGATGACCAAACAGGTGGCGTACGAGATTCTTAAACGGGTCTAAGTTTCACTAATATATGCAAATGAATAAAATAAAGTGGTTCTCAATGTCTGTTTGTTTTCTAACTTAGAATAAAGTATTTAGATGTTAGATTGGGCCTAGACAAGATTAGGGGTTTTATTGTAGTTACTAATTGAACTAATTAACTCTTATTAATTAACTACTGCTGCTTGTGTAATTAATTACTATATTATTCGGTAAATTACCTAGAAACAATATTATAATATTATTGTTTGACCTAATTTTCTTATCGTATTCGTATTGGATTACACTGGGCCCAAGCAAGATGTTGGATTGGGCCTAGGCAAGATTAGGGGTTTTATTGTAGTTACTAATTGAACTAATTAACTCTTACTAATTAACTACTGCTGCTTGTGTAATTAACTACTATATTATTCGGTAAATTACCTAGAAACAATATTATAATATTATTATTTGACCTAATTTTCGTATCGTATTCGTATTGGATTGGACTGGGCCCAAGAAAGCCCAAGAAAAATGTTGGATTGGACCCAAGCAAGATTAGGGGTTTTCTTCTAATTAGAGTTAATTGGAGTTAATTATTGTTATTCAAAAAAATAACACTTCAATACATTATACGAAGATCAAATATACAACAAATAAAATAATACGATACAAATTAAATAAATTAACAATAGATATTACGAACAATTCAATATTTACTCATTATAACATAAATCAAACTATGATTTCAAATAATAAAAGTATTTTCAATCATTTGGGTAACCAGCCATTACAATATTAATTGAAACAATCTAATTTAACCTAAATTAATTATATTATCAATATTCTAATTCGTTATTTAATATTTTAACTAATATAAATATTTAATGAACCTAAAAATTGTAATTTAATATTATTATTTACCTAATCTAACTATTTTTAGTATTATTGTTTAATTCAAAATATATTATTGTTTAAGTATGATATTTACATTCATGAAAATGTTATAAAATAAGAGAATTTACATACAAGTGAAAATTATTATTAATTTTTTTTTTTGTCTTATGTATCGAGTCTTATTTAAAAGTATTCTTTTTATGAAAAAAAGTAATATGTTTAAAAGTTTACAAACTTTATTGTATTTAATTTATTAAAAAATCTATCAACTTTTACTAACTTTTTATACTTTTTTCAAACTATATATTATTTTTACATTAAACTATATATTAATTCTCATATTTTTAGTAGTATTATCTAACATTATAAATATCATAATATAATTTAATTTCCGTAAGGTAAGTTAATCAATTTATTTATAAAAATTACCATATTGAGTGAAGATGTTAGCATTACTTCAAAAACTCTCTATACCCTTTGTCATTTTTTATTTTTATAAAATTACAAAGTTAATTTCATAGTGAAGAACAATTAAAATTTGTTTTCACTCTCGTTTTTCTTTTCTATTATAAATATTTTATTAATTTCATTACTTAATCTATTTATGTTGCATCACATTAAAAATGAATTATTTTATTCAAAGATTTTATTAAACTAAAATTATTTTTGATAATTTTTTTTATAAGTTTATTATTGTTAAGTGTCGTTTTAAGAATTGGTTAGTTATAGTCAAGTTGATAGGTAGAGTTGAATATATATATATATATATATAGCGGGAGAGAAATTTTTTAGTAATTTTTACTTTTTTTGACATTTGGTAACTCCTTAAAAGTTACTAAAAAATTTTAAAATTTTTTTCAACATTTTTACTAAATAATTAAAAGCTTTTAAAGAATTCTTATTTTTTACATACATGAAAAATGATATTTATGTATGAAAATATTTTATTAAAAAAATTTATATTATAAATTGATTCCTCAAAAATTTTTAAAAATAATTAGTCTTATTAGAAAAAAAAACTAATATTGGTATATATAAATTTTGAATTAAAAAAATTTAAGTTATAAATCAATCTCTTTAAAATTTAGTCAATTACCAAAAAAAATCTCCTTAAAATTTTATTTTCTCTTAGTTGTTATATGATAGTGTTTAAATGGTTAAAAAAATAAATTAGTGAAAAAATAACACGTGACAAAATTTAATTGAAAGATATTAAAAATAGTTAATAAAAATTTTTAATATTTTTAATAAACTAAATACTCCTATATAATCTAAAATTTAAAATTCAATTGATTATACTATTTGTATATATATTATTTTATTTTTATTCATTAAATATAATTTTTTAAGCCCAAGTTTAACGCTCCAAAAAAATAGCTCCCAGGCCAAAAATTTGACTTCATCTATGAGGATTGATGTGACAAAAGGTCACATGCATACACATGCATAATTTTCCAAGTATCACATATAATTTTCCAAGTATCCAAAAAAATTTTCCAAGTATCACAAGATGTTAATTTCTTTATTTTTCAGCCCAAGTGGTCACATTATTATATTTCTTCTAAGTTATTATTTTATAATATATTTTACCTATCATATTAAAAATAGGTATTTAAATTATAAGAATTTAAATATTCATTATATTTTTATAATTTTAATCTTAATAATTAAATAAAAAATTAAATAAGTATTTTTTTTTCATTTTATTCTAACGTTCTAATTCTATCTTCAGAATTTTGAAATTCTGAGAATTTCAAAGTATCCTCAGAATTTAAAAATTATTGAATTTTAATTCAATATTAAAGATACAACTATATTATTTAATTAAAAAAATTTAAATTAATTTTAATCATTAAATTTTAATTTAACGGTATAACTTGCAAATCATGAAATTTACATAACTCCCCCAAATCCTTTAAATTTATCGTCTATACTGGCAACTTTTAGAGTACAGTAAAATAATACAAAATTTTATAAATTTCTACAAACACAAATTACAACTTTTGGAGTACACTAATAAGCCAAGTTTATTTAAACCATCAAATCCTTTATTTTTTAAGTGGATTATAATAATCAATTTTACACTAATATTTAAATAATTAAATATTTTTGAATAATACTATGTATTTATGGTGCAAATTTTGTTTTATTTCAATTTATTTGTTTAGTATTTAATAACCGCGATTGTTATTTGAATTAATTATTTTAAAATTATTAAATTATGTGAATATTTATTACAAAATTATAATATAATTTAGTTATTTGTTTAATAAACAAAATTTAAAAGTTAAAGGCACTACACTTTAACTAGGTGCGTTAACTATCAAAAAAAAAAAAAAACTAGGTGCGTTGACTTGAAAATAAATGAGTCAAACCCACATTGAACAAAAGGAAAAAAAAAATTATGGACAAATTCTAATTTGCCTTATAAATGAAAGAAAAGTTCTATACATTTTTTTTTACGCACTGCACAAAACATAACAATTTTTTCCACTAACTAAATTTTTCTTCTAAAATCTCTTTTTCTTTCTTCCAACATACCAATTTTTATAAAATAAAATTAAAAAACAGAATATTAAAAAAAATAGCAAATAAAAAATACAGAAAAAAAACAGCAAACAAAAAAAAACAGAAAAAAAAAACAGCAAATTAAAAAAAATTAAAAACAACAGCAACATACATAAAAAAAAATTACACAGTACGCACATGAAATAAACAATTTAACGAGTAACTAAAATAAAAAAAATTAAACAAACAATAATACATACATGCATGTATAGATAATCATCAAACCCCCAACCACAAAAAAAAAAAAAAAATTATTTACATTTATCCAACAATAAACATGAAAAATACAAAAAATAGAAAAAAAATTTCAAACTAAAAAAAAAAAATCCAAACCTGGTACGGTGTAGTGTTGCCTTAACCTCAAAATAAACTACAATAAACAAAAAAAAATATTAATGCATGTGTTATGAGAAAGAGAGAGAGAGAGAGAGAGAGAGAGAAACCTCCGGCGACGGCTGGCCACCTCCGGTCCGGCACGGCACGGCAGAGGGGGGAGAGAAGACGGCAGAGGGGGGAGAGAAGAGAGAGCGCGGGGGAGGGAGAGGAAAAAAATGGAGGGAGGGAGAGGAAAAAGAGGGAGGCGTTCTGCCGAATATAATTAGAGAATCAACGACCGCTTAAAGCGGTCGCTAATACGGTCGCTAAAAAAGTATTAGCGACCGCTTTAAGCGGTCGCGCGAATTTTTTCGTCGTCGATACCTTGCCGCACGGGATTAGCGACAGCGGTTTAAGCGACCGCCTTAAGCGGTCGCTAATACAATTATCACCATTGTTGACATTTTGAAAATTTTGTAATAATTAGCTTACAATTTGTATTTTGTTTTTCAGTTCTAGTTTTTGGCTATAAATAGATGGATTATATAGCAGCTTTACATTGAGAGAGGAAAAAAAAAAGTAAGCTCCCTCTATCTCTAAATCTTCTAACTCAAGTTTCTTGCAATAAACATTAAGTTTGTGGCTTCAATTCGATCCTAAACCCATCAACCTGTTCATGTTATCTAAGGAAACCAGTTGATTCATTATGCAATTACACTAACATATGAAAACATCTAAGACAATAAGCTGGTGCTTGTCTTCTTTCTCTGAAGCAAGCTCCAAGATGCACACATCATTTATTTCAAATTATCATCCTAGACAGATTGAGCATATCCTTTTTGAAAAATAAATTGTGTAGGTCTGTGTTCGGCAATATTTTTTACCTTCTCACCCATTGACCCCTTCTCTCCCTTGTTCATTGAAATCCCCTCTCGGTGGCCTGCAAGTAAGAAAATAATGAAATGGAGCAGTCGGAGTTGGTCCCCGGCCAAGGACACTCCGATGCTTAAGTCAGTTTCTCGTATGGATAATAAGCTCATGTAAGTAAAAAGAGAGAGAGAGCAGAGGATCGGAGAAAAAAGAGCCGAAATAAGACCCCGTACACTGTCTTGATTTTTGGTGTTTATAAATGGAGTGTCTGTCTAGCTTTCTGTTGATTTGACTATCACTTTATTTTGATGTGACTTAAAGTGGAGGTGGGTGGCTAACATTAAATGCCAGATGATGTAAGCTTTAGGAGTCGTGTGGTAGTGTAGTACATAAAGTAATTGTACAACGTAACTAACAAACTATTTAGTTCCAATTTAACTAGAATATATCCCCTGTTCAGGGGGTGCAATTTATGGTCGGCGAACCATTCTTGTGGTCGGGAGTAAAACTTATAAACTTTTATCCTTTCCGTGTTAATAGCAACAAAATAAACAATATATACCCAAGAATTGAAATTCATCAACAGTGGAAGTATGCAATATTGTGTACATTTATTTCAACAACAGTGTAAATGGTTTATGCTCTTTATGGGATGCAAAGATAAACTCATGGTAAATTGATTTGCATGTGTAAGTAAATACGTAAGGCCATAAGCCATAGGCATGTGAAGAGCTTCTCACAACTTTCGATAACTTTTCTTTCCACCTCATATATAATAAGACTTCAAAAATTAGCATGTTTATAACTCATTAATGCTCGTTTCGGCTTTAGTAACAAGAGAGAATAGGCAAGAGAAGAAAGTACCTTTACTACCTGGCCTTCCTGAGTCAAGTAAGGCGAGTAAGGCGAGTTTGAGCTTGATTATCGAACTCTTTGGCCACCAAGAATTGAACTTGAACGATGTGAGCTGATTCTATTTCGAATAACCCTTTGTCTGCAAGGTTGTTCGATGTGGTGCAGATGTTGAACGGAGAACTTTAGTTTACTTTTACTGCATTAATAGGCTTAATTCAGCTCTGAATTTTTCAAGAACCATCTGGCATTCGAGCTGCTAGAAGTAATTAGCTTTGAATGCGTAATCAGCCAAAGAAGAAGTAATTATCTTGAAGAAATGATGTGTTTTCAGTAGAGCGATCGACCGACTTGTCCCAATGTTAGTTTGCAGTAGGCGGGGGCTACTCTTAACCATACTTATAGGTTGGGCAACCTTTGCGAGGGCAATGGATGTAATAATGAACCTATCTATAGCTGTACAAGCCCTCCTCTTTCTTTCTCTTCAAATTTGATCTTGTACTGAAACAATTAATGAATTTGGTCTTGTGCTGACTATTGGCCGACCGATCTTCCAGTATAATTAATGGACATTTATGTGGGTAACATAGGGAGTTGAAGTTGTTTTGGCGAAACATTAATGGATTTGACTTTTTACTGACCGACCAACCATATTCCAATATAGTAAATGGGCGATCACATGGCAACACTCATGAATACACACACCACAGGACGTTTATGAACTTAGCAAATTATGCAAATTATGCTTTTCCTGACACTTATGGTTGATAGGCTCGGACTAGAACTGATCATGCGATGTCAAGAAATATCCATGTTTATGGGTATGCATAAATAATAGTGCTACAAATTATATTATCTCATATACTCTTGACAAGCGACATCGACTTAAGAAGTAAATTTCGTCATGTAATCGACCATGAATTTGACAAACATCTTGATATTCTATTGATCGTCACTATAAAAAGGGCTCTTAGTCATGCCTTAATAGCTAAAAATAGAATGTTGTATTTCATCAAGAAAATAGGACAAGAAAATAGCTCTATTTCATCAAGCTCTAGAACTCCAAGGGAGTGTACGTATGCCCCTAAAGTGGATACGCTTTAAATATACCGAGTAACAGCAAATACGATCATTCATTCTTACTTATAGATTTTAAATCATATAGATAGCTTACATATGAGTCGTGATCAAATAATTGTAGGCTCTTTGACTTCACAAGTAAAATACCGGGAGATGACAATTGTATTTGAGAAAGCTTTAACGCTCCAACTAAAGGTCATATGAAAGAATCTAAGCATCCATAAATAAGGATGTAACTTTGAATTCACCGTTTGCTCGATCAAAGAGTTGAAATCAATGCTTTGATAACTCTGTCTGAACGTAATCAGGGCTCAACCATAAAAAAGATGAGAGAAATCAATGAAATGTGATTTGCTGGGTTGCAAATACTCTCAATAGTGCTAACAGGGGTAGAAGATGGGAGAAAACCAAACTAAATTGGGCTTTATAACATGAAAACTTCAGATGGTCATAACTTTCTGCTCGGGTGTCCGATTTAAGTGATCTTGGTGTCTATTTCATGTATTTTTTCGAGATCTATGCAACCAAATTGCCTATGGCGGTTTGCGGTGATCAGAATTGCAAAATAAGCTCATCTTCATCATTTTTTTTGGACTTTTTCCCTCAGATATGCTAATTGTGGCTTCGTTTCAACATAAATAAGTGTTCAAACTTTGAAAATTTTGTTCGATAACTCATTTACAAAGTAATAACCTTATTTAGGAACACCTCTACCTTGTTCGAAATACTTTTAATGACAAATAACATTGCTTGAGGAGAGTTTTACATAGTTGTTACCTCGTTTGGTGACACTAACCTTGCTTAGAGATGTGTTTTAACTTACTCAGTGATGCTCTGCTCAGGGAGGATGTAGCCGACCTCAAAAGGTGCCTTAAATCATGTTCGGGATAGGGGGCCGAGCTTCTGATATGCTTAAACTTTACTGAAGGATATAGCCGAGCTCGGTATATACTTTATATCTTACTCGAGGGAAACAGCCGAGCTCGGGGAAGCTTTGGTCTTAGCTGGAGAGAGAGAGTCGAGCTCGGGGTGCTTTAGATTTTGCTAGAGAGAGCCGAGCTCAGGGTGCTTTAGATTTTGCTAGAGAGAGCCGAGCTCAAGATATACTTTAAACCATGCTCGGGAAGATGGAACCGAGCTCAAGATATGCTTTAAACCAAGCTTGAGAGAGAGAGCTGACCAAAAGATATGCCTTAGACATACTTGGAAATAACATGCTCTGCTCTGCTTATGCTTTACTCGGAAGAATTGTTGTCTGCTCGGGGTTGCTTTTATCTGCTCAAGCGTAGCTTAAATCACTTGGTCGGCATGCTTTTCTGTTCTTAAGAATGATATGCTTCAGGGAGAGAGTATAAGTACACTCTGTTTGGGAACATCTTCCTCTAATCATACTATGCTCCAGAGTAAATTGCTTTTCTTCCAAGTAAATAATGTGCTCAGCGTAAACTTTACAGAGAATAACTTGCATGTCTTGCTCGTGGATAATCTTTTGAATTGAAACACGCCATAAAACACTTGATAATATGCTTTCTGAGATGATCCGAGCTTGAATATGCTCGAGAATTAGCTTTCCGAGATGAACCGAGCCAAAATATGCTCGAGAACCAGCTTTCTGAGATAAACCGAGCCAAAATATGCTCGGGAATAAGCTTACGAATTGAATCTTACCATGTCTTGCTCGTGGATAATCTTTTGAATTGAAACACGCCATAAAACGCTTGATAATATGCTTTCTGAGATGATCCGAGCTTGAATATGCTCGAGAATTAGCTTTCCGAGATGAACCGAGCCAAAATATACTCGAGAACTAGTTTTCTGAGATAAACCGAGCCAAAATATGCTCGGGAACCAGCTTTCTGAGATAAACCGAGCCAAAATATGCTCGAGAACTAGCTTTCTTAGATGAACTTAACTTTGTGAGGTCAGCTACCTTTATTTTGCTTCTTGAGAGCTTTGGCTTTTTGGGAGTTTTGGCTTTTCGGGAGCTTCTGTTTTTTTGAGAGCTTTTGCTTCCCGGAGTTGCTTTTGCTTTCTGTGCGCTTTGGCTTTTCGGGGACTTTTGTTTTCTGCGTAATACTTTTCAATAAACCAAGGAACTGAAACTTGGTTTAAAGAGAAACCTGGCCAGTCAATAAATCGGGGTTGTCGCAACCGAGACAAGCCAATTGGACACGCTTTTTGATAATCCTTTTCAGAAAACTGGGGAATTGAATCCTAGTTTAAAGAGAATACCTGGTCGATAAATAAACCAGGACTGTACCAACACCCGGGGAACCGAGCGTGGCTCCTTTCTGATAATCCTTTTCAATAAATCGAGGAACTGAATCCCGGTTTAAAGAGAATACCTGGTCGATAAATAAACCAAGACTGTACCAACGCCCGGGGGACCGAGCCTGGCTTCTTTCTAATAATCCTTTTCAATAAACCGAGGAACTGAATCCTGGTTTAAAGAGAATACCTGGTCGATAAATAAACCAGGACTGTACCAATGCCCAGGGGACCGAGCGTGGCTCTTTTCTGATAATCCTTTTCAGAAAACTGGGGAATTAAATCCCAGTTTAAAGAGAATACCTAGTTAATAAATAAACCAGGACTGAACCAGCATCCAAAGAGATGTGGCACCTTTCTGTACTAACGTTCGACTTGCCGAACGTGGCTCCTTTCGATAATCCTTTAATTTTGTGCATGTCTCTGAAGCTAGAGTAATTTCTTTCGTTGAAATGCCTTGTCTGTAATGCTTTTCTGCAAAAACTTTCAGCAACAACAAATAATTGAATAATGCTTACATGTAAAATAGTTGTAAGAAACTGAGGCAATTCAACTCAAGAATGAGATAAAAACTAACTGAATAATAAAAAGAAATAAAAAATAAATAAGGTCGGTAGTAAAATTGGCATGCTTTGGGAACATTATATTTTGGAAAATATAAGTCTGTCCAGCTCTTAGTAAATAGGCCGAGGTTGAAGATTCAGACAATTCTTTTTCACTCTACCCACGACAATGATCAATGTTGGCCAATTCGTGTATGCTCGGCAGTTATTGTTGGTTGCTCGGCTAGATTTTTCCTCAGGTCATTACGATCAACAGTAGCGTAGAGAAGAGTGAGTTGTTGCGATCTTGGCAGGATGGCATGGCTGGTGATCCAATTTTCCACGAACTGGAATGCATTTTCACACTAGTTGTAGGGGATGACTTCGCAATCCGAGAACTCCCTAGTAGGTGACGTGGATTAGCTTGCTATGAGTGTATACATATAATTGTAGTTAGTGATGACCCCGAAGGCTATATATATATATATATGAGCTCGATTTGTGCTTGACAAATCATGCACATGTTCTTTGATGGGTTGTACGGTGTTATTTTTTATGATGGGTTCCCCTCTAATCCCTGGCTATATTGGTCGGTCAGACAGTAAACCAGTCCGGCTTAACATGAGTCCAATTGAATATGTTCGGCAAGCTGGATTGAAGCTTTAGAACATAGCTCATGAAACTTGGACGTTCGGGACGTGATGCGGATTTAGTGGGTTGAAAAGAAGCTTTGTTCGGGGGTTGCCAAGAAGCTCAACTAAGGCTTGGAAGTGACTCGAAAATCTCAGAAAACTACCCGGGAAGAAAATCTCCTATTGAACTACTTTTTAGGTTGAAATCATTTGCTTGGCACTTAGAGAACTATGTCTGAGTTAGTGGCCGAATGAATTAATTTGCTCGGGTCGCCAATAGAAAAAATAAGGCTTCAACATTAATAGCTACTCATTAGCTTGTAACATCCAGCCATAACCAAATGAATAAATAAATTCATAAAATATAAACACAAGAAGTGTGAAATATTAGTCAGTGATCTTCCATCAATTGCCATCTAAGGATAATAATGTCCAGTAGGTCTCGGCAGCATCGTGTTTTCACTCGGCATAAGCAATCAAATAGTATGCTTGCTCGGCACCATACAGAATTTCCGGCAACATATGAACTGCTCAACCTTGTATAAATTGTTGGACCAACAATTTCTATACTCTGTTTGTTCCTCAGAAGAAACTTGATACGGGTTCCAGTTACGCTTAGTGACTCAATTAGATATATTGAGCAATATTATTCAATTAGCATAAAAGTTATGCTCAGCAATATATATACTGTATATAAACTATTTCTGTTTTTATATGCATACAGTGAGCCAAAAGTGCTCGGAATATGCTTCTAGAAATAATCCTTACCTGGAAAACTACTGCCATTGCTCGAGAAACAAATAACATTTCGGGGAGCAAATAATCTTGCTCGAAAAACCTATAATCTTGAGAGTAAAACCTTGCTCGGCAGGTTACTTGGTAAATATAAAGAGAAAAATAAAGAAGTGGATACATTCGCTCGTCACTACTTGATTACCATAGAGAGAGGAGGAGAATAGAGCCAAAATTGTGCAAATTTTAATTCACTCATTTCTTCTCCATGCAGTGGCAGTGGAATATAATAATAATATAATTGTATATAGAGAGAGAAATCCTTATTGCTGTTGTTACTCGTTTTTGATCATTGCTTTAAAAGACATTCGTCCCCATAGCTTTTTAATTCCACGTAGCTTCATCTAAAACACTGGGTCAGATACAAGGCGGTTTCGAGGGCAAAGATTGCTCTTTTTGAAATATATAGAGTCCAATGCTCGGCAGCTTGGAAAGTTGATCAGAATGCTCGGCAATTTCGGGAATGAAGTGCTTTACTCGGGAAGTAAGTCATCTTGATCGGCAAATTGCTACAAAAATTACTCACAGTAGGGAAATTGCTCAGCAGCAAATATGCTTCCTTCACTGTTTGCTTGGTAGTCTGTCAATGATCAATTAACGTGCATGTTCATAGTTATGCTTGAAAATAAATAGAATGTCTCTATATAAAGATTGCTAAGATTCTCAGAGATCGAGATTATCATCATCAATTCAAAATACTCATGGCATTGAATGAGTAATGCAAAATAGATTAAAATCCACTCTCGCTAGAAGATTGTTGGGCATAATAATACTAAAGCTGTACTCTTGCCGAACAAGTTTAGTCTGGTGCCACGTGGCGCAATGCCGAGCAAATTCACATAAGCCACGTAGCCACTTGCCGAGCACGTTCCGTTTGGACACGTGGCATCCCGCCGAACAACTGATTATTGGCACGAGAGTTCCACGTGAGTGTTATACGTGAGTACACGATTTAGAGTTAGTGCTCCAAAGAGTACCTTGAACCTCGACATCAATAAACAATGTATTACCACGTGGTTATAGCCGAGCAAGCTAGTTTGCTCGGCCTATCTGTCGACGGCCAGTAAATGTCAAACCTAGGGCCCACAGCCTTTAAAGAAGGCTCGTAACCATAAATGCACCTTAGTTAGGATTGAACTAGGTACTTGTCTCTGGAGATGTAACTAAATCGGTCTAACTCGTCACGATTCGGTGGCTGATGCGACAAGAAGACAGTCTGACCCTGAAATTCAGGTTGTAATGCCGTGTTAAACCGCCAGAAGCATTAAATGAAGGGCACGGTGTATTAATGAGGGGTCTGAGGCATTAAATGAAGGGGAAGGGCATTTAAAGCAAGAGTGGAAAAGAGGGACACGGCAGTGTGCGTAACGTCAAGTCATAGGTATGCTGTAATCATCACTCAGACCACTATATATGGGATATCCTACTGAACCACAGAGGTAAGCGGACTATTGCCAACTTATGCTTTGACTCCTTTATTTCCATAAAACTTCCTTTTTTGAGCGACTTGCTGACTTAATCATCGGAGGGTTTTCCGGCCTGAGACCTCCCCTCCGGCCGTCACCTTTCTTTCTGTCTTTGTTCGGCAGGTCGGCAATTGTATTTTCGGTTGGCGTGGTCAGCAGTTCCGGCGGAAATTTCTGTTGCCGAACAAAGATAATCTAAACTGAGTGCTATAATTGGCAAATGCTGCAATGTTGTGCTTTGGCTCGGGCATATGAACTAGCGAACTACCACTTGAGAGCGACATAGAAACTTAGGCAATATAATAATCATCGAGTGATACCCATAATTATGATAAAAGAAAAATATTCAGGATATAGAGGTATAATCCATTGCAATGCTCAGCAGCTCTTGGTGGCGTCAGGTTGCTCGGAATTGCATGAGTGAGTGTTGTCCTTACTTGAGATTGATGGATAGTATTCTTGGCAGGAGAGTCGGATGTGCTCGGCAGATTGCGCGGCTAATCGGACCTCACCTGTGTTACTTCGGGGAGCTCAGAGAGTAAACTTTCTTCGAAATAAAACTTGTTCAAAAATTAGTCTTACCAGGAAATAAGCTTTGCTAGGAAATAAAGCTTGCACAGAAATAAAATGTTTGGGAATAAAACCTTGCTCAAAATTGAACTTGCTCGGACATATATTGCCCGGAAATACACTTGTCCGAGGATAAATAATTTTGGAAAGCTTAGCAGATCGGGAAGCTTGGAGCATAGTTCGGCAGTTGCTTGTTGCTTGTGAAACTCGGGTCATTGTGGAATTTGCATGGAAAAATAGATACAGCTCCAGTATTAATAAGAGGATGTCTTCCACATATTATTAACTAAGGATGATAATTATTGTTGGGCATAATAATACTAAAGCTGTACTCTTGCCGAACAAGTTTAGTCTGGTGCCACGTGGCACAGTGCCGAGCATATTCGCATAAGCCACGTAGTCACATGCCGAGCACGTTCCGTCTGGACACGTGGCATCCCGCCGAACAACTGATTATTGGCACGAGAGTTCCACGTGAGTGTTATACGTGAGTACACGATTTAGAGTTAGTGCTCCAAAGAGTACCTTGAACCTCGACATTAATAAACAATGTATTACCACGTGGCTATAGCCGATGAAGCTAGTTTGCTCGGCCTATCTGTCCACGGCCAGTAAATGTCAAACCTAGGACCCACAGCCTTTAAAGAAGGCTCGTGACCATAAATGCACCTTAGTTAGGATTGAACTAGGTACTTGTCTCTGGAGATGTAACTAAATCGGTCTATCTCGTCACGATTCGGTGGCTGATGCGACAAGAAGACAGTCTGACCCTGAAATTCCGATTGTAATGCCGTGTCAAACCGCCAGAAGCATTAAATGAAAGGCACGGTGTATTAATGAGGGGTCTGAGGCATTAAATGAAGGGGAAGGGCATTTAAAGCAAGAGTGGAAAAGAGGGACACGGCAGTGTGCGTAACGTCAAGTCATAGGTATGCTGTAATCATCACTCAGACCACTATATATGGGATATCCTACTGGACCACAGAGGCAAGCTGACTATTGCCAACTTAAGCTTTGACTCCTTTATTTCCATAAAACTTTCTTTCTTGGGTGACTTGCTGACTTAATCATCGGAGGGTTTTCTGGCCTGAGACCTCCTCTCCGGCCGTCACCTTTCTTTCTGTCTTTGTTCGGCAGGTCGGCGATTGCATTTCCGGTTGGCGTGGTCAGCAGTTTCGGCGGTAATTTCTGCTGCCGAACATTTGGCGCCCACCGTGGGGCCCGTTGTCTAGCCCAACATTGTGTTCACTAGCTTTGTTCTTGTGTCTTTGTTAAGTCTCCAGTATTTGTCCACATAATGACTTCAGGAGGAAACACTACCCCACCACCATCTCCACGGGCAGGAGACGCTTCCACTCCTGCCAAAACTAAAGGGAGTGCGTTGGTTATCCGGACTCCAGGCCTGGAGCATGCCCGGAGAAGAAAAATGGAGGATCCTGAGGTACTGAAACGGAGAGAGGAGCTGATGGCTAAGGCCAGTGAAAAGCAGGCAGAACTGGAGGAGATTCTGCTGGAATTGAGTAAGGAAAAGGAAAAATCTCCTGCCAGCCATACAGCCGATTCTGGTCAATCCGACTCAGAATCTGATGAAAGTTACGATGCTCTTTACGAGGACCCCACTGATGAGGATGACGGGGACACCCATGAACAGAAGGAGGTGCGCTCTCGCTCGCGACGTGATGTCTCTCCTTCCAGGAAGGACTCGCGCCGTGCTAAACCCGTCGCAAAACGTGACGTGAGATCCGATGTTGACGCGCCCATCAAAGCGCATCACCAAAGGAGTTCCTCAAAAAAGGTGCTGGAGGCGCACTCAGAAGAGGCGGATAGCTCGGACCAAGAAGAACTAACTTTGAAGCGTAAGAAAGCGGGAAAGGCGAAGATGGAAAAGTGGGGGCAAGCAGAGGAATGGGGCGCTCAGGGCCAGAGCACACGAATGATGGCGAGGAAAGCCCTGGGGCGAATCTCTGCCTCCCCATTCGTCGATGAAATAATCGATGCGGAGCCTCCGGAGAAATTCCAAACTCCGAGACTTAATCTCTATGATGGGAGAATTGACCCCCTGGCCCACTACCGTCACTACATGCAGGTCATGACATTATGGAACAGCAACGACCACCTCATGTGCAAAGTATTCCCTTCCAGTTTGGGGGATACAGCGCTTCAGTGGTTCCATAAACTGCCCCCTTGCAGTATTCGGTGTTGGCAGCAACTGGCAGAGGAGTTCGTCACCCGGTTTCTGGCTAACACAAAACAGCCCAAAACCGCTGACGTTCTCCTCACAATGAAAAGAAAGTCCGGGGAATCATTGAGAGATTATTCCCGCCGCTACCTGGAGCTCTACAATGAGGTGGGAGAATGCTCGGAGCAATTGGCGGTCACCTCGTTTAAATTGGGGTTGCGGAAGGAGGATAGGCTGTGGCTCTCCTTGACCAAAAAGCCAGCGGCTAACATGTCAGATCTTATGTGCCGAATCGAGAAGTACGCCAAGGTGGAGGACGAGACACAGCCGGCCGAACAGAAAGAAAGGAGATCCCAGGGCCAGACAAGAGAGAAAAGACGGGGAGACGGCCGCCGATTCATTGACGAAGGGAAGTCCGTCTTTGAAGCGGTCAATACGGTGTTCAAAGAGCCAATCTTCAAGATCCTAACCCAAATAAAAAATAGGCCATATTTCAGATGGCCCGGAAAGCTGCCGGATTTCCTTGGAAAGGAGAATTCCAAAAACTACTGCGCGTATCATCAAGACAAGGGGCATCGCACCGGAGCCTGCCGATCGCTACGACATCATCTGGAGGAATTGGTGCGCAGAGGCCACCTTAAAGAGTTCGTCGACGAGGGCAGAACTAGAGAAGCAGCCCCACAGGATAGAGAGCCAAGGAGGCAACGAGAAGAGACTGCCGAGGAGGAGGTAGCCGAAGAGGTTCAACCCCCACCAAGGGCCAGGGCGCGCAGAGATGTCCCGAGACCTGCAGTCATCCACGTGATTCATATGGAACGGCGACCCCAGAGTGTCATCAATCATGCCCCTAATCCACCAAGTAAAGAAATCTTGGGCGTCGCGGATCAGCCGAACAAGCGCCCAAGGACAGCCGCCATGGAGGAAATCACTTTTCATGAAGACGAGCATCCTGGTGTTCAGCTACCGCACAATGATGCCCTGGTAGTCACTCTGGGCATGTTCAATTCAGAAGTAAGAAGAATCGTGGTAGATGCAGAAAGCTCAACAGAAGTTATGTTCCTGAGCTTATTTAAGAAGCTCGGATTAACTGAAGAAGATCTGGAACCGGCAGAATGCCCGCTCATAGGATTCAATTCTGCTCCTGTCTGGCCTCTGGGCAGAGTCGTCATTCCTGTCCGCGTGGGTCCGGTGGAGCAAGAGGTTGAGTTCACTGTTGTGGATTCCCCCTCTTCCTACAACGCTATAGTAGGGAGATCGTGGATTCACGCTCTGAAGGCGGTCCCCTCAACCTACCACCAGGTGCTGAAGTTCCCCTATTGCGGGGAAGTGATTTCTATTTTGGGGGATCAGAATACCTCCCAAAAGTGCTTCTCTGCAGCCCTAAAATCCAAAACGATCCCCGAACAAGTCCAGCTGGCGGAACTACCCGAGGACACACCAAAGATCGATGATGTCGGTGGTGATCCGCAGATGAAAGCCACAGAGGGTTTGGAGAAATATCAAATTGGCCCGGTTGAGGATGATAGATTCTTCCTGATCGGCGCTAACCTGAGCGCCGAGGAGAAACTAGAGCTAACCGAGATGCTCTTGAAGAATATTGGAACGTTCGCCTGGACTCCACACGAAATGCCTGGCATTTCCCCCGAAGTCATGACTCATAAGTTGAATGTGAATTCGAAGGTAAAGCCTGTGGTACAAAAAGTCAGGTGATCAGCTCTCCAACACGCAGAAGCTGTCATTGAGGAGGTCAGCCGACTGTTAGAGGCGGAGGCCATTCGGGAAGTCTCATACCCGGAGTGGTTAGCTAATACGGTCGTGGTCAAGAAGAAGAATGGGAAGTGGAGAGTCTGCGTAGACTACACAGACCTGAACAAGGCCTGCCCTAAGGATCCATTCCCCCTGCCAAAGATCGACCAACTCGTTGATTCAACTGCTGGATGTTCCAGGATGTCGTTCCTGGACGCTTATAGGGGATATCACCAAATCCCTATGTTCGGCCCTGATGAGGAGAAAACTTCTTTCATAACCCTGCGAGGCATATACTGTTACAGAGTTATGCCATTCGGGCTGAAGAACGCTGGAGCCACCTATCAACGGCTGGTTACAAAAATATTCAAAAAAGACCTCGGACAGACGATGGAGGTCTACATTGATGATATGGTGGTAAAAAGCAAGGAGCCGAACACACACCTCCAACATCTCCAACATGTTTTCTCTACCCTTGATCGGTATGGGTTAAAATTAAATGCTGCCAAGTGCGCCTTCGGAGTTGCCTCAGGTAAATTTTTGGGCCACTTGGTGAGCAGAAGGGGAATTGAGGCTGATCCCGAGCAAATACGTGCCATCCAATCTGTTTCACCCCCGCGCACAAAAAATGAGGTACAGAAGCTCACAGGGATGGTGGCGGCACTCAACCGGTTTATTAGCAGATCATCCGACAAGTGCCGGCCATTCTTTAGACTGCTCAAAGGGGCCAATAAGATGCAATGGGATGCTGAGGCGGATGCGGCACTGGAAAAGCTTAAAGAATACCTGACAACTGTCCCAATATTGTCAACACCACAGCCGGGGGATATTTTGCAGCTATATCTGGCAGTCTCAGAACATGCAGTCAGTGATGTCTTGCTGAGAGAAGAACAAGGGAAGCAGCATCCTATTTACTATGTGAGCAAAACAATGCAAGGAGCAGAGACCAAATATCTGCCCCTAGAGAAGTTGACCTTGGCATTAATAATGGCATCCAGGAAGCTAGCCCATTATTTCCACGCACATACCATTCAAGTTGTCATTGATCAGCCAATTGGCCATGTTTTAAAGAGGGCTGATGTATCGGGCCGGCTAGCAAAGTGGGCAGTTTCCCTTGGTGCATTCGACATAAAATTTATCCCAAGAACCGCGATAAAGGCTCAAGTCCTGGCCGATTTTGTAGCGGAATTTTCCACACCAGCCTGTGGTCAGACAAAAGAGGTATGGCATGTCGAAATAAAGTCTGCCCCGGCCGAACATAATAAGGCCGAACAAACTTGGCAAATCGAGGTTGATGGATCTTCGACTAGAAAAGGAGGCGGCGTAGGCATAGTTCTGACTACACCAGAAGGGGTCTCAATAGAATATGCAATAAAACTCGAGTTCGAAGTCACTAATAATGAGGCGGAGTATGAAGCTCTCCTGGCTGGACTCGACATCGCTCGGCGGCTGATGGCAGATGATATCGTAGTAAGGACTGACTCTCAGTTGGTTGCCAACCAGCTGAAGGGTGAGTATATGGCTAGAAGTGAAAAGATGGCAGAGTATTTAGAAGCAGCAAAGAAGAGAATTGAAGGCTTTAATAAAGCTAGCGTGGAGCTCATTGGCAGGGATCATAACGCTCATGCTGATGCACTTGCAACGCTATCCGCCTCTTCTCGAATAAGGCTAACTGACCAGGTCTTTATGGAAGTCATAAAGAGGCCAAGCATAACGAAAGACGTAGAGGTAATGTGTGCTGACCTAGCCCCATCTTGGATGGATCCAATCATCACTTACTTGAAGGACGGAACACTTCCCGAAGACAAGACAGAAGCAAAGAAACTAAGAATAAAAGCCACCAGGTTTTGGCTCTCTCCTGACCAGAAGTTATACAAGAAGTCATTCACAGGTCCCTATCTTCTTTGTGTTCATCCCGATAAAGTGCAAGACTTTCTTTACGAGCTTCACGAAGGTGTCTGTGGAGCACACACTGGGGGCAGATCACTGGCGCACCGAGCAATTACTCAAGGGTATTGGTGGCCGAAGATGGGATATGACGCTCAGGCCTATGTTCGAAGATGCAAGAAATGTCAGAAGTTCGCTCCCATTCCTCACCAGCCAGCTCAGGAACTCAGCCCGCTTACCAGCCCTTGGCCGTTCGCTCAATGGGGACTTGATATTGTGGGGCCCCTGCCTTCTGCTTCGGGAAATAGGAAGTTCTTAGTGGTCGGCACCGACTACTTTACTAAGTGGGTGGAAGCGGAACCCCTAGCTCACATCAGAGATGCTGATACCATTCGATTTATTTGGATGAACATCATTACCAGGTATGGCATCCCTAGGACACTTATTTCCGACAATGGGACGCAATTTGACAGTGCCCCGTTTAGGGAATATTGTTCTAGATATGGAATCAAGAATATTTACTCTACACCTGCTTACCCCCAAAGCAATGGTCAAGCTGAAGCCACGAACAAAGTCATTCTCAATGGGATTAAGAAAAGACTGGAAGCGGCAAAAGGAAGATGGGTGGATGAATTGCCATCAGTACTGTGGACCTACCGAACAACCCCTAGAAGATCAACAGGAGAATCTCCCTTTTCTTTGGCTTACGGTGTTGAAGCCGTCATACCCTTAGAAGTTGGCCTCCCGAGCATCAGAACCCTATCATTTGACAGAGGAGAGAATGATCAAGCTATGGGAATAAGCCTGGATCTAATTGATGAAAGAAGGGAACTGGCAGCACTAAGGTTAGCCAACTAACAGCATGAGACAAGGAAGAAATTTAATAAAGGGGTCAGACGTAGGGAATTCCGTACTGGCGATTGGGTACTGAGAAAATTGATGGGAAGCAGGAAAGATCAAACTGAAGGAAAGCTTGGAGCTAATTGGGAGGGACCATTCACCGTCTCTGAAGTGCTCGGCAATGGCGCCTACAAGTTAATTGACATGGAGGGAAAGCCAATCAAAAGACCGTGGAATATAGCCCATCTAAAGTTGTACTATCATTAATTTTTTCTTCACATTTGTTGATTAAAGACTTTGTACGTTTATTGAAAAGCAATCCTTTTTACAAAGCAAAAGCAAATTCAAAAGCTTGAGATCATTCCCTGATCAACAAAAAGACGCCACGTCACTTTGGGTGGTGGCATGGAAAAGAGCCATGCTCGGATTCCCGAGCATTTGTACGAAAAGAATGCCCCCTCTCCATCGATGTTGACACATTCCCGGTTTATTTACTGACCAGGACATGCTCTTTAGACTGAGATTCAATTCCTCGGTCTTCTGAAAAGAATTATCAAAAGAAGCCACGCTCGGCTTGCCCAGCGTTGGCACATTCCTGGTTTATTTACTGACCAGGAAATACTCTTTAGACTGAGATTCAATTCCTCGGTCTTCTGAAAAGAATTATCAAAAGAAGCCACGCTCGGCTTGCCCAGCGTTGGCACATTCCTGGTTTATTTACTGACCAGGAAATACTCTTTAGACTGAGATTCAATTCCTCGGTCTTCTGAAAAGAATTATCAAAAGAAGCCACGCTCGGATTGCCCAGCGTTGGCACATTCCTGGTTTATTTACTGACCAGGAAATACTCTCTAGACTGAGATTCAATTCCTCGGTCTCCTGAAAAGAATGATCAAAAGAAATCCATGCTCGGTTCGCCGACCATTGGTACAGAGAGAACCCACATCATTTCTGATGGTGGCCCAATCTTGATTTATTCATTGACTAGATACGATTTTTTAAATCAAGATTCGATTCCTTGGTTTGTTAATTGGAAGCAAAAGAAGCATGTTCTAAAGAGCTCAGCGCCAGTATCATAGAGGTACACTTTTCCGATGCTCGGCATGAGATTAAAAAACGAAGATTTGTCAGAAGGTAGTTACCTCCGTTATTATGTGAAAGCAGGAGGACAGCCGAACTTATCGAGGTATTTGAGATTTATTAAAAGTCGTGTCTCTTTAACGAAAGCTTGAAGTCATTTTATGAAAAGCAAACTACTACATTAGCTTGTTACCTCTAAAGGGTTTACTGTTTAAAGTATTTCTGTTAAGAATTGTGTTTGCTCGGCAAAATGGTACAAATCCAGACATCATACATACTTCAATACAAAGCACAAAATATGCAAACAGAAAGACAGACTGTCAATAAGGGACAATTCATAAGCTTTTATTATATGCCTCAGAGTACGGTTACAATACATTTTACATAACTATCAATCGAAGAAGCTACCCTAAATCTAAGATGAGGCATTAACATTTGTTGTAAGGGTTTGTAGCTACTTCGTGGGAAAAAACGTCAAGGTATTCCTCGGCTGCACTCCTTATTATTTCATCAGCTAGCCAGCTAAGGCATTCCCCAATCAACTCATCGGCAGTTCTAAAGAAACAAAGATAGAGAAAAATAAAACAAGATTAGAGAGAAGTCAAACTGCGTTCATTCATTTGGAATTAAAAGTTCAATATTATTACATCAAGAACAAAAAAATACATATATGTACAAAAAGGCTCACTTCTCTCCTCCCTTAGTAGGATCACTCTCAACTTTCATGAGATACATATAACTTTCTTGTGGTCGACGGAATAAATATGCATTTTTCAGGTGAAAAGGTCAGACAAAACATAATAAAATAATACTACTGCCAATGAACATGTTTTCGGTCAGATATGTTTCATTGCTTGGTCGGCAGTAAATATGTTTGCTCGGCTTCATCTTCATGCTTTCAAGCGATTTAATGTATTAAAAGCGCCGTTTGGATGAATACACACACATACATATATTCGATGAACTTTATTCTGTTAGAATTTTGCTCAGGCTTATGAATACAGGTTGATGCTTCTACAAAAACCATGTATTAGAGGCAATATAATAACCATAATAAAAAGAATACAAGATATGGCTTATATAGAAATTTGAACATAACCTTTTCAATAATAACAGCACAAATTTTGACAAGCCTTGTCAAAAATAAATTAATAGAAAGAAATATATAAATTGAAAGAACGTATCTGTTCATTGCGGGTAAGAATGCTCCCAAAAGTTGAATCATGCCCCCAGTAGGTGAATAATGCCTCCAGCAATACTGAACAGGTGCTCCCGCAGCAGTAGAAGAGATGCTTTTGCTAGTTATAGAAAAGATGCTTCTAATGGCAATTAAAGAAATGCTTACAGTAGTGACAGAGAGAATCAATCTTGGTAGATCAATTACATAGGCACAAATACGTGCCCCACGGTAGGCGCCAAATGTTCGGCAATATTTTTTACCTTCTCAACCATTGACTCCTTCTCTCCCTTGTTCATTGAAATCCCCTCCCTGCGGTCTGCAATCAAGAAAATAATGAAATGGAACGGTCGAAGTTTTTCCCCGACCAAGGACACTCCGATGCTTAAGTCAGTTTCTCGTATAGATAATAAGCTCATGTAAGTAAAGAGAAAGAGAGAGCAGAGGATCGGAGAAAAAAGAGCCGAAAGAAGACCCCTTACGCTGTCTTGATTTTTCGTATTTATAGATGAAGTGTCTGTCTAGCTTTCTGTTGATTTAACTATCATTTTATTTTGATGTGACAAGTGGAGGTAGGTGGCTAACATTAAATGCCAGATGATGTAAGTTTCGAGAACCGTGTGGTAGTGTAGTACATAAAGTAATTGTACAACATAACTAGCAAATTATTTAGTCCCAATTTAACTAGAATATACTCCTGTTCGGGGGGTGCAATTTATGGTCGGCGAACCATTCTTATGGTCGGGCTCGATATTTTTATACCTCACAGTCTGTATCTAATTTGGATCAATCATTTTTGTGTTGGAGGGACTCTAAGCAGAATCTCCTATCCATTTTCTGGGTTTGCGAAAGAGAAAGCTCTTTCTTCACGAACAAGCCCAGAGAACCATTTTGTTGTATGACTATATGACACACCAAAAAAAAAAAAAAAAGGTTTTTCAAAATGGTAGATGATGATGAAAGGCGAGGAAGACAGTTTGCAAGTTTTGAATGACAAGAGTCAAAGAGGTGATAGCTCCAAATTTGATGGTGAAGAAATGATGAGCTTATTCGCGAAAGACAAAAGAGGAGCTTTGCGTCGGGCAATGTGTGTGACGATTTTAGCGAGTCTTATTTGCGAAAAAGAAAACTATACACAACTGACAAGTAAATGGTAAGTAGGCAAGACCGCTAGAGGGATCGAGAGAAGAAAGCCTCAGAGAACCAACCTACTGGGTACAAAGAGGCTGAAATCAAAAGAGGAAATGAACGAGGAATCAGTGGGCGAAGTTTCGAAGCCTGCCGAGGGGAGAGAAGGTAAGTATGCTTGGGAGTTTTGAAACGATGGGTTTTGAAGTATTTTTGTATGTTTACCGAACAGAGAATATATGAGTGGGTGTTTTATTTCAATTTTTTAATCACCCTGATTTTAGGGATGTAAATGGGTAGAATACTCGCTTAATTAACTAATTTCATTACCAGATCCGTTTATTTTTTTACTTACCATTACCGTCCCAAACTCGTTTATTGTTTTAGTTGGAATCCCAAACCCGTCCAGTCCCAAACCCGTGAAATCCTGTCCCAAACCCACAAAACTCATTTATATTCTATTGGTCAAAATTACCCATTAAGTATCTGTCAAATACCCAATTTGAGATAAAAAATAAAAAATTAGTAAGTGACAACAATTTATTAAATTAAAAAAATTCATTGGTTAAATGACCTCCAAGTTTTTTTTTTTTTAAGGTAAAAGAAATATATTATAAATAGTAGAAATAAATATACAAAATATATAAGAGCATACCGTTAGAACAATATAATAGGAATCACAGTTTATAAAGGACTTCCAAACCCAATATGAAAGTTGGAACAATCAATGACATGTGAAAATAGTACATAACAAATTATAAATTAAACAAGTCCAAATGAATTATTCCAACAATGGCAAGAGCAACTGCCAACAAAGCACAAATAACCTTGACTTAAGAAGTTCAAAAATTTTATTTTAAGGATAAAATTGTATGTAAATATATAAATATATATTTTATTTTATTAAATGAGTACTTTGTGGGTACCTTACAGGTATTAGATATTGGGTACCCTATAAGTATAAATAGATATCGGGTATCGGATATCAGGTACCCTACAAACAAATTTCAAACCCATTCTAAACCCACACAGGTATTAAATTTTAATCCTAAACTCGTCCCAATCCTATTAGGGTATTTTTTCCAACGAATTTTTATCGGATTTGATCGAGTCGGGTACCCTCATGTACCCGTTCCATTGACATCTCTACCTGATTTGGTGGTTTCTTGTGAATTTTTAAAATTTTGTACGTAGTATCCTAATTAAATTTTTGACTTTTTTTAACAAAATCCTATAACATTAGTCTCATTTGATAACGTTTATGTTTACTGTTTTTCTATTTATGTTTATTAAACTTATTTTTATTTTTTTATTTCTAAATAAATGAAAACTTAAATAGAAAAACGTAAATAAAAAAAATATTTTTACTCTCATTTTTTTTGTTATAAACATTTTGTTAATTTTAACTGTTTGTTCACTTTTGTTAAATTATATTAAAATAAATTGTTTTATTCAAATATTTTATTAAATTAAAAGTATTTTCAATAAATAATTTAATTAATTTAATTACGTGAAATATATATTTTTAACTTATTTTTAATAAATAATATAATTAAAATAATTAATGAAATTAATTCATATAATCAAAATAAATTAACTAAAATAATTAATTAAATTAATTATTATTTTAATTTAATTAATTAATTTAATATGAAATATATTTTATTACATTATTTTAATAAATAATATAATTACATTATATTATAATTTAATAATAATTTATTTTTGTTAAAATTTATTTTTAATTAATAGTATAATTACAATAAAAATTAACTATTATAAACGAAATTGCATTTCAAATGCAATTTTAGTTCTCATTTTAGGAAAAACCGATAACAGAAAACATAAATAGAAAAATGATAGTACTGTCAAACAAGCCCTTCATATTCTCAATTTCACATTGCTACAACCTAGATGTTATATATTTCGAATAGTCTATAATTTGAATTTAATTTAGGGTAAATTACACCTAGATCCCCTAAACATTAGCGTAATTACACATGGATCCCTTCGACATTTCAAAATTACATTAATCTCCCTTATTTTGAAATGTTTGTGACAGATACCCCCTTCTGTTAATGTGTCGTTAGGTTGTCTGTTAAAATGATGACGTCAGCCAAAAAAATTTTTTAATATACCAATTTTACCCCCAACTGTTCTCTCACTGTGGTTCTTCAACTTAAACTCTCAATACCCAAAATTGCTACACTTAGAAATTGAACCACAAAATCCGAAATTGAACCACAGAATCTTGAGAAGCAGAAAGTTCATCAGGAGGCCATGAGATGACAGAATCTTGAAAGGGGATTGAACCAAAGATTATATCTTTTCTTCTGAAATTGACGTCATCAATTTCTCAAAATAATCTTGAAAAGCCAAAACAGAACTGAAATTTCTTCAGGAGGCCAATCGATGATTGAGAAGCGGAAAGGGGATTGTTTGGCTCAGTTTGTAGCCCCTTTTCCGCAGAGTCAACGATTTTAGCCAAATCTTACACTTGAACTGTTTGTTCAGTGTTTTCGATCTCAGAGAGCTGTGAGATGTTTCGTTTGAAACCTACGTAAACGTCGGAATTGAACTTCTCCACCATTATCTTGTGAACTGTGAAAGTGAGATAGAGGTAAGTTTTCTGCAGTTATAGCTTGAACAGTTGAATAATTGAATTAATGAAAGGAGATCGAAGCTGAAAAACCAAAGGAATCAAAACCAAGTTTTTCAAGATTCAACCTTTTTTTTTTTGTCTTTGGCATTTCTAGGGTTTATTCAAATTCATCTATCTCTACTTTCTCTCCCTGCGCAAATTCATTCTGGGGTTTAATCAACTTACCATCTCTCCAAAATATCTCTTATCGGCATCTCTCCAAAATCTCTCTCGGTATCGGAAACCAGAAGATCTGAGTCGATAGAATGTCCGTCTGGTAGGGTTTATATTTATGACTTTTCGACGAGGTTTAACAGAGACTTGGTCGACACTTGCAATGAATCCGACCCCTGCCATTGGTGGTGCAGTGCGGTTTCCAATGATGGGTTTGGGGCCAGAGCTAAAGAGCTCGCTGGAATTGTGTCGGCGAATCTGGGTCCGGCATGGTACTGGACCAACCAGTTCGTATTTGAGACGCTGTTTCACAACAGGCTTTTGAGCTACAAGTGTAGAGCGCTAGAGCTGGAATCGATGTTTGAGATGCTCCAGATCAATCGATGTTTGAGATGCTCGCCTTTCAGTGGAATATGGATATAATAATTGTGAACAACTTGATCATCGTGTAGAGAGAGAGAGAGAGTTATTTACAGTAGACAGAAGGAATGAAAGAGAAGAGAGAGAGAAAGAGTTTTATTTACAGTAGAGAGAGAATTGAAGAGAAGCTTTTTTGTGTTTAATTAATTTAATTAAGGGTAAAATTGTCTTTATAATAAAATGTTTAACAGAGTTAGGGTCAAATTTAACGGAATGGGGTATTTGTTACAAACATTTCAAAATAAGGGGGGTTAATGTAATTTTGAAATGTCGAGAGGATCCATGTGTAATTACGCTAATGTTTAGGGGGTCTAGGTGTAATTTACCTTTTAATTTATTTGGATAAGTATTTTAAATGTTATATATTTTGGATGATTAATAATATAGATGTGACTTATTCGAATTAGTATTCTTGGATGTCAATTTCAGGAAACTTTTTTTATGTATTAGTCCAATATATATCAAATATATTGTTTTATATGTGAAGTGCTTATTGCTTAACGAATAAATAAGAGTATAAGTGTCATTATGTATATATATTAATAAATACCTCATAACTCATTTGAAAAAAAAACTCCCAAGCATGGGATCATTACTTTAAAACTCATGTTCCTAGACCTTTCAGAACCCATACCAACTCATACTATCTAAACAGCACATCAGAACTTATACTTTAAAAATACCTCAGAATCTATATTTTAAAACTCCCAAGCATACCTTAAAGTATCATTTATCCTAAAAAAGGGGTAGAGTAACAATAAGTAATCAATAAATATTTTTTTTTAATTATTCCATTACACTCCATCTACCCACTCCATCTACCCTTTAGCACCCCATTATAACCTTTTCATTAAACATCTAAGCGACCGATATATATATATATATATATATACATATATATATATGTCAATAAGCCTTTTGTATATAAATCAAAAGCTTGGAAGAAAATTGAGTTATATGTCTATTGAGTCTTATGCTTAGTTTGAATGAAAAAAAGAAAAAATAAACAAACAAATAAAAACTAAGCTTTTTTTTTTTTCAGTTGGCTAACTATTAAGAAACTAGTTTTTTTTTTTTTTAAGTTAAAAATTAGCTTTTATCACTCTATAGTTTCTACTTTTTCTCTCCTCTGTCTCTCACCTATCTATAGTAAGGAGAAGAAAAATAAAATAAGCAAAGAAAAAGAGGGAGAAAGAAGGAAGGAAGAAAAAGAAAAGTGAGTTGGCCCTTGGTTTACTTTTCTAATCTGAACACAACTCTGGACCAAATTTGGCTCAGAAGAGTAAAATAAAATTAATTTGACTCAAAACGTAAAACAAAATTAATTTTAATTAGAAAATAAAATAAAACTCGACAATTTAAGTCAAACTTTAGATCCAATTATCCAGATGACTTAAAATCTCAATAATTAGCCAGGATGTCACAATTTTAATGCTACTCATTGTTAAGATGACTTGCATTACGTCACTATAAAAGAATAATTCCTAAACTTATCCCATGTCAATCTATCTTATCTTAATTTTCTTTTTCCAATACTTTACATACTTATCCCTTCCTTGGTCCGCGTAATATCTTATGAGAATTGTCAAGAAAGTCGGCTAGATCCTTCATCTTTCAAACGAGATCGACATATGAGAATTATAGATTGCCGGATTAAAGTGAATTCTATTTAATAGCCAGCCTCCCCCAGAACTGATTCTAATGGATTCTCTCCTCCAAATCGTCTTAACTTCAGCCTCTGGTCTCCTTATCCTGCTATTTCTGATTTACAATCAGTTGAAGAGACCTACTAAGAGGAGGTGTGATGTGCCCCAAGCAGGCGGTGCTTTGCCCATAATTGGCCATATGCACCAGCTAGGTGGAGGGCAACTGACCCATAAAACTCTAGGAGCCATGGCTGATAAGTACGGATCAGCCTTCACCATAAGGCTTGGTTCACACAGAGTTCTAGTTGTGAGCAGTTGGGAAATGGCCAGAGAGTGTTTGTCCATCCACGACAGGGCTTTCTCCACCCGACCAAGCGTCGCCGCATCAAAACTACTTGGTTACAACTTCGCCATGTTTGGATTTGCCCCTTATGGTTCTTATTGGCGTGAGATGCGTAAGATAGTAACGCTTGAGCTTCTGTCAAATCGACGAATCAGCATGCTCAAAAGCACAAGAGCTTCAGAGGTGGAGACTTCAATAAGAGAACTGTATGATTTGTGGGTAAGAAATGGTAGTGTTGAAGGTGGGGTTTTGGTTGATATGAAACAGTGGTTTGGAGATTTGACAAGTAATGCGGCGGTGAGAATGGTGGGAGGCAGACGATATTTTGGAGCTAGCGCTGATTGTAAGGAAGGAGAAGCGCGAAGATGTCAGAAAGTGATGAGGAACTTTTTTGACTTGTTTGGGGTATTTGTGTTGTCGGATGCAATGCCTTTTCTCTGGTGGTTGGACTTGAAAGGGTACGAGAAAGCCATGAAGAGAACTGCAGAAGAACTCGACACTCTTGTGGTAGGTTGGCTGGAGGAGCACAAACAGAAGAGGCTATTACGCGAAAATAGAGGAGGGGATCAGGATTTCATGGATGTCATGCTGACATTTCTTGAAGATGCCGAGATTTCTGGTTTTGATGCTGATACGGTTAACAAGGCCACATGCCTAGTAAGTACCGTGACAAACTCTTGACAAACCTTAAATAAGTAAAATTTTAAATTCATTATTGATAACCTATGAAACCAAAGCCTAAAATCATTAAATGCGCAGACCTGTCTTAGAGTTTTGTACTGCTCAGGATTTTTTTGTGCATTTTCTCATGTTGTGAATTAGGGGAAAGAAAAATAGAACTGAGGAAGTCACTAATTTCTGTCATTCATGCATGCATATTATTCTACAACCCCTCCCCCCTTTTTTTCGGCAGAATCTCATTTTGGCAGCAAGTGACACTACAATGGTTACCCTCACCTGGGCTCTATCCCTTCTACTCAACAATCGCTGCGTGTTGGACAAGCTTCGAGCTGAGCTGGACGTCCATGTCAGCAGAGACAGACATGTGGATGAATCTGACATCAAAAACCTTGTCTACCTCCAAGCTGTTATTAAGGAGACCCTGCGGCTCTACCCACCAAGCCCACTTATTGGTTTTAGAGCTGCAATGGAGGACTGCACCTTATCAGGTGGCTACCACATTCCAGAAGGCACGCGCTTAATGGTAAATGCTTGGAAGATCCATAGAGATGAGCGCGTGTGGACTGAGCCGAGCAAGTTTCTGCCAGAGAGATTTCTGACAAACCACAAGGAGACGGATGTGAGAGGTCAGAGCTTTGAGCTCATTCCTTTTGGCTCTGGAAGGAGATCCTGCCCGGGGATATCACTGGCACTACAGATTGTTCATCTTTCCCTGGCTAGCTTGCTGTACTGCTATGACATAGAAAAGTCATCTAATGAACCTATCGACATGTCTGAAAGCGTTGGCCTGACAAATCTGAAAGCAAGCCCGCTGGAAGTTTATCTCAAGCCGAGACTTCTTCCCAAGCTCTATGGGCAGTGATACCTGATACCATCAGATATTTGAGTCAACCTGTAGCAACTAGACTACATTGCAAAAGATCCTGTTTGTCTCTTCTCTATCTTTGCTCTGATGAGTTGCTCAATCACAAAGTATCCTAAAAAGCTGTTCTTTTCATCTGATGATTGGCTAAGGAAATGTATAAATAAGGACAAAATTTAAACATTTAACTAGAGTTTTTCTGTCTATTTGAAGTAAGAATACATGGAAATATAAAAACTAGTTACGCTAGTCTACTTGTTCATGTTGTCCAAGGAAACCAGTTAATCCATAATGCTGACATATGAAGACATCTAAGACAATAAGCTGGTGGTTGCCTTCCTTCTCTGAAGCAAGCTCGAAGATGCGCACATCATTTCTTTCAAATTATCGTCCTTACAAATTGGTAAGGACCTATCCTTTCTGAAAAATAAGTTGTGCAGGTCTGTATCTAATTTGCATCAACCCTTTTGTGTTGGAGGCACTCTTTGCAGAATCTTCAATCCATTTTCTGGGAGTGCAAAATAGAGAGCTCTTACTTCATGAACAAGCCCAGAAAACTACTTACCCAAAAAAAAGCCCAGAAAACCATTTTCTTGTGTGATTATATGACACAAAACAAAGAAGTTCTTCAAAATAATAGATGATGAAAGACGAGAAAGACAGTTTTCAATTTTTGAATAACAAAAGTCAAAGCGGTGGTAGCTCCAAATTTGATGGTCAAGAAAGGAGGAGCTTATTCGCGAACTAGAAAGGAGGACCTTTTGGGTTGAGCAATGAGTCTAATGATTATAGCGAGTCTTTATTTGTGAAAGAGGAAACATTACACAACTGACAAGGAAATGGTAAGTAGGCAAGACCGCAAGAGGGATTGTGAGAAGAAAGGTTCAGAGAACCCGTCCTATTGGTACAATTTTGAGGCTGAACTCAGAGGAGTAAATGAATGAGGAATCAGTGGGTAAAGTTCCGAAGCCCACCAGTGGAAAGAAAATTCTCAGGGGAAAATAAAGACTACTTCCAAACTAACACTTTCCATTAACTTGTATTTGTCTGCCTTGCAAAGCATTTCTAAGAAGTTCGTTTAAAGAACTGTCACAGGGCCCTCCTTAAAAGTTCAAGTGAGAATTTACCTGTTCTTTTCATGTGATAATTAGCAGTAATATTTTTTTTCATCAAAAAAAAAAAAAAGATGTAAAATTTTGCCCTCTTTTTTTCCACTCAACCTTCTTTCCCAAGCAGGCTTCCAAGCTTCACTCACTGATTCCTCTTCCTTTTCCACCTCTGATTTCAGCCTCTACCTTGTACCAACAGGTTTGGTTCTCTGAACCTTTCAGATCTCAATCCCCTCTTACCTACGATGCTTGTCCATTTTCTTGTTACTTCTCTTTCGCGAATAAGACACAACACATCCAATTCAAACGCACTGCATGTAGTGATTTACTTGTACGATAGACAATACAGTAAGGGCATATTCTGTTAGACTTGTCAACTGTCAAATAACTCAAATCTGATACAGGATAGCAAGGTTACAAATAGATACAAAATCAGCTGCATTTTCATCTTATATGGTTCGATTCTTCAATAGACAATACAAGAAGTGGACTTGACCCACTAACATCAAGGTTGAGACGCAGATCAGTAATATAATCTCACCTACAATGCCACTGGTGACAATTGAATATTGAATTGGATCCCAGTATGGCAGGATTACACAAACTTGTTACAAAGACCACCATACCAGAATGTGGTATCGCTCACCTAGAAAGCTAAGGCTGAAAGATCATTTCACATCAAGTTTTGGAGCAGTATGCCATTGAATGCAGAGAAGCAGCATCATCCCAACAATATGCACTACTGGTTCTTGATAATCCTACAGCTGCAATAGCTCATGCAAGGAACAAATCAAGAATCATACTATTATTTTAACCTCTTCTTCTCCAGCTCATTTACACACCCTTCTATGTACACTGGCAATGTAATTGTTTAACGTATAGTTCATTTACAAGCCTTCTTTGATGCCATCATTAATGAGAGAAAGAGCTTGCCTCAGTGCTATAAATTGAGTACTCAGTCAAACTGAAGTTGGGCCTTTCTTCATCCCACTTCAGAATCTCCTTGGCATATCGAAGAGCTGCATCAACACTGTTAGGCTCCAAACCCTTTACCAGTGCAACATACAACTTCCGATCAGTGAGAGATGAATATAGCCTCTTGAACTTGACTGCAATATAATGGAAAGCCAGTTGGCCAAGGGAGGGGCTATTGTTGATGCTGTTGCTGTTGCTGTTGCTGTTGCTGTTGGAGCGATGATGGCTCACCACTGGATGAAAATCATCAAACCACTCACAATGTGTCAAAGGAACCCGTTCCATCTTTTCCTCAAACAGATCAAATTTGTTAAGTACCAGAAGGAAGTCCATCTGCTCAAATGTTGGATGAGTGACAATGTTCTCAAAGAACTTCTTGCTCAGTATCATCTTGTTCATTAAAGATCCATCTCCATCACTAGCATATTGGTCATAGTCACTCAAGGCAACACAAAAAATGACAACTCGAACATCTTCAAACATTTCCAACCACTTGCAATGTTCTCCAAAACCTCTTGCTTGTACTCTAATTAACTGGAATCTGAAACAGAGAAAAGTAAAATTAATGTCACGAATAACTACATCATGCCTATTAAAACATGAAATCAAATACCAACAAGGGTAAAATAATGTTCGGCATAACTAAAGTGTTACTGTCAAAACCTTACAAGAATTCATTATCAGGGTATCCATAAAACATAACAAATGAATGTATAACAGAGACAACCAGTCATCAGAGGCAACCAGTTATATGTGCTCATCACTCCCTTGACATGGAAAATTTGAGGCATGGGAACGTAGTTATCTTTTAAGGAACAGATCCTGATCCCCTGATTGTGATTTCAAATTCCAACCGGCTCTCAGACAAAATTCTCACGGCTTTTTCCAACCCATTGCATTATGTACGGTGAACTTCTCATGGCCTTTTTAAGGAACAAGTATCGCAAAATTTATGGGTACCCAAACCCTTGCCATCCCTATCTAATATTGTATCTCAGAGCAAGGATGAATTTTTTGCTTTATTTACAGTGACCAGTTCATCATAAGCTAAAGCACACATATGCACCAAAACAAAATAAATAAACAAATAAATGTTTTAGATAAAATGATAGTGGCCAACATCATTTGATTTGAAAAATATATAATATATGTATAAGAACAAGATACGATGTGTCAGACAGAATGGTAGCAGCTAACATCATTTGATTTGAAAATATTATATATGTGTAAGAACAAGGTACATAGAAAAGAATAAAATCAAGTGTTTACTTTCCTAGAAAGTTATTTGAGAAGCCAGCTTGAGTAGCATCACTTTCACATGATGGACCAAAAGTCATTCTACTCATTTTACAGGAGTCCACCAAACATCCAAAAATTTCAGGATGTCCTAGGAAGTCATGCAACATGCCACCTTTGATAATGAATGCTGACTAGTGGTAGAAATGAACTATGACATAAGAACACTCAAATTAGTATGCATTTGTGCAGCACCGATGTCAACATAACATTACAAAGGTATAGACATGATATGAGTACAAAAAAATCTACCACCAGGGAGCTAAAAATAGCATTCGGCAAAAGGAGTAAAACAATGCATACCTCATTGACTCTTAAGATACATAACATAAATTCCATGTAGACTCCCATATTGGTTGGATGTTTCAAAAAGGAATAAAAGAAATGAGCTAAGTTACCACGCCTACTGAGAAATGGGACATTAATAGTGTCTTTAACAAAGTAAAAGATTAGGAATAATGGTTATAGTAGATCCTTATCCATGTCCACAAATCAATATTAGGGATTAGAAAAATCTGGCACCTAAATGCATACTTCCACTGACACATGCACCTAAGCCCATAAAACATAAGTTAAGATAAAGAATAGCCAAAAAATGCAAGTCACCTGTCTCCCACGAGAAAGAGAAAGAGAGAGCATTAAGCTACCTGAGTAGAGAATCAAGCTGATCAGCAGTATCAATATCAATGCCAGATGCTGGCTGGGGAAATGAGAAGTCCAAAAAGGCAAGCCCATTGGATGAAGTAACACCCTCAGCATACAGGATGTCTGCATCTGAAGGTTCATAGTCTGGTCTCAATATATCAACTGCCTGAAGAAGGAAATGAAAACATCAGCAATGGATTTCAAGAAATTGGCCATGATTGTACATCACGTGAGAGAAAAACAGAAGATAACACATAAAACATAAATATAAGCTGGTTAAGATATTTTGCTGATATGAGAATATGATAAAAGAGCAAGCAAGTCACGGTGTCTTGATCTTGGTCTTGGCCCATCAAAAAGAGATCAGGCTTCGTCAATGTTATCTATAGGATTTGAGTTGGGTGGTTAAGAAGGATAAATGTCTAAGGTGTCTTATGCGACCTGATACTACCTATGAAGTTGAAAAGGAAAATTTTATAAAATGGTTATAAGACCAACTATGGCTTATGGAACAGAATATTGGGCCATTAAGAAGTAATACTCTCAAAAGACGAGGGTAGTGAAATCTAAGATGGATGTGCACTATTACAAGAAAAGATAAGATAACAAATGAATATATCCGAAAGAAGCCGAAGTGGCACCAATAGAAGTGAAGTTAAGAGAAAATCGTTTAAGATGCTTTGGCCATGTCCAACATAGACTTAGGGAAGTACCAGTACAAAAGAGAGTCAATTCAAGTAGAAGAAGTAAAGAAGATAAAAGTAGACCCATGATTACATGCATTGAAATTGTAAAAAAAATACCTAATTTTATATAACCTCACAAAAAACATAATGCATAACAAAAATGAATGGAGAAAAAAGATTCATATAGCCAACCCCAACTAATCTGAGACTAATTTGTTGAGTTGAGTTGAAATTTTGAGTATGCAATAAGTAGTGAAAACAGTAAACTAATCAAAAATAATCCTTACTCAGGTAACCAAACTAGTTAAAAAAACACAAGGGATGAACTTACCCGTTCTAAGAAATAACTAGCAACACTAGGTAGCAGTTCTAGTTCACTTCTCCGTTCATATGTTGCACGAATGGCAGCATCATTCCACAACTCCTCAATTAATGGTGCATATTCCCGAGTAGCAGCTGGGAAAACGGCCTCCAAATTCCCAGATACCATAATTTTGAGCAGCCAATCTGAGAATGCTTTCAACCTTGGGCAAATGGAGTAGATAGTTTTGCCTTCATTCCCATCAGCAATCCCTGTTGTTAATTAGAAGTAATTTCAGATTTATAATATTTTATTGGATACAGGATGTACAAACGTCAATCTGGTCGTGCTGCATGTAAGCACCGACTATGCTAGCACACTTCAAGAACCAACATGACTAAAAGGAAGGTGAGAAAATGGTCAATAATCCATACATCTAACTATCCTAGCCCCTTATAATTCAGATGCCACATACCAAATCCCATATTGGTTAATCAACTGTTTACCCACTAAATATCTTCATATATGCATATGGTTACAAGTTTTAGCCTACATGAAAGAGCAATGGGGCTGGGAGATGCATGGTTCTTTAGTCAATCCTTTTGTGCTTGGGCGGCATCCTCTGGATGCCTTTTTAATAGTCTTTATTTATTTATCAAAAAAATGAAAAAGGGAATGAATATAAGTGACACGCTTGACAAGTTCTCTTCTCTTCTAATACTTACACATAAAAGGCAAAAGCAACTTTCTCCATAGACTGCTCACTCATTGACGGCATGGATATGTTTTACCTTGCATGGTGCTAGTACATCATGAATTGACAAATGGTGCATCTCTTTTATAAATCAATCTTTTGCATTGCACAATTTCATTTCAAAAGCTTTAACACAGATCAAGCTTAAGACAGACATGAAATGCTGGAGAAAAGTTTTCACTTTGCTAGAGAAACAATGTCTAGGCTCAGGCCTATGCCAAAGATCCACTCAACAAAGTGGGCAGGATTTATAATGTGAAAGTAATGATTAAATCCAAACCTGAAGACGGTAAATGCCTTGAAGGTGAAGGACTATCATATCTAATTGCTTAAGTTCACACCACAGACTCCAGAAACATAATAAAATAATACAATTATGCAATAAGTCCAAGAAAAGGAACAAAAAACAAACAACAATATATCACTACCTGATAGACCAGATTCACTGGAAGACAGAAGTTTCCTCATTTCATTCAAAGCTTCTTCATCAAGACGCTCACGGCCTTCAAGAAGTAAACCAAGGTAGCCATACACATTGCTCTGGATCACTAATTTGATATTCTCGCGTTCGTCTTCCGAAAAGGGGATATCTTTATAAAGGATCTTGGCCTATCACAAAAATTATATTAATAAACACACTCATTTTGCAGGTTTATCGACAATTAAAAGAGTTTTTAACAGAGTCTTCAGTTCTTGGAGTTGCAAAATATAGGAAATAAATTTGAAAATTCATTTAGACTTCTTAAGGACACATTTGGAGCTCCACAAATTGCAATAAATCATGGTTTCGTAACTTTTTGGATGTCTGGAGTGCAGCCAACAAAAAGCAGTTTTAAAAATTTGAACAGTGGAAAATCCATTCGAACAGTCTGTTCAAACGGATTTGTGCGGTACTTTTTGGAGATTTGTAGAAATTTATAGAGGTTTATAAAGATTTTTAGAAATTTGTAGAGATTTATAGAGATTTTCATAGTTCAAGATTTGTAGAGATTTGTAGAAATTTTTGGAGATTTGTAGAGCTCCAAACGCCCCCTAAACCAATTAACAAAACTACACTAAAAAGAACAATTTTCAGGAAACACCAAAAATGTGGTTTTCTATCTTATATTATTTTTGTTCTCAAACTTTTGCCAATTTTCAGATGAGTGTTTCTAAGAATAGTTTTCTGAAAACTACACCAGCATGCTCGTAGTTCCCTGGCCTAACCATGCATTCATATTAGGTTTAGACTTGGCTTCATTGCCCTAAAGGCACTCAGGTACAGTCCACTAGGGCCATGGGATAAACAAAACTTTACCCTTTCCATTCCTTAAATCAATAGAGAAGATTGTAGTGATGACAAACACCTCAAGCAAAATAATAGGGTTCACAAAATTATCTGCTGACAACTGAAGGCTATATATGATCAACTATCTCCAAAATCACTACCACCAAAAAAATGTGAATTTATGCTTAGAATCACTAATGTTGCAGCAAAATAAGTACTCATGGCATTAAAAGAGAAAATAAAGGGGGTTCTGCAGTGAGGGGATATAAGTTTAACTCCAATGTTAAAATTGGGCATCACCCAGATCTTGCTGGAATTCATGTAGTTTGTTGAGGGTACCATAGAGAATGTGGACCCAAATACCAATTGGACCAAGACCAAACTTTGCAAAAAAATCAGGTTTAAAGTCTAGCTTATGCAATCTCCAGTAACCAAGGCTCAAAATCCTCAAACAAAGCACTAAAAGTGGATAATCAGAAGGGAAAAAAATAACCAAACATGAAACTATATTAACCAGAGGTTACAAGTGGCTGGTATGTAACCTCTCAACTACAAGCAAGTACTTAACAACAACCAAGCGACAAGTGGTTCACATGTAGGAACCTTAATGACAAATAGGTGAGCTGCTACCTACAAGCGCACACATAGACCATAAGTGGTTTATAAATGGCCATATCTGGCTCCACTAGTTCGTGACCAGTTAGTTCTAGATCCTAAGGCTAGAAATCCTGCAACAAAGTCCTAAAATATTATTCCATAAATCTAATAATAGTAGTTAACACAACTTTTTTTATAAGTGTAGTTGACACAACTTAACTAAAGAAAATCTAGCCCCTTCTCTTGTCCTCCCTTATCAAAAAAAGTAAAACAATCCATCATTCCCACCAAAATAGCCTTGAATCTTCATCACCTCAAGTTACATCAAATAGTAGTTTAAAAAAAAAAAAAAAGTGAAAAAGACGAGATGAAGCCTCCCCCCCCCCCAAAAAAAAGAACCAGACATTACCACACATAGGGAAAAGAAATGAAGTGAGAGCTCTATACGTAGCTGATGCAAAGACATGACCCTTAGCACTCACGATGCCATATTCAATTCTTTACATTCTGGAAAAAAAAATATTAGTGTTAATCTAAAGTTTCACTATCAACTAAAACATAAAGCACCCTAGTTTACCCAAAACAAAATGCAACCTGAGGCAGAATCATCAGAATACTTCACAAGGTCAAACAAACAATGTAAGCATATGTATGATCATTGAAAGCCTAATTTTTTAATCTGAACCTAATATAATTTAAACCAAAAAAAAATAGCAAACCAGATTTACAAGGGTTTCTGATCATAAATGTTCAGTGCAACTACTCTTAATTCCTACTTATGAAAAATAAGAATCTTATTTATCTAGGGATTAATTGCCTGGTCAGGAGAACTCAGTATCTTTGATATTTATGCTTTGTTAAAAGGTAAACCTAATTTGCGTAGCAGGTAGGAAAGGATTGGCAATCTCCTCAAGTGAACAACCTATATTCAGGCCCTGTTTGGTTTGCAAACAAACTCCAAAAAACTCTATAAATCTCTGTTAACTTTATATCACATCAACTTTTTTCTTTCACTGCACGCATTACAAACTCTCAATTTATCTCACTCCAAACTCACCCTCAATATGCCACAAATTGACAAGATCTATGCAAGAGTACGCATCAAACCGCAAAAAGGCATGGAAAAACTAATAGGATCATTTTTCATCATGTATAAGGAGATAAGATAACCAATTGAACCTTAGAGGCCTTACACAAATACGAATTCAAGTGTTAGAAATTGAATCTCCACATTGAAATTACCTGTTTAAATATAGTACTTGTACCAGATCCATTATACCCAATTAGAAGAAGTTTCTGAAGGGTTCTCTGCTCAAGATACTCTGGCACAATTCTGCTAGCCAGACTATTCACTTGTTCTCCCGAAGGATTTACAGACTTGGAAGGTACAGGAAGGGATAAAACAGTACAAATCAACTTTGTTCCAGCCTGAAAAGGTAACATAAGTTTAACAGAACAACTTTTTTTTAATTGGGAAGTGATGATCGGAAAGGCATAGAAGCAAACTGAAAGAAACACATACCTTGCCCCAGATGTACCCTCTTGTGTTTTTCTGTCCCTCTTCCTGGTATGAACCATCCTCATTCAACCAAAAGTGTGGGTTGCCAGCACACTGGACTCCTGCCAGCTACAGTTTTCAAGGCAATAATGTGAAATGCATGCATGTGAATCAGTTTCAACATTCAAGATAAATTTGGCTAATTAGAAATAGGCTGGGGATATTTGCACTCTCTATTAGCTTCTCCCACTCCTCAATAACTTTAATGAAAAAGAATAATGTGGAGTAGGGAAAGCTAACAAAGGAGTGCATTTATCATTTCCCTAAAAAATATGAACCTGTAACATCCGTAGCTCTACTTTCGTGATCTCCCGGCCGTTTATAAAAACTTGTGCGTTTCCATTGCTAGCATCTGGCTTGATGGGACCCCCAACATTCAGATGGGGGCTAATAATTTTGGAAGGTTTCTGTCCTTCCTATTAAAATTAGCAGAACCGTCAAGTTAAATGCCAAGGTAACAAGTGCAGAGTAATACTACCAACATAAAAGGTCTCATGTATTCACCTTTCCCCAAAGACCAGATACTTTGTCATACCAATAGTGTCCTGGCTTCAGCTTCTTTGGGGGGTTTGGGCAACTTTGCAATGTAGCCAGCTCCTCTTGGCAGAGAGGCTGGCCGTTCACAAAAACGTACTCTGCTGGCAATTGATTAACTTCACACAACTTCTCAGCCTTCATTATTTGTCGAATCTCCAAGTCATTAAGCAATTTCTTGAGCATCCTAGAGCATTTCCCCAAGTTCCCTCTTTTTGACTCATCAATAGGACTTCCAATACATGTAACACATTTTCTTCCTTCGGGCATAGACCCCATTGCCCTAAGAACACAATTACTACAATATTTTGCATCACAAACTATGCAGACCTCCTTTTCGGTGAACCTGTTTCCTTTGAAGCATCGATAGCACGCCCCCTTCCTTACCTTAACCTCGGGCTCTCTTTTTGCTCTGACAATTTGAGGTTCAGAAGGACTTAATTCCTCATCAAAATCACCCTCATCCAACTCAATGTCACGGAAAGTTACAACCGGACCCCGTCTCCCTTCAAAAGCAGGTTCATTGTTACAATCCCCAACCCTAAGAGAAGAAACCCGAGAAGACGGGTAATCCAAGCTCAACACTGACTCATTTGATGCCCAATCCGGTTGATTCAAATCATTAAAATCCAAACTATCCTTGCAACCATTTGAAACCCTCTGTGCAGTTGAGCTTCCTGATAACTCCTTTGATTTATCAAAACCATCCGAAAATTCCAAAGTGCCTGAGCTTCCCTCCCCGCCGGCCAACTCCTGTGAATGTTCATGACTAATAGAGGAAAAACCTAGCCCTGTAGAGCAATGGATCACACCAGAAAACTCTCCAGATCCCTTTTGACCATTTGGGAAATTTAAAGTACTGGAGCTACTTAACTCACCGGACAAAGCAAAAGCACCATTACTTGGGGCTCTCTCCTCAAATGCAATTACAGAAGTTGGAGAAACGGTCGTTTCAGACCCAGAAGCTAATTCTTTCGAATTATCGCCCTCTCCATCTCCCCTTTCAAAGGATATCACAGATGTGGGAGAAACAGTGGATTCAGCGCCTAGTTTCAACTCTTTCGAAAACTTCTTGGTAATGTCCGGAGCCAATATCGGTTGGACGACCGGCAAGGACAGCTTTTCCGACAGCGGGACTTGGGCGACCACGGAAGCCACTGGAATCCTCTCCACGTGGATGGGAATGGCTCGGGGAAGATCGTGGGTTATAGGTGGGCCATGGTACTCCATAGCAAACGAGTACTCAACTCCATCTTCAACCAGAGTTGCCACTTCAGGCGGCATTTCTAATCCAAACAAACCCTTCAATATACCTCAGGTTTCGGTTTTTACGAATAGAGACAAGACAAAAGCCCTAAAGAAACAGATTAAATCATTTGTCAGAGAAACTCTACCAAGTACAACTACTCCATTAAAAGAGAGCTTAGGAAAATCAAGGACCATTCAAATTAGGGATTAGAGCCCTAACCCTAACACGTGGTTTCTATACAGGAAAAATCTCAGCTTGCAGACGACAGAGCAGTGAGCAGGGAAATTTGAGAGAGAGAGAGAGAGATGAAAATATGGGGTTTGGAATTTCTTGCAGAGTGATGTGAGAGAAAGGAATCAAGAGTAAAGAGGACAGACTAGGGGTTTTTTTTTTTTTTGGGGGGGGGGGGGGCGGGGAGAAATCCAAAGAGGGATGGTTGTTGGTATATCGTTTGGGGAGAAGGAAAATGCGTTGCGAAAGTGAGGGTGGGTTTGGAGGAAAGAGACAGCAAGGGAAAGAACCAGCAGTGGTGGGCACTGGTTTAGAATTGGCATCTCTTTTCCATTTCTCTTTTGTTTTTTCAGTTGCTTGTCTTGTTGGGAACTCGGGCACGTGGAATTGGGTGGAATCAACAAGGTAGGGTTCGAGTTTGATATGCATTTAATTTGTTAAAAATTTTGTTCAATATGGATTTATTATGAAATTAAATTAATGAATTCAAACTAAATTCAAAATGGACTTAATAATTTTAAAATTATAAAAATAATCAAAGTACTCAAAAAAATCGATTCACAATTTTAAAAATATAAATTTAAATATATATTTAAACTCAGTAAAAATTTTAAATATTTTAAATTAAAACAACTCGTTCTCGAGAGTCATTGACCATCTAATAAGTTGAAGTTGAGTGATCTAATTCAACTTAATCTAATTTAACTTTAGAACCTAAGTTACAGTTTCAATCTTTAAATTCTTATAAAAATTCATCCATTAATCATATAATAAGTTAGCGATGAGAAAGTCTAATTTAATTTTAAGAAAGATAAATTATACTTAGATTTCCTAAACATTTAGATTATTATACATAAATCCCTTCAATATTTGAAAATTATAGACACCGCCCTTAATTTGAAGTGTTGGTAACTCCTAAACCCTCTCTGTTAATTTTGACTCTAACTCGGTTAAGATTTCAGTTAAAACGATGATATCAACCAATTTTTTTCAATATACCAAGTTTACCCTCTTTCTCATTGCCCCCTTTCCCCCTTTCGTGGTCGTCTCTGGCCACTACATGAAATCCTCAAACTCATTCCCACCACTATACTTTTTCACGTCATACCCATCAGGTGGCGACATCAACACCGGCAACCCCACCTCTCCTTTGCAGGAAAACTGTTAGAACACATCAATCCAAGCTTAAGCACCACCACAACATCTATCTCATCAAACTCTCCACCTAATCTCGGATCCACCACCTCGAGAACCGCCCCCTCTTTCCACCTCTCCCACCCAGTCTAAGAAGAATTTCAAGAAGAATTAAGAGGGTCCTCCAAGAAGAATTTTGAATTGGTGCCCTATTGGCTTGAAGTAAGAGAGGTAAGTCAAGGGTGCGCTAGTATTCGATCAATGTCATCGCGCTATGGGTAATCATGCTTCTTCCCGTTTCTAACCTTTGCAACAACACAGAATTTGTTGGGGGTGATTTCGTGGAGGGACTCCAACCACCACTCGTAGGGAAGGAGAGGTGAGAGATCAAAAACTCTACTCTAGCAACAACGGGGAGGGAGGTGTTGCAGAAAGAATAGAAGGCAAGATTGTGCAAATCGGAAGCTTAGATTGTGCAAATCGGATCCAAGTGCAATCTATTTCATTAGCAAAGCCTTTGATTTGATTGAAAACTTTAGGAGGGATCTTGCTAAAGAATCTCGTCTCTATAATGCTCACCAGTGCTCTGCTACTAAGACTACTACTAGTACCACTATTGTAACAATTGTCTTATCCTTTAAAGAGGATGGTGTTGGTGTTCATAGCATAGAGTAGAGCAAAATACCTCAATCTGAAACTTGAAAGTTCTAAAATTTTGCAGATACGCAGTGGAAAGACTCCTGCCAAACTATTCTTAATTTTCACTCTCTAGATGGTATGTGTGGTCACGTATCAAGTGCAATGGCTTATTTCAATATATATCATAAAAAGAGATGCATAGTATCTGAGATATTGTTTCACTACATCAGAGAAATCTCTCAACCACTGTGCGAATCACTTATCCACTCACATATACTAATGCATGTCATGCTGATACACATCGGTGTATAATGTATATCAAAATATCTAAACAACCGAAAAGATAAGGTATCAAAGTAGTATTTTTCTCAATTACTCAGCCATATCTTGATATACATAACGTGTATCAAAATATCTCAACAACTAAGAAGAAAAGGTATTATAGTGTTTTTTTCAACCACTCAACCATATCCTGGTACACATTATATTTGTGTATAACGTTATAATTTCTTTTTCAAATAAAAAAGATAAATTCTAAGCCAACTAGACCTGAGCCCATCAAAATTTAAATTGAGCTAGTATAGGGATTGAAAGCCTATGGCCTCCTATCTCTAACTTAATGGATTTGGGCTCTGTCATCTCATGACATCCTATCAATCTTTAAATTAACCCCGAGCCATTCCAAAAGTCTTGGGCTACACTCTAGTTGTTCATGTTAAATTCATTTAATTAAAACATCTTTTAATAAAATGAATTTGGTCTTATACCAATAATATCCACTTAATTAAACGTCTATTACATGCTCGTAATTAAGCTAGGCTACTATTAAATGTTAAAACTCTTAAACTACATATTTAACCCTAAGTCATTATTTATCTAAACTTTGATAATTCTCAATATTTCTATATTTGTAAATAATTTACAAATAAATATTATTATTCAATGAATAATTTATTGAATAAACTGCGATCATAGATTTTATGATCAAGACTAATAAATATCTTAGGTAAGTATAAAAAATAGATTCTATCTTGTAAGTATATGTTCCCACGATTCATAAAATTAAATCTCCAAGTCATCGAGGTTTGAACCGTTTATACAGGTCTCACTACATGATAACTCAAATAGCTTTAATTCACGAATGTGAGTCCATTACAAACTTAGGATTAAGGTTTATTAAACCTATTAAAGTTTTAATAAATTATGATCAATGACATTTATTAAATCAGATCATAATTTATAACAGTCCATTCAATATGTATATCATATATGCATATTAACTTTTTTACTCAAAGTTCTTACTTTAATGATTAAGATAAATCACCTAATTAAGAAATAGAAAAGTTACAGTTTTAACACAATAAAATGTTCGTTTCATTAAAAATTGTGAATTTACTTCTATTTATAAAAACTTGTGATTTAAATCTTTCTGTATTGAAATCTTATGCCAAATACTTAAATAACATATTTTATAAATAAGGGACAATAATGTATGCTTAAATAAATGTAAATATTTTATTATAACTAGAAAAACAAAATGTTATTACAAATCATGCTTTCAAGGGTATAAATGTAATTTAAGTCTAACAGATGGAACCTGAAATTGAATTGATGGCGACAACACAATCGAATTTCCTTTATTGTGGTTGTCCCCCATGCATGACCTATTCGGTTGTTGCTCCACCACCTCTTCTTCTTCCCCCTCCACCTTTTCCTGCAACCAAATCTTCCAAAGACTAATAAACAAATCCAATTGAGCCAGTTGATACAAACATATACAAATATATTCAAAATGAAATAATATAGATGAATTTGATAAAATCAAAGCTTGATTTGAAACCTTGGATAGGACTTCGGATTCAAGGAAATAGGCGATGCTTTTGTCTTCATCGTCCAATACCGTCATTGCAAACTCTGTCTTTCATCTTTGGCAATAGCGGATAGCAAGATTCTGGTGAATATGCTGGTGGATATGTGCACTAGCAACCGAGACCTCTGTTTTTCAAACAACCAGTGTGCCACTGATAAGGGTGGGGCTGCCAAGGGTGCTACAATAGCGAGGGGTGGCGATGGTGGTGCTACTTTGCGTCGCATGTGCACTCCTCCTCATAGTATTCTATATCATCATTGAAGGAAAGATCCGGGATCGCAGGGCTCTCGAAAGCAACCTGGATGGAGACGAAGACTTGGAATTGGGACCACCATAAGAGGTCACTCTATACCAAAAGCTCGATCTTTCAATCATAGACAGAAGCAAATGCTTGCACAAGCAACGTGAGGATAAATTTGTCTCTTCGATAAAATTTTAACGGTGTTAGGGTCAAAAATAACGGAAGGGGTTAGGTGTAACAAACATTTCAAAATAAAGGGGTATCTATGATTTTAAATGTTGAGAGGATCCATGTATAATTACTCAAATATTTAGAGAGTCTAAGTGTTATTTACCCTTCTAAAAAATAAAGTTACATTTTCTCACGAAAGTTTATCCATTTTCATTCATTAGCCATCTAATAAGCTGGAAATGAGGAGATCTGATTTAACTTTAAGAATTAAAATTGCAATTTTAACTTTTAATTTCTTATGGTAGCTGGTATAAGATTTGAAGTTATAGTTACATTTCAACTTTTAAGGCCCCCAATTAGTTGATGATGGTCCAACCCCTTAAACTAGCTGGACCACTTTACCGCTGGAATTTTTTTTTTTTTTTTTTGTTCTCTCTCTCTCCCCCCCCCCCCCCCTCTCCCTCTCTCAACCTGGCTTGAAAGTTGAAACCAAGGCAATTACAAAAAGGCAATAGTTTGGTTGAGTAATCCTAACGTGACTTTGCTTGGCAAGGATAACACACGTCACACATCAGTACTAGAGTCTTAAAATCAAAGGATAAGCCTAATTAAATTGTTGGCAGGCACATGCATCAGCTTAGAATTGAATATTATTTGTTAATATAAAAATACTATTTAGTTTACTAAAAATAATTTCTGAAATTTACGTGTGATGTTATAATTAAAGCATATTTACCAGCAAATTTCGAAATTATTCTAGCTAGTAATTCTTGCATATTTTTATGCTTGGCTTTGTTAATATTGTGGTGTGATAATTCAGTGGTCACACTTAACCATGAATATCTTCTATTTTTTAATTATGATTTTTATTGTATTTGATAAGGGGAAAACAAAAAGACGATACCATTATATTTTGCCTTAATTATGATTTTTATTGTACTTGATAAGGGAAAAACAAAAAGACGATACCATTATATTTTACCTTATCATGTACTAATTGAAATATTGGATAAATTTTCTATTGTAAAAATAAAATATAAGTGAAAATAATTAGTGTTATTGTACTGATAATAAAAATTCACACATAATTACATTGCTCGAGTGTTTAAACTTTTTATTAAGCGTCTGTTTGGCTGTTCAATTTCTTTAATTTTTTTTAATTCTTAATTTTCGTTTCTTTAATTAACCCAAACAATTTTTCAATATTTAGTAAGTTTGTCAAATTTTTTTTAATGTAAAGAGTTATAAAAAGTTGTTAAAAATTAAATATTTTTACCAAACAAGCCTAACTTAAACAGTATCAATTTTGAATCAAAGTTCACTTTAGTAGGGATAAAAACAAAAAAGAAAAAGGGAAAAAAAAAAAAGAAAGTGTGGCACTTTCGATTTAAATACAAGTTTGGATCAGCTTTACATGCACGACAGGTTGGGTTTGATTCGAGTTTATTCGTGGGCTCCACTCCTTTAATGAAGTTAAATAATGAGTAAACAAAGTTCATTCAATTATTAAATTAATGCTTGGAAGCAAAAAGTTGGAAGGTCCGGAATATTCTTTTCCCCGAGTGAAAACCGACAAAAGCTGTTGTCTTTTTGCTTTTTGAACAATTATTGGCGCCTAATTTTGGTGTTACAAGGAAGATAATTGTCACAACCTTAATCTAGTGATCATAGTTATGGGCAAATTAAGTCCGGCTTACTTTAGAAATTTGTTTCGATTGTGGGTAAATAAAATGTGAATTTGGTCTAACTTCGATTTGGTTATTAAATTATGCATTTTTAGCCCGATCCTAAGGTTTTATATTGCTTGTAAAGGAATAAATATATTATAAAATTAAGATAATCTAATCAAGATTTGATTGGTCGTTTAAAAGTTAGTAAGGTAAAAGAACAAACATATTATGAAATTAAGTTAATCTAATCAAGATTGGGTTAGTTTGGTTAATTTGTTTCTATAATTTTTGAGTTTAAAAAATTAGACTCGATAAAAATTGAGTTATATAATGAGTCTGATCAGGAAAAATGATCTTACACTTATCTCAACTCTATTCACACATCGAATCTTCTAATGTCGGGGAGAAACCCGCAGCCGCTACCCATGGGTGCGCACTGGATGAAACCCGTCCCGTGACCCTAACCGGCAAAGAACCACGAGAAGGTAAACCAACCTAAGCAAGCTCTGGCTGACTGGATCAGTCGAGGAGGCTGTTAGATGGCCCTCCACAATTAGAGAAAGGACTACCTCCAAGAGAAGTCGAACCCAGGACCTATTGGTCCCAGGCTCTTCAACCCGCCATCCGAACCAACTCGACTATCCCTTTCGGGACCACACATTGAATCTTGAATGGTAGGAAATCATAACTCGTTTCCCTTACTGGAATGAGATTAATAGTAAACTTAATTCTAATACTATTGATTAGTGATATTAGACCTATCTCAAAGAAAAGTCTTATCCCTTAAATTATCTTTTTGGATTAAAATAAGTTCACGACTACCTATCACGTTAATATAAATTGACTAACAGTCCTTTCCATGGCCCAACGTGAGAAGCCCAACAGATCAGTCATTCAAATATGAGGGATTTTATCCTTGCATTTGGACCTGCTCGGCTGCGTAACCCTTCCCTATAAAATTATTCCAAGCAAGAACTAAGAAAATAGCTGGAAAATTCACATCAACCGTATCATTTCATCTAACCAATCTGCTTTTTAGCCATTTTGGTTCCAATCTAGCTCCGGCTGGGAGTATATAATAAGGAAGGTAGGAGCCTAGCCGCCGTGCAGTTTGTGCAAATCTATATAACAGGAAAAATTTAAGAATTTAAATTTGAAATATTTTTAATTTTTAGATTTATTTAATGATCATAATTATTTTTTTCGCAACTATGTTCGTCTATATGTCACTTCACATAAAAAAAACACGCTCTTGTTATTTTTTTAATACTTTTTTTTATAATTTTTTAAATTAATTTTTTTAAAAAATATGATAATATTTACAATAAAATTTTACATATTTATTGAATACTGTATGAACCTCTTAGACAAAGTCAATTAAATTTTTTATTTAAAAAATGATATTTAGATTTTAATTTTCTTTAAAAATTCCTTAAAAAATAAACATTTAAATTAAAAATTCAAATGTAATGTACATAAAACTTAAATTTTTAAATACATACATTTTTACACTCACTGTGTACGTTATTTATATAAAATTATATTTTTATACTTTTAGGTACAAACAATTTCTAATTAAATAACAAATAACGTATTTATAGCTGTCTAGTATAGATTAACCTAAGATTTCTTAGATTTCTCTTAGAGTTGATTTAATATTGTCTTAAAAATTAAGTTAAATAACAAATAACGTATTTATAGCTGTCTAGTATAGATTAACCTAAGATTTCTTAGATTTCTCTTAGAGTTGATTTAATATTGTCTTAAAAATTAAGGGAGTAAGTGCTGTAAACGTGTAATTATTTTCTCTCTCTCTCTCATAATTTTTAAATTTCTTTACCTCTTTCCTAAAATCCCTTAGATAATATTAACCAATTTAATTAAATTAAAAAATTAGTTATTTTCATTTTCTAATATAATTATACAATCAACTTGAAGATCAAGCAATATTATATATTTTGTTCTTGAAAAAAAATATCATAATTAATTATTAGAATAACATGGAGACTAAAATACATTGTAACTAATTACAAAATTGATATTATACTATTATGACATTTTTTTTAAGTAAATTCTCTTGGCTTGATAACATTTTCCTCAGCCTAGTCGTTACTTTGATCATCAACTTACCCATTTGGCCAAATGAACAATCTCTATAAACCTTTATAAATCTCTAGTTAACAACCCCTCTACCTCTAATTTTCCTGCTATTACAAATTTCAAAAATTTTCAATATTTTGCTAAAAAAATAAAAAATTTGAAAGTAGGTTAACCGAATATGTAAATTTTTTATATAATCATATTCTTCATGTCGAAAACTTTCAAACAAGTACCATTGTCACTATTTTCTGTGAATTTTTTTGAATCCGTGTGAACGAATTTGGAAAATCGTTCCTACGGTTTGCTACTTTTCATAAAAAAAAGGTACCAAAATTAACCTCAAATCATATTTTATCTCAATTTATCTTTTTTTTTCTTACTCCAAACGGAACCTCTGTCTGCTGTTGGCTACTGTTCCATTAATTGCTGAGCTCACGACATATTATTCCTTCCGGAGCTGCATGTATTTCAAATTTTCGACGGAGGAAACTTGCATGGAGGGTCAACTAAGCAGACGATTGATCTTCACATTTCAATCATTTCAATTAAAACTTTTAGCAATAAAGAACTTTCAGGCATTTATTTCCTCTCACACGTGGGCTCCCGCACCACGTCTAGCCGATCAAATGGATTTCCAGAGGCTTCCGTCTTCTAAAATCCGCCTCTCTCTCATCTTGACTTTTTGTATGGATTAATGTCCTTTGCATCTGCTCAAATTCTATCCGTGGATTCTAAAAATAGCCAGAAACATTAGATGACAGCTAGCTATTAGGATTCATTTATGTAATCATAGTATCGGCGAACTGGCGATGTTTGGCTTATCGTACCTAAAAAGATCTACCAAGAATACAAAAATAAACCCATTGACGTTTACAGCTTTGAAAAGTGGACGATAATCTCAAATTCAATTAATGTGGGATTGTCAAGATGAACAAAAGCAAAACCATGCATTTCAACTTTCATACCATCAATCTGGCACCTCCACGAGCCCAATTTTCACTCTCACACAGCATTCAAAAGTCAAAATAAATAGCCAACCATTACTTAAATTACTCATCTAAATGCATATCTAGGACAGTGAAATTATACTTACCATTGTTTTATCTCGCACAATTCACCGTTTAGATGAGCACTACTGATTTTCAAATAAAAGATAATATCTTACAGTTGTGATAATTTTAGACGAAATACACTAGTTACTATCTGTAATCACCAGTACAAAATAGATGAGCGACGACTGATAAGAGAGACAAGAGCAGTAAAGGTAGAATAAATGTATCTAGAAGAAGAAAAATCCTATTTTATTCCAAATATATATAGATACATACACACAAAAAAAATCAATTAAAATAAAATGTCAATTTTTGTGGTATAATAAAAGTGTAATTTAATGAATTTAAAACATTTGTTACTTGTGAAAGGAAAATGTTAATAAATTTTAACACAATAATAGCACTTTTGTAATAAAAATATTAATTTAATTTATTTAAAATGATAATTAAGCCAAAAATAAAATCACGTCATTTTGATTTAAAAAAGTCTAATACAATTATTTATGATTATATGATAGTATTATTTTTATATGATAGACTTATATTTTGATGAATGTTTTAGTCGTATATTATCACCCATCGGTTATGTAATTTATTAAAAATTGTAATAAATTAGTGAGAATTTTAAATTACCAAAAAAAAATCCTCGCAAGAATTACCCCAAGATAAAGCAAGAACCAAACGCAATCAGAAACTCCATTAATTTACAACTAGATTTTATTCTTAATTACTCTGTCATTTATATTAAGACAAAAGTATGGATCTAATAAAGCTAATTACTCTTTCATTTATATTTTTGTGCGTGTTGCTGCTGTGTCAGACAGATGACTCAGATTCGCTGCCATTTGAGCTGATACTCTCCAAATCTTAACCGACTTGTCAAGACTCCCACTATACACCATCCAAGAATGATCGTCACCACCGCCCTTCGCTTCCCGATCTTCTTCAACAGCCAAGCACTTCACAGGTCCGCTATGGCCCGTCAACACAGACAAGCACTCATGATTTCCCTCCGCCTCTCTCCTCCACACGCATATTTTCGTATCGGCCGACCCGCTCAAAACCAAATCCCCAGCCGTGGCTATGCACAGAATCGCAAGCTCGTGACTTCTCAAAACGCCGCCGTGCGAGAGACGGTTCTGGTGTTCCCAGAAGTTGAGAAGCCCGTCCGACGACCCGCAGTAGAGGATCATCGACGCCGGGTTCACCGCCAATGCCGTCACCGCATAGTCTTGCTTCAATAGACTGTGAGAGAAGAAGTGTTTCGTTCCTTTCCCTTGCGTTTCCCTCCGCCACACCTTGACGCTGCCGTCGGCGGAGCCGGTGAAGACCAAGCCGTTAAATCCAGCTACGACCGAGTTAACCGCGTCGTCGTGAGTGTGGATCGATTCCAAGCATTTCGAGTTTGATATTCTCCAAACCTTCACCGTCTTGTCCCACGAAGCCGAGTAGAGGAGGGTTCGGTCTTCGCTCAAGCTCAGGCACGAAATGGCGTCGAAATGCTTGATCCACACGGCACTGCGATTCCTTCTCACCTCAACGTAATTGCTCGGGTTGATGGAGCTCTTGATGTAGGCTTTCCTCGTGGGCAATGTTCCGATCCGCTTGTGAACGGTCGGGTTCTTTGCAGAGACCTTCCATAGACGAACCTTCCCGTCTTGATGCCCCGTGAAAATTCGCTCTCCTGCAATGACAATTGCTTTTACCAACCCGCTGTTGGATTTGAACCCGGAAAATTCTTTCTGATGCTTCCAGACCCGAATGTTCTTGCTGTCGGATCCGGTGTAGAGCAAATCACCCGAAGTGGCTAACGAATATATATGACCTTCTTCGCGGAAAAGGGAACCCATTAGACCCGTGTACGAATAAGTATTGCCGTCGGGAGTCACGTGAGAGGACCATGGAGATTTTGACAACGGAGATGTCTCATCCCACGACGACGGCGTGCTCTCCGGCGAAGTTTTGGTGTTTATTGGTGAAGGTCCACCGTCGGAGGTATTAGCGCTACCCGGTTGAGATGGATTGCTGAAGCCAAAGGAAAGGTCTTCAATATCATGATCGGGCTCCAGCTTCTTTTTGCCATTCTTTTGTCCATTTGTAGTGTTGGTCTCTGCAGCCACATTCTTGCCTCTTCTTGAGTTTTTCATCGTGCTTTCTCGCGCGCGCGCGTGCATATATATATAAGCTTGCCAGAATCGGTAAAATTAATGTTGATAGAATTAAAAAAAATGGAAAGAATCAATCTGAAAAACGAGGTTCTGATAAATCACAAAAGAAGAGAAAGGAAAAGTGAATAAAGAATCAATAGGTTGAACAAGGGGAGAGAGATCGAGTATGCTTAAAAGAATCAGATGGTTGGAGAAGATAGGGTATATGTTGTATATAGTCACAATATAAATATTTAGAGAGAGAGAGAGAGAGAGAGAGAGAAATGAGCTTGAGAATACTATTATTCATCAGAAATGGCGACATAATATTTATGAAAGTAGCTTTCGTACGTCAAATATAAATATTAAAATTATTGTGAGTGGGAAATATTTAGGTTGTTTTTATCTCATTGTTGTGTTACTCGGAGTTTGACGGGTCATGCACACCAGCTAAATGACGATTTTACCCATCTGAAACTCTAATGGCAATGGAGGGGCTATGGAAAAATATCAAACCAATGTCTATTTTGGTTTGCCTTCCAACTCAGGATGTGTGGTTTCGACACAAAATTTGACTTTTTCAAGAAGGTTGACCTTTAAACTTGTCCAACCAACACAGAGTTCCCTCTAATTAATAGCGCCTCCTCTAAAAGTGGTTACAATGTTTTCACGGGAAGTGCACAGTCCTTTGGCATGCACCAACATACGTAGCTGTAATTGATTCAAGTTGGCAGAGATGTTCACTTGTCCTACTCATAGTTCGAATTTGAACATGATGGCTCCATCCCAATATTATCAGACAATGTCACTATTCATTAACAATTGTGGCATTTCTAAATAAATGTTATTGAACCACAAATAAATTGAAGTGATAAATTCACTTCGTGTGTCTGGCATATCATTATAAAGTATTGATTATCATTTTAAAATTTTCTTCAAAAAACTGAGATATATATTGATATAAAACTAAACATCTCTTCTATTTTTAAATTATTTCTACATGGAGTTATTTGGCATAGTGTACAACGTTGATTTTTTGTGATGTGAAAGTACTGGGTCCAATTCTTAAAGGGATTATGTAGGTCGTGGCAAGTTGAGGTTGTGTTATAACTAGTACTAAATCTCTTCTTCATGGCTTTAAAATTTTAGACCTATAACTGCTTAAAACCTTTTCAGCCTTATTTTATTGGTTTAAGTCAGTTCGGGTCTGTAATATAACTAAAGGTTTTCATGAAGAAATGTAAGCAAAATATAGGATTAGCTAGATTCGAGTCTTCAAATAGCTTAAACTAGAACTTGAAGAAAATAATGATAGAAAGATTGAAGGTGTACAGACTCAAATCGTTTTGTAATTCCTCCTTGGAAAAATTGAAAGAAAGCCAAAATAAATAGAGTACAAAAGCGAGACAATTCCGGACGGAATTTCCCTATCAAGGAAATAAAATAACACAATCACAGGAATTAGGAAATCAGACAACTAATCCCACTCCTAATAGGAATGAAACAGCTAATTATACAGAGGAATATCAAGCTATCCTAAAATGACGATTTAGCCAACTGTTCAGAATAATCTTTTAAGGCTTGCATTTCCACACTCCCCCTCAAGCCGCACTATAAATATTGATCATGCCCAGTTTTCTTGACAAATCATTGAAGTTTACTCGAGCAAGAGCCTTCGTGAGGATATCAGCTATTTGACACTTTGATGGAATGTAACTAACTATGAATATTCCAGAATCAATTTTTTCTTTAATGAAATTACGATCAATCTCAACATGTTTTGTCCAGTCGTGATGAACTGGGTTCTTGGCAATGCTGATTGCAGCTTGATTGTCACAAAATAATTCCATTGGTTGATTTGAAGTCATTTTTAATTCAGATAGTAGTCTCTGCAACCAAATGCCTTCACAAATGCCTTGTGCTATGGCATGAAATTCTGCTTCTGCACTACTGCGAGCTACAACGGATTGTTTCTTGCTCCTCCAAGTGACCAAGTTGCCCCATACATAAGAGCAATAGCCTGAAGTTGATCTTCGATCCGTCACTGAACCAGCCTAGTCTGCATCTGAAAACACTTTGATGTTTCTTTTATAAGTTCTAGAGAAAAATAGACCCTTGCCCGGTGTCATCTTGAGATATCTCAGAACTCTATATGCAGCAGTCATATGTCGCTCTGTTAGGCAATTCATGAACTGACTAACAACACTGACGGAAAAACCAATGTCAGGCCTTGTGTGAGATAGATAAATAAGCTTCCCCACGAGGCGTTGGTAACACCATTTGTCAACAGGAGCACTTCCATCATTAGCTTCTAGCTTAACTGTTGAGTCCATAGGAGTTTCAGCAGGCTTGCAACCAAGCATTCCTGTTTCATTTAACAAATCCAGGATATACTTACGTTGGGAGACAGAAATACCTTTTCTTGATCGACCAATTTCCATTCCAAGGAAGTACTTTAGATACCCTAGGTCCTTGATCTCAAACTCCTTGGCCAAGAATTGTTTAAGTAGCTTAATTTCCTCCATGTGGTCACCTGTCAGGATAATATATATCATCCACGTATGCAATAATTATAGCATTTTTTTCGTTTAGGAAGTGCTTCACAAATAGAGTATGATCCGCCTGACATTGAGAATATTTGTACATTTTAACTGCTTTTGTGAATCGTTTAAACCAAGCCCGGGGAGATTGCTTGAGTCCATACAAGGATTTTTGAAGTCTGCAAACCTTGTTGGAATTAGATATTGACTCAAGCCTAGCAGGAATATCCATGTAGACTTCTTCCTCTAAATCTCCATTGAGGAAGGCGTTCTTCACATCTAGTTGATGGAGTGGCCAGTCGAGATTGGCTGCAAAGGATAAAAGAACACGAATGGTGTTGAGCTTGGCCACTGGAGCAAAAGTTTCCAGATAGTCAATGCCATAGGATTGGGTGAATCCTTTGGCCACAAGCCGAGCCTTATACCTATCAATGCTCCCATCTGCCTTATATTTAACTGAAAAAATCCATTTACATCCCACAGATTTCTCACCATGTGGCAATTCAGTAATCTCCCATGTACCATTCTTTTTTAGTGCCTGAATTTCCTCATTAACAGCGGCTTTCCACTTTGGACACTCGAACGCTTCCTGAATATTCTGTGGAACTTGTATCTCTGTAATGCTAGTAGTGAATGCATGAAAAAAAGGAGATAGTTTCCTATAAGAAATAAAATTCCCAATGGGATACTGTGTACAAGATCTAACTCCTTTCCTCCAAGCGATGGGCATATTCAGAATATCATTTTCTAACTCAGTATTAATAGTATCATCAGAGTCAGAAATAACATTACCAGAAGTATTGCTAGGATTAGGACCTGGTTCAGTTTCATGGTTTTGCCGAGGAAGTACTTCTTCCTCTGTTTCCTTTTGGATGAGATCCTTATCCTGCAAGTCAACAATGAACTCAGTGTTTTCGGCAGGTAGATGATGACTAGAAGACTCTGGAGGAATGAACTCGGTGTTTTCGGTAGGTAGGGAATGACTAGAAGACTTGATGAAAGACTCAAAGTCCCAAAACTCATAGTGTTGAGTAGAATTCTCCCCTTGAATATCAGTTTTGGTGTAATATGATTGGTTTTCGAAGAATGTGACATTCATCGAGTTGTAGATTTTTCTAGTGACCGGGGAGTAACACTTATACCCTTTTTGGTGGGAAGAATACCCAAGAAAGCTGCACTTGAGTGACCTAGGATCAAGTTTACTCTTTTGAAGATTTTGATGGACATGAACAAAGACAGTGCACCCGAAAATTTTGGGTGGGATGATGGAAATGAAGCGAGTAGTAGGAAAGGATTTTAGGAGGATTTGACAAGATGTATTGAATTTAAGAACCCTAGACGGCATTCTATTTATTAGGTAAGTTGCCGTAAGGACAGCTTCCCCTCAGAATAATTTCGAAACATTGGTAGAGAACATAAGTGATCTAGCCACTTCAAGTAAGTGTCTATTTTTTCTTTCAGCGATTCCATTTTATTGCGGGGTATCAACACATGAACTTAAATGAACTATCCCTTCTTTTGTTAGAAATTCTCCTAGAGTGGAGTTAAAGTAATCCCTAGCATTATTAGACTTTAGGATTTGTATTTTTGATTGGAATTGGGTCTGAATCATATTTTTGAAAATTTTGAAAATTTCACTCATTTCAGATTTATCTTTCATAAGAAACACCCAGGTTAGTCTAGTATGATCATCTATGAATGAGACAAACCACCTAGCACCTGTTATATTTTTTATTTTTGACGGGCCCCAGATATCGCTGTGGATCATAGAGAATGGTCTAGAAGCTTTGTAGGCTTGAATGGGAAAATGAGACCGAACATGTTTCGACAATTAACAAATTTCACACTTAAAGGAATTAGGATTTTTATTAAATAACGATGGAAACAAATGTTTTAGATACATGAAACTTGGATGACCTAAGCGATAGTGCCATAACATGATTGCACTATCATTATTTTTACTGGAAACAGAAAAAGAACTACCACTAACTGCCACTTGAGGTTGTTCTTGTGGATAATGACCCTCTTTGAGGATGTAGAGTCCGGAGCATTCCTCAGCATTGCCAATCGTCTTCCCCGAATCCAAATCCTGAAATTCACAATGGGAGGAGGAAAAATTAGCAACACACCCCTTTTCCTTAGTGAATTTACTGATTGACAATAGGTTACAATCCAAATTAGGAACAAGTAGAACAGAATCAAGAGTAATGTCCTTTGATAGCACAACTGAACCTGTACCAGTCACCTTTGAAAGTGAACCATCAGCTATTCGGATGGTTAAGTTATTTGTACAAGGACTATATGAATCAAATATCGTAGTATCTCCCGTCATGTGATCAGAAGCTTCTGAGTCTACGATCCAAGGTTTTTTCTTTTTCTTTCTCATAATCAAAGCATTGAAAGAATTACCTTTGTGAGCTAGGTTTCTTGAACCAATAACATGATTGGACGATGAGCCGTGTTGAGGTTGGGCTGACAGAAGAGGAGACAACCATTGTTGAAGCATCTCCATTTGCTCCTTGTTAAATGGACTTGCTTTAGGTGATGATTGCTCCTCAGTAGTGACGTGATTTCCTCGGCTTTCTTTTTCCATCTTACAAGTTGGCTTCCAATCAGCTTGCTTCTCATGAATTTTCCAACAAGTTTCTCGTAGGTAGCCTGGTTTCCTGCAATGATCACACCAAGGCCTTACCTCCCTTCTTCTGACGGTTTTCATAAGCAGCAAATTGGGTTTTTAGTGCCAAACTTTCTGTCGGGTTTAGTTGTTGATGAGACTCCATCATGAGTTTCTTCCGACTTTCTTCTCGGTGAACTTCAGAAAATGCCTCTTTGAGGTTAGGTAGAGGTTTAATTCCCATGATTCTTCCTCTGATTTCATCCAGGTTTTGGTTTAAGCCTAACAAAAATTTATAAACACGTTTCCCTTCGACAATCTTTTTGTACAATAAGCCATCACTAGCACAAGACCAGTTATGAACTTCAAACACATCAAGCTGCCGTCATAGATGAGTAAGGGCATTAAAGTATTCAGTTACTGTTTGATGGCCTTGACGCAAGTCATAGAGGGTGCCTTCGATCTGTACAATTTTTGATATGTTTTCTTTGTCGGATAATGTTTCTTTCGCCATGTCCCAAATTTCCTTGGCTGTGTCCAATGACAGGAAATTTTCGCCAATGTCAGGGGTCATCGAATTGACAAGCCATGACATGACCATATTGTTTTCTACCATCCATTTCTTGTAGGTTGGCTCAGTGATTTTTGGTGCGGTTAAAGCTCCGGTGATGTAGTCGTCTTTCTCCTTCCCCTGAATGAATATCTGTATTGACTGGGACCATTGCAAATAATTTTGCCCATTCAATTTATGAGTAGTAATTGGAAAATGGGAAGTTTCTATCTGATGAAAGGTAGAAGAAGAAGAGATGATTATGCCTGAAGAGGATGAAGATGATGAGTCGGTATTCAATCCGAAAGATGAGCCGTATTTAGTCATGATTCTGAAAGAGAGAAGATGAAGGTATATAACAGAATAAGAGATTCGAGCAGAGAAAAACTTGATGATAATGAAGAGACAGTATTAAACCGGCTCTGATACCATGAAGAAAATAATGATAGAAAGATTGAATGTGTACAGACTTAAATCATTCTGTAATTCCTCCTTGGAAAAATTGAAAGAAAGCCAAAATAAATAGAGTACAAAAACGAGACAATTCCGGACGGAATTTCTCTATGAAGGAAATAAAATAACACAATCACAAGAATTAGGAAATCAAACAACTAATCCCGCTCCTAATAGGAATGAAACAGCTAATTATACAGAGGAATATCAAGCTATCCTAAAATGACCATTTAGCCAACTGTTCAGAATAATCTTTTAAGGCTTGCATTTCCACAGAACTACACATCAAATATAATTGACTTGTCTACTCTGCTTGAAAAGTAGTTGGATTGATTTGATTTTTGAATTGTTTGAGTTATTAAAAACAATCTCTTTACTTAGTAGGGATAAAATTGCCACATTACCAAAGTTAAGTCGTTGACTTCTTATCTACTTTAGGGGAAAAGTTTTTTCAAGTAGTATCACTAATCTAGAATTCAACTAGAATATGGAGAGACTGGTGACAAATTTTTGGTAGGAGAGAGTAAGAAGGAGGAAAATAAAATTTATCTATTATTTATCTTATTTGGTTATCTCCTTATTTTCTTTAACATTGTTAGATTTTGGGTCATCTTTTAATTATCAGGTATGCTACAATCTATCTATTGTAATATAAATTTCAATGCAAGATAAATTACAGGGCTCAATTCTAGTTATGTTATAGTTAAATCAATACTCATATGGGTAATTCTCTTTGGTTCTATTTTTCTAGTTTCTATTCAATTTTATTTTTCACTTTACGTTGTGCAAGTTTTTTAGTTCTTAAGAAATCTGTGCTCCTGAAGTTTGTTAAATTTTTTAATAATAATATTTAGGATTAAACTTTGACAATGTTCTAAGATTTTATTTTTCTAATATATATTCCCTTAACTTTCTCTCTATTTAGGCTTTAATCTGACATTTACTTTTTCATTGGAGCCCCAAATTTTATAAAAAACTCTGAAAAATTCTAAAAGTTTTCAATTTTTTCTAATCCAATTTCACTATGTATCATTTTTACATCACTGCAATACTAACTTTTGATTTTTTTTTTTTTTACTATTTCAAAACTTCAAATGCCCCCTCAGTTGTTTAATGAGAAATTAATGTTATTATTGATAAGGTAAATTATATCTATATTCGCTTAAAATTTGGGCAATTACACTTAAACTCAATATTTAAATGTTACACTTACCCTCCTTATTTTAAAATGTTATTGACATTGACATCTTTTCAGTAAAATCAATCATTAAAACTTAATAGAAAATGTTAGAATAACTAAAATTTTAAATTTTTTTCAATTGTATATCTCATTCTCTCACATTTTTATCAGTTTTTTTTTTTACAAAAATCCCCCAAAATAAGGAAAAACATAAAATTAATGAGGACTTTTGTAAAATAAACTGACAAAATATAAGGCAGGGAAGGGTAAAATAAGAAAAATATATAAAATTTTGGTTAATTTGACATTTTATGTTAAGTTTTAATAACTGATTTTATCAGAAAGAGGACAATATTAATAATATTTCAAAACAAGGGAGGCAAATGTTACTTTTAAATGTTATGAGTACTAAGTGTAATTACTCAAATGTTAAAAAGAAATAGATGTAATTTATTCTTATTGGTATTGTATAATATTTTATAATTAAACTAAATAATAAATTCTAACGTGTTTGTTAAATTTAATTTATTCGTTGTACATTACATAAGTCGCTGTTAGTAGTATTACAATAAATTTTATACTTGCACATTATTATTTTATTTTATTTTATTTTTCCAATCATTACTTTAAGGATAAATTATACTTAGACCAGTTAAATATTTAGGTAATTACATATGAATCCCTCAATATTTGAAAATTATAAACACCTCATTTATTTTGAAATATTGGTAATAGTTAGATTCTTTTCATTAATTTTGAACTTAACTCCATTAAAATTTTAATGAAAAGATTATGTCCTGACACATAAAAGCAAATTCACCCAATAATCTTTCGACATAAGCTCTCACTTCACATGTTTTCTTTTTTTTTTCTTAGTCCAACTCATATATATACATTTTTGTATCTAACATTGCTTTTGGTCTTCTTCTCAAATCAAGGCCACTATCATTTCCAGATTGCAGCATATTATTACCTTTCTCAATGATCACTTCCTTATTTTACTCAACTGCCATAAATTAACACCAAATAAGCAATCCAAAACAATTTCAAAGTTGGAGTTAGAAAGTTTATCTCTTACCATAAGAAAGGGATTTCAATTTACTGTTTTCAATTGAATCAGCATTAACACTCTTTCTTGCCAATGTCATTCTTACCATTGCTTCCAATGGTAAGAATATAGATATACATATATCTCTTGCCAAAGATATAGATATATGTATACGGATATATCTAGAGAAGCTTTTTACCTTGCGGTGCACCCGTACTAGGACTGTCGGAGATTCTGCCGTTTCTTTTAATCCATCCCTCTGAGACCTACCAGACAAATGCCGGCAATTACTCCAACCACAATTCTAGCCTTATGTCCATCTTTTATTCCACCAGATGACTCATTCACCTCCCCAGCATACGGGTACAAATCCGTATTATCGGTATTGTCGTTTAGCTTGGAGCCAAAGATTTCTTTGACAGAGAATCAGCTGGTGGTGGCGTCGGGGATAAGGCAGGAGTGAGATCTGATGGCGGAGGCACCGGAGGTGTAACGACCCACATCCACATAGTACAATATTGTCCACTTTGAGCTTGGTAAGCTGCTTCTCAGGAGGTCACCTATTCCAGTACTGCCTTCACTGGAGCACATTTAACCTTAGAGTTCCCACTGAATCTAGTGCCCTCACGGCTTAAAAACGTGTTGTACTATATTGATATTGAATATTACATATATGCTACTTCCTTCCACGACCCAGGCGATGTGGTATGGAAGGCATTGCTTCTTTACTTCACCTCCGACTTTACTCTCCTGCAGGCAGAGTCTTTCATGGGCAGGTCTCTCATAGTCCTTCACAATCTTCCCCCCTTACAAGGCACGCATCCCTGTGTGACCTCCTACTTCACTCTCCTGTAGGTAGAGTCCCTCACAGGGAGGTCCCCCACATACGTGATCCCATACTTTTGGTTGAGCATTGGCTTTAATACCATTTGTAACGGCCCGCATCCACATAATATAATATTGTCTACTTGGGACTTGGTAAGTTGCTTCCCAAGAGGTCACCTATCCCAATACTGCCCCCACTGAAGCACCCTTAATCCTAGAGTTCCCACTGAATCTAGTGTCCTCATGACTTTAAAACGCGTTGTACTATATTGATATCGAATATTACATATATGCCACTTCATTCCACGACCTAGGCAATGTGAGATGGAAGACATTACTTCTCTGTTTCACCTTCGGCTTCACTTTCCCGTAGGCAGAAGCTTTCACGGGCAGATTCCACATAGTCCCTCACAGTCCTACTGGATTCAGTGGGAACTCCAGGGTTAAGCATGCTCCACTGGGGGCAGTAATAGGATGGGTGACCTCATGGGAAGCAGCTTATTAAGCCAAAAGCGGACAATATTGTACTATGTAGATGCGGGTCCTTACAAATGGTATCAGAGCCAATGCCTAGTCGAAAGTGTAAGATCATGCATGCGGAGGCCCAGCGTGTGGGGGACCTGCCTGTGAGGGACTCTGCTTGCTGGAGAGTGAAACAAGAGGTCGCGCGGGGACGTGTGCCCTAAAGGGGGAGGATTGTGAAAGACCGTGAGAGACTTACCCGTGAGGGACTCTGCCTGCGGGAGAGTGAAGGCGAAGGTGAAGTAGAGAAGTAATGCCTTCCATCCCACATCACCTGGGTTGTGGAAGGAAGTGGCATATATGTAATATTCGATATCAATATAGTACAACGCGTTTTAAAGTCATAAGGGCACTGGATTCATTGGAAATTTCAAGGTTAAGCGTGCTCTAGTGGGGGCAGTACTGGAATGGGTGATCTTTTGGAAAGCAGCTACTAAACCCAAAGCGGACAATGTTATACTATGTGGATGCGGATTGTTACAGAAAGTGAACCAAAATCTTGAAGATTGTGAAGGGCTTTCCGGCGCTCTGGCTCCAGATGATGGAGAAAGTATGTCTTCGCCAATTTCAGGGGTCGAAGTTGGAGTGCCCTCCGGTGGATTTGCAGATAGAGAGAGTTAGACTGAAATAAGCACCAAGAGAACAATCATTGACATTTTGTGGAGTCTCACCATTGTAGAAACTTCTCTGCTTTTCTCAAGCTACTAAAAAATAAAATAGGAAAGGGAAAAAAATCAAATCATATAATACTCTAAAAAATTAGACACAAAACTTTAATACAATGCTTAAAGGTGGCAATGTAGCATATGGAGTAGAAAACAGAGGACGGTTGTTGAAAATGGTAAAGATGGAGTCAAGTCTAGGGTCGGCTTAGTCCCTGAAGTACTCATCATCGCAGAGTGACGACAGTAGTGCGAGATCGAGGCCCTTGTCAACAAGGAACCTGGCGGTGATGCTGTGGGAAATGAATGAGATTCCGTTGCCAAGGGTTGGGAAGAATTTGGAGGAGAGGCGACCGTTGAAGAGAGGAAGGACAGTCGTTTTGTTGCCTCTACTGCCACTTCCGCCAAAGAAAGAAAGAAAGAACATGATTTACCCCCAACTAAGGGTAAAGCTATAATATTGAAAAAAAATTTTGGCTCACGTCATTATTTTAACAAAATTTCTAATGACATACTAATGAAAGATTGTTTATGTGTAATTACTCAAATATTTAAGAGTTTATGTATAATTTTTAAATGTTAAAGAGACTTTTGTGTAATTATCTTAATATTTAGAGAATCTGTGTGTAATTTACGTAAATAGAACGTTAAGATTTTTCGTGAAACTTAAGCCCAGTCGCTTCTGAAAGAGCGAGATGATGGAAAAGTCGCTTCTGCCACAATATTTCCCGTGATTGGTCATCAACTGACAATTCTATTAGTAGTTAAGTCATCTTGTACCTGTGGATTGGGATATGCTTGCCTTGTGAAACCTTACAATCGCAGATTCGCAATCAATCAATGTTATTCAAAGATTCAATTCATCGGCGGCTAGCGTCTCTGTTGCGTCCATGGCTGCGGCAAGAACCGGAATTGGAACTCAAGCTAGGGTTTATTCGATCTCACGGAGTCGTCAACAACCTCCGATTCGACATTTCGGTTCTCAATCAGCAACTGTTCGACGAGAACTCGCGCTGGTCTTTTAAAGAGTTTACAGTCGACCAGTTGAGCCTTCGGGTATCGTACTGGTCTTTCCCCACCTTCATACTCGAAGTTCACGGTGTTCACATCACTTTATCACTGGCGTAAGTCAAGTCTCCTCTCTCCATCTCTGTAAATATATATATAGAATAAGGTTTCGGTTTATTTATTTGTTTTTTAAATCTTCTGTTGTAGTGAATTAAATGGCAAGGGAGTTTACAAAGCGAGGCGGAAATCAACTGATGTGGCTTTGGAGAATAGGAAGAAGGTTCTTGCTGAAATTGATCCCGAGGTATCCTCTTGCATTGCCTTGTTATATTGACAAAACTCAAAGGAAGGCTATAGGTGTTCGCCATGTAACTAGGAACTGCAATGTTATGTGTTGATGATGCTGTTAAAAGCTTGAAACTCTTATAAAAATGTTTCATACTCCCCGTGTTGTGGGGTAACCAGGTAATATGGTTATCCTTGGTTTGGCTGATGCAATGTTTGGTTTTCGGAGAAGCGAAGTGAAAAAGATGGGAAAGTAAAAATTTTCTTCTCCCCTTGTTTGATCGTTGAGTTTAGAGAGAGAAGGAAGAGAGAATTATAATAGAAATTTAACACACTTTCTCCCTACTTGCTCTCCCTTTTCCCTTTCCCTCCCTTTTCACTTCTATTCTCTAGGTTCCTGACAGAGGTAGTTAATTTTTAGAGGGAAAATAAACAAAGAAAGATGCATATTAAGATTTGGTTTTCGGACTACAACAATCATAGTGATACTTTGGATGTCAGTGCTGGAAGAAAACTGGAGGAGGAAACAACTACAAATGATTGTCTTGTTAAAAAGAAATGTCCCATCCAATTCTTAACATGGTGTGGCATTTTTTTTTTTAAGAAAAATTAAAATAAATCTTACCGATAAAAATGTTAGGCATCGTCGGCTGCATGTAAGTTGAGCTAATTAAGACATAATAATAATTCAATCATATGTTCTCCACCAATAATCAATCCCATTCCATTAGATGCAGCCTCAATGCACACTGAACTAATCTTGACTATGTTTGTATTATAATCCAAGGCTTGTTTGGATGACCATGGATTTCAAATGAATGGATTTGATATTAAGTTACATTAAAATATAGAGTTTTTTGTGAAAATATCTCTCAAATTATCCCTTATTTTTTTATTTGGTCTTGAAACTATCAAATGCACCTATTACATATTCGAACTATCTAATTCCGTTTTATTTGGTCCAGATACTAACTCTATCTGTTAATATTAACGGAATTGGATAGTTCAAGAATATAATAGGTACGTTTAATAGTTTGAGAACGAAATAGAAAAAAGAGAGATAGTTTGAGGGATATTTTCATAAGACTCTCGTTAAATTTAAAGCTCATTTATAACATTTGTGAATTTTTTTTCCGTTTATCTTCAATAGTTTTTGTTTTTAATTTTTTATTTTCAGTTATTATTTTTTTGAAATAAAAATAGATTCATGTTTGGTATTATAATTTTGTTTACGGTAATTAATTTTATTTTAACAAAATATTTTAATTTATTATTTTTTATAAAAATTAACTAAATTTAATAAAATATATTTAAACTAATTAATTTAACATTATATATTATTTTTAATAATAATTAATTTTATAAATTATATTAATAAATAACATAATTTACTAAGAAATTAATATTTTGTTTATTAAAATTAATTCGATGTAATAAAAATATTTTAATAAAATAAATAATCTTAAGAGGTAATTATTACTTATTAAAATTTTTTAATTTAATAAAATAAATTATTTTAATAATAAACTATTATTTTAACAGTTTGTTTTAATATTTAATTAACATTAATTTTAATTTTAGTAAAATAAGTTATTTTAATATGTAATTATTATTTATTAAAACATAATTATAATCTAATAAAGTAAATTATTATTTTATTTATAATTAATTTAATTTCAATAAAAATAAATGTTTTAATATGTAATTATTATTTTTTAAATAATAATTTTAGTTTAATAAAAAACATTTTAATCATAAATTGTTATTTTAATTTTAATAAAATAAATCATTATAATAATATGTTATTTATTAAAAATAATTTTAGTTTAATAAGATATTCAAATAAAATAATTCATTTTAGTATGATGCAAAAAAAAAAAAAAAAAAAAGAATAGTGTTAAAATTGAAAAATATTTATAAAAGAAAGAATTTTTTATGAAAATATCCCTCAAACTATCTCTCTTTTTTCTATTTGGTCCTCAAACTATCAAACGCATCCATTATGTCCTCGAACATTATATTAAATTGTAAGATATATGTATCCAATTTATGTGAGAATACATAGAGATCTATAATAATTACTAGTAAAGTAGTGGAGCCAAATATTCTCAACGATTTTAAAAACAAATACACTAACTTTTTGTTATGATTTCAAATCTATTGTAATCTATTATATTAAATCACTCAAATTCATGATGAAATTCATATCTAAACAAAGTTATATTTATCCAATTATTCTTAAACAAATAGCACCAAATCCCAAGATTTTATGTCTGTAAATATAAACACAACCTAAAGATCCACAAATCCAAATATAGTAAACACTAGGTTTCTTATTTTCAACTTGCTTTGGCTTGTTGGACATGTTTGACTTTTGTTTGGACCACAAAGCATCGTAATCACATTGTCTTTTATGAATTTCAGGGCAGTGCTTTGCATGAAGTTTTGCAGAAGTTATCAGATGCCAATTCCTCAAGAAATCAGAAGACTTCTATCCTGAATGCTATACTTAACCATTCTCGGTTGCAGATGCATGGCGTTCATCTGCGAGTGCAATCTCCCATCTCAAATGATTCCTTTTTATGTTTGTGCAAGATAAATGAGCTTAATGCAGAATCTCTGTACACTGAGCACGGGTGTTTTGTGAGAGGGCTTGTTAGTTCTTTTCTTTCTCCTTTGAAAGAAAACACTTTTAGTCTTGATGTGAAAGGTTTTGAGTTTGGGTTGAAGAGAGGAGAAGACATCTGCTATCCTCTACGTTCAATGGACCTGTTCAATCGCATCAAATTCAAAGATCTTCAGCTGGTTGACTTCAATATTAATGTTCCAGAACTATGTTTTTCAGTTTCTCCGGCAGAGCTTCCCACTATTTTAGTATTTTATACTCTCTCATCCAACAAGTCCAATTCCAATAGAAGTGGTAGATACCTGTGGAACATAGTTGCAGCCAGAATTAGTTCTCTAATTTCTACTCGTAGAGTGTCATTGTATGAATTGGTTGGTATTGTTTGTGTATGGTTAAGGTATGTGAATGCATATGAAGATCTTCTTTTATTAGTCGGATATCCTTTACATAATGTTATGAAAAGGTCTGCTGTTAAGATGTCTGAGGATGACACATTTTCTTTTTCTGTTAAAAAGCAATGGGGAATGCTTTCTGAAATTGACAAGAAGCTGCCTGTTGAGGCAATTGCACGAGCATGGAGAATAAGCCGTTACCGAGCAACGTTGAGTATTCAACAAGCAAAGAATCATTCTAATAAATCGGTAGCAACAAGTTACTTCGAATTCTTCAAGAGCTTCCTTGTGCTTCTAGAACTTATTTGGGGTGTTATACGTAGAACATTCAAGTTGCTAATAAACTTACTTTTCCAATTTTTTTTGGATGACAGCCCACAAATTAGTGGACAGTGTGGAGTTGTTTCTGAAAAATCCCATGCGCAGTGGTGCTTTAGTGTAAGCATGGGAATAATTTCAATTGTTATTTCCCCATTGACTAAAGTTCCGTCTCTTGTTGATGGTGTTCCAATCTCAAAAGTTGGGAGCTCATCCCTGGATATATGTTCATTTTGTGTTTCCTTGGAGGGTTTGTTCTTAACATACACAGAAAACATTTGTGAACATTGTTTTTCCATTTCATCTGGGTACGTGAAGGTTGTGTCCTCATCTCCTACTGACGATGGCTCAAAGAATAACAATAGTAATAGGAAAGAACACTTGAAAAAGAAAGTTGATGAATCGAAAACCATTCTATGGGCTGAGCCAGTGCAAAGTTTATATTCTCCAGAAAAAACAACAGCTACTGCCAATGAAACTAAGAGGACTTCTATGTCGGTTTTGTGGAATCTCTTAGCTGAAATGAGGTTAAATTGGAAAAACTCTTCTACGATATTTGAAGGAAGTAAGATTCATTATTTTGAAAATCCATGGATACTTTGTGAGATTAATAGATCTTTAACAGATCAATGCCTCCAGAACACGAATTCTTTGTCTTATAAGTGCAGTTTGATGGTGGGGAAATTGAACTTTGGCTTGGATTATTCATCAATACTATCAGCTGCTCTAGTTTTTGGACAGATACAACATGCTCTTTGCAGGACTTATAGCAGTCGGACAGCAAGGGTTCCTACTCCAGTAGCACGTGAGATTCCCGCAGCCATCAGTTGGGACAGTAGATACAAGTCATGTGTTAATGAAATGGAGAAGGCGATGCTTAAAATGCTTCCACAGAGACATCTTCAGATTGCAGTTTTCATTGCTGGTCCTCTCATCCAAATATCACTGGGAAAGGAGGGGGTCGATGGTGGTTATTCAAATGATAGTCATTTCTCTAGGCAAGATGATCTTCGCCTAGTGCTTGATGTCCGCAATGTTGAACTTGCTGTTTGGCCAACTTCAAAATCTGATTTTCTAGCATCTAGTGAGTGGCAAGCCTTGGATAATGGAGGGCTAGAATCCCTCTGGTTGAAAGAGCCTCAAACAATCAATATTCCCGAGTTGGATAATGAAAGTTACAGATGTCAAGCACAAATATTACATGGTATGTACTTAAAGATTAATGGTTTAAATGCTTACCTTGGTGACTCAGCAGCAAATAAGGAAAACCAAATTGTTGTGCTAAACCCAACAACTATCAAGTCATCTTCATTGAGGTAGAGATTTTATCCTCTTGCTTTTGCTCCTTGATCTTTTCAGTTTTGCACCTCAGTATTTACTGACCTTGTTGTTGCTCATTTTTGTGAGTTTAATTATTTGATAGGTTTGGTGGTATGCATTTTTATGTTGTCTGGGTTTTTTGTATTGATATTATTGTTGCCAAAGCTGTCTTTTGCTTAATTTATGCCAAGGAAATTCTTTTGTATATAGTTTTTGGAGGCTGCAAATGATCCATAGTCACCATTTTGCGCCTTCCATAGGTTCCTTCTTATGGTGTTTACTTATATATTTATTTTTCCATTTTTGGATACCAAAGTAATTTTGACATGTAAATATTAGTAGTTCTCATCAAGCTTCAAATATTATGAAGTCAGACACAAAAGTGAAGCCATCCTTGTCATGTTATGAATTACATTTAAAATATAATATATTGCAATTTGTTGTTGAAGGGATGATATTTCATTAGAGGAATTTATTGTCCGTTCCATTTGAGTACCAGGATGGAATAACATATGCAGGCAAGGTGTCCCTTTAGGTGTGGCAATTTTGGGCTAGATATGGTTTCTTTATGAAGTCTTTTTTTTTTGGTAAGTTTCTTCATGAAGTTATTCCTAGCTTTGCACCAGATGTCGGCTAAGTATGGATCCATTTTTCATTGCTCAGTCTAAACACACAATTATTCTTGTTGGTGGTTTGATATTACAATTTTAAGCACATTACCACTCAGTCCCTTTTCCTTGTTAATGTTAAATACATCACCCTGCTTTAAACATGTAAGTTAAGCTTCTTAATACACTGGTTTGTATCTCCTTTAAAATGTAACAGGCATATAACTCCAACCTTAATGATGCATTATATTATAGGCTTTCTTCCAAAACTGATGAAAATTTGTCTGTAAAACTGAGTAGGGTTTAGCTTCGCTTAGTTTTTTCACATTGTAAAGCACTAGGCTCAGATTCACTTTGGAGCCCCAGAGTGATGTGAGGTTGGGTTTCTGAGATTACACTATGGGTCTAACTCGTTCTTCTAAGACTACGTTGCATGCAAAAGATAGATAGTCCAAGGAAGGGATGAGCCATGTCTTTTGAATTTCACACTTAAGCATTTGCTTCACCTCTTGTTTTTGCTTGAAGATCACGTTTGTGAAGTACAGGATGATTTTTCAGCCTTTTCGTTTTGGAATACAGACTAGTTTGTTACTTTAGACCTTCCATTGGTGGTGCACAATCTTTTGGATTGTTATATTTGATTAAGTACTGGCTCAAACTTAATGTATTTCCTTATTTTTTTGGGTTCTGTTGAGCATGTTGTTTCTCTGTCTGTCTGCCTCTCTGTCTGCATGTGATTATGAGAGTACTTATTGTATATGACAGGATTGATAAACATTCATTCAGCACAGCAATTGTTGCATTCTCAGCAGCTTTGCATGGGATGGCTACAGGACTCACGCTCTTGTTATGTATGGATGAATTGTTTGTTTTGATTAAGGTGATTCTATTGTTTTTGTTTCTTTTTAATTTTGGCATTTTAGTGTTATTTTTTAAAAGTCTGGTGCATTCTCTTGTTCTTAGTTCTTTCTTTTTCTTTTCAATTTGAATAAGCATTTTTTTTTAGGGATTCCTGGGATCCATGCTATGAATGACAATATCTTCCTTGAGGCCATTTTTTATGCCTGTTACAGTTTTGAGCCCTCTTTGTATTAAACTTGGTTATAAAAGAATCATTGCTGATAAAAACCTTAAAACATTTCACTCTGCTTCTCCTTTGATTAAATTTTCTCTCTTTTTGTTTCTGTTCTATTCTTTTAAGTAAACATTCTTCACTGAGAAAATGGTTGCTGCCAGTATACTATTGCTTTTCCGAGGATAAGCAATACCAACTTGAATGTCCCTTGTGCTCCAGTCAATACTTAATTGGTGTTGCATGCGATTGGGTGCATTTATTTGATGAAAAATATAAAATGTTTGATGGTGTTAGAATTGCTAGAATGATCTAGAATATATGTTAGGTTAATTGAGTGATTTGTGATTTGATTTGATAAGATTGACTGTATTTCCTTATTCAATGTAAATTACCACTAGAAATAAAATTCAAGGGATTTCAACCATCTTTCAATCCTTTTCTTTTCTCTCAATTTCATATCAGAGTGTTGATTCCCCCCCCCCCCAAAAAAAAAAAAAAAACTTAGAAAACCCCAATGTTACTTAGACTCGGGTACATATCTGGATCTCAAATTCGTCTATTATTTATATTTTAGAATACGAGGACTCAGTTGAAAAAGTATCCAAAATTTGGATAAAGTAATGATAATCATTAGAATAAAAGTGAACTTAAAACATGAAGTAAATTATAAAAGCCGATTTGGTATTTTTTCTTTTATATTCTGAAAGATCAAAAGAGTTTGGCATCACATATTGCCTAAAAAATTTCTTAGACCCAACTTTCATCTCTTCTAAAATCTGATGCGTCTGATAAAACTTCACCATATCCGACATAGATCTTGTACCCATGGGGGTGCCTTGTTAACACAGGTACTTCACCCTAAAATGGAGAGTTCGAGTAACATAGGAAAACCCTAGCCTTATCACTCGTCATCACTGCTGCCATCGCCATTAACAACCACCAACACTAGTTGACTCGCCATTGTCAAGCGATCACCAGCATCAAAGGGCCCACTGTTGTTACTAGTGTCAGGTGCTCTCACGTGCTGATGATAGAAGCTGCTTGAGCACCCACGTGCTTCACATTTCTAGCACGAGCCGATGCGTCCCCTTCGGCCAACTTTCAGCATGGTTCAACAATGCTCATCTGATGAAGATGAAGGTTGTACAATACTTCACTTGTTGATTTGGCCTTGCTTCCAATTTGTTCGCGTGATGAAGTTGCTTTTCGAGTCTTTTCAAATCTGATCTACTCTAGCTTATGTTTTTGGTTGTTGGCCTTCCATGAAGTGTCTGTTGCTCGTTTATTAATCCCTGGTCACATACCTACCTGTTCTTTTTGAGCCCTTGTGTTAGTTGCTCATAGCTCTTTGTTTTGAGACTTGTGCACAATCATTTTTTTTTATTTAGTCCTTGTGGACCTATTTGTTGTTTGGTGCTCGATTTTCCTAGCTTGATAATTGTTTGGTATTATTTTGTCTTTGATGGCTTGGTTCTCTCTGATGTTAAGACTACTTAAGTGGTCCTCTTCTCGCCTTTGTTTTGGTTGAGTCCATTGACAGTCCCCTCAAGTCCATTTCTTGTGAGAAGATGAATAGGACAAACTATCTCACTTGGTCTCAAGCCGTTTGAGTGTTTCTTATTGGTTGCCAGATGGAGCATTATCTTATGGATTCCTTCTAGATTCGTTGCCCCCTATCTACTTGTCTTAATGTCATGTCAACGCAATTGTTATGAGTTGGTCATGGCATAGTTTAGAGCTTTAGTTTTGAGTACTTTTGCCTTGCGTGGCACCTCAAAGGCAATTTAGGATTCTTTGATAGACTCATTTTTCCAGCGGAGTAATATTTTTTGAAGCCTGTGAGTACCTTTTCACCTTCTGATGGGGGTGATCGACCATTTGTTGACCCTCTTTTACAATTTTGACATTATTTGGAGAGTAAGGCTGAGATGATAAGACAATGGAATAACAGTATGATAGTTCTTCTTTTCTCTGGCTTCAATGATGATCTTTGTGGTTATCAAGGCTGGGTTCTGGCTAGTGCGAGTATCCTTACCATGCCCAATGCAATAGAGAAGCTTCAATGATAATCTTTATGGTTACTGAGACCAGCTTTTGGCCTGCAAGATTATCTCTACCATGGTCAATGGAAATTCTTGATTGCATCGTTCTTCTTTGTGAAATTATGCTCGGGCCTCTTCATTTGGTAGCTCTGATTTTGCTGCCTTGGTTATTGGTTTTGGCGACTGTGGTAACTGTTAAGATGATGCACGTGGTGATGGCTCTCGTGGGGGTGGTCATAACTCGGTGCATGGCACTAGGAAGTGTGATTGTTGTGATGGCATGAGCCATATTGAGTCATATTGTTGGGAGAAGTATGGATGCCTTTATCAAGCTCACCATTTTGTTGCTAGGCCCACATAATCTTCATCTGATCCAATTGCTCCTATTTCAAATATATCAATGTTGATGAGGTAGTCAAGAGAGTTAAAATTGAGACTCCAACATTTGATGGATAGTCAGACCTAGTGTCTTTTCTAACTAGCTTCTTGAGATTGAGGATTATTTTAAATGTTATCCAACAATTGATGCCTATGGGGTGATTTTTGCACAAATAAGTTACTTAGCTTTTCTTAGTGCATTTGGCAACGTGTTCAAATATGAAGAGAACAATTTAGGGCTAGGTTGCTGGCGCTTGAAAAAGTCACTAGACGTTATAGAGTTGACTAAGATCACTAGAGTATAGTTAATATATTCCCAAATTTCTGACTAAGATCACTAGAGTATGGTAAATATATTCCCAGATTTCTTTGAAGTGTCTAGATGAGGACGTAGATAAAAAATTTCAGCTTCCATTAAATCCCATAGTAGGCTTACAATATTGGTATCATTCTGAATCCAGATGCACGAGGAAATGGAGACACTCATGAGATGCTTTTGCTTGTTGAGTCTTGTCAAGGCAATCTTGATTGCCTTAGACCATTACAAATAGTTCTTCACGTTTAACTTAATGGTGGTTAAATATTTAGGCCAAGAACTAACAGATTCATGTGCCATATAAGAGACACATGAGGTGAGGTTGGACTCGTGTCATTTGAGATGGAAAATGGGGGTCATTAACTGATATCAGAGTGCCCTAGAGTATTATTGGAGAGTCGTTTGAGCTAGAATCACACCGGAAAGGTTACCAGAGATATCGCATGAGGGAGGCGAGTACACCAGTGATGAGCCTGAGGTGAGATAAGACTGCGTGCATTCACTAGAGCTGCTGGAGTAGCCTTAAATAGATTTTGCTATGAGATAGTTGCGCGTGTGGGTGCATGTCGGCTTTTTTTGGCGATGGCGTGCCTTTGTGGTGGTTGCTAGAGGATGAGGATGCTCTGGTGATGGTGGCTTGGGCCGACAACGTTGAATGATGTTGCAATGAAGTCAACGGGGATGCCTTCGTGAATTCGCGATGAAGTCGATTGGATTGGTGTGATGATGACGATGATGTACAAGGTCTAAGTTGAACTGGTGTGTGTTGATGATGGGTCATGATGGAGGCAGTGACGATTGACAGGTCTTTGATGAAAATGATTACGGTTTGGGGTTCTTGATAAAACACAATAACAAGGAAGTTTTGGGTTTCTTGATAGAGACATTAGATCCCTAATTAAGGAAAAAAAAAAAAATAGAGTTTTAGGATCTCTGCTCTGATACCATGTGAAGAAACGAGCTTCGGATAGAATTGGTTGACACCCTTATGGTTATCTCAGTGTGTGTATATATACATACGAGTACAGAAGTAAAAAAACAAGAATACAAAAGTGTTCTCCCTAATCTCCCTAGTCAAAGCTGATTTACTAGACTAGGAAAGAATAAAACATCCTCCATATTTGCATTATTCTAACAAATTCCAGTATCTTCTTTCTTGTTCTCTCTCCTCCCATCTCTTCTCCCCTTCTTTGCTCTACACCAATCTCTTTGACATTTAACAGATGGGGGCCCTTTTTTGTTTTGTTTGTTAACTAAATTTAAGATCCATTTGTTTTCTTTGTAAGAGTGAAAACTTAACTTTATTGCAGGTGCTTGTTGGCTTATTTTCTGCAGTTTCATCTATTATTTCTGGTTTTGATTCATATGATGGTGAAAGCTTTCAAGAATTGACAAGGCATGAAATGGCGTTGGCTGATTCTGAGAGAGAGGTGCCACTTGTGACTGGTACAACAGGAGTATCCTTGATCTTAACCAAAGCTCTATTTGTTGTTAGTGGCACGTTTGAGTTCAAGTCAATAGATATGGTCCTCCATAACTCCAGGAAAAGCAATAATATGGAGAATCGTGTCATAACCATTGACGCTGTAAGTAGCAGCAAGTTGGCTATGTATGGCCTGCCTGATTATGGAATTCTGATTTCTGTCAAATCGAAGTCGTTGGAGTTTTCTTGTGAAGAAGGGGAAGTGGAAGTTATTGCTGATATCTCTGAATTTCAGTCTGTTATTTTCAGAGATCATGAGATTTGGAAAAACTCTGATCAATTTCAGCATAGAAATCTGCTGAATTCTCTGAGTTGCTTGTATGAAATATCTCTTGTCCGTTGTGTATTTTCTTTGTCGCTGTCATCCCTTCAGAGTTCTTTATCTTCAGGAAGCATGGGTGATGCAGTTGAAGGTTCTACTTCTGTTGGTATTTCATACATGGTGGAGGATTCCCCTTCAGCAATTGAGTCTGAAAGGGAAAATGTTCGAGGTTTCCATCTTGGTCAGAAATTGGGTTTTGCTAGTAGTAGGGCCTCTGGTCATTTCTTACTTGTTAACATTGCAATCAGTGAGGTCTATGTGGCAGGATTGTTGGTAAAGAAGATTTTGGTCGGAGCTCAAAAATCAACTAAGCTAGAGTTCACACTTTCTATTGGGAGAGAATTTCAAGCAATTGCTTGCCAAATGCAGGTGCTAATTTTGTAAATTAGATTTTGGCAATGCCCTTGTTGCTGCAGTTTTATGCTTGCTTGTATAAATCTATGATCAACCTTTTCAATTTCAGTTCTCTATTATTATAGCACTTAAGTTGGCTGTATTCTGGGGAAATCATGTATCTGGTTATTAGTTGCCGAAGTCAAATTACATGACAAGAGTGAAACACAATGCTTTTGGACAGGGTGGTTCCATATTCCTTGAAACAACAGCAGTGGCGATGTTTGTTGAATGTTTTGCTTCTTACCTTCATTGCATCAGAAATATCTTACTAGTACAATCATCCGAACAGCACATGGTTACTGAAACTGGTGAAGATATGGCTGTACAGAATGGTCATCCCAGCCAAGGGGATCAAAATGCTTTTCAAGAAATGATTTGGAAACAGTTGGAAACACTCACTGTTGATCTTTCCCAGTTTTCTCTTCTACTAGTAGCTGCCGATGAATCCGGTAAAAGCATCATCATTCCCATTGCTTGTTATAAAATTATGCCAAGTTTGATTGAATGTTCTACTTTTCTGCAGGTGGCTGTAAGGAATTTCAATTTGAGGTTGATTTTCATTTGAACCTTGAATTGGTAAATATGAATAAAAAACTTTCATTTGATCTTTCACGTTTGTCCATTTTTTCGCGAGTCCTTCACCCAATTGTGGAACAGCACACCAATGAAATTCAATTTCCTCATTTTTCATCCCCTGCGTTAAGTGCTTCATCTTCTCACTCCATACACCAGGTTCCTATGGTAGCATTTCAACATACTGATGGGACTGATTTAGTTCTTGATGATGCTAGTTGTTCAAGCTCTAGTGTTCCCTCAGGGGAATCCCTTGTGGATAATTCAGTATCCAGAGCACTGCACTTATGTCGTCAGAACTACATCTTGAAGCAGTTAAGTGCTTCTATTGCAGTTGAGAAGCGTGTGTTGGGAGAAGGGGTCAGAGCTCAGCTCTTGAACCAGCTTTGGGTTGGTAGTGGTTCCATCACAGGTTTTGATATGAAAATATCTCTGCCTGAAATTCAGGTGATTCATATTTTTGTCTTGTTACCCTTTCTTAGAGGTTTATTGCCTCAACACAATGCGCCTGATGCTACCTTTCTCTCTCTCTCTCTCTCTCTCTCTCTATATATATATATATATATATATATGTCTGTTACGAATTAATTGATGCATAAATTAATCCAAGTTGTCCGATGGCACAGTTGCTTTATGTGCTGTTTTGCTAGGAATGTGCATGGTAACTTGTTTTTCTTTCTATTGTGACTCTAGGCATAAGTAACCTACTTAACTCGATTTTATTGCATCAGATGGTTTTGTCTACTGTTGAACTTTTGTCTGGGATCTTCAGCAAAGAGACACCTGGCAATGTCGAGCAAAGGCACGGGTCCAGTGACCAAGAACCTGATAGAAGTTTGGATGAAACAGTTCCTGACGGTATTTTTTTTTTTTCCTGAAAGTTGTGTTGTACTGCAGATCTCGTTCTAGATTTGAAGGTAATTTAGCCTAACATATCTTTGTGACTGGTTTAGGAGCTGTTGTTGCAATCCAAGATGTCTATCAGCACATGTATATGACAGTTGAAGGTGCAGAAGGCAAGTACAGCTTGGTCGGTGCAACTCATTATTCTCTTGTTGGAGAAAGGTCTCTTTTCAGGGTAGGGCATTTCAATTGCTACTGCTTCATTATCCATTCAATAGATAAGGTTGGTAAATACTCGTTTCCTTGTTGAAGGCTAGTTCACTCTCTGTATGCTTTTTACAAAATAGCAGCGTTGCAAATATTTACTCAAAATTGCAGTTTGGTTCTGCACACTCCCAAGGAAGGGTAGGTGCAATTGCATATTTTTATTATTGCCAAAATGGTGTTAATGTTTGGAATGTTGTCTTCAGGACAAATGCCTTCGACTGGGACATTGAAAGCTTAGTTACATTTATTACTAGGTTATACCCCGCCATGGTAGGGGGAAGGGGGGGGGGGAGAGGAAATTTTAATGTGGAAGCCCTCCAATCCTGGAAGGTTTTGAGGTAAAGCCTTTTTATAAGTCGTTGGAGGGAAGTGGGACGGTGGATTTCCGTTGGAAGAACATTTGGTGCTATAAGGCACCTCCTAGAAGTGTTTATTTTCTTTTATTATTATTATTATTATTATTATTTTTTGGTGTATGCAGTATGCTTCATGGTAGAACACACAGTGGACAATCTCATCACAAGAGGCATTCTCCTGGTAAATAGGCATTGCTTATGGAAGAGAGAGAATAAGATTGTCAATTACCTGTTTGTAAATTGTCCTTGGGATAAAGAAATTTGGGAGTTGATTTTGAATTGCTTCGTGATGTAGTGAGTATTCCCTTTGGAGGTGAGACATTTTTTTGAATCTTGGTGGGGATTCAAAGCTTCAAAAGGAGAAGGCTGGTGATGTGCCTAGGTTGTGTGGAGATTAAATGGTATATGTTTTAGGTAAAGAAGGATTGAAATGGTGAAATGGAATTAAATCATATATGAAGGAAACTAACAGCCCTTGTTTGATAAGATAACTCGCCACAAACAAGAAGTTTTAGGTTGATTCGCCACACTCTTAGAAAAAGAGAGAGAAGAGTGATAAGAATCTAATAAGTTCGCCACCAAACATATATGAAATTTGCTTAGATAAGAACAAGGGTAGAGAAATGCAAAGCATTCATAAGAAATCCAAAATTCATGATCTGATGTTTTTTCCCGGCACACTCTATCTATTCATATCTTGGAACATCCCTCCAAGAATAGGAAAAGCCAACAGACACTAATAACTCCACTTCATGCTATTAACTCTATTACATGTACCAAGACTCATTAAAACAACATTAAATGCAAAACAGAAATAAATTCTAGTGAAAAGACTCAAAAACAGCAATAAATATAAATTAATTCCATGTAGGAAAGGCAAAAGACTAAAATGGGCTTGTATAAGTCTTAACAGCTCCCTTGGGCCTCAAGGTTTGAATCATAAGCCCAAACCCATTCCAAGGGTCCAGATCACGTCCCAAACTCCATTTGAAGACAATTAAATACCTTCGGCCCAATTCCATTCAGATTGCAAGTGTTAAAGTCCAAAGAAGCTTCAATGGCTCCAATTTTACTTGTTAAGACCCTTTGGAGTTGTGTGGTCCTAGCCCTAGTCATTGGTCCATCCGAAATCAATTGCATGCCAAGTTCATCTTCATGAGTTGGAATATGACTCCTATGATGCATATCATCACCCCTGGGCTGGAAATGATTTGTCCTCAAATCAGAATCTTCGAGGTCCTCTAAATAAGGAGATAAGTCCTTCACATTAAATGTAGCTGAAACATTATAGTCCCCAGGAAGATCAATTTTGTAGGCATTATCATTCACCTTCTCTATAACACGAAAAGGCCCATCAATCCTTGGCATCAACTTGGACTTTCGTTTGCTAGGGAATTTGCTTTTGCTAAGGTGTACCCAAACAAGATCACCAATTTCAAATCTGACCAATTTCCGCCCTTTGTTAGCATGCTTAGCATATTTCGCTATTTTCTCCTCAATGTGTGCACGAACTTGCTCATGAAGTTTTTTCATCAACTCAGCCTTCTTAATCCCATCCATAGAAGTCCGCTCATCAATTGGAATAGGAACAAGATCAATAGGAGCACTAGGATTAAAGCCATACACCACCTCAAATGGCGAAAACTTTGTAGCCCCATGCACGCTACGATTATATGCAAACTCCACAATAGACAAACAAGTATCCCAAGTCTTCAAATTCTTGTTTATAACAGCCCGTAGCAAAGAAGATAGAGTTCAATTTACTACCTCAGTTTGTCTATCAGTTTGTGGGTGGCAAGTAGTGCTGAAAAGGAGTTCGTTCCAAGCTTCTTCCAAAGAGTCCTCCAAAAGTAGCTTAGGAATTTTGTATCACGATTAGAGACAATGCTTTTAGGAACTCCATGCAAACGTACAATCTCTTTAAAGAACAAATCAGCGACATGAGTAGCATCATTAGTTTTGTGGCAAGGAATAAAATGGGACATTTTAGAGAACCGGTCCACCACAACCATCACCGAGTCATTTCCTCGTTGTGTTCTAGGCAATCCAAGTACAAAATCCATGTGAATATCCATCCATGGCTGCTCCGAAATAGGTAGAGGCATATAAAGCCCATATGCATTCTCTTTACCTTTAGCTTTCTTGCAAATGCCGCATCTTTCAACCACCTTGTGAACATCCTGTAACATTCTAGGCCAAAAGAAGTTTCATAAGTCTTCTTCTCTCCAAAATGACCACTAAGACCACCACCATGAGCCTCACGGGTAAGTAATTCTCGCAAAGAACCTGAAGGAATACACATTCTGCCCATCTTGAATAAATAGCCATCATGCACAAAGAACCCAACCCAAGCTCTCTTAGCACAATTGGACACCACACTAGCAAAGTAGGGGTCACTAGCATATTGCTCCTTTATTTGTTCGAAACCCAACAATTTTGCATTCAACATGGAAATCAAGGCATACCTTCTTGAAAGAGCATCGGCAACAACATTAACTTGCCCCTTCTTATACTTGATGACATATGGAAATGATTCCAAGAACTCCACCCATTTAGCATGTCTTTTATTCAGCTTACCTTGCCCCTTGAGATGCTTCAAAGATTCATGGTTCGTGTGAATAACAAATTCCTTAGGTAGTACATAGTGCTGCCATACCTCTAGAGTTCGGATCAAGGCATAAAACTCCTTGTCATAAATGGAGTAGTTCAAACGTGCCCCATTCAACTTCTCACTAAAGTATGCAATTGGCCGCTTCTCTTGCATTAAAACAGCTCTATCACCAACCCCAGAAGTATCACACTCTATTTCAAATGTTTTAGCAAAATCAGGAAGTGCTAAGAGCAGAACATAATTTCTCCTTAATCAACTCAAATGCCTCCTGTGCCTTCTTCCCCCACTTGAACTCATTTCCATTCTTCAAACACTCTGTCATAGGTGCAACAATGGAACTAAAGTCTTTAACAAATCGCCTATAAAATGAAGCCAACGCATGGAAGCTCCTTACATTCGCAACACTACGAGGAATAGGCCATTCACGAATTGCCTTAACCTTCTCCTCATCAACCTTAATTCCACCATTGGAGACAACATACCCAAGAAAGGTAATGCTATCTTGACAGAAACAACACTTCTTGAGTTTTCCAAACAACTTAGCATCACGCAAAGTCTCAAATACAGCCCTAAGATGTCTCACATGATCATCAAAAGTCTTGCTATAAATCAGGATATCGTCAAAATATACCACAACAAACAGCCCAATAAACTTTCTCAAAACATGATTCATGAGTCTCATAAATGTGCTAGGTGCATTAGAAAGCCCAAATGGCATCACCATCCACTCATATAAGCCATGCTTAGTTTTAAAGGCTATTTTCCACTCATCACCTTCCCTCATTCTAATTTGGTGATATCCACTCATCAAATCTACCTTAGAAAATAAAACAGCACCATGCAATTCGTCAAGCATGTCATCAAGTCTTGGGATAGGGAAGCGATACTTAACTATTATCTTGTTGATAGCTCGGCTGTCCATGCACATTCTCGTGCTGCCATCATTCTTTGGAACAAGTAGTGTAGGCACGGAACAAGGACTTAATGATTCGCGCACATAGCCCTTCTCTAAGAGCTCACCAACCTATCGTTGAATCTCCTTTGCCTCCTCTGGATTGCATCTATATGCTGGTCTATTAGGGAGGGAAGCTCCAGGCACTAAATCAATTTGGTGCTCTATCCCTCGAATAGGTGGTAATCCCTTTGGTAGATCATCCGGAAACATATCTTTAAATTCTTCAAGCAACTCCACAATCTATCTTGGCAACTCCAAATTCCCCACTTGCAACAAAGGTTTTGCCCAAGCCATGAAAACAAACACCATTGAAGCTAGTGCTTGATCAATGTCTCCTCTTTTGGCTAACATTAGTCCCCTTTCCGGATCCTTTGCTTTTCTTTGACTTCGTAACTGATCTTCTCTAATTTGGTGAGAGTTTAATGGCAACAAGTTTACTTTCTTCCCCTTGATCATGAATGAGTAAGTGTTTCTCTGGCCATCATAAGTCACATTATTATCAAATTTCCAAGGGTGACCCAAAAGCACATGGCTAGTTGACATTGGAACCACATCACATAGAACTTCATCATGATAGCTTTTAATGGAGAAAGGCACTTGAACCTGTTTTGTAACTTGAATTTCCCTATTCTCATTAAGCCAACGCAATTTGTGTGGTTTAGGATGTGGAACAGTAGGTAATCCCAATTTCTCCACCAAGGTCGTGGATGCCACGTTGGTACAACTCCCATTATCAATGATCATGCCACACACCTTATCTCGGATTTGACACCTCGTATGGAAGATGTTCGCGCGTTGCTCATCCCCAACATCAACTTGTGCATTTAGAACCCTTTGGACAACCAGCAAATCTCCTTCCACAGGCTCAAAATCTTCTTCTTGTTCAGCCCCTCCTAGGTCATTTTGCTCCTCTATCTCCTCCTCATCCTCACTAACAACCTCTCCATGCTTCCTATGTAGAATCATCACCCTCTTATTTGGACACTCGGTGGCTATATGGCCATGCCCCAAACACTTGAAGCATTTGATCTCCCGAAACCTCCTATGGAATTGAGGTTCGGAAACCTTTCCCTTGCCCCTCAAAGAATTTGAGCTAGTAGTCCCCTGGTTGGTCTCCACTTTCCCATCTTGCTTAGGTGCATTCCAAGTTTGTGAAGGTGTAGGAACAACCTTCATGGTACTTGGTGAAACTGCCCCCACACGGTTGCCTCCTCTCTTTTGTTGTCGTTCCACCTTGATGGCTAGCTTAATGACATCCTCAAGGAAAATGAAAGGTTGTAGTTCCACAACATTAGATATATCCTTCTTTAACCCACCAAGGAATCTAGCTATGGTCTGTTCTTGTGGCTCATTCAACTCGCATCTTATCATTAAGAGTTCAAACTCCTTCACATACTCTTCTACGCTTAAGGAGCCTTGTCGTAGGGTTTGAAACTTACTGTAAAGTTCTTGCTTGTAATAATCAGGAACAAACCTCCTCTTCATTAGTCTTTTCATAACCAGCCAACTAGTAATTTCCTCCTCACCATCCCTTCTTCGCTGAGCCTTTAGGTTTTCCCACCATAAAAGTGCATAATCCGTGAATTCAAGTGCTGCTGCCTTACACTTCTTGGCTTCGGGGTATTCATGCCAATTGAATACCTTCTCAACCTTTTGCACCCACTCCAAATACTCCTTGGGCGAACTAGTGCCTCTAAATGGTGGTATGTTAAGCTTGATACCATTAGTAGGGTCACCATGTTGCCTTTTAGGCCTGCCTCTTTCCTCGGCTTCTTCATCTGCCACTCTATTATCTTCAAGTTCTTCAATTTCATGCCATGGTACCCTACGAATCTGCCCTTGTTGGGGTTGTAAGTTCCTTGCATCATTTGAATAAGAGTGGCTAGTTGATCTTGAATGCTGGTTACTTCTCCCCGAATCTCCTCATGAGCCCGCTGTAAGCCCATAATTTGGGCTTGTTCCAAAGAAAGGCCCCTTGGTTTTCCTTCTTCTGCCATGGTTGAATCCGTGCTCTGATACCAAGATGATGTGCCTAGGTTGTGTGGAGATTAAATGGTATATGTTTTAGGTAAAGAAGGATTGAAATGGTGAAATGGAATTAAATCATATATGAAGGAAACTAATAGCCCTTGTTTGATAAAATAACTCGCCACAAACAAGAAGTGTTAGGTTGATTCGCCACACTCTTAGAAAAAGAGAGAGAAGAGTGATAAGAATCTAATAAGTTCGCCACCAAATGAATATGAAATTTGCTTAGATAAGAACAAGGGTAGAGAAATGCAAAGCATTCATAAGAAATCCAAAATTCATGATCTGATGTTTTTTCCCAGCACACTCTATCTATTCATATCTTGGAACATCCCTCCAAGAATAGGAAAAGCCAACAGACACTAATAACTCCACTTCATGCTATTAACTCTATTACATGTACTAAGACTCATTAAAACAACATTAAATGCAAAACAGAAATAAATTCTGGTGAAAAGACTCAAAAACAGCAATAAATATAAATTAATTCCATGTAGGAAAGGCAAAAGACTAAAATGGGCTTGTATAAGTCTTAATAGCTCCCTTGGGCCTCAAGGTTTGAATCATAAGCCCAAACCCATTCCAAGGGTCCAAATCACATCCCAAACTCCATTTGAAGACAATTAAATACCTTCGGCCCAATTCCATTCAGATTGCAAGTGTTAAAGTCCAAAGAAGCTTCAATGGCTCCAATTTTACTTGTTAAGGCCCGTTGGAGTTGTGTGGTCCTAGCCCTAGTCATTGGTCCATCCGAAATCAATTGCATGCCAAGTTCATCTTCATGAGCTGGAATATGACTCCCATGATGCATATCAGCTGGCTTGGAACCTTTTACCTTTTTGTCTTGTATGTATAATTTATTTATTTATTTTATTTTTTTAATTTGGGGGTGGGGAATCTGAGGTGTTTTTCTAGACACAAAAAGTCCATTGTATTTTTGTCTCTTTTTGTGGTTGTATGTTGGTAGGGAGAGAATCGAACTTATAAAATATTTTGCACTTTGTTGAGAATTTGGAAATTATTTGACTTCTTTATTTGAATGATCTTTTGTGCATGGGAGGTATTCCCTTGATGTTTAATTAATACATAATCACTTGTTCATAAAAAGGCCTTATTTTGTCTCTATCTTTACAAATGTTTTATTCATAGATGAATTATTTTGTGGCTTCTCTTTCTTCCTTTCTTGTTCCTTTTTCTTTCTTTCTTACTTTCTTTTCTTCTTTTTCTTTATTTATTTTTATTTTTATTTTTTTTTCTCCCTAGTAGGGTTTACGATCTAAGGTTTGGTTATGTTAACTTCCCCATTAATCCAGTGTGGGATCCTGATTTTTTACGATCTTGACGAGGGTTGTGAAAATTGGCACCTCTTGGATGAACTGCGGCTGTAATTGTGAATTATTGTGCAACTTGCCTGAGGATGTGTGAACTGTTGTCCCAGGTTCTTTCTGGGCAATTTTGTAGGAAAGCTTCATTGGCGTCCATATCTTATTCTCATTCAAAAATGGTCGTGGTTGTTAAATTGTTAGCCGACATTTCACTTTAAGCTGTTAAAGAGAATAACAATTTTATTTATATTGCCTTACAGACTGACTCGTGTGTGTTATTTGAATGGGTCAATCACATGCAACTATTTACTTTTTTGGGTTTATGGTATCTGAATTCAAGACTTCTGCATGTTTTGATGCCATATAGGACTTCTAGCTATTCTCTCTCTCTCTCTCTCTCTCTCTCTGGGTATCTAGCTTAAATTGTTAGAAGTAGGGGCAAGTTGAGTACTTGTATTATCCTTGTTTTAGACTCTCAATAGTGGCAGTGGCAATCCATGCATGTTATTTGCAATCGACCTTCCTGAGCCCTATTTTCCAACTGAGCAGATGGAATATTATATCGTGAATTTGCATTTCCATTACTTTCCAGTCGAGGATTTTACTGACATTTGAGTTTCGCAGGATGTCTTCCTTACTGTTCTACAATAAGAATGAACTAAATAATTATTTCACCATCCTTTTCTTGCACTTTTGCACTTATTAGTTGTTATTTACTTCTTCGCTAGCAGTCTTCATTACCATATCCCTAATCTCTGATCAAACGTATGCTTAGGTGAAGTATCAGAGTCAAAGGAGATGGAAGTCATCAGCTTCATGGTTCTCCTTAATTTCGTTATATGCTAAGAGTGATACAGGGGAACCATTGCGTTTGAATTGTCAGCCAGGATCTGGTTTTGTTGAAGTCTCCAGCACCAATGATGGTCGGTGGGCACTTTGGAGAATACTTTCTTGTAACCCTGATCGCAATGAGGGTTATATCGAGTCAGAGTCCTACAAATTTTCAGCTAGAAATACATTTTACCTTGTGAACAAGAAGATTGACTGTGGTGTTGCTTTTGTTGATGGGGTTCCAGAGTTTGTCAGCAAGCCTGGAAATCCTTTCAAATGGAAAGTCTTCCATGACTTCTCTCTTGTTCGCGATGTTGCGTTGCTAGATAATTGTTCAGGGGAGGCTCGTGTAACTAGTCTGCAGCATGATTCACGTGGGAATGAAGAGATGGCCTCTGGGAAAACTGGAAATCTACCTCATATTGATGTTAGACTTGACAAGGTCATTTTGACCATTGTTCATGAACTTCCAGATACTAAGGAAACATTCCCACTCCTCCAGGCATCTATCAGTACTGTTGAATTCAATGTGCAAATTCTGTTTGCTAAAGCTAGGGTTATAAGCACACTAAGTTTTGTGCTATATTATTTCGATGCCCAAAGTAACTTGTGGTATGTGTTGGAGTTGTTTTAAATAGTAAAATTCACTCATTGACTTTCCTTTGCTTATTCTCTAAAATTTTAGCTCCTCTATATTGATTTATATTGTGAATTTGTTCTCATTCTTTCTCCTTGTATCTGCAATATTGCAGGAGAGAATTTGTTCACCCCGTTGAAATATGTGTTTTCTATCGCTTTCTGTTCCAAACTACTGGTCCAGAAATTGGTTTGCGTAGGGTGCCGGTTCATTTTTATGCTAGAATAAGGGAGGTCTGGATTACGATAACTTGGTTAATGAACTTATTTTATTTATTATTGCTTAGCATTTTTATGAACTGATATCGTGGCAAATTGGCAGTTTGGGATATCAGTAACAGAGCTTTCATTGGACATACTTCTATTTGTGATTGGGAAATTGAATTGGGCAGGTCCCTTTGCAATAAAAACCTCCAAAATTTTGGCCAACTGCTGCAAGGTTTTGTACTTTTTTATGTAATTGGTTCAAGTGAAATACGTGATTGTGTTTTCCATTTATTGTTTATGAATTTGTTTTTTATCTCATGAATGTGTGTCATATCATATGCATATCTTAAATGCTATTTTTCCACGTTCTCTCTTTCTATTGTTGGATGAATGACTATGCTGTTGTAATTTCATGGTAATCCAATCTTGGAGTTCTCATCTTTCCTAGTATTTGCAAGTGTTCTAACGAAAACTGAAGGGCATAGTGGTCAAAAAAAAATTGGAAGGGTGTAGACCAAAATTCAATTTCATATAGAATATACACTATGAACATGGTATCAGACTAAATGCAGGCTTAGACAGCAGCAAAGCAGAAGAATAATTTAGCTAATTGATATAGTTACAGCAAAGCAGAAGAATAATTTAGCTAATTGATATAATTAACCTTTTTCGGTTTACTTTGTATGTTCTATTTGGAATCATTGCTTAATTTACGGTCTTTCATTTAGCAGAGAGATCCACTGACTTAAACATGTAGTGAGGGCATACAATTTCCCAGAGGAAGTGGCTGTCCCTAGCAAGGGTTTAAGTGCATCGTTAGTCTCGGAAGAAGGCGTGCTCTAAGAAAATTTTCTAAATGGAACCTTCTCAATTGTGTCAAACAGTAGCTTCAGCTAGGGACTTTATCCACATCACTACGTTTTCAAACTATATACCCTGGCTTTATGGTTACTTGTGTATGGGATCATGAATATTTTGCTTAAGGTGAGATGTCCAATGTGTTAGCGCATGTTGATTACTTCTTGATTAGTTTATGTTTTCATTTACCGGTTCACTGACACTGATTCCAAATATGGTTAAAGGGCTTGTTATAAGCATAGGCAGGTGGATATGCTTTTTAAATGAATAGATTGATTTTTATGATTCTAATCCAATTTATTAAACCCCCAATCTCCATGGCCATGTTAGGAAAAGGATAGCGTGTCTATTCTGATACAGACTCAATATCTGCAGCTTCTAACCTGTGACCACCAATTTCAGATTGTTGTACTCATCAACAGAGTCCAATTCACACTATACAATTCGGCCATGGTTTTTTTTTTTTTTTGAAAGGTACAATTCGGCCATGGTTGATTTAGAACAGCTCTAGGAAGCTTGGGAAAAGGCAGCCTAAATTTGCCTTTTTCTTTAAATTACTTATTTATTTTTATTATTATTATTTTTTTGTGTTTCTTTTTTTTTTTGGGGGGGGGGAGGGTTGAGGCAAAGGAAGCTTCTGTACACGGGGTTGCAATAGGTAGAAGGAATGGTAGGTTTTGCAGAAATGATGAAAAGCTGAGACTGACCTCGTTTCCAACTTGTTGAGTTTGATGTAATTTTGTAAAACTAGTTGATTAAGGTAGTCAACAGCAACTAATTTATTGTTTTTAGTATCGACTTACTGTCCATAAGGGAATAGGTAGGGATTGATTTAAGCTTTATTGGGTATGGTTTTGGGGATTGAAATAGGGTGATTTTAGGTGCTGTGGATGGTTTAGTATTGAGGGAATAGTAATTCTGTTGCTTGGTGAAAAGAAAAGAGAGAGAAGAAAAGAGATAGAGGAAGGAAGAAGAATTCACATTGCTTAACAGTTCACATTGCAAGGGTTAAGCAAAATTAAAATTAAATTTTTAATTCTTGTAAAGAAAAGAGATAAGAGGAAGATTATTCTACTTGCAACGGTTAAGCGAAAAATCAAATTAAGCTAATTTTTTTTAGTTCTTGTAAGCTCAACTCCTATGGAACGATGCTCTTCATAGTTTTTTGAAAGATGCTAGATTTCTCCTAAAGTAGCACTAGAACTCATAATGGAAAATTTTGATCCCTTGACTTGTCTGCATAACATGACTTGGCTGTAATAACACAATGGACTCATAATGTAAATATATATTTTCCATATAAGTTGAGGACTTATGATGCTCCTTAGCAAAAGATAAGAAGACAAATAAGTTTGCCCAATGGCATACTGATTTATATAATACAAAACAATATAGAGACATAAACCAACCTCCATACTTGATTTTATAAGGTCAAAATGGTATCTCTGTTTGGATAGGTAACTTATCGTTCCTCAAACTTGAGAGTCTCTTTATTAGGGAAATGCAACCTAAATTGCTGGGGTTTCCCCTAAGGAAATCAATTTGATCTTACTCATCAATACGTTCTCTGCATAGATAATGCTTTAATTTGTGGATATTGATGGAATGTTGAGACAATTTTCTGTTGAGCTTTTGCTATTGTTTTTGCTTATACTTATATATCTAAGCTGCTAAGATTCGAATGGGTGGGATATTCTGGGAATCTTGTTAGAATATAGAATATATATATTAGAATATAGAATATATGCTTAATTCCCTTAGAATATAGATATGATTGTTTAGCATATAGGAGTGATTGATTCGGTTTCCTAATTTCCTAGTTTCCTATTTCCTAATTTGATGTAAACCTCTATTATAAATAATATTCGAGGGAGACGAGAGAATTTCAATTTTCAATCTCTCCCTTTTTCTCAACTTGGTATCAGAGTATATTCTGGTTTTACAAAAAAAAAGGAAGAAAAAAAAAAAAAACCCTAGCACTGTTCACGCGCAGAAATCCTAGCAACACTGTTCACTGCCAGCGGACAGCTCTCCGGCCACCGGAATTGAAGTCTGACCACTCCAAAAGGATTGCCGATGGCCGACGATCACAACCCCACCGGAGTCGTCACCGGCCGGTGATCCACGCGCCCCCACGCGCAAGTCTTTCGAGACGCCCAGATCCCACGCGCGGGGCTTCTACCGGCGCGTGAGGGCGCGTCTTCCTCTGGGAAGATTCCAGCGACCCTTGCCGGAGTTCATCTAGGGTAGGCGACCTTCTCGCTGCCCTTTGACTTGATGGGTTGTTGATTTGAATATAAGCATGGTCGTTCTCGTCTCTGTCTTCCGCAATCGTCTGTTTTCTGTTTGATTTTCTCTTGTTCGCGACTAGATCTGCCATTCTGGTTTGTTCTGTTTTCTTTTGTTGCTGCCATTGTGGCGTTGATTTGTTGGTTTGATTGACCATTGTTGTTCTATGGTTGCGGAGGTTTCCTTTGTTCGGTTTCTTTTTGACGACTGTGCTGTGTTGGAGATTTCTTAACTATTGTTCAACATGTCAAAGTCTGAATATGCTACTCCAATCATGCCTCAATCTATATTCTTAAAGGCAGATGATGTTCCTCGTTCTATTACGCCGAAAAAATTAAATGGTGAGAATTATTTGAGTTGGGCACACGCTGTGAAGACTTTCCTTCGAGGAAAGGACAAGTTACAATATATTACTGATGAGCCACCTTCGTCCACTTATCTTCAGTACCGTGTTTGGATGAGCGATGATGCAATTGTTATGGGACTATTATGGCATAGTCTGGAGGATTCAGTTGCTACCACAGTTGAGTTTTGTGACTCTTCTAAGAAGATCTGGGATTGTCTTGCAGAATCTTATTCCCAGAAAAGTAATATCTCTCGAGTCTATGATTTGTATGAGTAGATGTTCTCTGCAAAACAAGGTGAGAGATCATTGTCTGATTACTACAGTCACTTGAAGAGCTTATGGGAGCAGTTATTACAATACAGACTGTTCAGTGAAGACTTAACACAACAAATGAAGTATTGGGAAGAATTCATGATTGCAAATTTCTTATCTGGTCTTAATCCTGCACTTCGAGGCTTTAAAGATCAAATCCTAGCGAGTGAAACCCTTCCTACTACTGCTAGTGCTTATGCCCGTATACAAAGGTCATCATTGGGTTGCCATCCATCTATTGCGAATGACCGTTCAGGGCTCTCTATTGATTCTTCAGCACTTATTAGCCAACATAATCGAGGAGGTTCTTCCCAAGGTAATTCCCGTGGCACCCGTGGTGGATGTACCACTCGCGGTGGTTCTCGTGGTGGAGGACGTTCATCAAATGGTCGAGGTGACCGCAAGTGTAATTTTTGCGGTGGTACCAATCATATTGAGCCTTATTGTTGGAAGAAATATGGGAAGCCTGAACAAGCACACTACGCCTCTGATCATGCTACTTCATCACTTCCAGCGTCTGATAATGGAGCTACGACATCTGATTCTCAGGAGACAATTACCTTAAGCTCATCACAACTTCAAGAGCTCATTCAGTCCTTGCGTGCTTCTAATCCCTCATCTTCCATTGCTACTTTGGCTAACTTAGGTAAACCCGCTCTTGTAGCCTCCTCTTCTTCCTCCTAGATCATCGATTCGGGAGCCAGCTCGCATATGTCTGGTAATTCCTCCTTATTCTCTAATCTCAGTAGTGTTAATCATAGTATTGTGTTAGCTGATGGTTCTTCTCGTCCTGTGTCTGGTAGAGGGACTCTTCATCCCTTAATCTCCCTTCTAGTCTTTATGTATCACACTTTCCTTTTAATTTACTCTCTGTCAGTTAGTTAACCAAATTGTTAAATTGTTCCATAACTTTCGTTCCTACTTCTTGTGTTTTTCAGGACCTCATGACGAAGAAGATGATTGGTTCGGGGCATGAGAAGGATGGCCTTTATTACTTTGATCGTAATCGTCCACCAGAGCATGTTCGTCTTGGTCATCCATGTTTAGCTTGTTTGAAACTACTTTTTCCTAATTTTAGTTCAGTGTCTAGTCTTGAATGTGAGGCTTGTCAACTTGGCAAGCATCACCGTAGTTCTTTTCCTAGCCGTAGTAATAGTCGTGAGTCTGAACCTTTTGATATCGTTCATATAGATGTTTGGGGCCCTACCCGCGTTTCTAATATTAATGGTTTTTCATATTTCGTGATATTTGTTGATGATTTTTCTCGAATGACATGGCTTTTTTTAATTAAACAACGGTCTGATTTACCTTCTGTTATTTCTCGTTTTTACCATGAAATTGTTACTCAATTCAACAGAAGAATTAAAGTCTTTCGTTCTGATAATGCATTGGAATATATTCAGACAGTTGTTCATAACTTTTGTACTGATGGGGGCATTATCCACCAAACTACTTGTCCTCGCACCTCTCAACAAAATGGTATTGCTGAACGCAAAAACCGTCATTTGTTAGATATTGCTTGTACCCTAATGTTTCACATGCATGTCCCTAAATCTTTTTGGGCAGATGCTGTTCTCACTGCTTGTTATCTAATTAATAGGGTCCCTATACCGATGCTGTCAAATAAGTCTCCATTTTCTCTTCTTTATCCAAAACTTTCACCGTTTCCTCTTTCTCCTTGTTCCTTTGATTGCGTTGTCTTTGTTCATATACTTGATCCTAATCAAGACAAACTTTCACCTCGTTCTCGTAAGTGTGTCTTCTTAGGATATTCCCGCACTCAGAAAGGTTATCGTTGTTATCGCCCTCCTTCCCGACGTTACTTTGTGAGTGCCGATGTCACCTTTTTTGAATTTATTCCTTTCTTTTCTCCTAGTGGTGACCTTTTATCTCCTGATCTCATTGCTTTTCGTGAGGGGGCGCACTCCCCTACTCTTCCTGCCCCTTTATCTTCTACTTATGTTCCCATATCCCAGTCTACCTCACTCACTCCTACCACTGATCCCTCCACGGCTTTAGAACCATTAGTTCAGTCTGAACCTTTTGCTATTGCTCATCTGCAACAGGTTTATCGACGTGATCTTGATAGAAAGGTCATTCTTCCCTTACCGCCAGATCACACTCCTTCGTCTGAGGTACCTGATTCTAATGAAGATCATTTTCCTTCTCCTGACTTGCCCATTGCCTTACGAAAAGGTAAGCGTACTTGCACTCAACATCCTATTGCTAATTTTGTCTCTTATCATCGGCTTTCCTCTTCCCTGTCTTCTTTTATTTGTGCCTTGTCTTTTGTTTTTGTTTCTTCTACTTATCAACAGGCTTTGTCTATTCCGGGATGGAAACACACAATGGATGAAGAAATGCACGCTCTTCATCAAAATCAGACATGGGAACTCACCTCTCTACCTATTGGCAAACGAACTGTTGGTTTTCGCTGGGTTTATACTGTTAAGTATCTTCCAGATGGTTCAGTTGAGCGCCTTAAAGCTCGGTTGGTTGCCAAAGGTTACACTCAGACGTATGGTGTTGACTATTCTGAGACTTTCTCTCCTGTTGCTCATCTGAACTCAGTTTGGATTCTTCTTGCTGTTGCTGCAAGTCGTTTCTGGCCTCTACATCAGCTTGATATTAAGAATGCATTCCTCCATGGAGAACTACAGGAAGAAGTCTATATGGATCAACCTCCTGGTTATAGTATCCCTGGTAGTGAGCATCTTGTGTGTCGTTTACGGTGTGCTTTATATGGTCTGAAACAATCTCCTAGGGCTTGGTTTGATCGTTTTAGCTCTGTTCTCCTTGATATTGGGTACACTCGTTCTACTGCTGATCATTCAGTCTTTGTCCGACGACAATCTTCTGGCACTATTATATTGATTGTCTATGTTGATGACATTATTATTTCTGGTGATGATATCACAGGTATTGTGGATTTGAAACAGTATCTTGCTACTCAATTTCATACCAAGGATCTAGGTCGACTTCGTTACTTTCTTGGAATTGAAATTGCCCACTCTTCACAAGGCATCTCCCTCTGTCAACGCAAGTATGTGCTGAATTTACTCTCTGAAATTGGTCTTCTCGGTGCCCATCATGCTGATACTCCTATGGACCCATCTACTAAGTTAGATGCTACTTCGGGCAAGCCATTTTCTGATGTGGGTCGTTACCGTCGACTTGTGGGCAAGCTCATTTATCTCACTGTTACTCGTCCTGATATCACTTATGCTGTGGGGGTAGTCAGCCAATTTATGCATAGCCCTCATCTTCCACATTTTGAGGCTGTGTGTCGGATTATACGGTATTTGAAGAATTCTCCTGCACGTGGACTTTTGTATCGTTCCTCTTCCTCCTTATGTGTTACTGGTTATAGTGATGCTGATTGGACTGGTAATCGGAATGATCGGTGTTCCACCTCGGGCTACTGTACCTTTGTTGGTGGTAATTTGGTTACATGGCGTAGTAAGAAACAATAGGTTGTGGCTCGTTCTAGTGCCGAAGGTGAGTATCGTGCTATGGCTCACACTGCTTCTGAAATGCTCTGGGTTCGGTCACTTCTTCGGGATTTTGGTATTGAAGTTCCTGCTCCTATGGAAATGTATTGTGACAATCAAGCTGCTATTTTTATTGCCAATAATCCTATGTTTCACGAGCGTACAAAACATATTGAGATTGATTGTCATTTTATACGTGATTTGCTGCTCCGCAAAGAGTTGAGTACTCTATTTGTTCGCTCCTCTTCTCAGCTGGCCGATCTTCTCATCAAGCCATTATCTCGTTCTACATTTCAGAGTTTTACATCCAAACTGGGCATTTTTGACTTATATGCTCCAGCTTGAGGGGACGTGTTAGAATATAGAATATAGAATATATGCTTAATTCCCTTAGAATATAGATATGATTGTTTAGCATATAGGAGTGATTGATTCGGTTTCCTAATTTCCTAGTTTCCTATTTCCTAATTTGATATAAACCTCTATTATAAATAATATTCAAGGGAGACGAGAGAATTTCAATTTTCAATCTCTCCCTTTTTCTCCCTTTTTCTCAACTAATCTCATTATATTGAATTCTATCTCTGATTATTCACTGAATTTCAATTACAAATTATGAACTTGGCCTTACTGTTATGTATTGTTAATATTTCAAAAATACAGGTGGAAAACCAAACGGGCTTAAATCTTCGTTGTCACTTTTTTGATAATCAAGATGTATCAATATCCAGAAAACAGTCCAGTATCATTGTGTTAAGGTACTACCCTGCTACTACTTTGATCTTTAACCAGTTATATAATGTTGTTTCTTAATGAGATTTGAAGGAGAATTCTGTATTTGCTACATTTGAAACATTAATAAGGAAACCTGTTATTTCTCCTTCCATTGGAAAATTGAGATTGAGCGCTTGTCATTCTCTATGTACCTGGTAGCGAGCATCTTGTGCGTCGTTTACGGCGAACTTTGTATTTGGCTAAAACAGTCTCCTCGGGCTTGGTTTAACCATTTTAACTCTAATCTTCTTGGTTTTGGTTTTCCATGCACCACTACTAATCTATCTTTGTTCATCAAGCATAACTCTTTTGGCATTACAGTTATGATTATGTACGTGAATTTTTGGAGATCATGCTTCGAGTATCGTGGTTATAAAGAAACATATTGCTACCCAAAATTTTGGAGGACTTCATTACTCTTTAGGAGTTGAGATTGAGTGCTTTTCACAGTATATTTTTATTTGTCAGCGCAAATATGTGCCCGACTTGCTTTTTGAGGCCAGTCTCTTGGGTGCCAGCCCTGTTGACCCTTCCAATAAGCTAGATGCTACTTTGGGTGAGCTCTTTTCGATGTGAGTCATTATTGTCAGTTGGTGAGTGAACTTATCTATTTCACTGTCGCTTGCTCCAATATCACTTATACTGTAGGCATTGTTAGCTAGTTTATGCATGCCCCTTGTCTTCCGCATTTTGAGGTGGTTTACCAAATCCTATAGTATTTGAAGCATTCACCTAGTCATGGCCTCTTGTATCATCCTTACTCCTACTGTCTATCATTAGTTATAGTGATGCTTATTGGGTCGGCAACTAGGCCCATCGTAATTAGACTTTGGGTTACTATACCTTTGTTTTTTTTTTGGGGGGGGGGGGGGGAGGGGATTTGGTTACTTGGCGCAGTAAGAAGCAGTATGTGATGGCTTGTTCTAGTGTTGAGGCTGACTTTCAAGCTATGGCCCATTTTGCCTCTAAGATGCTCTGGGTTCGCTCTTTCTTATGAGACTTTGGCAGATATTATTGCTCCTATGGCTATGTCTTGTGATAATCAAGTCATCATTTTTATTGCTAATAGTCCTATGTTTCACGAGTGCACAAAACATATCTAGTTTGATTGCCACTTCATTCAAGATTTGTTGCTTCGAAAGAGTTGAGTACCCCCCCCTTTTTTTGGCTTATCATTACTGTCTTAAACTTGTTTACTTTCTAGTTAAAATTCCAAATCCGTCCCATCTCAAACTCGCCAAATCCAATTAAGTATAATTGGACACACAAGTTTTCAACTTCCTCCAATCAAATTTCACAATGTGTCACTTTTACATCACCTCAACACTAACTTTTGATTTTTTTTTTTAATTTTTTCGGAACTTTAAACACTCTAGTAACTCGCTTTGACAAACCCGTTAAATACTTGATTTGAAATAAAAATTAGAAAATATTAGTAAGTGACAAAATTGTTAAATTTATCAGATTGAACAATGCCATTGGTTAGCCTCCAAATTTGGCACATGGTTCCGTCCATTAGGAACGTTACTCACATTCATTTTTTGGCCAACTCGATCAACAAATAGAATATATCTACAATAGTGAAAAGAAACAAGTACAAAGACATGTTTATGCGAATATTAATTTATGAAATACTTAAACATCTAACTTCAAATAGGTCACATTAATGATAAATTCGGTGATAAGATTTCAGAAGAAAAAAGATAAGAATATTAAGGAATGGGGAGGGAGTTCAACAATTAAATTCACAAATTACAAATCAAAGCAGCATTACTTATGAATATAGTAAATCTAAAACAATCTATGTTCAAGAAAAACCAAACATACACAAATATCAACGTTTCCAACAAATTACCAAAAAAAAAAAAATGTTTCCAACACAAGACTCATTGTTCTACACTTAAAAACAAGTTAAATAGAAGTATTGAATAGAACTACAAATTGAAAAAGAAAAAGTTAAAAATAATAAAATTTTAGTTATTCATTGTTTGCGACTAGCAATAACAACAATTGTGATAAAATTGTAATTAAATAAAGATATATTATATTATCTTATATTAAATGGGTACTTGGTGGGTATCCTGTAAGTATAAACGGGTATCAGTTATTCTACAGGCAATTCCCAAACTTGCATAGTTATTAAATTTTAATCCCAAACCCGTTTCAATCCTATTAAGATATTTCCAAATGAGTTTTTATCAAGTTTAGTTGGGTCGGGTACCTTGTGTATCCATCCCATTGACATCCCTATTTCAAGGAGAATTTCTTCGCTAACCCTTGTAATTGGGATGTAAAGGTTTGTTGGTTTAAACTTGCTTGCTACTAGTTTCCAATTCTCCTCTCCTTTATCTATCTATGCAAGTTGTCAGCTTATGTCTCATCAATACACTTAATCCTTGCCACCGCCATCTGATGGATGGGGGGCTCGCGATAAATAGATACCCACACGTATAGACATTCAGTTTAATTAAATGTATATGTATTGTAATTTCCTGAAATTGAGCTTTTCTTTTTCATGTGGTGCATTTGTCTTTAAAAATTTTTTGATGTTGGATTAAGAATTCCACTGACCTTGATTATTAATGTTTAAGGCACTTCACTCTTCTGAATCAACATCCAGAAGCATCATATGTTTCAATCCAGCTTGCTGAGCAAGAAGCCTATTTGACGTCTCCAATCTGTCTTGCCTTCTTAGAAGCTAGATCACTTGCTTGGAGAACACGTATAGTGTCCGTACAAGGTTTGTTCAGTCTTTGTCCTGCCTATGCCATCATAAAGAATATGTGGTTGTATTTGGAATTTTGGGATGTTCGTTCTTGTTTATGTAAGATACTAGGCTGACCATTAGTATCAATGGATTTGGGCATTCACTACGGGGCATGCTTATGAACTGGTATTCAAGTAGATATCAGTTATGGTGTCTATTTTAATCCAAATCAAAATGCATACGAACTCTAAAAATTTGCAAATGAAGTCAAATTATTTTAAAAATCTTTGAGGGGAAGGTCCAAACTTTGAATCCTAAAGGCTCTCAGTAATCTCTCAGTAATGATTCGAGGTCAGCAAAACCTAAAGCTGTTGGAAAGTTCACGTTGGTAAACATATTTGTTGGCATGGCAAGCCAGTATAACTGAAATATAATGGAAACTTTACGAGTATCGCTTACATAGCCAAAATTGTATTGATTACTGAGTATCATTGTGTGTGATTGTAATTTCCTTTATTGTATTGACATCCATGATTAATTGTCTTAGCTATCCTTCCTATTTGGTTGTAATTCTCTAGTATAAATATAATATATGGGAGAGGGGAAATACATACTCTAATTTTGTTTTGATATTCTTACATAAACTAATAAATTTTTTAGTTAGAAATTACTAAAAATAACAAACGGGTGTACTCCCAAATCTCCTTGCTTGCATCCATATGAGTGCATGTAAACGCAATGTTTGGCTTCATAGAACCCCATAAAAGACTAATGATGTGTATACTCCCAAATCTCCTTGCTTGCGTCCATATGAGTGCATGTAAACGCAATGTTTGGCTTCATAGAACACCATAAAAGACTAATGATGTGTGTATCCTCACATATCCATGTATCATATTTTTTATCGGTTGGGGCAGGAGTAGATACATCGTGGTGCTTATGTTTCCCATACCCAGTTATAACAATCTTAACTGGTTTATATCACACAGAGTAATTGCTTCCTTTGAATTTCCATGTAGGCAACTTTGACAAATGTTCTTACACTTCATTGTTGTTGCAAGGGCGGAATTGGTGACTTTGACTTGAAATACTTCCAGGTTATATAATGAACAATAGAATACTTCCAGCTTACATATGCAAGCGAGATTATTTTTTTTGAAAAGATAAATAAGAATTTTATTAAAGGGGCATCGAAAGGATGCCAAGAATATCAAATTACAAAAACCCCACTCTACTTCATGCTAGCTATAAAAAGTAGAAAGGAATTTAGATCTTTCTCCTTTCCTTCCTCCACCCAACTATACAAACAAGAGAGAAATAGGCTTTTGGAGTTCAAAATAGTCCTTTCTTCATTATCAAAAATTCTTCTATTACGTTCCTTCCAAAGTAACCAAAAAAGGCAATAAGGGTCAGATTCCAAATCCTCTTTTTCCTTCTTCCCATTGATTGTCCCCACCAAGCTGAGAGGAAGCATTTCAGTTTAGCAGGAAAGCACATTTGGATCCCAAAGCAAGAAAGAATTAGACTCCAAATTTCAGTGGTCCATGTGCAGTGAATGAGTAGATGCTCAATAGTTTCTTCATGATTATGACAAAAGTAGCATCTGTTAACCAATGAGTAGCCTCTACGCTTGAGGTTATCCATAGTCAAAATCCTTCCCCTCAAAGCACACTAAGAGAAGAAAATGACTCTTGTGGGGACCTGAGCCTTCCATAACTTATTCCAATCAAAAACATCCTTCTCAACTTTTTGCAAGAATGTATAATAGGAACTCATTGTGAAATTTCTATGAGTTGTTTGATTCCAATTCATAGAATCTGTGGTGTCAACCATTGGTAGAGAATAAACATGATCCATAATTGAGCAGTAGCTGTCCCACTCCCAGTCATTTAAGTTCCTTCGTAACTGAATATTCCATACTCTATTAGAGCCAAAACCAGTACAATAATCTGCCACTAATGCATTCTTATCCTGCGCAATTGCGAAAATATCAGGGAAAGCATCACGAAAGCAACCTTCTTTCAGCCAAGGATGCTTCCAGAACATAATTCTTTCGCCTCTGCCCACCTGCCACGATAAACAACTGACAAATCTTGGCTAATTCCCTCTGATTTTATTCCACAAGCTTCCTCCGTAACAATGATTACCTTCAGCTGATATCCACCCCCCTTGTTCCACACCATATTTTGCCTCAATCAATCTTTTCCATAGACATGCATCCTCATGAGAAAATCTCCAAAGCCACTTCCCCATAAGTGCCTTATTTTGCGTCTTTAACTGTCTTATACCAGCACCACCCGCCTGTATAGGTTGACAAACTACTTTCCAATCCACTAGATTGTGCTTAAAGACTCCTTCACTCCTACCCCATAGAATGTTTCTTTGCATTCTCTCCATTTCTTTCAATATTGGCGCAGGGGCAGAGAATAGAGAAAAAAAGTATGTAGGGAGACTAGATAGGACACTCTTAATCAATGTAATTCTCGCCTCTGTTGAGAGATATTTTATTTTCCATTCGGCCAGCCGAGACCGACACCTCTCAATGACTGAATCCTAGAGCTATTTTGATCTAAAATTGGAGCCGAGAGGCATACCCAAATAGACTGTGGGTAGTTCTCCAATTTTGCAGCCAAGAACTGTAGCAAGATGATCTACTTCTATACTTGATCCCACAGGTAGAAGCTCAGATTTACTTAGATTAATCTTCAATCCAGAAACAGCTTCAAAACCCAATAAAGTACACCTAAGATGGCCCAACTGATTCAAATTAGCATCACAAAAAGCAATGGAATCATCTGCAAATAGAAGATGAGATACACTAATACTTCTATTGTTTGATAAGACTGAGAAACCCTTAATGTAACCTGATTGTTCCACATTCTTCATCATTCGGCTGACGACTTCCATAACCAAAATAAAGAGGAAAGGAGATAAGGGATCACCTTGTCTCAAACCTCTCGATGAAGCAAAGAAACCTTCCGGCAGGCCATTAATCAAAACAGAAAAGCGAGCCGAAGTAATGCACCAATTAATCCATTGGCACCATCTATTACCAAATCCCATTCTACCTAGCAGATAAAGCAAAAAGTTCAAGTTCACATGATCAAAGGCCTTTTCCATATCCAGCTTACAAATCACTCCAGACCTCCTGCTTTTTGCCTTTGAATTCAAAACTTCGTTGGCGATAAGAATTGCATCCAAAATCTGTCTCCCTCTAACAAAGGCATGTTGCGATTCAGAAATTAGGCTATCTAATACCTGTTTTAATCTGTTAGCTAGGACTTTGGACAACAGCTTATAAACAGCTCCCACCAGACTAATCGGCCTGTAATTCTTGAGTTCCACAGCTCCACTCTTTTTCGGAATTAAGGCAATAAAAGTTGTATTTAAACTTTGTACGAATCTGCCACTATCATGAAACTCATCAAAAACAGATATCAGATCATCCTTGAGAATGTGCCAAAGGCTTTGGAAAAACGCAATGGACCACCCATTAGGTCCAGGAGCCTTGTCACCTTTTAATTCCATTAGTGCCTGATGAACCTCCATTTTAGAGAATGGGGATTCAAGACTTGCTGCAGCAGAGGAGCTGAGCTGAGAAAAAGATAATCCATTCACAAGAGGCCTCCATTTTTCTTTTTCAATGAACAGATTCTTGTAAAAATCCACAATAGACTGCTTTATAACTCCTTGATCCTCAAGAATCTCCACATTGACTTTCAGTTTTTTAATCCAATTTCTCCTTTTGTTTGCCGAAGCTATTTTGTGGAAGAATTTAGAATTACGTTCTCCTTCTTTTAACCATCCGATTGTTGATTTCTATCTCCAACTTATTTCCTCCAAATTAAGTAAATTTGTTAATCCCAAAATCTTTTCCTTTCTAAGATCTCTCCCTTGATCATTTAGAGTAACATCATTGTCCATCGAGTCAAGGTCTTGAATATCTTTCACCAGTTGAGCTTTCTGCTGATCAAGCCTCCCAAATTCCTCTGAATTCCAGTGCTTCAAATCTGCTTTTAAATTCTTTAGTTTCTGATACAATTTGTAGCTTGCTGAACCAGTGAAAGAATAGCTGCTCCACCACTGTGCAACCTTGTCTTTAAATCCCTCAACTTTCAACCACATGTTTTCAAACTTGAATGGTCTTGGTCCCTCTTTAATTCCTCCCCCGTCCAACATGATAGGGAAGTGGTCTGAAGTGATCCTAGGCAGAGATTTCTGAAGGACTGCAGGAAATAGGTCCTCCCAGTCCGTGGAAATCAGAAATCTATCAATCCTGGATTTGCAGATTCTGTTGCTCCAGGTGTATTTACTGCCACTTAAAGGCAAGTCGATGCCTTGTAAATCTTCAATGAAATCTGAAAACAACTTCATCTGCTTTGTTCTTGTTTTGCACCCCCATTTGTCCTTTGTACTTTTAGTCATGTTGAAATCACCCCCCAAACACCAAGGTATATTCCACCTAAAAACTGCTGAACCAACTTCTTCAAGAAAACCTGGCTTCCACTGGCTGTCAACTGGTCCATAGACTCCTGTAAAGGACTAGGTAATGTCCTCATCAATATGCTTAAACATACCGGAAATGGAGAAAGAACCACACTCGAATTCCACTGCATGCAATTTCCTGTTGTCCAACATGATGAGTATGCCTCCCGAGGTCCCTACTGACTCTAAAGCCTTCCATTGACACCAGCTACCTCCCCAAAGTGTTCTAACAATAAAGTCGTCAACTTTGCTAAGTTTGGTTTCCTACAGACATACCACATCAGGATGTTTTTTGTTAATTAGTGACTTGATCACCAATCGCTTCTCCTTAACTCTACAACCCTTACATTCCAACTCAATATTCTTGGCTTTATCTAACAAACAAAGATAGTGCTGCTCCCCCCCTTACTTCTCCTTTAACAACGCCTCCATCTTCCTTATCATAATTTATGGAGCACTGCAAATTCTTTAATTCTCTTACTCCACCTTTTGTCCGACTCTTTTTAAGATTCTGATGCTCACTATTACTTCTCCTTCTTTTTTCTTCTATGGATTGTAACAATTCCATTATCTGGTCTTCAAATCCTTCACTAGAAATGCCCAATATCTTCTTAAAGGATTTCATCTGGTTAATCACCCAAGCTGAAATCTTTTTGTGATCCTGTCCACAATTCTCGAGCATCAAAAGATGATTCTCGCCAGACCAATCTTCATCAGGTTCAATAACAGCCAGAGGTTGACACTCCATATCAGCACCATTTAATGAGTACTGCTCTCCATATGGAACTAACCTTTTCTCAGAAACTAAAAGTTCATCGGTTGTAGGATTGATTGCCTGCTTCCTGAGCCTGTATGTCCTTCCAAAGAATTTATCGCTGTCCACCATAATATCAGTCAACAAGGTTTGCCCAGACTCTGCAGCATTAACTTCTAACGATTGAAGCTCAGTATCATTAACTGCTATCGGCTGAGAAATACCGACATTGTCTGCAGTCAATTGCTGAATATCTTCATTAATTGATTCCTTATTCAGGATTTCAAATTGATTAAATGAGCGACTTAAAGCTGGCATCTGTAATTGGTCCTTCATAAATGAGTTCAGACCAAGAGACTCAGAATTAATGGGAGAATTTAGGGCTACCTGATGATTAGTCTTCTTTGATTCTTCACCTATTCGAACCCATTCTGTTTTCCTCTCATTAATTAGGTGCCTTTTAGGATTATGTACCTCTGTTTTCTGAATGAACTTGGCTTTTCGATTACCAAGATTGGAGAAGCTCATTGCATCATCTCTTAATCCACGCGCCTCCGTCTTCTCCCCCCCCCCCCCCGGTGGCCGGAAAAAACCTTTGATTGAAGTTGCACCGTACCAGTCCACCCATGGTTTTCTCGCTACCCAAATTGGACTCTCATATTTGATTTGACCAACAATCAAAGGAACATGCATCGGAATTGATCGACCATCCCCTCTAACTTTGATTCTAATCCATTTATAGTTAGAAGAGTTGTTCCAATTTTCTTCTACTTTTACAAATCCTCCACAGTAATCCCCTATACTCTGGATCACATTTCTGTTTCTGAGAAAAACTGGTATTCCCACAACCTTAATCCAAACAGTACTCTGATTCCATCCTCTCCTTGAACAGCAGGCCCAACTATGCCATACATCCAAAAATAAATAATTCCCTTCTATATAATGATCTTCCTGAAGAACCTGGACTCAGTCAAGGGAAAAATAAAAAGAAGTCTATCCTCGTCCAGTTCTTTAACAGTAACTCCTCCAGGAAATGGCCATTTTCGATGAACCCATCTTTGGACTTTGATAATATCCGGGCGAACAAAACCTGAACCTCCAAAGCTTCCTACCAAGCACCTTTTCATGCTATGGCTACTTTTAACAGCATCCTCAAAATTGACTAAAACATATTCTTTGTTGGTGGAACTTCGAATTCTATGAGAATTCCATTCCGGAATTGCTGCAGCTTGAAGATAGGAACGTGAATCCTTTTCCTTCTGCATAAAACTCCTTGCAATCTGATTTGGGACAGAACCAGAAGGAAAAGAAGCTCTCTTTATGTTTTGAGATCTTTTAGGAAGAAAGGAATCTATAAGCTCAGCCAAGAAGTCCCAGCCTTTTCCAGCTATTAACTCGGGAATTAATAATAATCTTCTTCCAAAAGGAGCAAAAAGTCTGAGTTCCAGCAATCTCCCTAAACCATCAGAAATCAATGAACATATAACTGTTCTGGCTCCACCTCTAATACTGCCTAACTGCTGCTTCCTTTGCTCCCTCCTTTGAGCTTTCCAGCAAATGCTCTGTAGCCATCTTAATTCTTCTTCGTAAAGAACTAGTACTCGAACATATCCTCGTCCTCACTTTACTAATCTTATTCCTCCTTTGATCTTCAGATCCTCAACAATGTCAATAGTGACGTTTCCGGCTTGATAGGATCTTCTAATGCTTCCCATTTTCTTCTTTCGACGTCAAAGATCCATCCACAATTAAACACCTTTTTTTACTCACTCACGTATCCTTAGAAAGAGAAAAGAAAGTGGTATCCAAGGTTGAGAAGTTACGCTCGATCTATCTTGGTCTCCCCTTGGGTTCGACATACAAAGCCACCAGCCTTCTTCTCCTTCAACTTCAAGCTTGTTGAGCAGGCAAATAGTAGGCCTGAACTTTTTAGTCCAACTTGTCTTTTAACATGGGAAATGTTGTGAAGTAACAGTTTGTTTACTTGCAGGCTAGAGAAGAGTAATGATGCACATTACCCAGATTCTAACCTGAGCCGAGAACATTTTTTTATGCAAGCGAGATTATTAAAAATGACAAATGGTGATTTCATTGGTGTTGCAACTATGACTTGAAAAGAGTGTTGGAACAACCAAATAGGCTAACTAATAAAGAGAAGACTGACCAACAGTGGGTTGGATTTGACACCAGAGTCGAAAAACTGAATGTACACACGTTGACACTTCAAAGGGGTTACTGAAATGACAAACTGATAGCACTGGAGGGGTTGCTGGGGGAGGCCTCGTCAGCAGAAGAACATAGGAGATCAGATGGCGCCCACCTTGTCACACACGGATGAATGGACAGAGTGTGTGGCTCGTGCTGGGATAGAACTTGCACGCGTCTTTCTAATGATGGTGCTCCGAATGTGGCACTTGTCTGTGGGAGACAGCTTACTAATAATGATGGTTTGCTAAAAAATAAAATACTAACAAGATGCACTCAATAAGGCTCACTAGTGGTTGAGAAAGGCCTAGAATTGGTGCTCTGATGAAATAATGGTTGAAACAGTGACTAGAGGCTTCGAGAGGCTTTCTGGTGATCAGAATTGCGACTAGTGGCTTTGGATGAACTTTCTCAATGACTGAAAGATGCCTAGGGTTGGGTTGTGACCGGCATTGGATGATAGCTAAGTATGGTCTTTCCTTAGATACCATGTAAAGATGGCTAGGCTTTACTGTAGGATTCAATATTGTCTGTGTTGTATAGGTAAATATGTACAAACTAAAATATCTGTTATATTAACAACATTACCAGTAATAAAAAAGAGATTGTATATCCTTAAACACAAGACTGGATTATTAGTTCAATGTTTGTGGAGGCATTCAAAATGAATTGAGCTGGAGTGCTTCTGCATTAAAGTAAAAGTAGAATCAATTTTTGAGCTGCAACTGATCAGGTCTAGGTGAGTCAACAAGATTATATCAAGTTTGGACGCAACCATTTTATCTAGGGACTCCTCTTTAACTTCCACACCAAGTTCAGACAAGCACAGGAAAGTTGATTTGAGTTCAATGAAGTTATTTTATCCAGAGAAAGCTAGAGGTTAGGTCTGTACTTAGTGTAGCTCTTCCAACAAACCCAAATAGATGAACCAGCTGGTGATAATTATTTTTAGCAGGCCTATTCATTATCTGATTCTTATTTGATTTACAAAAAAAAAAAGGAAATCTATTTCTTGTTTTATGGTTTCCTCCATCCTACTTGATAGTAATGATTTTGTTATATGTTGTATCTTAAATTCTATCTGGGCTTACCTTTTCTCATCCTTGACCAGATTCCAAAACCTACCCTGGGCCATTTCTCGTGGTTGACGTCTCAAGAAAAAGTGAGGTATCCTCTCATATTACTACCTGTGTAATTATAATTTAGTGATGTTTAAAAGAAATAACTTAAAAAAAAAATAAGATGTTTAAAAAGAAACTACTCTAATGTAAATCTCCCGTTGTTTTTTCTTCAATATTTCGTAGGATGGTTTGTCAATTGTGGTTTCTCCTTTATTGAGAATACACAACGAAACTAAATTTTCCATGGAGCTGCGTTTTCAACGTCCTCAACAAAATGCAGCTCAGTATGCATCTGTGGTGCTCAGGACTGGCGATACAATTGATGATTCTGTTGCAGCATTTGATGCTACAAGTTCGTCTGGGGGATTAAAGAGGGCATTGATGTCTTTGAGTGTTGGTATGTGTTGATTACTGTTAAGAGTATTAGTTACCATCTCCCCAATAGGGAGATGAACAACTTTATTATTTAGTGTGGCCAATTGCGCCTTTTTTTTTTTTTAATGAAGGGGCCAAACACATGCGACTATTGTTTTTTTCCTTCTATTTATTTATTTATTTATTTTTGGTGATAAGGTTTGAACTCTGGAACTTTGTGATGCGGAACAAAATTGAAAGTAAAGAAAGAATAGAGAGAGCAAGAGAAAGAAGAAAGTAGAGAAGAAGAGAAGAAGAATTAGAAGAAAAGAGGGAAAAGAAAAACACAGCCACCAATATTATTCAATCAATCAATCAATCATCTTCTGTTAACCCTAATTAGGGTTTAAATAGAAAACATCATGGGGCTAACACAAAAGGTCTAAAATAAAATAAACCGATACTAAAATAGCTCAAAAACAAATGGGTCCAAATAATCGATAATAATGTAAACTCATTATCAATAAAGCTCAAAACAAATAGGTCCAAATAATAAATAATAATAATAATAAAAAGAAATAAATATAAAAATTGATGTCCTCATCAACTCTCCCGGACTGAGAAGAACTCGACTCCGTCGAGTTGAAAACTTGGCACTGTTACAATGTTGCATTTTTCACTTGACAAGACATCTTTGGAGTGGAAAGAAAATGAGATCCTCAACATCGAACACAGATAGGCACCGCTGAAGAGGTGGAGGAACGGGAATCGGCATAAAAATATCTCCATAACCTGCAGACAATATTTGAGGCCCAAAGATGCCTCCACAAGATAACAAATTCTCCACATGCCAAATTACGACAAAACTCATATCACATGGCAAAGTGAAAAAAATTACATTGGGACTAGGATCACAAATGATATAGAATGGCCCAACATTTTCGGCATACAAATTTTGGCAAGACGATATGGGGTAGTAAGTAGGCAATGCATAAGTCATCAGTAAGTTACATCCATTAAATTCTTTATTCCCATCAATAACATAAGTAGAAAATTTATAATAATTATTACTCAACCCAATTTTCCATTTAATATTAGCATTATAAAAAATGAGTGGAATACATGGATGAGAATAAGTGACGAGTGATGATGTAACTGAACTTGTCAAATTAGAATCCCTCAAAAACGGACAAATGGAATGAGACTCAATGATATCGATAGAATAGTGGTAAGTGATGTCACATATAACTTGTAAAAAAAATTGTTCAATGTATGCAAGAATGTCTCTGTTATACACTAGAAGTGAGGAGGACTCATGCAATTGAATGATATCACGGAAGAACAATTTGGACATAGACTCAAAGAACTCCCAACGGATGAAGTCACTAAGTAAAAATCTTGAAATGCTTAAATAATATCTCCTGAAAAAGTAACCATCACTAATGATAGAGTCTATGCAATCTTGACGATCATTATTCATGATGTCCTCAAATAAACCAACAAAATCAATGTAAGATGACGGTGGAATCAATTCAACCACTTCAGACACATTTTGAGAATTTGGTGACTCGTCATAATCAAATGTCAAAAGAGGAGAATCAATAAGAGAATCACAAGTGTCAACAGAAATAATAGGGGCGCTAGGGTTAAGAGATGGACGTTGTAACTCAATGGTTCGTATAGGGTACTTTGACTCTGACATAGACTCATAAGACTCAAATTCATAAGATTTTTCAACTTCTAAAGCTTTGGAATAAGTTTCATTTAATGTCTTATGAGTGTATCGCTGAACTACCTCACGGATGTAAGGTCTTAGCCCAAAGACAAATCTACTGATGGCACAAGGCTCATTTTGAAAATTAGACCACTTCCTAAGAGTTTTAAAGTGATCAAAATAGTCATCAACAGAAGAATCCTCCTGTTTAAGACGCATTAACTGAGACCATGCCTTATCTATAAAACTTTTAGCAATAAATCGATCACTTAAAATTTGTTTCATCAAGGCCCATCGAGTAACATTTCTATGGTATAACTCAACTGTTTGCCAATACTCTCTAGCATAATTGGTAAATCTTGTTTTAGCTAGACGAATACATTGGTCATCAGACAGGTCGTGATAGTAAAAAATGTATTCAATATCATCTACCCAATTAAGAAACTCATGAGGATCGATAATACCACTAAAATAGGGAGGATCTTTGACGTAAGTTTGATGAATAGAACGAAGTCCTACTTTATTATTCCAATATGATTGGTTTTCGAAATTCATGGCAAAAGAACAGAAGTAAATTTTTTTTTTTTTAAATGCTAATATTAAAGAAAATTGAAAAAGAAAGTAATAAAAATATAAAATCCTAATATGCTTATAGGAATAATGAATCTAATAAATAAAACTCAACAAATAATTTAGGCAAGCAATGGATGAGTGACTTTTTTTTTTTTTTTTTTAAGATGGGCACAATTAACTAAATTCAAAGGGAAATAGGAAGTAGGATAAATGAAACAAATAGGCAAGGTTCAAGTTCAAATTTATGCAATTCACGCTGCCATATGACATAAGCATTTATCATAATTAACAATAAGAGAATTGTACCTAATCCAAACATTTGCTTTAAACTATGTAAAGTGTTCACTTTTGAAACATTTGAATAAGTAGTTGACTGTCTTGTTACTTGAAATTTGCCAAAATAGATTGACAGAGTGTTCTGGAGTTCATCGGAAGTCGTCGGAGTTTCGCCGAAAAAGCGGCCGGAGGTCACCGGGGTCACCTGGGAGTTCGCTGAAGGCAGGTTGTGCTGCTGGACTTTGCCGGAGTTCACCGAAAAAGTCGCCGGAGGTCATGGCCAGTCGCCGGAAAATTTTGGGGCCACCGGAGAGGTCGCCGGAGGGAGGTGATTCCGGTGGTGTAGGTTGTCGGAGATGAGTGTAGCAGGAAATGCACGAAATTGAATACGAAAGTTTTGAGGGCGAGAACACTTACGGCAGTGGCTGCGGCTAGGGTTTTCTCACGACTGAAAACAGTGATTTGATTTTTTTGAATTTTTTTTTTTTTTGCACCAGGGATTCGCTCTGATACCAAGTTGATGCGGAACAAAATTGAAAGTAAAGAAAAAATAGAGAGAAAGCAAGAGAAAGAAGAAAGTAGAGAAGAAGAGAAGAAGAATTAGAAGAAAAGAGGGGAAAGAAAAACACAGCTACCAATATTATTCAATCAATCAATCAATCATCTTCTGTTAATCCTAATTAGGGTTTAAATAGAAAACATCATGGGGCTAATACAAAAGGTCTAAAATAAAATAAACCGATATTAAAATAGCCAAAAAACAAATGGGTCCAAATAACCTATAATAATATAAACTCATTATCAATAAAGCGCAAAACAAATGGGTCCAAATAATAAATAATAAAAAGAAATAAATTTAAAAATTCATGTCCTCATCACTTTGCCTACTCTAATATCATTTTGGAGTGTTATAGCCATCTCACCGAAATGCTTAAGCTATTGAGGAGGGAGAGAAGTTTGTTTCTATATTGACTTATTTATCTCAACCCATACTAATTTTTTATTATTTCAAGAAAAGTCCTGGCTGGTTTTCTCCTTGTTATTCGTTTCCCAACGAAAGATCTTTTTCTTTTTGCTTTTAATAATTCAATTAGCTTCTTTGTCTTTAAGAGATCTTTGATGGTAAGAGATGAATTTACAATTTTGTCATTCTAAGCAAGAATTTGGACCTCAAAAGTCATTTGGTGTCATCAACCTATGGCTTTCAGAACTTGGACATTTCTATTCCAAAAAACATGTTTTAATTGCATTGGTAAAATGAATCCTAATTAGAATTTATAAATATGGAAAAAATGTTCTTTATATGACCTCGAAGCATTTAATTGATCAACATCATTGAAAATATTTAGTATCTGAGGTAAATATTTCTTTTTAATCATGAATATCATTATTTTTTTTTTGCATGAGTGCTTGTAAAGTTTAAAAAAATTGAGGCTTCTGCTTGTAGTGCATTTAGTGGAGGCACTCACTTGCAGTTCTACTTTTTTTTTTTTCCTTTAATTGAATTTTATATTCCTTTCCTTGCTTTATTACGTTTTGTTGTTGTTGCTATCACTTCATTACCTTGAAAATTCAACATTTTTAGTCAGCATGTACATGGATGCAAATGTCTTGATTTGACATGGATGCCTTAGAAAAATTTGCGGGACACATGTAGGTTTAATTTTTGCTGCGACTTTAAGGTCGCAGAACCCAGGCGCAGGTTGTGATAATAAGGTTTTGTTGAGTCCCAGTGACAAATCAAAGGATTCGTGGAGAACACAAGTAAAAAATGATGATTTATGATAGCAAGATTGATGGGTATCAAATAATAATAATGAAGCTTAATCAATATTTGTAAATACATGATGGTAAGATTGATGGGTATCGAATAATAGTAATGAAGCTTAATCATTATTAACAAATACTAAACAACTTCGTGATCCACTTTTGTACATAATTATATAACTTATTTTTGTTCCTGGATTACCTATTCCACAGTTATGAATGTGCTTAATTTTACTGCAAAATTCATTTCATTTGAAATGGATTTGCAGGTAACTTCTTACTCTCTTTTAGACCCGAGATTACGGAGGGATTCATGAACTCTAAGAAATCATTTTCAGTGGAGTGGTCAGAGGAGATTAAAGGTGGAAAGGCTATTCGTATATCTGGTGTATTTGATAAATTAAGTTACAAAGTTCGGAAGGCTTTTTTCACTGAACCAGTTAGATATTCCTTTAGTACCGTGCATTGTTCTCTGAAAGATGAAGATGGAAAAGTAGCTGATTTTCATTTCCTAATTCAGAGCATTGTCAGAGATATACCTGTTTTACAACCAGATAGCTACGATTATGCTTCTGGAAATAGGGATTCACCAGTTGCCTTACGGGAACAGAAGGAGATCTATCTTCTTCCTACTGTTAAGGTCTTCAATTTGTTGCAAGCAGAGATTCATGTGCATTTAACTGATATAGGTAATGGTGAAAGTGTCTGAAATAATATTTTTACCGTGTACAATCTTTCACTTCTAACATTCATCTTGCTCCAGATCCATCTGCTACTAGTGGTTGTGAAAGCATTGGAAACCAGGCAACTATTCCATGTGGATCAACTGTTGATTTGTATGCTAACCCTGCCACAATATCCTTCATTGTTACTTTAACTGCATTTAGTTCAAGCTGCAGGCCAGTGAATAGTGGTGACTGGGTTAAGAAGTTACAGAAGCAGAAAAATGATATTCATTATTTGGATATTGATTTGGATTTTGGTGGTGGAAAGTATTTTGCTTCCTTAAGGTTGTCTCGTGGCCATAGGGGCATGTTGGAGGTAGTTACTTTCATAACATTTGATGGTTCTTACTGCATAGAATTTTATATTTTGTCTCATATGTATAAACTACAATTTGTGTTTTTAGCCAATCTGTGAGGATACTCTCCGAGTTCTGCACTCATGGCTACAAATGTTTCAGATTCCATATTTGTGCATTGCGGTTTGGAAAAGCTGAATTGTGTATCGTTTGCAGGTGGCTATTTTCACGTCATACATACTGAAAAATGACACTGATATTCCTTTGTTATGCTTTGCACCTAATCAGAAGCCTCTTTCTAGGTACTCACTTGTAGCCAATTTGACTGATCTATGCGTTATCATTATTGGTTTATGGGCATAGTTATAAACTTGTAGTATATGCAGGAAAGAAGCTGAAAAGCTTTGTTTCATAATTCCTCCAGAGCTCGGATACTTTTTGCCTCCAAAATCAACTAAATCATGGTTCATGAAGTAATACCCTTGAACAACAGTTTCACATTTCTCCATTACATGTCAAGGCATTGCTTGATTATATAGGTTCCATTTTTTTATGGATAACCTATTTGCCTTCTATTCCCAGGTCCAACAAGGTGCGCTTGAAGTTATTGGAAGAGAAAGCGTCTGAGGTGTTGTTGGACTTGGATGCCTTATCAGGCCTCACAGAGATAAGCCTGGAAGTAGAGGAAACATTTGGACTGAAAGAAGTTGCAAATTTGGGGGTGTCTTTAGGACCATTTACCAGTGAAGTAAATGTATCATCTCAAATAATATCTATGGTCCCACGATATGTTGTATTCAATGAATCGGAGGAAGCTATCATTGTCCGCCAATGTTATTTGGAGGTTTGCTCTTTTCTGTCCATTCTGAAGGTGCAGTTTCATTGGATGTGTCATTATATTTTGAGTTGTATTTTTTTTTTTTTTCCACTTTTGAAAGGATGACATGGGAGGGACAACTGCTATCAGCAGTAAACAGAAAATGGCATTGAAGTTGCGGAGTGGAACTAACAAGAGAGAAAGTACTGTTTTTGAGAAATTTGTCCGAAAGCACAGGAATACTCGTGATGATTCATTGGCGTTCATCCAGTTTCGACTGAATGAGGCTGGATTGGGCTGGTCAGGGCCAGTATGTGTGGCATCACTAGGGCGTTTTTTTCTGAAATTCAGAAGATCCTCAGATTTTTATGTGCAACATTCTAAGAAAGTAAGTGCAGAGGGCAAGATTTCACCGGAATTTGCAGCTGTTCATGTGGTGGAAGAAAATTCTACTCTTGTTTTGCATTTCTACAAACTGCCAATTGCCAATCTGCCCTACCGGATTGAGAATAGCTTGCATCAAGCATTCGTCACCTACTATCAGAAGGTTGTGTAAATGGTCTTCCCCTTTGTTTCTAGAGGAATTTACGTGAGCAAAATTTGAGTTTTCATGCATTTATTGTATATTTATGCACAAATGTATTAATTTCACTTTGAATTGTCATTGGAGAATTTCCAGGATTCACAAGAGCTAGAGAATCTAGGTTCTGGAAGTAGCGTTTATTATGTCTGGGATGACTTGACTCTTCCTCGCAGGCTGGTTGTCCTACTTAACGGTAGTTCCTTCCCTTTTTAAAATTTTGTTATATATTTCAAAAAATCTAAGTTCTTAAGTGTGTTCGAATGGTGTTCATTTGTGATTTTCATGCCTTTCAATCAACCTTGAGGGTGTCAATCTTGAAGCCAGCCTTCCCAAAGACATCTCAATTGTATATATCATTTTTATCCGGTCATTCCAATCTGGATACATGCAGTGGATAATATGTTTCAAATAATATATTTAACAGGGGAGTGCACGGGTTGGGTCGGTTCTAAGCATGGAATGAAACTAAACGATCCTAGTCGGCTCCAGAAAATTTAAATTGGAATCTAACCGATCAGAACCAATTCTAGAAGATTGGGTCGAAACTGGTTCTGGACTGGTACATATTCATAATTTTAGCTAATTTCCTAGGAAAGAACATGAACAAAGAAACAACCCAAAAATTAGAAAGATTTGAGAAATATTTACCTTCGAAAAGATTAAAAAAGGAGCCTTTGTCTAAAAAAATGCGTTAAGGGCAAATGAAAGAGCAAGAAAGCATGAAAAATCAAGTGGAGAATTTTCAATTTGAAAATCCCCATTCTGATCAAAGCAACAGACAGTCCAGAGAGTAAATGATTTAGTTTTCGTGATTGATTGGCATAGGGAGGGCCTCAATCAGTCCAAGCATTCAAGACTTCTCGATAATGTTCAAAAGCCATCACTGACACCCTCTACATTCAACTTTTACTCACCTCTCCTTAGTCAGGTCTCATTTTTTATTTCCTATGGGCATCTAGACCAATGCCTTCTCCTTTTTACCCTGTTCCCAATAGTAATTGGTGCTCGTAGGTGTGTTTGGTGCTCGTTGCCATGGTGGTGTGTCATGGGCCAACATATTTAGGTTGAGACAGTGTATCAACTGCCAACAATTTTCACTTTTTCATTTATGCCTTCGTTTATCTACCAAATGTCTTGCAGTGGAAATAGTGATCATGAGGCGACTAAGCTGTGAGCCCAGTCTAGCCTACTTGAACACCAAGTCAATTGTAGTGCACTCGACTAGGATCCAAGTAAAGTTCACTTATGAGATTTCACCCAAACACTTAGTCTCACGCGCCACCATTAGCACAGCTATCGTGCGCCCAAGCTTATTCAATACTCGAGTTGGCGACCATCCTAGCCAATATTCACATAACAAGATTCAATGTTAGGGTTCTTTGAATACCACGAGCTTAGTGTTGCACCACACTAGTGCCTTGATTGAAAACCGTTATAACAAGGGTGTGCCACACTACAATCTATCAAGTTATGTGCAAGTATCAAGGCAAACGACTTCCCTTAAGGCATGCCGATAGCCTAATCTATCATGGGAAGGTGCACCCAAGTAAGATATAATTGGGGCATAATAGATGCACACTGATAACCTCCACGTGGCACATACGCGTGATGCCAAGCCCTCGTGGCCAACACTGATGCTACTCACCTTTGCCCTAGCAAGGACCATTGTCAATACCCCCAATCTGGGGTGCTAGTGGCCAACCCCCATGCTCCCTACATGGAATGCCCACCTAGTGGAAGTCAAGAGGTAAGCACATAAAGGTGGTAGAGCCAACACATGGTCCCCCCACATATATATATTTACTTAATATTCCTCTAGGTGGTGGGAAGAAATATCACTTGTACTTTAGGAGTCATAACGGCTCTAGAAAATTCAATTCATCTCCACATCTCAATTTGTCAGTTGCTATGGATTCGTAGACATGTAACCCAACTTATAAAATATTGAAAGAACGCAACCACCCTCCGAAGGCAAAGTCCCCTAAAATTATGAAAATGCCATTCACGACAAGTCTGCAAGCCTACAACCCACTAGCAAGCACAAATTTTATTATTTTTGTGCCATCTCACCTTGTCATGAGGATGACTTATGCCAGAAGGTCAGATAGTGACATAGTGGTTCTAGTCATTTTGCAGGTTTGTTGGGTGTTTTCCAATGAGAGTTGTAGGCAGAGGTTGAGAAACTTGGGCTTCATGATGGTTGGATTTTTTGTTGGTCATATACTGGTGTCAATGTCGAGGAGAGTCCTTGTTCCATGCACACAAAAAAAAAAAAAAAAAGCAAATGATTGGCTGACACAAAAAAGGCTTTGATTTACTTGGAAGGTCTTATCTTTATAGAGACTGATCCAAGAGAAAGATTTGTTTTGGAGAGAGCGGATTAATATTGATTGGTTCTGGTATATGTTTGGAATATGGGAAACTGAGAACCAAACTAATAACTTTGGGTTTTGTTATTTTTGGAATTGAGAATTGAACCAATCTTTGTTAGACTCCAATTGATGTTCTTGAATTGAATAAGTTTTTTAGTTTTGTTGAACACCGTTCTATTTACACTACATGCATAAGATTTTGCTTGTGGATGTGATGCATTTTTATATTTTGTAGTGTTGTGACCTACCTTTCTGAGTTGGGAATGTTGAGGCTTGTAAAGTGGATATTAAAAAAAATCAACTTAATTTTGTGTGAATGACTTTAAAGTTCAGCCTTTTTTTTTTAAACCAAGTAAAATCTTTAAAGTTCAGCTTAATTATAGGTGTTTTTGACCTATTTGAGGTTGCCAACTATGTTTGGCACATGTTAGCTTCCTTGCACGGTGAATTTGGGTTGATTTCTATTTCACAATTCCTTGTTTTTTTCTATGGTCAAATAAGTGGATTGCTAGTATAACTAGATCTAAACTTGTAGCGTTTTGTTCTTGTATAACATGTTCTAGTAGTCACTTCCTCGTAGAGCTATCTTAGAAAGATTTTAGGTGAATTACCACTTTTTTTTTTTTTTTTTTTGAGTTAATAGTTACGGGTCACTTCATGTGTATGGATGGCAAAAATACCCGTTCCAGGGGGTACTCATATTACCTGCCCCACTTGGGAGGGTGTGGAGATACTCTTTAATAGGGATGGAGATAGGGATTTTAAGTAATATCCCCAAACGAATGCGGGATGATAGTCTCCACCTCACCCAACACCCATTTATATATTATTTATGTTTGTATATTAGTACATGTTAATATATAATGTTAGTTGATTTAAAAATCTATAATTTTTATTTTTTATCTTATTATATAACATTATTTGATTTAAAATGTGTAGTTTTTATTTTTATTAAATATTATTAACGTTATTTTGATTTATTAGATAATTTTTATTTTTACATGGGGGTTGGGATTACTAAACAGGGACAGGGAAAAGGGGTCCCCGCCCCATACCTGCCCTATTGATACCCCTACTTGATGGTTTAATGGTGAAAAGCTTAGGCTATGTGAGCATTTGCATTTGATTTTTGAAGACATTCACTTCAATAAATAATGGCAAAGGTTTTACGTACAAAATCCATCCTTCCTAGTTCTATTCATTTGTGTGGGCGAGGTCCAGGTGATGAACTTCTAATCTTAATTAGTAGAACTGTGTTTCAATAAGTAGTTATAAAAATTGGATAAAGACCAACTGTCATGACACTACAAATGTGTTTGAGTAATATGGTTATCTATAAAAGTCAGTTTTGCAAACTGGGGGCTTGTTTAACAATTAATTGTTCAAACCTGTAAGTAGTATGCTTGCTCAATGTTGTCCTTCATGCCCTGGGTTGGATGTGCCTAGATTGGAAACAATGTTCCTTAGAATGCAAATTGTTTCGGGTAAAGAGAAAGAGAATTGGAACATAGAGGACCACATGCCATGGATTGAGGTACCATAAAGGTAAACTTGTATAGATTACATGATTGGAATATATTAAGGTACTTCTAAATGTGGGAATTATTTTTTATTAACAATTAAAGAATTAATGAAACATAATATGAAAACTTGTTTTGGAAGTTTTGTTTTTTCAATAATCATTTTAAAAATAGATTTCTAAGTGTATCCTATGAAAGTTGCAGTATAAATGCTTTTATGGGCCCCTTTATTATCTCTTATCTAACGTTGACTAGTAAAGTTTCGCCATTCTTTCACCAATTAAAATTGCATCTTGAGACTAGTTTCTCCTGCATTACAAACCAATTTATGTAAATATCTACAATTCTGTGGAATTGCAGGCTTGTATTTCATTTAATACCCAAAGTTGTGCCTTAGTTGTGCATGTCTATTGTGGGTGACATACTTGTTTGTATGCAACTTTTAGTTCTATTTACTCATTTAATACATAGCAAGGGCTGGATCTTATCTTTTTGCATATTGATTGATCAATTTATAGAGAAGATGATTCATATGCTTGTTTCTTTTTCTGCCTGTTTCTGTTGTATAATTTTCATGGCATATTATATATAATGCATTTAATTGAAAATGATGTATAAAAATGCCTCCTTTTGTGTTTGATGGATTGGTTTCATGTTTTGGACTGTTTGTTGCACTTCAGTAGTCAAGTAATGGTTCAGTGATAACTTTTCAAGTTGTAATTTAAAACTATATTTTGACTGTGTATCTAGCTTTCCTCTTGCAGGTATGAATCCCTTACGTGAAATTAACTTGGATAAAGTGAGAGCATGGAAACCATTTTATAGAGTTAGCCAACGGAGTGGATTGGGGAGTGGATTGGGGTTTCATTTGCCTTTGGATAAAAAGCCAGGAGACCAAAGAAAAGCAAGTTATGGTGAATCAATTGGCATGCAGATGTTAAATGTGGGATATGAAGTATATGCAGATGGACCAACACGAGTATTGAGGTTCTGTGAGTTTCGTGATAGTCACAAACAGGATATACCATTCCACTCAAGTAAAAAGATACGATTGAGAATCTCCTCTTTTGCACTCAACTTACTTGAACATGCTAGGCAGGTCAGTTGCAATTTGTCAATGTTTATGTCAACATGAACTCTTAATAGTTAATACTATCCCATTTCTTGTTTTCGGTGTTTTTAAGGTTGTCATCCACTCCATGCAGCAAAAATTATTTTGGATGTTTGTTTAAACATGTATTAATGTATTTCTTGTCTCTGTTATTGTACATAGGGCTACAAATGAACCAAGTTGTTCATGCTTGCAAATGAACTGCGTTGTTTATGAACAACTTGGGCCCAAGTTATTGAAAAGCTTGTGTATTTTTGTTCAGCTAGTGAATGAACCGAGCTCGAACAAAAATATTAGGTTCGTTTCATGAAGGAGCTGAGCTTAAACAAGATCGGGCTCGGCTCATTTAGATGCCATACTCTTTTCTCTTTTATTTTTTCTTGAACATAAAATCGTTAATTCATGTAGCTTTTATTGTCATATTTCTTGTTAAATCCCAAATTTACTTGTGTTCAAGTTTCGATGGTCTAAGAGGTTGAGTTGTGTGGTAGATCCCGAAATCCCTTTGATCTCAGGAGTAGGGCAAATTATTTGCATGGGTTCAATTCGGTGAAAGAAATGCAAGACTAGTGGTGTGTAGCAGGTCCTAGGTCCTGTTGTTCCCAGGGATGGGATGGGCAAACATGCACGGGTTCAGTTTAGGTGCAAGAATAGTGGTGCACAGTTGGGATGGGAGGGCATGCACTAGTTCAGAGTAAGTGCAAAAACAAAGGTGCATGGCTCAGGGCCACTAGGCTCATAAGGAGTATATCTTGGAGATGGACCTTGAGGTGTTACGGACTGGTGGATGTTGCACATTGGAAGCACACATATCACTCATTCGGTAATGAGTGTGGTGGATTGTGTGCACAAGAGAGTCCACTTGGCATAATTTGGAGAATTGACCCATCAAATTGAAGTTGAGCTAGGGGAAGATGCACATAGATAGTGTGCATAAAAAAGCCTACTGAGCCTGGAGAAGATTCCACTCGAAGGGGAGATGTGGAGCGGGATTCACATGAGAGCGGGAGATTGTGGGGTAAACAGATGAGAATTGTCCTACATTGAAAAGTAAATAGATTGAACAGATGAGAATTGTCCTACATTGAAAAGTAAATAGATTGGTGTGGTTAATATCGCATAGTATGGCCTTAGAATCATGGGCACAAGTATTCTTTTAGAAGTCACACAGCCACACATTGATTGACTGTAACCTTTATCTGTTTACTAAAGAGGACAAAAAAGGAAAGGCTGACCATTATTGAGTTCTAGTCTTCTTGGTTTAAGTTACTGGCAGGGTTGACTGGATATAAAACTAAACTTTGGCATTATTTGCACAAAGTGGCAACTTGAATCGTAAAACCATTTATAGGACTAAACAAAATCAATAAACTAGGCCATAATGTTTCGAAGTAATTTCATAACATATTGCAAATTGTGTTCAAAACACTCGCATGTTGTTCGTGAAACTTCAATTCCATCATTTCTTAAAAATTTAATAAGGGAATAACCTTTTGCCCTTGCTCATTTTTGTAATTGTAGTTTCTTGATTTTTATCGGCTTAAAATATGTTCCGTATTTTCTTAAAGTAATTGTCAACATACTAGAAAAAAGTTGTCTTTTATATGGTTCAAAAGCTAACACAATTATCTCTGCAGAGGGGCAATTTTATGAGGGTGCCAAATTTTGGCTTTATGCTCTTGCTTTGATTTTACTTTTTAGACTATTTAGTGGAAACATTGTCGAAACAATAGAAATATAATTGAAGGAATAGAAAATTTCAAGAGAAAGACTAATTAGTATTAATTATATTATAACTGGATATTGTAAGAAAAAAGACAGAAAAATGGCACAAATGTTGAGATTCATAAAGTTTTAGGATGTTTTTATTGACACGGTAAGAAGTAAATTGTTTTTTAAAGGAAGAAACAGAATCAAAATGCGTACCTCCACATAACCAGTGGTGCATGAACTTTTCTAAATAAGTTACTGGTGTGTGACTTTGTTTCATGAAGAAATCAATGAGCTTGGTAGATAAGTTTTTGTTTTATGCTGGCTGGGAAATCACCATGCTATAGTTGCACCTTTTGATGGGAGGGCTTCTTAACAGTTAGTGTGATTTTATTAATTTACTGAAGGAGATAGATATGAGTGAGGCATCAGGCTTTACACCCATCATTGTTGCAAGGCTTGGAAACATCAATCTGGATTCTATGCTTACTGACAAGCACAAGTACAACCAGATTAGGGTGCAGGTAATTGTTTTACATTTCTTGGTCATGTTGTAATAATCGTGGATCTCCAGTACCAGTACCTTCTATTTGCTTTCTTAAAAGAAACTATAAGTTCTTTATTTGGGTCTCTTTGCCAGGATTTCACTCACATTATGTCCTTGTCAAACTCAGTCTCTCAGTGTTGATCAGAAGTGGGCTGGAGCTCCTTTTGCAGCAATGCTTCGTAGGCATCAATCGGACTATAATAACGTGAATGATGATATACTCCGTGTAGTTCTTGTCCTACTTTCATCCAGTTCCAATGTCAAACAAGTCAAGTACTCATCGATTGTTCTGCAGGTAAGAGAATTATAACTACAGCTTTTCACATATGTTCTCTTAAGCTATTGTATCTTCTCCGGTTTGCTTCTTAAATATCTGCATGTAAAAAACTTTGTGACAACTGATATGATTTACTGATAGTTGTCAACCATATTTGCAGCCGGTTGATTTGAATGTTGACGAGGAGACACTAATGAGACTTGTTCCATTTTGGAGAATGTCCCTCAATTCAAATACTCAGAGTCAACAGTACTACTTTGATCACTTTGAGATCCACCCAGTAAAGGTTTAATTCTTAATTGTGTATGCATCTCTATTCTTATGATTCTCTCTCTCATTCCAGCATTTAGCTTACATGTACTTCTGTTTGTGTCTGAAGATCATTGCAAGCTTTCTTCCAGGGGATTCATATTCCAGTTATAGCTCAACTCAGGAAATGTTGAGGTCTTTGCTGCACAGTGTGATAAAGGTTTGACGAGAAGTTTTTCCAATTCCTTTTGAACTTCTTAGCTTTATGCTTTTACACGTGGAATCTCTGCATGTTAATATCTTGGCATTACTTGATGAATTAATCACTCTTTTATTGATTTATTTGTTGTTCCTTCTTTTTTTATATTTTTGGGACCACCATCGGCCTTTCTCTTCTTTAGATCCCTCCCATAAAAAATATGACTGTAGAGCTCAACGGGGTCTTGGTTACTCATGCTTTGATTACCATACGGGAACTGATTTTCAAATGTGCACAACATTATTCATGGTTAGTCTATCATTCAATTGTTGTGGGATTTTTTTGGCTTTTGACTTTTGAAAACCTGTAGTTATTTTCATGAATAAAAAAATTGATTTTTAGGTATGCCATGAGGGCCATCTATATTGCGAAAGGAAGCCCATTGCTTCCACCAGCTTTTGCTTCTATTTTTGATGACTTGGCGTCATCGTCTCTTGATGTCTTTTTCGATCCTTCCAGTGGTATGATCAATCTTCCAGGTCTTACAATAGGTATTATCCCTCTCTCTCTCTATCTCTAGCATTTTAAAGTTTCTAATGCCAGCATCTAGAAATAATTATATGAGCTATTTAGTGATTTACTTCTGTGATGTACTTTACTGTTCCCTATTGCTGGCGCTGTTGTCAGTATCATTTTGTTCATTTGCCCGGTTAATGATGGCTGGAAAAGGGCTCCTGAAATGGTTATACAATGGTCCAACTGTAGCTTTGGTGGTGCTAAATGCGTAAGTAGCTAAGAAGCACGGATATTGAATTGAGACACCAACATGACATGGATGCGTTAGTAGTAAGACACGACATAGTGGGGACATAGAAACAATATATATTTATTGTCTTAGAAATTAATATTTTGTTCAGTTACAACAGAAATAATTTAGTATAAAACTAACTAAAATTAAAAACCATGTATTTCATAGTTTGAAACTTAACAAAGAAGTCACATAATAATTTCATTCCGTCTAAAATAATAATAAGCTATATTTCATAGCTTAAAAGTCAACAAAGAAACTATAAAATAATAGTAAGTCTCTTGTGAGTCTGACTCGCAGACGGAAATCCTGGACGGTGAGTTTGTGCTTCCAAGATAGGTAGCAATGTGGACGTCATGGTGAATTATTTGCTAGATGCTGCTTATGGAGAGTGGCATTGCAGGGGCACCAGAAGCTTTTTTAAGACCACGGAGTGTAGAAATCTCCCCCCCCCCCCCAAAAAAAAAAAATATATTCCATTCATATTTGTTTTTGAAACTTTTCACTTTATATTAAATTTTCAGAATGTGAGAATGGAATTCGTTTTTATATCACGAGGCCATAATTGCCTTCCTAATGGCTCTTGATTCTATGCCATTTTGATAATCTGCTGGTGTTCTGATGTAGATGTGTAATTTCCATTAGAGTCTAAAAGTCAAGTCAAAATGGAAAAATAGCAAAGCGCCTTTATTGTTTCCTCTTAATTTTGAGAAATCTCCTTTATTGTTTCCTCTTAATTTTGAGAAATTTAACTTCTATACTGGTCCATGTGAAAAATAACCATGCATGAAATATTAGATAATATATCCTATTTTCCTTGGGCTATAAATTAGGAGGCTTTTGCCCAATGCATGTAGTACAAATCTCAAATTCACAGCCCATGCACCTGATCAAACAATTCCCTGACACAGTAAGGCCTAGAATCAACATTCCAGACAACAATTCACCCTCTTAAAATCCAGTAGGCCTAAAATCGTTGTTCCAAACAATGATTTTACCCTCTCAGAATCCAAGAATTGTTATTTTCTGGTTGATAAAGACCAAAGTCATCATTTTGAAAGACGATTTGCAACAATTTGTGCCCAAATTGAGCCCCTTGATGGCATAATTCATGGTGAAGTTCTTGAAGACTGGTGCGGCGTGGGTGGTAGAGAATGCACACTTGACAACAAGGTTGATCTGGGTTTTGGAGATGAGGCCTTAGGGTCTACAGCTGGCCCCATAGAGGTGGACCAGAGGAGTGTCAACGACAAGAGGGCCTTGATGGCGAAGTCCTCAAACATGAGCTCGTCGTTGGCACATTGGTTGGAGAGAATATTGAAAAGGGGCTTGATGAGGAGGGAGGAGAGGGAGGGTTGATGTGGAGGACAGTGGAGAAGAGGTGGGACCTTCTGCTGGAGATCTAGGTTGATGAGGTAGTCATGGTTGAAGGGGCGGCGGTTTGCAGGCCATTGTCCAGAACCACCACATTTGACATGTCTCCCTTTAAAAAAAAAAATGCGTTCAAAAATTGTTGTTATAAATGACAATTTTGGGTTTTCTGATGTTGATAATGTCTCTCCAAACAACAATTTTTCTGCTTTATTTGTTATTGAAAATATTTTTTGTGGTGCATGGTTGCAGAATTCAGTTTTCTTGCTGCATGCGATGAGCAAAAGCCTCATAAATTGGTATATTGTCTTTCTGCTAAAATGAGATACAGAGGATAACAATGAGTCAGTTTTGTTGGTCTTCTTTGCTTATCAGTATGTCTAGAATTTTATGTGTTCATGTCAAGTGTCCAACTCTGTTAATGCTTGTTTTTCTGTGACGCTTTATTGAAAACTGCTAATGGTATTCATGACAAATGTCCAACTCTGTTGATGCTTGTTTTCCTGTGATGCTTTATCGAAAGCTGCTAATGCCTTTGCATTGTAATCCATATTGTCTGATGCTTGAACTGTCATGGACAGGTACATTCAAACTCATCAGCAAATGTATAGATGGTAAAGGTTTTTCTGGGACAAAACGCTATCTTGGTGATCTCGGAAAAACTGTAAGTTTCATGTTTGTTTGATTTTAGTTAGGTCTGCTAGTTGCCATAACTTTTATAGCCTGTTGGTTTTGCAGATGAGAACGGCTGGGTCAAATATAATGTTTGCTGCAGTCACTGAAATATCAGACTCGGTGCTCAAGGGTGCAGAAGCAAGTGGGTTTAATGGAATGGTAAGATTGATCTTCCTATGAATATTGCTATATGTTTAATTACGTTCATATTCTATTTTTCCTATAAATAAATGTATATGAATCTTTTTAACAATTTAAAAAAATTCAGCTTGACAATTTCAAAATTTTGGAAGTCCATTATTCTTTTCAGCTAACTGGATTCCACCAAGGAATACTGAAGTTGGCTATGGAACCGTCTGTACTGGGTGCTGCTTTAATAAAAGGGGGCCCAGACAGAAAAATTGTGCTTGATCGAAGTCCTGGGATCGATGAGGTATGCACACACAACACACACATCTATATGTACTTAAATTCTGACTGGGCTTTGTTGTGGTGAGATGAATATGTACTTTGTTTCTTTTTTCCTGTGCTTGTAAATTAATTTTCTTACTTCTTTATTGTACTGTTTCTGCTAACCTCAGTTTTCTTGCTAATGTATATACAGAAAAAATAGTTTTAGTGATTGAGTTGATCATCCTGCTGAAATTACTTTTTTCTGGAGGCTGTTTTCATACGCTAAATAGTGTTCGGAGTGAGGATTTAGTGAGGGAAAATAAAAAAAGGGGAAAGATAGGGAAAAGAGGAAAGAGACATAAAATTTCCAATACATATCTTTGTCTAAAATGATTCGAAAAATATAATAGCATAAAAAGCATTCATCAATATATTAGTTTTTTATTTCATAAATTTCATGCATTTTCCTTTCCATTTTTCATCACAATCCAAAAAAAAGGAAGGAATTTTGGATCCCTATCCCTTTCCTTTTCTTTGACAAATCATTGATCTATACATAACCTAAAAAGCGCAATTATGTGTTAATGGAGTTTATTAGAAAGGTTCTAGGAGTTGACTTTCAAAATATTGTGAGCTGAAATTCTGGTCACATATGCAGGCATAATTTATTCTTGCTAGTTTTAGTAGTGACTGCACCATTTTTCTACAAAACCAGTGGTAAATATGAAACTAACCAGTAATTTTTATTTGGGAAAATGCAGTTATACATTGAAGGGTACCTGCAAGCTATGTTAGATACAATTTATAAACAAGAATATCTGAGAGTCAGAGTTGTTGACAACCAGGTGACTTGCTTCTCTTTACTTATCATTTTAGTGACCTGGGCCCATTTGGAGCTCTTTTAATCTTTATAAACCTCTATAAATCTTTACAAAATTCAAATTTTCTACTCACAGCACGAACTACGAGACAACAATTTTTATAAATTTATACTAATTTATACAACTCTAAACACACCAATTGTATCAATACTACAAAAAGTGAAATCAACACCACAGATAGAAAGACGATTTCTTGATAGCATAAATGACATATAATATTTGTTTGAATTGTGTTTAAAAGCACAAACTTGTTTTGTCTAGTCAATTTCTAATTACTTGCATTCACTCTCAATATCACATGAAAACTTGATTCTGAAATATTGCACGGCTCTTTGTAGCATCCAGCTTTGCCACAATAATGCAGGAATGAGTTTTTGCCCACAAAATTCAAAGAAATACTTGTCTGGTGGTTTTTGCACAGCTTTGATGAGGGCTGCCATCTATGTAAAAACTTAAAAAGATATGATCATCGCTAGTTGCTAAATTTATTATTTTGAGTTACCATTGTTTGTGCGTTGCCATTCTAAACAGGTTTTCTTAAAAAACTTGCCCCCAAGTAGTTCCCTTATTGAGGAGATCATGGACCGTGTGAAGGGCTTCCTTGTAAGCAAGGCATTGTTGAAAGGAGATTCTTCAACTACTCCTCAACCTTTACGCCATCGTCGTGGAGATAGTGTATGTTTGCGATGTTTAACTTGCAATTCTATAGTCAGAAGGATATCCTTTGCTTTTTGATCACCAATTCAATAGTGTTTTGACAAGAATTGTCTACATTTGAACATTTTAGCATATGGGAAGATCATCTACTGCACTAGTTTTATGTCTTTTTAATATATGGCATATTTCTCGCAGGAGTGGAAGATTGGGCCAACAGTGCTGACTTTGTGCGAACACCTTTTTGTGAGTTTTGCGATTCGTATGCTGAGAAGGCAAACTAGTAAATTCATCGGCAGAATGAAGTGGAAGGAAAAGTTCATGGTTGGTGATGGTCAGAAAGCCATTGTGCGGACACCCACTGCACAAGGACAGAAGACGAAGTTTTCCTGGAAGTGGGGAATTGGCAAGTTTGTGTTGTCTGGCATAGTTGCTTATGTTGATGGACGTTTGTGCCGCTCTATTCCACATCCTGTTGCTAGAAGGATTGTCAGTGGCTTTGTGTTGAGTTTTCTTGACAAGAATGAGAACGAATGAACTTCTAACGTCTCGAATTTTCTTTTGGTCTCTTGATCTGTTTTAGACTTTTTTTTTTCCCCAATTGTCTGGGAAGAATCTATAGTAGACGTAATATACATATATATATATATATATATATATATTTTTCGTGTAAATGTAATGATCTGCTTCTTGAATCTATTGTGGAAGTAATATTTTCTTCAAAAAATGTAAATATAGTGATTTGTTTCTTAATGTGCTTACTCATTGCTGGAGCAGTGAAGGCTCACATGGAGTGCTTACATTATCCCACCCCTATGATTTGATGAAAATATACAAAATACTCTAATGATTTAAAATTACATTAACCCTTCTTTTTAAATTTTATTTTATTATAAATTTTTTGGGTCCTTAGGAGGATTAACGTACCGAGAGTCCTAGATAAGAAAAAATTAAATATTTCACCATTAAAAATTACAGTGAGCATTTCTGTCAACATTGTGTTGACATTGGAACTTTTTGAAAACAATTTAGATGGATTCACTTATTTTAGGATTTGGATGAGTTTCAATTGAAAATTTATGTTCTTAATTATATAATTAGATCAAATTTTATTGCACAATTCAAATATAGTAATTTACAGGCTTCAAACTTCAAACGGTGATAAGATATTTCAAAAGTTCAAAGAAATGATTAAATAATTAAAATAGTTTTGAATCGTCAAAATAAGACTGTATCCAACCCTTAATCATTAATAAGACATGAGTTTGCACTAATAGGGAGAATTAAGTTAAATCAGGAAAGAATTTATAACATAAGGAAAGGTAGTAAATGTAATTTTTGAAATTTTATAAATACATAGCCAATTTAAGACTATATGTAATTTTTCTTTAAAAAAAATTTATTTACTAAAAAAGTCACTTCAACTCCAAGCACAATTGTGCCGTCCTTTCGTGAATTTTAATCTCAGTGACAAGGAATTGAGTGTTTGATCCAGCTACTCTCCTTTGGATTCCATGTGCTAGCGTCGGGTTTCCAGTTAACTATTTATGTGCATGACGTTGGAAATGAAAGAATCGTTGTAAGATACAAAAACGAGGCGCCCACAATTCAGACCCAAAACCATGGGAAGCTCAAAACTGCCCCTTGTTTTTGCGTGTGGCATTCTTTTGCTCCCAAACCAAGAAGTCACTTGTCCCCTTCAGCTTTCTGCCAATTTGGGGGGCAATAGTATATTTGAACCGTTATATACGACTGGTAAATCAACTCAAATTGCAAGAGTTAATAACAGTCTAAAAAAGTAAATTACCAAAAAAAAAAAATCTAAAAAAGTCAGATTAAATTTTTTTTTTATAAGTAGTACACTCCGCAATAGGATTACCAATCTCATCGGCTAGCCCCAATACGCAAGCATTTAGGGTGTGTTTGGTATACTGAAACAATTAATAAATTTTTAAAAATTTTTAAAAATTTTAAAATCCTCTAACACATTTTATCTTTCACGTACTTTATAAAATTTCTGTAAATTTATATAAATCTACACATTTTAACAAATTTTTACAAATTTTAATAAATTTTTTTATAAACTTCAATAACAATTTTACAAATCTTAATAACTTTTTTACAAATTTTAAAAATTTTTCAGTGTAAAGGCCCTGAGGCTGGGGCACGGAGATATGAAGAGAAAGATGATGCCGATCCGAGCATTCGAAAATTCCGTCCGTCAGACAATTGAAGTAATTAAACTTTTAAATAACTTTTAAAAAATTTGATAAAAATCTCTTGGAACGGACCCAAAAATCCGTCAAAACGATTTCTCCCCAACATTCTAATGTAAAGTCAAAAAGTTCAACAACTTATAAAAAAATTCTGACATATCAGTTAGAATAGACCAAAAAATCCGTCCAAATGGTTCCTCTCCAACATTCCAACACAAAATTCAAAAAAATTACACTATTCATTTCAAAAAAACGTAATTTAGTGGATGTATGTCAAACGTCAAAAAATTATTTAAATCATATTTTTTTTTTATTTTTTGACGCTCCTAATACACCCTTAATTTAGAAAAATTAATTTGGCTCTAGCTTAGATTGTCATTGCAAAAACTTATAATCTTTACGTGAGAAAACAAAACAAATAATAAGTGTGTTTGGAGTTAAATAAAATAATACAAATTTCTACAAATACAAATTACAAGATAAAAAAATTTAAATTCTTTACTCATGACACAAAACCCGAGATATTAACTTTTATAATTTTATATAATTTTATATAACTCTAAAAACATCCAATATTCAAACTACTTCCAAACGATAATTTTGTCGTTTCATATAAAAAACCGGGAACGAAACATCATCCACCCTCATTCCTTGGATAATTGGATAATGCACGCCAAAACCACTGTTCCCCAGTGGTCATTAATTTGACCCTTACTGGAGACTTAATCGGCAATTAGTCTCCAAGCATCCAAACTAGCCTGAACAGGCCCGAACACAATACGTTATTAAAAAAAAGGGTTAAACGCTTTTACATTCCCTATATTTAAGCTAATTTATACTTTAACCCCCTAACTTAAAAAACTAACACTAATATCCCTTGTACTGTGCAAAAAAGTGCTACGGCAGACACCGTTATGTTAAATGATTAAAATGTCATTTTTACTGTGCTATAAAAGCTCAAATCCTCGCCTGACCGACGAAGCAAATTCTCGCCCGACGAAGCAAATCCTCACCCGATGGAGCAAATCCAAGGATCATAACTCAGCTTGGAGAGGTATTTTTGGCCAATGGACTGCGATGAGGGATTTTGAAAAATCGTATCTCTCTCTTTCTGTCTATATATATATATATATATATCTCGTTATCACTTTAAGTTAAGGGAGGTTGAGAAAGAGGGTGAGAGAAAGGGGAGAAGAAGAAGAGGAAGAAGGAATGTATTTTTCACCAAAAAAAGAACAGCCATGAAAGAAACCCACCTAGGATTTTATATATATATATATATCTCTATGAAGAAGAAGATGAAGAAGAGGGGGAGACAACGAAGGAGATTTTAATCATTTCAGATTGCCAACATTTCAAACTGATGCAAGTGTAAGCCACGCACTGTTAAAACTCATCAATTTATCTACTGTTGCACTTTTGTGCATAGTACAAGAGGATAGTGTTAGTTTTTGAAGTTGAGAGAGTAAAGTACAAATTGACTTAAATACAGGGGATGTAAAAACATTTAACCCAAAAAAAAACCACCCGGACTCCATTGCCCAAGCGCTGCCTGCACCTACGCTTCATAAATACCACCAGCACGAAACAAATCCAGTCACCCAGCACCCAGAGCCGGAATGAACTCAAAAATCCACGGAAATAAGAAAACAAACAAAACCAGCAACCAACCGACCCACAGTAAAGTTCAATTTGTGTATCATAATATCCTCATCAAGGTTTCTCTCTCTCTCTCTCTCTCTCTCTCTCTATATATAAATATATATAGAGAGAACCCAAACGGCAATTAAAATTCCCAATATCCCTCCAGTGCAAGAAATGGCTTTCGTGATATCTAAGAGCCAGCAATCTTTCTCAGAAGCCGGGGACGAGGTGGTGAATAATCACCCAGAAGGTGGAGGCAAGGTTGAAGTCACAACCTGCCTCCAGTTGAAATCTTCATCAGCTCACAAGTCTCAACCCCTGGACAAAGATGTGGTTCTCAGGCGAATTCAACACCACAAGTGCTTGCACAAGATGAGGACCACTTTCCAGTCTTTGCTCGGCAGCTCTTCAAAGTCCGAGGGAGTCGCAGCTCACCAGCAGACGTGGATGGAGCTGAACGATGCTTTCTCTGCTCCCTAGCTGCTCCAATGGCTACCTTTAAATAGTCTCTTGATTACAGCCAGAGTTGTTCCATGGCTGATATCGCATGTCATAGAACAGATTGAAACAACTACTGCAGAGATAGGGTCCACTGCATGCATGATTATGTATGTAACAAATTTCTCACAGACAGCAACTATGTAGGCTGAAGAGAAATTGGAAATTCTTCCAATTATTGGCTAAATTCCATGCATATATTTGGTGATTGTATTATCCATGAATGGTATTGCAAGACATATTTAAAGCTTTCCCTCAAGAATGAACTATAGATAGAGTTATATCTAGGACCTAAAATAGCATTCTAGTCGAAGTAAGAACGTTGAATGAAGGTGTTATCTGCAGCCATGGTAGAAATGGGATGATAGAAATAGTTAATAAATGATTTAACAAATAACAAAATAATGGTTTTCCCATTTTCGATAATGCACAAATTTCTGCTACTGTTCTCCAGGAGGCAGGGCATCAATAACATATCAAGACCGAATCAAAATACTTAAAAGACATTTGTTGTTTCTCAACATCGAAAAAGGCCTCAATGACATTTGTCATTTCTTGCTCATTTCTTACTTAACAAGCCAAAGGAAGAAACTAGACGTAGCGCTTGATTGGAGTTCTTCAGAACAGAAGATGACCTTGGAACTTGCATTTTCCTCCTCTTCAAAAACTCCAACGAGTTCTGCAAGCATTGAGCACGTGGTAGGTCCTTCAAAATAACAGGTTCAAGCCTGTGATAGCATAATTAAACGAGAATTAATTTAGCTAAGAAGATATTTATAAAAGATATTTGTGTTCTCTCATCACCATAGAAGGAGGAAGTCCCTCACCCAGAGCTTTTGGACCGCTTCTTTCTTGAGGTGGGCTTTTTCTTGGTTTTCTCTTCCTTCTCTTCCTCAGAGTCTGATGCGAAAACTTGCCTGCAGGTGTGTTGTGTTCCCTCAGTTAGAACTTTGCACCAGAAAGAGAGAGAGAGGGAGGGAGGGAGGTAGGGAGGTTGGGAGGAGACAGCAAGGGAGAAACAGATAGGAATGCAGAGCATACTTTTCCCGAGCTGCAAGCAGTTTGACTATGTCATTCGGTAGCATTCCATCATTATTACCATCATTATCATGGGACTCCTGGATTGTTTCAGTCTCCACATCTTGGATGTTTTCAACACTTCGTGGTGGTTTTGGTGTTATCTTTTGAGCCCACTGCCTGCGACGTTCTTTTCCTTCACGAACAATCCTAGAAAGAGGAAAACATTTCATGTCATTTTTAACAAGGTTAAACATTAAGTAGAGCTCTAAGGGAAAGTAAACAATGAAGAAAACCATATAAGCTATCAAATGCAGAATATAAGATTTAATCTGACCCTCATCGCAAACTCTTTATAATACAAACATTGTGTTTTATGCATAATATAAACAATGAAGAAAGCCAAATAAGCTAGCAAATGCAGAATACAAGATTTAATCTGACTCTCATGGCAAACTCTTTCTAATGCGACCATTGTGTTTTATGCATAATATCAGTAAATCAAATTACTGTAGCTTTGAATAAGTCCAATGCCAGGGCTGATTTTTAATAATGAATAGAAAACGACAAGACCAAGGCATTAAGGAAATGCTACAAGAAGGATGTAAAGCCTCACTGCAGTATCATATCCTTGAAAAAATAAATAAATAAATATGGGTCTGTTTGGTAAAACTGTCAGTTTTCAGTTTTTGTGTTCAGTTTTTAATTTTTGGTTTTTATTAACATAGTTAAAAAAAACAAAAACTTGAAAACGCATTTGATAACGATAATTGTTAATTAATAGTTATAGTCGTTAATTAATTAAATTCAATTAATTTAATTAATTTAATTATATTAATTATTAAAAATAATTTAATTCAATAAAAATAAAATATATTAAACATAATTTATTATAATTATTTTTAAGAACAATTTAATAAAATATATTCAATGTTAATTAAAGTAATTAATTTACTTAACTTATATTAATTTGATTTAATTAATTAAATTTAATTATTTTAATTATATTATTTTTTTCAAAATAATGATTCAATAAAAATAAAATATATTTAATATAATTTAATTATATTATTTATTAAAAATAATTTATATTAAATTATTTTTATATTAATTTAATTAATTAAATTTAATTACATAATTAATTTAACTTAAATTAATCAAACATATCTATTTTAATAATATTTTTATTAAGAATAATTTAATTCAATAAAAATAAAATATATTAAATATTATTTATTATATTATTTATTAAAAACAATTTAATAAAATAATTTTATATTAATTTAACAAATTAAATGCATTTGTAGTTAATATAATTTAGTTAATTAGTATATTTAATTTAATTTTCTTAATTAATATATTTAATATATAATTTAATATGTTAAATTAATTATTAATTAAATTATATTTAATATATTTTTACATAAATAAAAATAATATATTATTAATTTAATATATTAATATATTTTATATATTAATTAAATATTTTTATATTAAATAATAATATATTTGGCGGCGACTAAAGATGAGTAGGAGGTAGTGGTGGCGGTGGCCGGATATTGGTGGCCACTAGTGGACGATGGTAATTGATGGTTGTAACTAATAGTGCTTGTAGAAAAATTGAAAATGAAAACTTGAGAAAACATATTTTTTATATTTTCATATTTTTTGAAAATTTTGAAAACAGTTTTCATTTTTTTGAAAATTAAAAACTGAAAATAAATTTACTGAACGAGTTTTCATGTTCAGTTCTCAAAAAAAATGAAAACAAAAATAGAAAACTGAAAACGAAATAGTTGCCAAGCAGGGCCTAAATAAATACATACTAAGATATGGATCTATACCCCCACCAACCAACCATACAGTTAAGCCCAAAAGTAACTCCTCAATTTATGCAAAGGCCATTCAATCCATCGGAAGGTTCTACAGTTCCTTGAAAACCATCCAAATTAGGCCCAGGCCATAGCCTTCTCCCCCACCTTTCCACCCCGATTTAATAAGGCCTTAAGATTCCTTAGTTTGCACCCAACAAACACCGAAGCTGGATAATAACATGTTTGTTACATCGCTCCTTTGTCCATTTGCAATGGATGAAGATATGGTCAACAGATTCCCAGTGTTTTCTTGCACAAACAGCATCAATTCACCAGCAGATAGCCTTTCTTGCATAGATTATTTATGGTAAAGATTCATCCACGCATCACACACCAAATGAAAAGAGCCACTCTAGATGTCACCCACGCCTGCCGAATCTTCTTCCATGGGAAGTCCATCTCCATCCTTCCTTACAGAAATTTGTAGCAATATCTCACCTTGAATTCTTCAAATTCTAAAAGATTCAACTAATTATATTCTCACCTGCCCCTGGTTTTGAAGATTGCATAACAAACCCCTCTACCTCCCAGTCGTATAAGCTCCTTCCATGCATTGTCATGACCATGTATTTTTGGATTATCCAATATCAAGGCATCCTTGTCAACTGCCAAATCAAATAAGTCTGGGAAAAATCCTCTAACTTGCCATCAGAAAGCCAATTATGACTCCAAGATTTAGTTCTCGCCCCTCCCCCGGATTCCATCTAATTGGAGAAAAACAATTCATATAACCGATCCCAACTAGTTTGAACTAAAGCCTTGTTGAGTTAAGTCGTGTGTCAGCCTTTCAGATCTCACCTCACCTCAACAAAGGTTTAGTACCAAACTAGGTGGAATCAACTACATGAATCATTTTTCTCTATTCATCATTTGGATTCATGTTCATAAGAAGTGACTATATTTTACGCTGGTCTTCAAGCTACCACAACCCTCCATTATCCAGACTCAAGACTGGCTATGTTAAAATAAGCATTAAGGATGCACAAGCAAAGTTATCATCCTTTCACATTATGGTAAAATATATATATATATATACACATATCTGATTTCACCCACAAGGAAACGAAACTCTACAAACATACACAATTCAACAAGTTCAAGGAGGAAAATCTCCAACAATATCTTTTCTTAATCCTTATAATGCAATTTGGGATACAGATGCTAGGTTTGAAACATGTTTTTATTTTTTTAGGCAAAATAAATTAATACTTTGTGTTGTTTCTTTATATTTAAAACAAGTAAAAACTAATTTAAAAAAAATAACTACCCATCTTCTCATTTGTCTAAAAGAGAAAAAAAAAAAATTAATTCATTTTGTTTTTCTTCCAGTCCAGGAATTCACATTACAAACATATCAAAAAAGCATAACACCTCGAAATATCAAGAATCCATAGCTATCATATTGGAAGAAAGTTTAGCTGATTTCCTTCCCATTTCTACTAGGAATCAAATCAAAAGTGCATGTACGTATATGTATATGATTATGACTTCCCTCAGTTGAATGCAACAAAAGGCGGCTGAACGAATTACATGCGTGAAGTCTGAAACAGAGAGAAGGATGCAGAGGATACCTGGCTTTGTTCTCTCTTTGGACTTTCCTTATCTCTACATCTTGTTGCAGTCCCTGCAACGGAAAAAATATCAAATAATTTTTCTTTATTTTTTGGGCAGGATTTTACATATCTCACGCCAGTTTTTCTACAATTGATTAAGATTGAAGAAAGAATAAGAAGGAAAAACTGGGGGGCAGAAGAGAGTGAAGGAAGACCTGTTCCGAAGTGAATTCCTCGGGAGCGTCTGAGTCAATATCCGACATCTCGATTTTAAGCCCTCTCTTTCTCAGGGAACTTCAAAAACGTGCGCACGGTTAGGGTTTTGCAGGTCGAATTTAAACCTTTCTCTCTCAGGGAACACCAAAAACGTCTTGCTGCCCAGGGTTAGGTTTTTGGAGATCGATTTTAAGCCCTCTCTTTCTCAGTGAACTCCTCCTAAATAAAAAAAAAGGGTCTTGCTGTGCAGGGTTAGGGTTTTTGCATTGGAATTTTTTTTGCTTTAGGCCCGATTGGATACTGTTAAAATTTTAGAGAAGTGATTTATAAAAAGGTGTGTAAGATACTAAAAGGTATTATTTATAGAAGGTGAATTCACGTTAAAGTGATGTTTATGGAGGGTAGATAAAAAAATAGTTGATTTGGATGAGGTATTAAAAAGAGGTAATGATTTTTTTTTAAAATTGTGTATAAAGATGAGTGTATGATATAAAAACTGTCAAATGACTGTTTTACCCTTGTGTAATTTCAAATTTGATTATATATTTATGTTAATTATATAATTTGAAAACAAACTAAATCAAATTAATTTTGGACAAATTAATTATAAATAAATTATGTTATAAGTAATTAAGCAAAAAGAAAAAAAAAACTAAAAATAGTAGGTCCAAACAATTATTTGACAAATTAACAATCCCAATCTTCTTACCTTCCAAGACAAGAAAAAAAAAAAAAAAAAAAAAAAAAAGATAATTCCAATTACCACCAAACCCCACTAACTCCCAGACGCAACTTAAATCAAAATAAATAAAAGAAGGTGAATCGTTGGAGATGTTGTCGTGACCTTTTTGTTCTGAAAATGGTGAGAAGGGTTCTCTTCCCTCATTCTCTAGGGTTTTGCCCTTGGTCTCTTCCTTCTTCCCCTACCTTCCCCTCTCCTTCGGCTGAGTCCAAAATATAGTGATGGCACTTCGCAGACTCTGCTCCAACGTCAATAGGCCTCTTCGGCCTCTCCCTCGCGACGGTTCCCTCTATTACATGGTCTGTATGCATACATATATCATCATATGTTTATTTATTCTACCTTTGTTTTCACCGTTTCAATTTGCGCTCATTCATCGTTTCAATCTGAAATCATGGGTGAGAAATAAGACGAGAAGGGGTAAAACGGACTGATTTCACTCCTGGGGAGGATAATTTTTGGAGACCTCAGAGCCTCTCCAAAAATAATACATCTCCTTCCCGGATTAAGTCGGATGAATGAACAAAGGGGGAGATTTTTTCAGGGAAAAATTCTGCTTCCCAAATCAAGCAAAAACCATCACGTCAAGGATTAATACGGGGAATGAGTTATACGCCGTCCTTTAGTTGCATCCAATCAGGCACTTACTGTTAAAGATAAAACATAATGCTGTTCGAAAAAAACTAATTATAAATTATAAAAATACTAATGGTGCGATTTTCACTAATCACTTATCTAAATTCATCATGTGAGCTTAAAGATGCATTGTTGATTTTTACTTATCAATGTTTAACATTTTTTGAATTCTTAATTATCCAAAAAAAAATTTTTGAATTATTTAAATGTAATTTTATCTAAATTTACTATGATGTTAATATTTTTTAGGCCCCATCAGCTTTTTGTACTACTTTTTGATCAAAACCGTTGAAACGACTTATTTTGTACTGTTTCAACGGATTATTTTGGTCACTTTTGATTGGTTTTTCAAATACAAAAATAAAAATAAATGACATTCCTTATTTTTTTTCAACTTTTATCTGTCCAAACGGCTCCTTAAATTATCTAAATGTAAACTTATCTAAATTTAACGTGTGATTTATGAGAGTGAGATATAGTATAATACTATAATAATAATATTATCTAAAATTTATACTTATCTAAATCTAATTTATTATTAAAAAAATACATACATCTAAGATAAGTAATTTACTAAAATTATATATTTTATATAATAATATTTTAATAATTATATATAAATTTTTATTAAAAAAGTAATAATTTAATTATGTAATTTTAACTTTTTCATTTTATAATTGAAATACAAAATTATATCACACATGACATGCAGGAGTATTTCCTCCCTCTCATCACCAATTCACTAGGAAACCCAAAAGTGAAATAAATGGTAGGTTCACATTACCTCCTTCTATACCCAACATCATGTGTTTGACTTGAAGGAAAATGCTTTGTTTCCAAGGTTCATGTTTGGGTGTGTGAAAAATATGTACAAAATGATAATAATGAGTTTTTTATTTATTTGTTTATTTTTGTTTTCTAAATATAACAAGATGGTACAAAAATAAAACTCATGCAATTATAAAACATGAAAAATTTGAACCTTCCAAGTGGCTTTCTTAATTAATTAAAATGAGAAACATGATTGGGACAATAATTTCGAAACTGTAGATATGTTTCATATATTTACATAATCTGATTTATGATTAAATAAAATATATCTAAATTTGATTTAGACAAGCTTACATTTAGATAATTTGTTATATATTATATTTAATTAATTAATATAGTATAGTATGTCTCAAACTCCTACCAATTCAAATTGATCACATGATAAATTTATTGGATTAATAAAAAAATGAATTGTAGTAACACAGTTTTGAACTCTCACATGGTGAACTTAGATAAGTAGATAATGTTTAGATAATTTTTTATAAGAAATTTAGATAAGTAGATAATATTTAGATAATGTACTAAATATTATATTTAATTAATTAATATCACTATTGAGTAATATAATATATATCTTAAACTCTCACCTATTTAAACTCCTCGCATGATAAATTTAGATAAATTTACATTTAGATAATTTAAAAAACGTTGATAAGTATAACAACTTTTACATGATAAATAGGTAGATAATTCTAAAAAAAAAAAAATAAGTTGAAACCACGTAATCCTAATGTGGTTTTAAGCGAAAATTTCGTATTGTAAGTAGAAAGCATTGAAAGGCTAAAATTAAAACATATTATCATTCCACGATTTCATTATCAGTACTTTCACAATTAATTTTTTTAACAGTAATTGAATAATATGTTTCATTTTTAGTAGCAAAACAAAAAAAAGTTCTTCTACATTGTAGGTCCCCCCCTTTTTTTTTTCTTTTTAGGTTAGATGGGATGGTCTTGGACTGGGACTTAGGGGCTTACCACCCCAAGGTCTCAAGTTCAAGTCTCCTCTCTAGCAAAACACTTGGGGCCAGCCTCCCGGGCGCAAAGCGTAGTAAAGGTTGGTAGGACGGGCCTCCTTGGCTGGACGAACCGTATCCAGTTCTTGGGTGTGGGTCCGACTCTCCGCCGCTACGCGAGTTCGCGATTGACCGCTATACATGTTGAGGGGCCGGTATGTGTGGCACAAACCAAAAGAGATTCACTCTCTAGGGGTTTGACCTAGGGAGTGAATCTCTCGAGGTTAAATTCTTTTTAAGTATTCAGGGCATTAGGCTGGTATGGGCATCCCAGAACTAATAAGAGGCTTGAATTAACAATAAAGTGGTTATGAAGAGAGTCAAACTAGTAACCGTTAAGAAGTAAATTTAACGTTTTACCATTCAAATTTTTTATTATAATAAGTTGAGTAGGAAGAGAAAATATTAAAATAAAATTAAAATAGATTTATTTAAATTTATAATTAGTTGATAATTATTTAAATTTATAAATAATTAAAAATAGAACTTGCAAGTTTATAAGTTTATCCTTATTACAAGGATGACATATATTTAAAAATTTTTTAATTTATAACTCATTTTGTAAATATACAAATAAAGGTTATTTAAAAATAGTGTTTTATAAAAATATCCTAATTTTAAAATATTATTTTATAAAAGTTAAAAATTGAAATATAAAACATTATTTTACAAAAAATTAAAAATTACAAAGTAATATTAACATTATAAATATCATTTTGGGTTGCAATACTTCTTTTGCCATTCTTATCGTTTTTTTTCCCTTGATCTGATGCTTTCAACCTCTTTTAATTTTATAAAATATTTTATGAGTATTTATTATAATATTATTTATAATTTTATTAAGATAAAGTATATAAATCACTTATTTCATAATCTAAACAAGAGAAGAAATTTTAAATCTGTATTCCTTCCTTTTTTTTTAATGAAAAGAGAAATACAGAGACACAAATGAAAAAGAAGAACATTGAATAACATAAAATAAAATAGTAAAAAGAGAAAAAATAATTAATAAAAGATATTTGAGCTTCTAAAAAAGATTTTAACACTAAAAAAAAATGTATGTTTAGAGTTAGGATTTGGTGCCCCTCCAAAAAAAAAAAAAAGAAAAGAAAGGTGAAGTGAAAATAAAGAGAAAAAGAAAAAAATAAGAAATAAAATCCTAAATATATATCCTTATTTGAATGTATTTTTTAAAAAATTAAAATAAAAGGCATTTATTAATATATTAAATTTTAATTTAATTAATTTTAATTTTTAAATTTCATACTTTTTTTTTGGCATTTTGTATCATAATTTGGCACAAAAAAAAAGAAAAACGAAATGAAACTAAAGGGGAAAAAAAGAAAAAAAAAATATAAAATCCTGAACATATACCTTTATCTGAATATATTTTTTAAAAATTTGAAATAAAAGGCATTGATTAATATGTTAGTTTTTAATTTAATTAATTTTAATTTTTAAATTTCATATTTTTCTTTTATTTTGTATTATAATCTAAACGAGAGAAAGAATTTTAAATTCTTATTTTTTCTTTTTCTCGTGACAAATTCTTGATCCAAACATAGCCTAGCCAAGAAAAATAAATTTTTGAATCCCTATCCTTATTTCTTTTATTTATTTATTTATTTATTTACATAGAGAGAAAGTTACAAACACGCAAGTGAAATAGAAAGATAAATAAATACAAAATAATATAATAAAAAGATAAAAAATAATTAATAAAATAATATTTCAGTTTATAAAAAAAAAAAGCCGCTAGCAGCAAGCACGTTAAGGGCACCTAAACACTCAAAAGGACAAAATTATCACTCGACATATAATAATACGGAGGCAAAAATAAGAGAATGGACCAAAAATAAATGAGTTGTCCTGAAGCATGGTTAACAAATGCCTTACTTTTTACATTAATTGTATTTTTTTAATCTCCACATCTTTTTTAACCCTACCATTTTTCCTTAAATTTTATCAAAATTTATTAATTTTTGTATTATCAGGTGTGGTGTGTTCTTCAAAAAGTTAAAAATTTTTTAAAATAGTTGGTAAAATTTGAGAAAATAAAAAAATTAAAGAATTATTTGGTTTGTTTTTTTTTTTTTATTTTCTGTTTTTGTTTTCTATTTTCTGTTTTGAGCTTATTTTTCATTTTGTGCTTTTAAAAATAAGAAAAACATGTCAAAATTTATTTGATTATTTGTGTTTTCAAAATTTATTTAAAAAATAGAAAATGAGTTTACATATAAAATAAAAAATAATAAAAAATTATTTTGAGAGTTTTTAATTTAAAATAAGAAAAATTTCAAAGCAAAAGAAACAAAACATTTTCTATTTCTTTATTTTAAGATTTTTAACACATAAAACAAAAATAAAAATAAAAAATAAAAAATAGAAAAGTAAACCGATTGTCACCTAAAGTTTTTGGTGTAAAAAATTAGAAATAAAGATAATTAGGGATTTTTGATATTTTTTTTACATATCAGATGATACTTAAGGCTATGTTTAGATCTTTAAATTTTACTTTAAAAAACACCAAACATCTCAAAAAAAATTTTAATTTTTATTTCACTGCACGAATTATAAAATTATAATTTTTATTAACTTTTGACCGCTAACGCACGCTAAATATAACTTTAGCACTCTTAAATTTTCCAGGACTTTTTGGCTTCAAGTAACGTAAATTTGGTTTTTGAATATATTTGATCCGGTCAACGGTGTGCGCCAATCAAAATATGTTTGGTCACTTGCACTTAAAGATGCATGAAAAAAATCTAACAATCCAAAAACTGAATTAATCCGATCACTTTGGTTCGATTGAGTTTGGATTTATATTACAATTGATTTTATCTGAGTTAAAAAATAACAATCCCATATTTTCAATTCGGTTTTTCTGGATTAATAGGTAAAAAATTTTACCAAACTGAAAATAACTCAATCTTTAAAATATAATATATTATATAACACATTATGGGCCTGTTTAACCTACCAAAATTTACCAAAAGTTATCAAATTTTAACTACTTTTTGTACTTTCTTCTAATAAAATTTTAACACCTATCATCTTTATGTCACATCTTTTCATTTTTATTGTACTTTTTGATCAAAATTTGACCAACCAAACAGACCCTATATAATATTATATATAAAATAGTACTGTTAACTACTTTTTACGGATATAATAGTATATATAATATATTATATATAATTAATATATAATATTGTGTATATTATAATATTTATAGTATTATATTAATAATATAAAATACATTATTTATGTGGATACTTAGGAAATGAAAGTAAATAAATTGGATTAATCCGAAACCGACCTGACCTAAATCAATTTAGGTTAACTCGAAAATCAAATCGACCTAACTCGATATTTTTGGTTTATTTGGTTTGATTTCAAATTAAAATTGATTCAATTTCATGTCTAATTTTCAAGAATTGAAAAAAATTAATTCAATTTTGGATTAAATATGAACCCAACCCATGCACGCCTTTATTTACACTCCTAAACTTTAATTATTTGAGGTATTGAAAGTTTTAAAAATTAGTATAAATTTGTAAATGTTACAGTCTTGTAATTCGTACAGTAAATAAAAAAATTTTATTTTATGAAAATTTATAGAGATTAATTAATTAATTGATTTATTAATTTATTATTATTATTATTTTTTTTTTTTTTTGCAGAACTCCGAACATAGGTATATTCTACTAATATAATTGATATGTTGAAAGACGACTTCTCTTAATGCAATTAATATGCGGAAAGACTTTTTATTTCTTTGCATCTCTTTCATTTATTCTCTTTTTGCTTTAATCCTATTTTTTTTACTGTTTTAATTTATTTTTTGAAAGTTTATTATTAATTTTATTTTATTTTCTTTACATATCCTTTTTATATCTTTCTGTATGTGTTTTCATTTTTTTACTTATAATAATCACAAACTTTAGTATTAAAATTGAAGGAAATTGACTTAGTGAATTGGATTACGATTGTCAAAAAAAGAACAAAGCAAAAGCAAAGAAATTTACTTTTATAAACAAAAATTGATATCAATAATTTTTTAATAAATTAAATAATATTTTGTGATTGAGTGTCATTATAGAACAGGACTTGCCACATACGGATATCTCATAACGTGCAATATCTACAGTTCAACAAAACCATTAAGGAAAAAGCGCCCACCCCCCAAAAAAAAAGTCCAACCCCTAATTTTTTTTGTCTTTTTTCTTTTTATATGTTTTTATTCAATTCTATAGCTTGCAATGCAATGCGTAAAATAAAAAATATATATATAATTATTTTTTAAAAACATAATCGTATAGATATATAAAATATCTTGAGATCATTAATTTTAATATGTTAACATCATTAATTTTAATATCTTAACCTTGTTATTAATTTTTTAATCTTTAGCGAGTTTAATTCGTTTAATTTTAATCTTTTTTTGTTTTTTTTAATTATTTATGTTTTATTTCGTAAATATAACCTATATTTTCGTAAATATAACCTAGAAGTTGAGAATATCTCAATTGAAAGGAAAAAAAAACAATAAAAAAATAGATGAGAAAAAAAATATAAAAGAGAGATTGAAAGCTCACCAAGTGTGGCATTGACATCCAGGAATTTTTATTAATTTTTAAATTTTTTTGTCAAAAAATTATTAAAAATTTTGCTGCTAAACGGACTCCCAATCAACTTCTTTCCATTTTAATAAAGCTATGAATATTTTGATTAAAAAATAATAAATATAAGAGGCACAAATTAAGAAATAAGGGCAATGTTCGGAGTTAAAAAAATATAAAATTTTATAAATCTCTATAAATACGAATTATGAGAATTTAAAATTAAAATTTTTTTATTCACTGTACAAAATACGAAACACTAATTTTTACAAATTTATACAAATATATACAACTCTAAATACCCAAGATGTTTCGACTTATTAATTTTATTAAAAAAATACAATTAACGTTTGACAAGCGTAAGCCACATGTACACGTTATCGATAGTACCTATTTTGATTTAGCACACATTATTGAATTAATAGTACTTAAGTTGATAGTAGCAAAATGAAATCCTAATAAAATAATTAGCATTTTAAAAAATTAGTTAAAGAGCTAAAGGCTCATTCGGCTTGTTTTTCTATTTTTTATTTTCGTTTTTAATTTTTTGTTTTAAACGTATTTATCATTTTATCTTTTTTAAAACAAGGAAAACAGGTATAACGTATTTAGTCACCTGTATTTTTAAATTTTATTTTAAAAAATAAAAAATGAGTTTACACATAAAATAAAAAATAACAAAAAATTATTTTGAGTATTTTTAACTTAAAACAAAGAAAATCTCAAAATAAGACAAATAGAATATTTTTTATTTTTTTATTTTGAGTATAAAACAGAAAATAAAAAATTAAACCAAATACCACTTAAATTATTTGAGTTTTTAACTTCGAAATACAAACAAATAAAACTTAAAAAATCATTTTTTTTTAATCTTGTTAATTTGCTAAACTAAATGTGCGAACGCAGCTCATTGGTTTAACTGCTGCCCCATCAGCCAAGCCCAATGGACACCAATTATTATTTACACATAACCGAAAGACGAAATGCAATGCCGAACCAAAGCGAGTATGTTTAAAAGCTAGTCAATTTTTGTGGTCTATCAAACCGTATACAGTGTGGGAAAATGGACGATTTTTCTATCGCTCGAGAGGGTCAAACAATTCTGCTTTGTCCTTATTAGTTCAGAAAACAAGCCCCCATTTTCTATTGCCTTCACGCATGCCTCATGTCGTGACGGTCGGGGACAGCCGCCCCCACCTCTGTGCCATCCTACTTCTTGTTAACGGCTTCCATGACTTTTTTTCGGACTCGGGGCTGCAGTCCATGGTTGACTGCAGCTGCCGCAATTGATCAAAACGACGTCGTTTTGATATTTTTCTCTTCAAAACGACGCCGTTCTACTCAAGTTCTCATATTCGAATATATCAGTTCATATTCAAATATAGCATATTCAAATACATCAGTTCATATTCGAATATGAAGACTTAAATGGAACGGCGTCGTTTTGAGAAGAAAAACACCAAAACGACATCGTTTTAGGCCGACTGCTGCGGCTGCAGTCAGGGTGCAGCCCCCTTTTCCTTTTTTTTTCTCCCTTTTAAAATCAAGTATCCCCGTAATGATTTAGGCAGTGTTTGTTTATGGGTCTTGAGGGACGGATGGGATTTGTAATTTCCGTAAAATTATTTTGTGTTTGACAACAACAAAAATAGGACAGAATTAGAATATATACCATCTCATGTCCAAGGTGAGATGATATATTCTAATCTTTGAATTTAATTTTCACATATTATTTTATATAACATTTTATATTAAATCATGTTTTTTTATCTATCTTTACATTTAACTAATTAAATATTGAAAAAATAATTTAATATAAGAAGTAATCTTATAGTATATCCAATCCAATCATATTATCTCCTATAATCATATGTATTACTTATCATTTATCATTCAATCTTAGAGTTATATATTTTATTTATTTATTTATTTAATAGTTGATTTTGCATGTGTTGATGAGGATAATAGTGTATAAAAAAAATTAATGGTCTTAATTATAAACAAATTAATTTTTTGTTCGGCAATAAAAATTCCTTACCAGAACTACTCTATGCATCAACCTGTAATTCAAAAGCAAGCCTGTCGAGCACAAAGAAGACAAAAGTTATGGCCAGAGAGAGGGTCTTTAACTAGAAAACCCTTCGATGGTAAAGTCAGTACAGGCTTGAGAAGTGAATGTAAAGCAAAGAAAAGAGTATTGGGTTGACAACAGAGAACGTACTTGAATTTTAGAGTTAAGTATTGTATTTATAGTTAATTAATACGAATAAATTAATAAATAAATAATGAAATTGCAATAATTATATATCTTTTTTTTTGGTAATTAATAATTATATATCTTGTGTGTATATATTAAAGTACATAATAATTTTTTCCTTTTTAAATGCATTTTATTTTACATTTAATGCTTCTCATTTTGCGTTTAATTCGCGTGGGTGAAGTAGGCAACTGAATAGATTGAATATCCCTCTTTGGACACCTAAATATCACATCTCTATGCCACTTGTAAAGAGGTGAACTAACTAAGTTAACTTTTAAGCGATAAATTCAGTTCATTTATTATTACTTCGCATTTATAATTAGAATCACACCAATTGGGTTCTAAAATAGGGTGGGACCCCTCTTCAGACACTTTCTAATTACTTAGCTCTGGCAAGCACTTTTTCATTGTGCTTGGCATTGCACCACGTGTCTAGGGTTATTTTTGTACCAACATTTTTCATTGCCTTGTATTTTGATTCATCTTTCAATTTTTTTACTTCATTTATTTAAGCTATTCTATTTTTAAAACTAATTATGTGAATGTTTGATCCTCTTTGTATTTAACAAGTTCTGATGTAGGCATGCGTATGTTTCGAGGTTTGAGGGGCTTATAGTTGGAATCCAACATCAGCTCATGTGTGGTAGGTAGACTAATACGGTAAGGATACCGATGAGGGTAAGTACCACACCACAACACCAGGGTAGTGAAATTTTGTTTGCGCAAAATATCGGACTATTTTCTTGTAATATACAAGTAAAAAATAATAAAGCAAACAAATAAAAAAAATAACTACAAAGAAGAATACAAGAATATTTAAAAAACTCTTAAAGAGTCATCTCATTTTGTTTTTAGTTTTTTCTTTCAATTCTAGTCTTGAAAACTTTAATCTAAACTTAGCATAGACGTATAATATTGTTGGGTGATGTCCACACCCATGGAAGGCATCAGAAGCACCAAGAAGTGCTCTATGTCAAAATTGCGCCGAAATTCAGCCGCTCGTGTCAGCCAACATCGGAAATCAGCAGCAATGACCTTGACTTTATGGGTGGGTGCATTTAATGCATCGAATTGTTTGCTGTCTATTTTCTTTCATGCTTGTCTAAAAATAAAGAGCAAGGATGAAGGTGTGTAGTGTAGAGTGAAGCTAAAAACCAAAGTGAGGTAGGCAGAGAGAGAGTTCTGAGTGTGAGTTGTGTTTGTAAAATTCGTTTGAATTCGTAATAAAATTTCTTCGATTTTCTCTGCCATTTAGTTATTTTCTTGTTCAATTTATCCCAATAACTGGCATCAAAGCCATTAAAGGCTTACCGAAGCTGAATCAAATAGGAACATACCGAAGTTCTCAGATCTTTCTATTTTTGGAGTTGCTCGAACTCATGATTTGAGCACACCATTGTGTTCCACTCCCCAAGCCGAGTTCAACGACATAAAAATCATCACCGAAGTCTTTCTAATGCTCGCACATGAGCCAAGCCGGAGTTGTGTTGGAAAAGTCACTCACAAGCGACGTTGCTGGAGAAGAAGAGTGGGAATTGTTTCCACTATTACACTACAATTCCACTATTACACTACACATATTTGTTTATGCAATCCCTTATGTGAGTCGAGGCCTAGGTTTTTAGTATTCCACATCTGGGGTCTCGAGTTTAAGTCTTTTGAGAAACATTACTTAGTTTACTTTTTTTTCCTTTTTAATTAAAGAGCCACCAAGTAGCCACGTTGTCAATCGTGGACCAATAGTGATCAAACAGGTGCAAACAAAAGTGCCACGTCATCAAAAGTGTCACGTCATCATCTACATCAGCAAGTGGTTGCCATGTCATTAAAGGAAGTTGCTATGTCATCTACATTTGCCTTATGGACCATTCAAAATTTGACACGTGTTATCAACTTTCATTGACTTTGACCTCGTTGACCGGCCTTTGACTAAAAGTTATTTTTTGACGTTCCAGATTCAACCGTGAGGTCCATTTTAATCAATTCTACTCCAAAAAAGGTGAGGTAGAAGACTCATCAAGCAGTGCGATAAAATTAAACTCTTCAAATTATGCCATTTGGAAACCGCTAATGGAGGATTTGCTCTACTGTAAGGATTTAACCGAGCTTATTGAACAAAAAGATGTAAAGCCCACGAAAAAAAAGATAAAGAATAGACCAAGATCAACCGAAAAGTTGTCAGCATTATCTTGCAATGTATCGACATCAGCATTTTACATCACGTTGTTAAGGAGACAGACTCGTACAGTCTTTAGCAAAAATTGGAGAACGTGTATGAAATGAGGACAGTTTGGAACAAGGCTCTGCTAATGAGGAGGCTTGTAAATCTCAAGTACAGAGCTGGAAATTCAGTTACCAAGCATTTAAGCAACTTTTAGAGCTTGGCAAACTAGATGGCTACCATCAATAAGATTTTAGACGATAAGATGCAGATGCTGCTACTACTTAGATCGTTGCCAAATAGTTGGGAGACCTTGGTTGTGTCTCTTAGTAACTCAACCCTTAGTGGATTGACTACTATGGATATCATCCAAGACGTCTTGCTCAATGAAGAGGCAAGAAGAAAGGAAATGGGCTCAAAACAATCTCAAGTTTTTGTTACGGAAAACAAAGGACGAGAAAGAGGTAGGTGCTGAGCCAAGTTTAGCAGAGGGCCAAACGATCAAAGCAAATCTAAAAAACGAAGTCAGTCAAAAAATAAAGTTAAATGTTATCATTGCGGCAAAGAAGGTCACATCAAGAAGCATTATCATGCATTGAAGAGAGAACAAAAGCATAGTAATATACAGAATAAGACAGAGGATAGCAGCAACACAACAACTACTTTATCGAAAAGTGTGGTGGTACTCGTAGTCGAAGAAGAAGAATGCTTTCACTTCGAAGATCACAGTTCAAAATGGATCGTCGACACAACTGCATCTTACCATGCTACTGTCCAAAGGGAGTTCTTTATCACATACAAAGCTGAAGATTTTGGTATTGTCCAAATGGGCAACACAAGTCAGTCCAAGATTGTAGGTATATGAGACATTCGCATCCAAACTAATGTTGGGTGCATGATGGTGTTGAATGATGTAAGGCATGTGCCAGATTTACACCTAAATCTCATCTCTAGCATCGCATTAGATCGATTGAGTTATGAGAATCATTTTGGTAATGGCAAATTAAAACTGACAAATGGATCACTAGTTGTTGTCAAAGGAGAATCATGCTACACATTGTACAAGACAAAGGTGAAAGTATGTTCTGATAGCTTGAATACTGTCGAAGACGAGACATCACCAAACTTGTGGCATAGAAGACTTGGCCACATGAGTGAAAAGGGATTAAGGATACTGGCAAAAAAGTCTCTAATTTCTTTAACGAAAGGTATAAGTTTAAATCCCTGTTAATAGTGCTTATTTGGAAAACACCACAGAGTATCATTTAGTTCATCTGCAAGAAAAAAAACAAAACTCTTGAGTATGGTCTACTTTGATGTTTGTGGTCTTATAGAAGTGGAGTCATTGGGCGGCAACAAGTAGTTTGCAACCTTTATTGATGATGCATCACGAAAAGTATGGGTGTACCTATTAAAGACCAAAGATCAAGTGTTTCAATGTTTTTAGCAGTTCCATACCATGGTAGAGAGACAAACTGGGAAATTACTAAAGTGTCTTTGGCACGAGACAACAGTACTAAAAACCCTACAACATAAAGTTGTCGCTGAAAAGATGAATCGGACAATTGTTGAAGGAGTTAAATGCATGCTCCGAATGGCCAAGCTGCTTAAATCGTTTGGGGGGGAAGCTATTCTAACAACCTACTATCTAATCAACAGATCTCCATTCGTTCCATTGGGATTTAACATCCCAGAGAAGGTTTGGTCTGGCTAGAATATCTCTTACTCTCATCTGAGAGTATTTGGGTGCAAGGCATTTGCACACATATTGAAGGAACATAGATTTAAGTTGGACGATAAAGCCATCCCAGGTGCTTTTCTGGGATACAGAGAAGAACGATTTGGGTACAGACTGTAAGACCCAAAGAATAGAAAGATAATCAGAAGCAGAAATGTAGTATTCCATAAAAGTCAGACCCTTGATGATCTTCAAGAAGCCAAGAAACCTAAAGGCGGTAGAACTCCAAGCCCCGTTTCAAACACCTCATCACAAGATGCCATAGATGGGGGAGAGCAACCAAATGAAGTTCCAGAAGCAGGAGATTTAGATATAGATGATGATGTTGATGATGTTCTAGAACGAGAAGGTACTGAACAGGGGAGCAAACCCATCTACTAGAGGTTTCAGAACTCAAACGTGGAGGACACCTCGAGAATGCAAGCCATCAACTAGGTATCCAGCTTTTGATTATATCTTACTTACTAATAAAGATAAGCATAAGAATTTTCAAAGAGGCACAGAATCATAAAAATGTAGAAAAATGGATAAAGGCTATGTAGGATGAGATGAATTTCCTATAAAAGAATCATACTTATGAGCTGGTGCCACTTCTTGAAGACAAGAAAGCTTTAAAGAACAAATAGGTGTTCAAGTTAAAAAGGTATGGAGAAAATAAGGTAAAATACAAAGCTCGCTTGGTTATCAAAGGCTTTGGACAAAAGCAAGGTATTGATTTTGATGAGATATTCTCGCTAGTGGTGAAGATTACTTCTATACGAGTAATTCTGGGATTAGTGGCCAGCATGAACCTTGAACTCAAGCACATGGATGTCAAGACTATTTTTCTGTATGGAAACTTGGAGGAAGAGATTTATATAGGGCAACTAGAAGGGTTCAAGGTGAAGGGGAAAGAACACTTAATCTGCAAGCTAAAGAAAAGTTTATATGGCTTTAAGCAAGCGCCAAGACAGTGGTATAAGAAGTTCGACTCATTTATGGTGAGTCATGACTGTAGCAGAACAACTATAGACCAGCATGTGTATATTAAAAGATTTCCTGATGGAAAATTTATCATCCTACTACTTTATGTAGATGAAATGCTAATCGTTGGACAGAATCCTGAGATGATTGGAAAATTGAAGCAGGAGCTATCCAAGTCTTTTGACATAAAGGATTTGGGTCCAACACAACAAATTTTGGGAATACAGATCATTCGAGATAAGAATGCCAAGAAGCTGTGGTTATCACAAAGGAAGTATATTAAGAAAGTGATTGACAAATTAATATGAAGAATGATAAGCCAGTTAGCACACTCATGGCTAGTCACTTCAAATTAAGTAAGAATATGTGTTCCTCTACTAAACAAGGTAGAGATGAGATGGTAGTTATTCCTTATTCTTCAGACTTCCTATTGCAATGATCTACACCTGGCTAGATATTGCTCGCGCTATTGGTATTATGAGCATATTTCTTTCAAATCCTGGAAAGGAACATTGGGAAGCAATCAAGTGGATTCTCAAATATCTAAAGGGTACATCAAATTGGTGTTTATGCTTTGGAGATTCAAAATCGTTCTTAGAAGGTTTTACATATGCCGACATGACAGGAGACCTTGATTGTAGAAAATCTACATCAAGTTATCTATTCACTTTTGCAGGGGGAGCTGTCTCATGGCAGTCCAGATGAAAAAAATGTGTTGTTTTATCTACAACCGAGGTGAAGTATATCGTTGCTACTAAAGTAGGTAAAGAAATGCTTTCGTTACACCAATTTCTCCAAGAACTGGGATTAAAACAAGAAAGGTCCATCTTGTACTGCGATAGTCAAAATGCATTGGATCTGAGCAAGAATGCTATATATCATTCTCGCACCAAACACATTAACGTTCGTTATCATTTGTTGCGAGAGGTGCTACATAAGAAATTGATAGAAGTACACAAGATTTACATAGATAAAAACCCCTCCGATATGCTAACAAAGGTAATCACGAAAGAGAAGTTTGAATTTTGTCGAAGCATGACAGGTATAAATCCAACAGTTGGTATTCTTTCCTCCCATGGATGTGGAGGAGGAGATTTGCTGGGTGATGTCCACACTCATAAAAGGCACCAAAAACACTGGGAAGTGCTCTGATGTCAAAATTACACTGGAATTCAATCGCCCGTGTCAGGCAACGTTGGAAATCAACAACACTGACCTTAACTTTGTGGGTGGGTGCATTTAACGCACCAAATTTTTTGCTGTCTGTTTTCTTTTTTGCTTGTCTATAAATAGATAGCAAAGGTGGAGGTGTGTGGTGTGGAATGAAGCTGAGAACCAAAGTGAGGCAGGTAAAGAGAGAGTTCTGTGTGTGAGTTATTTTTGTAAAATTCATTTGAATTCGTAATAAAATTTCTTTGATTTCTCTGCCATTTAGTTTTGTTCTTGTTCCATTTATCCTAACAAATATGTCCCAAATATAGGAGTAAGAAACACGATCAAAATTAGACTTAAAAATAGCCCTAATAAAATTTGTATCATGCCACTCACAAGGACAAGCTTCACAGTGAGATGTTTTATTACAATATAGTGCCTTTGTTTTTTTTCCAACAAAGCCAGTAACTTTTTTAGCAAACACCTTATTGTGATGCTGTACTCTTAATAACACCCAACGATCATTCAATGAGTTTTCTTTGCACCTGTACATCTCTTAATTTTTGCTAATGAGTCCCAGTAGCTCCCAGTGAGCTTGCCAGCGAGCTAATGTATTATTGTATTGTACCACGAGAGGCAAGCCCCCTGCACCCCCAAAATTTTCTATTTTCCTACGAAACAATATGAATCTAAATAGGTAAATCCTTTCGCTTCCTTCATTTAATCTAGGCATCTACCCTTTTTTAGTGTTAAGTATAATGAGTATGAGCCACAACTCTAACAATCTCTACCTTAACAAATAATCACCCTTTAGGAAACTGAATATCGAGAACTCTACCTTGAACACTATAAGTTGGGGGCATCTCCTACTTAATAACTGAAGACAACTTATTTATGATAAAAAGGGTTTTGTCAATATGTCTGCAGCATTTATAGAAGTGTAAACTTTTTCTAACATTAGTTTGCCTAAAGATACCAATTCTCGAATATTGTGGAACCTCAAATCTATATACTTGGTGATAGTATAATACACTTGCCTTATTATAGACCCAACTTCTTGACAAACCTGACATCTCACAATACTTCCTTGATCGCCTTGTACACTACCATATATTCTGCTTCAGTCATCAAAAGAGCAACAATGTATTAAATCGTTGACCTCTAATAAATAATCTCACCTGTTAGAGGAAAGACATATCCAATAGTCGATCTCTCCTGTCATTTAGGTCCATTCTATAATCTACATTCACAAACCCTACAACTGAAGGCTCATCTTGCTGTTTGTTGAATATAATACCATACCCTTTACTACCTCACAAGCATCTAAAGTTCCACTTGATCGCACTCCAATGTTGTCTCCCAGGATTAGCCGATAAAATTACTTACCAAACTAACTACATATGGGAAATTTAGTCTAGTACAAACAATCATATACATAAGGCACGTAATTGCACTGGCATATAGAATTGATTTTATGTCCCTAATCTCATCTTTGGACTTGAGGCACTAACTTGTAAACACCTAAAGTGACCTGCCAAAGGGGTGCTCCATGGTTTCATATTATTCATACTAATACAGTAGAAAATAAAATGAACGACATTCTTTGTAGAAATTAACATATCATCCATGTACAATAGAAGATAAATGAAGAAACCATTGGCAAGGTATTTGACATAAATATAATATTCATATTCATATTGTCTATAGCTAATTCTTATAATAAAGGAATCAAATCACTTGTATCACTATCATGGAGATTGCTTCAGCTTATAAAGTGACTTTTTTTTGTTTGCAGACTAACTACTATTCCCTAGGTTGTTAAACCCCTCCTATTGCTCTCCATAAAGGTATTTCTTTTAATCACCATAAAGAAAACACCATCTTTTCATCCATTTATTCTAACTCCATTTAGAATGTTCTATTAAGGTTAATATCACTTTGATAGAAGTGTGTGTGGCCACTAGAAAAAAGATTTCATCGTAATCACTCTTTTTCTTGTGAGCAACTTTTTTCTACCAAGTAAGTCTTAAATTTTTCACCTTCTTTCTCTGAAGTTGCTTTCTTTTGTTTGAACACCAATTTGCACTCTATTGCCTACTTCCTCTTTGGAAACCCCACCAATTCCTATGTCTTATTCTTATACAGAGATTTCATCTCTTCTGTAATAATCTCCAACCACTTACTGTTCTTCTAGCTAGTTATAGCATCCTGAAAAGTAATTAGACCTTCGCTACTGATAACAAGTATAATAAAAACTAAATCTTTAAAGCAATATCTAGGTGGTGGTTTAATAGTACATTTGGTTTTCCCTAAAGCTATGCATTGGTTTTGTTACTCTATTAAATTGGAAGCTCTTTTTTAATATACATAATGTGGATTGTCCTTCATTCATAAATTTTTATAGGCATTGCAATAGTGTTTAAGGTATATAAAAAACACATCAAACAAAATAATAAAGTTAATATTTTCACTTTAATTATTTCTCTTACCAATGCGTGATTGAAGTTGAAATTTTCACCCCAATTGATAAAACTAAATTAATTTAATTAAAAAAAGAAGATGTCACGCCCCTAACTTAATTGTCTGAGACGGACGGTATGGGAATATGTGAACAAAATAAATTAAATAAAAACATGTGGCAATGTTAAGTTTAAATACAATAACAACCATCAGAAACTAAATACATTCCTCATTCCCATATGAAATAAATAAAATATTGTCAATCGCGATAAAGTTAAGGTCACACCCTGGCGACTAAATTTAAGGCTGATACAGCCGCATAGGTCTTATCAACAACAATGCAATCTCATATATAAATCGACCTTGGGACCCACAATCCTGGGTCACACAAATGAGAATACGGACATTTAAATATAGGTAAAATTCTGTAACAGACCAATCTGTCGATCTCAACTTAGCTCCAGGTGGCTATTTCCTGGCCTCACTGGATCACCCGCAATATAGATAGAGTAAGTTAACCAACTCATTAGGTAGAATCGTGCAAGTGTGTACTAATGAACATGCTCAAACATACATTATTACTCACAACAATAGCAACCAAACATAATACAAAATGCACGTGTCATGTAAAGTAATGCAAATATTGTATAAAAAGGCATATGTAGTGTAATGCAATTATCCAATCTCCATCTACTCTAACCTCATCCATAGTTAAGATCGGACTCAGGCTACTCTAGCCTAAGCTACCTACGTATCCCACCTCGGGAATCCGGTCACCGTAGTTCCTAATTCACATCTCTTACTTCATAACCAAACTCATGATCAATAGAATAACCCACACATCTATTCAATATATATTAGAACCACACTATCTCAATATATGTATACAAGACTCAAGAGAACCGTGTTACACCCCCTGATCCTTCTGCTAGGTACTCGTGTTACATCCCTTAGCAGGCATCCATTTATCCCAAGCAGGCATCCGCTTACCTCAAGCAGGAAATCGATATAATTACGGCGCTCTTGGCCAACCATTATTCATAACACATTCTCATTTTATCCATTTTATCGAATCATGTACCCCATCCATATATATATATCCTGTGCCTCAGCATGTCACACATAAACATAGCACTCTCGACCAATCAATACTTATAAATCCACCCGGATGATGCCAACCCAGCCCCATGCATATGATGCGTTCAATCATGTATTTAAACATCAATCCAATATAAAAATACATTCTCATAATGTTTGGTGGCAATTTGAACTCCATTTTATATTTAAAAATCATCAACAAACAAATCCATACACTAGAACATAAGTTGTGCAGCATTTTCAAACAAAAATTTGAAGGACCACCACACTGTGGTCTAGACCACTAGTTCGGCCAGTCCGGACCACCGAAGCATAGGTCCAGATTTTGGGGTTCATTTTCCCCGCAAATCCCAAGCCAAATTCGGCCAATCAAACTACCATTTTGGGCAATAATTCACACGAAAATGTTTGTAACTCTTGAATCATATGTCTCTATAGCTTAAAATCAAGAAATAATTCGGAAACATGCAAGTTTTCCACATATATTTAGATGTATATATGAACACATTCATATAAATATACAAATACATACATCCATCTCAAAAAATCTAACCAAAACAAGCATATATATACATCAAAATGATTCTCACAACGTTTAGAACACGTATTTAAGTTCACCTACATCGAATCTAGTGAAAGAAGAAGAAAAATGGAGAAAACCAATTTGAACTCCAAACTTCCAACCTTGATTTCTCCCACCTCAGGCCAAATCTCAAGGAACAGACTTCGCCAGGTTGATCACGGCGTTGAGAACTACACCGATCTACCGATCTCCCTCCTTGGAACTCGCTTTCTCTCTCTTCCTTCTCTCTTTCTTCCCTCTCATTTCTCTCTCTCTTTCTTCTCTTCTCTCCCCCTTTTTCCCTGGCAACTTGAGACCCTAACAAAAAAAAAAAAAAAAAAAGAAAAGGCAAGCAAAAAGGAAAAGAAAAGGAAAACAAAAGAAAAGGAGAGCTGGGCCTTTAGCCTAGTTGTTCAATCAATTGCCAATTCTAATTATACTCAACCCAAGGAAAAATAAGATAATTTTATTATATCTCAAAATAATTATTTATTAATCCAAAACAATTCATAAATAACTAAAAATAAGTACAGGGTATTACAGAAGACTTTTAATAAAAGAAATAAAAGTTGAAGAATGATATTATAATCTAATGCGAAAATTTGAGGGACAAAATAGTTATTACCGTCATAGTTATTTATATTTTGGGGGCGTTTGAAATAACAAAAAATAAAATAAAATGTGATAATTTTTAGATTCTTAATAAGATAAAAAATAAATAATTTTTAAAAATTTTTAAAAATTTCTTTAATTTTTTAATATTTTACATTGTATCAAACGGATCCTTCATAAAATTGTTGGACAGAAGCACAATTTCAAATTAGATCCCTTGTTTTCTTTCTCTTTTTTTTTCTTTTTTTGAAAGGTACTTTTTGTTCATTATCATTCACAGAACACGCGGCTTCTCACTATTTTCTCTTACAAAAATACCCTTGATAACTTCCAATAATTACGTATTTATTCTCTCTTTTGAGTACTACATCGAAGGATGAGAATAAGATTCTACCCTTCAAACCAGCTTATAGATTGCATTGGTCAAAAAAGTCATTGTCCATATTCCCCACGAAAAAGTTGGAAGTCAACAAAATTATCGGGGAGAGCTTGATGATTGTGTGTAGTTTACTAATCTTATCAAAATATATACAATAATCAAACATTCTTATCCCTGTCCACTGGTGAAAAAATAAGCAATATAACGTTGTGAAAGCGAGTATGGAATTATCAAACAAAAATCAACCATAAACAAAGATGTGAACTCATAAGTGAGTCATGAAATCCGTTGACCCGAATGGCTATTCGGGTTGGATAATTGCCCTTCTTATGAAAGAAAATTGAATTTCAGTTAAAAATTACCAATAAAAAATGACGATCGATGCACTCCCATCAATCCATTCTAGCACGGCACGGTCTATTTAGATGATTTAAAAAAATTAAGTTAAATTATTTGTTATTAATTGTTATAAGAAGTAAAAAAAAATTAATATTTATTTCTCTTTTTTTTTTTTCATATTTAGCAAATCTATCAACCACACATGGCACTTTTCAATTCGCAAATGCATTTATCAATTTTAAGGTTTCCCCAACTAGCCCCTTAAAAATCTCCAAATACCAAAAATTAAAATCTATTTGGTAACATTCATGTTTATATATATATATATATATATATATTTGTGTTTAACTGATTTCATATTTTGTTCCTTATTTTTCTGTTCTTGTTTTTTCGCTCGACATAAAAAAAAAAAAAAAACACATTTGTTTACAATAATTGATGTTATCTTAATAAAATAATTATTTTTTATAAATTTAATTAAATTAATCATTTTAATCATAAATTGCTAGATTAATAGTAATTAATTTTAATTTTAATAAAATAAATCACTTTACTATGCAGTTATATTTATTAAGAATAATTTTAATTAAATTAACTGATCATTTTAATCAAAAATTACTATTTCAATAATAAATAATTTAGTTTGAATAAAATAAATTATTACAATATTATTTTTTTAAAAAATTTGATGTAATAAAATATTTGAATAAAATAGATATTTTTAATAAGATGTAATGACAATTAATAAAATATTCTGCATAGAGCCTAAAACTTATAAAATATTTATGATAAAAAAAAAGCATAAAAAGAACATGATTTTTCTATTTCTATTTTGAAACTAAACTTTTAACAAGTTTTTATTATTTTGTCAAAAAAATAAAAATAAATTTCCCGAACATATTTTTGTCACTAATTTTTTAAAAAAAATTGTAAATATAATTGTTTGTTTGACTACCACAATTTTTTATCAACTTTTCATCAATTACCAACTTTCACTAATTTTTCTAACTTTCTCTATTAAAATTACCAAACGTGTTTTTAATTTTTATCAAATTTCTTTTACTTTTATAAAAAATTTTTTAATTTTCTCCATTTATTTTTAATTTTTACAAATTTTTATTAAACACATAATTTTTTTTGTTAAGTATTATAAAAAAAATTATAAAAAAAATTTATTTTATTTTTTCACTAAACTAACCAAAAAAAAATAATAAATCAATAATTGCGTGTCACGTAATACACCAAAATTTGTGCTAGTGACTTAGGGTGTGTTTATCGCACCAAATTTTGGTGAAAAATCTCTGAAAATTTTTAAAAATTTTTGAAAGGTTTTATAAATTTTTACATATTCCCGCCTTCTCAAAATTCTAAAAAAGTTCAATATTTTCAAAAAAAAAAAAAAATCAATAACTAGAATTCGGTTAATCAAATAGTAAAATTTTTTCAATATTTTTATTATGAATTCTCAAACTACTGAATGACATCCACTTTAACTTTTTTTGTGGGATCGTAGAACTCATTCGAACGGATTGTAGAAAATTGTTTCGACGGATTCGCGTGGCCAACTTCCGTCCAAACAGTTTTTACAATCCGTTTAGACGGATTATAGTATAAAGAAGTTATGATTGTCTAAAATTTTGAATCTGTCCAAACGAAAATCTAATCCGTCAAAAAGGAATCTTACTATTTATCTAAAAAAACGACGCAATTTGAAATGTATCCAACAAACGTAAAAAATTTTTTTAAATTATATTTTATCTTATTTTTTACCACTCTAAACTCACCCTTAGTCAAACAATACTATCATTCCTTTTTATACAAATTATTAAAAAACCGAAAGGGCATAAATGTCATTCTACGAAAGCACCTGTCAAATTGACACTAATCGTTTCTAACGAGTTCCGGGGCAGCGGGGTAGCTGCGAAACAAAGGAATCTTTCCGTGAATTTATAGTTTGTTGGGAATGATTAATTCGATGGAATTTGAATTTATTTGGTAAAAGTTTTTATTTGTAAAATTTTATGACTTGAATTTGGTTTAATTTTATAATTTAAATTTTAAAATACTTATATTATTTAAAATTTGACACTAAAATAATAATATTTGATAAAATTTATTGTCTGCTAAGTCATAAAAACGCATTTGAAATGATATAAAATTAATAAAAATTATAATCTTATAATTTATATAATGATTTATAGATTGAATTTTTAAAAAAATTTTAATAAAAAATAATATTCAAACGCATTCTAAATTAATTTTAATATATTACATTTATTAAATTTTTATTTTTTATTAATATAGTTAATTTGATATTTATATTAATTCAATTTAATTTTTAAATTTAAAGGTATGTTTTAAATATAAAATTTTATAATTAGCAAAAAAATATAAAATTTTGTTTATTAGACTAAATCAAATTAAAATAATTTTAAAAAATAAATATTTTCAGAAGAAGTGTTGTAATTTATTTCTCTTCCCAATATTTTATTTGATTGATTAGAACAAAAACCCTAAATTTTACCGATGTTTAAGAGGGTCGAAAGGAGCACCTTTGGGTTGGGTTCCAAGTTGTCCATTTCTTCTTCGAAATCACAGAGCAATTACGGCCATTGAGTCGCTGCAGAGGTTAGCATCAGTCTATTAATGCGTGACCAGACCATTCGTGTAAGATACTCTGAGTTCTACGGACATTTATTGAGTCGCTGCAGAGGTTAGCATCAGTCTATTAATGCGTGACCAGACCATTCGTGTAAGATACTCTGAGTTCTACGGACATTTGTTGAGAATCATGATCTTCTCAACTATTTCAACCACACCCTTTAATATTTCCATTAATTTCCAGTCAAAAGCTTTGCCTTCTCGCAAATCCTGAGTTATTCATCGGTGTTTGACTTGAAAGAGTTTCATTTCACCCTTCAAAAAATCACGATTTTTCTTTTGGGTTCCGGTTTCCAATCTGGATTGAGTTCAAAGATTTCCCTACCGTGATGATTGCTCTGTTTGGATCCAATTCAGTTGAAGATGATTCATCGTCGAACAATTATCACACTTTTTACACTAATTTTTGTTGCCTTTTCAACCAAAGCCGATAAATCAGTTGGATGCAATCGGACCTGTGGAACCGACAAAGGGAACCATAAAGGCGTTCCGTACCCGTTCGGATTCTCCAGCGGCTGCGAAATCCGCCTGAATTGCACCGACGGCGACATCAGAATCGGTGAATACGAAGTCCGGAATATCACCGGAGACAATATACTGATCAATATTCCAGCGGAATGCAACCGGACAATTCAGAAAACCAAGCAATTATTCAGCCCCCACTACGCGCTGACTTGGCATAACGGCCTTATGTTGAAGAACTGCGCCTCGTCGCTCCACAGTTGCCGGATACCGAAAACCACGGTGAAGGCGCAATTCGAGTCACGTACTTGTGGCTTGCAGAGCGATAACATCAGCTGTTACTCTTCGGCGGATAATGGATTGGACTACGCGACTTACGAGAAGTTGGAACGGACCGGTTGTCGATTCTTGTTTACTTCAATCGCGGTGTATGAAAGTAACGATTTGGATAAGAATTCGACGGTTTCGCTTCAGTTTCAGGCGGCGGAGCTGGAGTGGTGGTTGCACGGTCACTGCCGGTGTTCCAAGCATGCGGATTGTAAAAGCGTGTCGCTTCCAGACAGTGAACTACGGTTCCGGTGCCGGTGTAAGGACGGATTTGAGGGAGACGGGTTCGCCGACGGCCATGGTTGCCGGAGAAGTAAGTTCTGCATCGCCTGAATTTACTTTTCTTTTCTTTCGTTTTTTTTTTAATTAAATTTTATTTGCAATTTTTGTTTTTCTTTTTATTTTTTGGTGGATGGCCTAATTCGCCTTTGACTCTGGGAAGGTGCTTCGTGGGAACGCCACCGTTGTGTGGTGGTCTTTTCTGTCTTTTGACCAATTAAGGGAGGGCCACCTATTTGGTTCACGTGGAATGACCAAAATACCCGTGTTGCTTTGGAGGGCTTGTGTCGGAGTATTTTCACGTCTAGGAGGGATTTGGGGTTAGCAGCAGCCGGAGATGGTTGTTTTAAAATTCAACGCGTTGTTCCTGAGCTAATTAGTTTTTAATCATATTGATGCAAAATTAATCTTTGATGCTGCTAGTAAGGGATTATTTTATTTTATTTTTTTTTTACGCTTTTTGTTAAAATTGTTAATATTTTTACTTAACTATATTGGAGTTAAATGTCACATTTAAAAATACAGAATATAAAGTGAAAATGACGGATAAAATGTAGTTTTCTTAGGGAGCGTTTGAAGGTACAATTTTTGGTTAAAAGTTGCTAGTTATAATTTTTAGTGTGTTTGGTGAAGCAAGTTGTAATTTTTAGTAACTTTTTTGTAACTTTTGAGTATTTGGTAAAATTTTTGATAATTTTTATTAACTTTTGTGTGCTTGATAAAACTTTTAGTAACTTTTAGGTGGAGCAAATTACTGTAACAGAATAGAAAAGTGGCAAAAATTGAGATTTTACCAAACATCTACTTTGTAACTTTTGGTAGATTTTTGCATATTTTTGTATTGCCAATGGGGTCTTACTGTTTGTTATTAAGCCCAGTTACGTCTAGTGACCGTAATGTCCTTATCCTCCCTACGACTTCAATGTCTTGTAGTTGCATCATGTCAGTTTGACAACCACCATTCTTTAATGCCCTGTGATTGCTTCTGGTTAACAACCCTTACTTATTATTTAAATACAAATGATGGTCTTACTTGCATTCTATTTTTGGTTAGAACATAATTTCAATGGAAACAACAACAATATTGTCCTAAGAGTGTTTGGTATGGAGTTAAAAATAATAGAGTAAATGTTATGGACACAATTGTTAAATTTTTTACACCGATAATTTCTCATATTTTTTATCCCCCTCTCTAAAATGTTTGGAAATATTAACATATTTATATTTCAATGAAGTATTTCAACCATAATTAAAAGGTGTAAAATTTTATATGGATAACATTTATCCCCTTTTAACCCTACATACACTGGGGGTTATGGTTTGACCTCAACTATTATCTATATATCATATATGCCTTCGATTTATCCCATGCAAGATTTTTAAAAACTTACCTTGGCCTTTTTTAATTGTAACTTCCCATGCAAACAATCTCCAAAGTCAAAGCTTCCTTCAGCTTAATACATTTGTTTATGGAGTGATAATTAAGCTGGCCACATGCTGAATAGTCGTGCTTTAAATTTAAATGACGAAAGTCAGAGGAAAGAGAGGACTGTTGTACATTAATTTGATCTTCATAAAACTTAAACTCGCGTAATCTTGAGCTTGTCACCCTTTTCTCCTACTTCTTAAGCTTCTTTTTTACTCTTGGCTCCAAAAATGAAGAAGGAACGTCAAAGAGCCTCACCAGTGGTGAGGTAAAATTAGTTCACACAGCAAATAAAATAAGCTAAGAGCAATTCTAATCAGTAAAAAGACTCTAATATTGGAACAGAAAGGGCTATGGGCTCCTCAACATCTCCCACAGTATTTGGTAGGTCAACATGTACGGAAAATTCTTCAAAGCTACTGACTGGTTACAAACAACTTATTTATTTGTTTATTTTTTAGAATTTAGTTAATGGGATATAAAATGGAATAAAAGATGTGATTTGATAGGAGAAAATTTTTGAACTTTTAGATTGTGGTGGGAAGAAATCCGGAGGAGGGGATATATTATCCCATGAGATGCTATATCCTTCAACTTGGGGCATTAAGTATCCCTTTTGATCGCATCTCTGGCCAACCAATCTTTAAACATAAGTGACCCCATGGATAACATCTCCCATCCCTTGTCCATATCGAGTGCATTAGAACAAACACAACCTTCCAGTTACAAATTGTTTTGGGTGATGGAACTACATTGAAATGTCAAAACTGGAATTCCATGAACACGTGTAGGTTATTTAAAAATTGATTCTAATGAAATGCTCTTTACAGCTTGAAAGTTAAATTTGAGGCAACTCAATTTCAGATTTTAGAATTGTCAGAATTTTTTTTTAACATATTTTTCTCTAATCCATTTTTTCCCCCACCTCCTCCCTGTTTCTTGCCAAATCATCAGGTTCTGATTGCAGTGCTTCAAAGTACATAACTGGCCGATGTGGAGGAACTGCTAGATTTGGTGTTCTCATTGGAGGTACATTTTTGACAAATGGAAAGAAATAAACTTGTATTTTTTCTCAAATATTCCTAATTAGAGGCTTCCTAATTTTGAACTGCTTTTCATGAAATTTTGAGTAATTGTCTTCTCATCTGTGATTTTGTCACCTTATGTTTCCTTAGGGATTATTGCTGGAGCTCTTCTAATGGCTGCTGTGTCTCTTATCTGCTACTTCATTCGACGACGATCTACTTCTTCAAGGAACCTAATGAGTGCAAGGCGCCTTGTAAGTGAAGCTGCAGGCGGCTCCAGCGTTCCTTTCTATCCCTACAAGGAAATTGAGAGAGCCACTAATGGCTTCAGTGAGAAACAAAGGTTGGGAACTGGGGCTTATGGCACAGTTTATGCAGGAAAACTTCACAATGAAAAACTTCACAATAATGAATTTGTCGCTATCAAGAAGATTAGAGACCGAGACATCGATGGTATTGAGCAAGTCATGAATGAGATCAAGCTTCTTTCCTCTGTGAGCCATCCAAATCTAGTTCAGCTTTTGGGTTGCTGTATAGAGAAGGGTGAACAAATCCTCATTTACGAATTCATGCCCAATGGAACACTATCTCAGCATCTACAAAGAGAAAAGGGTAAGGGCCTTCCATGGACAATTCGCCTTACTATTGCCACTGAAACTGCTAACGCGATTGCCTATCTCCACTCTGCGATGAATCCACCAATATACCACAGGGACATCAAATCTAGTAATATACTCCTAGATTTCAACTTCAAATCCAAGGTAGCAGATTTTGGTCTTTCTAGACTTGGTATGACTGATGATTCCCACATTTCAACAGCCCCACAGGGGACTCCAGGCTATGTTGATCCTCAGTATCATCAAAACTTCCATCTTTCTGATAAAAGTGATGTTTACAGCTTTGGGGTCGTTCTCGTAGAGATCATTACTGCGTTGAAAGTGGTTGATTTCTCTCGACCTCACAGTGAGGTTAATTTGGCTGCTCTTGCAATTGACAGGATTGGGAAGGGTCAAGTGGATGAGATAATAGATCCATTCCTCGACCCAAATAGAGATGCTTGGACGCTTTCATCCATTCACAAGGTGGCTGAACTGGCATTTAGATGTCTTGCTTTCCATAGGGACATGAGACCCTCCATGATGGAAGTGGCAGATGAGCTAGAACAGATAAGGCTCAGTGGGTGGGCGCCGATGGAGGAGAACATATGCATGGCCTCGTCGGTGGCATCAACTTGTTCATCACCGTATAATGGAAGTGAGAAGTCACTAGGTGGCATATTGATTAAGAAGGCAGTGGCTGGGAGTCGAAGGTTGATTGTTCCACAGAGGCCATCTGATTGTCTGACTTCATTGGAGGAGCTCAAGGATAGCTCCCCAGTATCTGTGCACGACCCGTGGCAAAGTGAACATAGCTCACCTTCAACGAACAGCTTGTTGGGTAATGTAGCTTGGTGAAATAAAAGTTCATTGCTTTGTGTCATTTTTGTGAATATTGTGGAGGTATTTTACAGTTTTTTGCTCTTACTTAATCCTTGCTTATATTTGTCCTTTTGTATCCTCAACCTTTCAAATATTCTTTACAATTCCTTCTGAACTATGGTGGGAATGTCGAACCCTTCACTAAACAAATGAAGCATATAGTTCGTATACAAAAAATGTAATCTTGTGAAATGATACCGTGTGTCTACAAGCATATTTACTGGGGGCAATCATTTTTATTTTTATTTTTTTTGTGGTACTTGGAAGGCGATATCATTACTTGGCTTGCTTTATTATTCAAAATAGTCAATTCAAAACTTTGCACTGTAATGATTGACATGACGATGTGTAAAAGTACTTTATATGTGAAGGACAATCTATGATTACCTTTTTTTTTTTTTGACAAGTAATCTATGATTACCTCGGTCTTAGGGTTCAACAAATTAGGATCCCCCATCCCCAATTTAACGAGGATTTTATTTTATTTTATTTTTTCCTTTCTTGTTTTGCTTATAATCTTGTTTTGGTTTTAGCACCAAGAATTATGATGATGATTACTAATGGGTGATATGCAACAAGAAGGGAAAAAAAATCATAGTCTGATCATCAAGGGATAGGAAGCCTCCTAGTGGTTGAAGATTTGCCAATTGTATATTCAAACGCAAGCTTCTTTTGCCAATAGGTCTTCAAAGATGTGATAGAAAGAATATTTAGCATGACAAATGGTAGATATTGGGGGTTGGAAGTGAACTTTTTTTATATATTAATCCCAATGAGAGGTTTCAAGTACTAGAGAATTGGTTGCCACAACATATATAAATAACCAACTCATAAAAGGGTCTAAAATTTCTCAACTTAATGCATAACCTGGGATTGAACCTTGGATGATTTGATGATATTGGCAGAGTTGCATTCCCTTCTTTTGTACCTTATATGTATCATTTATTGCACTAAATTTTTCTTATGTTTCTTTTGCTTCTGCCTTTTTTTTTTTTTTGTTTTTGGTGTATTTGAAATAATTTTTATACAGCAATCATTCAAAACAACTTACTACAAGACTAGTGTAAAGGCATTGTCGTCTTTATTATTGTCTTTATAAGCAGAGATGGTGTCAATTAATTCAGTTTGTCGGTTCCCTGCCTCGAACATCACTAGAACCACTGAATTATATAATTGGCAACACTTGTTTTTGATTAGTCAAATATTGTTGAGTATTAATTTGTTTTAAAGCAATATGATTTATATTGAAGCATAAAATCAGAAAGCATCAGATGCAACTAGAAGTTACCTTCTAGTTTTGCTTAGTAAGCGTGTTGTCTCATCTCAGGGACAACTCTGTTGCTTGTCAAATGTCGGTTTGTTAGTCATATTGCCTGTGTTTTGTGATTTCAAGTATGATAGTGCTATCATACCATGAACTGTTAGAAAATCCTAAACCTGATCCATGCTGGGGTTGAGTTATTATTCTTTTTTTTTTTTTAATTTTATGTATAAAATTATATTTATTTAGGTCAATGTTTCTCATTCAGTTTCCCCAATTTGATCTGCACAATGTACAGATTATGTGAGCCTGCAAAATATTTATCCGAAAAAAACTTAAGCGTGCAATATATGGTGCAATGCAGAAGCATAACACAACTTCTTGATTCATTAGCCCTTCCATATTCTTGAATATGAAAGGAGCAAAGAAAGGAGAAGAAATTAAGCAAAGAGGAGAGATTAAGCAAGAAGAAAGGAGAAAAGAAAACACAGGCACATAAGCGATTCAATTCAGTAATCTCAATCATCAAAAGCCTAACAAACTCTTATAATCATCAACCTTCATATAGGCTAAGCAAACCCTATCAATACTCTACATAACTCAAAAATCAAATCTCTAATGGAATCAAATAAAAGATAAAATAAAAGATAAATATCTCTCAATCAAATTATATAAAATCTCTAACAAAATCCTTCTCAAAATAAATAAAAAATAATAAAGGAAATAAAACCCTTCTTTGTGATGTCCTTATCAACAACATTGCAGTTCCAACACCCACCTAATAAAAAAAAAAAAAAAAGAAAAAAAAGACATTACAGTTCCAATTTTCTAGAAGCCCCCAGGGCAACACCAACAACTTTCAACCTTCATTTTTTCTGAAATGCTCATAGCAGTTCTTCCTTGGCTCTTTATTCATGTCAAAAGTAAACATTAGCTAGTTTAAAACTACAAGAAAAGGCAAATATATTATCGGGATGCAAAGTTAAAACAGTAGTTTAACAAGATCAAACTGCTCAAACTGCCAAAATTTAATAGCAGAAGTAAATTCTGGAAGAGCTGATCTCCTTACTAGACCTACTAGGTTTTGTTTTGCAATTGTACCAGAGAAAATGAAAGGATTACAGATTGTGCTTTCATGAAGAGCCAAGAGGAGGGAGAGAGACAAGAACAATGCAGAATATGTGGCAGAGGTCACCATAAACCCTTTTCTTTCCCTCTCCTCTGTTCTGTAAACCCCTAAACAGTAGAACAACCAAACAATTGTCCGTCTTGCTCTGCAACATTCCGCTGCAATCACTTGATAGGAAGCCATTACATCGGAAGGCCGCAGAGCAAGACAGGCAGTTGTTTGGTTCGAACTACTCTTGAAGGGGTTACAAAACTGGTGAGGGGTACAAAGTAGGCTTCGTAGGAGAAAGGGGGATATGGAACAGGGGTTGTAGGGCAGAGGTGAAGGATGCTCTGCTTTGATGCGGAAGCAACTTCAACTGATATTTATTATGTTTCACACCTCAAGCTGTGTTCGGCTGGTCATTGTGGGAATTTAATTTTAGGTTGTATGTGATGTCAGGTGGTGTCACAATCCAAGGAAGAATTATTCTCCACTTTCTCACTACCACCCTATAAAGTGCCAAATTCCCTTGTGGAGAAAAAGATTCCTCTGAAAAGAGGAGTATACTTCTGAATTAGATTTCAACTTGGTTCCTTCTAGTGGCTATGTAATGAGCATGGGTGATATGAGAGAAAATAGAGTGTGGGTGTGAAGTGTAAATACAAAGGCAGAGAGGAGATCTAAAGAGCCGAGTGTTTTCCCACCATTGGTGTATCCCCACTATTCATATAGTGGGCCTTCTGATTTTGAACGTAGGTCCAGATAGCCGAACCAATAAAACATTCTGTATTTTTACTTGTTTACTTATTGCACTTTCCTAAACTTGTAAATGGCGTTAGGCTACCCAAACACAAGAATGGTATAGAAACAATAATGCAGAGATAGCTACGGAGAAACAGAGAAAAATCAAGCGCAAGAAACAAAAAGGGACAGGGCTTGTGTGGCTATGAATTTCTAGTCTGACAAAAGTTGAATCAATATGGTATAGCCATACAATAGTTTCCAATCTTCCTTCCATTTTTCATGTGCTGGGGACCATTTCTTCAAAAGGATATATGACTTGATGAAAACAATTAAGAATCTTTCTTCTTTTTTGTTGACCGTGAGTGCAGATGAAGCTGAGCTAAGAAATTACCAGGCCTTGTAACTTGTGGCTGGCGACCATTTCTTCAAAAGGAAATGACTTGATGAAAATAATTAAGAATCTTTCTTCTTTTTTGTTAACCATAAGTGCAGATGAAAATTGAAGAAACATCCAAACCCTTGGGCCGGTTATATAGCTGAATACCGTACGATGTCTGCAATCTCTGATTAGTAGCCAACGGTGTATGATTACCTAGTTAATTTTGTAATACTAGTTCTTGTATACATCGGCCAAGTCTTGGTTTGAATATCAAACGAATGGAAATAACTTGCTATCATTTTTATCTTATCTTGTGTGGATCATTTACAAATATTAATGCAAGATGGTTAAAAGCACATGCAAAATGGAGCAAAAAATTGCCTCTTGCAAACAACTATTTCGGTTAGTTAAACTCTATTATGCTAGGCATAAAGTGTAGTAAAAGCTATCTTAGAAGCTTTAGTGAGTGTTTAGGAACTAGAGCTACTAGCTATTAGTTTTCTTAGCTTTTTCTAAAATAATCAAATTTATACTCTTGCATCTTGAACTTTTTTTTAAACTTTGAAAGGCAAAAGTGTTAATTTAATAAAAAGTTAAAAAGCTAAATACTAAAAAGCTAACTTGTTTGTTGTTTCCCTTCCAAAATACAAAAAAATCAACTTTTTAGTAGTTAACTAGTAGTCAACTACGAAAAAATTTAGTAGTTGATTAGTAGTCAGTTACGAAAAAATGAATTTTTTTTTCCCTGTTTCCCAAACTCAACCTTATATTTTCAAAGTAAATGACTCATAAAGTAGGGGCGGATTTGGGAAAGAAATGACAACAGGAACAGAAATGATTAGTTAGTGAGGAGCAATTACACAGAAAGGCAGCAAAGCAAAGATGAGTAGATGGTTGGTTTGAACTACTACTCTAGGAGGGGATGGAAAACTGGTGAGGTGACAAGGTTGGCTTTTGTGGGAGAAAGGGGCGAATATGGAACAGGCGTTGAAGAGCAGAGACGAAGGGCTCAGTTTTGATACAGCAAGGGAACTTCAACTGATACTTGTAACAAAATGAATAGCTGTGAATCTGTGTGAATTTTCAGCCTCTTACTTTGGAGGCGTTATGCCACTGTCACATGCTAGCTAGTCTCGCACGAGGGCCGGTTAAATTATGTTATATGTTAATAAATCTACTTTAATTTGATGATTTTACAAACAAACCTTAGACACTTTTCTATGGAAAACCTTTTAACAATTAACACACACACACACACAAAAACACACTCTCTCTCTTCTTAATTAATTACCTATTTTAACAAGATTATTTGAAAAAAAATCCCTAATCCTTAATTTTAATTAGTTAACTATTTTAACACAATTATCTCAATGTATTTTTCCTAATCCCTCTTCATAGACTTATTTTAACTGCCTTATTACCTTTTTAGTCCCATCCTCTCTTTTTAAACTTTATATAACTTCTTTGTTCTGTTAATTAAAAGAGATTAAAAAAAATAAAAAAGAGTAAGGGGGGGATAATAGTAGTAAAAGTAACCGAGAGAGTTGAAAATATAATTTAATTATTGAAGATTAATTATTTTAAATAGTAGTGGCAAGGAATAATTTTCTATTGTTGGTTACATTGACCAAATAAAAAATTGTATCGTAATTAAAAAACAAAATAAAAATAAACTAAAATATATGAATTCATTATTTGAATTTTGAACAACCAACTTTCACAGGATTTATTTTTACACGTTTATATATATTTAAGATGCATTTGGAGTAATTAAAAATTATAAAATTTGATAAAAGTGTGGGTTTGTAATTCGTGTAATGAGATAAAAAGTGAATAATTTTTAGATATTTTTAGTATTTTTCAGTAATTTTTAGAGATTCAAATGGAGACTTAATTCTCAATTATATTGTACTACCAATTTACAAGATTAATTATTATTTAAATATTTTAATGCTAAAAATCAGTAACCAATTTGTTAAGTGGTTAATTTAAGTTTTGGCAAACAATATTATAAAATAGTTATATTTTGTGAGTATTATAATTAAGATGGATTATAGAGCTAAGATAAAATGCCTAATTATAATTATTTATGGTAACATTTGAAATATATTTTTGGTCATTAATTAAAATTTGGGGTCATTGATAGTGAATGTGGCGGAAGAAAAGATGGAAGTGGTGGTGGCGGCGGTGGTGATGATGGTTAATAGTGATGGTGGTTAATAGTGATGGTAATGGAATATAAAAGTTGTTGTTACGAAGACGACAAAGGGTGATGTAGTGATGGAAAGTGGTAATGGTCAATATCTTGGGTTCATATATTTCTTTTTCATTATTTTTATCATGTCTCTTACTCTATGAAGATGAAATTCTTACACATTTTCTTGGAATTGACATTCCATCGGAATATGTATTCCTACTTTTTATAAGTTATAATAAATTGTTGTTGATGTAAGTGGGTCAATAAGAAATTGAGAATTATCACCAAAATATAATGAAATACTCCTATGTCATATTAGTTGGGTGGAGAAAATATTGGACGTATATAATTTAATATTTTCATAGTATAACGCATTCTAAAGTCATTCACGTAGTAGATTTCAATGAAAGTCCACAATCAAATGTGTTTGGATAAAAGTAGTACCAAGATGAGTTATTTCTCTAAGAAATATTTGCATTACAACCATTTGAACATAAAGTGAATAATAATATACTATAAAGGTATGGATTATTACGTAAGTATACTAAACAAATAAATGAGAATTTAGCCCATTTCTTATACCAAACACAAAATATATTTAAATTTATTAGAGTCAAATATAAAACTCAATGAATTTTAAATTACACTTAAATTAAACTAGTACTCAAAGGCCAAAGTTATTCAATAACTTTGGTAAATTATACTAAGGTATTATTTGAAAAAATTAGTTAGTAGTTGAAACCAGCTACTAATTACTAGTTTTTTTTAGATTTTTTTAAAATAATTAAATTATTTTAAACATTGAAGAGCAAAAGTGTTAATTTAACCAAAAAAAAAAAAAGCTACAAATATGTTTACTTTTTTCTCTTTTTAAACATAAAAAAGTTAGCTAGTACCTAGTTATAAAAAAAGTTAATTTTTTTTTTTATTTCTCAAACACTATCTTAGTGTCTTGTGCTTTAGTATTTATACATTTTATTTCTTATATTCTTAAATAGTCTCATTTTTCTCTTATATTTTAAAATTATACTACTTTATTTTATTTTTTAAATTTATTAATAAAAAAAGTGTTATGTGAAGACAATTTTCTTAACTACAATTGATGGAAATTATGGAAGGGCATAAAAATAGGACCAGTTTAAGGTATAAAACTCAAATCAAATTGGTGATAAAGTATAAGGTGGTGTTTGATTGACCCAAAAAAAATAAAAATAAAAAAAAATTAAATTAAAAAAGCTTGGTGGAAGAGTTTTGTAATTTTTAATGAATTTTCGCTATTCAAACAGGGCATAAGCGTAAAGAACTACAAAATCATTGGCGGATTCGATGGAGGGCTAAGGCAAATTTACGAGCTACCGAGGAGAAGGTACACCCGAGTAATAGATGAATATATTCTCCATTCCCTACTGTCTATAGAGTATATGATTCTCCGTACATTTTCCACCAGGAGGGTTTTTGAAGTGCAGAGAAGAAATCAAGCAACCAGCGCTCAGGGTTTCGTTTCCGTTGTAATTGAATTCAAAAATGGCCGACGAAGCTACGAAATCGGAAACCCGAAACCCGAGTGCTGAACCCGCTTCGGTTGAAGCGACCATCGAATCAAACGCTCAAGGTGGCACAGAGTCGTCTTGCAACAACGGCAATGTCGAAGGTTCTTCCATTACTTCCGATGGGGACCGCGAGAAATCGTTAGCGTATGCGCAAGAGTTGATGGAGAGAGGATCGAAGGCTTCCAAGGAACGCGATTACACCGAAGCCACTGAATGCTACAGCCGTGCCCTAGAAATCAGGTTAGGGCTAATAGTGCTCCACTCCATTTCACGTGTTCCTCCTTTTAGCCCCTGTGTTGTTGATAGTATCTTGGATGAAATTGGAGTCTTTAGGTCAATAATTGCTTGTTCTTATAGTAATTACTATAGCAAATTCTTGGTCTAAGCTGGGTTAGGGTTTTTAGAGTTTGGATTTCTGGGAATGATATGGAAAGGAAATTATGAATACAACTGTGAACCGAAGGTACCGTATAATGAGTTGCTTAATTGTTAATTCTGCATGCTAAATTTATAAATTTGCTACTATAGAGGTATCATCGGAACTTACAAGGGGTTCATTGGGACAATTTGTCCCCGCTCCCTCTTTTGGCTGTCTGAAACCCTGTAAACATTGTTAGGCTATCAAAAAATTACATTAATGGTAGTGATGGCAAGCCCAGTTTTTGATCCTGACTGTTGCTTTTGTTGTTTTATTTTTATTTGTACTTGTTTCTGTAGCTTTTGATCCTAGTAGATTAGGATAAGTAACTGGTGCATGGATAAATCATTTCATAACCAAAGAGACTGATTTTCAAGCTGTCAAACTGATCCATGCAGGCCTTTTATTCACATGCTTTCTTCATGGACGCATAATTTTTATCCTCTATTTAGAATTCATCATAAAAAAAAAAAGGGTAAATAAGTAAAAGAAACACGCGGGTTCTCTTTGTCAGGCGCGTCTGATTGCATGTTTTCTTGAATAAGTTCTGCAATATTATGTTCACTATTTTTCTGTTTTCAGTTAGAGTGGTGTATGTTTTGCCTTATTGCTATTTGGCTAGGCACATATATATAATCATAATGTATGTAGCTCTTGTTGGTAAGGAGGTATTGTTTTTTGGGATTTAGTTGTATATTAACTCTCCAAAGAAATTATGATCTGAAATTTTATTGCATGTGATTACACAATTACTTTCTTAGCATGCCTCCTTTGCTCTTTGTGCTTTTTGTTGTTTTATAAATTCCCTAGCCACGTTAACTGCAAAACTTTACCAGCTTCAAACAGAGAAGGTATAATTGATCCATTGCTGATAATGTTTATTTATTCTGTTTTTAGGCATTCCTATTTTTGGACCCAGTTTTGTTTTTTTTTTTTTAAATTGTTGAGAGCTTTTGACTTCCTTTTACACTCTTCCCTTGTCTCATATTATGTTCTTCAATTTTGTTTCACTCTGATATTTATTTACCTAATATAACCCCAAATCAGGGTTGCTCATTATGGGGAACTTGCTCCTGAATGTGTTAATGCGTATTATAAGTATGGATGTGCACTGCTGTGCAAAGCTCAAGAAGAGGCTGATCCACTGGCTACTGTCCCGAAGAAAGAGGGTGAATCTCAGCAAGTTTCTGATAAAGATGGATCTGTGAAAAATGCAGTGATTGGTGAATCATCTGTAGCTTCTGTTTCTAGTAATGCTGAAACAGATGGAAGTTCATATCCTCAGGAAGGAGCACCTGATGATGGTTAGTGTCCTTGTTTATAATGGTTGTCTTTGATATTTTGTTTTTGACTTGGTTTGTCAGCAGACTTCTGGGCATTTTTCATGTTGTATTTGCTCTTGTGGATTAGAAACACATCACATGTGAATACAAAACAATTTAATATTAATATAAGCAATATCTGATTTTGGACAGTGAAGTTAAACAGTTTAGCATGCTCCTCAGGTATTGTTCTATACTCAAGTCTGTCATGAATTCTGCCAAGCAGCAAAGAAATATTGCCATAAAAGTTACATGCACGTGATACTGACAATAGTATTGGATAATTATCTCATATATGCTAATATAACATGCAACACTTATTACATTTAAATAAATTGAACACTGTTCAATTGCTGCAGTTGTGTCCTATATGAAATCATGTATTAGAAATGCCTCACATAGTTTGGCTTTCTGTTTCTTTGGAAATAGTTTCCGGTGGGAAAGATCAGGAAGAAGATGGTGAGGAAAGTGATGATGAGGACCTGGCTGAGGCAGATGAGGATGAGTCTGACCTGGATTTAGCATGGAAAATGCTGGATGTTGCAAGGGCAATTGTTGAGAAACATTCGGGTGACACAATAGAGAAAGTGGACATATTGTCAGCTTTGGCAGAAGTTTCTTTGGAAAGAGGTCTGCTTCTTCTGTCTTTCTTTTTTCACGTTAAATACTTTAGAACTGAGTCTTTTAAGTGGTTGCAGTGGATCAATTCTCTCTGGGGCTTACCCTGGTCCTTTCTCTAAAAACCTCTTATCTAAAATATCTTTTGTAATGCTCTGCAGAGGATGTTGAAACTTCCCTGAGTGATTACCAGAAAGCACTAGTCATTTTGGAACGACTGGTTGAACCTGACAGTCGACATATAGCTGAACTGTATCTTTTTTAAGTTCATAAACTATATCTTGGGATGGTTATTATAGATGATTACCTGTTTATTGGTTGGTTGGGTTCTTAAGTTGTTGTTATAGTCATTATGTCCTCTTTATCCATCATCTATCTTTTTGTCAAGTTTCTTTGGTTCCTTGACCGTCGAATCCAGAAATTTTAGGATATGTTTGTGCTTGGAGATTGGATCAAAAGCTCAGGAAGCCATTCCATATTGCCAAAAGGCTATATCAATTTGCAAGTCTAGGGTAGAGCGGCTCAAGAGTGAATTAAAGTGTTTATCAGAATCGGCGGTGTCAGCTACTTCAGAATTGGACCAAACAACCCAACTTTCAGAATTGGACCAAACAACCCAACTTTCTTCCAATGGGTCCCAGTCTAATGATTCTGCTGCAGATAACGAGGCAGAGATCGAAACACTCACTGGCCTATCTGGTGAGCTGGAAAAGAAGGCAAGTGTAATAGAAGTTCCTATCAAATGTTACACCCTAAATATCTCTGTATTGTGTTGATAATGTTTCTTTCTGTTACAGCTTGAAGATCTCGAGCAGCTTGTTTTGAACCCAACATCAATCCTCTCAGATATCTTGGGGATGATGTCTGCCAAGGCAAGAGGCACCGAGAAGAATGCTGCTCCGCCAGTGGTTAGCTCTTCACAGTTGGGTGTTTCTAGCAGCAGTGGAGGTTTTGACTCTCCTACTATTTCCACTGCACACACAAATGGGGCTACAGGAGTAACACATCTCGGGGTGGTGGGAAGAGGAGTCAAGCGAGTGTTGGTGAACTCGGGTACTGCAGAATCGAGCCAAACGAAAAAACCTGCACTGGAGTCCGCACCAGACAAAGGTGAGGGTAATGCCTCTTGAAAGTACTCCACTCTGGCAATCTGTGATTGGACACTTACCGGGCAAACTGTTGCAAGTTTGCAGTCACAACTCTTTCCACAATGAGGTTGGAATCTGAATTTCTGACTGGATAATGAGCACTGTTAGTGTTAGCAATCTCATATAATCTTTCTTCTCCTGTTATTTTTCAATGTGCTTGTTGACTATACTAGTTCTCTTCAAGTCCATGACTTGCTATTGTAATCCTCGTTTGTAATTTTCACTTCGCTTGCACTTCGGGCAACTTTCCTTGTGCTAATATTTTAACATTTCGTCTGTTAGAAAGGCTGATGATACTGCTTTACCCTCCCTTCTATGACAGTCGAGTGAATGCAGTTTGACTGACGGGGGAGAGCTGCTATTATCCGATTTCAATCGTTGATATGCGTGGGCCTTTACAAAATATTGAGATTGGGTGGTCCCGTGCAATTTTCATTTGTTTGATTCTCTGTGCATAGTTTTTCAAGGTATGGTTTGGTATAAGGGAATGACCATTTAATTAAGAGCGGCAAGTGAATCGTGTTGTATTGTGTTAAGGTTTGGTATTTGACTAATCAGGTCAACTCGATATCGATCTAATTGTTATTTGTGTCAAAATATCTAACACTAACTTTAACCTATTTATTATGGTAGCACTTGGAGTCGGAAAAAAACAAGAAAAAAAAATGTGGTTTGTAATACTTTTTTGTGTTTGGCGTTTTTAATCTAAGTCACATATTTTTGGGGATGAACAGTGTAATTTTTGGATTTTTGCAATAAAAAGTTAAATAGAGAAATTGTGGAAATGATTTTTTTTTAAGTCTGTTCTAATGAATTTATGTCTAATTTTTTGTAAAAGTTGTTGAATTTTTTAACTTTTGCTTAAAAAAGCTAGTGAAATTGTAGAAATAGTTTTTTTCGATTCGTTCTTATATATTTATGTCAGATTCGTTAAAATTTGTTAGAAAGTTATTGAGATTTGTAAAAAATATATTGGGATTTGTAAAAATTTGTTGGAATATATAGATATGTATAGAAATTTAGAGAGATTTTACAAAATACAAGGTGGTTGAATTGTGTTAGAAATTTTAGATATTTTGAGAGGTTTTCAAATATTTTTGTTAATTTTTAACAAATCAAATAGTGCCAATATATAACACAATACAATTTGTATAACTTGTACAAAGCATACATATTATTTAGTACAATCAAATGTAGAGTTATGTATAATGGTACAAATTGTATAATTTGTAGAAAAATAGCATATTTTTTTCGCAGGCCCTAAGAGTAACTCGAACTGTAATGAGAACCACTCGTCTCCTCCCCCTCTTATCCATTACGGTACACCCAAAATAAACACATTGGAAACCATAAGTTACATGTAGCAACGAGCAGAGAGAGAGAGAGAGAGAGAGAGAGATGAAGAAAAGGGTAATCAATGGAGTATATACATACACTGCCATAATTCTAACCACCCTCCAAGTTATGATTCGAACACACGAAACAGTAATTAAATCTGCAGCCCATCCAGAGCTAGCACCAACTCCGTTGCCATGGCCGGACCGATTCCACGCACTGCTATACATGAACTTGTCTTCCACGAAGCTCCAAATCACCAATCTGTATTACGACTGGCCAAAGGGTCGGAACGTGAACATAATACAGAAGCAACTGGGCGTGTTGCTGTACGACGTGGAGTGGAACAACGGCACAACCTTCTACTACACATTGGGTGCGGACGGAACTTGCAGAACCATGCAGAACGACGTCGGAATCCCGAGGCGGGACTTTCTCGACGGCGCCGATTACCTCGGAACCGCCGTCACCGATGGGTTTCTGTGTAACGTGTGGGAGAAGGTGGACACCATCTGGTACTACGAGGACGTGCTCACTAGGCGCCCTGTCCGATGGGATTTTTACGATGGTACGTGCGTTCGAACCTGAATTCTGTTTCCTTTCTGAAAATGAGTTTTTTTTTTTTTTTCCTTTTTCTTTTTTTGTCAATAATTTTAAATTAAATTAACAAAACTTACAAAAATATCATTGCCACTTTATTCTCGTATGATTTTCTAACAAAAATATTTTCGTTATGTTGTTGTTTGTGATATACTCAGATCGGATGTTTGAAAAAAAAAAAATCTTCAATAATTATTCTTGAATTTTTGAAATTATCTGTTTATTAATTAGAAGCCCAAAATTATGGTTTTATCATTTACATAGGAAAAAAAAAAATTAGGAACTGATGATTTTAATTATTACCTAATATTATGTAAATTGATTCTAGCATGTTTCTTGTAAAATCTCAGATTCTCCGAGTTTTCATTAAATTCCTAGCACATAATATTCTAACAAGTGCTAACAAAATTCATACAACTAATTCATCAACAAAGTCAGTTACTACAGTAACTCTAAATTCAACCATGACAACTTAATCCAATGTTAACAAATTCTAAATAATTTATCAATAATTGATATCTGCCTGATTTCACCCCTGCTATTTTCCTATTTCCACTCATTTGCCACCAGAAACCACCCTAGCCCCCAATTCCACCTCAAATCCCCATTCCATTTCTCAACTTTTATAGTACTGCAGCCGCTAGCCACAATCCCTGACCCTGTCCCCATTCCCACCCTCCCGCCAGCCTTAACCCATAATCCGCTCCCATTGTCACCATTCACCACACCTAATTCTGGCCACACCATATTGGATTTTGTTTTGGATAAAATAAGTCTATTAATGAACGGAAAAATGAATTCAAGGAACGAATAGTGACGTTGGAGGAAAACGAAGTAAAGACCGAATAGTGATGTAGGAGGAAAATGAGATCCAACACCAAGTGCAAATTTAGGAAGAACATAAATAAAATAGATGAAGTCAAATAATTGAGTACAAAAAAAATTTAGAAACTCAGAAGAAGTGGATTTGTCTGAACAGAGATTTTACGAAATCCACTATTATGAAAAAAAAAAAATAGAGATGGATTATAAGAGGTAAAAATCTTACAGAGCACTTGAAAGCCCGTAAGTGAACACAAGATGGCTAGTGGGGTAACAAATATATAGATTTGTGAAAAAAGTGAGACCAGAAAGCAAACTTGGCCCCCTACTTTAGCAGTCTCATAAATAAGTATTATTAACTTGCTCTGTTTTGCTAATATGCGCAAGTAGTGTTCGACTTTGTTGTTGAACCTTATATTAATTGCAGGGATATCTACACATGTGATTACCTTCGAGGTTGGTGCAGTTCTCTCAGATTCATTGACTCAAGCCCCTGCATATTGTTTTAGCCAGGAGGACAAAGATCGGCCCAGAATGTTTGAGAGCTAGGCTCAATTTCCTACCATACTAGTCGTGGTTTTCTCTATGCAATGAGCATGTAGTTTTCAAAGATTAAATGAAAAAGTTATGCAAAAGTAAACATCTTGTGCAGATGTCGGGTAATTTTCAAAGATTATATAATAATGTTTTTCAGCTTGAGATTTCCATCGTACGTCCTTTACAGCCAACCCACAACTACCCTTTTGGCTGGACGTGCATATATGCCTCAGCAAATTTGTTCTTTAAGCTCTGTTTATATATCCCATACAGTTTAGTTTGTCTGCTCCTGCAATCATTTGACTTTCTCACGAACCTGTCTTCGCCGGCAGCTTTGATTTTGAAGGCCCACCTATTATTATAATCACCAATTAACTTTGGTTATTGGTGATTTGGCTTTAGGAATGGAAATGTGGGATCCACATCAATTCCAATTCCAATTCCACAATGCAAGTTTGCTTCAATTACCCCCGGGATGCCAAAAAAAGAAAAAGAGGGAATTTTATGAATGCAATTCTATTTGGGTATCGACAAGAAGGGCGATAACTATTATGTCTACATAAGCAGGTCGATGACTTCAAAGCCAAACTATAATTCATTTCTGACAACTTATGATGCCGAAGACGATGTTCTCAAATCAAATGCGATTGGGATGACATATATATACATATATATATATTACTGAAAAGGGATAAGAAGAAGTGAAGCAAAAAAAAGAATCCAATTGATCATTACTCACCGCACAACTTTATTGAATAGTGATATCAATAATCAATCATGTGCTATAGAGTGGATTGCAAACAGTGTGGGAAGTACTCGTGGGGTGGGTGCGGGAGGCACTTGACTACCCTTTACGCTAACATCGAGCAAGGCAAACACTGCATGTGCCGCTCCTGGCCTGGGGTTAATCTCTCCTCACCCGCTCCGCCTGCTCCCGACAACAACAAACCACCGTCAGCCTCCGGAGGACCTGCCACTTCGGTACCCACCACAGTTGCACAGGTGTGTGTTTGTACATACATACGTGTACATATATATATATATATAAGTGTGCTTTGAGTAAAGATGCTTATCGAAGAGTTTTCCACACTCGATATTTGGTGCGGGACCCAGGATTTAAGTTCGTCTGAATTAAATTAAGGAAAGGGTTTAAGAGCAAACGAGGTTAGTTATAAAGTTTAAGAGAAAAATGAGTTGGTTTACAAAACTTTAAGATGAGTAAAATTTGAAAAAAAAAAATAATTTTTTTGAGCTAAAAAATAATTTTCTTAAATTAATTTTTTTTTTTTTAAGATTAAATTACCCAAGTTACAGTTTGAGGTAACCCAACGCTGGCTCCGTCCCTTTTATATATGCTTTGCTCTGTTACTACTATATATTTTTGTTGATGTATAGATGAATAACACTTCTGCCCAAATAACGTGAGATCGATGGCTTCTCTGTGTGTCTTCCACTTACTTGGTTTTTGGCCTTTGTTTGGTGCAGAGAAGATGAAATCTTGAAGGTGCCTTGCCTTGGATTCCAGTTTGGGGGGGACCTATATCTATATATGCATAAATAAATAAATGAAGGAAGGGAGTTGGGATTACTTGGATACCATCGTATCTCTATAATCCTGATGTTGCTTTCTTTTCCCTTTAAGTATAAATTAAGCTTTGGAATAATGATTTAGGGTCAATCTCAATGTAATAAAAGTGTAACCAAGGTCAATATGCATTGACCAATGCTGCTGCCATTTGAAGTTCTGTATGCACGTCTCCGAGTGTAATATATAATAATTTGGTTGAGAAACTACAGTCCTTTTCCTTTTCTTCTGCAGGTTGATTAACTGTTTTTTTTTTTTCTTTTTAATAACAATATTATAAAATAAGAAAAAGGTAAATTACACTGATTCCTTTTTTAGTTTACTTAATTAGATAAAGCCCTTTATGTTCAAAAAATTATTTTGATATTCTATACTTTTAATTTTTTCTTAACAAATTATCGCTTGTGACACATAAATATTAAAAATTGTATTAAATCTTGTTTATACAGTTAAACGAATTCTGCACGAGCAAATTCAAATATATTTATATAAATGTTACAAGTTATAAACAATTTGATTCTTTGCATTATAAGTAAGAAAATTTTTATTTGTTCGCATAAAAATATTTGATATTAATAAAGTTTTCTTTTTTTTTTTTTTTGGGATGAATACGACAGATATTTTATCATTTTTTATAAATCTAAATTATTATATCAATCATCTTACAGTTGGGGTCTAGAAATTTTCTCAAATGCAGCTGATACATTGTAATGGTTCAAAATTTTGATAGAATTTTTCAAACAGACTATCATTTTTCGTTATCTAATATCTAGCAGTTATATATATTTCGTGCTCACAAAAGTGCCTTAAAATGAAGTCCACTTGGATGGTTTTCTCACCCACAATACTATGGGTTCAAGGGGGCTGCAGTGAAGATATCCACTGCAGGGGCTGTAGTGAAAAAATAAAGGGTGAAGATTTATTTACACTTTAATAATATGTGACTTTTGACATTCTACATTAATTATACTCCAATCAGATTTTTAAAATTTTTATTTTTATTTTGAAAATAATTTTAATTAAAACAAATAGGAACCATTGAATTAAATGCAAGTAAATCTCCACCTTTTATTTTTCACTACAGCCCCTGCAGTAGATATTTTCACTGTAGCCCCCTTAACCCCCAATGCCATGTACATATTACTGTTTTATCTGTGGAATTTCCTAAATAGCCCTCACTGCAAAAGGATCTTTAATTTCATGGGCCTGCCTCTCCTGTCACGCTAATTACGATGGCAATTAATGTCACGTAGAGGAGGTGGATATATACGTCTATTAATGGCCACAGGGGGCACCGAATTCAATATTCAAACTTTGAAGCTATTTAGAGTTCAGACCTACAAATGGATGTTGTTGTTATTGAAGTTACCTCACTTGGGGGGTCATGGTCATGTTTTGCGCGTGAGCAATGAGCTTTCAGATGGATAGGCCATTAAGCAATTTCAATAAATTAGGTAGCATTTAGAATTTTAAAAAAATTGGGTTTTTTTTTTCTTTATTTTTTTCTTTATGAAAATATCTCTCAAATTATTTGATTTTTTTTATTTCACCTTCAAACTATCAAATATACCAATTATATTTTTCGAATTATTAAATTTCATTTTATTTAATCCGAACATTAACTCCATCTATTAACTTTAATGGAATTAGATAGTTTCAGAATGTAATAAATGCGTTTGATAGTTCGAGAACGAAATAGAAAAAGAGCGATAGTTTGAGATATATTTTATAAAACTCTCATTAAATTTAAGACTCATTTGCAAAATTTATAATTTTTTTTTGTTTATCTTCAATAATTTTTTTGTTTTAAATTCTTTTATTTTCAGTCTTTATTTTTTTAAATAATAATAAATTCATGTTTGGTAATATGATTTTGTTTACGGCAATTAATTTTATTGTTTTTTTTATAAAATTAACAAAATTTAATAACATATATTTAAACTAATTAATTTAACATTATGTATTATTTTAAAAATAATTAATTTTAATAAATTATATTAATAAATAACATAATTAACTAATAAATTAATATTTTATTTATTAAACTTAATTCGATGTAATAAAAATATTTTAATAAAATAATAAATTTTAAGAGGTAATTTTAATTAAAAAATTAGTTTAGTAATAAACTATTATTTTAACAGAAATATTAATTTAATAAATAAATTATTTTAATATGTAATTATCATTAACTTTAATTTTACTAAAGTAATTATTATTTATTAAAACATAAGTATAATCCAATAAAATAAATCATTTTAATAATAAATTATTATTTTATTTATAATTAATTTAATTTCAATAAAAATAAATAAGTTAATATGTAATTATTATTTTTTAAATAATAATTTTAATTTTAATAAAATAAAACATTATAATAATATATTATTTATTAAAAATAATTTTAATTTAATAAAATATTTAAATAAAATAATTCATTTTAATATGATGTAAAAAAATGAATAAAATGTTAAAATTGAAAAATATTTGTAAAAGAAAGAGATTCTTATAAAAATATTCTTAAACTATTCATTTTTTTATTTGGTCATCAAATTATCAAATGCATCTATTATATTTTCGAATTATTCAATTCCGTTTTATTTGGTCCAAATGCTAATTTCATTTGTTAACTTCAATAGATGGAGTTAGTGTTTGTACCAAATAGAACAGAATTGGATAGTTTGAGAATGTAATAAGTGCATTTTATAGTTTGAGAACCAAATTAAAAAAAAAATAAGGGATAGTTTGAGAGATATTTTCATAAAAAACTCTAAAAATTTTGAAAAAGATAAATAAAAAATTAGTATAAAAGTAACACATAACAAAATTTAATTGAAGAAAGTTAACACTTTTACAATTTTTTTTTTTTTTGGAAAAACTTAGAAACTTTAAACGAACAGTAAATGTTGATTCCTCTCCCTTTCGTTTATACTATAATCTTTAAATTTATTAGATACCTTTTCGTATCTCGAAAAGTGTTTTCTCCTCTTTGATTTCTTGCCATGGTAAATACATAAAAAAAAAATTATTAATTGTGCAAAGTGTTAGAACTATAATAAACTAAAATAATATGAATTTAACATTACTCAATTAATAAATTTAATGAATTAAAATTTTCTCTTCTCTCAAATTTTTGTATTATTTTGTTTTCTCTAATTCTATGAATGATTTGTTTGGTTATTTATATTAAAAAAAAAAAGACATTCAGTAGTTTTTCAAACGAATTTATCATAACTTATTTTAAGAATATAAAAAATCGTACGAGTTAATTGTAAATTTGATTCTAAAATCAAGAACGATATTTAATTTAAGTATTACTCTTTTTAAAATTTTAATATAAAATACATTTATATTTGATTTCATACATATTATTGTGCCCCTCTTAAACAAATTCGCCTACAACTTTCTAACAGTGAAATTTGCATTGTACAAACCCCCCACCCCATCTAAAGGGAAAAAAAAAAAAAAAAAAAAAATTAACAGGCCAACAAATTTGATGGTTGATATATGAGGTTGAGGAGAGAGGCAACCTAAAATGGGCCAATTTTTGTTTGTTCTAAAGTTGTGCAATGAATGACCCTATAATTTGATGTCCCTTCTGTCACTAACCTTATTTATATGATTTTTATGAAGATGTTAAGGCCCAGAAAAGGGAACAAACAAATCAGAAGCAAATGATGTCGGCAATGTCACATATCAGCTACAGCGCCCAGGACCACTACATCAACTTCGTATTAATTTATTCAGACAAAATCCAATTCATGCTAAGCTTTTATTGTCATTCAATTAATTTTTTTTTTTTTTTACCACTTTCGATTGCGAAGTCTTGGCCTTCAGTGATATTTGAATTGGCAATATTTGGCACTTGAAGTTTTCCCTTCGACTGCAACCCAACAGCATTTGAAATTTTTTTAAATATAGAGATATATATATATAAATGCATCCCACTGCCAAAATTACAGTCCCCAGTTATTGTATTCACTAGTACTTACTTCCTCCCAATCTAAATTCACGCTCCCCTCCTTTCGTATCTTAAAGAAAGACGTGCCCCCATACACACTAATGAGTAATAACTACGGATTTCTCCCAGAAAAATTTATTAGCGAAAGTTATTTGAATTACGTCCCAATGACAATTTTCAATTAATGTGTATGTTAATGGATGGTTTTGTTTAAAAGTGATGAGTCTATAAAATTTTTACAATTTTTAAGAGATTTTTTTATAGTAATATAGGGTGTGTTCAGTTGACAAAAAATTAACTAAAAAGTACAATAAAAAGAAAAAGATGTGATATAAATATGATATGTGCAGAAATTTTACTGGAAGAAAGTACAAAAAAATTAATTAAAATTGGTGAGTTTTGGTGAATTTTGATACCCCAAATAAGACCATGGTATAATAAATGAAAAGAATAATAACCTCACGCGATGATATTCTACCAAAATTGTAATTACCATAACAAATTAAAAAAAAATAACTTAGGTTAAAAATATGAAAATCATAATTTCAGTATTCCCAAAAACTTTTGGCATGAATATCTCGTTGAAAAAAAAAATAAATTAAAAAAAAAAAAAAAAAAAAAAACAACGCTGGTGGTCCATTTGAGAAGACCCAGAGTTTCAGTGCAAAATTTTTAATGCATTAAGGTGGTACATGTTGGCCTTCCCTCTTGTTACTTTCAATTCCGCCTTAACTTCTTCCAATTAAAACGTTGCCAGGACCGTGCATTAATTTTCCACCCATCAATGTTTATGCTTTTGTACAAGTTAAGCCTACGATTCATTATTCTGGGATTGAGAGTAATGTTGATGTTAAAAGTAAAAGGTGTAGTTATAATAACTTAAATTTTGATATTTTTATATCAGAAATTCAATTCAAAATCATGAGATTTAATAAGAATTTATTTTTTTCTTAGATCAGATAATTTTACCTTAATATATCATATTATCTTATGTTTTTTTTTTATCAGCATCAAATTTAATATTTCTCTTAAATTGATTTAATGTAATTTTTAATTTCAAATATGCATTTCAAATAAAAAAATTTCATTTATCAAATCAAATTAATTCTTTACTTTAAAATAAAATTAATTTTAAGATAAAAATATTTTCAAAGAGAGCATAATAATTTTTGTACTGAAATTTTCTATATAAATATGTAAAGCCATTTTATTTGTAAAGTAAAATTAATATTTTTAAATTGAATAATTTCTTTGTCAATGGGGTTGTTTGGAGTAAGAAAAAATGAGATAAATTGAGATAAATTGTGGTTTGGGGAGATTTCGTAATGCGTGCAGTGAGAGAAAAAAGTTGATGTGATATAAAGTTAACAGAGATTTATAGAGATTTTTGGAGATTTTCAGCAAAAAATGGCAAACCAAACGGGCCCAATGTGAGGTTGAGTGTCATCCAAATCGAGCTGAATCGAGTCATCTTGATTCCCATATTATATTTCAGAAAAAAAAAAAAAAAAAATTAATATGCATACAATGCTTGTCTGAAAAGGGTAACTTCTATGGCAGAAAGCAAACAAACCAGGTGGCCAACTAAGTGATTTTGGTGGTGGTGGATTGAGGATCCAACAGTTAATAATTCAATTTTCATCGTGGTCTTTTATTGCGTCCTTTAAAAGAGGAGATTCAAAGTCTTCCTTTTCCAAATCCCTCTCTCTCTCCCATCTCAATCCAGACAGAGAAAGAAAGAGAGACAGAGTGACGATATTCAAACACAAAAGAGAGAAATTTTGTTCTTGTTGATCCTCTTTTTCGATATTTGTTAAAGCTCCATTAATTTGTCCCTTCTTCTTCATTCCAATCCTTTCTCTAATCTCTACCAACTTCCCTTTTCCCTCGAGTTTTCCCTCAACAAAGCTTCATCCCCAGCTCAGTCTTCTCTTTCCTTTTGTACAGAAATGGCCTCTGATAAATTGAGTTCGAAGGGGCAAGCATGGTAAGACAAAAACTCAACTTTTCCTCTCGACCTATCTTGTCTGTATACGTATGTGTATAACCGTAATTGTCTTCCAGGTTCTGCACCACAGGTTTACCGAGCGATGTGGATGTTGAAGTCGGTGACATGACCTTCCATCTCCATAAGGTCGGTTGAGCTGAAATATAACTGTTACTCTTTCAAATTCTATAGCTAAAGGTGTCTGTATCATGTGGGTTGATTATTTCAGTTCCCTTTGATGTCAAAAAGTAAGAGGCTTCACGAGCTGATAACAGAGCAAGAGACAAACCCCACTAGAGTCCAAAGGTCCTCTGCTGCAGGAGGAAATGGCGGTGAGGAAGAGATCCAAGAGGAGGAGGAAGAGACCTATTGTCACATCTCTCTCCCGGAATTTCCGGGCGGCCCTGAGGCGTTCGAGACGGCAGCTAAGTTCTGCTATGGAGTCAAAATCGAGCTCTCTTCTTCAAACGTCGCTGCGCTCCGCTGCGCCGGGGAAGTTCTGGAGATGACCGAAGAGTACTCTGAAGACAACCTCATCTCCAGAGCCGAGAGGTTTCTCTCCCAGACGATCTTCAAGAGCATCAAGGACTCGATCAAAACCCTAGAGTCATGCGAGCGATTGATGCCTCTGGCGGAGAACCTCGGCATTGTTAAGAGGTGCATTGACTCCATCGCTGCGAGGGCTTCTTCCGCCGATCCGTCTTTGTTTGGATGGCCGGTGAACGATACGGCCGGAAATGGCCGGGCTACCACCAACAGGGCTGAAACTAGTGGTCGCCGGAAAAATACTGGCAGAGCCACCGACGCCGGCTCTTGGTTTGACGAATTAGCAGTTCTCAGCCTACCGTTATTCAAACGGTTGATTCTTGAGATGAAAACTCAAGATTTGAGTCCAGAGGTTATCGAGAACTGTCTTATTTGCTACGCTAAGAGATACATTCCAGGTAATTCTCGTTCTAATCGGAAGCCATTGTCCTCGTCAATTCCTTCAGAGAACGAACAGAGAGAACTGTTGGAGACTATAATTGCAGACTTACCCGTAGAAAAGAGCTCTAGATCTTCAACAACTGCCACAAGGTTTCTATTCGGGTTATTGAGGAACGCCAGTATATTGAACGCTTCTGAAGCCTGTAGAACCAAATTGGAAAGAAAGCTTGGATCGCTGCTGGAACAAGCAACACTAGATGATCTTCTGATACCGAGCTATTCTTATCTAAACGAGACTCTATATGATGTTGATTGTGTAGAGAGGATCTTGGGCTACTTTCTGGATGGTATGGAAGAGAAATCGACGGAGAGAATCGAGGGTGAAGAAGAGAATAGCGGCGATAGATTGGCCGCTCTGATGCTGGTCGGAAAATTGATCGACGGCTATCTCTCGGAGATCGCTTCCGATTCTAATTTGAAAACTGAAAAGTTCTACGGACTCGCTGTTGCTCTGCCTGAACATGCCAGGCTCTATGATGATGGTCTCTACAGAGCCGTCGATGTCTACCTTAAGGTATCCGTAAAAATGAATACGTGTTCACAGTGTTTATATCTCCCCATCTCAGCTCTCTGATCTCTCTCAGGCGCATCCGCGGATATCGGAGGAGGAGCGGGAGAAGATTTCCGGCGTGATGGACTGTCAGAAGCTTACACTGGATGCTTGTACTCATGCCGCGCAGAACGGGCGCCTTCCACTGCGACCGCTAGTTCAGGTTCTGTTCTTCGAGCAGCTCCACCTCCGGCAGGCCGTCGCCGGAACGCTCCTGGCCGCTGAAGTGCCGCTGTCGGATCCACGGCGGGGGGAAGAACAGGAGGGGGAGGAGTCGTCGGACGCCGGAGCGGAGGAGGCGCAATCTAGCAGGATCACGTGGAGGGCAGCGATGAGGGAAAATCAGGTGCTGCGGCTGGACATGGATAGCGTGAGGTCGCGGGTGCATGAGCTCGAGCGCGAGTGTTCGTCGATGAGGAAGGCGATCGAGAAGATTGACAAGTTGGGCTTGGGCCCAGGCGGATGGAAGAGCTCCCTTGCTAGGAGGTTTGGATGCAAGTTCAAGACCCAGGTGTGCGATTCGCATGAACCAACGGTTATGGAGGCAAGAAAGGGACGGAACCACCCTCGTCCATAATAGAACAGACCCTACTAGATTTTGTCTCCATTTCGCCCTTAATTTATATTTATATACTTTTTTTTTTTTTGAGTAATTTGTAGTGAACTACAATGTGTAGCTCTTCATTCATGAATTGATATTTTTTTAAAATGACATTTCCAATAAAATTTAACAGGTAAAATAAATTTAACTTTTGAAAATATTTTAAACTATAATTGGAATATAGACTTGTGAAGAAAGAGAAAAGCAATGAAGGAAAAATAAAAGTATCAACTTATGCTATTTTTTTTTTTTTTTGCCTGACAAAGTAAACATTATTTCTTTTTCTTTTTTTTTTTTTACAAATATCTATGAATTATATTATCTTCTCGTTTTTCTATTTCAATCATAAAATTAACTTGTTCGTTTTATTTTATTTTGTTTTTTTTTTTTTTAATCAATTTTCTTCATCATCCTTTCCTCTATGGTTTTTTAAACGAAAGATAAAGTAATTGGAGGCCCATATCCTCTTACATGACCAAGTGGGAGACAGACGGCAAAAAAAACCAGAAAAGAGGACGGGCCAATAGACAAAGCGGAAGTGGAGCTCGAACTTTTAGCTTGTCGGGTCTTTTTTACTACAAAGTTTGAACCCCATAATTCTAATTTTTCTTGTACGCAGATGTTGGCAAAAAAAAAATATGATTTGAGGATGTTTCGATGGCCATGCACATGCAAATGTAAACTCGGACAAATTAAGTGGTCTCCGCTTTTAGCGAGTAGTCACTTTTCTCGGTCCTTAAAAGTGACAAAAAGGATGGTTCTCGTGGTCACCAGCAAGACGGCTTTAGCCACTGTTACTGCCTTTGGCTCTGGACTACTTTTTGTTTTGATTAGGGTGAACGCTTTGTTGTGCGCCCTTGATCGCTACGTTTCTTGTGGTACACTCTCTCTCTCTCTCTCTCTCTCTCTCTCTCTCTCTCTCTCTCTCTCTCTCTCTCTCTCTCTCTAGAAACCATATGATATAGAGAGGTCTCATGCTCGGCTGGGGTATCGAACAAGTTTTCCACTCGACCCGTACGCAGTCAGGGACATTCGAGTAAAGATTCTTTCAACCAGTCTCTCTTACCTAACCGGGTCATCCGAGTAATTAAGAATTCTTTCGAACGGCCTCTATTACTTGACTGGAGTCATCCTAGCAAGGACACCTCCGATCGGACCTAGTCACTCAACTAAATTTTGATTAAACACTTTGGTAGAGTCATTCTCACTAAAAATAACTTACATCATGAGTCATGTGTATTATCATTTCCTAACAGTTCCGATATATACGCTTGTAAAAATATTGTCACAACATTTTGGCTAATAAATTAGGAAATTAACTTTGGGATTTACAATATAAGTGGCATCATCTCATTGGAGAAAAAAAAAAGCATGTTATATGTAATTGTATGTAACTTCATGCAAGCCATCTCACGTGAAGCCATTCTTGTATATATCACCACTTCACAAAATACAAGTAGAGAACTCTTACTATACTGAAATTCTTCCAAAATGCTTTCAAATTTTTTTTTGCTAATTTAAACATTAAAAATTTTTTGACAAACATCATACCAGTGTTCTAGATAATTTTCTAGCCTTAGATCGGATTCTTGGAGGACACAAAGTTGTTGAGTTATCACCATATACAATTTTTGTTTTTTTGTAATTCTGATGTTTTTCATTGTTGCGAAGAATAATAAATGCTTTTATTCAATTGTTGTCCCTCTGTTGCGAGTCTGCAATAGAAATATAATTTAAATGTCCCAATAATTGTATGTGAGATCATCTATGCTCTCTGCCAAAAAAAAAAAAAAAAAAACACTAAGGTCAAAACTTAGAAGTGACAAGGCATAACAATTAGACTCATTGGGCCGAGACTCGGCCCAATCCACGCGCAAGAACATTGGAGTGGGTCTAAGCCTAAATGGCCCCCCCAAACTTGACCCTGCTAGAAGGAATCCAAAAACTTCATCTTCTCCATGTCCAAATTCAGGCCAGATTTTGTTAAAAACATGGGGCAGGCCCATCAGGCCCAATTTTCGTTCTTGGTTGTTGCTGGCAAGATCGTTCACAGCCAAGTACTTCCGTCCACCTCCGCGAGTTAGCCCGCGTGGCACGCACTTCCACAATCGGAAAAAAAAAAAAAAAAAAACAGATTACAATTTTCAGTTTTGTTTGAGAATTCGTAAACTCGGACAATTTTACGATCTCTAACTGACACAGCTGAAAACAAGGGCGCCCCATCCGTAGGATTATATATATATATATATATATCAATCCATAACACAGTTGCCAAAAAAGTACTCTCTCTGCTTCATCAACTTAGTTGTTGTTGATCGGATCTGCCTGACAAAGATGGGGAGGACGACGGAGTATTTAGCGATGAAGAGCGATCCAGCCATCGCCGCGTTGATAGATTCCGACTTAAATGAGCTGAAGATGGCCGCCGTGCACCTCTTTAACCATCTCACCAAGCACGGTGGCCATGGCTTCGGCATCCATTTCTTCAAATGGCTTGCCTGCTTCGCTGCTATGTAATTCTAATTTTGATTTTTTTTTTATTTTATTTTACGAGCCCTGTTTAATTTGGTCAGCTGACGGTCTTGGGGGCGCTAATATTGCTGTGTGATGTTAGTTTTGGACATTAAGTCGGAATAGTTAAATTAAAATCTGAACAGTCTAAATTCATGTGCATATTCTTAATCCTTAAAACCAAAAAAAAAAAAACTTGAATGAATCTGTCCAACCTTAATGTCACCGAGAAGCGATGTTAGCCTTCCTCCTTTTGCGGCAATGGTCACTAACACATCCTCCGCATTCATGTCAGTTGAGTAAGTGGTGAAGCTCGGTGACATTGAAATTGGGAGCAGTTGAATTAAAATTCAACGGTTTAAGTTCATTCATTTATTTTTAATTAAAAAAATTAGATATATTTAGATCGTTAAATTTTAATCTAACAGTTTGAGCAATACTTTTTAAGAGTTAACCTCAAAACGATGTCAAACCTCCAAATCTGAGATTCATTAACATTAGCGCTACAATTGTGTCGGATCATATTAGATTTGGATTTATAATTCATGTTGATTGGTATTTATATTTAATAATTTTATAATTTAATAAATATAATTAATAATTAATTTGAAAATAAATTAAATCGTGCTAATTTTGGATTAATATGTTAAATTTATGTTTTTTTTTCAATAATTTTGTATTCATGTCTAATTCTACTACAGTTACCTGTTCATATTGGATCGAACGAACTGGAGAACAAATATGCTTACTTCACTTCTTGTCCCTTACATTTTCTTTAGTCTTCCGTCGGGCTTGTTTGGCTTCTTGAGGTGATCAATTTCTCTAATTTTGGCACTCTGTTTTCTCTCTTTTTGGCAGAAATTAATTCTTATTCCTGATGATGACCTCATGTCTTTCTTCTTTCTTTCTTTAGAGGAGAGTTTGGGAAGTGGGTAACTTTCATTGTAGTTGTGCTGAGGCTCTTCTTCCCTCGCCATTTTCCAGGTAAGAATTCGCTAATAATAGAAAAATGGCAATGCCATATACGTGTCACTAAATTTTTACTAGAGAATATCATTGGTTGGATTACTGATCCATCATTTAAAAAAAAATAATAAATAAAAATGCCTGTGAAAATGCAATTTATTTACAAAATTTTCATTTCGATTACTTTTATTTTGGTAAATTTCATTTTAGGCACGTACTTTACTCAAAATTTACTTGAGGGTCTGACTTGACATCAAAACAAGCGCTGGTAAATACAATTATATAAATAATAAATCCATGTCCGGTGTGTTCCACCACCGGATACTTATTCAGAGCATTTTGTGTCATCTTCACCATCTTGACTCGGTGCTACTACACATATATAATGTACAGAGTGGCTGGAGATACCTGGCTCGTTGATTCTTCTTCTAGTGGTTGCTCCTGGGTTCTTTGCACCGACCCTGAGGGACAGCTGGGTTGGGGTCTTCATATGTCTCCTGATCGGTTGTTTTCTTCTGCAAGAGCACATCAGGGCAACTGGCGGATTCAGGAATTCCTTCACCCAAACGCATGGTATATCGAACACCGTCGGTATTATTCTTTTGTTAGTCTACCCCCTTTGGGGACTGGTACTCCACTTCATCTAGGCTCCAAAGATGGGGTCTCTTTTATATCTCTTGTTCCAGAACTAAAGAGGGATTTTATCACTTTTCCATGGAAATAAGTATTATTAATTTAGTAAAAAAAAAAAAAAGTCGAAATGATGATGGCAATTTTGTATTTTGGAATGAATTTTAATATGTGTTTTCGTTTGAAATGATAAGTAAACAAGATTTTGACAACTCATCTTGTTTGAATTTTTTTGCGAGATTTCTATTAGTAGACCGTGTTATTGCAAATAATGGAATGTTAATATATAGATCGTGTTATTACAAATAATGGAATGGTGTTACAAGATTTTTCATTTCTATCAATAGATCGTGTTATTACAAATAATGGTATGTTAGAGGAACCATTATATTCATTGGCAGCTGCAAGTTTGGTCTGCCATGTGAATTATTTTGTTTGTGATGATCCATGTGTGCATGCAATGTTAGAACTCCTTGTCAGTCCAAGCCGACAGCGATCAATGTATACTGATCGATCAATAATTAGTTTGAGTTTTTTTTTTTTTTGGTAAGTATAGTTTGAGTTATTATATATTAATTGTAGTTTGTCTAATGCATGGTTGTTTCATAATTTCGGGGAAAATTTACTTGATCACTTTGTTTAAAATGGTAAATTTGATGGGATTTGATTCATTTAATAAAAATTCTTACTAATTTTTATATTTGAAATTAAAATAAGATTTTATGAATTAGATTTGATTTAATTTCATAACTTAAATTTTAAAATTTCTACATCATTTCAAATTTAACCAAAAGCACTAGAATTTAATGAAATTTTATTTTTTTTTAACAATTTAAGTAAGTGGACAAATTTATCCTTATATCTTATATTTACCATATTTTCTATTAGCGAATAACTTGTACCTACAATACTCCTCGACTAAAATAAAATATGCATGTTTTGTACCTTCTCCCTTTCTCTACCAGGCAACATAATATTAAAAAGTAAAATTTTTGTTTTTCTCAATGTAATGCTCTAGATATCATCGTTAAATTCAACTTAATGGTTTACAAGAATGTGAAATAATGCAGAGATAGGGCAAGAGTTTAAGGAGAAAGTTTGTAAGAGATTTCAACCATTCGTTAAAGAATAAAACTCAATCACAACATCTGAATTTTAGTTTGTAAGAGCGATATTTTTGAAATGTGTTGTGTTTTATTATATAGATATAGGTTTAGTCAACCTTATCAATTTAAATTTAAAATTAGAATTTAGAAAAAAAAATCACTCTGCAAAGACTAATTTTATTAAAATATTTGTAAAAATAAAAAATAAAACGATGAATATAAAATTTTAATTAGTTTTATAAAAATAATTCAAATAAAAAATATTATTATTATTAATTATATGTGTTTTATAAAATAAAACAAATATAGTCAATATGATTAATTTAAATTTAAATTTAGAATTTAAAAAAAAAATTACCTTCGAGCCTAATCAATATTTGATATTTTTTTTCTACCTTTAAACATTAAAAATACTAAGAATTGTTGTTATAAGAGAAATAATCTAATTATTATTTAAACTTTTTCAGTTTGTGTTTCTTAATTCAATTTTATTTCTTATTTGTATTTTTAATTTAATTATTAATATAATTGAAATATATAAATTTAATAACAATACTAAATTTTTAAGCAAGTGGATTTAATGGGTCCCTTTTTAGAACCTAAAAAAGGTGATTTCTTTTCAAGAATATGTGAGTTTTGTACATTTATTAAGATCGTATGTCACAATTCTAGTACCTTTATAGACAAAAAGAAAAGTGAAGTTGTAATGGGATAAAGAAAACAAAAGTTTTGAGGGAAAGTTTTGGTTTGTAAAAAATCTTAGCCACTATTTGAAAAACAAAAATTCAATCTCAGCCGTTGAATTTTAGTTTATAAGAAGAACATTTTCAAAATTCGTCATATTTTATTATATAGATTTCCTATTAATATGATCAATCAAATTTGATATTTTTCTTAAATCAATTCAATTTAATTTTTAAATTTAAACATGTGTTTTAAAAGTAAAATTTTATTTCTCAAATAGAATCAATTCTTTATTTTAAAATTAAATTAATTCTAAAAATATGAATATTTTCAAACGGACCATATCAAAAATTTTAAACAATAATTTGTACAATGATATGGCACTAGTATTTTTGTAATGAAAGTTTAATTTAATGGGTAGTTTTAAAAGTGGATATAAATAACATCCGTAAAAAATAATAAGAAAAATGAATTTTAAGTGAAAAATAGCAATGTAGTACAAAGAGTAATAAAAAAAGGCTAAATATATTAAGGCAGTTTTATCATTTCATCTTAAAAAAAGAAAAAAAAAAGTTATGAAATGGTTGATTTGCAGCAAGGTATGTAATACAAGAATAATTAATGCCAAAATTGAAATTACAGAAAATATTAATTCATTTAGAAAGATAAGGGTTCATTTGATAGGATGCAAAACGTTAAGAAAATTTTACAAATTTTTAAAAAATATATATTTTTATCTCACTGTATGAATTATAAACTCATATGTTATTTCAAATTATTTTATTTTTTACTACTCCAAATGTTCCTAAATAATGAAAACATTAGGTAATATTTGATTTATTTTTTTATTTTTTATTTTTGGTTTCTATTCGATGTTTTAAAATTTTCAAAATAAAATAGTAGAAAATATTTTATTTTATTATTTTAAAATTTTTTCTATTTTGTATTTAAATGTTTAAGATGACTTTTTGTTATTTTTTATTTTATATATAAATCTATTTTTTATTTTCTAAAATAAATTCGAAAATACAAGTGTCCCATGCGTTTGAACTCTTTGTTTTATTTTTAAAAACGTAAAATATAAAATAAATTAAAAATAAAAAACAAAAACAAATAAAAATAAAAAATAAAAAAATAAATCTATTGAGCCCTTTTACTATAAGGAAAGCAAACATATTGGACGATGAGGCGGTGGTAGTATGGTAATTTCAAAAAAATTCAGGGGAAGCAGAGAGAGAACCCTAACCTAACCCTAGATCACTCCTCTCCTCGCCCATTATAAGTAGAACCCGTTCCGTTCCGCTGAGGAGTAGCCTCCTTTGATCTCTCTGAACGAGGCTGTGAATCGAAACTCTGTTCAGGTACTTGTATCGTATTCATCGCCATCTTCATCTTGGTGTCTTACTTTTCTTAAAAGTTTTTCTCCATTATTGGAGTAATCATTCTTGCTTTCATTTTCGAGGTTTCAGCTGCTGCATTTGTTTGTTTTTAAAATTTCAAAATTAGATGAATCTGTGTATATTAAACCCCGGGGAGGGCAGGCGCTTATGGTTCTCGGTGATGAACAAATGTATGATGACGAGTCCGATCTCAATCCATTCTTTAACAAATCGTGACGACAAATCGAGGCATTTGTCTGAGAGAATCAATTCCCCCCCCCCCAAAATTGTTTATTTATTTTATTCTGATTGTTCTCTGTTTTTTGCTTATTGATTTATTTATTTTGGGTTTCAATCAAACCCTGTTTTGCTCATAATATATCTGGGTTGGGTTGGGTTGGGTTTTGTTGTGTTGTGTTGTGACATGTGGGCATGATGATGAACAAGTATTGTGTTCTGAAGAGTATTGATTGAATCAATTACCTCCTACTCATTCTGAATGCCCTGTTCTTTCTCTTCAAATAAATTACAGTGTTTTTTTTTTCCCTAACTGAGGTTTGTGTTTTTCTAAAACTTGTCAATCGAAGTTGAGTTTGGGTTTTGTATGATGGATTGTGCTTTAGAGTGATAAAAAATTTTAAAAAATGATAAAAAATATTAAAAAAAATTAAAAAAATTATTTACTTTTTATATCACTACGTAAATTATGAATTTACAATTTTTCTTATTTTATCTCATTTTTTAATCTTTATGAATTTTGGTAGATAAAAAGGTGGGTTTGGTAATTATTAGTTTTATTTATTTATTTGTCTAGTATAGATTTTTTTAACTATCTGTTTTTAACTTTTCAGCGTGATATTTCACATTCTTTAAAAAATCACTTTTAAATAAGTTCACCTGGTAATTTTTTATTTTTAATTATTTTTTAATGAATGTGAATAATACAGTCTAAAAGTTATTAAAAAAAATCAGATAGAATAAAACAGTGGAATTAATCCCAAGCCCAGTCTTAGCGTGGACCTTTGTTCCTAGACCTAGAGAGAAAAGAAAAAGTAAAGCCCTCCATAGAGTGTTTGAAAAAAAAAATGGGAGAGAAAATATAGAAAAGTGCAATAAAATAAAAAATTATTAATTTTTTTTATATGGGTAGGAAAATGGGAAGAAATTAAGTAGATGTTTGTTAGAAAGTTAAATTTTTATTTAACTAATCACAAAAATGGGCACATATAAGTTCTTGCATTTTCTTTTTTTTTTTTTATTTTTTCACGAATTCTTTATCTAAACACAGACTTAATAAGAATTTGGGTGAAGAGAAATTCTATAAAAATTTTTCTTGCAACCATAACTAGTAACTTTCTTTCAAAGTCTGGTCAAAAAGCCATTTGGAGTTGGTTTTGATGACAATAGTTTCAAAATCTAGGGAAGCAAAATGACATGCGTGATAAATTGCCTTTGCTAACATTCTTACGAGGGAAATGATGATTTTGTGGCTTTGATATTAATATTTTAATTCATTTGTTAGGATTACTTTATAAGATATTTATTATTTTATCCTTTCAAAATGCAAAAGTCTTTGCTTCGTTTTCGGTTCGATCATGGAATGGAGAAGAGAATGATGATAATGTGGCAATGATGATAAAACCAATCTCTCTCTCTAAATATGTAGTTTGAGGGGTCACCTGTGATTGCTTTCAAGCACTTTTGAGCCACTCTCATCATTCTCACTCTGATATGATTTTCACTTGTTAAGCTTCTTTTGAAAATTGTTTCTGAATTTGAATGATTGTGCTTTGAAGTGGCGTTTTCTCTGTTCTTTTCTCATCTTTCAATGGTTTGTAATTATTGCATTTTTTTATTTTTTTTGGGTTTTGGGGGGGGGGGGGGGGGGGAGGGTTCAGGGAGCGTCTGTTGTGGGTCAATGTAAAACTATCAAGAAGTTTGAACAAAATTGTACTTTTATTCTTATCATAATTGCTGTTATTCACATATGATCAGCTTGTATCAATGAGAAAATATTATCGAAACCAAACGTCTCCTAAGATGCTTTTTAAGGGAATGGAACCAATTGATAACGTTGTTGCCATGATTCTATTACTTTCATATAAAATTTATTTGCTGGGACCAATTAGATGCATGCTTCCTACCAAAAGTTAATAGTTTTCAGGTTGGTTGATGGACTGTTTAGATGACATATAATCAAGGTAAGGTCCTTACTTCATTCCTTTCGGAATGGTGGGCTTGAAAAACTTACTTCCTTGATGACCCAAAAGGTAATTTAGGAATTGTTTGGATGGTCAAATTTTACCTAAAAAAAAAAAAATTATTAATTTTTATAAACTTTTGGTGTTTTATTTTTCATGCATTTATTTTAAAATTTTAAATTTTACAAGTTTTTGTGAACTTTTATAAATTTTTGCCAAATTTTTACAAAATTTTATAAATTTTTGTTAACTTTTTGACAAAAATTTGGACCAAAATCATTTTAACGGGATGCATCATCCCATGATAGCCGGTTGAATGAGGGTCCGTTTGGAGGTTTAAAAATTAGTAAAAAAGTACCAAAAATTGTATATTTTGTAACTTTTGATGTGTTTGGTAGAACTATAAATTTTTTCATTTTTTTGATTTGTTACAGTAAAAAGTATACTAAACACACAAAAAATTATCACTTTTTTGATTTGTTACAGTAAAAAATTTATCAAATACTTAAAAGTTACAAAAAAAAATATTAAAAAATACATTTTATTCCACTAAACACACAAAAATGCAATTAAAAAATACACAAAAAATTATCAAAAGTTTCACTTTTTTTCTTGTTTTTGAACTTCTAAACGCCCTCGGAGTTGCATCAAAAAATTTGATTTGATTTTTTAAGCACTAAAAAAATGACTTATAAATTACACTTGTTTTTATTTATTTATTTTTTTTTTTTTGTCTTCCAAATGTTCCCTTTAATGAAGTAGGAAGGCCATTAAAAAAATATATATTTTTTTGAAGGTCAAAATAAAAAATTGTTTGGTAAAATTATTTTTAAAATTTGTTTCTGAACATGTTAGACTGTAAAATCAATTTATACTTATCTTTTGAAATGGTTTAAAATTATTTTACGAGTTCAGAAGAAAATATAAATGCAAATAAATTAAAATAAATAAAGAACTGTATTCATATATATTTTGTTATTTTCTTAAAATGATAAAAGCAGGTTGCACCTATTTTGTCTATCCTGTTGGTTAATTTGTTAAGGTTACAACTTCTTGGGCAATTTCGTAATTTTGGTTAATAATATATGCGGTCTTTGCATTCATACATGGAGTACGGAGAAAATGAGGTTTCGTTTGGCAACCCGAGCTAGTAGCTGCTACAATGGTTGTTAACTAATAGCTGCTACAATGATCGATTAAATTTATCTTCTTACATTTTAATTTTTTTTTAAACTTTCAAGGGTAAAAATGTTAAATTAATTAAAATTAAAAATCCACCTAAAAAAATTCACTTTTTTTCTTTCTTAAATATAAAAATAGCTGACTTATTTTTAATTAACTAAAAATAAGCTAACCACTTTCTGAACATGTTCAAAAATCTCTCGCTTGATTCCAATAAATACCCTAAGCTTGCAAGTATAAATTGAATTTAAACATTTTGGGTTGAATCAGGTGCTAAATATTTAGGATGCGTTTGGAATGATAAAAAATAAGTTAAAGTAAGATAAGTTATGGATACATAATTCGTATAATAAAATAAAAAGTAAATAACTTTTAGAATTTTTTATAATTTTTCACCATTTTTGTTACTCGAAACGGAGCTTTAAGAAGAAAATAATGAATCATGTTGATAAAATTAGTTTTGAAAATTAAATTGTTAAATATTTTTTTAGTGGTACTTGAGATTTATTAGAAATGTCCTTCATTATTAAAATATATATATACATATATATATATATATATAATATTTTTAATTATACTTTTATATCTTTTAATAATATTTTTATTTTAACTTTATAATATTTTATTTCTTATATTTTAAATTAAAACGACGTCGTTTAGGTTTATCAAGTTATTCCCGAGCAAAAGTTGAATTTAAATTCTTTTTTATCGAGTTGAACTAGAGCTTATATAAAAATTTGAAGCAAGCTTGAGTTTGAGTTCAAACTCAGTATAAAAAGTTTGAGCCGAACTCAAATAAATTAAAATTTGACTCAATTTGTCTCACTTTCATCCCTTGTTATATGTTATATTTTTTTATGTTATGCACAAGTATTGTATAGTGGGAGAATACACTTAATTTTACAAAAAAAATACTTGAGTTTGATCAACTCTTTTTATGTTGAAAAATTTTAGATTAATTTTAATTTTTTTAATAAAATCAAAATACTTTATTTTTGAATTAATTTAATTTTTTAGTAAAACTAAAATATCAAGGATAGTTTAATAATTTCACATCTAAAATCAAGGTGATCACTTCCCTCTTCAACGTGCTCTCCATTTGGAAACATTAGTTAGAGTTTTTTTTTTTTTTATATGTTTATTTATTTTTTATTTGATAACTTCTAATTATATTATTCACATCTATAAAAAAATATAAAAAAATTAACTTGTTTTTATACATTCATGAATTCTTTTATTTTTAATTATATTTTTAATAAATGCGAATAATATGTTTAAAATTTATCAAACAAATAAAAATAAATAAATTTTAGTAAGAATATTATATATATATATATATATATATGTATATAAGGAGCCACTTACATATATATGTATATAAGCAGCCACTTACTGGTGATTCCCAAACGGAATGTTAGGGTTGAATGCATATACATACATTAACGTGAAGCTATCCACTTTCATCATGATGACAAATGCAAGATACTAAAATGAGCGACAATTGTTCATAATTAAGTTAAATAAATAAAAATGATAATTAATATATATCCAAAATGCATCCAAAAATTTGAGATGAATAAAAATTGCTCCTCGTGATTGCCAAATTTACGCTAGTCAAAATTTAAAAAATTTTAGGTGCACATGTATCTCAATTTAGCTTTTCTACCCTTATCCGCTTACGTATGTGTTATAACTGAGTTAGTATATATAAATTTATTTATATGTAAATCATAACATAGAACATAAGTATCTATATATATATGAGTTTATCACTACTACGGCTATTCATGATATAAATATATATATGTATTTATTTGAAACCAACTTGCATGTAGTTGGATTGAAATCTTAAATAAATTTGGACTATGGAGTGAATAACCGGACGCTCGACTAATCTCTAAGATTTTAGAATTACTCGTTGGGATCTCGATCATACTTTTAATCTTGGAGTTATTGATTGGATTCTCGATTAATTTCTGAGATCTTAGAATTAATGAACAGAATCTCAACTGATTCTTGAAACTCTGAAATTAATGATAAGTAAGTCTTTTAGTGAAGATTCAAACTAATAATTATTAGAGAATAAACTTAAATTATTACCAATTATCAATTGAGATGATTCATAATGTCTCTCTTTTATTGTCTCTACTTTCCCTCTCCTCTATGAATTAGATATATGATTAAATTATATAATAAGTTATATGAATTGACAAGTTTAATTATATCTACATAAATTTAGGATTGAGGAGGCCTGGATTTGCTTTGAAACTTCAGCGATCTAAAGTTAAATCTCAGCCGCTCAATTAATATGAACTTGATCTGACCCTTCAATTTCAAATTTTATTTTTCACCTTTAAAGTGGGGTAAAACAGTCAATTGAGAAAACATTAAATGATGAATTGAATGGAAGAAAGAGAAAATTTTAAATGATGAAAGAGAAAAGAAAAAAAAAAAAGAAAAACTAAACATAAATAGAGATAATAATTAAATATAAATAAAGATATAGTAAAATTTTAAATTTTTTTATTTTTTAAAAATAATTAAATTTATATTAAAGATAAATAAAAATATAGTAATTTTTTAAATATTTTATTTTTAAAGGTATATTGAAATTTATGTATATTAATTTAAAATTTTAATTATTTATTTATCTTTAGTTGTTATCTTTATTTAGTTGTTCAGTTGCAAATCTTAGTCCGAAAAAAATTTATTATATCTCTATTTATCTTTAATATAAATTAACATATTTTTAAAAAGTAAAATTAATTAAAATTTATTATTTTTTATTTATTTTTAGTTGTTATTTTTATTTGTCTTTATTTTTCATATTCTTATTAATACAAATCCAAAGTAAATAATTACATAATTCAGTTGTAAATCTTAGTCTAACAAAAAATTTATTATATTTTTATTTATCTTTAATATAAATTTACATATTTTTAAAAAGTAAAAATAATTAAAATTTATTATTTTTATTTATATTTTATTGTTATCTTTATTTATTTTTTCTTATCATATTTTTTACTGTTGCAAATTCAAAATAAATCAGGAAATAGCAACTAAAGATAAATATTTAATTATTATCTTTATTTATGTTTAGTTTTTCTTTTTTTTTCTTTTCTCTTTCATCATTTAAAATTTTCTCTTTCTTCCATTTAATTCATCATTTAATATTTTCTCTTTCTTCCATTTAATTTATCATTTAATATTTTCTCAATTGACTGTTTTACCTCACTTTAAAGGTGAAAAATGAATTTTGAAATCAAAGGGTCAGATCAAGCTTATATTAATTGAGCGGCTGAAATTTAATTTTAAGTCCCTAAAGTTTAAAAGTAACTTCAGGTCGCTCAATCCATAAATTTACTTGTTTTTTTTGAAAGGTGTAATTAAATTTACTCAAATCAAACACTTACATCATAATTGATCCCAATTAAATCCGCTCATTTATCAGGTCTTCGCCCTCCCAGTCTGATTGAGAATCTTTATCCAAAATTCCGTGTTAGCCACGTGGCGATACATGAAACCAGCGGCAGTACTTACAATCAACCAATGAAAGGAGACCTTATCCCATCCCCTTATCTTACTCATACCAAAGCCACCAAATAATAATAATTTTAAAAATAATATTAATTTGTTCCGCTATTTCCTCCGCTCTCTGTACTCCGTGGCAGGAAGAAACTGAGAGGAGAAAACAATGGCGGCCTCACTACAAGCAGCGGCCACCCTCATGCAACCCACCAAGGTGGGCAGCAACAGCCGGAGCACCGCCGTCCAGCTGAGGTCTTCTCAGAGCATTTGCAAGGCGTTTGGCGTCGAGCAGGGCAGCGCAAGACTGACTTGCTCACTCCAGACTGATCTCAAGGACTTGTCTCAGAGGTGTGCCGACGCTGCTAAGGTTGCTGGATTTGCTCTCGCCACTTCTGCCCTCCTCGTCTCGGTATGAATTCGATACCTTGTCCATTTTTCTTACATTTCCTGCTCTCCTCTGATTCGTACTTCAATTATCTCATCATATGATGTATCTCTGCCCAATTGAACTCCAATAGAATTTTCAACTTTTTTTAGTACTTGTTTCTCTACCGCTTCTAGCGATCATTCCATTACTGGCTTCATTCGGTGCGTGTTTGTTGGTAAATTTTAAGCACCAAGGAAAATAGAAGAGAGCTTTGAGTTTTTCCGGTCTTCTGGTACGTAGAAGTCCGCAACCGCTACCTCGTACTGGGGTGCGCACAGGGCGAAGCACGTTCCAGGACCCGAGCCAGCAACGGCCCCTGGAGAGTTAACCAGCCTAGGCAAGCCCTGGCTGACCGGCACGACCAAGAGGAGGCCTTTAGGCTCCCGCCATTACAGCGGTAACCCACCCCCGTGGGAAGTCGAACCCGAAACCTCGAGAGGCCCAAGCTCTTAAGGCAAGCCCGACTTCCACTCGACCACCCCCGAAGGATTCCGGTCTTTCTATCATGTTGAGTTGATGTAGGACGCACGGAAGAGTTTCTCAAACGGTAACCTTCTGCCGGGCGCGATTTTCTTGCAGGTTTTGGAGAGTTTTCAAATCCAAGTTAGGTTATAATTTTTTAGGGTATTTAGTTTAATAACTATTGTGTTCTTGTGACTATTTTTATGGATTCAAAGAACATCATTTTTTGCTTCAATTATCTATTGTATTCGGGAATAAGATCACACCAAACGGCTACGAATCAAATATCATTTTTTGCTTTTAGCATTATTTAAGATGTGATACTAACCAAGCAGCATTATTATTGTTGTTGTTATTATTATTATCTGTAAAAACTAGGGTGCGAGTGCTGAGGGACTTCCCAAACGGCTAACCTACGACGAAATCCAGAGCAAGACATACATGGAAGTGAAAGGAACCGGCACTGCCAACCAGTGCCCAACCATTGAAGGCGGCGTCGACAAATTTGCCTTCAAGCCCGGAAAATACAACATGAAGAAATTCTGCCTGGAACCCACGTCATTCACTGTCAAGGCTGAAGGTGTAAACAAGAACGCCCCGCCAGAGTTCCAAAACACCAAGCTCATGACCCGCTTAACCTACACCCTCGACGAGATCGAAGGACCCTTCGAAGTCTCCCCCGATGGCACAGTCAAGTTCGAGGAGAAAGACGGGATCGACTACGCAGCCGTCACTGTCCAGCTCCCTGGAGGGGAGCGCGTCCCCTTCCTCTTCACCATCAAACAGTTGGTGGCGTCCGGAAAACCAGAGAGCTTTGGCGGGGAGTTTCTGGTCCCATCCTACAGGGGTTCGTCTTTCTTGGACCCAAAGGGGAGGGGCGGCTCCACCGGCTATGACAATGCAGTGGCGTTGCCGGCCGGAGGGAGAGGAGACGAGGAGGAGCTCGCCAAGGAGAACATAAAGAACTTTAACTCGTCGACAGGGAAAATCACACTGAGTGTTACCAATAGCAAGCCTGAGACTGGGGAGGTGATTGGGGTGTTTGAGAGTATTCAGCCGTCTGATACTGATATGGGGGCTAAGGTTCCCAAGGAAGTGAAGATCCAAGGGATCTGGTATGCTCAACTTGAGTAATAGGGCCTCTTATTTATTTATTTATTTTTTTATCGAACGTTTGATGTCTTTGTTTTTGGGTTCGGATTTTGTGATAAATTGGATGTCTTTGTGAACTTCCAACCCATCTGAAGAAACATTGAGGTTATGTATTTTTCATGTGCTTGTATATTATTATTACTACATGTTATCGTAATGTTTTAGATTTCAAGTACATGTAGATGAAAATCAGAGTAAGTTCTTGAGACACCATATGAGCACTGTTCGAGCTGCAGCAGTTATTGAGATCAAGGTTTCATATGTCATTGATAGGGGACCAACCAAGTGGTTTCATGTGGAGAGATCCTGCTTTTGTAGGATTAATAGCGAAGATGATGGGTGTCTCAGTGTTGGAATAATACAATGCCTGTTCATTTGATGCGTTGACGTGTTAAAATGGGAGACATTACAAATTAAGGAGGTCAAATAAAACATTTTAAACAAGCTAGACAAACTATATGTGTAATATTTAATGATGCGGCTTCTAATCACTAATGGAAACAGGATTTTTAGCACTTGTCAAAAGCAATCGATAAAATTTAAAAAGCAATCGTTATTATTATTAGGGTCCGCAAATACGTGGATGGCAAAAATTAGATTGCTGAAAATCTTTAGGCTATGTTTGTTTGAGGAGATTGGATGATGAGGGATAAATAATACCATGGATAATATATGGAATTGGATAAAAAATGGGATTAATTTTTTATGTGGAATTATTTTTTTGGTGTTTAGTTGGTGAGATATAAAGTGGTGTTTGATATGTGATGTGATAGAAAATAATTTTAAACCTTTGGATCTTGGAGGGAAACAAATCCGGAGGTGGAATATTAATAATACCACACCCTCGATGGGATAAGTCATCCGACAAGTTTGCAAGATTAGTGGGGCCCAGGGATTTCTCATCCTTCCTTCCAAAACTCAAACAAATACTTCACAATGTGGGACCCACAGATTTGTTATCCAATCCCTGCCATCTTATTCGGCTAACAAACATACCCTTAGGGTGTGTTTGTTTGAAGGATTGGATGATGGGGGATAAATAATACTGTGGGGTTCACAGATGGGATTAGATAAAAGATGAGATTAATTTTTTATGTGGGATTATTTTTTTAGTGTTTGGTTGGTGGGATATAAAGTGGGATAAAAGATGTGATATGATATGTGATGTGATAGGAAATAATTTTGGCTCTTTGAATCTTGGCGGGAAACAAATCCGAAGATGGGATATTAATAATACCACAAAAAGCTGGGATTGCTCATCCGGCCATTTGCCGGACTGCCACTCCAATCCGTGGGACCCACGGAGTAAACAAAAAACCAAACAAACACTTCACATATGTGGGTCCCACGGATTGCCAATCCAATCCCCCATCTCTCATCTACCAAACAAACACAGCCTTAGTTTTTGGCATGTGACGGATACTAAATATTAGCAACCATTTACACAACTGATGGCACAAATTAAGTCGGAAAGCGCTTTTATTGATTGCCAGAAAAGCAGACACTAAATAATAACGATGGTTACCAAGTGGATTTAATGGGACTTTTAGTAACCACCTATGGTAGACACTAATGTTTTTTTGATTATTTTATTTATTTTTTTAATTCTTTCTATTCAAATATATAAATACTTATAATCACCATAAATTCAACATCAAAATTATCACAAACCCAAAACTAATAGATGAATAATTTAATAAAAATAAATATTACCAAAAATAGTAATAATTCTATTTACAACTAAGAGTACTAAATAAAATAAAACTATTACAATTTAAAAAATTTCAAGTTTATCTATCCATCAAATAAGACACAATAAAAGAAATTCCAACATCCAAATTTTCAAAATCTCCTCACCATCATTAAAGCTAAAAAACGAAATCAAACATATATTATTAGTATATAACTTAAGAAAAAATTCACATCATTCATTCTTACGGGTCACTAGTGCCTTGAAGATCGTGTGTGTCAAGTTTCACAGCCAACCGAGCCCTTTTTCTCTGGTTAGGTTATTGACTCAAACTAATAAAATCCTCATATTTCTAATTTAACAGAAAAATACAAGTACAGATTGCAGGCATTATGGGTATCAGTTTGCTACGTCATTCATTCCTACAAATCACTAGTGACTCAAAGATCATTTATATCGAGTCTCGGGGCTAATCAATCCCTTTTGATTAGTTTCGACTATTGACTCAAACTTATAAATTAAATAAAGGAGTAATTGCTTTTTTATCCTTTGTACTTAAGATAAAAATCTCTTACACTCCCAAAATTTTAAAAACCTACCTTTACCTCTCTTATACATTGGATTAAAATGAAAACATTAAAAAATTTGTCAAATATAACAACCTTGACTCTAAGTAAATTTAAAAATTACATTTATACCCATTGTATTTTATATTACCTACACTTATACTCCCTAATCCTATTTAGTTTTTAATGAGTATTTTCATCTTTTCACTTAAAAATTTAGCACCATTTAGAATTTTACTTTTGTCCAAAGTATAAGAAATATAAAGATAGATTTTTAAAATTCAGGCGTGTAAGTGATTTTCATCTTAAGTATAAGAGGTAAAAAAGTAATTAACCCTTAAATAAAATGTAGTTGTGTTTGAATTTCATAACACTTGAAAGTACAAATTGAGAAGAAAAACATGACCACCTGGAACACATTTATTGTTTCATCCGTGACTACGAGGGCTAGATTATGGGTCGTTTGGAGTACTATAAATTTTTAAAAATTCATAAAAAATTATACAAAATTTTTTCACTCTTTTTAGGTGGCATTTAGAGTTCCAAAAAAGTTCAAAAATGTTAAAAGTCAATGTAAAATTAACACGTGGTAAATTTTGACGAGAAGAAAGTTAGAAAATTTTTTAAAACTTTTTAGAAAAATTTAGAGATTTAATGGGATTTGTAAAGATGTAGAGATTTGTAGAGAAATCTACTGTAGGGGCTGAAATATGGAGATTAACAGTTGTAGTTTCATTAATGTTTATGTGTTTGAATTAATAATGTTGTTAATTGAATTAATAAATATTATTTGTTTAAATTAAAAAATACTTATTAAATCATAACAGTTAATAAATACTACAAAAAATGCCAGATTTCTTGGTTGCCTAAAGCAGTTGAGAAAAGCCCACAAAGCGGTTGAGAAAAGTTTCATCAACGGCCTCATGACCGCTTACTAGCAGTCGCATACGTTGGGGTCGAGAAAAACAATATTCAGGCGGTCAACAAAGGCTTCGTCCGCCTAAAGTGGTCGGCAAAAAAAATCTTCCTCGTCCGCCTCATAGCAGTCGGATAAGGCCTTTTTCGACCACCTAGTAACAGTCAACTAAAGTGTTATTCTTTAAAAGAAAAGGCAATTTTATTTTAAACTAAAAGAACAACTGTATATTTATATAGTAAAACCCTTCTACACTGATTATACTTGTATATATACTAAGATAAAATTAAAATTATCTAACAATAATTGTAAATTTTCATAAAATACGTAGCAAAATACATATAATATTGAAGAGTTTAATTAAAAACACTTTGAAAACAAAACAACATCCCCATGCATCTTTTGTAATCGACCTCAAATCAATTTCAGAACCCATCGAACCTAAAAGGCACAAAACAATTATATTAAAAATGTCATATGTTTTATGAATTTAAAATCAAATTCGTAAAGTAATTTGAAGTGTAAATATTTAAATATAATCAAACTTAAATGTCGACTTGATCTTACTTAGGGCCTTCTCGGGCCCGCCGTGACTCGGATTAAAGCCTTATTTGTTCACACAATGTCTAAATGACTTAGACTTGTTACATGTGAAGTTTGGTTTACAACAAACCCCGTTTGCTCTATTTGAGGAGTCGAAACCTAAGTTCTGCTCGCTATGAACCTTAAGTGTAAACTTGATCCTACTCGAGGACATCCAAGGCTCGTTGTGACTCGAATTCAAGTCCTGTTTATTCCCACAGTCTCTAAATGACCTAGATTCGCCACACGCGAAGTTTGGTTTCTAACAGAGCCCATTTGTTTGGTTTGAGGAGTCGAAACTTAAATAGCTAACACTTAAGCCTTAAGTGTCAAGTCAATCCTAACCAGGGCCATTCTGGACCTACCGTGACTTGGATTCAAGCTCTGCTTGTTCCTGTAGTCTCTAAATGATGTAGACTCGCTACATGTGAAGTTTGGTATGCAACGGACCCTATTTGCTCAGTTTGAGAAGTCATAACCTAAGTTCTTGACAGTTAAGCCTTAAGTGCCAACTCAATCCTACCCAAGGCCATTTTGAGGTTGTCATGATTCAGATTCAAGCCTCGTTTGTTCTTACAATTTCTAAATTATCTAGACCTACTACACGTGAAGTTTGGTTTGCAACGGACCCTGTTTGCAAGTTTCAAGGAGTCGAATCCTAAGCAGTTGACACTTAAACCTTAAGTGCCGACTCGATCCTACCTAGGACTATTTTGGGCTCGCCATGATTCAGATTCAAGCCCTCTCTATTCTTACAGTTTCTAAATTATCTAGACTCACTACACGTGAAGTTTTGGTATGCAACGAACCCCATTTACAAGTTTCAAGGAGTCGAACCCTAAGTAGTTGACACTTGAGCCTTAAGTGCTAACTCGATCCTACCCGAAGCCATTTTGGGCCCGCCGTGATACAAATTTAAGGTCCATCTGTGACCCATGTAGCTAAACTTTTTACCGTGACGCAACCACCGTGACTGTGTGCTCTTATTGCAAGGAGGACAAGCGAACTTCCCTTTTGTACTCGAGCCAGATAAGTTGCCATATGCTGGGAAGTCATTAAGCGTCCACAACAAGCTTGCATGAAGGTTGACAACAGAAAAATTTAGTTTCAGTTTCTATTTCCAAATGTAGTTTCCCTTAAGTTGCCATATTTTTTAATGCAGTTTTAGTTTCTATTTCCAAAAAAAAAAAAAATGACAACAGAAAGTGAAAAGAAAAGAAATGAAATGATAAACATATAAACGTAAGTAGAAAAATGACATCGTTATCAAACAGCTCCCTAAATATTCAAGTTTGACAATCTAATTATCAAATTAAATAATTAATTAAACTACTAATTCAACCTATAAACTAAGAACATGTTACAAAATTTTTATTTAACAATTTCATTAACAAAATTAATAACACAACTTAACAAATAATTAAATATCCAAATTCAACAATGTATTAATTAATAATGTATCCAAATTTAACAATGTATCCAGAATACAAAAAGTTTAATTCTAACCAAATTCCAAACGAATTCCAACCAGAATTTAAGCCCAAAAAAATTCCAAACAAACAATGTCAACCGAAAAATTAATTAACAAAGTTAATTTAAACAAATTCCAAACAACATTCTAAACAAATACCGAACAAATTCATTTCAATACAATAGGCTAAATAATTTATTAAACAAATTCCAAACAAAATTATCTCACATAATCTAAACCCACAAATATGACTGAGCTCAAAAAATTTGCTTTCCATTCTCTTGTCTAATCAGCTACAAAAAAAGATCTAGCCGAAGCTTTGCAGCAACTGTAGATTGAGGGTTCATTTGTCAAACCCTTCTACACTTTTGTTCATTACACATGCCAATGGCCAGTAGCATAGGGTGGGAGATAGAGGAGACACAATGAAAGGAAGAGATAGAGAGAAGGATAGAGAGAGAAAAAGAGAAAGAAAGAGAGAGAGAAAGAGAGAGAGAGCGCTTACCTCGCTGGAGAAAAGTTGCTGGTGCGGTGAAATGGCGGTCATTGGACAGGCAGTGAACGGGGGTGTCAGACAGAGCTCGCATGCGAGAACGCAATAGACCAGAGAAAAGTAAAGTTCGCGAGCCAAAGGAGAGGGTCGTGGGGGGAATAAAAACGACCATTCCTGACTACCTGAGGCGGTCGTGATTTCCCAATTAAATGGCTGAGAGTTTTGGTTTTGTCGCCGGCCTCTCGACGGTCGTCCGTTGGGTAAGTCGGAAATACCTCCCTTTGTAGCAGTGATACTTCAGTTCTTATGGTAAATTTTTCACTATAACTCCTTAGAACTGAACAGATTTAAATAAATTTATAAATAACTTTTTGAAATTTAAAGAGATTTTATTGAAATTTGTTAGGATTTGAAGTGATGTAAAGATTTATAAATATTTAAATAATTTTAAAAAAAATTTACATAATTTGAAATAAAAAATGTTTTCTAAGAATTTAAAGAAATATATATATATATATATATATATATATATTAATTTTTGCACTACAAACGGTGCCAATATTGTATCCATAAAGTACCATCGAATTATTTTATTTTAAAAAAATATCGAGGTTGACTCGTCAATAGTAGCGTCCACAAATATGGCCGGTTGTTGGCACCGACAGTGGGGGGAGAGAGCGCGCATGTCCATCCATCTCCGCTTTCAAATTTAATATATACGTCAAAAGCACAATAGAAATAGAAATGTGTTTTGTTAATTCTAGTGTCACCCCAGCCTCCCAATTTGGACTCGGCATATAATCTCTCTTTTCTATTTATTTATTCGAAAATCATTCTTTCTTTCTTTCACGAACAAAACTCAAAACTAATTTACTCCAAAAGTTAAGAAAGGTTGAAAGTAGTTCTATTAATTAAACACGCGCTCTAATCACTTCCCATCACACGCTAATCCAAACCGATTTCCTGCTCTCAAATGCTGAAAAGAGGGGCTGCTGTACCCAAAACGATATATTTTGATTATTTTTCACTTAAAATGACACCGTTTTATTTTAAATTCTTAAATTCGAGGTTAAAAGTAATTTGATTGATTAAACACATGCGGTCTATTCACTTCCGCTGAGTTGCTCACATGTTTTGTGAATTCTAGTTACATTCTAATGACCCAAACATTCGTTTATTTTAAGTGACGGATTTAGAAATTTTAGATGATGAGTCATATAAAAATTTAAATAATGATTATAAAATTTAATTGGGTTAAGGTTGTCAAAATATTTTAAATATAAAAAAAAATTTAATTTTTATTGACTAATATGATCAACTGACCCCATCAGTTATAATGTGACGTCGCTTTTGTTTACTTTATTCTTGGTTTCACTTTTTTTTTTTTTTTTCTAGCAATGGAGACAATTTTTCTGTTAAAAAAAAGTGAGAGAAACATGAAAATATTTTAATCGTTATTAATTCAAAGAATTTATTAAAATTAGTTTATATTGATCGATTGGTTTCTACTGTATTCCTTGTTATTGCTCAAGTTCTTTTGAGGTTTGGTTGAATTTTTTATTGGAAACAAAAATGACAATAAAAAATAAATAAAAATTCCATAAGATGTGACGAAAAAATAGTCAAATCATATTCCAAAAGTGCCATTTTTGAATATTATTATTATATTTACGTTTTTCATATTTTAAATGAAAACATATAATATATCATATATATGTTTTTGTACACCTATTTTTTGCACTCATGCAAGTAAATAATTACCCCAAAAAAAAAAAAGGGCAATTAGAAACTAAGTTAAAAAGATGGAGTAGAAATTATTATTTGAAAATAAGAAAACTAATTATAAGATATTATTGTCTAAAATCATGATCTAAAAATTTATTTATTATAAAGAAATACATAATTAATTTTTGGGCATATTTAATATATTTGAAAATATTAATAAATATGTCAAACTATAAAGTAAGATTTTGTTTGGTGTGAAAGTGGGAAAAGACAAATAAATATTAATTTAAAAATTCACAGGGAGAATAATTAAATGGTGTTTGGTTGGCCAAAACTAACTAAAATCCACCAACTTTCACTAATTTTATATTTTCTTCCAATCAAATTTTATCATATATCAGTTTTATATTAAATATTTGTACTTTTACTACAGTTTTTGGCCAACTTTTTTTCTAATCAAACACCCCTTGAGAGAGAGCAAATATTATATTTGACTCTCCCATAATTTAAGCTACTATAAATTTAATACATTTTAATTTTTCATAATAACTCTAACAATACAATATTAATATTTCTAAAAGTTTATATTAATTAAGAGGGTTTTAAATTAAACTTCAAGCTGCATCCCTCCAATCAATTTTATAAATACTAATTTTGCTACGATTTAAAAAAAAATAAATACTGACTTAATATGTAAATGCTTAAACTATACAAATGTTTTTGAGACAATAAATGAGATAATAATTCTGAGGATTCTTGACAAATATGGTTCGCATGGAACAATTAAACATTTATTTATTTTTATTGTGAATACACTTAAAAATAAAATAAAAAAATCATCTTTAAATTCTTATATGTGAGAGAGAAAAATATCAGAGATGTTAATTAAGAATCATGTAAAGCAATCTTAAAGAGAAAATGTGAATCAACCTTAAAAAAAAAAAAAAAAAGATTATTCATCTCTACCAAAAAAAAAAAAAAAAATGAGAGAAAAATATTTATACACAAGTTATGTATAAATATGAACACCAATGATTAATTAGAGTACATATAGTGACCATAAAATAATTATGGAATATATAGTATTCACGAATTATAGTAACTTGACAAATCATAATTGAATTAATATTCTTTAAAAAAATCTTATGAGGGTTTATCAAAGTTGATTTTTAATTTCTCATCATCATTAATAATATTATCATAATTAAAATTTTATAATATTATTATATGAATGGAAAGAACATCATCACCTCGATGTAACTTGGTTAAATATTTTATATTTTATTTTGATTCAAATTAACTGAAAAATGCATGTACTATTTACGATGTTATTAAAATTTAATTTTTTCGAGGTATATAAAAATATAAGTAAGAAATATCAAAATTTAAATTAAGAAAATAACTTGAGTTATTTATAAATTTTAAAGTTAGTGTTTATGCAACTTATGACATTTATAAATTAAGAAAAAAGAGATTTTAAAATAAATATAATTTAAAACAAAATATTATGTCTTCAATTTCACTACCAGCATGCCGGTATATATCTACATTGATCATGTGGTATTAGAGGCGTGTATGGGTTAGTCCAGTTCAGATTCATATTTAACCCATAATTTAAATAATTTTCTTTCTAAAATTTAGATTCGAATTCAAATCGATTTTAAATTAGAATCGAACCAAATCGAACCAAAAATATCGAGTTTGTTTGTTTCGGTTTTCCGTTTAATTTGGTTTTTATTGGGCCGAGTCTATTTTTAGTTTAGCTTATTTCAGGTCGGGCCAGGTCGGCTCGAGTCCATTTGGGATGAATATATTTATTACACATTTATCACTTAAAAAAATATATATATTTAGCAAACAAGTTCAATGATAAAAAAAATTAAGATAAATCACTTAAAAAATAAAACTAACTAAAATTCAATACAATTCATAATAAAATACAATCTTATAATATCACTAATATTATTTACTTATATATATATATATATATATATATATATATTATTTTTTAAGTTGGTTTAGTTTGAGATTGGTTTAGCTTGGGTTATTTTCAATTTGGATTTGGGTTCAGCTCAGAATTAAAGTAGGGATGGCCATCTCGATCAATCTGTTCAAATCTGATCCGTTACTCGAGCTGAATGGATGTGGGATTCGGATTTTTTCTGGAGATCGGATCAGATATGGGAATGAGGCTGCCTCCACCCCAATTTGCCCCAAATCCAATATCCGATCTGAATCTACCCTGGTTTACCTCGATCTGTCCCGATTTGTTCCAAAAAATATTCGAACAAACTCAAATCATTTTGATCCATGATGATAACAGCACCACCGTAACATGACAAACAACATTCAAATTCAACATGCTTCAAACTTATTGAACATTACTATTTTTATCATTAAAATCAGTATTAATAAATAAATTTAAAACAAAAATTATCATCGTTTTATATTAGTTAGGGTGTGTTTAGGAAAATTATAAATTTAAATTTTTTTGACTTTTGTGTAAATTGAAATTTAAAAATTTAAATTTATTTATTTCATACACAAAACTTAAAAAAAAAAAAAAAAAACTTAAAAAGGTAAATTTAAAATTCTATAACACTACAAAACTTAAAAAAAAAAACTTAAAACGGTAAATTTAAAATTCTATAACGCATATAACGCATATCATTTGGAACTCTATAAAATAATAAAAATCTCTATAAAATTTAAATTTTGTACTTACTACACGAATTATAAAACTGTAAATTTTATAAATTTATACTCATTTATATAATTTTAAATACCCCATTATGATTTATAAACTCGATTATTTTTAGGAAAATATCTAGACACAAATTTTAAAAAATAATTAAAATATTTTTATTTGTCATTTTAGGATAATGTTAGTATTTTAGAATTATGTATTTTTATTATGTGTTAGTAAAATGGTACTTTGGTAAAATGTTAATTTTGAAGATATTTATATATTATTTTGGTAAATTATTATTATGATGATGTTTATGTATTATTTTGATTTTAGATATAAATTATTTGATAATAATAGGTTACATATGTAATCAAGTAATGTATCAAGTTATGGATAGATTTAGAGACGAGCGGAGAGTTCGAATTTTCTAATATCTGCAGATATATCCGTTCTTCATTTGAAGTGGGAATAGAGATCTAAAAAAATATTCGTTTGGAATTTGGGATAAATTCGAAAACGGTGGAGGGTTCGGAGTTTTAATTTGAATATTGGTATATCTACCTCTAATCTGTCCCATTGTCATCCTTAAATTAAAGTGAAACTATTGGTTTATTAATTTGGTAACTTAGAATCAAATAAAAAATAATATAGATCTGAATTAATTCGAACCAAAATGATTTGATTAGTTGGATTTTCGGATTGTTAGGGCGCTTTTTTTTTTCAACCCCAAATGGGTAGGATGATAACGTGTCAAATTCGGAGCTCGCGAGTGGAATTTGTTTTCTCACGGACCTACGTATTCCAATTCCCGGGCTCCACTGAGGAAGGAAAAGACGAATGGCCATTAAAGAAATGAAAAGAAATGACGGAGGAAAGGTCTTCCCAGGGAAAAAAAAAATTAAAAAAAAAAGAACAACCACTTTCACGTTGCCATTTTCTCCGTGAACAGAAACGTTTTTCCATCGCCAACCCAAATCAAGAAAAATAAACCAGCCGTTACCGAAAATTAAAAAGTCAATTCTTTTTCGATTCTGATTGGCCTGCAAGTGGCATGGCCAATTCGGACCAGTGAATGGAAACGACGAGTCGTTACGGGTGGGCCGAAGAATTTCACTCCAACAACGACGACAAAGGGAAGGCTCTGATGCGAGATGGATGAATTGCCAGGGGCTCTGGGGACGAGTGCCAGCTTGGCTCTGCGACTGGGGCAAGCCATCTTCTCTATCGCTTCCCTCCTCTTCATGTGTTTGGATATTGGGTTCTACAGCTATACTGCCTTCTGGTATTTCTGATTAGTTTCCCTTTATCAGTTCTCAATTGGGTTTAGTGGGTTCTTCTTATTTTTCAAACATCAGTTCTCAATTGGGTTTAATGGGTTGTTCTTATTTTCCAACACCAGTTCTCACTTGGGTTTAACGGGTTTCTTTTTATTTTTCTCACTTTTCAATGCCCATGTATTTGTCTCTGTTCTGGACTCCAACTGTAGCTACTGCTAATTGATTCTAAAGCGAATTCTTCATTGATCGACTTATGTTCCTTTTCTCTGTACTTTACTTTCTTTTCTTTTTTAGCTAATTAGGTACACAAAACATGCATGTCAGAATTCGGGGTAGATTGCAAAATTGTATTCATTTTTTTCTCTCTTTCAATATATACGTATATGCATATTTGACTGTCTTTTTGACTTTTAATGCATCCATGAGTTGCAAATTGTGATGATTTTGAGGGTAGTGAATTAGGCATTACGACAAGGTAAGTTGGTAGAAAATTGTCTGAACTGGCCCAAAAGGGGGGAATTCAGTGGTAAAATCTCTATCAAATTGAAGTAGAGGTCGAACTCCCTCAGCATTAGCTGACTGAGGGTTTTTGTCTCTAGGATTAGTCCAACCAATAGTGATTATAACCTAATATATATATATATATATATATAAAGAAAAAAAAAAAAAGAAGAAGAAGAAGAAGTGTCATCGCTAGATGTGGGGTTTTGTAATGGTGGAATCCGCCATTCATGTTTTGGTTTCAGAAGGGTCCGCAGAAAACAAAGCATACTGACAGTTTAATTTTATAATTTTGAAGATTTCAGATTGGTGAATAAAAATAGATTCAAATGAAGCAAAATCAAAAGATTGAGAAATTATAATCCTAAATTATTCTGTTAGATTTCCAATGGACCTACTGTGATTGGGCCTGAGTGTTGCCCATTATGGTTCAACCTGATTGTGTAAGGTGCTAACTGGAAGAAAGAGCAGGGACATAGCTATGGTCTTTTTATTAATTTTGACTATCTGCTTGATTGGTGTGTATCAGCTTAGCAAATGCAATTCTGGACATTGACAATGATTACAATTTTGAGTGTGACTTTCTTGAGGGCACTTATGTGCAGCGGGAGTTGTTTGTAATTAGTGCAAGCATCTATGTCCTTTGTGCAAGGCATCTGTTGAATCCTTTCAGGGGCGAGGCATATAAACTCATGTGAGTTGTGATCTTTAGTTATGTCCTGTAGATGAAGATTTATTCATTTTGTCGGTAAGGGGGCAAGGAGTCTTGACTATCATCAAGTATGGTTACTCAGCATCACTTACTTCTGCCCATAGAAGTAGTATTTGCCTCTCATTAAGCATGTTAAAGAAGTTGGTGGCATTGGAAAAGAAGAGGAACGAGTGAATTCAATTGGTAATAGGCTTATGCACTTGTATAATCTTAGTGAATTGGGAAGGCTCTTGATGGCTTATTGTGATTGCAAAAACATATAACACATTTTGAATTAGATGAACAGGTTAGAGTTTGTTGAGTTGGATTTCAAAGATGTTTGCTGATGCATTAGTGAACCGAAAGTAATTTGAGCTGAGAGTTTACTGCAAATTATAGGATAGTATTGGACTTATTGGTACCACATATGCTAAATGGTCTAAAAACAAGCAACCTACTTTTGAAAAACTCATAAGATTGCATAGGAGGAGGGTATGAGGGTACAATTAATTGAACCAAGCTGCTTCAATCTGACTATAACTTTTTAAGCACAGTTTAAGTAACGTATTGTATAGATACTATATCCTTCAACTTAAAAGTGCCGAAGTTGATGATATCTCTGTCTACTGCATTACTTTGGCAGGCTGGTAGCATTTAGTTGGAGCCTCAGAGAGTACATCCGACTTTGTAGGTGTGGTTTCGGAATAATTTTGGTAGACTTCTCTGCATCGAGGAACAAGATTAAAAAGAGATTTAAAACTGTCTTCAACCCCACTTCTTTTTTTTTTTTTTGGGCAATCTTTAGAGGCTGAAGCTGTAAGCCTGTAGCACATGGTATCATAACTGTGTTATTTTGGCTTTGATTGTGGTTGACAAAGGCAAAAAACATGCAAAGAAATGATGTTGTGGAAGGATTATGGTAGAGCCACCATCATGATGTGATTGAATAATACATTTTATGATGGAATCAAATCCTTTGAAGCGTTAAGAAACTAGGTAATCTGGCACCTTTGACTTTAGGTAACTGCTTCATTTAGCGTCTGCCTGGTGGCTGCAATATAATAAAACTGTCTTTCATGTTGGTGTTGGGGAATTTGATCGCAGAAATTGGGACATTTCTAGAAACCAATACTTGTTCTGTTGTGATTGCTTTGTGTATTCAGAAAATGGATAGATTCCTGTTGCATTCTGTTGATTACTTGATCTGTAAGGAGCTTCGCTAGGAGAAAGTTGCCACATATTACAGGTTGTGCATTTTAGTATTTATATATTTTTCTAAACACCCCAGGAACAGTGCTTTCTTTTCTTCTTCTTAGATATATGGCATTATACACTCTGACAGGGTGACCTTAATTATTGAAATATCAACACTGTGCTTGTGAAAAATCACTAAGTCTCCCTTCGGCTGAAGCAGTAAAGAGGTAGGATGGGGTTGGAGCACTTGCCTAGCACAAGAGGAACATCTAACTAGAAATAAGTTAAGTGAGTAATTTAATTTTTAAATTTGTTAGCCAAACAAATACCTCCATTTTACCCCAAATTAGGTGAACTGCATCTTACATGAAGTTCTTTGTGCGTGGACCATCATTGCGGAGCAGTTTGTACAAAAAGTAATAGCATCACTTTTTGATCCTAGCCATGTTTTTAGGAGTTTTTGGTCTGGAAGCAGTGCCTTTGGATAGAAATAAGACTTATAATTTTCTTAACCTTTTAATAGCCTTCTATATATGATAACTCTCTTGAAGACTGGAAGAATTGCTTTTCTCCATGTTCATTTTTCTGCTAGATGCTAACTTTTACATATTGGATTCATTCTAGATATGAAACATATGCATCACCGTGAGTAACTGGAAGATGACTCTCTCTTTCTCTCTCTCTCTCTCTCTACACACATATATATATTTATTTATTTATCTAATTTTTGTAATGTTCATGCTATTTTTGCAGTTTTTTAGTAACAATTATGGGTTTAGTGATCCCATGGAGCTTGACCTTGGCATTCGTTGATGTATATTCAGTATTTTTTAAACGCCCAGCTCATCAACCTGGTTTAATGTTCGTCATCGTTGTTGGAGATTGGGTATGTGTTCTTTCCATTCATAAGTGATCCAACACATCATCTTCTTCTTCTTCTTCTTCTTCTTTAGAGGTAACTGAGATATTGTCGTGTAACTTAACAGGTTCTCTCGTTTCTGTCACTGGCAGCGGCCTGTTCAACAGCCAGTGTGGGAAGCTTCTTGATCACTTTTAGCGACCTCTGTGGTGTAAATATGTGCAGAAGATATCAATTGTCTGCAGCCATGACTTTCTTATCTTGGTTTCTCTCATTAGCCTCCTCTCTCTTCAATCTCTGGCTTCTCCCTTCTCTATAATCTCTGTATATGTTTGGCTATTTCCATCTCCAGAAAATAAATCAAATCATATTGATTAAGGAAAAAAAAAAAGAATATGAAGAAGAAAATTTTGGTTGATTGGATCTTGATACTTTACAGTGATATTGGTTGTTCATTCGGTAGTTCCACTTTTTGCCAGGACTCTGCTTTAGCCCTCACCTGCACAAATCACAGCCACGGTGGAATGCTTAAAATAATGATAATAACAACTTATCCTACATCCCTACGCAAAATAGATCGGGATAGGTTTTGTTTAATTATTTGATTTTGAAAAGTCAAAATTTATTGACCCGACCCTCAAAAAGGGATGCCAAGAAAAAAAAAAAAATATGAGACGTAACATGTTTGATGGTTTGTTTTTACCCATCCAGCAATTGTTCATTTATCTAATTCCTTCTCTAATTATACTTTTATCAATATTAATTTAAGAAGTTTGATGATAATAATAATAATAATAATAATAATAATAATAATAACCTTTTTAATTTATTGATTAATTACCATGGCTTACTTATAAGAACGTTGGGTGAACATTAATCTGATTCTATATTCAATTTTATTTTATATTAGGAATGGTTGACTTAATTTCTTTCTAGTAGGACTAACTGATTTCCTAAAGAATTAACTTAACTATTCCTACTATAAAATAGAGTCGGATTAATGTTCACCCTACTTTCTTATAAATAAATCATAGCAATTAATTAAGAAATTAAAAAGGGAAACTACTCAAGCAGGTATGGTCCCCTCCCCCTCTTGTTAACTTGCAAATATGTATATGAAAACCAAACTGATGGCTGATGGCACGCATTTTGATTATTTTTCTCAGTAGAAGTGACTAGAAAGCTGCCATGGAAACGTCTAAAGCATGCGAAATTTCGTCGATTTCGAAAATAAAAAGAGTCGCTGGCATGGAAAACTTTGAAGCATACATCGATGTTTCTTTGAATACAAAAATAGAAACAGTCATTAGCACAGAAAACTCTGAAAAATGCAACGGGTTTTCTGATTCAACGAAAGAAAAGGAGCAAGAAAGTACTATAACAACTGCTAACCAGTCTACAAATCCAGATCATGATGTGTTTTGTCTAGTTGCATGCAAGGTACATATATAGAGTTCTAAACTTTTATTAGTTTTGTTTTTTCATTTAAAAAAAAAAAACTTGTGATGTTAGAAGCTTATTAATTAGAATTTGGTTTGCCTTGCAGAATAAATATAAGAGGAGGCGCGATAAAGACAAAAATAAAAATGCAGGTTCACTTATAAAAAAAAGCAGAAAAGGAATACCCAAACGATCTCCTTTCTTTTAAAATTGTTACGGATGAAATAGTAAATCGACAAATTCATATCAAAATAGAAGTCTTATAAATCGTAGATTTAGGTGTTGGCTAATTTGTTAGAGTCTCGAGTCAGGTAAAATTGTAAAAGTCTCAGAATACTTTAGATAAGTCTGGAAGACTGTTAATTAGATTCTATCTCAGAGTTTATTTCGTGTTCAGAGGAAAGCCTGCGTGATTCTCGTGGAAGTCACAGGATGTTGGAAACTCACAGAAAGGTCACAGGAAGCCCTTTCCAGTGAGGTTCAAGGTTTTATACTCCTACCCACTTCTATGAAACCTTACACGGCCCTATTTGCTGTGTTTATACTTTTGAACGCGCCTAGGGTTTGTTACAAGGGAGAACAATTATTAAATAGTGTATGGGATTGATCATTCGTTTTCTCAAATACTTGGCCAAAAGTTTGTGCTTGAGATTTGAAGAAGTTCGGATATTTGAGGGCTAAAGATTCAATATCATTGTCGAGAATTTAGTGTTTGTATTTTTGAAAAGTCAAAGAATTTTTGCTAAGGAGTTGATGAATCGAGAATTCAAACAAATTCAATAACACAGAGTTGAGAAATCGAGTTTATTGCAAGATTGAGTTGTAATTAACGTTTATTTATTTAGTAAAATTTCTAAGATTTTCCCTAATTAAGTTTTCTTTGTTATATCTTACCTTCATCTATTATTAATTTGATTGTTTGCTTGGGATATGCAGCACATATTACTTATAGAATTTAAAAAATATCTATATTTATATTATTTTATTTTATTTATACTTTAATTCCTATGGAATAATTTAAACTCTTTTTCAAAGTATTTATGTATTATTTCTCTATTAATTGCCCGAATCCCCCAACTACAACTTATTATAGTTTTAAAAAGTGCGATGGTCTCGATTTTTGAATGGTAAAATTTCGTCTGATTTAATCACAAAGCAGAAGAATTGTGCATTTTTTCCTCTTCTCCCACCCCATTTTTTTACTTTTTTTTTGGCAAAAATTTGGCAATGCATGGTATTCTAATTTCTTAAAAATAAAAAAGGAATTCACATATAGGTAGAATGAGTCAATTTGTTTTTTTTTTTTTTTGGGGGGGGAAGATTGAATCAGATGGTTTGAAAAGTATCAACCTATTTTGTTATGCTCACTGAACAAAATTTTATTTTCTAGGATTAAGTTTTTTTTTTTCTTATTATGATGATATATTTTGTTATTATAATAGAATTATCTTATGAAAATTTAATTACATATCTACCAAACAATATATAAGTTAAAAACTAAATAAATGTTATACAATTCACAGAAGCAACCTTATTGTTCTGTTAATGAACCAAAATAAAAAAAATTGCTCTTTTTTTTTTTAATTATCAATCGATCAACTATTTCGTTCTCTACCTTTATTTATATTTTATTTTTAAAAATTTAGTATATAAGTTTTTTAAATATTAATGATTATTTATTCGATTCATGTTGAGATAACTAAAATGTTTAAACTTGTAAATATAAATAATATCCTTATTGTTTAATCTTTCACGTATCTTTATATCTTATAAGAAATTTATATTATTAGATAAGAACTTATAATTATAGTAAAAATTGAGAACTAAACAATGTGTACTTTGCCAAAAATATTGATATTATTAAACCGAATTTTCAAGTTTGTGTTAATAATTTATGAAATCTGTACAATTTTATATTAGCATGAATGTTCATATTTGAAGGTAAAAATTTTCATTTTTAATGATCGATAGAACCAAAATATTAATCACATAAAATACGTACTTGAAAGCAATGACATTATATTCATATATATGAATATATTTTGTTTTTATATATATTATAACTCCAAATAGAAAATAGAATTAAAATGTGGTCATTTTTTTCTCTCCCCCTATAGAGCGCGTTTAGAGCAAAAAATTAAAAAGAATCTTTACAAATCTATATATTTTTATATGAATCTCTATGAAATTTTTTTTCTCTGAATTATGTAAATTTTTATAAATTTATATAAATTTATACGAATCTCTATATTTTACAAATCTCTACAAATTCTAATAAAATTTCTATAAATTTCAAAAAAAATCTGACGCAAAAGGTTAAAAAATATCTGTCAAAATCTGATTGAATGGACCAAAATTTATTTTAATAGATTCGTTCAAATTAATTTTCACTCTTAATTTTTATTTTTTATATTTTGTCAAGTACACACTAAACAATAAAAAGTAATTTAAACTACATTTTATTCTAATTTTTTAAACTTCAAAACGGTCTCAATAATCAAATTAATTCAATTGCGATCAATTAAGTGAAAAGTAAAGGGAGAGGAGGCAATTTTTATTTTCACGCTTTGCGACCGCGCCAATGTAACTCTTTTTTTTTTGGGGGGGTGTATAACGCCAATTAAAGTGACTTTAGCGACGGTGCTTGTGGATAGTCGAGACATGGAGTTTGTGTTCACGAACTAAGAAAAGGACCTTCAGGGCTGAAATCTTCCCAGTAATGGCAATGTTGGCCATGAACTGATCAATTAATTATTAATCTATAAATCAAGGATCCTTCAACAATATATATATTATATATATATATATGACATGTGAACGTGGAAACGAATCGAACTGTTTGCGAGCTATTCGAGCTCAACTCGAAAAAAATTCGGCTCGAACTCAATTCGTGAGTTAAACGAGCTCGAACCGAGCTTAGTTTTTTGTTTATTTTGGATTCGAGCTCGAGCTTAGAGAAGCTTGGCTCGAAAGCTCGCGAGCAGACTCGGTTAAAATAATATATATATTTTTTAATAATATTTTTACATTTTTAATAATATTTTTATTATATTTTTTAAATATATTATATTTTAAATCAAAATAACGTCGTTTTGGTTTAATCGAACTATTCGCGAGTTTAATCGAGTCTAAATTCTTCTTTATCGATCCGAGCTCGAACCTATATAAAAGTTCGAATCGAGCTCAAGCTTAGTATAAAAAGTTTGAGCCGAACTCGAGCATGTTAAAGATCGGCTCGGCTCGGCTCGGCTCGTTTCCACTTTAACGACATGTACATACGTGTATATATATATATATATATATATAAAAGTAGAAATTAACCACCCATCCAAAAATGACAGAATCTGGATGAGATTCTCATTGTTCCTTCTTAGGCTATTAGCACAACAGACTTTAAATGTTCTCTGTGCATGTGATGTTGTCTTGCCGGTTGGTGTTGGGATACTGATTGCTTAGACATACGCTTATATATATATATATATATAATTCGTTAATTAAACAAAGAAATTTCCGTGGTGTATATATATATATATTGGTGGTTCCGATATTTCTAGATTCTCATTCAATTTTATTATGAACCTAACCATTTGGTATATACACATGTGTGTACATTCATTTGTTCATTCTTATAAATCGGTCAAAGTTGGGTTGAAATTGTAGAAATATGCCGTATATATAGATCACTCTTCAACTACCATTTTGACAGCTCAAGTGCACATGCAAGCACTGGTTCGAATATCTTTAACTACATAGACAAAGCATACGCTATCAGTTCCGAGGAATACATGCATTAATTGGCTCTAAAGAGGCCAGCAAAGAGAACTGTTAACCTTTTTTTTTTTTTTTTTTTTTGGGAACTCGTTAGTTAATTTGTAATTAATACTAAATTTGGCTTCTGTTTTGGCATCTGGATTGATTGTGAGTTATCTTGCTATAAAATTAGTTTAGATCTGTCGCTGGTGGGAGGGAAATGAAAATAAATGGGTTGGAAAGATTTGAATAATTTTCTTAGTAGAAATAGATTGAACAATCAAACCAACATAAACCGATATTACGACTACCGTCATCGCGTGGAGCAGTCTCAAACCTATCCGGTCTCGCTATCTGATCTTTATTTTTTCTCTCTCTTCATTCTCTATCCCCTCTAATTTCTCTCTCTTCTTCTCGTAGATTAAAAAAAATGAAGAAGAAGAAGAAGAAAATAAGAATGGGAAGAAGAAAATAAAGAGGGTTGGGTCCATGACCCAATTTTTGTGCCCAAACATAATTTTGGGTCAAATCAGGCGTGGGAAAACAAGATAAATCTAATTGCCAAGATCAAACATTAAGTTTAAATATGTAAATGGTATAAAATTTAAATAAATAAATAAAAATAAATAACAAGTGTTACAAAAGCGTAAGTTGAAATTGAAATGGATTTAAATAAAAATATTGATCTGAATTATCTTGGTTTGAACTTTGGTTTAACAAAATTAACCTTGGGAGCAATTTTTTTTCTAATTTTTAATTTAAAATTAATATGTTCTGAATGTATATTTTTATAAAATATAACAAACGATTAATATTAATATTTTTAATTTTTAAGTTACTTCTATAAAATTAATTGAACAATTATTACAAAATTTTATTTTGCACTCTCCCTATCTCACCATTCTATCTTTTATTTTTCTTTTATATTTTTTTATAAATCTTTAAATAAAAAATGTAAATATAAGAAAATAGCTCAATAATTATTTTAAAAATTATGTAACTTTATTAAAATATTTATAATATATTAAAAATTATTTTTGCTAAAAAAAATGTTACAAATTCCGTACTTCACACGTGTAATTATCAGCGTGTATCTGCACGCGCACGTGTGTTTTAGAAAGTGTATGGCCCTGTGTAATAGAAAGGATATCGGCTACTGTTCTGCGTCGAAAGGACCCAGCTGATTAATCAAACTTGGCTACTCGAGCTGCCGAGGGGCTTCCAGGATGTGGGGATGAAGCTTCATACTGGGTACGTGTTGGGCCCTCTTCAATTATCATCCAATATTCTTATATATCAACCAAATCATATACACAATAATGTTGCATGCATAAAAAATAAAAAAAATCCGATAGACAAATTAATCTTAGGACTTAGAAGAAAAAGGTATCATCAAACTCTACTTTGAGGACCCTACATTGATTTTGAATTCATCCCTAAGTGAGATTGATGGGTTAGATGGAGTATTAGTCATGCATGCATCTATGTATACAAATACAATGAAGCTACTTATTTTGTAAGGGCAAACAAGAAATTAATATATATGAAACATTAATTTCATAGGGTCCTCATAACTAAATCAAACCAAATCAAGCCTTTTCCCATTAGGTGGGGTCGGCTATATGGATTTGTCGACGCCAATTTGATCTGTTTAGGGGCATGTCTTCCAATAAATCTAGGTAGGTTAGGTCATGTTTAATGGTTTCTTTCCAGTTTCTCTTGGGTCTTCCTCTACCTCTCCTACTCCTGACAATCTCCATACTTTCACACCTTCTAACAGGTGCCTCTGCTGGACGCCTTCTAACATGGCCAAACCATCTTAATCAGTTTTCTCTCATTTTATCTTCAATCGGTGCTATTCCTACTTTGCCCCTAATCTCCTCGTTCTTAATCCTATCTTTTCTTGTAATCCCGCACATCCACCTTAGCATCCTCATCTCCGCAACTGCCATCTTCTGACCATGATTATGCTTTACTGCCCAACACTCTGATCCATATAGCAGCGCTGGTCTAACTGCTACCTTATAATACTTTCCTTTCACCTTGAGGGGGATTTTTCGGTCGCACAAAACTCCCGAAGCACTCCTCCATTTTGTCCATCCAGCTTGAATCTTGTGACTTACATCAGTATCAATCCCTCCATCTTGTTGTACCATAGATCCAAGGTACCTAAATTTATCTTTCTCTACAATCTTTTGTATGCCTAAATTTACTTCTATATTACTCGTTATCCTACTTTGACTAAACTTACATTCCATATATTCCGTCTTGCATCGGCTTAGCCTAAACCCTTTTGTCTCTAACGTATCCCGCCACAATTCTAGCTTAGCATTCACTCCTTCTCTCGTCTCATCTACTAAAACAATATCATCTGCAAATAGCATACACCACGGCACCTCATCCTGAATATGTCTTGTAATCTCATCCATAACTAAAGCAAACAAGTACGGGCTTAACGCTGAGCCTTGATGTAAACCAATCGTGATAGGGTCCTCATAAGGAATCAAATTATATTATATTAAATAATTTTTTTTTTAAAACCCGGAACCCTCATTGGTTTAATGCAACTTTCAACGAACTGCACAACTAATAGGTAAATTAGGAATATATGCGCTGTCTCTCATGTACGCTTCACTTGAGTTAAAAATCAAACATGTATGATTTTTGTGAAAAGTATTCCCATGAGTCACTTGGGCTAACCGAGCAGTCAAATGAATGATATTTTATAATAAAAGATAAATGTGGTAATTATTTGTTTATTTGAATATGCCCAATCACATTTCCAAATTAAATAACGGATGAAGTTGCTACGAATAAATAAATATGACAAAATAAGTAGGGTGAGCAAATCATCTAAATTGACCCGATTTGATTTGTTTTTTTTTTTCAACCATACTGATCGAATTACTATAGAAAATTGAAATAATTTAGTTTGGATTTCTACCAGTCCGATTTAAATTAATTTTTCTAAAAAAAAAAAAGAAACACTAAATTATAAAAAAAAATTATAAATATAGTTCCTTAATTAGGACTTAAAATGAAGGTAATGAGATAGACTATATCTTAAAATTCGTAACATAATACATCTTAAAAATTTCACTTGTTTAAATACGAAAAAATAGCACAAACTGATAATTTTATTTTCATTAACTTTTTGTTTTTTAATTTCCCTCCATAAATTCATTTTCCAACCTCAATCTTAATGTTTCTTTAGCAAGAAAGGTTGCATTATGTTACCAATAAATTATTTTCATTATGTTACCTAACGATTGATATTTGTTAGTCAAAACTGTCAGAATATTGCAAACAAATCAAGCATCCAAAAAACCACCCACGAACAATAAATTCAATTAGAGTTTATTTTTCAAACTTTATAAATAAATATGTTGAGTTCAAGTAAGAGCGAGCCCTATTTGATAATTAAGATTCATGAACATACTAATTTATTATCAAATAATAATTATTTTATTAAGCTGATTGTTGTATTTTAAACTAAGAAGAATGTTGTTTTAATCTGTAAATAATTACTTCTGAGTTTGTTAACTTACATTTTGTTTGTTAAATTACAAAAATCTATTTGTTTATTTATTAAGTTTGTTCATCATTAAGAAAGTTGATTCCAAGTCTATGGGTTTAAAATATTTGTGAGCAAGCTTGATACATACTAGGGAATGTGCCCAATTATTGTCAAGAGGTCTAGTTTAAAGACTAGCAACTCGAGCTCAAGTTTGTTTAACAAGTCAAACTTAAACAAAATATTTCAAACTCACTTAAAGCTGGCCTCTAATTTGAATTTATTAATAAATATAACAAATAAATCCGAATATGTTGATAGTTGGCTCGTCTCGACTCATTTATAATTCTAAAAACTGACAAATCCAAACTCTAGTTAAAAAAAAAAAGAATGAAAAATTAAACAAAATTTGAATGTTTCTACTATGAAAATCAAAATTAGATAATCGAGTCTTATTAGGTGGTAACAAATTATAACATTATTTAATATTGTTTCAATAAGATATTTGTTAAGGTAATCTATTAATTATTAAAAAAGTATTCTAATCTATGTAAACTTAGACGAAGGCTGGGATGTCAAAATTGAGGGTTAAAATGATTATTTCTGGAGCTTCAATTAAAAAAAAAAAGAAAAAAACTATGCATTCATAGGAAGTTTACTGGAAAATGCTATAATTTCCGCTAGATGCAGGTAGGATCTCACAGGAAGAAGTTGAGAGTTTCGTGAGTTAGATCATTGTGAGATGTTCGTACCCGCAAGCAATGATTTCATAGTGTTTAATATTGCCTTCGAGAGTCTTATCTATTCACCTGGACTTCGAGTTGTATATATTATGAGACTTGTTTAAGATTTCTAGAATAGAAAAACACATTCAGAGGTTAATTAAAATCAAGAGATTTAGGTTTTTTCTCATTTTTAGCTGACAACTCTGTGAGTTTTCATGTGTGGGTGATTTAAAAAAATTTTAAATCTTTTGTGCCGTTGATTCAGTTAGCTATGAATTCAATAAAGTGCCATAAATTTCATGAATTTAAAAAATTTGGAGATTTTGTTTTATTTTTTTTTTTTGTTTAGTTTAGTGTGTCAAAAATTTGAGTAAAAAGTCAACAATATAATTTCGCGAATTCAAAACTATTTAGAAGTATGAGTTTCTGTAAGTTATTATAAAAGATTCAAAATTTATTCCCCGTAAAATTTTTTTTGTTAAAAAATTTTGTACTTGTTAATTTTTATTTTATTATCAAACATTTATGATTAATTACTTGATTATTTAGAATATCTAGTAAATCGTGCTTTCCAATATTTATTAATCCAAGACAACAAAGTTTTGTATAAATTAAGCAACACAAGTCAGTCTTTCGAGAGACGAAATTGTTAAGATTAATTATGACTGGGGACAGAGGTAGGCTCCATGGATTGTGGGGTGCAAAACATCTGGTGCGGCTAATTCAATGAATCCGTGACAAGATCTAAAAGCACAGGTTTTAAAAATGAGAAAGGCAGGAATCCAAACATGCCTACAGAAAAGATAGAGGAATCGTAAATTTTAATTTTCTTGGTCCCTTGATGTTATGATTAGTTTATGGTTTAGATCCACTTGCCACCTTTTGTTTGAATGAGTGCACCACAAACAATTTAATTGATAAGCAAGCGTAAGTAAAATAATTTCTTAAACATTACTGTGGGATGTAGCCATTGAACGTGTGCTTATTTGTGCAGCCTTTTCTAGCGATCATGATATGCATGTAATCTTTTCATATGCTTTAGGATTAAATTATTAATATAATAAAAGAAAGAGTGCTGCCATTGAAATACATATATTGCTTGTACAGTATGTGTTTGGAGTAATAAAAAATAAGAAAAATAAGATAAAACGTGATTTTGAGTAAAAAATCGCATTCGGTGTTTTCTTTCAAAGCGCGTTTTTCTTTAGAGATGAATAGTATCAAAACCATTAGAACGGTTTTCTAAATTCGTTCTAACGGATTCGAAAAAATGCCACTCAATGTTCTACACAGTAGTTCTTTTCACTCTCTTTTGCACTAAACCATTAGATTGATTTTTCAAATCCGTTCTAATAGATTCAAAAAGTTTTTTTGGATATACACAGCGCCAAAACTATTAAAATAGTATGAATTAAAAAAATTCGTATAAAATAACAATAATAGTACTCGTTTAAAAGTTTTCGACTTAAAAAATATAATTGTCAAAAAACATTTTCACACTCGATTAACTTCCTTTCGGATTTTTCGTTTTTTTAGTGAAATATTAAAATTTTTGAAATTAGTAAAAATGGGAAAGTGTAAATGTATAATGAAGAGTTTTAATGATTTATAAAGGTTATTGAAGATTTATTTTGTTATTATTATTATTATTATTATTATTTTGGTATTTGTTGGCAGTCCAAGCGGTGCTATAGGATCCTAGGATTGCGTTTGGAAAAAGAAAGAATTACCAGCTACTAACTTTTGAATTTTTTATAAAATAATTAAATTTATCCTCTTATATTTTAAATTTCTTTTAAACATTGAACGACAAAAATATCAAATTAACATAAAGTTAAAAAACTACCCACAAAAAAGTCAAACTTTTTTCCTTTTCAAAAAAAAAAAAAAAAAAAAACTAACTTTTTAAAATTTTTTAGTAATGAACTACTAAAAAGTTAATTTTTTTTTCTTTCCTTAACTCAGCCTAAGTGACGCAAATGGAAGCGAATAAATCTTAATTTAATGATACTAAGGACAACTAATTTGTAAATAGTACTTAAGATTGGCTTAGAAAAAAAAAAAAAAAAAAGATGATACTTGCTATTTTAGACAAATTGTTACTGGATTAATATGGTTGTTAGGATAAATGAATCGAGACACGTGGAACCTCGCCGACCACTTTCATTGGGAACACGTGGCATAAGGTTGACCGTATACTCGATATGGTCGGCATTGGTCTAAAGCCAACACATTCATTGAGTCTGGATCCCTCAGCGTCATAAATGTGTCCCTGACCATAAATGCTTGGTAGTCTTAAATGAACTAGATTTATTGACTAAAAGTTAACTAAGTTAGTTTGTCTTGTTACAAGTGACAGATTGATGTGACAAGTGGACAGTTTTAAAGTTGCATTTCGGCTGTACAACCGTATTGCATCGCCCACGCACATTTATTGAAGCCAAAGGCATTAAATATGAAACAAAAGGCATTTAAAGAAGAGTGATAAAAAAAAGCAACAAACGGAATTATTACAATTGAATTTCTGGACATAATTTTATTTATTTCTACTATACTATAAAAACTACATTGGGCTTCATAACTCAGGTATACTTACTATTACTGATTTAGAACATTCTGTGTTTCTTCCTTGAGGTTTACAACAAGCACCTGCTGACTTAAACATCGGAGGATTTTTCGGCCAGGCACCTCCACTCCGGCCATAACCTTTCTTTTGTTTGTGTTCGGCAGGTCGACGGGTGAATTTCCAATTGGTGTGGTGAGCTGTTCCTGCGGAAAACTTTGCCGCCAAACATTTGGCGCCCGCCGTGGGGCTCGAACCCACGACCACAAAGTTAAGAGCCATGCTAGGCTGCGCCGAGCGCTGGTTCAAAAAGGATGGCCACGCTAGACTCCGCCGAGTGTTGGTTTAAAAAGGATTGCCACACTTCTATATTTTTGTCAAAAGTTTGAGGGGATTCTTACAACTACTAACGTTAATTAGATTTAATTTGGAAAAAGCTGCTTAGTGTGTCTACATGATTTCCATAAGTCCCCACCTAGCAATAAAGTGCAAAAGGATGAAGCCAAACAAATTTTATTATTCAGAAGAGTCCAAGTACAAAAAAGTATTTACATTTCAAAACAGTTGCACTTAAGACAATTCGTAACACTTAAAATTTATCAATGTACGATTTTGATATTTCATTAACAAAGACTTCAAAATACTCCTCCGCGGCATCTTCAAGGACTTCTTGCGCAATAGAAATGAAATAATCATCAATTAGCTTCTCATCAGTTCTGAGCAAGCGGGAGAGTAGAATACATGAAACAAAAGTGTAAAAGTTACTTTTTGTTCATTAAGAGAAGATGTTTTACAGAAGATGAGGAGTCAATGAATATAAACAACAAACAAGAGCCTCACTTTTCTCCATTTTTAGTGGAATCTTTCTCCAAGACAAGATTAATTTCGTTGTGGGAGTCTCGAGTAGAGACTTCTAGGGCACTAAAGACTACATCTTTTGGAGAGCTTTCAACTTCAAGTTCTCCTTTTTCAAATCTTCATCTAAAGTCTGGAGTGAGGGCATCTACGGAGGGCGCTCAAAATTGAACTTGGGGATAGGCCTGTAAGGATTGGGGAATGGAGCCTCCAGGTAGGTTGGGTTGGTATGATCTACGTTAAGTTTTGCCATTACAGCTTTCCAATCCTCCAGGAAATAGTCATTCCTCGCGTCCTACATCTAGTCTATGCAGTCGCTTTCCCGGGCCTTTAAATCCACTGCTGCCTTTTCCTCTAGAGCCTTCAGAGCGTTTTCTCTCTCATTGAGCAAGGAGGATTTGGTCTTGAGCTGAAGCTTTAGCCTTTCAATCTCTCCTTTTAAGTTAGCCTGCTCGGCTTTTGCCTTTTCAAATTCGTTAGCTAAGCTTTCATGCTCGGCTTTGGAAAATGAAAGTTCAGATTCTGCAGTTGCAAGCTGCCCAATCTTTTGTAGCAAGTCTTCATCATTTTTTTCTCAAGGATCTTGTCTAGGTCTGCTGCGCGAACTTTGCTAGCATCAACCTGAGCAAATGCATTAGTGACTTCATGTTCAAGGCTTTGCTTTTCTTCCCTGAGGTGCTTTTTCTCGTCTACCAGCTCCTTATTTTCATCTTCGAGATCATCGACTCTTTTCCTCAAGCTCTTGATGTACGCTTCATCGAGATCAGCTTTGGAGTGAAGTGTCTGGCTTCTTGCGATGAGGTCCATGGTGTAAAATGTCGACTGAAACGTAAAAAAAAAAAAAAAAAAAAAAAAAAAAAAAAAAAAAAAAAAAAAAAGTGAAAATGTAAGAAATAAATTAAGAGAAGTTAAGAAGTGTGAATTATTGCAGATGCAACTCACTGTGAGCAAGCTCTTCATCAGTGTTGAGTGAAGCGTCTCCATTTTGTTTTTTCTCGTCTCTTGGAGGTCACGAGGGGGCAAGATCCCTTTAAGGTATTCTTCTGGGTGATTAAAAACTGTGTCCTTAATGGTGAAAGGACGTCCGTCCGAGTGTTCTAAACTTGGAATGAGGACTCGGTGGATAAACGGAAGGGAGTCCCTAATCGGATTTCTAGGGTACACGGTTTGGAGGAGGACTTGGTCTGCAGGGATGGAGGATGAAGGTTCGGTGGTCGGTGATTGTGGAGGTTGTTGTTCGGCGCCAGCAACATCTTCTTGGTGATGTGGGGGCATTTTAGTTGAGGTTGAGCCTCAAGCAGTAATAAATCATCGTCTTTTTCCACCCTTTGCTTTTCTTGGACATGAGGGTCGACGCTGGGCAGTTTAGAAGCCTTAATTTGCTCTACTTTTTCTTTCTTTACTTTACGAAAATACTCTGCTCTGGAAACTTCCTCTGCTTGACTTCCTTTAGGCTTTCTTTTCTGCGCAGCCCTTCTCTCCTCTGCCCTCTTTTTAGTGACTTCAACTTTTGCTTGCTTGGCCCTTTCCTCTGCCAACTTCCTGAAGTCCTTTTTGGTACCAAGATGGTCCTTCTTCTTTTTCTTCTTCTTGTTGTTCAACTACCACTTCTTCTTCTTCCTCTTCGATTACAAGCCTTCTCCTACGACGAGGATGCTCAGCGCGCTCAACTACTCCTGGAATTTGTTGAACAAATATTGGGGTAGCAAGAAGGATGCCAAATGGCGATAGAGGCACCCAATCTCCGCGCTTTTCTGCGTAGAATTCTTGCTTTTGCTCAGCACTGGCCCGATACCACCAATCCAAGGGACAAATTGCTTCTCCAATGGTGAAACCTTGAGGGGGAGAGACAAAAGATTTGTAGCGCGGCACGTAATCGAACAGAATGGGAAGGCCCCTAGCAAATGGGTATAGATCTAGTCCTCCCAAGAACTTCAACACCTCGTTAACGTGTGTTTTGTCTATGTGAATGCCCCTTGCCTAAGACTTTTTAGCCTAAATACCTGCATAAGGCAAATAGGAGATTAGGCATATTCGGCATTTGCAGAACGTAATTGGAGGATAAATAAATGGTAGTCTGAAGTCTGCTAACTTGGACCCAGGGATACCAAAGTCATCGAAGGGAACGCATCTCTATCTCGATTATGTGTCCAATGCCTCGAAACCACATAGGTATTGTCTTCCCGCTTTATGTTATCCAGGAGCACGTGGACTAAGGCCTTTTCTGATCAGGACTTCAGGTACCATTTATTCTCGTCCCTCCTAACCTTTTGAACATTGTAGCAGTATAGAAGATCCTATTCAGAGAGATGGAATCCGTAATGCCTATTAATCTCTATAATCTCATTTACTATTCTATAAAAGTTGTGACTGACACATCGGGGAGAGAGGTCAAGAATGCTCATAACAGAGCACAAAAACAGGTGGAGTGGAAACCTAAGACCACTTTCAGTAATAGCTATTATGGGGAACTCTCCTGGTTCGCGATCTCCCTCGCGTGAAGGCCTAATACCTAGATTTGAGGGGATATTATATTTTTGCTTAAAAGCCCTAACTTTTTCCTCAGACCCTAGTTAGTTTGCTGACCTACCCAAGACTCTGCTCAGTAAAGAGAGAGAAACAAGAGAGGTGAAAGCAAAATACTCACCAGAGTAGGAAGAACGAAGGAGTTCTCAGTAGAGAGGATAAACAAATGCAGAAGGGGTTTGGGAAAACTTTAGGAAGTTAGTTTCGTGAAGAGTTGAATAAAAGAGGCAATACGTACGTGTATATGTGTATAGGGAGCTATAACGTTGAATAGGCGGCCAAATAGTGTTTGGGCATGTGTGAAATTTCAAATTAGTAATTATGAGGTGCGGCGTTGTAGGTTTAGGGTTCTGTGCAGGCGGCGTGGGAAGCGAAGAGATGAAGGGACATACTGCGTGTGGTGAAGGAAAGTGAAAAAGCCTCCAATCACAAAAGGGTACGTGGGGAAAAGAGCTATGACGAGACACACAAATAGATGTCATAAGCCTATTAAGTAAGTTTCGTTTTGAAAACTTTTTACTCTACTTGGGAAAATAGATTATCCCAACTAGAGTGGAGGCATAATGTTGGGATAAATGAATCGAGACACGTGAACCTCGCCAACCACTTTCATTGAGAACACGTGACATAAGGCCAACCGTATACTCGATATGGTCAACGTTGGTCTAAAGCCAACGCATTCATTGAGTCTGGGTTCCTCAGCATCATAAATGCGTCGCTAACCATAAATGCTTCGTAGTCTTAAATAAACTAGATTTATTGACTAAAAGTTAACTAAATTAGTTTATCTTGTTACAAGTGGTAGACGAATGTAACAAGTAGACAATTCTAAAGTTGCATTCCGACTTTACAGCCGTATTGTATCTCCCACGCACATTTATTGAAGGTAAAGGCATTAAATATGAAATGAAAAGCATTTAAAAAAGAGTGATAAAAAAGCAACAAAAGGAATTATTACAACTAAATTTTGAACATAATTTTACTTATTTCTACTATACTATAAATACTACATTGGGCTTCATAACTCAGGTACACTCACTATCACCGATTTAGAACATTTTGTGTTTCTTCCTTAAGGTTTATGAAAAACACCCGTTGACTTAAGTATCGAAGGATTTTCCGATCGAATACCTCCACTCTAGCCATAGCTTTTCTTTTGATTATGTTCGACAGGTCGACAAGTAAATTTTCAATTAGTGTGGTGAGCCGTTGCTGCAGGAAAATTTGCCGCCGAACAATGGTAAACGTCGCTTACAATTTTACTCTTATTTTCATAAATATTTTCATTTTATCCCATTTTAGTGAATTATTTTAATATCATTAATACTATGTTAACGCTTTTAGACTTTGACAGATCGGCTTGCAGTCAAAAACCAGACGCATTCCTCCATTATTTGTTCTTCCTTTCATCCGATTGATGACGTCATCATTCAGTAAATAAAGGCTAGTGTGACGATGCCTCGGTTAATTTCCGGAGGTTGAATTTGAAAAAACACGTGGGTCTGAACTCTGATTGTCAGTTTTCCTATTTAAATGACAACCTGTGATCCACAACCTTACAGGTTGGCACCCTCACTGCCTACTGGTAAAATCCGACGTGGCCATCCAGAGCCCCTCCTCCTCCATTTATATCCCTGGCTCCCATTCGCCCTCTCACCTCTCACCTATACACCCCCTCTCTCATCACTGAGTTCTGTAAAATTTGCTCTTCTCCGGCGATGGGTATATGCAGTTCGTGCGAGTCCACCTCTGTGGCTAGTCTGGCGACGGCGAAGCTAATATTGCACGACGGGCGATTACGGGAATTCCCGTACCCAGTTAAAGCGTCCTACGTGTTACAGATGGACCCCACGTGTTTCATTTGTAACTCCGATGAGATGGAATTCGGCGACGTGCTGTCGGCGATACGCGACGACGAAGAGCTCCAACCGGGTCAGCTGTATTTCGCTCTTCCACTGAGCCGGTTGAGACACCGGCTTGAGGCAGAGGAGATGGCCGCCTTGGCGGTGAAGGCTAGCTCCGCATTGATGAAGAGCGGCGGCGGGAAATACGGGTGCAGCCGGAAGCCTTTTTCTTCGGTGAATTTTTCCGACGAGAAGGGTGGTGCTGCTGGGCAAGGTAGGCTGAAAAAGGGGAGGACCGGAGGTGTCGGAGGTGGCCCTGGAAGTGGAAGGAGACGAAACTTCAAGGCTAAGTTGATTGCGATACCGGAGTAGGGGTAAAAGGGGAAACGACAGTGGGTGGTGTCTTTGTAAATAACGGAAAGGGTTGAGACTGCTCGAATTACTTTAATTATTTTAAGGGTGGTCTTTTCAATTTTACCCGTGAATGGCTTCTTCATAAGCAAGCACCCACAAATTTCTTTTATATTAGTTAATTTTTGAAAAAGAAAACAAAAATTTCACAGAAATTGTCCTCATATATATATATATATATATTTATTATGCCTGGTTCAAACGTTGCTTCGCTGAGCAGAGTGGTCAATGTGGGTTCGTTTCAATTTTTGATCCATCAAACTTTGATTGCCGTTCAAGCCAAACCTCTGTATCGAGAAATGGACATGAAGGGTAACCCCACAATTAATTAATTCATATGATAAAGGTTTCATTGCTTGTAGGGCCCGTTTGGTTACATTGAAAAAAAAATAAAAAAAGTGAAACTTGTAAGTATTCTTTTTTTAGTAATTGAAACTTTTGATCAGTTTGCCAAAAATTTAAAATTTTTAAAAATTTTCAATAATTTTGATTGTTTAGTAAACAATTTAAAAAATTTTCAAATAATTTTTAACAACTTTTTAATTATTTGGTAAAAAAATTTAATACTTTTTAATGGTGTTGTCAAACACCAAAAAAAAGAAAAAAGTTATCAAACATTATTAATGTTTAGCTATCAAACATGCCATAATGAAACATTTAACCCATCAACACTGTCTAAATTTAATATTTATCACTACGACAATTAATACTTTTAACAATCAGAAAAATTATTCTTTGGTAGTTAAAATATTGTCAATTAAACATAATGTAGTCGTCAACAAAGATTAGTTGTAGATGATACTAGCGATCAAAAATATATTTGATCCGTAAAATGTATGATTTTCGTCGAACAAATTTTGATCGCAAAAGAGTTAAATTTTAGTTACCAATTGTAATTGACAACCAAAAATATATTTAATCGGTAAAAAGTATAACTTCATTTTACTTATCAAATTTTGACTGCAAAAAAGTTTTACAAAAAATAAAATTTGCTTCTTTTGAAACTTGAACACAAGTCTAGCTGTTATTTTTAAAATAATTAAACACCAAACTAAAGCATTATTTTTCATTTTAGTTTTAATCCTTCTTATTAGCTTTTTTTTTCTATCTTATATAATTTTTTTTTACTAAAATTTACATGTATATATTAATTTTTTTTCGATCAGAATTTGATCGGAAAAAAATAAATTTTTGATCTTTTAAAATAAAATAAAATATTTAATTTTAATATTAAAAATAATAAAATATTTATTACTTTCGACGATAAATTAGTTGCATTATTACTGGTGTGTTTTCATTGACTGACAAATCAACATCAAAGCCCTGGATAATGGATTGGAAGTACTCGTTTCTCTTCTTTTTTGTCAAGTTATATAATTGCCTGTCCCACCAACGCGGAAAGGCGAAAGAAAATGAATAGGTCCTGCAGCGGCCACCTTTGGACAACGTGGTGGGGGTATTATCCAATTGTATTCAGCACATGAACCCGAAGTCATGGGAGTGAGACCCTTTATTTTTATCTCATGGCATATTTTTAAAAAATTAGAATTATATTTCCCCCTATCAAAAAAACGTATATTAACAAATTATATATTTCATCAACCAAACGTAAATAAAATATTTCATCAATTAAACACAAATAAAATATAAATTTTATATTACATTAATTTAATTCATTACTCTGTACGTAATATTACTTATATCTTATTACTCATCATCTAATCAAACATAATAACTAAGTCTGATAAATTTATACGAGTCTTATATGTGTGATTATTGGAGGTTAAGATCCAGCAAATTCTGACTTGCTAAGCTATATAGTTTGGTTTGGACGGATCGATCCATATGAATCTTATAGAGTATTTTTTTTATTCTTTCTTTTAATTAACACCACAGTCAAATAAAATAAGTAATTAAAGATTTTTTTTTTCTCATTTTTATTAATAAATCAATTATTCAAACACTGCTGAAGATTATGGGCAATTATGGGAATGAGAAAATGCAGCGATGTTAAATTTGGTCAAAAGTATGTGTGGATCAATAAGAGATAAGGAGTCGTGTGTATTAACATATAGTTTTGAAAAATTCTTAATGATCTAGCATAATATTAACAAAAAATTTTGAATATTCTTTTTAATTTGTAAAGCTCCCTTAATTTTTTTTTTTTTGAAAGTCCTAATTATTATTATTATTATTATTTTGTATACAAATTTTCAATCACACTCCGTCTCTCAAATCAAAATCAACCACTGATTGTTTTCCCTTGACAAAAATATTAAGCCCGAGCCCGGTAAAAGGTGAAATGTTCCTATTATTTTGGATGTTTGGTTTGGAAAGAAAGAGAAACAAATAAAGGAAAAGGGGGGAAAATAGAGAGAAAATAAGAAGATGGTGGAGGAAAGCAAGATAAATTTGTTTTCTAATTTCTCTCTCTCTCTTCCTCCTCTCCAAACTCTTTTTATTTTTTTTTTGAAAGGTAATTTTTTTTTTAAGTGGGAGGGAAAAAACTCGAACTCGAATAAATGACACTCTTAACCACTGGGTTACAGGCCACGCTCCTCCCTCTCCAAACTCATCAATCAAACAAAATCAATATATATATAGATATATATATTTCTTAATTTTCACTTTTCATTTTCACCTTAAACGAGACAGAGGGTTAATTAAACTGGAGTATAGGAAGAATCATGGATTAATTAAACCCAGTTGCAGGAATCCAATGTCGCAAATAATACTAGATGCAGAGGAGATTTTCATCATGAAAGCTAAAAAAGAACACGTGATGAGGTTGAGCAGTAAGTGTTTAAAGATTGATCAAATCGCTGACGATCATTTCAAACATGTATATATATATATATATATAATATATATATAAATGCATGCATGTAGCTAGCTGTCACCTTTGGGACCACGATGAAACAAACTCCTACCAGCCCCATCATCCGTATGCAAGTTGGTTATATATAGCTGTACACTCAGCTTCCCGTGCGTTGGTCCATTGAAATGCACAAAGCAAACACCTACCATTACAGTGTTTATAAGTTTACCCTTCAATAGTCGGTGCTATAGTTTTATGCTACATATTCCGCATAAAAATTGCTCTTTTACCACAAAAGTTGATGCAACGAGCGATAATGAAAAATGCAGAATAGATCCCTTTCATAAAATTGTTAAATTTTTACACTAAAACTACGAAGTAGATAAGAATTATTGATATGATTCTCAAACCACTTAGAATAATATAAATAGAATAAAAATTTTATATTAAAAATAAATAAAAAATTATTTTTTATTTTCTTACAAAAATCGACGCAATTTTTAGTACCTCTATGATCTCGTTGAAGTATTTTAAAAATGAAAATTTTGCCTTTTTCTTACATCAAACTTGTCGATCTAAATACAACAATTTTAGACTTATTACAACAACAAAAATTTTGAAGAGAATGACGTGATAATAATATTGTTATAATTAAAACATATTTTCATAGATTTATTTATTTTTAAAGTGATATGTTTATAAGTGTTTTTACGTTCTTATGATTAACAGTGAAAATGGACCTCAGTATTGAAAGTGTAAAGGCAATTAACCTTATTATATTTTGTAACTTGAAAGATTGAAGTTACTTTTTTTCTTTATTATAAATTCAAAAACTTTTGGCAATAATTGAAAATATTATTAAAATTATATTCGCATTAAATATATTTTTTTAAATATAATTTCATGAATTTATTTTATAATTCATAATTATAAATATTTGTTTAGAGGTAGTTTTTTAAATTTTAGATATGTTTTGTTTAAATATATGTTTCAATATATAATTTTTTTGCTTTAAGTACTTTTTCAATATAAATTTATGAATTTATTATATAATTTTAAATATATTTGTTTAAACATAATTTTTTTTTTATCTTAGTTAATTTATAGTTTTCTTAAATATAATTTATTAAACAAGTGAGGGTAAAATTGATTTTTAATTTTTTTTATATTAAGGTACTTTAGGAGTTATAATTTGGTGAGGAAATTTCAGAAAGTTAATAAAATGCTTAAAACTCCCATGCCCTGTAAACTAAAAAAAAACAAAAAAAATATTAATTTTTTAACTTTTTGTTTTTGCTCTTTTACAAGCTTGTTTGTTACGAATTTTTAAGCTAAAATTCAGGTAAAAATGAGTTAAGAAAAATTTACCCGGAGCATTTGGTAACTTGTCAGGAAATGTGACATTTTTATAAATTTATCTCTATTAATTAGATTTAATTAATTAATCAATTAAATTTTGAGAAATCACACTTGGGGGCTGTTTGTGTCCTTTCAGCATCAACAAATGAAATGAAACGTGGGATTTCGTTATTGCAAAAAGTGGAGAACACGGCTGCTGAGCATCATCGTCATATGCTTGCTGGCATTTTTAAAGGAATTCTCTAAGCACCCGGCTGTTTTAAATGTTGTAGATATATATCCCTATCAAAAAGAGAGGAAATTGTCCGCTTTCTTATCGCCAACTGTGTTGCCGATCATTCTCTCATCCCTCTTTCACGTACACTCTGAATCACACCACTTTTTCTCTTTATGGTTGGTTTAGTGTATTGAAAAATGTTAAAAAAAATTAAAAAATTATTTATTTTTTGTTTTATTATACGAATTATAAATTTAAAAATTTTTCAAATTATTTTATTTTTTGGTCAATGCAAACATCCCTAAGTTTGGATCTCAAAGAAGAATAGGCTCTGCACGAAAAATTAAAAAAATTTAAGTGCTTCGCTAATTTTTGGGATAAAAGTTAAAATTGAATGATCAACCAATATGCAGCTAGCCATACCTTCCACAACATCATGATGTGCGGGTTGGCGTGTAAGGATGCGTGGGATAATGCCGGAGAATACGCCAAAACATTCAGCCCCGCCTCTCTGACCCTTTCTTCAACAAACTTAAAAAACCTACGCACCCAGTTCGATTCATATATATATATATATATATACTCGAAATTACCTGTGCCTGAAGGCATATGTTTTGAAGTTTAAAAGTAAAGTCGGGTGGAGTTTAAAATTTGAATCAAATAAAGTACCTTTTCTTTCTCTAATAAATCTTAATCATTGATGACCATAAAATAAAATCTCAACTCTTAATTTAAAGATAAATGTCAAATCATTGAGCTGATTTAATATATAAAATATGCACACATGACTGATTCAGAATTTGAGATTTATCTAAGTTGAATAAAAAGTTGAAAAATAAAGTAGGCTGGATTATTAAAAATCTAGACTAAACAAAAAGTTTAAAAATAAAATAAACTAAGTTGCAAAAATTTAGAACTAGCTAAATTTGAAAAAAAAATATTTTAAATTAAGAAAATTAGACAAAATTATATGTACTATAATCCGAGAGTCTAAATATGCGTTCACCCCTATATCTATATAATAAAACACAACTTTTGATGTAATATTTGGCCTACATGGCATGAGAGAAAGAGAGAGTTGGGGGGTAGGGTTAGTTTGGTTGTATTGTTGGGTTAGCTGGGTTTAATTGTTGTCCTACATGGCTGGTCTGTAGGAGTTTTTTGTGCGCTCAGCTTGCTTTAAGATTTGATACAGTGGCATGTTTGCGCTATCTTCTAGGAGAAGTTAAAGAATACACACAAATTTTGAAATTTGTAATTCAAATAATGAAATTTGAAATTCAAATAAATATATATTTATATAATAAAACACATCATTTAATGACTTGGGAGTGAGATTGGTTAGGTTGTGTTGTTGAGCTAGTTGGATTCAATTATTGTCCTATGTGACTAGCCCACGGGGTGTGGTTGTGCACTCGAACTTGCTTTAGGATTTTGTATAATGGCATGTTAGTGCAACCTTGTAGGAGAAGTCAAAGAATGCACACAAATTTTACAATTTGAAATTTAAATAAATGTATATACGTATATTATATTTTGTAAAATTATATAAATTATATTTTACTTATATTATTTAGCCTTCTAAAAAAAGTCAAAGAATACACACAAATTTTGAAATTTAAAATTCAAATAAATATATATACGTATATTATATTTTGTAAAATTATATAAATTATATTTTACTTATATAATCTACAAATGCCATGAAGAGCTATACAATAATAGTAATAAAATTGTACACATTTATTAAACAATATATAGATATCTATTAGACAAAATCAATTAAATTTTTTATTTAAAAAAATATATTTAAACTTTAATTTTTTAAAATTTTATTAAAAAATAAGCATTAAAATTAAAATTTCAATTTTTTAATGTACCTAAAACTTAAATTTAAATTCATACATTTTTACATTCTATGTCATTTATATAATAAAGAAATTTTAAATTTGAGATATTTTAAACGGTTGAATTTGCTAAATGGTCACGATTATTTTTTTCTCTCATCCTCCCATATTTTTATTTGAATACTTTTTACATAAAATATTTTAAATTATTATTTTAAAAAATGTGATAATATTTATAATAAATAATAAAATTTTATATTTTAATTTTTTTTAATTTTTATAGATTATTTTTACACTTTTTATTTAAGTTTACTTTATAAATTTAAATTTAACATATTTATATGTCAAATTATATTATGTACTTTTAGGACGGACAATTATTAGTGTATATATATATAACGAGAAGATTTTTATGAAAATGTGCACTCATGATGTGTTGCCATAATTGTAATACAATCATTTTAAAATAAAATGTCCATTAATATTAAATGCACGGATTTATCGTTTTTATAATATCATCTTACCTATATGTTTTTTTTTTTTTTTCTAAAATAGCATAATAGTGTATCATTTTATTTTTTGGGGGAATTACAGCGAACCTCAACTGCTTCAAAGGCTTTCGGTTGGGGGGACCCCGATTCTGGCCTTCGCTGTCTACCACTACTAGTTTCAATTGAATCATGACCTTTTTTAACCTGGAATGGAGAAGAGTACAAATAACTAGCTTGGCAGGGCATTGCATTGGGTTTGAAAGAGAATGAATGGCTGCTGCTCTCTTCTCCAGCTCAGCTTCAAGCATTCGTCTCATACACATGCACATAATAATATATAAGTGCGTTTGGTTTATGACTAACCAATATCAAACTCTACAAAATTTCTACAAAATTTAAATTTTTTACACATTGTAAAGATTACAAGACTGTATTTTTTATAAATTTATATTAATTTTTAAAAATTTTCCGAATTAATCAATCATACAAAAAGTAAAGAAAATAACACAAGAGATTTAACGAGGAAACTCTCTCATACGACTTTATAATATGTCCCTTCAATTCCGTATTATACATTAAACTTAGGTGCATTTATATATTGACTTACAAAATCTTATTCCAAATAAGACTTAAATATATAAACGGATTTCTTAAATAAAAACAAAATCTTCTATAAAATAATTCATTTGAACTATCATGCTTCCATCGGGCAAACTGCGAGGTCTACTAAAATTCGTTTTAAGCCAAAAATCATCAGAGGCGAACTCTCGCGCATCCTGTGGACTCGCTATGCCAATGTGACGAAGTTGCACACTCCCTGCGATATGCCTGCGATGCGTACTATAATGTTGTACATATCCTAATCTATACAGTCTTCTTTTTCACTCCTATTTGAACTTGTATTGCAATATTACTCTCTTTTGCAAACTTACAGATATCTTAAACTTGAAATAATTATTTTCCTCTTTAAATTAGAAAACATAAAAATTTGCCTTATTTAATTTAAAATTTTGTATAGATTTGCCATTATAAAACCTTATAATCTCCCCCTTAGGAATTCTATATTAAAATTTAAATTGAATTTCAAAATAGATATACTAAACCTGCAACACTTGAACAAATACATCAAGACATCATATCATAAAAATTTTAAAATTTTAAAACAACATTCAAGTTCAAATTCCAAGTTCAAGTTCCAAAATTATAGAATCAGAAAATATTAAAATAAAATCGCACAATTTGAAATTTTCTACTCCCCCTTTTTGATATGAATTGTCAAGCTCTCAAAATAATATGGAACTAAAAATAAAAAAATTGATCGCAAATGGATCACTGGATTTGCTCATGGCTTCGACTTTTCAGCGCTTTTCCATGTGAGCCTTTCTTGGAAAATTCTTGTAGGACCAGTTTTGTGCAAAATAAATAAATAAATAAATAAACTAAAAATGTAAACAAAGATAGAAAAGTTCACTAAATAGATTAAAAAAATTTTACTTCACCTATATCTAAATATGTAAATTAATCCTTCAATTTTTACAAATTTAAATGAACAAAAATTCATCTTTTCAAATAAATCTCTAAATCTACGTCATGAGATGAATTAAGCCATAAAATAAAATAAAATAAAATGCTTGTGCACATGTGAGATTCTAGCTAATTAAAAATATGTGTTCCCCCCAACAAATCACTAGATCAAGATATTACATTTAATGCACCAAATAAATTGAGAGTAATTTTTTTTTTTTCAACCGCAAAACTTCATGTATATCTCTTTCAATGTCCTAACGGCTTTCACACGTTTATGGGTAAGTAACTTTTCACTTAACAGTCAATAAGTTATCAAGGGGCTTCTCATTGGTCCCATTAGTAGCCCTTTTCAAGATAGGATACATATATATATATATATATATCTTTAACATTTTTTAAACATGTCCTACCCTTATTTTAGAATACATATTTAATTCCTTACATGGAGGGGACATTTTTACTTCTTCCATTCATAACAAGTCAATAATCACATTTCATACAAAATCTCATATTGAAATAAAACATAACTTGTCAGATTTATATTAATTCCTTGGCATAATAAATGGAAATCCCACCAGTACTTAAATACGTACAAGTTTATAATTTTTAACATATTAACCTAAGCCTTTGTCTGATACTATTGAAACTCTAGGTTAATTTACACAAACTCCAAATACTAACACATGATTAAAATAGAAAAACAGACAACTCAAAGTCTTCTCCAGGCACTTGTAGCAACTTCTAGACTCAATTTAAAATGTGTAAATTTAGGTGTGAGTGTCACACCCTCAGTGGAGGTATTAAACTTAAAATAAAAGATAATAAATATACACCAAAGATAATCTACATTAATTATATAGACAATTGTCCCACAATCAAATAGTAATTAATTTAAATGTATCATAACTGACAATGAAAAAAATATCTCAACACATAATCCATCATCAATTTTCATTCATCAACTATCATCAGCATCACCAGGCCCAAACTAGCCATCTTATGGTATTTTTTTGCATGATAAATAATTTAAATAATAATGTAACGCATGTTTGGCCCTATCTGACCTATGAGTTGAGCACTCAACTAGGGACAGTAGTTTATTTAGCATATCTCATTAGTCTCATTTAGCCTCATCATTAGTCTTATATGACTTGCCCCTATCTAGCCTTTTTTTTTTTTTTTTTTCTGGCCTTATCTGGCTTGATCCCATCTAATCATAATGAAAGTATAACGCATACAATCCATACTGATATGCAACAATGTTTTCTTTTCCAAATAAAATATTACTTCCCAAATTTATTATCATGTAAATAATCCCAATTCTTATTTAACACAATAAATCCATACATACTCAGCATTTCCTATCATAATAAATAGTAAATAACAACAATAAATAAATAAAATTTATCAATTTATATTTAATATCTTTTACCTTTAAATTTAATACACCTATCTGAACGGTAAATATTTTGAGAAAGTCAAATTATTAGGATGGTTGATGATGATTATCCTCAGGTCCTAATTATAACCCAAATAAATTATATAAATCAGAAATTTAGCAGTTAAAATATAAATCCAATCAATTAATAATGTAAATTAAATAAATAGAACACAACCACTTCAATTTTAACATACATAATTTATTTAACCTTCTACAAAATTAATTTTAAAGTGACAAAATAACATAACTTACCTCAACAATCCGGCCAAAATTCTTAACTTTCCTCTTTCTCGTCTGCTTACTGTTTCTTTTACCTTTCTTACTCTGTCTTTTTTTTCTCCGTTCCTCCTTCTTTACTTTTTTTTTTCTCACCGTTCTCTACTATCTTCCTTTAATCCTTATACATAGAGGTGAGTTGTGCATATATATATATATATATATATACTCGATTAAAGTCACCAGACCACCCCATTGTCAGTCCGCCTCATCTATCTTTCCTTTATTTTTTAATTTTCAAACCTTTTTTTTTTCTTAGCATGCTAGTAGCCATGCACCCTCCAATATATATATATATATATATATATATATGTATGTATATACTCATATGAATGCATTCTCACTGCCTCAACTACTTGTCTTAACTTCTTTTTTTTTTTCCAAACTTGCCATGTAAGCTTCACAAGCCTTGCACACCAAAACCCACACATGCTCCCAACTCACGCCTAATCAAAATGTAGGCTAATCACAATTAATATCTTAATTGATGTATTAATTAATTAACTTAAACTAACTAATAAATTAATAAATCAATTAATCCCCTAATTAATTTGAATTAAAACTAAATAAAGTTTAGAATAACACCAAATTAACACAATTAAAATTCCTAAGTATAAAATAAAAATTAACTTAGTAATGCATTTAAAAATTTAGGATGTCACAAAACACATCAAATAGTAATTCAAGATTTACAGAGGAAAAACTATATGCAAGATCAATCAAGTGTTTAAGGAAGCAAATCAAACTTATGGCAAAACTCATCAAAACACTCCTTTTTAATTTACATAAAAAGTACAAATTATTAATTCATTGAAATTTACTAGAATGAATGATTTGACATACATATAACGAGATAAAAGTCACAAAATATCTTTAATTCAAATAATGAACTCCTATCTTTTTTATTTTTGGAAAATTAGGGATGTGCACAAAGACCCAAAGACTTCTTAAGAGATTCAAAGCGGAAGTTGTTCAAGGTTTGGTAAAAAGATCAGATTTTCGAACCTAAACAACCCTAGTTTTTGGAAAGATAATCTTAACAGTGTTTTTCTCTTGTTTTTACTTTTTATTAAAATTTAAATTATTTTTCTTTGAAAACTTTTCATGTTCAAATTTTGAAAAATTCATTTAGGTTTTTGAAATTTGACGTGGATTTTAAAATTATTTTTAGAAAAATTAGAAAGAGTTTGAATCCTATTTTTTATGGGAACTCTAGGATTTTGACTATTGAAAAAATTTTTCACATAAAGAAAGACCATAGATTTTATGGCAATTGGGGCGAACATGTCCTTTAATACCGCAATAGTGACACACAGGTATAAAGGGTTGGGCTTTAGAAAATTGTGTACCTTTCACCTTTGGAGGAGGGAAGGATACTCTCCTCTTTGGTGGTGCTACTTGTTTTGGGACAATATTTGGAACTTCTGGATAAGGTGTATGGTTTTCTCTTTAGTGTATCCAAGGCCAGATTAATCTCCATGTGGCCTTTGCTTGCTCCAAATTTGGTCAAACACGTTCAGACTAGAGTTCATCTTCTCAATAATTTCACCCTCTTGTTTTATTTTCCCCTCCAACTCTTTGATCTTTGCTTGAAGTCCCTTTATAATTTTCTCTTTTTTTAAGCTCTTTGTCTTTTTCTTCTTTTTCTTAATTTAACATCCTCTTCTTTAATTTTCTCACTTGCTTCATCAGTCTCTTCCATAGGGCCTATTTTTGTACACAAATTTAAAGTCATTTTTGAAAAGAAAAATCATTGAAAATTGATTAAATTGATGGTGGCGGATATGATGGCGAGAGTGGCTTATTCTAACTTTTTTTTTCCAGATGTTTTAGACTTGTTTTGTGTTTATTCCCTTTTTATTTTGAGTGCTTGTCATTTCCATATCAAAAAGGAGAGCAAACTTGATTTGCGATAATTCTATTTTTATTTTTGTTCAGACTTGACTTGGGATACCATGTGGATATTTTCTTTCTATAATATCTATGTTATTTCTGTGTTACATCGTTTCGGTTATTTTTATCGCATGGTGCCTTGATATGCGTGTTTCAAGTGTGTGCATAATTATTAGAAGCATTAATAGAATTGAACTTTAGTTTTGGTATGAAATTGCCAAGGGAGAGATTGTAAAGTTTTAAGTGTGGCAAATCCATTCAAAATCTTAAGTTAAATATGAAAAGCTGGAATGTTTCTAGAATCAACATGGAAAGAAGATATAGATAATTCCAAATTAAAGATGAAAAAATGAACTTGGAGATATAACTAAGCAGTTGAAGCCCTCTTCTAAAGTGAAGTTGAATCACACAGCTAGTCAAGTCATTGGTGAGGTAACTAACAAAATGAAGACATACCAGCAATTAAGGAATGAGGTAACTTATTTGTGTTATGTTTCGTCAGTTGAACCTAAGAATGTTAAAGAAGCATTACTTGACAATAATTGGGTGAATGCAATGCATGAAGAGTTAAATTAGTTTGTTGAGAATGATGTGAAGACCTTAGTGCCTAGACCAACTCACACTAATATAATTGGAACTAAATAGATATTTAAAAATAAAAGTGATGAATTTGGTAATGTCACTAGAAACAAGGCTAGACTTGTTGCTTAAGGTTACACTTAAGTGGAGAGTGTTGACTTTGATGAAACCTTTGCTCCTGCTGCTCGACTTGAATCCATTAGGTTACTTTTAGCTGTTGCTTGCTTTTTAAAATTCAAACTATACCAAATGGATGTCAAGAGTGTGTTTTTTAATGACTTTCTTCAAGAAGAGGCTTATGTAGAGCAACCCCCAGGTTTTGAGGACTCTAAATTTCCTAATCATGTGTATAAATTAAAAAGGCTCTAATACCAATTGAAAATTTTTCAAATTGAACAATCACACACAAGATAAATAGAACAACACAAAAAAAAAAAAAAATAACGAGAAACCCTCTCATAGGAAGAAAAATCTCTATTACAAATCTCACTATCAATGGATTACAAGACACTGCTTGAATTTTTTACGAATCACTCGCACAAATTTTTCGCTAATCTTGCTCGAATCACTCGACTAACTCTACAAGTAGACTTTTTGCATCACACAGAAAGTAAAAAAAAAAAAAAAAAAAAACAAAGAAAAATAAGAGAAAGATCTATAAACTAAAAAAAAAAAAAAATTCTCTTTGTTACAAGACTCTATAATACACCCTTTCAATTTCATATTGTACATTAAGCTTTTTGTCTTTCTCGTCAAACCTCACTATCATCTTTTCACCACTTTGAGATTAAAGATTTTTATTAAATTCTAAAGAAGATAATTTACCTGTAATTTTTTCATTCTTAATTTTCATGGCATTTCTTTCACTCCTTAGCTTTGTTGTTTCTTTGATGCTATGCTAGTCTTGATTTCTTTTGATTACAGGATTCTACAAAGAGACTGTTCTACGCTTCTTAAACATTGTTGTTAAATTTGTCCTCAGAATCATCGTCCTCGTAATTTGATATTTCGGTGTCACTTAGGGATTTAAAAATTGATCCATTAATTTAGAGTTAGTCTCACTCAAGAATGTAGAGTGATCTGCTCTAATATCAATTGAAAATTTGCTGAATCAATCAATCACACACAAAGTAAAGAAAATAACATTAGAGATTTAATGAGAAAATCCTCTCACAAGACTCTATAATATCCCCTTCAATTCCATACTGTACATTAAGTTTGGATGCATATACATGGACTTACAAAGTCCTATTCCAATTAAGGCTCAAATATATAAACAGAATTCCTAAAAATATAAACAGATTTCCTAAAGAGAAACAAAATCTTCTATAAAATAATTTACTCGGACCATTATTTTCATTGGCTAGACTACGAGTTCTACTGGAATCTGTTCTGAGTAAAAAATCAACATAGGCGAACCCTCACGCATCCTGCAAATTCGCAGTGCCATGTGGTGAAACTATGCACTCCCTGCGATCTACCTGCGATTCGCATTGAAATTTTGCGCATGTCTTGATTTGTGCTATATTCTTTTTCACTTGTGTTTGAATTTGAATTGCAATATTATTCTCTTTTAGAAATTGCCGATATCCTAAACTTGGAATAATTATTGCTCTCTTCAAATTAAGAAACATACAAATCCGTCATATTTAATTTAAAATTTCGAATGAATTTACCATTCTAAAATCTTACAATTTTTAAAACTCCAAACATCCCAATATTATGTATGTTCTTGATGTCTACCAAAAAAAAAAAAAAGTTTGTTCTTTTCTTTTTGTGGGACGTGAGATTGAGTTTGTCGGTCCAAATTCGGGCCGCCCGATGCAAAATATTAAAATATATATATACATTTTACATATTTATATATTATTTTATTTATTTTTTTATAAATATTAAGATCAAGATTTTAAAATATATTTATTTAATATTAAAGTACTTTTATAATTTTTAAAATTATTTTTATCTAAAAATTTAACTTAATTTTTTTTAATAAAAACATTAATTTATTAATCTGATCCGCTAAAAACAAACTCAGATTCTAAAATAACTGACTGACTTGGGTGGGTTACGTAGACCATTGTCTACCCCTAAATTAATTTTTTTGGCCACTCCTAAAATATTTGTTTCAAGCAATAAAGTTAACAGTCTTTTGAACCGGAGAAAAAAAAAAAAAAAAGGGATGGGCATGTATAAAATTTATTCACATGTTAAAACCCTCCACAAATATTTTTGTAATATCAATTTAAGAACGTGATTAAATATCTCATTCAACTCAAACCCATCTAAATTTTGTCTAAGAAAAAGTTAATGAGAAACAAATTCAAAATTATTACTCTTATTTTGTTTACCGTGAAAAGGTGGGGAGAAAGAAACATAATATTGGAGATATTAAAGATCGTTGAATTAAAAAATTAATTTATTAACAACTATATATTTTTTTTAATTTTTTCTTGTTATCTCACTAAATCTTTAATTCAAAGACAATTTTTTTTGTGGAGAGAAAGAAACATAATATTGGAGATATTAAAGATCGTTGAATTAAAAAATTAATTTATTAACAACTATATATTTTTTTTAATTTTTTCTTGTTTTCTCACTAAATCTTTAATTCAAAGACAATTTTTTTTTTTTTTTTTTAGTACCCAACAACAAGGGGATGGAAATTCGAACCTACAACCGGATGAAGATTGGGAAACGCCAATTACCATTTGGTCTAATCCCCAAATTCAAACGCAACTTTACGTTTGCATTTTTTATGTCTAACTCACTTAGAGAAATTATTACATCCCTCGCCTAATAAATGTGAGTTATATTATCTTTATTTGTTTAATTTCTATTAATTGAGCCGTGGGATAGCCAATTAGATAATTTCTCCATTTTAAGATAGGTTTGTTGGGCACCATTTGGAGTGCCAATAAACAAAATAAAACAAAATAAATTTTTGACAATATCTATAAATTATTAAAATTTTTTATTACACATTTACACATTCTACTTTTATTAATTTCAATATTTCGTTGAAAAAATAAAAAAATAAAGAATTCAGAAGGAGGTTAACCGAGTGTATAAATTTTTTTTGACAATCATAAACTGAAAGCTTTTAAACGAATACTATTGTCGCTATTTTATGCAAAATTTTTTGAACCCGACAGAACGAATTTGAAAAAATCGTCTTAATAGTTTTGACGCTGTGCATCTCCAAAGAGACTTTTTGAATCCGTTAGAATAGATTTAGAAAACCGTTCTAACGATTTACTACTGTCAAGAGTGAGAGTAAAACTATTGTACAGAACATTGAGTGTTAATTTTTTAAATCCATTAAAACGAATTTCGAAAACCATTCTAACGGTTAACGGTTTGCTACTGTTCATTTTCAAAAAATATAGTTTAGAAAAAAATACCAAACACCAAAATTAACCCAAAATAACGTTTTATCTCAATTTATCTTGTTTTTTTTTCTTGTTTTTACCACTCCAAACGATACCTTAGATGGAGTTCAAATTGCAAACAGAATCATTTACCGTGACCATCTAGCTCAGTGGATGAACATTTCTAACATTTTTTTATATACAAAATTCACGAGCACTGAGTAGTAATTCTGGCAGACATTACAGAAACAAAACATGCTTCCCCTCCCATGAAAGGGCAAAGTGGTGAATTACCTAAACACATGATACAATTTGTAGGCCAATCTGGACCTACACTATTACCCCTTTCAGGCTCGAATTAGCTAACTCATTTGTACCCAAAAAAAAATAACTCTTCCTACTTCCAAATATTCGAAACACTGCAGCAGAGCTCTCCAGTATTGACATTGATATCCCGGTGAGGAATTACTTCACCAGCTCTTTTGGTATAAGATATCGAAAAGCAAAACTATGAGGAATCCAATCAATGCTCCTGCGTAACTTCTCAGGTTGGCATTTCTTAATACTCTTCCTCACAGAGTCAGGCAAACACTGTTGGATCATCTCCATCAGCCCATCTGGAGACAACCCAGAATCCTTGACAAATGATTCAACAATCTTTGGTAAAAGAATTTTCTGGTCCTTTCTTATGCCAAAGGTAGCCCGAATGTACTCTTCTTTTGCAACTTCCAGCTCCTGAAATACTCTCCCAGGTGTGTAAACACGAACCTGGAAAAGTGAACGAAAGATCAACAACGGGAACTGCAGATGGGAATTAATATAGTGTGACTGGATGTTGCCATCCCATCATTCATCTGAGTTCTTCATGAAAGGAGCTCGGGGGAAATGATAAATGCACTTGCAAAGAAATCAGAAAATCACTATAAAGCCTCACAGCAAAGGAAAGGTAAAACTAGAATGTAAAAGTGAGATTTTCTGGGACAAAAGTTTAACACCACAATATAGCAATGAACTTCTTAGACCTGCAGCTGTCTATAGGATTAGCAGCAATCTTTCTCTTCCTATGTCCAGAGGCTAGACCTCTGAAGCACAGACACTTCAAAATGAGTGAAATATCCATATCCAACACGTATTGGACGCACCAAAATACCTGTTACTTGGCATATCACTTTTGTGTGCGTGCGTGCGCGCGCGCGTGTGAAACATGATTTCAATAGCTAGAACTTCTAAAATTATAAAATTTTCCATCTTATAATTAGGTATGCTTTATATTTTGAATTATGTACTAATTATTGAATTAGTTTTGCTGTGAATGTTATATTTATAAGTATAGTTTATTAAATATATACATATATATTGAGTTGTATCTCTATCATGTTCGTATTCTCATTTTTTCAAAATTGTTGCGTCTACATCTGTGTCATGACCCATGTATGCATTTATATCCGTGCTTTTTAGAACTCAAATGCATTAAGAACTACTACCACCTCCATTAAACATTCTGGAAAATTTTAACTCAATTGTAAAGGTTAGTCCTTTTCTAGCCACAAGTCTAGCCAATCCAAAAAATAGTCCCTAGCTACCAAAAGTTATTCCCCTGGAAGGAGAAGACAGCCACTGCAATCTTTTAATGCCAAGCCTTAAAAGGCAGAGCATTCACTATTCTACAAGGTTATAAAACAAGCAATTTAAGCTTGAAACATCTAGAATCAAGTTAATTCACTGCTCTTTACATAGGGATTATAAAAGCCAATTGTGTTTCCAGATGATGTAAAAATGGAAGTGTGCGCGTGTGATTGTGTCCCCTTTTTTCCCCTTTCTTCCAAAACATTCATTTCACAGGAAGTTTTAAGTGCTGTACAAATGATCCCATTTTTATATAAACAAAAATGCATAGCTACAATTTCAGGCCAGATTAACCTCCCCACATCCCACAGGCCAACTGGCTTGACAAACTATATCGCAACTTTTAAAATCATTGTTTGAGAATGTGCTTTTAAAAGTCGCAGAATACGATTTTGTCAAAAAAAAAAAATAATAATAATAATAATCTAAAGTTGCATTGTCATAATGCAATTTTATCAAGAACAAATCCTGCTATCTCGCGCCTTCTATCAAAACATATATATGTGCAATTTTATCAAGAACTAATCGCTCATGCCTTGCTATCAAAACATATATATGTGCAATTCTATTAGGAACTAATCCCATCCTACTATCAAAATATATATATATATCCAACAAAAACATTATCAAGCTCATATATCCAGAAAAGTTAGTACACATAACATAAACAAAAATGACAATGTTGACTCGTGCGGTACAAGTAGGCCTAGTTGGACGGGATGTGCCCATATTAACATTTTTGTGTTAAGGGCCCGATTGGATGGTGCTAAAATTTCAGAGGAATCAGTTTTAGAGGGGGTATAAAATAAGAGGGGATATTATTTTTAGAGGGTTGGCCCACATTGATGTGATGTTTATGGAGGGGGATAACTTTTGATTTGGTTTGGATGTTTTATAGGTAAGAAGAGGTGAATAATAGAAAAAATAATCAAATGACTCTTTTGCCCTTGTGGTGTCCCAAACTTGGTTACCCATTAAATTAAACTTGGTTACCCAAACTTAATTATATGTTTATGTTAATTATATAATGTGAAAACTAACTAGTACAAATTAATTTTAGACAAATTAATTATAAATAAATTATGTTATTAATAAATTAAACTTTATAAAATATATAAATTAGTTTCATATACAATAACATCCCAATTTATCCGAAACTTCTTTAGTCGCTTATTTTTTCTCCTTTTTTAAAAAATATCAATATATGTTTAGTTTTGTATAAATTTGCTAAAAAATATATTTTTTTAATCACACGACCCCCTATTTGGAAAAAAATTATATTTTTTTATTTTTATTAATATAATTTTTTAATACATTTTTCCGTTAGAAAAAAAAAAAGAATTTATTTCTAACATAAAATACATTTTGTAAGTGAGAAGGGGGATGAGAAAGGGCACAATGGTCCAATTTAGTCCATATAAGGGGGGATAATTTTTGGAGAGTTCAAACCCTCTCCAAAAATAATACACCTTCTTCCAAGATTAAGAAAGGAAGATAATTTTTAGAGGGGAGAAATTTTACTTTCCAAACCAAGCAAAAAACATCACATCAAAGTTTATAAGGGTGTATTATTTATGGAGGCCACATTTTGTAGCATCCAATCGGCCCCTAAGTTCAAACTTTTCTAGATATAGTCTTAATGATATTTTTGTTGGATATATATATATATATATATATTTTTTAATAGCATGAATGGATTAGTTCTTGATAAAATTGCATATATAAATACACATGTTTTGATAGTAGAGAGTGAGATAGCAGGATGTAGGATTGGCCACAAGCCAAGCTTTTTTATAAATTGCTCGAGGGCTCATTTGGATTCGAGCTCGAGTTAAAAAAAACTCAGCTCGAAAACTAATGAGCCAGTTCGATAAAATAATATAAAAATATAATTTTTTAAATATTTATTTAATATATTTTAGACCAAAACGACATCATTTTAATTTAATCGAGTTATTCGCGCACCTAAATTCTTATTTGTCAAGCTGAGCTTTGAGTAATCCAAAGTTCAGGTTAGCCAAAGCTCGGGTCAACTCAAATCCACCCTTAGCAGAATGGGATTAGCTCTTGATAAAATTGATTCTGAGAATGCAACTTTAGAAAAAATAAAATTCTGACAAAATCGCATTATGACAATGATTCTCAAACAATGATTCTAAAGTTGCATTCTCAGAATGCAATTTTGTTGTCCAAACTTTTTTTTCTTCCCCTCCCCGTCCCCAAAAAAAATTGCATTCTCAAAACTTAAATCTTGGGATATTACGATATGGGTCCAAATTTTGCTAGGACACGTAGACAATGTGTAAACATTTAGATATATGGTTATATATAATATAGTTATATAAGATATAAATATTATTTAGGAATGCACTTAAGATTAATATAGTTATATATAATATATCTTATATAATATAGTTATAAATATTATTTAGGAATGCCCTTAACATTTAGATATATGGTTATATATAATATAGTTATATAAGATATAAATATTATTTAGGAATGCACTTAAGATTAATGAAATTCAAACAAAAAATGAAATTTTTATTGTCTATTTGCTTGAAAATTTAGAAAAGAAAAAAAATTACCATCAAATGTGAGTTGTTATTTTCTTCAAATGTTCCTAAAATTTAGAAGATCTAAATTCTAATTGTCTAATTTGAATACGAGAGTTGGACACATCCTATTCCCTTACTCTTATGACATCTTGTAGACACAGATACATTAGAGGAGATAGGACGGTCCATGCAACTCAGACCTATGGAATGGCATACCTGCCTTTAACTTAGTTTTTGTCGACAAGGCTCATCGGTTGTGGCACAAATTCAGTTCACAGGAAATCAATCTCTTGAGGAAAAGAAAAGAAAAAGAAAAAGAGGGTTAATGCTGCCTACCTACTATCCTTCAAAAACACAGGAAAAAGGGTAGTCTACCTATTAAATATCAACCTCTCTGCAGAAAATGCGGGGCCAAGACACCCACTATACCATAAAGTGGAAAATTTGTGCACTTGGTACGACCTTCAGAATTTATTAATTCCCCCAAAGCATTTTAAAGCAGCCAAGAAAAACTTATTCATCTGGAACCATGTGCCAAGAGTGCAAGGTCAATGCAGGTGGATGTGAATATTAACCCCGTTGATCCCCACCAACCTCAAAAAGCAATTTTGTTGAGGTTGGTGATACAATAAATTTGCCCATTCAAGCATTCTCAAAGTGATACTAAATAACCTGACCTATTTGCATTGCATACAAAAAGAGTGCCACTAAAAGGTTATGGAAGGAATTACCGCAGGATCAGAATGGCTTCCTGAACATAGCGCAAAGTGTAAAAGGGGTTCAGGATGTCTGATGGCATATGCTTGACGTTTATGTCCTGTCTTAAACTTTGTTCTTGAAGCAAGTAACAAGTAAAGCCACTGCAAGCAGAAGTAATTTTGTCAGTCCCACTACATACAATACAAAAACAATTACTTCAAACTCATAATTAATTGTATGACAATAATTAATTCAAACAATTGGGATATTCTCTGTTTTTTATTTTTTTTATATTTAAATGTTAGAAGGGTGGCTTTATCAAAATGATGGATATTTGATAAAAAAAAAAAAAAAAAATTAAATGGAAAAATGAGTTACTATAAAAAAAAAAAAAACTCGCATGTATCTATTTGAAAGGTTTTCAAATTTCAATTCTCACAACAAATAATCAGTGTGGCCCACTATTCCCAGCACCATGCCCAAAATATACGTTTAACCCAAGGATACATGCCTTTATGAAATATATTAAAAATAAAAGCTTGGCTCCCAGGGATGTAACAACAAATGCAAAAACTTTCAAAGTAAAATCTCCCACAAAGTATCTACCTGTCGAGGTCGAGACATGCGGCATCCAAGGATGGAATTCTCTATTGTATCTGCACTTACTATGTGACCTCCAACATTATAGGCAGCCTGGATTATGTGAAGTTGTAAGAAAATAAAATACAAACTGGATTTTTCTTTAAGGAAACAAACAAGACATTTCTTACTTTCAATAGTAGAAAGAATCTCTTCACATTGTTTTGTGGAATCCCATAAGCCAAAAATGCCTGTTCAGTTCGAGGGAAAAAATCTCATTATACCATGGTCGAAGCAAAGATAGAACTGTATGAGGTGGACTATGTTTTAAGTTCATATTCTTATTGATGAAATAAAATACATGCATCACCAACGCATTGTGTATGTTGATCCAGAATGCTAGCTTCTCTTCGTGTCTCATCTTCCTGGGATCTACTTCTTCTAATCGACAAATAAGTGACCTAGATATAACAACTCATGCAATCAATGAACCTAAACCAGATTGAAACAACTTATAGATTCCAAATTATATTCAGTGTGCTAAAAGATTACCACGCCATGACTTTCTTGCAACAGTGGATCACCAAAACTCACCTGAAAATTTGTAGCCTGTACTCAATATCCCCCAGGTTATGACTAACTCTATATATACATTGCACTTCTACCATTGTGCTGTAAGGTCCACTGAACTCCTTTAGTCCTTCCACATGGAAAGGATTATCCAACCGTACATCAAAAGATGAATCTTTCCTGAACCCTGGACTCCACTCACATTGATCTTTTGGAGAAACTGCACTCATTGATGACAAAGATGAATTGGGTGATGAAAAACTGTGACTTTTCAAGGGTGGGTCTGCAAGCTTGCAGTATATAGCTAACATGCATTTGACCATATCCTCTGAAAGCTTGTTAGGTGTCTCAGGAACGTGATCAGATATATGAGTGCCAAGATGCTCCGCCAGACTGGTTATATTTGAAGAAGCATTATGAGCATACTGTGGAGAAGCAAGAAAAAGTCACAAGAAGCAGAATGCCCATATTTAAAGGATTAGTCTCCTCTATAATCAGTTTTACTATTATTTTCACTTACTAAAGAAAAATGAACAATTGTAAGGGAGCTTGCATCACAACAAATGAATATCAGTGTGGCAATGTATTGACCCCCCCCTCCGGGCCGACGGCCACAGGAGGGGGGGGAATGCTAGATAAATAGATTAACAGGCCCTTGATATGGCAAGAATACTTGGAAACTATAGGGGATTCAAACTCAAATAGTAACATCTATAATTTTAGATGATTAAATTTAAGTTACCTCCATCATGGACAAAGGCTGAGACTGACAAGGACGAAGAGATCTAGTCAGAGACTCTTCTGTAGCAGAAGTTATAGTTGATAGAACTGAATGTTGTGATAGTGAGGAGTGACAGCGGTGAACACAGGAATCTTCTAGTTTCTCTTCTCCTATATTATTGAATTCATTCGACCGGTTGACAGGGGACTCTTCGCCTATATCACTGGATGCATTCATCGGGTTGACACGGGACTGACAACTAACTTGAGAAGTTGAATTTTCCCTCTCTGTTGTAATGTCAGATCCAGAAACTTGTAGATGCCGTCCTCTCAAGGAAGTCTGTGGAGATTTTAATCTTTCATCTACTGTAGATGGAGATGAGGAAATTTCTTGATCAAATGCTTTTCGGTATAATGAGAGAAGATACTGCTCCAAATGCACAACTTCAATCTCCAATACAGCAATTTCTTTAATCAGATCTGCTGCTGGCTAAAGTCGAATAAAAGAATTCTTTAATTTTATTATTTCACAAAAATAAAGTGATAATGAAGCAAAAAATAAATCAACATCAGATTCTAAAGATTAATTGACTAAGCTTATTACTAAAATACTGGTACGGTTAAAGAAAAATAAGCTATCCAACACATTAGTTATGCAAAATGAAGGCATTCATCAACAGTTCAGCAAATTTTACAAAAAAGTTAAAGCAGTCTAATTATCTAGATCAATCTATGCCTATAGCCAAAAAGATAACCTCAAAAGGTTAGGAAGCTGCATGCATGCTTTTATTGTTGGCAGGGAGTTGGTTTGAAAAAATTAATCTATTTCATTTAAGTGAAAACAAGAAGAATCTACCTTCGGCAATGAGGTTTCATTTGTGATATCATGAGAGTAAAACCTACAACCAAGTCCCAGTGCTTTTTCCAAAGCACGTCGGACAACAACTTGATCTTGTAATCTTTTCTCAAGCTGCAGAATCTGCACAGAATATGAAATGAATTATTAAATAATAAAACCTAAAATTGAATCCAAGCATAACCTACTTGAGCCATGGGCAAAAACATGGAATGATTTGAGCATATTGTATCTTTTAATCCCAGGTGCCTTGATATCACATGTTCTAGTTCCATACTTTGATTTCAAAGATTTCAGATTTCAGTGTACTGAAACATCTAGACCGTACTACAATTTGCAAAGATTGGCATATAAGTTTTATACCTCTTGTCTCAAAGAAATTTGGAGTTGAGAGCAAGGCAACTGTTTTTCCTTGGCCTTCACATGGTCCTTCAAGTGCCTCATATCCTGGTAAAAACAAATTAATTCCAAAAATCAAGAAGTATAGGAATGGATTGTTGAATGGTCCTCAAGAACATGAATCATTCAGTTTGAAATTACAACATGGAACTATCTGAAACAGCCATCGCACAGCTAGCAAATGTGCCAAACAGTGAGGGGGAAAAGAAGAAACAAGAGATCAATGTATCAATGATCTGGCTGGCACCACGCTCAAGGGTTGATAAAATTTAAAATATCTACTAAAGCAGATAGGGGGGGGGGGGGGGAAGGTTCTCATGAAATCTTTTATAATGGCACTTTTGAATTACTAAGACAGAAGGGCAGGAGATGGTGACTTTTACCAGCTTTAGACAGCGTGAAGCTTCTGGGAAACTATCCGAGTTATCTTCTTCAAGTCCTCTTTTATCAGGAAAGCTGCCATTGAAAACAACTTTAATGTCAAGAGACATAGAAGAGAGAAGAAAGCATTTAAAGATTGCGAGAAAAATGTTTAGCCATATTCAAATCCATATATCATTGAGCAGCTCAAGCCAGCACAGTTTCTGCAACTTATTATAAAGAAGAAGTCTCATCTCAATTGGATCCTCACATTGATGACTTCTTCCATAGCCCATCTAAATGATTTATAATTACAGGTATATACTCAGTAACAGTATCAGAAAGATATCCAACTTGATGAAAACTCAAGATCAACAATTTTTCAAACCTAAATCCGAGATTTAATAATTCCCACATTTCTAACGACCCCTAAAACTTTTCACTATTGACACAAAAATTAAATTTCTTAACTATAAATCACCGATTCAATGAGGATGGGGAAAATTATCACCAAAATAAACAAGTAAAAGGCCACGAACTAATGTGCTTTACCATTTGTTGATTTCAAATTAGACCATGTATAACCATTAAAGCTTTAGTTTCAGCTACCCTCTAGTCAACCATTTTATACTTCTGTTCAATTTCAAGAAACCCATTAACTTCAAATATGAAGACTGGATAAAGAAAGATTGCCAAGTAACAAGCAATCTAATGAATACCTCTTACAACGCTTGTGTCCAGAAATAACTTGTACCTGGCTACTGCCACACCCTTCAAAACCCATCTCTGAAAAACAAAACAAACCAAACCAAACCAAACCACACCCCCCCCCCAAAAAAAAAAACCCAAAAAAAAAGATTTTCTAAGCCAGATTTAGCATCCAATAATGGAGAGGAAAAACGAAAGAGGAAAAAAACAGAGAAAACAGGACAAAGAGCATTTACCAATACACTCTACGAGGAAAGAAAGAGAACCCAGATGGTAAATTTGGAAGACACAACAAACCCGACCAAATGGGTCCTCGTCAGAAACGAATGCTCATATTCAAAAACCCCACTTTTGTCTCTTTGTATTACCACACAAGAACAAACCAGGACTAGTGATCAATTGGTGGTTTGCTGGGAAGCGCGAAACACAGGACTGAAGTTTAAACAAGACAGCCGTGCGTAAAAAAAATAAAAATAAATAGCAATCAACAAACAAACGAATGCCGCTAAGTAAAGATGGCCTCTTTTGACCGGGAAGTCTTCTCTGTGAAGGAACTCTTGTCACTCTCTCCAAATCTGCTAGATTTGGGGCAATGGAGGGTCTTTTAGCATTAAAAGAAGTAAACCAGCCCCGTGTGCTTGAGTTGGAGAAAAGTCTCTCACTAGACCCTAAAATGTCAAAAGCAGATAAATTTAATCAATCATCCGAGATCTAAATGGACAAATCCGAGGAGGATTAGGGGTTAATCATGTGATTAAGATACCAAACCCATTATTGTTGGCAAGCCAGTGGGAATTGTTAATGGCGTTGGTGGCCCTCCCTCCCCCCTCCACATTTGTCCTATGTATACATTATATATACACACACAAATACTCTCCAATCACTTCTATCCACAAAAATAGATGCATACATGCTATGTTCAAATATAGGATTTTTTACAATAATATAATTAAAAAAATAAATATGTGTAAAAATCGATCGCGGTAGAACTATATCCAAAAATCGATTCGGTGTCGGTAGTACCACCGACGACACCGTTATTGCATCAAGCATTGATGTAGTAGCACTGATGCAGTTGAGTGTCAATGTCGTGCATGTCGTCACTAGTAGTGACGACACCCATCTCACTCACGTCTGCCAAGCAGCACTTCCCAGCACATATGCTAGCACTTTAACTTTTTTGGATATATATATATATATATCAAGCACTTCTCATGTGCTTCCCATCAATATAGATATGTATATATTATTGAATTAAAATTAAATAATATATATTTTTTATTTTATTAATATATTTTTAATAAATAGTGCAATTAGTTCAATTCATTAATTTAAATTAATAGAAATAATTAATTCATATAATTTAATCTAATAATTAATTTAATTACCATTAAAAAATTTTATTTAATTATTTTTAATAAATACATAATTAAATTATATAAAATTATATATTTTATTAAATTATTTTTAATAAATAATATAATAAAATTATAATTTATTATATTTTATATTTATTGAATTAAATAATTTTTAATAAATAATTTAATCTAATTGTTATGAAATATATTTTATTAAATTTAATTAAAAATTTAAAACTAATTAAATTAATATTTTATTAAAAGAAAATTTAATGATAGTAAATAAAATTGTATTTTGAAATGTAGTTTTAGTTTTTATTTTAGAAAACATGGCAATAGAAAATAAAAAACAGAAAATCTAAATAAGAAAATGACAGTGTGATTAAATGGGTTTTTAATATTAAAATTTTAATTTTTTATTTTTGTTAGGTATGATTTTATTCTTTATTTCAATGCCTTTTTTTTTTGGAAAAAGATAAATATAGATATATATAATCTAATAATTAATTTAATTAGTATTAAATAAATTTTATTAAGTTATTTTTAAAAAATATCATGACTGAATTATATGAAATATATTTTATTTAATCATTTTTAATAATTGCAAAATATATTTTACAAAACATGGTAATAGAAAATAAAAAACAGAAAACCTAAATAGGAAAATGACAGCGTTATTAAATGGGTTTTTATATTAAAATTTTAATTTGAATTTTTTATTTTTGTTAGGTATGATTTTATTCTTTATTTCAATGCCTTTTTTTTAGAAAAACGATAAATATAGATATATATAATCTAATAATTAATTTAATTAGTATTAAATAAATTTTATTAAGTTATTTTTAAAAAATATCATAACTGAATTATATGAAATATATTTTATTTAATCATTTTTAATAGTTGCAAAATATATTTTATTTAATCATTTATATGAGGCTTTCGGATTAAGAAAAAATTATATTTTATTCAATTATTTTTAATAAATAATATAATAAAATTATAATTTATTATATTTTATATTTATTGAATTAAATAATTTTTAATAAATAATTTAATCTAATTGTTATGAAATATTTTTTATTAAATTTAATTAAAAATTTAAAACTAATTAAATTAATATTTTATTAAAATAAAATTTAATAATAGTAAATAAAATTATATTTTGAAATGTAATTTTAGTTTTTATTTTAGAAAATATGACAATAGAAAATAAAAAAATAAAAAACTTAAATAAAAAAATGACAGCATTATTAAATGAGTTTTTAATATTATTGTATATATTATTCATGTTATCAAAGTACTTGCACTACCGGAGGGAATGATCACACACGCATTTTGCTAATTATTTGTCCATTGAGAAGCTATCTGAGAGGATATGCCAGTCAACTTAACCTGCACTTCTTATTATGGGCAGTTTTTTCATTTTCATTGCGTATGTGCTCAGTGCATGCCCCAAACGGCCTGTTTGGCTGCTAAAATAATAATAATAATAAAAATAATTGCTAACAAACGAAACACCTCCAGGAAAGAGTTTTAAAATAAAGCACCTTCTAAATTGGGTTCTGATTACAACATTTTCACAACCATACATTTTTGTTAAGATTTATGTAAAAAAAAAATTTAATGAAATAATATTTTTTTAATCGTAATAAAGGCATTTTCTCTGAAAGAAAAATTACACTGATATATATTATCTTTATTTTTATTTATTTAAAATTTCATTTTTGCCCAATTATATTCACATTTTTGCCCCTAAATCCAGATCTTAGACAACAGATAACCTGTGTGAATTATGAGAAGAGGCAATAGGCTAAATGAAAAACAGAGTCACCTAAAAAGAGATGAAAGCTGAGAGTTATTGAAAGATGATTCGAAAGGAGTATTGGATGCTTGAAAGGAAATGAGGTGTTCGGCAGCAGAAATTACCGTCGGAACTGCTGACCACGCCAACCGGAAATGCAATCGCCGACCTGCCGAACAAAGACAGAAAGAAAGGTGACGGCCGGAGAGGAGGTCTCTGGCCGTAAAACTCTCCGATGATTAAGTCAGTAAGTCGCTTAAAGAAGGAAACTTTTTGGGAATAATTGAGTAAAAGCTTGAGTTGGCAATAGTCAGCTTACCTTTGTGGTTCAGTAGAATATCCTATATATAGTGGTCTGAGTGATGATTAAAGTATACCTACGACTTGACGTTACGCACACTGCCGTGTCCCTCTTTTCTATCCTTGCTTTAAATACTCTTCCCCTTCATTTAATGCCTCAGACCCCTCATTAATACACCATGCCTTTCATTTAATGCTTCTGGTGACTTAACACGGCATTACAACCGGAATTTCAGGGTCAAACTGTCTTCCTGTCACATCAGCCACCAAATCGTGACGAGATAGACCGATTTAGTTACATCCCCAGAGATAAGTACCCAGTTCAATCTTAACTAAGGTGCATTTATGGTCACGAGCCCTCTTTAAAGGCCGTGGGTCCCAGGTTCGACATTTACTAGCCGCCAACAGGTAGGCCGAGCAAACTAGCTTCCAAGATCCTCGGCTATAGCCACGTGGTAATACACTGTTTATTGATGTCGAGGTTCAGGGTACTCTTTGGAACACTAACTCTGAATCGTGTGTTCACGTATAACACTCACGTGGAACTCTCGTGCCAATAATCAGTTGTTCGGCGGGACGCCACGTGTCCCGATGGAACGTGCTCGGCAAATGACTACGTGGCTTATGTGAGTATGCTCGGCACTGTGCCACGTGGCACCAGACTAAACTTGTTCGGCACAAGTACAGCTTTAGTATTATTTTGCCCAACATTTTGCCCCCACTCTGGTTGGAAAAAGATATTTTCCGAGCAGAGTAGCAGAGCAGAATAGCCTTACCTTACTAATCCTTCAATCTTCCTACACAGTTTGTCGTTTAGTATCTCCCTGACGCGCATCAAATCTGATTGGACTTTTCTCTCTCCTCGTGACGACACGCGTAGTGCCCTTTCAGCTTTTCATCCGCCGCGCCGCTTACACGGATTCCCAGATACGAGGTGTTAAAACGTGAATGGTCAGAAATTTGAAAATTGGGGCGGTAATAAATGCCATTTTTACCGCCCGTTGCCTTTTCATTGGAAACGTTTCGGTTACCCTCACAGATACATACACATATACATATATACCTGGTTCATCTTCTCTTACTTCCTTTCCGAGATTCGAGCCATCAGATTTCCCTTGCTTCTTTCCCTCTGAGTTTTCGTCTTCGCGAGCCTTCACCCTTCCCGTCGTTCTTCGTTCCCGGTGAGTTAATCCCCTTTTTACTTCAAATCTTCCGTTATGGGTAGACTCGCAAACGAGCTAAGTTCTGAGGAGAAAGTTAAGATTTTTAAGGAGAAATACCAGATTCCTCAGAACGTAGGTATTAGGCTCGCCGAACAAGGCGAGCGCGAAACAGGAGAATTCCCCATAGTGACAATCACCGAAGGTGGCCTTAGGTTCCCCCTGCACCCCTTTCTTCGCTCTATGATGAGCATTCTGGACCTTGGCCCTAGGAAACTCACCCACAACTTTTATAGAATTGTTAATGGGGTAATAGAAATAAACAGGCGATACGGATTCCACATATCCGAGTGGGATCTTCTTTACTGTTACTCAATCCAGAAGGTGAGGAAGGATGAGAACAGGTGGTACCTGAAATCCCGACCAGAAAAGGCCTTGGTCCACATGCTGCCTGATACGATTAAGTCGGAAAGTGACCTGTGCGTCGTCACAGGTCACTGGACACACGATCCAGACGAAGATCGTTTTCCAATCGTCCCTCGGGTTTCTTTGGGCCCAGGTTGGTTGATTTCAGATGCTACCAGTTCTTATTCTTCTTCGGCATTTTACCCTCACTTCTAAGCATGCTAACTGTTTGATTTAATATCTGTGCAGCTGTCCAGTCAAAGAAGTTCTGGGCTACTGGTGTTCGTGCTGACAAGGATCATCTGAAGGAGGTGTTCAAATTCCTCGGAGGTCCAGATCTCTATCCCTTCGCCAGAGCGGTTCCAATTCTGTTCAACTTCATCCCCTCTCATCAGACGTTTATCGCCCCCCCTCAAGGTTTCACAACCTCGGAGGCTATCAGGCGTCTTCAGTGGTGGTTCCGGGCTTCTGCTGAAGAGAAAGAGAATTACTACGCCTTAAGGCATCCAGGGTGGACTCGCCCCCCTCCATTCGCTATTCCATTGGTTGCCGAGCAAGTTCAAGCCCCTCAAGTAGCAGTTCCTGAGCCTTCCGAACAGCCGAGGAAGCGAGGATTTGTTCTTTTGGACGAGGAAGAGGAAGAAGAAGAAGAAGTTGAGATACCCCCTGCCTTTGACTACTTCTCAGATTTAGAAGGGGAAGAAGAAGAAGTCATGGCCCCGAAGATCGACTACAAGAAGCTCGCCATGGCAAAGGCAAAAGGATAAAGGGCCGGAGAGGCCCAGAAGAAGAAGGCCGACGAGCAAAAGGCTGGTGGGAAGAGAAAGATTGATGAGGGGAGAGCCCCTGCTCCTTCAACTGCCGAGCAAATAATGAAAGTTAAAATGGAGAAGGGGAAGGAGCAGGAGGCAGCTCAAAAGAAACCATCTGGTCCTCCTGAGCAGAAGAGGGCCAAGACACAATTGGCGGACACGGCTCCAGCGGCCGAGCAGTCGAAACTGCCGAAGGAGGACGCCGCGAGGGGGCCAGCACCTTCCAAGGTCGTGCCACCCACCAAAGACGCACCACCAAGAACCTCCGAGCCATTACCTACTCAACTGATTGGGCCCGTGCCCCTTGCCATCGAGTATCCGGCCAATCCGGTTCGAGACTCCCCTCCATTCATTCCAGAAATCCTTATTCCTAGCCTCGAGCACCCTCAAGGCCGTCCCTTCACTGTCCAAGATACAGCCTTCAACCACGCCGAGGAGTATCTCAAGGGTATCCTCCCTCCTCGGGATGTTCACAACACAAGGAAGAATAGGACGGAGGATATTCACAAGACTCTGATGAAGAACATCATCTCTGTAAGTTCTATAATATTCCTTTATGTGCATCCTTTCGTTATTATAATTTTTTCTAACTCTCTGTTCTTTCTTTAGACTTCTCTCCACACGATGGAGTTGATTGCTCGGAGCCGAGCCTCCAAAGCCAGAGCCGAGCAGGATAAGACGGACATAAAGGAGTTGAAAGCGAGTGTGAGGTCCTTGGAGAAGGAGAACAAGAATCTCCAATCCAGCAATGACGCTCTGGCAAAAGAGAGAAGTCAGCTTCGAGATGAAAATAAGGAGATCGAGCATCAACTTAATACTGCCCTTGGCCAAGTTGCTGGAAGCATAGCTCGTGTGCAATCAATGGATAAAATCCTAATTCGTAAAGACGAGGAGTTGTTAGAGGTCAAGGGCAAACTCTCAAGGGCCGAGATTGAATTGTCCTCCACGAAGACTGGACAAGAATTACTCCTGAAGGAGTTGGAGGCTTCCAGGGCCGAGCAAGAGAAATCGAAGCAAGAGCTTGCCAACCTTCGGGCAGAGCTTGCGTTGAAGGCTCGGGCCCTGGCAGAGAAAGAAGTTGCTCTCCGAGAAGTCGAGGAGAAGGCCAAAGCTGAAGTGAAAGCCCAGATCAATGATTGCGTGGATCAGATGAGGGATGCTCACAATGACTTCTTTCTTGAGGGTTGGGAGGCCGCAATGAAGAGGAACAATATTGATCACACCAACCCCATATACAAGGAGGTCCCTTATCCTGATCCAGAGCGCCCAATTCCCCAGTTCAGCTTTGAGCGTCCACCTCAAACTCCCTCAATTCATACTGCCGAAGAAACAATTGACGAGGGGGAGGTTGAGGTGGATAGTGCCCAGAAGGACACCTCCCAGACGCTTGAACAGATTGATCTAATAGTGGAGAGTGATCCTACTAAGGGAGGAGAGAAGTGAGCCTTCTTGTACATATGTGTATTTTTTTTTCTTTTATTCGGATGTAACAATAGAGAACTTTTAACTCTAAGTGAATGAAAGTAGTTTGATTTTTCTCTAATCTTGTTTTATTTTTCTCTGTCTTTGTTTCTTTAGAATTGCCGATGAATTGATTGGGGAATGCCTTAACTGGCTTGCTGATGAAATTATAAGGAGCGCAGCCGATGAGTACCTTGACGTTTTTTCCTACGAAATAGCTACAAACCCTCACAACAAATGTTAATGCCCCATCTTAGATTTAGGGTAGCTTCTTCGGTTGATAGTTATGTAAAATGTATTGTAACCGTACTCTGAGGCATGTAATAAAAGCTTTTGAATTGTCCTCTATTGACAATCTGTCTTTCCGTTTGTATATTTTAAGTTTTATATTGAAGTATGTATGGTGACTGGATTTGTACCACTTTGCCGAGCAACCATAACTTCTAATAGAAATACTTTAAACAGTAAACCTTTAAAAGGTAACAAGCTCATGTAGTAGTTTGCTTTTCATCAAATGACTTCAAGCTTTTGCTAAAGAGGCATAACTTTAATAAATCTCACATACCTCGATAAGTTCGGCTGTCCTCATGCTTTCATATAATAACGGAGGTAACTTCCTTCTGACAAAACTTCACTTTTTAATCTCATGCCGAGCATCGGAAAAGTGTATCTTTATGATACGAGGGCTTTTGCACACTAGCGCTGAGCTTCTTTAGAACATGCTTCTTGTGTACCAACGCTAAGGAAACTGGTCGTGGCTTCTTTTCTTTCTAATTAATAAACCAAGGAATCGAATCTTGATTTAAAAAATCGTATCTGGTCGATTGGGCCACCATCAGAAATGATGTGGATTCTTTCTATACCAATGGTCGGCGAACCAAGCATGGCTTTCTTTTGATAATTCTTTTCAGGAGACTGAGGAATTGAATCTCAGTCTAAAGAGCATTTCCTGGTCAGTAAATAAACCAGGAATGTACCAACGCTGCGCAAGCCGAGCGTGGCTTCTTTTGATAATTCTTTTCAGGAGACCGAGGAATTGAATCTCAGTCTAAAGAACATTTCCTGGTCAATAAATAAACCAAGAATGTACCAACGCTGGGCAAGCCGAACATGATGGGATATGAGTGTGTATGAAGTGAGATAAAATAAAGTAATTTGTGAATTCATAATTCGTACAATGAGATAAAAAATATATAATTTTTAAAAATTTTTAATATTTTTCATCGTTCTTCAAAATTTTTGTAAGAGACTGAACTGATATTAATGGTTGAGACTGCAAGTGCAATTTCATCCTGGGCCGGCGTATATGAATTACAACTAATTAATTCTTGCTATGTCATTATAAAAAAATGTAAATTCGTTTGGATCAATATGATGTTTTAATTTATAAACCTCTGTGAGAGTGAGGGGTTTCTAAATAAATAGAGAAATGAAACTACTTCTATTTTATCCTATTATACGAAGTTTTATATAAGCAAAGTCAGATGGGGCCAGTTTTCAACGTCAGATCGGAAAGGTATATTATATATATATAATTGTTGCGTCAGAAATTAGTTTTTATTATTTGGAGTAAGTGAAGCATCAGCCTTCAAACAAATCTGACAGACATGCTTCGTGGTTATTGATCAGTTGTATTAATGATATAATATATTCTATAATTGTGGATTACGCAGCTAGAGTTTCATGATAGAGAATCAGCATTTGTTTGGTTGGACGTGCTTATATATATCTATCCCTATACTCAAATTAAAATTATGATTTGAGTAGTCTTTCCTACGATTGTTTTTAGAGTTGTATAAATTTATAAAAATTAATATCTCGTATTTTGTACAATAAATAAAAAAATTTAAATTTTATAGTCTCATAATTTATATTTATAAATATTGATAGAATTTTATAATTGTTTTTTTAGCTCCAAATAATGCCATCTCCGTGAAATGTTTGATGGTGCAAGGATTTAGATGCATGACAGGTTATTGTGTTTCCAACCCCAGAGGAGGGACTAGTTTGTCGAGCATCGCAATTGCTGCATCAACAATTCTCGAGAAATCGTGCACAAAATTCTGACTCTGAAATAGCAGAAGACAAAAATAACTATTTATTAAAGCAAAATGTTAATTCTGCCCCTAAAAAAAAGAGATAAAAAATAAAAAATATGAAAAAATATGTTAGAGCATCAAAATTAGCTTTTCTTAAAAAATTATCTAAAATAGAGTAAGAAAAAATGAATTTAAAGATTCTTTATTAAAAAACATATTATATCAAATTCTCGAACAAACAGTGTATAAGTGACTCTCTATATTTGAAAAATCATTTAAAAATTTTCTAATATAGAGAATGGATAAAGGTATTGACGTGAATCTTTTTTCCCTTTCTTCTTTCTTTGCATTAAAAAGAAGAAATAAAAAATTTAGAGTAATTAATTTGGATGCCTTAATGTTTAGTTTGTAATTAAAATGAATCTTAGTGGTGTTAGAGAAGCAACATTTGTGGCAAATAAAATTCAAGGGATACTTAAATCATCTTTCTGATCTTAGGCCAATTTGAAAAAGGAATTTCATGCATGTGATCTTATTGTCACTTTTTGGAAAGGAACTAAAAAGGGAAAATGGGGTAACTACTACTAAATTATGTTGGGATGAGTTGCAGCTAATATCTTCTTCTTTCACAACACCGCCATTAAGGCCCATTTGGAAGAGCAAAAAAATCAAAATAACATCAACATTTTATGTTTTAGGAATTCGGTAAAATATCAAAAGTTATTAATGATTTTATATGGTAGGTTATCAACATACCAAAATTTGTTAAGTTGTCCAAGGTTATAATGGTCATTTCAATTTAGTTTCAATCAAATGTTATGAAATTCAAACGGGATACATTAAAAGTTATCAAATTTTACTAAAAATTTCTTTTTATTTTACGTAACACTTAAAAATTATCAAAAATTACTAAAAATTTATCTTTTGTTTTATCTGATACCTAAAAGTTGCCAAAAATTAAAAATTTCTATTTATTTTACTAAACTTATTAAAAGTTTCAGCTAGTAATTTTTATCAAAAGATGACCAAAAATTGGTTGAAAATTAGACATTGAAACGGGGCCTAAGAACACAATGATGAGCTAAAAAAAAATAATTAAAAAAATAGCCAAGGGTAGGAAAACCAAAATGAAACTTTGCGCTAAATTTTGATTCAAACGGTGGATACCAACCACATATTCAAATGTGATGTTAACATGACCAGACTAGTAACATTATTGTCTGCAACATTTTTGTGTGTTTCTCGGCTTGCAAAGTTGAGGGTGCCCAACTTCGTACTCATAGTTTCTCCCCAAACATGAATGAGGCCATCGTTTGGGGCCAAGAAGTTAATTGGTTAATAACTAAGGGTTGGTTTGGAGTAAGAAAAAATGAGATAAATTGAGACAAATTGTGGTTTGGGGAGAGTTCGTAATGCGTGCAGTGAGAGAAAAAAGTTGATGTAATATAAAGTTAACAGAGATTTATAGAGATTTTCAGAGATTTTCAACAAATTCTTGCACGCTAAACGCAGCCTAATTGACTTATGTTCTAATTTGTAAAATAATCAAATTTATTTTTTTATATTTTTTTCAGAATCCTTTTTTCTTTTTTTTTTTTGGATCTCCAACCTTGATGCATATCTTACGGTTAAGGCCGGAGCGGTCTGTCCTGAGTTGGCAAAACCCACGTGTCCGAAAAAAAATGTAATTTGGTGCAGAGGTTGAGAGAGAGAGAGAGAGAGAGAGGGGGGGGGGGGGAGGGGGGGTAGGTGTTCGGGGAGGCGAAGAATCTCAAAAAAAGGTGTAGACAGAAAAAGCGAATTTCCAAAGGCGTTTGGACAAGCGAGTCCGTGCCAATTATACATGGATTCAAAAGGGCATCTCTCTCTCCCATCCCATGACACCCCCGGGGACCATTTCACAGCTTAATTTTTGGTGAGAAATTATTAAAAATTATTTTTTAAATATTTGGTAAAATATTAATTTTTATTTTTTCTTATTTACACTAATTTATTTAATTCAGAAATTATGAAAATTTATTAAAAGTTCTGAAAAGTTATTAAAATTATTAAAAATAGTTAAAAATTTTATCAAACACTTAAAAATTATTAAAAATTACTATTTATCTCAACAAATACACCAAAAATTATAACTAGTAACTTTTAATAAAAAAATATTAAAAATTACTAAAATTTAAACTTTAAAACAGTAACTTTTCTTTTAATTGTGAGGATGCTGCGTTGGTGCAGGTGGAAATAGTCCATTTGTATATAAAAAATGTTTTTTAATGATATTTTTTTTTTCATTTTTTATGATAATACATATTTTAATAAATTATTTTATTTAAATAATTTGCTCACAAAAAGCCAAATCATTATCATATAATCTTTTAATAAAAGATTCTGATTGTCAAGCATTGAGTTTTGTACGTATATGCACTAGTTGAGATGCCAATTAATTGATGTGTTGTCTTATATATATTAGCTATTTATACACGTAATTATTAATTATAGGTTAGGGCTACTAGTAGCCTATACTACTTTATATCTTAAGGAATTTTTTTTTTTCTTAATATTACTCTTAGGGTTATGCAAGTTAATTCCCAATCTGATCAAAGACAAGTCATTCATCTCGATGTCAGATGATTCATAAATGGTGAATTTCTTACGATTGTAACAAATAAACCTTTTTCGAGTTATTTGAATTTGGTTTGAGTTCGATCTATGAACGAAGATAAGATGAAATCAAGTTTAATTTGTTACTCATTTGGAATTGAATTCGAATACGATTCTAAAAAAACTCAACTCAAAAACTTATGAATTAACTTGTTAAAATAATATATATAATATTTTTATATTTTTAATAATATTTTTATTATATTTAAACTAAAATAATCTCGTTTTAATTTAAACGAGTTATTTATAAACTAGTCTCAAACTTATATTCATTTTTTATTGAGCTTATAAAAATTAATTAAGCTCGAACTCATTATAAATAACTTGAACCGAGTTCAAATAAGTTAATGTTTAACTTGATTCGATCGGCCCAACTTGTTTCCACCTCTCTCATTATTTTTTCAAGTTGGATTTTTTTGATAGTTTTATTTTTTTCTTTACATGAATGGTGAGAAAAAAAAAAGTCAGTAATACCATTCGAATTTAAGATTAGGAGAAAAGTTAGTAGTAGCAAAAGACAATTAGAAATTCAAATTTACATGTTGTCTTGTTTTCATATTTGTAGATTTTATATAAGAAGAAAAAAATTATTTTGAGAGACTAAAATAAATTTTATTTTTATTTATATTTATATTTTTAGGAATCATATAAAAAAAATTATTTTATAGCTTATCAAATAAGAAAATAGCTTATTTCATCCCAATTTTATTTACAAACTTTTGTCATTTTCTTTATTATCTTGATTTTTTTAAAAAGTCTTTTATAGTTTATTTATTTTAATATTTACCACACTTTCATTTTTTCTTACATAATACACTAGCACAAAATAATTTTAAAGTCCAACTGGGTAAAGCGACATGATGGATGGATGGCCCTGAGGCCTTAATTACCAGTCCATGGGCTAGCATTTAGGAGCAAGCCTCACAGTACCTGGTGTAAAGGTGAAGTTTCTGCCAGTTTATTTTTGCTGGTAACACTGCATTAATTAGTAAATTTATGATATTGAAGCTGCTGTCATCTATTAGTTTGCATCTGATTTTGTTTGCTTTGTGGGGCACAAAAAAATAAGCAGGGAGCTGCTACTACTGAAGAGTTAGATATACATGATTATTGATATTACTGCCTGGAGAAAGGATGGCCATGCCGTTGTGGATCTCCCATTTGCAGGTGCTGCCTTTACTGAATCTTTAATGAATTTTAATGGAGAGCCGGCTTGAGTTTTATTTTTTATTTTTTTTCCTCTTATAACAATTAAGGGTATGTATTTTTTTTTCTTAATTGTAATGTCTTTCTTTATTAATTTAAAAAAAATTTACTTACCAAAAAAAATTTATTTTAAAAAAAATTTGACAATTAACAATGGGTTTAGGGGTAACAAAATTCACTAAGAAGTAAGGAGGACTAATGAAAAGCTCAAGCTCTTAATTTACAAAATAATAATAATAATAATAATAATGATAATAATAAAGGAGAAAAAAAAAAAAAGAAAAAAAGTCTAAGGACGTAGAAAGGAATTTTAGGTGAAGTTCATGGTGCGAAGGGCAAAGGGAAATTTGGTCCACATTTTTTTTTCTTTAATTTGGCAGCGCAGTAAATTATGCCTTTGCTTTTCAGTAGATTGCACTGATGCTCTTTAATTCGTGCGTCATGCTTCAAGAGAATGAGGATTGGCAACTCAGTATCCTCGGGAAATTCAATCCGGGCTCGGAATGCTGCTAAGCGTACCGGTGTGTGGTGTTTGTTAAATAATTTTGCATACTTAAATTAGTTAGAGAGTTAATAAAATAATTTGATAAAGTTTTAGTAAGGTAAAAGTATTGTATCTGTATATCTGTGAGATGATTGTATATGTAAGCATATAAAATCTTATGCAGGATAGATGTACATGAGTCACACAATCATATCTTTTCTTCTAATTAAATGTGCCACGTTTATTATAAATTTCAAGATTAATTTTTTAATTAGTTAGTAAAATTGTTAAGAGGTAATTAGTACATTTACAGACGCATGTTTCGGAATATGTTAGAAAATAATTATACACGCGACATGACAAGCTGTTTTGTCGGTTCGGATTATGCTTGGGTCGGTTGGGGAGAACTGCTTGACCAGGAATCACCCTATGAAGAATAAATAAGCCTTTGTGTTGTTCTCCGTTTGTTTAATTTTCACTTGTTGGAACTGTAGCTGCTTGAGTTAAGGGGTGTTTGGTTGGATAAAATTAATTAAAATTTATCAATTTTTACTAATTTTTTATATTTTCTTCTAATTAAATTTTAACATATCTCACTTTTATATTAAATTTTTGTATTTTTACTGTGTTTTGGCCAAAATTTTACCAACCAAACACTCCCCTTAAACAAATTGATGTTGGTTTAGGATGGATTATGGGGAAGAAATTATAACCCACGTCGACGTGGATGATTAACCGATAAACCTCCCTCTTTTTTTTTTTTTTTTTTAATACTATCTTTCACAAATTGTTGATATATAAGTAGGTTTAATTTACTTTCGTATGAAAATATTATTGATGACAAGAATAAAAAAAAATAGAATACTAAAATAACTATTGTATATATATATTTTTTAAATAAATATAAGAATAACCTTAGAGTGATAGTAAGATTATTTCAATACAATTTGACATTTGAACAAATTCAAACTTTAAAAATAGTTTGTATGCCAGTAAAGTTAAGGTTAGAAACATTATATATATCTTTCTCAAGCTTGTAATGCGAAAATTTTGTACAATAAATTACAATTTGTAGGGGTGTTAACCCAACACAAACTTGTTATTCTTTTATTATTTTTGGGTGTATATATGTCAATTGGTTGAGAAATTTAATTCAACTTTGATTTGTATCTGTCATAGTAGCTGCAGTAATAAATACTGGTAGGGTTTTGTACTCCTCCATCAATATGGTTTCTCTCGTATCTGAAGCCAAGGTTTGTTGAGGGTCTGCTAGATCTTCAATTATGGAGGGGGAGCCATTGGCACCACTGGATTAAACGTTTGGCACTGTAGTCGGGTGAAAACAACATTAGTTGCAAAACAGGAATTTGAGATTGTTTTTTATGAATTTGGCGTAGTCATAGAAGGTCTTTGTGTTATTGACATAACCACTTCATTTAGAATCTTTATAGAGAAAGATAATTTATGTTGATCTAAACTATTCCGTTTTTTCATGTAATAATTTCTTCAATTTACCTCTCAAAAGAAGTACCCAAGATTAAATAGGAGATAAATATGATGATAAAACATGAATTCAGGACTACTAAAGTTTCATTTGGAGTAACAAAAAATTCAAAAAATCGGTAAAAAATACTAAAAATTTTTAAAAGTTATTTACTTTTTATCTCACTGTGCAAATTACAAATTCATAACTTATATCATTTTATCTTATTTTATCTCAATTTTTGTCACTATAAACACACCTTAAAATTTATAATTTTAATACGATATTAAGTCACCCGTAAGTTTATCTCTTAAGAAATGAGCTTAATAGTGTACATCAAACTAACTTAACAACTTCTATTCTTGAACCTTAGCAGTGTTTTACAAAACCGAGTCGACTTCAAGGGAGGTTTAACCAACGATATGATTAAACCAGCGTGATTAATCAGGAGTCAGTAATGATCTTAATTGACCAGGGATGGGAGGGTTGGTCCCCATGGTGTTGATAGCAGAATCAAATGCACGTGGTTTTTATTATGACCTAACACATGGAGGGGATTAAGTGCCAGGGTGGGCCAATATTACAGCAAAGCCATCAACTGAGTATGGTTTTCTTCTCTCTTTTTTTGGGTACCTTTGCCATTGATGATGATTAAAATGCGCTGTGTTTGCATACATATATATATATTCAAGCATCATTAGTAAGCTGCATTGATTATTGCACTTCTACAGCGAAGCCATGGTCTGATAACTTTATATATAATGCACCAAGAAAATCAAAGCAAAGCTGATTGGATCAAAAGAAATTCAATACTACTGCTCAGATTTTCATCCCTCCTCACACTGTATATCAAAATATGGAGCCCATCATTTTTTTTTTTTTTTATGAATTAGATTCGTTGGTTGAGAAAGAATGACGATTTGGGGTCTGTTAAATATATATATTATTTAAAATGACGGCCTTTATAATTTTAGCATTCAAATAATTTGAGATTATATTTCACAAAAGTGGGAATTGCAGTAGAAATCATTTAACAGTGGCCCGCGACAAACAATTTTAGAACGTTGGATATGGCTTTGGGAGCTTGGGCGATTATTGCGCCTGTTAATTGGAAAACTGGGCTCTACGTAGCTACATTGCATTAATTTAATTAGTAACATGAAGATCTAGTAACTTTTAATTGTTATAAAGGAAATGACGAGTGGCTATCTTAAACATATACACTCTTTAACGATCACCCATCTTTGTTAATTCTTTTGAGAACTATGCAATATTTAACAAGTATTTTGTGTGGAAAGAATTAATCATCTTTTCTTTTCTTGTTTGCATAAGAAAGTTTGTGTAATATAAATCTCGAGAGTTTAATAAATGTACATTTATAAAACTCGTGAAGTATAATTGTGTAAAACTGAAACAACAAAAATGTAAGTGAAATAAGTTCTAATTAAATAAAATATCCAGTGATTTGAGTTTTACAACTCTTACTTGATGACAAAGTTAATTCAACTAATAAAACCCTTATATTTCTATTTATTTTTTAGAAATTATAAATACACTTTTTCATTAGTTTCCCTCACTTCACATTACTCTTTTTTATTAAAGTTATTGTGAATGGAGAAAGTTAACAAAGAGTTTAAATATCCTCATCTTTATTTTTTATTTTTGCGTATTCTTACTTATGTGTAATCTGTTTGCTACTAGAGCGACGCACAGGGGTTGGCTAGCTATATCCCAAAATTTTTTATGTTCCTATGATTTTATACTAAATTATATATATGAAAAAATTAGTTTGGTTTCTCATAATATAAAAAATTTTGATTTTAAGCCTCCTCTAACAAGGTTTAAGCCGACATCGTGGGCTAGTTCTATGATTCGTGAAGCAAATTTAGACCAATTATTTACGTAGAATACTAATTATTTATGTGGGTTTCAACTTAATCGTTGGGTATTCCCAACTTATTTTTTAAATAAGTTTATCTTATTCATATAATTTTTTTATTTTGTATGATTTTTTTATCAAAAATAATTTTATTTTTTAATAACTTTTTTAGCATGATATTCACATTTTTTTAAAGACAAAATAAAAATTGATCAAAAATGTAAAATTCACATACTAGAAAAATAAGTGAACTTGGCTGCATGTGAAATTTCTTAAATTTAAGCATTTTTTAAATTTTATTTAAGAGATATGAATAACATGCTAAAAAAAATTAAAAAATTAATTTTTAATTAAAAAAATCATGCAAGACGAAAAAGAAGGAGCTAGACTTTTTTTTTTTTTTGAAATAAGTCGGGATGCTAAATGCTGTTAAACTAAAAATTAACTAACTTTTTTTTTTGGCTTGCTTTTCTGTTTTATATGATGTTTTTCACTAAGATTTGATTTTATTTATTTGTTTGGTATTTTAGGCTTGTTAAGTCACTTCCTTAAAAAATGAGGAAATTTAAATACGAAAAAAAAGACAAATTTTGTCTATACTTCGGTTTTGATAGTTTAAACCATTTTTTTATAATTTTTTTTATAAATGTAAATGGCATGTTTAAAAATAACAAAAAATAAAAAGAAAATTAAATTTCAATAAAAAAAATCATATAAGAATTAAAAAAAAAAAAAAAACCCAACTTCTTGTGATCAAACTGGAGCCTAAGCTTACCTTTCAAAAAAAAAAAAAAAACTAACTAGAGCCTAAGCAAAAGTAGCATTGTTTAAGTTATTTTAGGAGTTGATCTGCGGCAACGTCAACCATACACAATTTCATCAACTTGGTCCAGTTTCAGTGACTGGTCAAAACCTTCCTAAGACTAAATTTTCTTCAACTTCCACATCCTACAAATACCATTGTATTATGTATTCTTTAAACACTTCTGGATGGAAAATATCAAATTTTCCATCATTTTCAATTTGCCTGACTTTATCTCAAATGTTTATGTTTCAAGTAGTGCCATTTTCCTGAAAATGCCCAAAACCCGAGCCCATTCTCTCCCTTATCCAAGCCTCATTTGGCAGTATTATGAGGGCATTCAGGTCATTGCAGCGAGCACCCAGCATGCTACGTGGGAAGATTGTGTCTTTGGCTAGCAACAAGCGCAAGGGAATCATCAGCCAACAACGGTCCTAGAAAGCAACAGAAACATTAACACAGCTGAAAAGCAAAAACATTGAGAAGACTGGGGCGTGCATGTCTCTTTCTACTCTAGGGTAGAGAGAGAGAGAGACACACAGCATTTGCTGAGAGCAGACTACAGAGGCAACGACATGCAATTAGCAGACCCACAATCATAATAAAAGTTAAAAAGATCCAATGGACACTCACAGTGGTAAATTTAGAACCACACCCACATATCATCTCTCTCTTTTCTTCTACATACTTTGGGTCATGTCGGTTTTTTCTTTATATAAACTATACATACACATATATAGACACTCCTCATTCCACCCTGTAAAATCTCTGATCCCTGGTTCCCTTGATGCTTGACACCGGAGTTCATTCAATCATTTTCGTCACTAAGGCGAAGTCATAGAACAGAGAGATAAAGGAGAGAGGGAGATTTCATACAACTCTTGGACTACCTAGTTGTTGGTGAGCCTTTGTAGTTTTGGGGTTTCAAGATTCTCAGAATTGGGTATTTAAGAGACACCCCATTTTCAGCTTGTTTGTAGCTTGTTTGTGATTTGTGAGGTGATGTCTTTGATGGGTTTTTGTCTAGGACGACCAGATCTGTAGTTAGATACAGAAAAAAAAAAAAAAAAGCAGGGAATCTATCGTTTAGAGTGCTTTTTCCGTATAGCTCTGTATGTTTAGAAAATAACTCAGAAATTTCTCCCTTTCAGAGTTCGTTTAATTCCAAGGTCTTTCAAGTTGGAAGCTGACACTGGAGCAGCTTCCATTTCTTCCAGTAATACTTCACATAATCCTGCGACTCTTCAGTTTAGGGTTTTGGGTTTTTAACTTTGAACTTTCTATTTTGTGCATTTCTGAAATTAATTAAATTTTACTGGGAGAAAGAAGAGTGTTTGTTATCAAGTATCAGAACTTAATCTTGTTAAGAATTTTTTCTTGTGCCATTTTGGGTGACAATAGATTGTGGTTGTTATAAGGAAAGTTTAGGTATTTCTTGTAATCCTTTGCTGGTCCACATCTCTATTTTCATGGTAAATGGCATATCTTGATTAAAACCGTGTTTTTGAATTCTTCTTGATATGTCTGAAATCAGACTCCCGAGGTTAGAGCAGGGTCAAACCAAGATCAGAAATGTTCCAATTGCTGTAACTCCAGAAGGGTTCTGGTGCTGCCCTTCTCCTGTTGCATTTCAAAAGACCCTCAAGACACAAAATCCTTTGAACAAGCCCAAACCATCCTCTTCAACAACACCCAAGACCTCTATTGAGAAGAAACAAACCCCATCAACTGAGAAAAAGCCAATCTCCACCCCATCAAAACCGGTAATTGTTTCTGATGAACAAAGAAATTCTGGGTCAGATGCGCCTGTTGTTATTGCACCAGTAGTTGCTGATAGAGCGCGACGATCCAAGGTCGAAAATTTGCCAAGGAAGGTGTCGATTGAGTTTGGTGAACCTGGAACTAGTGATCTGAAGGTGGTTTTGCTTGGGAAGCAGGGTTTTGCGGTGAGGTTGAGCGTTCACAAGAATGTTCTTGTGGAAAATAGCACTTTCTTCGCGGAAAAATTGTCTGGACAGCAGCTTGGAATACCTTACCTTGAAATCGATGATTGTGAGGATGCAGAAATATATATTGAAATTGTGGGGCTGATGTATTGCAAAGAATTCAAGCAGCGGTTGATTAAGCAAAATGTTCCTCGTGTACTGCGTTTCCTCAAGGTAATTTGGAGAATCATTCAGTGTGTATTTCTCTTTACATTTTTGTAATCTGTGGATAAACTGCAATTATAAGTTTTTATTCTCATGGGGGGCCTGTGTTTTCATTAAGAACCACTAATTGCAGTTAGTTTTGGATGTTGTTAGATCCATTTATCTGAATACGCATATGCTTCTTTTCTAGGGGTAGTGTAGTTCTGATGGTTGAATTTCCGTGTATAAAGTATGTTTTAAGGGAATTGCTTCCTGCATTGTACTTAATGATAAATAATTTCCCTCCAAATATAAACTTATGAATGACTAATATAGTGGATGCTTGACACATTCAATTTTTTATGATTTGCCTTGTCTAACATTTGCCAATAAGACAATGGGAATGATGGATCATAAAAAATTTAGCATGAAGTGGATACGCACTTTCTATGAGAATCAATATAGAAAACTGATTGACTATCAAGATATTTACGTTTAAGTAAAATGTACGCTGAAACACATTGCTCGGTCATAGAACACGTTGAATGTGGAAACCTAAGGATATAATTGACTTTTGATAGCATTTTAGCTAATATGCCAACAATATCTAATAATGAGGATAGTTTTTGAATGAGCCAATTTGGCTAATACATGTTAGTGATAAAAATCCTATTATATTGTTTATCTCTAGAAATTAGATGGTTTTGCTATAAGTGATTATTGATCCGTGCTATATGTTCCTGACCTATTAACTTTCTCATGATTGCAGAGGAACCTTTTACTTAGTTTTGAATAGATAGCCTTCGCGACTAAGAGTAACTTTAAATGGATTGCCTTCGTGAGACTTCTTGCTCTTAGTAACTATGCCTTTTCACTCCCATTGAGTGCCAACGAATCCCATTTTTCCATTTCTAGTTCGCTAGTTTTAAAGTCTGCTTGGCACACACACAGCATAGTTCTGAATTTGATCTTTTTGTTATTTTACTTTATTATTCTTTCTTCTTTTTTTTTTCTTTTTTTTTTTTTGGCACATGGAAATATAAATAGAAATCAAGGACTACGTGCAAACAGGTGCATCAAATGGTACATTCTCCAGTTCAAAAGGTTATCTAGAGCTCTTACTCTCCTAAAATAGATCTACTGTGGTTTTATGCATGGCAGGGAATGCGTGCACAATGCACATGCATGTTTGTGATTTTTTTTGTTCTTGTTTCCTATAGTTACAGAAACTAAAGAGAAAATTTTATTTAAAAGGACTCTCTGTTATTACATCTTGTTTTCATTTTGATTATCAGTTTTATAAAGGAAAAAAAAAAAAAAAAAAAAGACATTAGTCATTGCTGGGCTGACCTCAAAGAGTAGGTTTCTGCTACTGATTTTTACAACTATGCATGGTTACTAAGATTATTGTGAATAATTGAATATTGGATTACTGTTGGTTTATATTTACCTGATTCTGTTGGTTTCCCGTCTAAGATAGGGAGGCACATGGGTAAGGTAGGGGGAATTTTAAAGCACCGTGTAAAAGATTTTTATCTTGTCCAAGTAAAGTGAAGGGAGATGTATTTATATTAGTAGATATATTTTTGTCATCTGAATTCCTTGTAACTAATAAAAGATCAGTAATCTATTGACGTATTCTGAGGTTATCAAGCAATCTATTAGTTGAAAACAATCATCCAGATGGTTCCTAATCACCACCCTTCATGATGAAGTTATCTTTTGATGGATCTGTTTCAGAAATAATTGAGAATGACCATGAAAGGTTCTTGCACTAGCATTTATTTTTCTGGCACGGTACTGTTAATTTTTCCCTCATTGTGTCTTAGCTTATTGATGTTTCCGCTAGGTCATTTGACAACCACATTGCTTTAGAACTGCCCATGAAGTGACTTACGGCTTTATCTCTCTGCTTTTATAGATATTTTGATGGATCTTCTCAAGTGTTTTGCTCTTGATCTTCTATGTTCAATTGTCCATTATATTTTTGCTTTGGACCACTTTCTTCTACGAATAAATGAACATAGGCTTGTCCAGCAACTTGAGGTTCTCATTGTCACCAATCACTATGTACGCTAATGCTATGTTTGGTTGAGCATTAGATTCAGGAATTGGAATGGGAATTCCCGTTAATCGAGGTATTCCCATGTTTGGTTGATCTTTGATCAAAGAACTTGAACTAAGAAAGTCCCATATTTGCAAAATTGTAAGTTCCTAAGTCCGATGTGTTATTTGAAAATTCTACAAAAGGAGGAACTCATTGGAAGGCATGAATTGACAAAGTTGCCCTCATTAATTTAATGTTCTTTCAAAAGAAAAGGGTAATTTAGCCTTTTTAATTCATATTCCTATTTCATTCCCAAATGTATTTATGCATACCAAACATTAGAAAATGAATCCTTATTCTAATTCCTTGATGTACTAAATGTTGGAATTTTGTTCCTATTCCTGTTTCTACTCTCATTCCCATTTGATTAGCAACCAAACATAGCCTAAAGGCTCTATTATGGATGGGATTATTATATTGTACATATATATATATATATATATTTATATATATTTTTTTCACACTGGTCTCCTTTTGAGACACGAACCTGCCATGTACTATTGTTATCAGTTAAGCACTATGGTTCCAGTTTAGACAAAAGAAACAAGAGTACATCACCAGCCATATGTTGTGTCTAGATTCTAATAGGCCCATGCAAAGCTTAATGTATTGCAAGTATTAATTTACCCTGTAACTGGTGTTTAGCTAAGAGTCGAGAACATAGTTCTCAAGTTTTCTAATTCTCACCCACCCTAAATCAAAATAACCAATAACCAAGAGCCCCCTTCTTTAAATTTTATTTTCACCAAGTATTTAGGATGCATTTAATTCAACGATTCAAATAAATTTTTACTGATATTTCAGTCAAGTAAAAAAGGGTTAAAAACTTAAAAATCTGCCTTTGTGGAGAAGTTGATATATTACTTTCTTGTCTCACTGGAAATGATCTGTAGGTTGCAGAGCAGCTTGGGTTCAACTCTTGCATACAGTCATGTTTGGAATACTTGGAAGCAGCGCCTTGGGTAGGCGATGATGAAGAAGAAAAGGTGGTTTCTTCAGTCCTTCGCCTTCCGGGGGATCATGTTGGGGTCACCCCGGTATTGAAAAGAGTGTCTTCCGATAATTCAAGTCCACCCAAAGACACAATTTCTCACATTTTGGAACTGGTGCTTAAGAGCAACGAGGAGAGAGGCCGACGTGAGATGAAATCCGTAGTCCTGAAGCTCCTTAGAGAGAACAACTGTCTTCAGATCTCATCAGGCTTGACTGACGTTTGCATTGAAACAATTTACAGCTCTTGCGGAAGTTGCTTGAACTCACTATTGTCCCTATTCAAGCAGGCGGCTGAACCAGAATTTAAAGATAAACCCACGGAGAGCAAAGACCCTGTTGCGAGGCAGATGGCTTTAGAGGCTGATAACCTCTCATGGTTGCTCGAGATTTTGACCGACAGGCAAGCAGCGGATGAGTTTGCAGGAATGTGGGCAAGCCAGCAGGAGTTGGCATCGCTTCATCCAAAGCTTCCCACTGTGTCTCGCCACCATGTTAGCTGCATCTCAGCGAGGCTGTATGTTGGAATAGGAAGAGGAGAGCTGCTGCCATCCAAGGATACCCGCCATTTGTTGTTGGAAACCTGGTTGCAGCCATTAATCGACGACTACAACTGGTTACAACATGGGTGCAGGTCGTTTGACCGGAAGATAGTGGAGGAGGGAATTGGCAGGACAATCCTCACACTGCCTCTAGAGGACCAGCAGAGTATCTTGCTTGCTTGGTTGGGCAGTTTCTTGAAGGCCGGTGACAATTGCCCAAATCTGCAGCGAGCCTTTGAGGTATGGTGGCGGAGGACTTTCATTAGACCTTATGCTGACCATGGGAATCTGCTCCGATCGGATAGCTTGCTGGATTCAAGGCAACAGGCTCATAGAGTTTCGGATGTCGGTGAGGTAAGTCCTGAAATGCAAGAGAAGTTGAATTGGAAATCAACAGAGATATGAGATTGAGCTGGAAATTCTGTTTGAAGTTAAAAAAGTTACTGACATGCTCAAGAAATTACTTAATGTGGGATTGTATGATGGGCTGTATGGAACTTCTTTGGTTGGTGAATGTGGGATATGGTGGACACTATGACCAGATGTAAAATGATCAAGATCTTACTTCGTGTGAAATTCAATTTGGTTCATAGATGCACGATTATAATTCAAGATGGTGCTTGTTTCCTTTCCTAGTTGAAATTGGATTTTCCCCAAACTTTGTCAGTGATGTATGTGATAGACAGATACATGAAAACTACTACTTAATTAGCTCTGCCTTCCCGAGTTATGTTTATTTATGAAATTAGCTGCTCTTAGCAGTTTGCTTGGTTCTTGTGTTGCTGCTTCAATATAGATATGTACATATATATACATTTAGGACTGGAAAATTCATCCTCGGCTACTTCAGGTTACGTATCATGACGTGTATACTTTTAATTTGAGTTTTTGAGTTTCTCTTACCCGAGGTCGGAATGGTGTTGATTACACTTGAAAAGTATAATTATAAACTTAACAATTAGATTATAAATTATTCATTTATTTAATAATTTTATAGTTTTTGATTATTTTTAATTTTTATTTTGTTTTATTTTTTAATTGCAGTGAAAATAAGAAAATAATCGAGATAAGTGATTAAATAGATATAGTGGTTCGAATATCCTGACAACCGATTCAGATCAGAGCAAGGGTAAGGTTGGATTAATAGCTAGAATCATACTGTGGTCCGAACACCCCTTTCGAATGGTCCAAACCACTGCGGGAAGCATGCATGGTGTAATTACAAACTTAACAATTAGATTATAAATTATTCATTTATTTAATAATTTTATAGTTTTTGATTATTTTTAATTTTTATTTTGTTTTATTTTTTAATTGCAGTGAAAATAAGAAAATAATCGAGATAAGTGATGAAAAAGATATAGTGGTTCGAACATCTTGACAATCGATTCGGATCAGAGCAAGGGTAAGGTTGGATTAATTGTTAGAATCATACTATGGTCCGGACACCCCTTTCGAATGGTCCAAACCACTACGGGAAGCATGCATTAGAAATTAAGTTAGGGTTTAAGTTTAGGCTTTATATACTGTTGTTTTTTTAACCATTAAAAAGAGAACGTTATTCGTTATTTTATTTTTTTTTTAAGAACAGTAGAACGGAATAAATAGTTTTTAGTTTAGTTTTTGGAGAGTTTTTGAGTGCTTTCGGATTCAAGTTTAATTTATTGCAAAGAACAGTACTTGTTTCGTTTTACCCAATGAAATTTATTTGGGTTTCGTACTATATTTTTATTTGTTATTTTATTATTTCATCTATGCTAGATTAAATTTTTATTCTTAATTTAACCTAGTAAAGATAGGTGGGCCATTATGATTGATAAGAAGTGCATGAATCCATACACCTAAAGTGAAAACTTACATGTATGAGTTTACGATTTTTAAATTTGTATTATTTATTTTAAAAACACTTTGAAAACAAGTTTTATTTATCATATTCTCTGCAATCACTAATGAGAGTTCTTGATTAAATATTTCTTAATAATTTTGAAATAAGTAAATCAGATTTGAATGTAAAAATGAAATATCATAATATTTTCAAGGTTTCTAATTCTAAACAAGATTTGAAAACTGTGTTTTGGAATCTAAAAATATTTTTAAGAAAATGACTTTCGGTTTATTTTTACTTTGAATGAAACTTAAACTGTGATAAAAACACATCGAATCATGAAGTAGTGGATTTGCCCACATTTAAAGGTTAAATCAAGACTTTTAATTATTTTAAATGCGTAGTTTTATTACTTTCATTATTTTAGTTTAATTTAATTTTGAATCTTCTTTTTTATTAATTAGAATAAAAGTAATTTAAGTTTTTAAATTTTAATTTAGTTTAATTTTGACAATTTATTTTATTTGGTTATTAGTTAGTTAATCAACAATTTTCAAAACTCAAAACAAATTTTCTTTTTTCTGTTTTTAAAATGAAACCAGTAAGTAGAAAAACTAGAAAAATCTAGTATTCAATCTTAAAGTTTCGCGTGGATACAATTCTGAACTCACCAAGCAAAATTACATGGCACACCCTTATTCTTGGGTTTTTTAGACGTAATATTTAAAGGTAGTTAGGTATTAAAAGCAATTGTTGATTGAACGGGGTTATGAATGTGAGTTAACTTATTGGTGCATGCTTAATGTTTAATTATTTTGTTTACTGCATGCTTGGGTGGAGTGAAATGAAAAAAAAAAAAATGATTTCAGAATATATTCGGTGTTTGTAAATTTTTATGAAAAAGAAAAGAAAGAAAATAAAAAAAAGAGGTCCAAAGTTGCCCCTTCTCCACCCTCCAAAGTTGGATAGAAATCGAGAAAAGACAATGTTTTTTAATGAAAATTTCATATTTGTTCACTAAATAAAGAAAAAAAAAATCAAAAGTTTATTAGAGGATATAATAGTAAAATATTAATGCACATTTTATTTTACTTTCGTTTCTTCTCAAAAAAAAAAAAAAAAAAATCACTAGTTTTCGTTTCATAAACTCTACACATGTAAAGAAAACATTATTATTATTTTTTTTCTTGTCTCTTCTCTCATTATCCGAGTTTATTTTTATTTTTTTTCCCCTCTCACTTTCTCTCTCCTAGACTTACGAAAGAAGCATTGATAGTTTTGGATACGGTAGCTAGTGTAAAGCATAGAAAACCTTTAAACATGGATCATAGTACAGATCGAACCGAGGTATGAATTATAGGACTTCTTGCAAGCGAATGAACATTGAAAATTGGTCGTGGTGGCTTAGTTAATACAACCCTGAAAATTTCTTTGGGTTTTACCCAGTTGGAACTAGGTGGACCTGCCTTACCATTCCATTAATAGGTTCTCATTGATCCTCCAACCAAGATGGGCCCAAGCACCAACACCATACCCCGCTGGGAGAGGCCCAATTAATTTATCTAGTGGGTAGACAACCCAGGAGAAATTGGGGCCCACAATCTTTCCTTGCATTTGAATCTCCAAAGAAAAAAAAAATGATATTTATTGAGATATTTTCCTTGGATTTCTGGTGTCTTTCTTACCATTAATTATGACAGACACTTGGTTTCAAAAAAAAAAATAATAATAAATAAATAAATAAATATGACAGACGCACTTTGTTTAACAGGTTAGCCTAGCAAGACAAAAAAACCATTCTGCATTGGGAAAGCCTGTAAGAAAACCTCGCCTCATTAATTTGTGTGGGGTTAAGTAGCCTAGAGTTGGCCCAGGTGCCATAAAACATGCTCAGAAGAAGGGCCACCCCAACTTCTAAATCAATCCTAGGCAATTTGCCAACACTCACGCACACTCTCTCTCTCACACACACACACACACACACACACTCTCTCTCTCTCTCTTTCTCTCTCAAAATTTACATGCATATCACATACTTATAATTTCTTAAAAAATAATCCACCATATAATATGCTTTTGTTATGAGAAATTATGTGATATTTAATTAGTGACTTTGGTGCTCAAAAGGTAAATAGTGATAAAAACGGATATAAATTGGTATAAAAAATATTAAATTGAATGATAAATCGGATGGTCATATCCAATAGTAGATTATATCACGTTAATTGATAAATTTAATTACATTAATTAAACCAAACTTGCGAGAGATATATTATTACTTTTATGAAATCAGACTTGTGAGAGATATATCATTACTTTTTATGCCAAAATTACTAAGCTTACTATATTGTTATATTTTTTAAAGATCACTTATATTTTTATTCAACCACCTATATTTCACCACATGTCAATTTAAATATTTGAAATTTATTTTAGTGTGGTACTCAAAGTTATTAGTTTGACACCATAGCCATTCTCCTTTGTTACAATAATGTCATTATATCATTTTTTTTATCCTATTTTCAAGTAAAAATTTGTGATAAAATAGCTTTTCCCCTCTTTCTTTATTGTAAAATAAGTAGCTCTTTGTTAAATCTCTCCATTTAAGTTTCGTTTGGAGTTCTAAATTTTTTTAAAATATCCAAAAGTTTTCCAAATTTTTTCAATTAAATTTTAATACATATCAATTTTACACGAACTTTTGAATTTTTTTTTTTAACTTCTTCGAAACTCCATACGTGACATTCACATGCAATTTTCCTTCAAGAATATAGGTTGAACAGTGATATTTCATTAGGGTAATGGACCCTACAATTGGCTATGAAGAAGAAGAATTCAAGAACCCAATTACGTGGAGGATGGTCCATCAAATTAAATAGGTCCCTTAAACCTTGAAATTAAGAGAACAAATATATTTCCTTAAGAAACCTATATGATACATCAACAAGAAAAAGTAATGCATTAGAGAGTGATATTTGCCTCTTTAATTGAAGCTGAATATAGCAGCACAACAACTTAGTTACTTAGACCAATTAAATGACTGGGCATTCAGCCATTGGTTGATTACAAGTGATTTCTCAAGTAGAAAGCAACACAGTTGGTGAAAGGTTATTGTTGCTTTGCATACAATTGTTTTGGATTTCAAGTCAACTGTCATCACATCAGTTATATATGTATCTTCATGTAACAATAACCAACCTACCAGAGCTATAATAGCAATAAAGACCAGTGCAGATATAATTTTTTTCTTCTTTTAGTTTATTGGAAGGAAAATTAGTATATGATTGTTCTTCGTTAAGTTGAAAATGAGTGGTAGGTGTTGTTAAATATCTTTAAGCAAAATTTGGACATTAGACAAATATGTAATTCAATGAGGAATAGTATCTTCATTTTAAGTCTTATTTCAAGTTGGATTATATATATATATATATATATATATATTATATTTTGGATAAGATCTCTTTTATGATGTCATATATAATGCTATTTATATTTTATGAAATCGTCATAAAATTTTTAATTAAACATAGAATAAAAATTGAGAGTGAGATGTTATATATTATCTAATTTTATATTTCATGAAAAAATGTGCTCTCGCTTTATTTTTTTACAATGATTAAAAATTTAACCTAGAGAATGGCCTTATTTTAACCATAATGTGAGTATCATTGTTTAAATTTATTACACATATATATATATATATATATATTCATTGCTCTGTAATTGAGCATATGTTGGCTCCAAGCCGTTCAAAAAGTAAAGGCTTCACTGTAATGATGATGAAGGGTTCACTAAACTAATATGTTTGGAGACAAAACCGAGATTTTTAGGGTTGCTTCTATAACCACGAGCGCATAAATGGGAGCTCTCTAACGTTTTAATTGATTTGATTTTAAAACTCGCATTGTCACTATTAAATTGCTTTTCATAAGTTAGGTTATTGAGGTATCTCTAGTTGATATGTTACTTTCTTTTATATATATATATATATATATATTTAACACTACAAGAAAACCAAAAATTTATATAACGACACATCATACATGTTACTATCATGAAGTTATTACAACAGATCGGGCATTAAAAGCATAGAAAATAATAATTATTTTTCTTATAAATTCTTAAATACTGAATAAGCACAATAATTCATTATTAAAAAATATTAAAAATTAGTGATGAAATTATTAATGGTGAATTTAAAATTATCATTTAGGGATGAAATAAAATAATTTGTTTCACGACATACTTTTGGTGTTGGACTTATTCTACTGACGGGTAATTATTTGTGTTTTTTGAAAAGTTAATAGCAACATTTCATCTCCAGTGATTAAATTTTACATTGTGATTAATTCTTTCATCTCTAAAATCTTCAAAATCTTTGCAAGGTAATGAAAAAAGATAATAATAAAGTGAGGGACTTTGAAACTTAGGTATGGCAATCTTGTCATGTTTGAAGGTGGTAATGGTAACCGCATTTTGTTCGAGTGTTCGAGCATATGATTCATGACGATACATGTTTATACTTAAAAATTTAGATTTTATGAATGTGTTAAATAGTTAATTTACTTCAAATTTATCTCTAATCATGGTAATTTTGAATTAATGTGTTTGCGTCTTATAGAGTATACATGTTCTCCTAATTCAAGTAGATGTGGTGTTTTGGTCATGTTTTAACATGGTGTCTAATATTTCCATGCTTATTCTGAATTTTAGTAATTAGTATCCTTGTCTTAAAATATATATATATATATATATATTGAGCCTGCTATCTAGTCTTCTGTTTAATTATTTCCGAAGCTACTAATCATGAATTACTAGAGAAAAATAATAAACATCTAATCTTGCCAAAAAAAAAAAAACACTTGGGTTCATTTAGTCCCAAATCCCAACCCTATCTATCATCTCCTTCCCAATACTGAACCTAAAAATATGCACCACTTTGTTACAGTAAATTTGACATAACATTTAACGAGTTGTTGGACACTGATGCATGCCTCCAAGCACACAGCAGCTCAAAAGGCCGAACATGAGAATTTGAAATGTGTCCCATGTTAAAACCATATTAAAATGTTAACAGTAGACTTTACTTTTCATTGGGAAAGTTGACACAAATGCCATCCTTACTGTCTGTAAGAAATATATATATGTGGTGTGACAATTTTACTCATCACAGAGAGGCAAATTCACCAATTTTTAAGTTCAAAAAACCAGTGCCGTATGAGTTATAAACAACAGAGGTGAAAGCACAGGTCACAACAACACACCGGCCCTAACTAGCTTTCTAGGCCTCCTCCTGGTTTCCTTCCAAACAACCTATTTCACCTTTTCTCAGCTTTCACTGCTCAATAATGATAACAACATTGGATATACGGTGCCCTTTCTAGGGTTCTGGAGCTGTGAATAAAAAAATAAATATGAAGAAAAAAAAAACCATGTAAATAATTAAATACATTACGTACCTCATTGCCCACAAAAGGCGTGTGCAAAGTACCCTTCTTCCTAGGCCAGTTCTTATAAATTATTTCAAGTATAACATAAGTACAAAAACCTTTTAGTACATAACAAACCAAATTATGAAAGGACAAAAGTATGTTACTATACATTTATAATAGCCCTAAATATTATCGTACCGCTAGGTAAAGTATTGATGTGCTACTTTTCTCCTGATGTAATTTTTCGTTTCTTAATTATAGAATGAGAGGGACCAAATCACGCAAATCTTCAATGTACTTCCTACATATATATATATATATATATATTCTAACAAGCCCCAAAATCTCTAACCGAGAAAGGACTCTTCTCCGGGAGGTTCCCGGCGTGGCGAAGCCCTAGAGTGAGGGACACGTCGCCCGCGGATGTCCCATATCTGATTAGCGTTGATCCAATATTATCAGCGCTTCTGGAGGCGGCGGCGGCCCCATAATCAGCAACACCGCCGCGGTGGCACATGTCTGCCGGAAACGGTGGCTCCACAGTGGAGGAGGTGGTGGTGGAAATAATGGTGGAGGGGTTGGCATGCAATGCTTGGTTTTCCGAGAAGCATTGTCTATTGATTGCGATAAGTGAAGGGTCGCTGTCGAGGGCATTGATTTCGGATCTTTTGCCCGTGCCCATTGTTGCTGTTGTTGTAACAGTGACAGCTGCGGGTGCAGTATTGCTATTAGTATTGGTGGTGTTAGTAGTAGCTGCAGGCGTTGGTGTTTGCGCTAGTCCTCCACTGTCTTGGTTCCTTTCTCTCTCTTCTGTCTCTTCTTTGCCCTCTTGTTGGTACATCTCCTCCACCATGGGTTTCCACAACCGGACCCTGGCATTAATGAACCAGTTTGACACCTGAAAAATGTACATTTCTTAAGCCCCAACCTTAGAACATTAGGATAATCATATTAATGGTCGGTATTTAATTGACCAAACATATTGACGTAAAAATGCAGACGATTTGATGGACTGATTTGAAGGATGCTCAGTGCAACAAATGTGGGCATGTTTTTGATTTGTTAGACTAGGCAGTATTGATGCTCTGTATTTTTACTCTTTTTTTTTTGTCATATTTTGTCGTGAAAAAAAAAAAAAAAAAACACTCCGATTCCCATCCAAACACTGAGATTTCATTTAGGAATAGGAACAAGAAGAGTTTGACTAAACCTTATGTGATCCTATTAGGAACCCTCCTATTTGTCATTATATTAAAAATAGAGGAGGCTTTATATTTCTATGTGAATAAATTTGTATTATTAAATTTTAATTTAACGGTCCAGATTTGATATTTACAACTAATGTCGGAAAACCATAGCAACTCCCTTGAATTCCCATATTCATACAAGTTGAATTCTTTTGTCACAAATTATTTCTACTTAAATAATTAGGTTAAACGAATTTAGTGGATTAAATCCACCATTACTTTAAAATTAAAAATAATATAAAGATATGAATATGAAAAAAAAATACTAATTGCACTCTACTTTTAACTTTCAATACTTAACTCTCTCTCATAGTAAATAATTCTTTTTGACGTGTGAAAACTAAAAGTGAAGGACAATTAGTTTTGCTCTAATATAAAACATCATATAAAAATACTTAATTAATATTTGTATATTATTTTTTATTATAAGTATTATTTGTCAAATATTTAAATTATTTTAATATGTAATCTAAACAGGCTTGAATTGAAATAATCAAAATCTTAACAAGTCGACTTTTTTACTGATTCCTATCGTCGCTTTGAATTTTATTATTCAAATCCCATATTTGCCTCTAATCCCGTAATCTTCCTATTAAGATCGGGGAAATAGGCGATTGGATTTACAGTTTAAATTGTTATTCCTAAATTTTTATTACATATAATTGATAGGTATTTCAATTCTTTTATTGTCATGAAATTCAACTCTATGTCCATATATTTGTCATTTTTATGATTTTATGTGTTATTCAGCTAATTCTTTTTTATCTTATTTTCTTTTCTTTCTTTTGCTTTTCTTTTCTTTTATTTTTTTAACCCTTTGGGCATCTGTCTATTATCATTTGGCTATGTTGTGAATATTTTAAGTTGTATTCGTATTTATGAATTTAAAATAAAAAAATTTTGTACTAATTATTTAAGAAGAATTCTTAAATATCACTTTTATTAATTTTGATAGAAATTTCACAAGTAGTTTAATATGATAATTTTGCAATAAATTTGAAATCATTACAAACAAATAATTATTTGAAATCTTTGATAATAGTGATTCATTTTTTTTTGGTCGTAGTGACACTCCTGCTTTGGTAGTAATTGTTACAAAAATTTTCATTCATTATTATTATATAAATTAATTCTGTTGCTTATATTTTAATTTAATTTATTCTGAAATACATTAATTTAAAATTTTTAATCATCCAAACGGAACTTTGGTCTTATTTTGATAGCCACAAGTTAGCAGAACCAAACTACCAATAATTATAAATAATGAGGATAACAATATTATGTAGTTAATCACTTGACATTAACTATTATGAATGTGATATTGCTCCTAATAATTTTCTCTTTAATTTTCAAAACTTAAATTTCTAATGGAACCAAAGGTAAAAAAAAAAAAATGCATTTAATAGATTGTTACATGACCTAATGAAAGCAGTAAGCGATGCTACTTATCAACTAAAATGATTTGTTTGCAAGGAATGATATAAAATGCCTGACGATTACCTAATCGATCCCGGATTATTAGGGGAAAAAAAATTAACTTGTAAATTTTTTTCTGTTTGTTCTTTCTATTCATAGATACACATTGCACGTGCCTGTCTGTTCTTGTATTTAATGATGTTCATCGTGTAGTTGGATACAACAGATGAGAGAGAGAGAGAGATTTGATGCTTATGGTGCCGTTGGCCACCAGAGAAGAGAGAGAGAGCATTCTCATCTCTTCTGTACGTAATTGTCTCCACTATTACCATCCGCAGAGTTCTTCACTGCTTTCCAGATTTATGAAGTATCCAACTAAACGAGACAGATGAGAAAACAAAAGGCCTTCCCTCTAAACGCACGCAAAATATAACCCAAAACCATGCAAGTCCATATGTACTAACTGGTGGGCACTTCCATGCCCATGTGTTATTCTTATCAATTTTTCTGCTAAATCAGTGCTTGTTTTCTAAATAACTCTCTCTCTCTCTCTCTCTCTCTCTCTCTTTCTCTCTCTCTATATATATAACTATAGCAACTCATCTATATATATGTGAAAATACTAAATGCATGCTATTTTGATTTCCCACATTTTATTTTTTTTTTTACAATTATTAATATTCTCTAAAGTATTAAAAGTTAAAAATACAACATGTGAGAAATAACAGTGAAGTGTACTTGATATTATATCTGTATATGATATGTTCATGATGGGGTGTGATATAATAATGTATGAGAAGATGAGAGGGATGGAAGAGGAGGAGATAGGACGAACCTGGTTTCTGGATAGACCAGTCTGTCGTGCCAAGAGATGCTTATCTGCATCGCTCGGGTACCTGAGAAAGAGACCAGAAACTGACGTCAGGGTCCTTAAACCTAAATCGTATAAAAGAGACACCGAGCTTTTTTGTATTCACAGTCACAAATGAGATTCCGATCTCTCTTTCCCTGCACGGGCGTGACAGTCCAAGAGAGAGAGAACAGCAGCTCAAAGTAAAAGGACGACTGAAAAATCACTGTTCTTTCTTGTATATAACACCCATTAGATCCTATCATAAACAGTATAGGGAGATAACACATGCATACACATCCCACAGAGAAAGTGTATGTGGTTAAAAACATAGTTCAGTCAAGGGAATATGTAGTGTAGCTTATGAAGTGGATAATACCTAATTACATCGTGCTATTTATATTAGGACTACCGTTTGAAGTTTTAAATTTTTTTAAAAAGTAACAAAAATTTTTAAAATTTATTATTTTTATTTTATTATATAAATTATGAATTTATAATTTTTATTAAATTTTATTAATTTTTTTATATTCCAAACGCACCATAAGATTAACAAATTTGTTAGGGTTGAAATTCAGAAAGCTGACCGTAAATATATTACTTTTTATAGATGATATGAATATATATGTATATATTTTTTCAGTTCATTGGGTTCCTTTTTATGTTAAACTAATGGGCTGTTACAACAACAGGAGGAAAAAGTAGCGAACAAGTGGGGGAACTTTTCTCAGCTTTTTCAGCACCAAGGACACACTGTGACCTTACTGTTTTCCTTTGAAATCAGAAAAAAAGGGTAACAAAAACTAAACAGAGTACTATATTTGCATTTATTAGTTGTTGAAGTCTTATTATTAACTATGATTTTCAAATAATTGTCTTTTAGAATATACGGAAAACTTTCCTCCATTTTGTCACCATAGATTCTCAGATTCTGGAGAGAGAGAGAGGAAAAAAAAAAAAAAAGAAAGAAAAAAAGGGAAGAAAAGAAAAGTAAAATCGTACGGGTGGAGGAAATGCTCGAAAAGCCAAGCTCTCAAAATGTTGACGGAACGTTCAGGCAAGCCTCGCTGGGGCCTCCAAGCTTCTTGTTCCATCATACCCATTTGGTGGAAGGCTCTCTGTTGTCTGAGGCTTTGTTCAAGCAGTCTCAGTCTCGGAGTCTCTCCTTTGGTGACTCCCGAAGTTCCTGCGTCTTTCTCTCCCAACAGCTCACAGCTGTGCTTCAACTGCGCGGCGATTGCGTCCTTTAGACAACGGAAGTGCCGAGACATGGCCTTTTGTGCTAGAGCCGTGTATGGGACTGCTGCTCCGAAACCCATCACTAGATCAAACGAGTTCACTACCATTTGCATTTGTTCACAGTAATGGTTGTATCTTCTCTCCACCTGCAACTCATAAATTTCACAAACTCAAGTAATCAAAACCATAATTCATGTACCCAGAAATATATATTATATATATAGGTGTGTTTGTATCTGTGTGTGTTTAAAAAAAAAAAATCCAAAAGGGTAAATTAATCAGATTATTGATGTGCAGCAAAAGGGTTTGACTAATTACGTTGATATATGTAAGAAAAATAAGACCTTGAAAGTAAGATTTTAGCATGAACAGGCCAGGTGGAGAAGATCAACATTTACATTGGATCCTCTTTCAGGATTTGAGTAACCCTAAGGTTAGTTGGGAAGACTTGGGTTGCTCCATAAAGGGAAAACCCATTGTTATAAGAAAATATGTAAAACAATGGTACAGTGAAATGATTGGTAGTGGGAACAGAGAATATCCTCGTGTTTCTTCCCTTGCACTCTTTTCCCAATACAGCCAACATGCCTCTATAGAAAAAATAATAAATATTCAAATCAAAGAAGGGGGAAAGAAAAAACAAATTTACCAAACAGGTCAACCGTGATAGTATAAACCAAATTTTTTTTTTTTTTTTTTTCCCGTCAATGCTGTTGTGAATATAACATTGCAGGTGTTTTAAGGACCAGCTAGCATTAATAACAACCTACATGTAAATGGCTATTTGTTTTGTGGTCACTTTGTGTCTATCTTTTCAGCCATTTGTATTGTAGCGGTTTACTGGTTGTCTTTCCAATCACAACTAACATCCCTTCTTACTTCTCTTACTTGACACAGACACACGGCCTCTCATGTATCCACCCAGCCGAGATCCAATGTATGCCCCCAAACGAGTTAATGTGATACTTATATAAGTATATAATTGAATGTAATCAAACTCAACTAACACAATCTATGGAACCTTATTTCACCAGCCGGCTAAAGGAAGAATTTTCCACTGACCCCGATAGATTAGTTAAATAATGGACTAAGTAAACTAATGGAGGGAGAGAGAGAGAGAGAGAGAGAGAGAGAGAGAGAGGGAGGGAGGTGAGATTACGTGCCTCATCAAGCATGGACAATAGTTTGACCTTTCTTCTCTGGTGTTCAATTCTATCCGCCGCAGACAAAGGAGGGACGTCCTTTGAGGAAGATGAAGAAGCGCCGTCACCACCACTACCGCCACCACCACCGGCGCTATTATTACTTGGATTAGGGTTGGTGTTATGTCTTCCAAACCTGTTCTTCTTGAACTGACCCCTCCCAACGCTACAAAACTCTTCCAACAATTCCTGGGCAGCCTTGACATACTTGGAATTTCTCAACACATTGACCATCCCAAGTGAAGACCCAAAACTAACATGACCAACTCCGCCTTGCAAATGCAGTGCCTGGTGGTGATGACCGCCGAAATTCTTGTACTGATACTGAGCAGAACCAGACCCACCTCCACCTCCTTGGTTGAAGAACAACATCCCACCATCTCCGATCCTCAATTCCTCAGCTTTTGCCGCCTCCAAGTGCTGCAAAGTAGAGGATAGCGATAACGAGAGCCCTTGGTTTTCCACCACACCTCCAATTTCGCTAGGGTTGTTGAGTTGGGCTGCGGTAGCCCCGCCTTCAGGAACCCAAGTAAATTGAGAAGGACCAAAAGGCCCTCCGGCCGGAGAAGCAGTGGGAATTGGGTTGTGAAACCCTTGAAGGGTAGAAGTGGAAGATGGGTTTGGAAGCAACATGTGAAGGGTAGAGGAAGTTGCAGGAGGAGGAGGAGGAGGAGGAGGAGGATGAGATGGAGATGGTGAAGGAGACCTCGGTTGTTGTGGATTCATCAAAAAAAGCTGCATGGCTGCTGCTGAGTCCGCATTAATACCCGAAATCTGATGGTGGTGGTGATGAGATATGGCAGTAGTACTCTCACCGCTATTCACTCCGTCTTGATTCTTTGAATCACCTAGCGGTCCTAAACCACCAACCCCCATCCCCATCCTTTGTCTGTTTCCGTACCATTCGCTGCTCATCCTCGGCGGTGGCGGCGGCGGCCGTGTGTTCTGGTAATTCGACGACATGTGGTGCGCTAACAACCCGGTGGCGGTCGTAGCAGCTGCCGCCCCAGGCTGAAAATTGAACATTTCCGATAGCATCCCGGCCGTCTCGTACACGGGAAGGCCACCGGATTCCTCTTCTTCCATGGCCACCATTGACGGTGGTGGGTCAAATCCTTGCACTCTGATCAATTTGTCCCTCCGGATCTGCTGTGCCATGTGCTGTTGCTGTTCTTGCTGCGTTCTCTCGAACCCATTCGAGAAACTGAAGATACCTTGGTGATAGTCTTGGGACATAGAATTCACTGAATTGGGCTTGTATGAGATTTGGACTGAATAAGCAGATTTGACAGATGGAAGTGGTGGTGTTCCTATTCCCATATCAGTAGTATCTTCATCTTCATCTTCGTCATCTCTCTTCAGCCTCACAAACCCACTCCTTTGTTCTCTAGGCTGCTCAATTTAGTTGTGGATCCGAGATACACAAGCAAAACAAATAATACCCATTATAAACATTTGAGTCATTAATTCATCAAGAACAAAGCGTAGAAATCATAGTATTACAGAAAAAAAAAAGGGGAAAAAGAAAAAGAGAAGGCATCAAATGGGTTTGCCTTTATACTTTTGGATTTTTATTTATTTATTTATTTTCTTGAATTTGTTAAATTTTATTTTTATCCATGTGTATACCTGTTAGAGTTGCAGGATGAAATAGGTTGCAAAGCTCTGAGACATCCTTTTCTCTTCTCCGGAATTGAAAGAAGCCTATCTTGAAGTCTTCGGTCTCTAGCTCTCTCTCTCTTTCTTTCTCTTTCTCTCCTTTTCTTTCTTTGCTCTTGCTCTCTGCAGTGGATGTTTTCTGCAATCTCCTTCTGCAAAGAAAGACCAACAAACAACAAAATTTAAAATATAATATAGAGGGTTGGAAGTAATATATATATCTCTGACACAGCACAGCACCCAAGAGAGAGGAGGGGAGAGAAGAGGTCGCTATTCTTCCTCTAGACCTCCTCTTCTACTCAACATTATTTTATATTTATTTAATTTATTCTCCAATTTGACAACGAAATATATGGAGATTTTTTTTATGTAAGGAGCAACATAGAGAGCCCTAGTTATTAATTGAGTTGTCGGTTAGAAGTAAAGATTGAAAGAGTATAAAGTTCTATAATCATATTTTAACCTAATTAAGAATAATTTATGGGATAAACTAAGATTAACCAAGAATCAAGATAAAGGTTGAACTTTGTTAGAAAAAATCTCGAGCTTATAGCAAACTAAAGACTACTTTTTTTTTTCCCAAACATTTTATTGTTTATAGGGAAGGGAAAATTAAAAAAAAGTCGAATTTTTGAACTCAAATTGCAGTTTAATGATCTTAAAACTTAAAATTCAAATTATATACACTTTTATCGCGTCCAGTGAACATAGAAGTTTTGTATTTAAAATGAGCTTTACCATGCAATATGAAATTTTAGCAAGAATATATAATCAGATTGATTTGTTAATTTACTTTGTAGGCTAATTATTTTAATATAAATAACTTGTTGAATTAATATTTTGTTACAACGTGCTTTTAATGTATCATTCTGATATGAATTTTTTGTTAATAATTTTGGTAAGCAGCATTTAATTTTTATTTAGAATTATAAGTTTTCAGTTGATTAAAATAAAAAGTATTTTTCTTTTTTTGGAGTTTTGTCAATGAAGAAAACTGATCTAGTCAAACAAAATTAACCCATTGAATACTATTGAGTCATTCTTTAATATTTTCCAAAAATAATGAACCTCATTAGTGAAATGACAGGAAAACCACCTCCAAACGTCAGCTATTGTGTAATTGTCATTTTCCATACACACCTTAGAAAACCAACGCAAGCTAAGGAATATTAAAAGGATAAGGTCAGTATAAAGTATCTAATGATCTAAACTACCACCATCTTGGAATTTTGTAGTTGTATGACCACAGTGCCCTTGGCAACTATATGTTCTATAACACAATAATTGTTGTTGAGACGGTCATTTCGATCATTTTCATGTACCATAGCTACATTGCATTGCCGGAGCGGCTGACAAACAATGATAGACAAATTGGGGAAAAGCTATTTAATTTACCACGATTTTTTACGAGATAGTGGACGAAGGATGATATCGCGGTGGTGTTATTATAATAAATATACAACGTAAGGAATTATTATTTTTTTTAAATAATAGATTCACATAATTATATCACATCATCATGATATAAAATTTTAATTTTTTTTAGTAGTGTAAAATTATTCGACAAAAAGTTAGAGGAAGGGTAAAGAAAATAGGAATAAAGAAAAGTTGTCCGAGGAAATTTATTGTGAAGAAAGGAACCTACAAGCAAGTGATGGTGGGCACAAGGAAGTAGATTGGGCTCTATGCCAGTTAGGTTTGGGGATGGAGGGTGTAAGGTTTGAAAGACACACATAACCGATTGACGGTTCAGCAATGTCAAGATGGGTATGTTGGATCGCCCTTTTCTCGTGGTCTTGGATTCAACAGGTGTCTCAGTGTTTTCCTTTCTACTTATTGCTATTTTTGAAATCTTTTACACACACATATATATAAACTATTATAAGCTTTCCGGTGTCGAATAAAACAAAAATGCAAATTTAACAGGCCACGTTGTCTCAGACTGTCCGTTGAGTAATTTTTGTTGAAATAAACAATAACAAAATTTTCACGGCAAAGAAGCAATTCGATTTTTATATAGGAATATTAAAGGAAACCAAAACAAAAGTTGTTAATTAGCTTTGTTGAGAAATGACCATTTCAGGATAAAGCAATTTGGCCTTGTCTGCCTGGAAGGTCTTTTCCTTGGTATATGGGTAAAAGGGTCTCTTGATGTTGAAATAATCTTGGTACATGGGGTGCTGGTTTTGTTTGTTCAAAAGTTAATAAGAACCGTACAATTTCAAGTTTACACTTTTATGTGTCTCCGTCTTTTCTTTTTAATTAACCAATTTCGGTTTGGATTTACAAGAAAAGTTTCACTAAAAAAAATGAGTTTTCAATATAGTTTCCTGTTTCAATGCAATTTTATGTTGGCAACGAAAGTGACAATCAATTTCATTTATGTCTTTAAATGGAAGATAAGGCTGGCAACAACATATTTAACCATGTGATGGTTGGATGGATGGATGGTAGCAAAGTTATACAAGTTGTTGCATAATATATATATATATATATATATATATATATATGTAAGACAAGCATTTAGGAAAATTCTTGGTAAGCAAATCCTTCTACTCGCGATTTTCGTTACCTACATACTACCAATCTTCACATCAATTCATGGGAAACCAATCTCTTGTTCATGATCCTTCGGCCCTACGAAACTGTGGATTGAATATCTAATCCCGAGCACTCCCACATTTGGCAGATAATGTTGGAAATATTCATGCATGATTTTAGGATTTCAAACTTGAACCACAGCGTCTGCGGGCTTTTTTTAGCTAGTCATCAATCATCGTCTAGCTATCTAGCTACCAAATTACCTGTAACGGTTGAGTACTCGGTTCAGCCACCTCTTGAGAAAGGGTATTAGGATATTATCAACAGAGACGAGTACAGAGATTTTAAGGTGTTTTCTGAACGAAGATAGGGACGGATATAATAGTTTTTATCCTACATCATACCCGTTTAAATATTTATTTATTAATATATATATATTTTTATATTTATTTAATATATATAACATATATTTTTATTTAATATATAATATTTATAACAATTTTTAATATTTGTTTTATATATATAACATATAATTTATATTTGTCGTTATGCTTAGCGGGTAAATGGAAACAAGTCGGGACGGGGGATTCTTTACCTAACGTGGATAGATATTTGAAAAATTTTCATCTCCAAAACAGGAATGGAGATGGAGGTGGAGACGAAGACAAGGACGAAAAAGGGTGTTGCTAAATGAGATGGAGATAGGAAAAATCACACTCGCTCCGCTGACATCCCTATCTGCCACATTGAGTACAAGGTATTTATCTTAGTTATGTAAAGTGAAATAGAATCGTATATATAGTGTAAAGTTGTATGTTGGCAAATCCAAACAAATCTTGAATTAAATATTGCAGATATATTTTGTTTCATAATCTGAAGAAAAAAATATATTTTGTTTCTACATAGACCGAGATTTATTCAAGCAATTTCGTAAAATTCCAATAGACACTACAGGTTGAGCGCAAGCAACCCGAGGGGTCGAGGTAGCTTCACAGGCATATCACTAGGAGCTCGAGAGATCGACCTGTTGGAAATTCTGTTTCCATTAAGGAAATTTGTTTATATATTTGAGTTCTACTTAGAATAGGGCTTTGTAAGTCTATATATATGCACCCAAGCTTAATATACAAAAACAATTGTAGGGGGCATATTATAGTCTTAGAGAGAGAGAGAGAGAGAAAGAGAGAGAGATTTTTACTTTGAGAGCTTAACAGTCTTTCTTTTGTTTTCTTTGTTTTTTGTTTGTTAACTTTCTGTGTGACTCAGAAAGTTCACTTGGTCTAGGTTCATCATGTAATCAAACAAAAGTGATGAAAGGGTTCGTACGAGTGATTCATAGTGAATTTAAGTAGAGTTTTGTTATATGGTTACATAGTGGAATTAAAATTTTTTCCTGTGGTAGGGTATTTTTCGTTAATTTACTGGTATTACTTTTTCTGCTATATGTGTGATTTCTTGATTGATTTGATTCGAAATATAATTTTGTAAATTATAAAAAATAGTTTCTATTTTAAAATGATATTTAAAAATAGAACACATTTACAATTTACAAATAAAATTAGAATCATTTAACGAATAAAATTTGTTAATAAATAAATAATTAAATTCGAATTAGTTAATTATTAATATATAATTTTAATTATTAATAATTATTAATAAATTTTATTAATAAATAAATATTTATATATCTAGGAAAAGAGAGAAATGGGTAGGGTGGACCTATCACAAAAAATAAAGCAGGCAAAAAAAAAGGGGGTAAGCAGGGTGGTTGAATGGAGTCAATTGTCCCCACTCATTTTAAAAAAAATAATTATATATATATATATATCTTTTAGCATTACTCTTACTAAAATATTTTACACCCCATTATCCTGATTTATTTTTACTTGCTCTCGTTCCACCCCATCCTATTCCATCCATATCCAACATACATTTATCATTAAAAATTTTAAAAAGCTCTTATCTTCTCGGTTTATCCAACTTCAATTTTTTTTTTTTTTTTATCATTTATCATTAATCTAACTTCATATCTTTTGATAGGTTTTATTATTTGTTTAGATAGGTTTTTTTTTTTTCATTTAGGTTTTATCATTGGTTTAGATAAGCTTTTTTATCATTTATTTTTTTATCTATCTTCAACTCTCTTTTTTTTATCATTTATTATTACTTCATTTTTTGGATAGGATTTTTTCATCATTTATCATTTATTCAATTTTAATTTCTTTTTTAGATATGCCTTATCAATTTGTTAGACACGTCTTATCAAAACTTTTTTTTTTATCATTTATTATTATTTCATTTTTTTAAATAGATCTTATCATTTTTTTAGATATGATTTTTTTTTATCATTCATCATTTATTCAATTTTAATTTTTTTTAGATATGACTTATCAATTTTTTAGATATGCCTTACAAAATATTTCGCACCAAAATTTTAAGTTAGCCTTGTCACCACTCACTACTTTTTCTATCTCTGCTACTAGGGGTAGGGTGGGGGCCACAAGGGGAAGAAAAAAAACAATAGAGAGAGAGTGGCGAAAGGAGAGGCGGGGTAGGGCAATCGGATCAAGTCCTAGATTAGGTATCTGGCCAAGGCAAGGTGATACAAGTTCTAACCTGAGGTGCCTAGGCTAGGCCGGGCCGGATCAAGGCTACACAAACACTAGGGTCAGGTTGGACCAGGTTGTAGCCTAATCCATCCCATTTACGTCACCAATAATTATTCTCTTTATATATGTAAATATCTTATCGAGATATGTTATATGTAATGCCCAGTATTTAATTTTGGTCATTTATGTTTTATTTTGGATCAATAAAATATTTAAACTAAGATTGGGTTGATTGATTTTATTTTTCCTGCACCAAGTTTGGCTCGAAGTAGTGTTGGGTTAGACATCTAGGCCAAAGGCCTAGCCTTTTTCTTCTTATGGTTTCTTTTCTTTCTTTCTTTTCTTCTTCCATGGCTCTCGAGCATTCCAAATGAAAGGGGGAGAGAAGAGAAAGAGAGAGAGAGAAAAGAGAGGAGAGAGAGACTAGAGGGAGAAAATGTTTTTCGGAGAAGAAAGATGACAGATCCTTTGTATCTCCAATGTCATGATCATTGTGGCAGTGTCAGATCATGGTAATTTCTCCTGAGGTAGGAGAAATAGAAAAGAGAAGTTTGGAGCTTCAAGATTCTCGGCCTATTTTTTTTTTCATTATTTCTTTAGATATGAGTTAGGTGGGACTTGTATATGTGTTCCAGACATTGTTAGGAGGATTTCGATATGTTGCATGCTTGATTTGGTTGAATGTTGAAGGATTTGGGTTGAGATATATATGTGTGTGTGTGTGTGTGTGTATTCATATTCATGTTGAAATCTTGTATTCCTATGAGTTATTCTTAAATCTAATGTCATAGAAATATGTTATTGAGATGTTTGAATTCTTATATACAATTGTTTGTTGAGTTTGTAACTTAGATAAGTGATTTGGGGTTGTTTTGGACAACAAACTCAGAAATCGAGTTCTTGGTACTAGCGTTCAAATAGCATTTGATAGTGAGGCTGGATGTTGGCATTTGGTGATGGCGTCTGGACGATGCTAGGTAGAATGTGCAAAAATGTTAAAATTTTAAATTTTAAACACCTGTTTTATGTCAACACCTACTAATTGCTGATTTCTAAAGATTAAATGAATCCAAAATTATCATCAAGCCTAATAGGAAAATATTCTTATATTAAGATAATGTTTATTTACATGATTGAGCATATCATGTGTAAAGGACTGGGATTGTATCATCTTATTTTATATTGTGATTATTAATTGGCCGATAATGCCATATTAATATTTTAACGTGTCGACATATAGGTTATATATATAGACAAGATCCGTAATTATAAAAAAATGTTAAAATGAGATTTTGAAATTGCTCAGTCGATATATATGACTAGAGTTTAATTACTGAAACTGGGACATTAATTTTAAGATGCTATTTATATTGATTCCTGCTTGAGGAAAACAAATGTCTGACTAAGAGTGTAATTCGGTTTCTTAATAGAGGAGAAAAGGGGTACAACGCAATTTCTCTGAGTCTTACACCGATAAGGGGTGTAACACGGATCTCTACTCGATATATATATTGAGATATACGTTCGCCGTAAGTGTAAACAGTGTGGTTGATAGCTCCGCGTGCCTTGCTAAGCGTCATCCGTCCTAAGATATGATTGGGGGCAGGTAGAGATTAAAATATGTATTGGCACTGCATTCCATCATTACTCATTATATGAAATTACATATATTATTGTTGTATGTTGATATCCTGAATTTGTTATTTATAAGAATGTTTAATATGTGATTTATTGATGAAAAGTTGGGTTGTAAACATAAAATAATGAAGCTAGGAAATATAGTGACCTGATTCCCAAAATATGATACATAGGTAACTTAAGCTTGAGTAACCTGAGTCTGATTTTAGCTATGCGTAATAATAATTTTGTTTATTCTTCTAAATGAAATTGAATTACTTATATCATAGATTGGGTGGTCTAGGTATGGGTTTGCATCTTATTTTCATAATATCGTTATTTTTTAGAGATATAAGCATAACTATAGTATATGTTCTAATTATGCAGACCTCGAATGCAGTCATTGAGAATGATATTAAAGTAGATTATGTTATTAATTAATTAACGGAGATGTATTCAAATATTATTTTATATGAAATGAATAATAATTTTGAATATATCGATAATTATAATTTATTGTAAACTGAATTTGGATTGGACTTTATTTATTTTATTTAGTTTTCACATTCCCATATCATTCTTCCCAAACTTTAAGGTTAGGAGCGTGACATTATATAATAAAATTTTTAATAAAAACATTTTTATGAGAATAATATGAATTTTGTATGAGCCAATTACTTTTAAATAAACAAACTAATAAAAAACTATTTTATTATTACAATACTATTATCATATCATTTAAGTACAAGATTATGAATAAAATTCAGTCTCACCCTCAAAAAAAAAAATTAAATAAAAATAAAAATGAATTATTATGAATATTTACCTGCTAATTTTTCCACTTAATTATAAGCAAGATTATGCACAAAGTGGTTTTTCTACCTCATTCGTTTATTATCTTTTATCTAAATCTATGAAATTGGGAGGAAAAAAAAAAAGGTAGGAACTGGACAAAGTAAGTTCATTTTTCTGCAACAATTGGACCGGTTTGCTACCCAACACCCGATGGGGATGGTGAGAGGGAGGAGATAAAAACTTTCCAACTGTAAACCGGATTGATTGTTGACAGACTAACCCTCTTCCTCCCACCTGTTCCCTTTTGGGTGATGTCACGTGATTCTCATCCTCCCCTCACACGCTTGACAGGACCACTCCGCTCTTTTCATTTCTAATATCTCATATCCACACGCCCCACTTACCAAAGTTTCACGCACACGTGCCGCATTGTAATTTGCATATATATATATATATATATATATATATATATTTATGAATTGCCAAATACAGTTCATTTTTTATTTTTATTTTTTTTATTTCTCATGCTGTGTTTTTGTAGTGTAAAATGGCAAAAATAGGATGCACTCAACATATCGTTTTTTTTTTTTTGGACATAATATTCAAGTTTTGCATTAAACAAGGGTTAGAGTACCCTTTTTCCCTTGGCTTTTCAATTGAAGTCAACAAACTGGAAATTAACCTATCTCAACCATGTATATATCCTTACTCTTCATAGATTGAAAAGTATTATATATATATATATATATATCAATTTTGAAAATGTTGATCACAATAATCAACTTAATTTCTCTGCGAATGAAAATACGTATGATTTGTCTGTATATTTTTAACCACAACTGATAGATGTAATATTTGAACACATTTTAACGATAATTTTTTTTATGTCTATATTTTATTGAGTATACAAAATACTTAAAAATTGAATTAATTTTATCATTTTGAATTGCGTTGGTTGTACAAAAAGTTCGGTTGAATTCTGAATTTCAAACATGTAAATTCATTTTTATTAATTTGGATATTTCAAGGTTTAAACTGAATTAACCCTATTTTTCAGTTTAATTTTTCCCGTAATTTTAATAAAAAAATATTTGAATTCAGGTTTCTATCTTGAACTTGATCCAACAGGTACACTTCCCTTCTCCATCAACATTAAATATATGCGTGTCCTTTAGTTAAGGCCAATTGCATTTGTTCTCATCAACTTCATCTTCACCTGTGGTTAACATCTTTGCGCTATTTTCTTGATTGTGAACTGAAAATTTTCTTTCATGACTCGCTTTCTCTTCTCTCTCCCCGATTTAACTTGGGATTTCATTGGAGGTGTCATGCACGATTGCTTTAAATGTCATTTTACTTCCAATGTCTCAAGGATAAACCTACTAAACGAAATGAGTGAATGTTTGGTAATGAACCACCATTCAAGTTGAATAAGTTTGCTTTGTCTTACAGCATCGAAACTAGCTTACTTTCAGTGAAAATATTGACATATATGTGTGTCTTTTTAATTCGGTAATATGTATCTTGTAATTTATTCGATCAGTAGCTAATATTTTTACGCCAGTTTGAATATGCCCACCCTTTTCAAGGTTTTCATTTGACAGAAAATGAAACCTTGTTGGTTAACTATAAAGAAGGCCCTCAGAATCATAATACAGAGATTAATATATTCCAATCCTAATGTTCGATAACGCACCTTAAGCTGGAAAACAACGTCAAAAAATTAACCTCTTGTTGATCCCAAAACGACCTCAAAATCATATATAATAGAGACATTGCATATTAAAGTCCCATGCGCTTTTAATATATAGCAGAATTGTACACTAAATTAATGACCATTGGAGATTAACTATAATTGACTATTTTTTCTCTAATATATATACATGCATGCATAAATACATAGGCGTAATAACCAAAATTCTTAAATAATTGGTTGAATTGCTCCATCCCTATATTTTCTAATATTACATGGTAAATAAATTAACTTCATGTCTTTCACATGGCACAGATGCATACAACGGAAGAACAGCTTAAAAAAATTTTGCATGTGCGAAGGAATTATGTTAAGAGCACTATTGTATATCCTCACTCTCGATCTTTATCTTCCTCTGTATATATAATATATATATATATATATATATGGAATCAGCCTTCAATGGGCCTTTACTCTTTTTTTTTTTTTTTTAAATCACTTGGAGTATTTATTTTGTTTCTTTTTAGTTTTCAACGAATTAAGCAAGAAATTGAAGTATTAATTAAAAGAAACTGGTCTATTCTATACCCCCAAAAAAAGGAAAAAAAAAAAAAGAAAAAGGTAAAGTATGAAAACCATCTCTACACTTTATCCTGATTTTACTTTCGTCTCAATAGTTTTAATTGCAACAGTTAAATTCCTACACTTTCGGTCGAGTAACAATTAAGTCCCTCCATCTGTTACCTGTTACAAACCATCGTTAAGGTGAGAATAAAACCGTTATTTTGCAAGATAATTCACGTGACAGAGTGATAAAGTGGCACCACCGTTAAAGTGAGGGTAAAACCTTTATTTCACAAGATGGTCCAAGTAATAGAGTGATAATTTTGCATTCTCAGATGACATGGAGACCTTCTGCCACGTGTCAGACGTTTACTCGTCCACATGTGCTAGTATTGGTTTCTGCCATGGAGTAGCTTCACTTTAAAAAAGAAAATAAACCAATACACATTATGTTACCCCTAAGAATCAAATCAAGAACCTTAAGGATAGAGATCTAACAACGAAACTAACTCATCAACGGCTTGGTCTATATAAGTTTCTTAGATAATATTTATATATATTCAAAAGTTGAAGTAGATTTTTCCACATCTTTTGTATAAATATTTATATAAATATATACAAATGTTATATATTATAATATATATTGAAAATTCCAAACCCACACAATCACACACACAGTGAAAGTAATCACACAAGAGAATAACGAGGAAACCCTATCATAGGGAGAAAAACCTCTATTTACAATCCCACTATCAACGGGTTACAAGACTCTACTCAGACTCTCTACGAATCACTCGCACAAATCCTTTCGTCACTCTTGCTCGAATCACTCGATAAACCCTACAAGTAGGCTTTTTGCCTCACACAGAAAGTGAAAAAAGAATACAAGACGAATTTAGAGAAAGAACATGAAAACTCTCAATACTCAAAGACTCTTTCTCTAGGTCCCTATAATATGTTCTCCCATCTCACTACAATTACAGAGTTGGTTTCACATATATATAGGATTACAAAGTTACCCTAGTTTGACAAAATAGGAAATTGAATCCGAACAAAATATTCATAGCTCGATCCCTCGCGCTCCCATCCTCCAGCCTGTGACCTGCACTGGAATTTTTACACTTTAGGAAATAATACTGGCGCACCCTCGATCTCCCATCCTCATACCTGCGGACCTCACTGGAATTTCTGAGACACCTTGGCGCACCCGCGCGCTCCCTGCCGGCTGCCTGCGTGCTTGAAGCGCACCCGCGTGCTCCCCGCGCCGTGCCTGCGAGGTACACTGGAATTTCATTCACATTCTAGAAAGCTGCATCCGAATCCCATTAGGTTTTGTAATCCTTCACACCAATTAGAATTCTTCAAATCTTGGTCAACTTGATTAACTTTATCTCCTTAATTGTTCAGAATTCTTCAAATCTTCAATTTGCATCACTTTAGGAAACTTTAATAGCATTCCTAATTTAACTGATATTTTGATTGGATTTGCCACAAGACTTTACAATCTCCCCCTTGGCAATATCAAAACTTAAGTTAAATTTTAAATTCTGCTCAAATTCTGCACGTACTGAACACACACATCAAGGCACCATGTGGAATAATATAGAAATGATCAATGATATCATTACCAAAGCCCATTATACATAAAATATCATGCCATAGCCGAAACACGTTCACATATTACATACATAACTGAAAATGACTCCCCCTTTTTGATATGGAAATGACAAGCGCACAAAAATAGGGGGAATGATGGAAAGACAAAAGAAAATCAGAACAGATCAAAAGAACCCACTGCCATCATCAAAACCACCACTGCCACTGCTGCCAGCACCATCAGTTCCGCCAAAAGAACCACCACCAAATCCAATGTCATCATCATCATCGTCCTGTGGTAGTTCATCCTGAAATGCTCCCCAATTATCAATCTGGCGATGTAAGGACTGAAATTGAGTGGTGCACAAAGCTGTTAAGGCTTGGATGTTTGCATCGATAGTATCCAACCGCCCATTAATTGCAGTATGATCAGCACGAATATTTTCAACCTCCCCCTCAAGTCGCAGCAAAGACAAAGACATGGAGTTCATAGTAAATGGATGTGTGCTACGACTAGATTTAGATTCGTTTGGTGCATCAAGTGTGTCATCCACAGCCTGACTAACAGAATTTCCTAGCAGTAAGGCGGGTAATGGGTGTAGGCTGTGGAGTGAGGCCAGAAGAAGGTAAGTCAATGTGATAGGACTATATAATTTTGGTGACAAGAACACCAAATGGAAGAGAATCCTTTGTGCGTTTCAATTGTTGAGCAGTGAACATGAGACGAAACATGAATAAGGCAAGATCAAAATGAAGACCTATCAGTATGGCATACATGACACGACCTCTTCTAAGTGTGACATCAGAATAATGTGAGGTAGGATCTATGGATGCAGACACAAAGAGATTAAGCATGCGATGATCGGTTTTGAGATGCCATGAACATATGTTTCACCACGCCAGGATGGTGAGCCAGTCATAATACTAAAGACATTGGTCAGTTCTTCTTTGGTGGGAGACACACCATCTTGAGTAGGATAAAAAAGTGAAGAACGTTCCTCAAGAGTAGGTCGGGCAATGCCCAAAATAGAGGCAATAAAATCAGGAGTGATAGTGATGGACACACGATTAACTGAAGTCTTAAAGATGGCATTTTCGAAATCAGTCTCACAAAAATTTACGTAACATTCTTGTACCAACTTCATAGGAACACATGCAGATAGAGAAGTAACAGACTCCCAACCTAACTGAGCAAACAAAGGTTGAATCATGGGAAAATCATTTAAGTCTAGTTGACGTTCAATGAGAACTGGGCGTTTGGAAAACAATGTGCGGAATTCATTTTGATTCAAAAATCGATTACCAGATGTGGAGGAGGACCCAGTTCGAGTTCTTTTAGACATGTTTAAGAAAAAATGACAGAACTAAATAAGAAAGACGTGAAGAGTACGTAGAATGTACACATGCACACACAGACGCTGGAGAGAAAGCTGGATGGTCGCTGGTGCGAAGGAGAAACACGTGCTGGAAAATGACCCGTGCACTGTCCAGGCCCCATATATACCCCACGGCGCTCCCGCGAGCATCCAGCGGGTAGGCTACGCCAGGGGCGGCGAAGGGGCGTGCATCATGCGTCTTGCCTACGAGGATCTCGCGAAGGAGCGCGTAGCCTGCGTCCTGCCTGCGAGGCTCTTGGGAAAATCTTGTAAGAGTCGATGTGGACACAGACAATCAAAACCAAAAAGAAGACAGTAGAAGAATTCATTAAAGATGTTAAAAAAACTTTTAATTCCACTATACCAATACATGTACATCAATCTCTCACCCTTCATAAATTCAAAGATTCACATTTTGATTTTCCAAGAAAATTGTCAATTCTGTGTCGGGAGGTGAAATAAGTCATAAAATTGAACAAATGCTTGTGCACGTATGAGTTTTTGACTATAATATACATATAGGCTCCCCCTCAAACAAATCATAGACTCAAAAAGTTAAATTTGATGTACCAAATGAATTGAGAGCCAATCTTCCCCCCCATTTTTTTTAAACACTTGGCGGCTTTCACACGCTTATGGGCAGGTAGCTATTCCTTAACAATCAACGAGTCATTAAGGGGCTTCTCACTGGTCCCACCGGTAACCCTTTCCAAGTTTTTTTTTTTTTATTTCATTTATGCATAACTTTGATATGCACAAATCAGGCTCCTCAACATTTTTTAAACACATCAAACAATAACCCTTGATTCGTAGAAAAGAAGAGAAAGAGATATATGTATGTACAATCAAGTGTCATAGGAAGCACTCCAAAATTATGACAAAACTCACCAAGACACTTCGTATCAAATTACAAGGAATACAAAAATTATGAACTCATTGAAATATATAAATTTGGAAGATTTAATGCACATGTAACAGTATAGAAGTCATAAAATATTTTCAACTTAATTAATAAACTTCTAGCTTATCTTTTAGATTTCAATGGTGTGCACAAATGCCTACAGATTTTCTTAGAGACTCGAAGCGAAGGGCATCCAAGGGTTTTGTAAAAAAATCAGCAAGTTGATTTTCAATTTGCACATGCTCCAATATGATGATGTTTTCCTCTACTAGCTCTCTAATGAAGTGATGCCTGATGTCTATATGCTTGGTGCGAGAATGCAAGACAGGGTTCTTAGATATACTAATAGCACTCATGTTATCACAAAACAAAGTAATAGGGCCTTGCTCTATTCCATAATCAGCAAGCATTTGCTTCATCCATAGAAGTTGGGTACAGCAACTACCAGCAGCAATGTATTCAGCCTCTGCAGTAGATAATGAAATGGAGTTTTGTTTCTTACTGTGCCAAGAGACTAAATTATTTCCAACATAGAAACATCCGCCAGAAGTGCTCTTGCGATCATCTACACTTCCTGTCCAATCGGCATCAGAGTATCCCGTAAGATCAGAATTGGTGTCACATGTAAACCATATCCCAAACTCTAGTGTACCACTGACATATTTTATTATCCTTTTGACTGCATGTAAGTGTGATTCCTTAGGATCAGCTTGATATCTAGCGCACACACCTACACTAAACGTAATGTCAGGTCTACTAGATGTAAGATATAACAAACTCCCTATCATACTTCTATACATGGTCTGATCAACACTTTTTCCACTTGGATCTTTATGCAATTTTGTACTTGTGCTCATGGGAGTTCTAGCATGTTTTGCACTTGGGAGGCCAAATCTTTTCACTAAGTCTCTAGCATACTTGGATTGTGAAATGAAAATCCCATTATCTTCTTGTTTAATTTGGTGTCCAAGAAAGTAAGTCAACTCACCCATCATGCTCATCTCAAACTGTGTAGACATTAACTTACCAAACTCAACAGCATAAGATTCACAAGTAAAACCAAACACAATGTCATCCACATAAATTTGTGCAATTAAGATGTGCTTAGAATCCATATGAAGGAATAATGTCTTGTCTACACTACCACGAGTAAATCCAGATTCAATTAAAAATGTAGTGAGTCTTTCATACCATGCACGTGGAGCTTGTTTCAAACCATAAAGAGCCTTTTTCAATTTAAAGACATGACTTGGAAATTTAGGATCCTCAAACCCTCTGGGTTGTTCTACATACACTTTTCTTGAAGAACACCATTCAAAAAGCACTCTTGACATCCATTTGAAATAATCTGAATTTCAACAAACATGCAACAGCCAAAAGTAACCTAATGGATTCAAGTCTAGCAACTGGCGCAAAAGTCTCATCAAAGTCAATTCCCTCTACTTGTGTGTAGCCTTGTGCAATAAGCCTAGCCTTGTTTCTAATGATATTTCCAAACTCATCACTTTTGTTTTTAAATATCCATTTAGTCCCAATCACATTAGTGTTAGTAGGTCTAGGTACTAAGGTCCACACATCATTACGAACAAATTGATCTAATTCTTCATGCATGGCATTTACCCAATTTTCATCAAGCAAGGCTTCTTTAATATTTTTGGGTTCAACACAAGAAACATAGCATACATAAGTTACCTCATTCCTTAATTGCATGCGTGTTTTCATCTTGTCAGTTACCTCACCAATGACTTGACTGACTGGATGATTCAACTTTACTCTAGATGATGGTTCCAACTGCTTTGTGGTTTTGGCATGTTCAACTTTGTCTTCTTTTCTCAATCCAGTGTTTTCTTTTTCCATATGCTCTTGAGCTTCTTCAATCTCCTTTATATGTTCATTATCTTCTTCATCCTGTTCAAGGACAGTAGCATTAGTATTGTCATCAACAATTACATTGACAGATTCCATCATGGAAGATGTATTTAAATTATAAACCCGAAAAGCACGACTAGTAGAAGAGTAGCCCAAGAAGATTCCTTCATCGTTTCGAGAGTCAAACTTTCCAAGATTTACCCTATCCTTGAGGATGAAACATTTGCTCCCAAAAACTCTGAAATACTTAACATTGGGCTTTTTACCATTCCATAGCTCATAGGGTGTTTTAGATGAATTAGGACGAAGATACACCCTATTTGCTATGTAACATGCTGTGTGTACCGCCTCTGTCCAAAATTTTACAGGTAGTTGTTTCCCATGTAGCATAGACCGCGCCATTTCTTGCAGAACTCTATTTTTTCTCTCCACTACTCCATTTTGCTGAGGTGTCTTTGGAGCTGAAAACTCGTGCTTAATCCCATTTTCGTCACAAAAGTCAGCATACTTCTGATTTTCAAATTCTCTTCCATGGTCAGTCCTGATTCTAGTGATTCTAGTGATGCAACCTATCACACGTTGCTTTTCTTGTTGTAACCTGAAACACAAGGACTTAAACGCATCAAAAGTATCTGATTTTTCACACAAAAAATTCACCCATGTAAATCGAGTAAAATCATCTACAGCCACAAAAATATATTACCTACCTCCAAGACTTTTAGTGCGTGTGGGTCCCATTAGATCTATGTGGACAAGCTCAAGAGGTTCAGTAGTGTTGATTGATTTTATCTTTTTGTGAGCCTTCCTAGATTGCTTTCCCAATTGACAAGGACCACACACACTATTTTTCTACTTTTTAAGATTAGGTAAGCCTTTTATGAGTTCGGATTTGAACAATTTGTGTAAATCTTTGTAATTCATGTGTCCTAATCTTTGATGCCATAACTCATTTTCATCTAAGGTGGCTGAATTGCAAAGAAAACCTTCTGAATTTGCTACCCCATAGCAATTATCAGATGTGCGTATGCCATGTAAGACTTGTTGTCCTTTTTTGTTGAGAATACTACATTCATTTTTAGAAAACTGGACAACATGGTCAGCATCACACAACTGACTAATACTTATAAGGTTGGCTTTAAGTCCATCCACATATAAAATATTTTTCAAACATTTAAAAATTGTGGACTAAATCTCACCTTTGCCTTTTACCTGAGATGTGCTACCATCACCAAAAGTCACTATTCCATCCTAAAAAGTTTCTAAATTTGAAAATAGAGATTTATTTCCACTCATGTGATTAGAACATCCACTGTCAAGATACCACATGTTTGAGTTCAAAGCTTTCAGGGCAGTTGTGAAACAAAACAATTTAAATCTGACTTTTTAATCCAAATAGCTCTAGTTTTAAGATCAGTTGTCTTGACAGGTGTTTTCTCACGTTTTTGACTTTTATGGAAATTCTTTTTCTCAACAAATTTGAAATTTTTACCTTTTTGAAATGTTGGACTGTTTTGTTTTTGAAAAGGACGTGAGTTTTTGTAAGAATCTTCTGAGAATTTTGAAAACACTTGAAATCTATTTATCACAAGAACTCTAGGTCCATGATTTTTTGAAAAATTTTTAATATAGTTTAAAGGAAGACCATAGAGTTTGTGACAGTTTGGGCGTATATGACCTTTGATTCCACAATGGTGACAAATAGGTACAAGGAATTGGGGTCTAGCAAAATGCGTACCTTTCATTATGTTAGGAGGATGCTGATGGTGTTTATTATTTTCAAAACTCTTCTTTGGTGGTACAGCAGGCTTTGGGAAGGTCTTGGGATTGGTTGTAGGTTTTGAAACAACCTTTGCTACTACTGAAGGTGCTGATGATGATGAAACAATTGTATTTTTCTGTCCGGTGTAGCCTAAGCCTGCTTTGTCTCCATGTGTTCGTTGTTGGCTCCAAATTTCTTCAAGTTTTTGAGAACTGGAGTTCATTCTTTCAATTATCTTCTTATCGCTCTTGATCTTTTCTTTCAGCTTACTGATCTCATCTTGTAGTTCTCTAACAACTTTCTCCAATTCATCAATCTTTTTATTCTTTTCTTCAAGTTTTTCTTTGAACTTTTCTGCACTATGAGACTGAGAAGTTTTGTCAGATTTCAAAATAGATATTTTACCTGTGAATTTTTCATTCTCTGTCTTCAAGGAATCTCGTTCACTTCGGAGTTTACTGTTACGGGTATGTTGGGCTTGTCTTTGTTTCTTTACCTTACTGTATTCGACAATGAGAGCATCATAGGCCACTTGCAAGTCATTATTGAATTCATCCTCAGAGTCATCATCTTCATGATTAGATATATCGGTGTCGCTTTGAGATCTAGATGGAGTTCCTGCAGATGAAGAGTGAGACGCCATAAAAGAAACAAAATTACCTTCATCGTTTGAGGATACTGCTGAAGATGATTCATCTGAACTGGATTCATCATCTAATGTAGCGTTCATGACTTTGACTTGTTTCTTTTTCATCTTTTTGTTTGCACAGTCTTGAGCAAAGTGTCCATATCCATGACACTCAAAACACTTGATCTTGTTCTTCTTATTTTCTTCCCCAAATTCAATCTTCTTGATATTCTTTCCTTTTTCTTGAGATTGTGACTCATTCTTGTTATTCTTATTAAATAAACCCTTCTTCCTTATATATCTCACAAATCGTTTAGCCACAAGCGCCATTTCTTTATCCAACTCCTCTTCATCACTTTCTTCTTCCACTGTCTTTAGAGCAATACCTTTTGACGCTTTGCGAGGTTTCACCATATTTGCTTCAAACGTTTGCAAGGATCCAACAAGGTCTTCTATTCTCATGGAGTTCACATCTCTGACTTCTTCTATTGCTGTGACTTTAGAATCAAACACTTGTGGAAGAGAACGTAAAATTTTACGTACCACTTTGTATTCTGGAATAGGTTCTCCAAGGTTGTGGCATGAATTAACAATGTGACTGAGCCGGACATAAAAGTCATCAAACCTTTCGTCTTCATTCATCCTTAGTCCCTCAAACTCAGAAGTGAGTTTTTGAAGCTTGCTGGTTTTGACTTGTTCGTTTCCTTCGTGTGTACTTTGCAGAATTAACCACGCTTTTCGGGCACTCGTACAACTTGAGATGCGGCAGAATTCATTAGGGCAAACTGCAGAAAATATGGCACTCAAGGCTTTGAAGTTCTACTCCGAACTCTCTTGCTTAGCTTTAGTCCACGTCTGAATTGACTTTTGTTCGATTTTTCCATCAACATCATGAGTCGGTTCATCCCATCCTTGAACTATTGACATCCAGACTTTGTAATTCATTCCCAAAAGGAAAGCTTGCATTCGTACCTTCCAGTATGAATAGTTTGAACCGTCAAACCAAGGGGGTCTGGTGCTTGAGCCTCCTTCACGTGGTGGATCCATTGGTTTGGATGAAGATCTTCACTCAAGAACTTAGAGTGACCTGCTCTGATACCAATTGAAAATTTCAAACCCACACAATCACACATACAGTGAAAGTAATCACACAAGAGAATAACGAGGAAACCCTATCACAGGGAGAAAAACCTCTATTTACAATCCCACTATCAACGTGTTACAAGACTCTACTCAGACTCTCTACGAATCACTCGCACAAATCCTTTCGTCATTCTTGCTCGAATCACTCGATAAACCCTACAAGCAGGCTTTCTGCCTCACACAGAAAGTGAAAAAAGAATACAAGACGAATTTAGAGAAAGAACATGAAAGCTCTCAATACTCAAAGACTCTTTCTCTAGGTCCCTATAATATGTTCTCCCACCTCACTACAATTACAGAGTTGGTTTCACATATATATAGGATTACAAAGTTGCCCTAGTTTGGCAAAATAGGAAATTGAATCCGAACAAAATATTCATAGCTCGATCCCTCGCGCTCCCATCCTCCAGCCTGTGACCTGCACTGGAATTTTTACGCTTTAGGAAATAATACTGGCGCACCCTCGGTCTCCCATCCTCATGCCTGCGGACCTCACTGGAATTTCTGAGACACCTTGGCGCACCCGCGCGCTCCCTGCGGGCTGCCTGCGTGCTTGAAGCGCACCCGCGTGCTCCCCGCGCCGTGCCTGCGAGGTACACTGGAATTTCATTCACGTTCCAGAAAGCTGCGTCCGAATCCTATTAGGTTTTGTAATCCTTCACACCAATTAGAATTCTTCAAAATCTTGGTCAACTTGATTAACTTTATCTCCTTAATTGTTCAGAATTTTTCAAATTTTCAATTTGCATCACTTTAGGAAACTTTAATAGCATTCCTAATTTAACTAATATTTTGATTGGATTTGCCACAACACTTTACATATATTATATAAATATATAAATATTTATTCATAAATAAATATATATAAATATTATAATGAAGAAAATTTTACTTCAGCTTTTTAATATATATAAATTTTATCTAAGAACCTTACATAAACCAAAATTTTGGTGAGTTGGTTTTGTTGCTGGTTCTCTATCGTTAAGATTCTTAATTCGATTATTTGGGATAGCATAATTTGTAATGTTTGAATTTTTTGTTTTTAAAGTGAAGCTACTCCATGACAACAACCCACATCAGCCAACACTGGTACACGTAAATGAGTGAATGTCTGACACATAGCAGATAGACAATCTCATCTGAGAGTGTCTCATCATCACTCTACCATGTGGATAACTAGCAATCTAACACATGGTGGACAGTCTTCACGTTATCACTCTACCATGTGGACCATCTTTTTAAATGATAGTTTTACTCTCGCCTTAATGGTGGTTAGGTGGTATGTCATCACTCTACCACGTAAACAATTAAAAATCTGCACATGAGGATAGTCTCCACATCATCACTTTGCCACTTGACAGTAGCATAATTTGTAATTTTTTTTTTGAGCGAAGCTATACTCCATGATAGCAACCTACATTAGCCAACATTAAAACACATGGACGAGTGAGCGTCTAACATATGGTAGACAGATAGTCCTTACTTCATCTGAAAGCGTTACGTCATCACTCTACCACGTGAACAATTAGCAATTTCACATATAATGGACAATCTCAGCATCATCATTCTACCACGTGAACCATCTTACGAAATGACGGTTTTATCCTCGCTTTAACGATAGTTGGGTGCCATATCATCACTCTGTTATGTGGACAATCTTGCAAAATAATAGTTTTACCTTTACTTTAATGGTGGTTTGTAATGGGTAATAGACAGAGGGACTTAATTGTTATTTGACCGAAAATGTAGGGATTTGACTGTTATAATTAAAACCATTGGAACCAAAGTGAGATCGAGAATAAAATGTGGGAGTGATTTTTATACTTTATCAAAAAAAAAAAAAAGTATTTTATCTTCTACTTAAAAGACTCCACCTAGTCTCTGGAGAGAATATATGTATTTCAATGCCGGTCAATTTCTCTTCTACTTTTTATATGTGTAGTGTATTTATTACATTCAAATCAACTGCCCTTTGCAATCATCCTTTCTTTTTGTTTTTTCTTTTTAATTTTCGGAAACTGCTATTTTCTTATTTCAAAAAATTAAAGACATGGTAAATAAAGAGAAACTAATACCGCACTCAGCAGAGTAAAATAAAAAAGGCAAATTAAGGTGGAAGAATGGGAGATGTGGGGACTATACATACGTACGAGGAAGCGTCAACTCCAATTTCTGGCCGTCTCTTTTGCCCTAATGGAGAAATGGAAAGGAACACTAGAACAAAAGCTAGAGGCCGACAAATTGGAGTCATTTTCTAAATTCTCAGTGCATCCAGACACCCCACTCAAAAAGTCACCAAGCTCCTTCACTTGCATCAATATATTAGATTTATATTTTTTTATTCATATTTATAGTTAGATATTTTAAAATTTAAAAAAATATCTCAAATAGTTAATTTATTTTAAAGTTAAATTAATTAAATTGTATAATTTTTTAAAAAAATATTATTTTAAAATCAAATTCAAATTTCTTTCAATAATTTCTCGTCGTATTCTGTCACAACTCTCTCTTTCTCTCCCGGCCTATACTTAAACAGCATGACAATGTAGATGTGTACAATAGTGGCCAAAAAGTTGCATGGTTCTTTGCTTTAATTCAATTGTCCTCTTGGTACCAGTCAACTTATTCCTTTCCTTTTCTGGATGCTTGCTCCTTTTTCTCGTCATACTTTTGAAACACACACTTCACTTATTTTTCAAAAGCTTGGTTTGCTGTGACCACAAACCCACTTGGGTGCCCTCAATTGATATGGGGATTAGTTCCTTTTTAAACTTTAGTCTGCGCGTGTGCACAAAAGAAAAAGGAAAAAAAAAAGATAAAAAGATAAATATTAATTATTTTTTCTTATGAAAATTGAAACTAGATTTTAACATATAAATATATAAGATTACATGTAAGATATATATGTGTATATCTATTAATTTTAGGCTTTTATTTTTTTTTTAATTTTTATTTTATGGAGTGCAGATATTACCAAATTGCTGAGAATATTTTCTTTTCTTCTTCCTTCATATTTAAAATTTGTTGAGGTTGAATAACTTTAATTTCATTTTGTCATATGCTGAGGTCCAACTTAATCCTTCGGGGCATGTGGTGGACAACACTTCTACTAGATATTATGGCTCAATACAAGGCACAGCAGAAAAGGCATTTTTTTTTTTTTTTAATGAATTGGATGATAAAAAAACAACTGTCCTGGGTTTGACGGAGCTTAGATCTTCTGGTAACAAATTCAACAAGAAAATATGAGCCTGCCCAGATATAAAAACATATATATATATATATATACACATATGTATATATAGTCTATGATGAGGCAGGATGAGCTGCTTCATAAATTAATCATTTGGGTGTGATGATCAAAGTGATTGTCTATAATTCTATGACTAATGGCCTCTTTGTCATGTCATCACTGGCTAAGAGGATTTTGTCCATATTATAGCCCTTAAACATCATTGGCACATACAAAGGATCTAAGAGCCTCAAGTCATTAGTCTTATCTTATGGAGACTCATTCAACAAAAACTCTTCGCTGGCACATATATAGGAGCTTTCTTGAGTGGACCTCAGGAAAACAATATACATTAATGTCATGTTCAGCCATCAAGTGTACAGATTTTTCATGCATCCCCCGAGAAAAGGACCATATTGGCATGAGTAAAAGCACGTTCGATGATTTTAAGAATGCTAATTGCATGTTCATTTACGAAACTTAATTCACAACTAGGAACTTCAACACCAATATAAAACAAGGTTGATCAAATTTCGGTTTAGTTTGAAGCGTTATATATGTAATTGTCCTCCTCCTGTGTTAATTCTTCGTCCCTAAATGGCCCCCTTTGTGTGTGTCTTGCATGGTCAGACATAGTAAAACTCTAATAATTTTGATTGCTCCTAGTGTTCATTTCGACCGACGAATCGCTTCGCTCTAGAGATGCAATGTTGTCTTGTTTTAGCATCATATTTTGTGGTTGTTTATGTTTATTTATATATATACACATAACTTAAAATTTAAATAATTAATATCTAATATTTAAGTTTTAAAACTCGAAGCCAATTAAGATTAGTCTAGTATTAAAATGAATAATCACATTAACAATGATATCCTAATTGCTTGCTCGAAAGAGTTTAAGTAAGAAATAATTCAAAAGGGCTACACTTTACCTAACGATGTAAAATGCCAACCAACCAAATTTCAAAGAGTTGAATAGTGGGATCTTTAGCTAGCTAGATACCATGATGTTTAAGCAAGCGATTATTTTACTTAGTATTTAAGTCTCGGGACTTAAACCCCACCGAACATATTAGATTGAGGGTTTTTTTTTAGTAACGCAGTTTCCTCCTCCATTGGCTCAAAAGTTTGACATCCATCCATGTTGAGACGTATATTATGAGGAAATCATTAGAATAATGACCAACGTTGTCTATTTCAAGGGTTCCATTCATGTCATTCACGAATAACTTAAGACTGTGTTTATTTTTTAAGAAAGAAACAAGGTTAGTATTTGAAAGGACAAGTTTAACAACATAAGAAATGCCCTCATGGGGCCAGGCTATATATATATATATATATTAATCAATCATATTTGGTTTTCTTTTTTTTTTTTTTTGGGGTGGGGACTGAGTAAAACAATTGTTTCAAGAAAAGTCCTCCTTTTCTACTTGTCTGCTCATTTGGAAAAAGAAGCTTCAGTGCTTAATTATTTCCAATGATGGATTGAGAAAAAGTGAACAATTTGAGCAGTGGAGGCGATTTTTTTTTTTTTTTTTTTTTGGGTGACTGGTACTCATCCAATAAGAAAGGCCTAATTCATCAATAAATTAATTAATTAATTTATTTACGACATGTAAAACCAATATCAAGCACAGCCTTGACACTTGGTACCCAAAAGGTAAATGCTGTGCAATTAAAAGTTTATATATAGGATAATTTTTCATGAGAGTTGTAGTGAGGGTCAATTGTTTTTAAAATAATTATCCATTAAGATTTTATATGATAAGTAGATTGTTCACGTGAATTTACATATGTATATATATTTGGAGTTTATAGATTCGTATAAACTCACTTGTCCCATATCTCTTAAATTTTTAAATTTACGCAAACTTACTTGTCCAAAAAAAAAAATCTAAGCGAATATTTATTATAAAATTTATCGTTGTCACGTGCTATTTGAACACATTAGATATATTAAAAGAAAATTGAAAAATAGTGTTTTCGGATTACAAGTTATGATATCTAGTGCCATAGCTGCCTAAAATGTATCCCAAATGAGTTACACAATTTTAGAGGAAAAAAAAAAAAGTTGGATATAAACATGGAAGACATCAAATAGTCATATATGGTCCCATTGTTACTTCATAATCTGGTGCAAGGCTAAGGATAGGATTTGAGAGACTTTCAAGTGGAAAAATGGAAGGAGTTCACACAGACACACACACATAAATATATATATATATATATATATATATATATATATATATATATATATATATATATATATATATATGTTAGAGTTAAATTGTAGTGAGATGATTAAAATTTATTAAAATTGTTGTGCGTTGGGTTGTCGTTGTTCTGGGGATTTGAGAACCAAACAGCTAGCTCTGTCTTCCTCAACTGGGTCACTATCCTCTCGATCAGAGGGTTATATATTTTTAGTACGGGACCAACATTCTCATGGTATGGCAGCTCCACACTTTTCAAGATCGTTTTTCTTTTTTTTTTTTTTTTTTACTTTTTTGTTTTTTCTTTTTTTTATTTATTTTCACTCTCTTTAAAAAAAAAAAAGAAAAAAAAAAAACGACAACTTCTTATTTAAATAGCATGCATTGCGTAGAGGAACAAAGAAAGCAAAGTGAAATTAAAGCATTAAAAGAAAGAAAGAAAGAAAGAAAGAAAAAATTAATTAAATGTGTGGTGAGTCTTTGAGCTTCCATTGGGACCTTTAAGAGATGGCCCCCATGGACGATAACGACATGAAATTATTGAGAAGGCTCATCAGCCACATTGGGTCTGAAACAAAATGGGAGTGCTGATATTTACATATGTATATATATATATATGTATGTATACATATACACACACACATAAATATCTACAAGGTGGTCCTCTACATGCATGAAGAGCTCCAAGTGGCGAGGCCGGCAGAGGGGTGGCCGGAGCCACGTGGGAATGGTGGTCCAAAAGGCCCACCAGATGTTCAAATCGCGACACGTGTTTTGAAGGAAAAGGTGACAGGCTGTTGAGCAAGAAGCACGAGAGCGAGTGATTTTTTTTTTTTTAAATGTTAAATGCTATATTTCTTTTTTAAAAGTAAAGTGTAAAAATTTAAAAATAGAATACATTTAATATTTAAAAAAAAAAATTAAGGGGATGGAGTGTACAAATTTTAAAGTAAAATATATTTAATTATAATAAAAAGGATGGACTGGCATATGGACTGATATTGCTACGGAAGGCAGACCAACAAAAGTGGGTAGAGGACTGTTTGGCAACTAACAACAAGGGAAGAGACTTTATGAAAAGGCCACATATTTTATTGGGCTTTGGATGCGCCACCGGGCTATTGTTGGGTTGGCTGGTCATCAATTAAGGTTGTATGCTTCATTATTACATACCCTTTCTAAACATTTTAATTAAGACAATATATGTTATATAATTAAAAAAATATTACTACAAAATTTTATTATAATGGTATGATTAATTGTAAGCATATTATTTTAAAATAATTAAATATTTCAAAAATATAATTTATTTATGAGGAAATCAGTGTCACAACATTCTAATATTTTTTAAAAATTTCTTTTCAATTAATTATTGAAATCCCAAGATCTAAAATGCAAATATAGAAAACAAAATTAGAATAAAATGCATACGTGTACCATCGCTATTTGGTACCCAACGAGTGATCATTTGAAATTAAAAATTATTATTGTAAGAGCAATGCCATATAATTAAAAATATATATATACAAAAAAAGACGTGAAACTTCTGTGTACTTATTACTTTGAAATAATAATCTCATATAAGTACATTTTTATTATAATACTATTATTGCTACGTCATTTTAATTGTATTTTATGATAAATTTTTCTTATAAAATAATTTTTTTTTTCATTACAATTGATTGAATTTTCTTTAGTTATTTGTTGACATATATAAGATATAGAAATTTAGAAATTAGAATTGGAAAATCCTAGAAAATCATTTTCCTTTTCATTATTGGTTTTCTTATTGTTTTCTATTTTGATTTTACTTTGACACCTCTATAAATAAGGTTGCTATTCTATAATACATTTTAATATACAATTTAATATATAAAATTTTTTTAGTTTCCTTTTATTTCTTTTTATTTTCTTAACATTATTGATTACGGAGAATAGTTTTCAACCTTCAAGTTCTTTCACACGAATGCATTTTGCTTAAAAAGGTGACTTATGTCTGATTAATCTCAGTCCACCGATGCTCAATAGCTAGAACCCTCCATATTCATTGGGTCAGTAGTCACGTAGAAAAAGACGAGCCCTAAGTGAATCCCCAGCCCAGTCGTCAGCCATCGTATGGGTCGGGCTTGGCATGGGCTGAACCACTGCTGTGGTACCAAGGAGCGGGCAATCAAAAATTGGGTATGAATAGACTGAAGAGCTTGCCTCGATTTGTCTATTTAATAAATCAACCTAGTTTAAATAAAAAAATTAAATTTGTTTAATAAAGAATAAAAAAATTAAATTTGTTTAATAAAGGAATATATATCGAGTATAAACATTACTTGGGTTCCATAATTAAAGACTCATGCTTTTTTTTTTTTTTTGGTAATTATTAAAGACTCATGCTCGTTTAGTATTTATATATTATAATTAAATAATAAAAATTTAAAATATATTAGTTAAATTATTTTATATTTATATTGTGATATAGTGTTTTTTTTTATTCTAAAATTCCATTATGATTTATTAAATTTTTAATTAAATTAATTTTACTTTAATAATCACTCTTAAAAATATTACTTTCCACAAGAAGATTTTATAATAGTGACTGATCCATTTTTAATTTGTTCATAAGTTAAGATTAATCTTATCAATTTAAATGAAAACACTCATTGAAATGCTAATTAAGTACAATGGTAATTGATATATCGTTTCAGTATATTTTTTTGATAGTCTTCTATAAAATAATATTTCTAATCATTAAATCTGTTGTGGATATTAAAGAGAACAAAAAAGATAAAGAATAACACAAGAATTTTTACGTGATTCAACAATACTTACGTCCATAGAGAGTTTCACTTTATTATAGTGAAAATATAGATGAACTTTTTCTCTCAACTCTCTTGCTCTCCTCTCTGTCCGAAAAATATTTTGCCACACATCATCTCTTTGTCTCTCACTAACTTCCGTCACACCAAAATCTTAAATCTTTTGCACATATTTATATTACTTTATTTAACAAAATTAGTAAAAGAGATTTAACATAATTTTACTAAAAATAAATTTTTTTTTTTTATCTAATTTGGCCAAAAGTTGATTGTCAATTTTGGTGTCATCCTGCTGCCAATTTTGGTGTCCAAATTTGATTAAAATATCTCCTCATTGGTCCATCGGCACATAAAAAGCTGTGTCACTAATTTAGGCCCCAAAAAAGCCCAGGTTTGGTCCTCCCTAAGGCCTTTGATTCTGGTTCTCTTTTAGGCCTGAATCCTAGGGGTCCGCAGAGCAAGGACAATGGGTGCCACCACTATTTGAAACAAAGGTAACTTTGAGACTGAAAATACCAAAATCGGAAGGTATAATACAAAGCATATTGGGATAAAACTAAAAGAAAAATATTAAATTACTTCTTTAGATTGCTGAACCCAATCTTTAGCCCAAAAACAGTTTAATCCTAAGTAATACATAACACACACACACACATATATATATATATATATATATAAATATATTTTTATTGAACTTGTGGATAAACTTGAACTTACATATTTCTAGATCCCAACTCCAAATTTCATAAAAGTCCCAAGTATCGTATTAAAACTGGACAAAGCATATATTCCTAGTATCCATGCATAAATCTAACCTAAACTATCAGTTCTATATTTTAACCTGTCAAAAAGTGAAATATTGTCTGCTTCAAATTTTGCAATTTCAGATAAAAGATTGTTTAAAAATTTCTTGGGTAGGTGGCTCTCGTTCATGCATTTAAAATTGGAAAGAAACAAAGTGATTCGACTTTAAGATTCTTCCATAGAAGTGAAAATAAAAGCTCGGTCCGTAATCCGTACTGGGTCATATATTAAATTAGTTAAGTGCACGTACGCTTACGTGTAATTAAAGTTAAATATGTAATTTAATTTAGATAAAAATATATATATATAAACTCCAAAGGGTTAGATGGGATGGTCTTGAACTGGGATTTAGGGGCTTACCACCCCAAGGTCTCAAGTTCAAGTCTCCTCTCTAGCAAAAACTTGGGGCCAGCCTCCCGGGCGCAAAGCGTAGTAAAGGTTGGTAGGACGGGCCTCCTTGGCTGGACGAACCGTATCCAGTTCTTGGGTGTGGGTCCGACTCCCCGCCGCTACGCGAGTTCGCGATTGACCGCTATACATGTTGAGGGGCCGGTATGTGTGGCACAAACCAAAAGAGATTCACTCTCTAGGGGTTCCGCTATACATGTTGAGGGGCCGGTATGTGTGGCACAAACCAAAAGAGATTCACTCTCTAGGGGTTTGGCCTAGGGAGTGAATCTCTCGAGGTTAAATCCTTTAAAAATATATATATATAATTTTAATCGGCATAATTTGTTTTAAAAACTTTAGATTCTGTTTCGTAAAATTTATATTAACCGTTTTTCTATTTAAGTTTAAAAATTTTTAAATATTGACAACAAAACATATTTGTTAAACTTAGTTTTATTTTTTTATTTTTCAAAAAATAAAAACTTAAATAGAAAATATATAAAAAAATATATAATGTTTTCACACTCTTTATTTATTTATATTTTTTTAAAAGTCCTGAGTTAACACATATCCAAAATAATACAATAGGAAATCATACTTTTTAACTCATATATTTATTGCTTTATTTCTAAGGTAGTTATAAAAAAAAAAAAGTGGCTACTAATAAATACTTAAAACATAAGAACATACAAATTAAAAATTTATATAAGATATATTAACTTTATAAATAATATATATTGACATTATATAAGTTAGATGATTTTTTTTTTTCAAATTCACTTCATACCTAAATTAGGTAATTTTTTTATATTTTAATAATTAAAATGTATAAATATAAATTATTAGTGACGTTTAATGATTTTTTAACAGTTGTGGTAATATAAATGAAAGAAGAATTTAATTCTTTAACAGTTATACTTAATTAATATAACTTATGGAGTGTTTGGTGAGATGAAAATAGCTGAAAAACTCTGAAAACTTTTGAAAATATCTAAAAATCTCTAAGGATTCATTTGGTTTATTTTTCTATTTTTTGTTTTCTGTTTTTATTTTCTATTTTTTTTGTTTTGAACTCATTTTCTCCTAAGGGTTCATTTTATGTAGCAATAGAAATAATATATTACCAAAACATATCTATAAAAACCAATCACATATAATAAAAGGCAAACAAAATTAAGAATAAAACTTTACAAATTTCAAAAATTCGAGATGCCAGACCATTTAGGCATACTAATAGTATATTATAAATTCATATTTGCAAAAATAAAATATAAATTCAAATAGTTAAATAAAATATATAAATACACGTACAAATAAAGAGAGTGAAGGGAGAGATAGAAATAAAAACTAACAATATGAGTTTTCTTTTTTTTCTTCTTGTGGATAAAATATAAGAAAGGCAAAAAGATATAAATTAAAAAGTATGCTACAGTTATGGAATATGGTACCTTTTAATCATTAATGGAAATAAATAAAATTTTCTAAATACCATTTAAAATTTAAAAAGGATGTTAGAGTTATAGAATATGGTAACTTTTAATTATTAATGGAAATAAAGTTTTTCGAAGAAATGAGGAATATAATAAGGCTAATAAAAATAATTTTATAATTATTTAGTTTTTAATAATATCCATTAATGTTGTAATTATGAAAGATGAGAGATTAGGAAGATGAAAAAAGGGTTAAGGAAGGAGGATGTATTTGGGTTTGTATAATAAGATGAGGATAAAATAGTTCAAAAAAAGTTTTACAATTATTCAGCTCTTTTATAATAGTAGTATAGATTGGAAAAGAAATGGTAAAATAGTAAAATGATGATAAAGGAGAGATAGAATTAGATTAAATTGAAAGAAAAAGGATAAAATTATAAAATAGTTAACAAGGAAAAGATAATGAAGGGATGTACTTAAATTAAATTGAAAAAAAAATAGAGGTAAAGTACTTAAAATAAATAATTTTCAAACATTAAGATTTTTTATACTAGCATATATATAGACTAGTGACATGGTTGCAATCAGTAGGCTCCCTTGCAATAATAGAACTAACCAAGATAAATCTACTGAGTAAAGTTAGGTGAGTGTCTACTTGTGGCGTGGCATTGTTGGTACCTCTTTTAAAAGGTAAGGTGTGTATGTGTCGGCTGGGGTGGAATTTATACTAGATGTAGAATCAATTGGATCTTTATCAACTCCAATATTTTTGTAAATAAAATCAAATCGAATCAATTTTATTTAACTCTGTCATCAACTTGGAGGGGGTGCTTTTATCTGCTTCTCTATGTATGAGTTGGGAGGGGCACATCAAACCAATGAAGGGACAAAATGGTAGGCAAAACTATTGCATCATTAGTGGCCTTTTGATTTGGCACTCGTTTACTTTTTGTCCAAACAGCATTTCATTGGATGACCAAAAAGTATGTTATCATAACCAAATTAATCATCCCCGAGAGAGAGAGAGAGAGAGAGCAAAGACACAAGGCAAGTGCCAGCTGTGAAAGTTTTCTATGTTGTTATTACGAGGCAATTGTTATTTATATTAAAATGGTATGATATATCAAAAATGACCAATTGATTTGGGTTAACTCCCCTCTTATTAAAAAGGAAAAAACTATTGTTTTCCTGCCGTCTTAGTTTCTCATTCCATAGCATTACCAGTTATTGTCCTTCATTCAACCGACGCAACCAAACTTAGTTAGATTAATGTAAAATGATGGTTAGTTTTGAAAGACATTTTTCTCCAACTAATTTCAAATATTCTTTCAATTTGACCTGAAGCGGTCCTATTGTCAAGGTAATACTTTTCTACAGTACTGAATACCCCCATGAAAAAAAAGAATTTGGCGGTGTATTTGTTCAAAAAGACATTTCTTAAATTTTATATTTTGTAATTAATGATTTTACTAAAAAAAAATAATAACAAATTGCCAGGTCAGCACGTTTTCACATGACTCCACACTTCCAACCCATGTAGTATAATATTGTTCATTTTAAATTTTGTAAAATTTACGGTTTCGTTTTTTTTGAAACTTACATAAGTCTCCCAAGAAAGTTCTTATATTAGATAAATTATTAAACTCTCATATATAACACATTCTCATTCCACACTTAGACAATATGCAATAAAAGACATTATTTCTCTACTTCACCGCTACTTCACTTTTTTGCAAACAAAACCTTTTGTAGGCACATATCCTTTTTATACATATTAGACATTTTCAATATTTTGTTTGACATGACTTCAACTAAAAATATAATCTATCTTTTATTTAGTAATATACAATGGCAATATAATAATTTAACTCCTCCCGTTATTGTCCATATCTGATAAACGTTGACGAGGGTGTGTAGTGTAATTTTTAAGAAGTTCGAGTAATTATTTCACCTTTCATTGTGGCTCAAGGGAGATCAGTGTAATCTATTGTCTTTTTTTATTTTTTTTAAAGTACATTGAAAAATTTATTTATATTTTCTTAAAGGAGAGGAATAATTCTTAAAAAATTGAACTACAACATGAGCTGAAGTTTACGAGGGTCTCCATCTAAGTCACATAACCCTATATTCCTAAATGATGAATTGCACTCGAATTTTCAAATTTTTAAAATTAAGGAGAGATTTTAGTCAAATTTGGCATTCGATTTGATCAAAATCTTAAATTTGAAATAAATTCTTTTTTTTTTTTAATTATGCGCAATGCTATACTCATTGATAATACATGAATCATTATATGACTAGATCATATAAAACATTTAGAGAGTGTGATGAATTATCTTAATATGACTTACTCTTAAAGATAATAATTATGTATAAAAATGTTGTACAAAAATTATGTATAAAATAATATGACATAGTCACACTTATAAATGAAAAATTTAAACTTTAATTTTATGTTAAATCAAACATATATTATAATTCGTTTGGATGAAATGAAATAAAAAGAACAAAAATAAATGATTTAATTAAGATGTGTTATGATTGTAATTTTTGTGAAGAAATAAAATAAAAGAGATGTCTTTTTCATCTCTCCAAAGTTGAGGGGAAATAAGGAGAGAAGCAATCTTAAATAATGAAAATTTTATACCAATTTATTTACTCATCAAATAACAAACAAACAAGCACAAATTAAAGGGTAAATATATTAATTATTGTCGAAGTATAATTAACAACGAGACCGTATTCCTAACAATTCGAAAACTATATGCTTTCTCTCTAGTTACAATTCGTCGGTTGATGGGACTAACAGAAATTATTAAAAAAAAATATTTTTATCCTTCTTGAAATATAAAAAAACTAATAGAAATATAAAAAATTTGTACTTAATCTATATTTTCATTGTATTTGTGCTTATTTTTTTTTTAAATTATTATATTTGTGTTTATACCTTATTGTATTCGTATTTACATTTATTAGGTTTTTATTTTTATTATTCATGTTAATTTATCTACTTGGATGATATTTTCTTTGGTTGTGTTTGAGAAAAAAAAAGTTGGTAACACTATTAGTTTTTTAGTTTTTTTTTAAATAAATAAATTTATCTTCTTATATTTTAAATTTTAAAGGATAAAAATATTAAATTAACAAAAATTTAAAAAATTAACAATTAAAAAATTAAGTTTTTTCCCCTCTCACACACAGACACACACAACTACTAAAAAGTACACACGCGGGCGCACACACACAAAATCCTCTTCAATTATAAACACACACACACATTTCAAATTTCTTTTAAATTTTAATAGGTAAAAATGTTAAATTAACAAAAAAGTTAAAAAATTAACTATGAGTTTTTTTCTCAACCCCAAAACACACATACACACACAAAACTTTGTATAATTAACCAGCCGTCAACTATTAAAAAAAAAACTAACTTTTTAATTAGTCATAAAAAAATTATTTTTTTTCTACACAAACTCAACCTTACCAGAGTAAAAGGAAAATAGATAGTTGGCTCAAGCTTTGTTTTAGGTTGGGGGCTAGCATCGCCTTTCCCCCTCTTAACGGCTCTTAGAACTCCCGAGAGTGGGGGGAATCGTAGCACTTCACTCCATCGAATGCGAGAGGACAAGATGGGTGGGTTCTTGACTTTTCCTGATGGGTGGGTTCTTGACTTTTCCTGTGGAAGGGAGAAAAGGCGAGGACGGCCTAGATTCGAGAATTGAAATGGAAAATGTTGAATCATTTCATTTCCCGGAAAATATATATATATATATATATTTATATAATTTTCATTCACCATTGCCGACGAACGAAATTCCCATTCACTATGGTTAATTATCTTGCGATTGAGTTATGAATGACCAAATCAGAATTTGAGTAGAATTAACCCATGCTCTCTGGGTTTTCTACTCAGCTTGAGATCGTTCAGGAGGACATTGTAGTAGAGATAATTGTTGTTTTAAGAACATTCGCACCGATTAATCTTTGAACTCATTATTTTCTACAAAGTAGGAAGTAAATAGTGAAAAAGAGACCGTATCATTTCTATGCCATCTCTATTTTATAAAAGTATGGAGAATTACTATAATATTTTCTATTATAAAGAACTATCGAAAACATCTCACTTATTATTCTTTTGAATAGAGATGTTCGGCAGCAAAAATTACCGCCGGAACTGCTGATCACGCCAACCGGAAATGCAATCGCCGACCTGCCGAACAAAGACAGAAAGAAAGGTGACGGCCGGAGAGAAGGTCTCCGACCGGAAAACCCTCCGAAGATTAAGTCAGCAAGTCGGTTAAAGAAGGAAACTTTTTTAGGAACAAGTGAGTAGAAGCTTGAGTTGGCAATAGTCAGCTTACCTTTGTAGTTCAGTAGAATATCCTATATATAGTAGTCTGAGTAATGATTAAAGCATATCTGCGACTTGACGTTACGCACACTGCCGTGTCGCTCTTTTCTATCCTTGCTTTAAATACTCTTCCCCTTCATTTAATGACTCAAACCCCTCATTAATACACCATGCCTTTCATTTAATGCTTCTGGCGACTTAACACGGCATTACAACCGGAATTTTAGGGTCAGACTGTCTTCCTGTCACATCAGCCACCAAATCGTGACGAGATAGACCGATTTAGTTACTTCCTCAAAGACAAATATCCAGTTCAATCTTAACTAAGGTGCATTTATGGTCACGAGCCCTCTTTAAAGACTGTGGGTCCCAGGTTTGACATTTTCTAGCCGCCAACAGATAGGCCGAGCAAACTAGCTTCCAAGATCCTCGGCTATAGCCACGTGGCAATACACTGTTCATTGATGCTGAGGTTCAGGGTACTCTTGGGAACACTAACTTTGAATCATGTGTTCACGTATAACACTCACGTGGAACTCTCGTGCCATTAATCAGTTGTTCGGCAGGACGCCACGTGTCACGACGGAACGTGCTCGGCGAATGATTATGTGGCTCACACGAGTATGTTCGGCATTGGGCCACATGGCGCCAGACTACACTTGTTCGGCACAAGTACAGCTTAATATTATTTTACCCAACATTTTGCCCCCACTCTGGTTGGAAAAAGATATTTTCCGAGCAGAGTAGCAGAGCAGAATAACCTTACCTTACAGATCCTTCAATCTCCCTACACTGTTTGTCGTTTAGTATCTCCCTGACGCACATCAAATCTGATTAGACTCTTCTCTCTCCTCGTAACGACACGCGTAGTGCCCTTTCAACTTTTCATCTGCTGCGCCGCTTACGCGGATTCCCAGATTCGGGGTGTTAAAACGTGAATGGTCAGAAATTTAAAAATTGGGGCGGTAATAAATGCCATTTTTGCCGCTCGTTGCCTTTTCATTGGAAACGTTTCAGTTACCCTCACAGATACATACACATATACATATATACCTGATTCATCTTCTCTTACTTCCTTTCCGCGATTTGAGCCATCAGATTTCCCTTGCTTCTTTCCCTCTGAGTTTTCATCTTTGCGAGCCTTCATTCTTCCCGTCGTTCTTCGTTCCTGGTGAGTTGATCCCCTTTTTACTTCAAATCTTCCGTTATGGGTAGACTCGCAAACGAGCTAAGTTCTGAGGAGAAAGTTAGGATTTTCAAGGAGAAATACCAAATTCCTCAAAACGTAGGTATTAGGCTGGCCAAACAAGGCGAGCGCGAAACAGGGGAATTCCCCATAGTGGCAATCACCGAAGGTGGCCTTAGGTTCCCCCTGCACCCTTTTCTTCGCTCTATGATGAGCATTCTGGACCTTGGCCCTAGGAACCTCACCCACAACTTTTATAGAATTGTTAGGGGTAATAGAAATAAACAGGCGATACGGATTCCACATATCAGAATGGGATCTTCTTTACTGTTACTCTATCCAGAAGGTGAGGAAGGATGAGAACCGGTCGTACCTGAAATCCCGACCAGAAAAGGCCTTGGTCCACATGCTGCCTGATTCGATTAAGTCGGAAAGTGACCTGTGCGTCGTCACAGGTCACTGGACACACGATCCAGACGAAGATCGTTTTCCAATCGTCCATCGGGTTTCTTTGGGCCCAGGTTGGTTGATTTCAAATGCTACCAGTTCTTATTTTTCTTCGGCATTTTATCCTCACTTTTAAGCATGCTAACTGTTTGATTTAATATCTGTGCAGCCATCCAGTCAAAGAAGTTCTGGGCTACTGGCATTCGTGCTGACAAGGATCATCTTAAGGAGGTGTTCAAATTTCTTGGAGGTCCAGATCTCTATCCCTTCGCCAGAGCGGTCCCAATTCTGTTTAACTTCACCCCCTCTCACCAAACGTTTATCGCCCCTCCTCAAGGTTTCGCAACCTCGGAGGCTATCAGGTGTCTTCAGTGGTGGTTTCGGGCTTCTGCTGAAGAGAAAGAGAATTACTACGCCTTAAGGCATCCAGGGTGGACTCGCCCCCCTTCATTCGCTATTCCATTGGTTGCCGAGCAAGTTCAAGCCCATCAAGTAGCAGTTCCTGAGCCTTCCGAGCAGCCGAGGAAGCGAAGATTTGTTCTTTTAGACGAGGAGGAAGAGGAAGAAGAAGAAGAAGTTAAGATACCCCCTGCCTTTGACTACTTCTCAGATTTAGAAGGGGAAGAAGAAGAAGACATGGCCCCAAAGATCGACTATAAGAAACTTGCCATGGCAAAGGCAAAGGGACAAAGGGCCGAAGAAGCCCAGAAGGAGAAGGCCGTCGAGCAAAAAGCTGGTGGGAAGAGAAAGATCGATGAGGGGAAAGCCCCTGCTCCTTCAACTGCCGAGCAGATAATGAAAGTGAAAATGGAGAAGGGGAAGGAGCAGGAGGCAGCTCAAAAGAAACCATCTGGTCCTCCTGAGCAGAAGAGGGCCAAGACACAATCGGCAGACACAACTCAAACGGCCGAGCAGTCGAAACTGCCGAAGGAGGACGCCGCGAGGGGGCCAGCACCTTCCAAGGTCGTGCCACCCACCAAAGACGCACCACCAAGAACCTCCGAGCCATTACCTACTCAACCGATTGGGCCCGTGCCTCTTGCTATCGAGTATCCGGCCAATCCGATTCGAGACTCCCCTCCATTTATTCCACAAATCCTTATTCCTAGCCTCGAGCACCCTCAAGGCCGTCCCTTCACTGTCCAAGATACAGCCTTCAACCATGCCGAGGAGTATCTCAAGGGTATCCTCCCTCCTCGGGATGTTCATAACACAAGGAAGAATAGAACGGAGGATATCCACAAGACTCTGATGAAGAACATCATCTCTGTAAGTACTATAGTATTCCTTTATGTGCATCCTTTCGTTATTATAATTTTTCTAACTTTCTGTTCTTTCTGCAGACTTCTCTCCACACGATGGAGTTAATTGCTCGAAGCCAAGCCTCCGAAGCCAGAGCCGAGCAGGATAGGACGGACATAAAGGAGTTGAAAGCGAGTGTGAGGACCTTGGAGAAGGAGAACAAGAATCTCCAATCCAGCAATGACGCTCTGGCAAAAGAGAGAAGTCAGCTTCGAGATGAGAATAAGGAGATCGAGCATCAACTTAATACTGCCCTTGGTCAAGTTGCTGGAAGCATAGCTCGTGTGCAATCAATGGATAAAATCCTAACTCGTAAAGACGAGGAGCTGTTAGAGGTCAAGGGCAAACTCTCAAGGGCCGAGATTGAATTGTCCTCCACAAAGACTGGACAAGAGTTACTCCTGAAGGAGTTGGAGGCTTCCAGGGCCGAGCAAGGGAGATCGAAGCAAGAGCTTGCCAACCTTCGGGCAGAGCTTGCACTGAAGACTCGGGCCCTGGAAGAGAAAGAAGCTGCTCTCCGAGAAGCCGAGGAGAAGGCCAACGCTGAAGTGGAGGCCCAGATCAACGATTGCGTGGATCAGATGAGGGATGCTCACAACGACTTCTTTCTTGAGGGTTGGGAGGCTGCAATGAAGAGGAACAATATTGATCACACCAACCCCATATACAAGGAGGTCCCTTATCCTGATCCAGAGCGCCCAATTCCCCAGTTTAGCTTTGAGCGTCCACCTCAAACTCCCTCAATTCATACTGCCGAAGAAACAATTGACGAGGGGGAGGTCGAGGTAGATAGTGCCCAGAAGGACACCTCCCAGGCGCTTGAACAGATTGATCTAATAGTGGAGAGTGATCCTACTAAGGGGGGAGAGAAGTGAGCCTTCTTGTACATATGTATATTTTTTCTTTTATTCGGATGTAACAATATAGAACTTTTGGCTTTAAGTAAATGAAAGTAGTTTGGTATTTCTCTAATCTTGTTTTATTTTTCTATGTCTTTGTTTCTTTAGAACTGCCGATGAATTGATTGGGGAATGCCTTAACTGGCTTGCTGATGAAATTATAAGGAGTGCAGCTGAGGAGTACCTTGACGTTTTTTCCTACGAGATAGCTACAAACCGTTACAACAAATTTTAATGCCCCATCTAAGATTTAGGGTAGCCTCTTCGGTTGATAATCATGTAAAAATGTATTGTAACTGTACTCTGAAGGATGTAATAAAAGCTTTTGAATTGTCTCCTATTGGCAGTCTGTCTTTCCGTTTATATGTTTTATGCTTTATATTGAAGTATGTATCGTGAATGGATTTGTACCACTTTGCCGAGCAACTATAACTCTTAACAGAAATACTTTAAACATTAAACCTTTCAAGGGTAACAAGCTCATGTAGTAGTTTGCTTTTCATCAAATGACTTCAAGCTTTTGCTAAAGAGGCATAAGTTTAATTAATCTCACATACCTCGATAAGTTCGGCTGTCCTCCAGCTTTCATATAATATAGGAGGTAACTATCTTCTGACAAAACTTCACTATTTAATCTCATACCGAGCATCGGAAAAGTAATCCTTTATGATGCGAGGGCTTTTGCACACTAGCGCCGAGCTTCTTCTAAATGCTTCTTTGTGTTGCTAGGACTTTTGCTTCTATTGTACCAACGCTAAGGAAACTGAGCGTGGCTTTTTTTTCTTTCCAATTAATAAACCAAGGAATCGAATATTGATTTAAAAAATCGTATCTAGTCGATGAATAAACCAGGATTGAACCATCATCAGAAATGATGTGGATTCTTTCTGTACCCATGGTCGGCGAACCGAGCATGGCTTTCTTTTGATAATTCTCTTCAGGAAGCTGAGGAATTGAATCTCAGAGAATTTCCTGGTCAGTAAATAAACCAGGATTGTACCAACGCCGGGCAAGCCGAGCATGGCTTCTTTTGATAATTCTTTTCAGAAGACTGAGGAATTGAATCTCAGAGAATTTCCTGGTCAGTAAATAAACCAGGATTGTACCAACGCCGGGCAAGCCGAGCGTGGCTTCTTTTGATAATTCTTTTTAGAAGACTGAGGAATTGAATCTCAGTCTAAAGAGAATTTCCTGGTCAGTAAATAAACCAGGATTGTACCAACGCCGGGCAAGCCGAGCGTGGTTTCTTTTGATAATTCTTTTCAGAAGACTAAGGAATTGAATCTCAGTCTAAAGAGAATTTCCTGGTCAGTAAATAAACCAGGATTGTACCAACGCCGAGCAAGCCGAGCGTGGTTTCTTTTGATAATTCTTTTCAGAAGACTGAGGAATTGAATCTCAGTCTAAAGAGCATTTCCTGGTCAGTAAATAAACCAGGAATGTACCAACATCGAAGGAGATGGGGCATTCTTTTTGTACCAATGCTCGGGAAGCCGAGCATGGCTCTTTTCCATGCCACCACTCAAAGAGACGTGGGTCTTTTTGTTAAGCAGGGAGTGATCTGAAGCTTTTGAATTCGCTTGTGCCTTGCAAAAAGAATTGCTTTTCAATAAACGTACAAAGTCTGTAATCAACAAAAGAAAAAATTAATGATAGTACAACTTTAGATGAGCTATATTCCACGGTCTTTTGATTGGCTTTCCCTCCATGTCAATTAACTTGTAGGCGCCATTGCCGAGCACCTCAGAGACGAGGAATGGTCCCTCCCAATTAGCTCCAAGTTTTCCTCCAGTTTGATCTTTCCTGCTTCCCATCAATTTTCTCAGCACCCAATCGTTAGTGCTGAATTCTCTATGTTTGACCCCTTTATTAAATTTCCCTTTATTAAATTTCTTCCTTATCTTTTGCTGGTAGTTGGCTAACCTTAGTGCTGCCAGTTCTCTTCTTTCATTGATTAGATCCAGGCTTATTCCCATAGCTTGATCATTCTCCCCTCTGTCAAATGATAGAGTTCTGATGCTCGGGAGGCCAACTTCCAAGGGTATGACGGCTTCAACACCGTAAGCCAGAGAGAAGGGAGATTCTCCGGTTGATCTTCTAGGGGTTGTTCGGTAGGTCCACAGTACTGATGGCAATTCATCCACCCATCTTCCTTTTGCCGCTTCCAGTCTTTTCTTAATCCCATTGAGAATGACTTTGTTCGTAGCTTCGGCTTGACCATTGCTTTGGGGGTAAGCTGGTGTAGAGTAAATATTCTTGATTCAATATCTAGAACAATATTCCCTAAATGGGGCACTGTCAAATTGCATCCCATTGTCGGAAATAAGTGTCCTAGGGATGCCATACCTTGTAATGATGTTCTTCCAAATAAATCGAATGGTATCAGCATCTCTGATGTGAGCTAGGGGTTCTGCTTCCACCCACTTAGTAAAGTAGTCGGTGCTGACCACTAAGAACTTTCTATTTCCCGAAGCAGAAGGCAGGGGTCCCACGATGTCGAGTCCCCATTGAGCGAACGGCCAAGGGCTGGTAAGTGGGCTGAGTTCCTGGGCTGGCTGGTGAGGTATGGGAGCGAACTTCTGACATTTCTTGCATCTCCGAACATAGGCCTGAGCGTCATATCCCATCTTCAGCCACCAATACCCTTGAGTGATTGCTCGGTGCGCCAATGATCTGCCCCCAGTATGTGCTCCACAGACACCTTCATGAAGCTCGTAAAGAAAGTTTTGCACTTTATCGGGATGGACACAAAGAAGATAGGGGCCTGTGAATGACTTTTTGTATAACTTCTGGTCAGGAGAGAGCCAAAACCTGGCGGCTTTTATTCTTAGCTTCTTTGCTTCTGTCTTATCTTCGGGAAGTGTTCCGTCCTTCAAGTAAGCGATGATTGGATCCATCCAAGATGGGGCTAGGTCAGCACACATTACCTCTACATCTTTCGTTATGCTCGGCCTCTTTATGACTTCCATAAAAACCTGGTCAGTTAGCCTTATTCGAGAAGAGGCGGCTAGCGTTGCAAGTGCGTCAGCGTGAGCATTATGATCCCTGCCGATGAGCTCTACGTTAGCTTTATTAAAGCCTTCAATTCTCTTCTTTGCTACTTCTAAATACTCCGCCATCTTTTCACTTCTAGTCATATACTCACCCTTCAGCTGGTTAGCAACCAACTGAGAGTCAGTCCTTATTACAATATCATCTGCCATCAACCGCCGAGCAATGTCGAGTCCAGCCAGGAGAGCTTCGTACTCCGCCTCATTATTAGTAACCTCGAACTCGAGTTTTATTGCATATTCTATTGAGACCCCTTCTGGTGTAGTCAGAACTATGCCCACGCCGCCTCTTTTTCTAGTCGAAGATCCGTTAACCTCGATTTGCCAAGGTTGTTCGGCATCATTATGTTCGGCCGGGGCAGACTTTATTTCAACATGCCATACTTCTTTTGTTTGACCACAGGTTGGTGTGGAAAATTCTGCTACAAAATCGGCCAGGACTTGAGCTTTTATTGCGGTTCTTGGGATGAATTTTATGTCGAATGCACCAAGGGAAACTGCCTACTTTGCTAGCCGGCCCGACACATCAGCCCTCTTTAAAATATGGCCAATTGGCTGATCGGTGACTACTTGAATGGTGTGTGCGTGGAAATAATGAGCTAGCTTCCTGGATGCCATTATTAAAGCCAAGGTCAGCTTCTCTAGGGGAAGGTATCTAGTCTCCGCTCCTTGCATTGTTTTGCTCACGTAGTAAATAGGATGCTTCTTCCCTTGTTCCTCTCTCAGCAAGACGGCACTGACTGCATGCTCTGAGACTGCTAGATATAGTTGTAAAATATCCCCCGGCTGCGGTGTTGATAATATCGGGACAGTTGTCAGGTATTCTTTAAGCTTTTTCAGTGCCGCATCCGCCTCAGCATCCCATTGTATCTTATTGGCCCCTTTGAGCAGTCTAAAGAATGGTCGACACTTGTCGGATGATCTACTAATAAACCGATTGAGTGCCGCCACCATCCCTGTAAGCTTTTGGATTTCCTTTTTAGTGCGTGGATGAGAAACAATTTGGATGGCACGTATTTGATCGGGATCGGCCTCAATTCCCCTTCTGCTCACCAAGTGGCCCAAAAATTTACCCGAGCCTACTCCGAAGGCGCACTTGGCAGCATTTAATTTCAACCCATATCGATCAAGGGTAGAGAAAACATGCTGGAGATGTTGGAGATGAGTGTTCGGCTCCTTGCTTTTCACCACCATATCATCAATGTAGACCTCCATCGTCTGTCCGAGGTCTTCTTTGAATATTTTCGTAACCAGCCGTTGATAGGTGGCTCCAGCGTTCTTTAGTCCGAATGGCATAACTCTGTAACAGTATATGCCTCGGGGGGTTATGAAAGAAGTTTTTTCCTCATCGGGGCCGAACATGGGGATCTGGTGATATCCCCTATAAGCGTCCAGGAACGACATCCTGGAACATCCAGCGGTTGAGTCAACGAGTTGGTCGATCTTTGGCAGGGGGAATGGATCCTTGGGGCAGGCCTTATTCAGGTCTGTGTAATCTACGCAGACCCTCCACTTCCCATTCTTCTTTTTGACTACCACTGTATTGGCCAACCACTCCGGGTATGAGACTTCCCGAATGGCCTCAGCCTCTAACAGTCGGCCGAACTCTTCTATGACAGCCTCTGCGTGTTGGAGAGCTGATCGCCTTGCTTTTTGTACCATAGGCTTTACGCCTGGATTCACGTTCAACTTATGAGTCATGACTTCGGGGGAAATACCTGGCATTTCGTGTGGAGTCCAGGCGAACGTTCCAATATTCTTCAAGAGCATCTCCGTTAGCTCCAGTTTCTCCTCGGCGCTCAGGTTGGTGCCGATCAGGAAGAATTTATCATCCTTAGCCGGGCCAATCTGATATTTCTCCAAACCCTCTGTGGCTTTCATTTGCGGATCACCACCGACATCATCAATCTTTGGCGCGTCCTCAGGTAGCTCCGCCAGTTGGACTTGTTCAGGGATCGTTTTGGATTTTAGGGCTGCAGAAAAGCACTTTTGAGAGGTATTTTGATCCCCCAAAATAGAAATCACTTCCCCGCAATAGGGGAACTTCAGCACCTGGTGGTAGGTCGAGGGGACCGCCTTCAAAGCGTGAATCCATGACCTTCTTACTATAACGTTGTAGGAAGAGGGGGAATCCACAACAGTGAACTCAACCTCTTGCTCCACCGGACCCACGCGGACAGGAATGACGACTCTGCCCAGAGGCCAGACAGGAGCAGAATTGAATCCTATGAGCGGGCATTCTGCCGGTTCCAAATCTTCTTCAGTTAATCCGAGCTTCTTAAATAAGCTCAGAAACATGACTTCTGTTGAGCTTCCTGCATCTACCAGGATTCTTCTTACTTCTGAATCGAACATGCCCAGAGTGACCACCAGGGCATCATTGTGCAGCAGCTGAACACCAGGATGCTCGTCTTCATGAAAAGTGATTTCCTCCATGGTGGCTGTCCTTGGGCGCTTGTTCGGCTGACCCGCAACGCCCAAGATTTCTTTACTTGGTGGATTAGGGGCATGATTGATGACACTCTGGGGTCGCCGCTCCATATGGATCACGTGGATGACTGCAGGTCTCGGGATATCTCTACGTGCCCTGGCCCTTGGTGGTTGTTGAACCTCTTCGGCTGCCTCCTCCCCGGCAGTCTCTTCTCGTTGCCTCCTGGGCTCTCTATCCTGTGGGGCTGCTTCTCTAGTTCTACCTTCGTCTACGAACTCTTTAAGGTGGCCTCTGCGCACCAATTCTTCCAGATGATGTCACAACGATCGGCAGGCTCCGGTGTGATGCCCTTTGTCTTGATGGTACACACAGTAGTTTTTTGAATTCTCATTTCCAGGGAAATCCGGCAACTTTCCGGGCCATCTGAAATATGGCCTATTTTTTATTTGGGGGAGGATCTTGAAGATTGGCTCCTTGAACACCGTATTGACCGCTTCAAAGACGGACTTCCCCTCATCAATGAATCGGCGGCCATCTCCCCGTCTTTTCTCTCTTGTCTGGCCCTGGGATCTCCTCTCTTTTTGCTCAGCCGGCTGTGTCTCGTCCTCCACCTTGGCGTACTTCTCGATTCGGCGCATAAGATCTGACATGTTGGCGGCTGGCTTTTTGGTCAAGGAGAGCCACAGCCTATCCTCCTTCCGCAACCCCAGTTTAAACGAGGTGACCGCCAATTGCTCCGAGCATTCTCTCACCTCATTGTAGAGCTCCAGGTAGCGGCGGGAATAATCTCTCAATGATTCCCCGGAATTTCTTTTCATCGTGAGGAGAACGTCAGCGGTTTTGGGCTGTTTTGTGTTAGCCAAAAACCGGGTGACGAACTCCTCTGCCAGTTGCTGCCAACACCGAATGTTGCCATGGGGCAGTTTATGGAACCACTGAAGCGCTGTATCTCCCAAACTGGAAGGGAATACTTTGCACATAAGGTGGTCGTTGCTGTTCCATAATGTCATGGCCTGCATGTAATGACGGTAGTGGGCCAGGGGGTCAGTTCTCCCATCATAAAGATTAAGCCTCGGAGTTTGGAATTTCTCCGGAGGCTCCGCATCGATTATTTCATTGATGAATGGGGAGGCAGAGATTCGCCCCAGGGCTTTCCTTGCCATCATGCGTGTGCTTTGGCCCTGAGCACCTCATTCCTCTGCTTGCCCCCACTCCTCCATCTTTGCCTTTCCCGTTTTCTTACGCTTTAAAGTTAGCTCTTCTTGGTCCGAGCTATCCGCCTTTCCTGAGTGCACCTCCAGTGCCTTTTTCGAGGAACTCCTTTGGTGATGTGCTTTGATGGGCGCGTCAACATCAGATCTCATGTCACGTTTCGCGACGGATTTAGCACGGCACGAGTCCTTCCTAGAAGGAGAGACATCACGTCGCGAGCGAGAGCGCACCTCCTTTTGTTCATGGGTGTCCCCGTCATCCTCATCAGTGGGGTCCTCGTAAAGAACATCGTAACTTTAATCAGATTCTGAGTCAGATTGATCAGAATCAGCTGTATGGCTAGCAGTGGACTTTCCCTTTTCCTTACTCAATTCCAACAGAATCTCCTCCAGCTCTGCCTGCTTTTCACTGGCCTTAGCCATCAGCTCCTCTCTCCGTTTCAGTACCTCAGGGTCCTCCATTTTTCTTCTCCAGGCATACTCCAGACCTGGAGTCCGGATAACCAGCGCACTCCCTTTAGTTTTGGCAGGAGTGGAACCGTCCCCTGCCCGTGGAAATGGTGGTGGGGTAGTGTTTCCTCCCGAAGTCATTATGTGGACAAGTACTGGAGACTTGACAAAAAAAGACAGGAAAAAAGCTAGTGAACAACAATGCTGGGCTAAACAACGAGCCCCACGGTGGGCGCCAAATGTTCGGCAGCAAAAATTACCGCCAAAACTGCTGACCACGCCAACCGAAAATGCAATCGCCGACCTGCCGAACAAAGACAGAAAGAAAGGTGACGGCCGGAGAGGAGGTCTCCGACCGGAAAACCCTCCGATGATTAAGTCAGCAAGTCGGTTAAAGAAGGAAACTTTTTTAGGAACAAGTGAGTAGAAGCTTGAGTTGGCAATAGTCAGCTTACCTTTGTAGTTCAGTAGAATATCCTATAAATAGTAGTCTGAGTAATGATTAAAGCATACCTGCGACTTGACGTTACGCACACTGCCATGTCGCTCTTTTCTATCCTTGCTTTAAATACTCTTCCCCTTCATTTAATGCCTCAAACCCCTCATTAATACACCATGCCTTTCATTTAATGCTTCTGGCGACTTAACACGGCATTACAACCGGAATTTTAGGGTCAGACTGTCTTCCTGTCACATCAGCCACCAAATCGTGATGAGATAGACCGATTTAGTTACTTCCTCAAAGACAAATACCCAGTTCAATCTTAACTAAGGTGCATTTATGGTCACGAGCCCTCTTTAAAGACTGTGGGTCCCAGGTTCGACATTTACTAGCCGCCAACAGATAGGCCGAGCAAACTAGCTTCCAAGATCCTCGGCTATAGCCACGTGGCAATACACTGTTCATTGATGCTGAGGTTCAGGGTACTCTTTGGAACACTAACTTTGAATCATGTGTTCACGTATAACACTCACGTGGAACTCTCGTGCCATTAATCAGTTGTTCGGCAGGACGCCACGTGTCACGACGGAACGTGCTCGGCGAATGATTATGTGGCTCACACGAGTATGTTCGGCACTGGGCCACGTGGCGCCAGACTACACTTGTTCGGCACAAGTACAGCTTAATATTATTTTACCCAACAAGAGAAAAATTGATATGAATATTTCTTATAACAAGTTATTTGATATGAATAAAGAAAGTTTTTTTTTTTTTTTGAACTTTTGTAAGAAATTTTAATTTTTTAATTTTCCAACTGCGTTGTGAAGTATGAATGGTGTTACATAATTATAAAAATTAAAAAAAAAGTTATCAAATTGATATAATTTGTGATCAATCACTTATTAAAAAATAACTCAGTAAAATTTTATTTTATTACATAAAATTATTATTACGTGAGAAGATACCATTGAGACTCTTATTTATATGTTAAAAAAATAATTTTAAATAACTTTTAAAAAATATTTTTATTTCTATATATTTTTGACAAATACTTTATATTAAAACAAATAAATTATAAAACTTTAACTACACCTATGATTTTTGTCAAAATTAAAAAAAAAAAATTAGATTACGTTCAGTAGGACGGATTTGAAACAAAGGAATCTCCAAGTTAGACAAAGTGACACAAGAAAGGTTCTACAGGCGCCTAGATTTTCAAGTTGTAACAATTATTAATCATTTCAAATCAAATAATAGTGTCATAATAATTGACTATGCATAATATCTCACATTAAATTTAGGGTGTGTAGATTTATAAAAAGTGAGATAACAAGTAAAAGAAAATAAGATAAATTGTGAGTTCATAAATCATGTAGTGAGATAAAAACTGAATAATATTTAAAAATTTTTAAAAATTTTTAACGTTTTATCTCACGCTAAAGACACCATAATTTCAGATCTATTTATTTAAATTCATAAGCACATTTATAATTGTTCAACTCCGAGCAATGATTTATGTGAAAACTTATGTAATTCACATAATAAATCATACCTTAATATTAAATTGTTGTATTATTAACTTTTGTTCTCAATTTTTTTTAAAATTTTAATTATTGAACAATCACATGTAGATATTTTAGAATCTTAATATTACTGATTCTTGTAATAATTTTTATGTTTTGGCACCGAGAAACATTTAAATGAAATTATCTTAGCATTGGTTAAAGATTTAAAAAGGGAAATATTTTGCTTTTCTTCTCCCCAAAATTTTCTCTAGTTACAAAAAACATACTAATCTAATGTGACGAAGACACAAGCCCTGTTTGGTTGAAAAAAAGTTAGATAAAAAGTATAATAAAAGTATAAAAATTTGATATAAATATAATACGTGACGAAATTTGATTTGAAAAAAAGTATAAGAAATTAGTTAAAACTGGTGGGTTTTGGTTGTTTTTGGGGTGCCAAATTAGGCCATGTATGTTTGAATAGAATACAAAGGAATTATAAAAGATGTTGGGCAACTAGGCTGGAAAGGAAAGGAAAAGAAAAAAAGGGAAAAAGAGATCATCATGGTAAGAAGAATTACCATATCGATAAACCGATGGGATGAATGCATATTTGAACCTGATAAAAGGCAGTTAAAAAAGTATTGGACATTTTGGTTGGAAAGGAAACTAGGGGGGAAAAAAAGGAAAAAGAAGAAAAACCACCATGAACTATTAATTACCATAGCCTTTTCCAAGTGGAGAAAAGACAGAGGACCCTTCATGCCACCTGGCAGAAGTTAACTGCAAGATATAAATATCCAGTATACTGACACAACTGATGCAACTTTAAGTCTTGTTTTTTTTTTTTTTTTTTTTAAGCCTTTTTTGTGCGGAGCAGAAGGAAGTGGTTTTTGTCCCCGGAGATCAATGATTTTCTTTTCCCCTACTGACAAGAACCGAACCAAAATGCACAATATTATAATAATAATATAATAATTTATGCCTTAACATTTGGAAAACTCCACGTAAGAAATAACGAATGTCAACCTAAAATGTTCATAAAATTAATAGTAATTACAAATTAAAAAAATAGTAATCACAATTATAATTTTAATAAAAACAGAGTCAAATACTCATGATTTAAAATTTTAAACTATGATTCTAGTTGTTGTAGAGGCATATCTCAGTTTCCACGTCCCTTCCTAGCATCGTCCTTGAAACTCCCAATTAAAGGTCTTAGAATCTTGCTTACAAGACAAGGGATGTTTCCAACAGCATGAAGGGCCCACCATCAGCCTCCTCTTCATAATTTGTCCGTGGCAAAGGCTATCTGTTTTGGGTTCTTGGCAGGGTAGTGGACTCTGGTTGAAAGAAGCCTCCACATCCAAAAAGAAGAGGTGTTGAAATTAAGCCCCTTGCTGGTTTCTGATAGGCTTGTCTTCAATCCATTAAGGGGGTGGGTAAGAGGGATAGATAAATCATAGATGGCTGATTTCTCATAACAAAGAAAAAGATTCCACTTTACTGTTTTCACCTCCTTTTTTGGATTGTGTTCGGTTTGATTCAAAGTCGTCTTTCATTCATTCAAAGTCGTCTTTCATTCATACTGTTGCTTTCTTTTCTCTTTTCTTCACTCGAATGTTCCTTCATCCGAGTGTTCTATCATAAAAAGAAGATACCCATCATTTTATCTCTCTCTCTCTCTCTCTCTCTCTCTCTGTTCTTCCCACGTACTGATTGTGAGAGCTGCTGACGGCAATAGAGGGCATGTGCGGGAAAAGAATTCATTTTTTGTATCTTCTTCTAATTCTTTGCTGGTGACTATGATTTGGGTACTTCAATTGATCAGGTTTTCATCAGACTCCTTTGTCTCTGCAAAATCTGCAACTTTTTGTGGTGAGTTCCCAACAATTGGTTCTTACCCGTTTCTTCAATTGTTGTTGTTGATTTAAAAAAAAAAAATTGCAAATCAAGTCAGTAATTCACTGAAGCACGTCAATTTGGAAAAAATCATTTGTTTTGTTTGGTGGGTTGATGTGGAGGGTTTTGTTTTTCCTCGATGGGTTGGTAGAGGATGTTCTTTGTAACTCTGGGCTCTGATTGTTCATATATATTTTCAACCAACAATCGTTAGATCTCCCATAGAAACAACTTTGTCAACCCCTTTTTGTATTGGAGGGGATATTCAACAATCCTAAATCTTGAAACTAGTCCCTCCACCATTCAATTATAGTTGTTTCACCCAGATGTGATGAATTTGGCTTGATTAGATATCAACTATTTATATTTCTCTATCTCCTCTTTTCTGTATCTGCCTTCGTTCATCTTTCCCTTGGCTCGGTCAACAACGCTGGTGCATCAAAATCAGAAGTTTTTCCCCGATCAAGACATACTGGTCGGACTTCATTTAGTGCCTGCCGTGATATATATAGACTTCGGCTGGATTTTATGCCTTTTCATATTTACATAGGCCTCTGAATGTGCAATAATTGCTTATATTTATTTATAACAAATTTAAGGACCTTCTATATGAAAACTTAGGTTGCATTTGTAGATTTGAAGTTGAGGGGTTTGATACTAATTATTTAAGGATAATTTTTCTAATGTAATTTTGTTAATTTAGGTATGGATTTTATTATGCATGTGAGTAGTCTAAAACAGTTAATTAGGATATATTTAAAATCATCACAAAATGTAATTTTTTGAAATTCTTCATATTACTGATGACCATTTTAAGTAGTGACACCACTCCTTTAATAGTAATTATTAGAAAAATTTTGTATATTATTAGATAGAACAACTTTTTAACTTATATTTTAATTTAATTCAATCTCAAACCCATTGATTTGAAACTCTTTAATATCCAAACGTACCGTATGTTCTAATAATTGATATTTGTGAAAATTTTCTATTTTTGGTTGTTCTATTATCTGATTCTATACTTGAAATTTAGATGGGTCGCACTGCTTCAAGGTCTGCTAACTGATGATATTCTTATTTCTCCAGTGGGTAGAGCAAACATTCCCCCCCCCCCCCCCGCCCTTCAGTTATGAAGTTTTTAGCAATAATATGTGTTAGGCATAAAATTATAAAATTAGCAAATTAATAGTCAAAATAGAGTTTTTTAATTCGTAGACTTAGATGTAAATTAAGACATTCGAATCAAGTGAATTGTAAATTCTCATAATAAACCTAGAAGATCACAAATAAGTAGTTTCAGTTTTCAAATTGCGTTTTAGAAACTCAAGTGTTAGGATTTTATTTCCTATATTTTGGGACGTATCTAAGATTTTATAAACAGAGAGACAATTTCAGAAAATGACATAGCAATATAGCAAGTTGTTCTCTCAACTATTTAGTCAAAATTATTGAGTATGCTTGATTCGAAAGAGTTCGAATCTTGAAGGTTGAGAATTTAGCAGTTGTCAAGAATTTGGTGCATGTTTTTTGAGGAGTCGAAGAGGACTTTTGCTTGCGAGTTGGTGAATTGAGTAGTAGAACAAAAATGTTTAATAATATGGAGTTGAGAAGTCGATCAATTGCGAGATTGAAATTTTTGTAACTAATGTTTTTATAGTGTAAAAATTTTTTGAGATTTTTTTTCTGAATATGATTTTTCTCATTATATCGGCGCTTTCAAATTTTATTATTTATTGTGTGAATTGTTTGGATCATCTAACCTATTTCAGAAATTTCAATATGCATTACATGGAGTGCAGGGAAATATTTTCTGGCCTACAAGTAGTCAACATATATAGCGCATGATGGGCTGGCTAAGCAACATTTTTAAAGGCTCCAAACCTAAAGTTCCAGCAGGGCAAAATCCTGGGAAGAATGGGGATGACAAAAGTTGGCGCGGCCCCTCTGCCGAGGTATTTCTTTCCTTTTTTTTTTTTCCATCTCTCTCTCTCTCTCTCTCTCTCCCCTTTAGGTTTTTAGTTTTTTGTTACTATGGTAATTACTCCTGTTTTGTTTAGGACACAGTGTGGGGAAAGGGGCAAATGTTCTGAAGCCCCCAGTATGCTTTTTACATGATTTTCTAAGTTTGTTCCTTATATTTAACTTGTGCTAACTCTATGTAGTTGGGGGACTTGGATGTAGGATGCACGCTTAGATTTTGAGGATGAAGAACTTCATCGTGCTATTGCACTTTCACTTTCAGTTTCGGAAGAGGACCAGAAAGGGAAAAAAGTAATTGGTAAGTTTAACAATCAAAAAAGCAGTACCTTTGAACATTCTAGTCAAATGTAACGTGGGAAAATAAGTACTTTTGACTTTTACTAACAAGACTTTAACTTTAGTGGTAAGTAATGTGAAATATATTTAAAATGAACATACAAAATAAAGATAAATATTAAGTCTCATATAGCGCTTTATACATCTGTTTCCCTTTATTACTCTATTTAAGGATCCATAATCTAGCCTCTATGATAGATTTCCTACTTCTATTCCTGCAGAGTTAGTAACTTGTTGCCTAAAGAGTGGGTTTCGTACTTTTGTACAGTTGTTTAGGGTCACTATTATAATAATAGTATAAAACGAGCTAAAACCATTGAAGAATCTTTGAAATATGAGATACTTTATTCTGGGGGTTTAGTATATAAGCCTGCCCTGTGATCAACCTCTTGGACAAGACGTGTGATCTTTTGGATGTAGAAATATCCATCAATTGAAGAATGAGTTGAACTCATGAATAGTATTCTCAAAATTCGGTAACAGATCTTTTGTAGTTTTAGGCTTCGACAAATATCCTTTTCAGCTTGAAATTTATGTGAATGATATGTCTTTCTATTTATGTGCCTTACTTCTCTCTGCTGCGAATACACATTGGAGTTAAGACTGAAGGTAGAGTCAAAGCTTTGTCCTCGATTAATAGCTAGCAAGGAATCTTTTCTGCCTTTAATCAGAGGAAAATGCACTATCATTTTTGTAAAATCTAATTTTCTCATTTCTAATATGTTGATTCACTAGATGATGAGCCCTGTGTGGAGAAAGATGAGCCTCATGCTGGGAAGGATGAGCCTCATGTGGAGGAAGACGAGCAACTTGCTAAGGCCCTTCAAGAAAGTTTGTATATGAATTCTCCACCTCGATATGATTATGAAAATTCATTTCCACCTTATCCTTACTCCGACTCTGCTTCGGACAGGTAAATTGTTCTTCTTGGAACACTATCTGATATTCAAAAGGATAGTTCTGCTTTGATCTTAAACCTCCTTTAAAAAAAAAAAAGAAGAAGAAGAACAGAATATAGGTAAGTGTATATGTAGTTGTTACTTGTCCCTCTGATGCCCAAAGCTAGACAAGAATCTGACTGCCGACACGAATAATGTGTTTTATGTTTGTTTTCTAGTGTTTGTAATATTTTCTTCTCCCAAATCAATCTGTAATCACACTTGTCCATATAATTTATCGGCTACCATGCGCAGGCAGAAAAGTCATTTTCCATATTAAAATATTTAGCCAAGTGCATGAGAAGGGGCAATTGCTAAAGGAAAGAAATTCAAATGTCTTCAATTTAAAATAATGCATTATTTATTATTATTTGCAAAATGGAATAATTCTGCTGATTTGAAGGAAAGATGCATAAAGCTGTATGTGAAATTGGTTAAGTGTCAGTTTGTAAGGCTTTTTATGCCGTCTAGCTGTTACAAATGTGTTATTGCACTGCTTTTTTGTGTAGATTTAATGCTTATTGGAAATGTGAACACAAAATGAATGATCTGATTCACAGAAAACAAGGCAAGGAAACCCAATGGAATTAACATTTAACAGTTTTTAGTTTCAAACTAACTGGTCAAATAATTGAATGATCTTCTTGTGATACGGTAGAATCAGTAGAATTTGTATTTCTGTTGCTCTAATCATGGGAGGAGACATCCTCAATAAATGATTTGGAGCATTTCCTATGCCCTTGACAAAATTGGACTCTCAAACCAGCCCTATATAACATCTTTGGGTTCTCTGGATCTCTTGTACATAACATTCTGTTTGGAGGATAAGATTTTCCATCTGCAATTTATGATTGTAGGATATGTGCCGGTTGCAATGCTGAAATTGGTCAAGGACGATATCTGATTTGCATGGAAGTTTTTTGGCATCCAGAGTGTTTTCGTTGTCATGCTTGCAACCAACCCATTTCTGACTATGAGGTCCAAATCTCGTTTGAGTCTATTTTGATTTTGAAAGAATGCTGTTCTAATAGAAATTTTGACCAGGATGATGTGCCACTGGCATTTGTGTAATATACGGACACTTTAATTGGTTTAGTTTTTTCAATGTGATAAGATCAAAAGGCAGACACGTCATTCTGGTAAATCTTTTTGATTAAGAATTCTAGTTGTCTAGTATTCTTCTTTTCAGTTTTGTTTGGAACAATGGGCTAACAAAGTTTTTCAAGTATTCATTCATTTACCTTCCTTTTCTTATTGATAGTTAGTATCATTTGGATGATATAGATTGAAAAATTTCACTGCTTCTTCCTTCTACAGTTTTCTATGTTTGAGGAATGCCCTTACCACAAAGCTTGCTATAAGGAGAAGCATCACCCAAAGTGTGATGTTTGCAAGAATTATGTAAGTATCCATTAATTGTTTTATTTTGCATTACTCATTTTTATTTACCTTATGTTAATTTTGTACTTGCGCAATCCTCATTTACCATTTCCATTATTTTATAGTTTCTATTTGCTTAATAGTCCTAGATGGTGGCAGCTTTCATTGGATTTGCTTCCCCCATCTTCTCTTTGCTTTTTTAACTAAATAGCGCGTGCTTGATTACTGATCACAAAATTTGCTAGAAAAAATTATGGGCTAATTTGGTCAACTGATAATGCCCTAATGCCATTTCCAACTTCAGAATTCTGACTATAAGTGTTTCACAGTTTTGGGGGGCATTAAATTTCCAGCCAATTTTGTATCTGCAAAAAAATTACTAGGATCATCATTTAGTCAGCTAAAAATTTACTGGATTGGTTTCAAAGGAACTTGGTTACAGGTCTCTATATTGAAAACTTTACACCAGTTAGAAGTCTATTATTTTCCTGTATACTCTTGTTAGGCATGTTTAAGGGTGACAGTTTATACTTTGTAATATTCCTAGAATTTCAGAAAACAAATGTATTCCAGAGCAACTTTGTGGGAGGATCATGCTCGGAAAAGGGATGTATTCCAAAGTGATGTTGTGGAAGAATCATGTTTTACAAGTGTTACTGAGCTATTTAATAAGCAGAGTTGTCTGTATTTGTTCTTGTGTTATGATGCTAATCGGCCTTGGTATCTTACTTTTTTGCTTTCATCTCTGTCCAGATCCCAACAAATGCAGATGGTCTCGTTGAGTATAGAGCCCATCCTTTTTGGCAACAAAAATACTGCCCCTCCCATGAACGTGACAGGACTCCTCGGTGCTGTAGCTGCGAAAGATTGGAGGTCAGTTAAGTAATACGTAAAAATAAAGAAAAGTAAAAATCATTATCGCAGCTCCTAAGACATCCCTCTCGTAGCTGGGCTGGAGATACAGACACCCTAGGCTTTTTATCTTCGTAGCAATGTTGACAAAAGCCTTTGAGAATTTCAAACCAAGTAATCACACACAATGCAAAGATAATAATACCAGTGAATAACAAGAAAACCCTCTCACAGAGAGAAAAATCTCTATTTCAAATCCCACTATCAACAAGTTACAAAATACTATTTGAATTTTCTACGAATCACTCGTACAAATTCTTTCATTAATCTTGCTCGAATCACTCGGCTAACCCTACAAGCGGACTTTCTGCATCACACATAAAGTAAAGAAAGATTATAAAGAAAAATAAGAGAAAGACCTATAAGTTCATAAAAGAAAAATTCTCTCTCACAAGATTTTATAATATGTCTTTTTAATTTCATATTGTACATTAAGCTTGGGTGCATTTATATAAACTTAGAAATTCCTATTCCAATTAGGACACAAATATATAAACAAATTTCTTAAAAACAAATTTCTTAAACAAAAATAAAATCTTCCAAATAATACATAGCTCGAACCATTGCGCTCCCATCGACTAGGTTGCGAAATCTACTGGAATCGATATTTTGGATCAGAAATCAACATAGACGAACCCTCGCGCATCTTGCGAGCTCTCAGCGCCTGGCGCAGCCATGCGCTCCTTACATGCTGCCTGCGATACGTACTGAAATTTTTTGCGTCTTTGTATATCGATTCCTAGTTTGAGTAAGATTATATTCTTTGACTTAGAATGCAACAGTGTGATTGTTGTCTTTTAGAAACTTGCTAATTTGAAAAATCTTCGATTTAAGAAATATACAAATCTTCTCCTCTTCAATTTAGAAAACATTTAAATTTGTCATATTTAATTTTAGATTTTGTATGGATCTGCCATTATAAAGCCTTACAGCCTTCCTTATATGCAGCCAAGTGACACGAGATATCTGTTGCTAGATGATGGTCGGAAACTCTGTTTGGAGTGTTTGGACTCGGCAATAATGGACACGCATGAATGCCAACCTCTTTACCTCGAAATACAAGAATTTTACGAAGGTTTAATTATGAAAGTGGAGCAGCAAATTCCATTACTCTTGGTTGAGAGGCAGGCACTGAATGAAGCCATGGAAGGAGAAAAGAATGTGAGTCTAATGCGTTGAGATTGTTGTACTTAGATATGTACATATCTTTTTTAAGCATTATCATTAACTAATTTCCATTATTTTCCTTTTTGTGGGTAGGGTCACCATCACTTGCCTGAAACAAGAGGACTTTGCCTGTCAGAAGAGCAAACCGTCAGCAAGGTATGGCATTTATTTCCAGAACATCTCATCTTTAAAAAAATGAGAATTTAAATCTATAAAGACGTTCATTCATCAAATTCACCGAAACTGCCAGATTTCAAGGAGGCCAAGTATTGGGGGCTCTCGGGTTATAGATCTGTTTACTGAGCCTTATAGGCTAATCCGTCGATGTGAAGTGACGGCTATCCTCATTTTGTATGGTCTCCCTAGGTAATATTGACCTTTCTTAATTCTCCATTTTCTATAGTTTCAGTTCATGCTGAAGATCGATTTATGATACCAAAAACCTCTATGTAAATTATTCAGGTTGTTGACTGGGTCAATCCTAGCCCATGAGATGATGCATGCGTATCTGCGGCTTAAAGGTGCTTTCCTGATCTGTGATAAATATTAGCTCAATAAAATTTGGCTCTTTAATCTGCTCAATTTTAGTTTTTGTTTTTGTTTTTTTTTTTTTTTGTTTTAAAGTTATTATTTACTGTTATTTGCAGGCTACCGCAATCTGAGTCCTGATGTTGAAGAAGGAATCTGCCAAGTGTTAGCTCATATGTGGTTGGAATCTGAGATTAAGGCTGGTTCTGCTAGCAGTGTTGCTCCAACTTCATCATCATCGTCATCGTCTGCTACTTCCTCTGGCTCCGCATCATCAAAGAAGGGAAAACGCTCTGAATTTGAGAGGAAACTCGGTGAGTTTTTCGTGCACCAGATAGAGTCTGATACTTCTGCAGCTTATGGAGAAGGATTCAGAGCAGGTAATAAAGCAGTGCTCAAGTATGGTCTCAAAGTCACCCTTGACCATATTCAACTTACAGGAAGCTTCCCCTGCTGAATCATCAAGTAATTTTGCTTGGTCATTCCATCCCAGATGATAGCATATATTAATTTTAATACTCGATACAGAAAGGAAAGAAATAATGACTACAGTGACTATATATACGAATAATCCATATATATACATTTGGGGCATCGCACTTCATCTCTATTCTTAATTTAAGAGGAAAGTTCGTAAGAAAAAAAAATAAGTCACTGAGGAAGACTTTTGTAGGAGTCACATGGTCCTGAATATATATATATATATATATATATTTCAGTAGATTTCATAAAAGTGAAATGTATAACGCTAGTGCTTGAGGATTGTTACAGCCTAGTAGCTCAAGCTTGGATAAGATGTTAAGAATTGGGTTTTTGATCATTGCAAGGAAACTCTTCCTTAAGACAGGATGAAGCTGCAGTTGGATGATGAGGTTTAAATGAGATGCTATTTAAATGAAATATTGCCTGATTTTTGAAAATGAATATATATTGATGCTTCATTTAGCTCTTGAAAAAAGAGCAATCTAGTGCACGAATCTCCCACGTTGTTGGGAGGGAGAGTTGAATGTATGCACCTTTTCCTCAGCAGACAAAGAGACTGTTTCCAAAGAGAGATTAAAATGACTCAGAAACCTTCTGGCATGGTCAGGGCTGGGCAGAGGGGTGTGGAGCCTAATGCTTGCTTACTGTTAAGTGTGAGAGGGCTGTTCTTCCGTAGTCATTTTTTTTTTTTTTTTTATATCATGTTCTTGTTTGGAACAGCTATTTTGCTTGTGCTCTGTTTGGGACAACCGGTAAAGTTTAGTTATCCCTGTCTTTGCTCTTGGATGATCACTCCTCCCGCCAACACAGCTATTACAGCACGTGTGGCTGGAGTAGTCTGAATCGTTAAGCTTGTTAAAATTTCATATCAAGCAATTCTTTAAGCTGCTCAAATGATGTTACACAATAACAATAGTAGTAAAAAGTGTTCTTTGTGGCATCATGTGACAAATCTAGGAGCATGGAATAATTGTTCATTTTTTGTAGTCTTTTATTTATCAAATCCCATTTGATAACGTCTTGGTTTATTGTTTTTTTTTCATAAACAATTTATCAATTTAGGCCCTAAACGGAAAAATTTGTCTAATTTATTACATTATATTAAAATGATTTATTTTATTTTAATATTTTATTACATTAAAATTATTTTTAAAAATAATTGTACTATTTTATAATGATTTATTTTATTTAAATTAAAATAACAATTTATTATTGAAATAATTTATTTTGTTAAATTAAAATTAATTTTTAATAAATAATGATTATTTATTGAAATAATTTATCTTATTAAAAGTAAAATTAATTACTCTTAAAATAATAATTTATCATTGAAACTGCCTTGAGCTCTTCTGTAATGGTCAGAATTATTATAAACGTCTTATATTTTGTAATTAAAAAAATATATAGTCATTGTCCCATCTACCGTTAGAATTTTTTACAGCTACAATGTTTTTGTTGGATTTAGATATTTGACCCCTTCAACTAGTATTCATTGTTCTGTCCTTGTCCGGACGCACCAGTCTTGTTTTGAGTATCTTCTGGCCATCCACCGATGTTGTTAGGTTTTTGTAATTAGATTATTGGCAATTTAGAGTTAAACGTATTTTATGGAAAGGCAGAGCTACATCAAGGCAAGAGAACAACTGATTCCTTTGATTTTAAAATTAAAATTATTAAAAAGCTTGATATTTTAAAGTTATTAAAAAATTAATATTAGCACAAACATTTTTTTTTATCATAAAAGAGTCAATAAGAATTAAACACAAGCATTTTTTTTTTTTTTGTGAAATAAGGTGTATCCCCCACTATACAATTGAATGCTTTTACAAATGATATTAATAAATATACCGTAAGTATTTGGCACAATTGTTTGTTCCTGATAACACCATTCAGCCGTGGGAAGGCTACATTAGCACATAACTATATTGTCATGAAAACATTACTCCTGCAAGATGGTCTCTTTCCCGGACTTAGAATAAGTTTCAAGGATCCTTCCAATAACTTAGGGCTCATTTGGTTTGTTTTTCTATTTTTTATTTTCTATTTTTGTTTTCTATTTTCTATTTTGAACTCATTTTCCATTTTATGCTTTTGAAAACAAAAAAAAGCTCAAAACGCATTTGGTTATTATGTTTTTAAAATTTATTTTAAAAAACAAAAAATAAAATTACGCATAAAATAAAAAATGGCTAAAAGTCGTTTTGAGTGTTTTTAATTCAAAATGAGAAAATTTTCAAAATAATGAAAATAGAGCATTTTCTGTTTCTTTATTTTGAAATTTTTAAAACAAAAAATAGAAAAGTAAACTAAACGCTATCTTAACAACTCGCAGGATTATTGAGAATTCAGCGGATTGGAAACTAGAATTGGGGGACCATTGGGATTCATCTAACCAATCTAGCGAGAGATTTGTACTGAAAAATTCTTATCCTTTTATAGCGCGCTGGGTTAAGGCTAAATATACTCCTAACAAATTCGGAATCCTGACTTCCGTTTAAAAGGATTATCTCTTCACCTATATGAACACTTCTCCTTTGGAAGGTTTAGCATCAAGCAATTATCATTCTTCTACCCTCACCTACTAAACCCTCTCTCTTTTTTTCTTTTATTCCAGGTTGCCTTGGTTCTCATTATTCCACTGAAATTTGGTGATTCCCCCATAGTTAATTGTAAGGATAGGTTGATCTACCCCCCACATATAGCATAATAAATTCTCTAAATAATAAAATATAATAATAATTATATGTATTTTAAATAAGGAACATTCCTAAAATCTTCGAGTGTTGTAAGAAGACTCTAAAACCATTAAAATATGAAAAATATATCCACTAATTCAATGTTTGATTCAATTATGATAATTTACTCTCTTTAATAGGCAACATTGCTTCTCTCCCACTTTCAATCTCGATGCAACTCACTATCTTTTTCTTAAGTGTCTTGTGTTTCCTTAGTGAAAAATTTTGAGTCCCATCCTACTTATATGTATTTGTAACGAGTTTAGAATTGAGTTTTATTAATCAGGTTATTCATTAGTTCAAAAAGTAAGCTCGGACAATTCATAAAGAAAATCATTAGAAGGTAGTTGGGATAACTTTTGTAACTAATAATTTGATATAATGAATTGTTTTTCAGGCTAATTGCAAAATTTTATCTAGTAATTTTTTTTATTATGTAGTTTGCCTTTACGTGATTAATTTAATTATCATGACTATAATCATTAATTTATTGTTGGTCGTGTAGTTTGGCTAGTAGATATCTCCACAAAAGCTATTTTAAATTTGCACTTGACGCAGCGTAAAGTAAAGATAAATTGACTTGTTCAACGACAAAGTCAAAATCTTGGAATCCACCAAGAGAACTGAGAAAAAAACTCAAGACATGAGTCTAAATAATGAATATTAATTGACTTGTATCAAAAGCATTTACAAAGGTCCATATTTATAGGAAAAATTAGTCCTAAACCTAATCCTATTTAAAATAGGAATAACACAAATTCAAAAAAAAAAAAAAAAAAGGAAATCCAATCCTAGTTAAAGTAGAAATAAAACAAATGTAAAAGAAATTAGGAAATATCAAATCTATTCTACACCATTCTCCTCCTCCAATTTATCTAAAAAAATTGGAGGATCATCACGAGCAAGCACCTTCAATGCAATTTCTGTTGCTGATAAAAGTATGTATAATTTTAGCTTGGGAATAATTTTCATCTTCATACGCAATAGTGCTTGAATTTTGCTTTCTGCAAACGATTCTTCAAGTAATTCTTTAGGGTTGAAAAATTCAATCATATTAACCTATACGTTCTCAACGTAATATTTATCCACCCCAATAAAATCAATAAATTCCAACAAACTTTCATCTTGACTTTTATTGTTTGGAGATTGATAAAATCACCAACTCCTTCATCATCAAATAATAAATCTAAGTTGTAGTGCTCATCACCAAAATGATCTATAACTTCCAATGTTGTAGGATTTTTAACCTTCTTCTCTTGAAGACCAATTATAATTTTATTTTCTTCCAAAAATAATTGATCTAAATTACAACTATTTTCAAATATAATGTCCACAAAAATAGAAACCTCTTTTGCCTCAATATTTTCTTTAAATACATTACATTGAGGTGCATGATATATTGGATTGTCATATGTCCTACCTCTCGGTCGAGCTGTTGCAAACCCTAAATCGCTTCCATCATCAAGATTTGCTAATACTTGTCTTCTAGGGTTTAAAGGAGCGAAACCATTGACTGTTTTACCGCGGGCAATTCCCTCGGCTGGATTCAGTCTTGTGTTTCTGTTCCTGTCGCCGATAATTCGTAATAGAGCTGCCATCTATGTACTGATCTCATTGATTTGTTGCTCTATTGCTCGTATTGTCAACTACTATTCTTGGACTTGAGCCGAGATAGTCTGCAATCTCTAATCTATGTCACGAGATTGGTCGCCACCACTACCGCCATGGTTAGCCATCGGATTAGGAGACACTAGCTCTGATACTATCTGACGCAGCGTGAAATAAGGATAAATTGACTTGTTCAATGACAAAACTAAAATCTTGGAATCCACCAAGGGAACTGAGAGAAAAACTCAAGACATGAGTCTAAATAATGAATATTAATTGACTTGTATCAATAGCGTTTGCAAATGTCCCTATTTGTAGGGAAAATTCATCCTAAACCTAATCCTAATTAAAATAGGAATAACACAAATTCAAAAGAAAATAAGAAATCTAATCCTAATTAAATAGAAATAAAACAAATCTAAAAAAAATTAAGAAATATCAAATATATTCTACATCAGCACTTCCCATGTTGACGCTGGTTTGTAGCTAAAACAACCTACTAGACAACTTCATAGTGTTCACATTTCCGATACCCATACATAGAAATCGCCGGGCACAAACCCAACAGATTTTCGTCCAAGTCCCTTTCTACAATTTGTTTTGAATTCTTTGCAAAATCTACCACATTATCCCTCTGATGGGGAATCCGAGCTGAGAATGCGGCCCTTGTCAATATCTGATTGGATCACAAATCGTGAATTTTTAGTTCTTACCCTTTCCTTTTGGAACTTTCATACCGAACAGCAGCTAGAAGCTGGCGGTTGGAATTCATACCGCTTGTCTGTTCAGGCTTATAATGAGACACAAATTAAAATAATAATAATTATTATTATTGAAAACGATGGAATTGAAATGGGCGCAACAAGCCAATAATATGCAGCCCATCATACATAATTATGTACTTTTCCCTGCATTTATCAGCATTGATGTCTAATGCTGCTAATAGACAATCAAGCTAGCATATTCTCAACTCCATATATAATTTGGTGAAGCCATATGAAACTCAAGGAGTTAAATGGGATGGTCTTGGACTGGGATTTAAGGGTTTACCACCTCAAGGTCTCACGTTCAAGTCTCTTCTCTAGCAAAACTTGAGGCCAGCCTCCCGGACGCAAAGCGTAGTAAAAGTTGGTAGGACGGGCCTCCTTGGCTGGACGAACCGTATCCAGTTCTTGGGTGTGGGTCCGACTCCCCGCCGCTACGCGAGTTCGCGATTTACCGCTATACATGTTGAGGGGCCGGTATGTGTGGCACAAATCAAAAGAGATTCACTCTCTAGGGGTTTAGCCTAGGGAGTGAATCTCTCGAGGTTAAATCTTTTTTTTGTGAAGCCATACGGTACAATTTGCCAAATCTTTCAATTTTCTGACTTAGCGCTGGCGTGTACACATACACACACACATAGAGAGAGAGAGAGAGAGAGTAGACAACTTGCCGTCCTATTTTGGGTTCTCGCATTAAACTAGCCCAAAAAAATAGCAGTTCAGAATATTAGAAAGAAGTGTTTCGTGGGTTTGATTCTTGTCATTGCAAAAATACATCAGGCATGGGGCAGAAGAAAACCAAGAGAATCATACAAATCAAAGCTAGAGACGAGGCCTCTCAGATTCGGTTTCTTACTAAATCCAAGATATATTTTTTTTTTATTGGAATTGAAAGCAACAAAGTGACTGACTACTTCACCAAAAAAAAAAAAAAAAAAAACACAGTGACTGACAATGGTGTTTGGCTTTTCTATCAACCTTAGCTTAGCTACTACTCTCAAAAGAACCTCCTTCCAGGGCTAGCTGACCATCTAAGTTCTCACTTCAATGGCAATCTCTATTCTCTCTTTGCAACCCATCTTCTGCATCTCTCTCTTCTTTTATCCTTTCTTTGTATGTCCTCAGTCACTAGACAGTGGGGGCAACACAGATTTCTCCTGCTCCTTAAACTCACTTCGCACCTGCGAAACATACGTCACTTACCGTGCTCGCGAACCTGAATACTTAGACCTCGGAAATATATCAAACCTGTTTGGTGTCAATCCTTCGAGGATTGCCAAATCCAGTAACCTTGTTTCTGAGAAAAAAGAACTATTTCCAGACCAACTCTTACTAATACCCATCACTTGTACCTGCAATGGAACATCATTTTTCTCCAATGTCACATACTGGATCAAGAAAGGCGACAGCTTTGACATAGTTTCAACTTTTCCTTTTGAAAATCTCACAGATTATCACCGAGTGGAAGAGCTCAATCCAAAGCTAAATCCAACCGACTTGCAGATTGGCGAGGAAGTGGTCTTTCCTCTGTTCTGTAAATGCCCGTCGAAGTCCTATTTAGAGAGGGGAATTAAGTATCTCATAACCTATGTATGGCAACCCGGTGACGATGACTTGTCCGTGGGTACAATGTTTAATGCCTCACCAAATGACATTGCTGCTGAAAATAACTACAGAGACTTCACCGCTGCTCTGTGTCTTCCAGTGCTGATTCCGGTTTCTCAAATCCCAGTTCTTTCTCAGCCTTACCCCTCTCCAGCTAGACATGGATCCAAACAAGGTTGGACCCTTGTAATTGTTCTATCCATTAGTGGAGTAATTGTCTTGCTTTTCCTTCTGGCAAGCTTGTTGGTTCATCTTCGTCTCTCGTCTGAGAAAAGGAAGAATTTGAATCGGAATAGTTCTTGCCTGGAGACTTCTGATCTCATCCAAATGAAGAAATCACCAAAAGAGGAAACTTTCGAGCCTAAAGCCAATCAGGATAAGCTACTTCCCGGGGTTTCAGGGTATTTGGGCAAGCCAATTATGTATGAAAGAAGGGTGATCATGGAAGCAACTATGAACCTAAGTAAGAGGTTTAGAATTAGCGGGTCAGTGTACAGAGCCATGATCGATGGTCAGGTCTTTGCTGTGAAGAAAACGAGGGATGCTACGGAGGAATTGAAGATAGTTCAGAAAGTAAGCCATGCAAATTTGGTGAAGTTAATGGGCATCTCATCGGACTATGAAAGAAATTGTCTCTTGGTTTATGAGTACGCTGATAATGGATCCCTAGACAAGTGGTTGTATCCCAAGTCTTCATCCTCTTCAGGGTCAGTCGGATTCCTTACTTGGACTCAGAGGTTGAATATAGCATTGGATGTATCTAATGGCCTTCAATACATGCATGAACACACTCAGCCAAGCATTGTTCACAGGGATATAAGAACAAGCAACATACTTCTTGACTCGAGGTTCAAGGCCAAGATCTCCAATTTCTCCATTGCAAGACCAGCCAAAGGCTCTGTAATGTCCAAGATTGATATTTTTGCTTTCGGGGTTGTTCTATTGGAGTTGCTTTCGGGGAAGAAAGCCATGGAAACAAAGGAAAATGGTGAAATCACGATGTCGTGGAAGGAGATAAGAGGGATTTTGGAAGAAGATGGAGAGGAAAGAGAGGAGAGGTTTAGGAAGTGGATGGATCCAAACTTGGAGAGCTTTTACCCCATCGATGGTGCTCTGAGCGTGGCAGCCTTGGCGAGGGTGTGCACATCGGAGAAGTATTCAGCAAGGCCAAGCATGGCAGAAATTGTCTTTAACCTCACTGTGCTGGCTCAATCGTCTCCGGGGATGCATGAAAGGTCGTGGACATCTGGGTTGGAAGCAGAGGAAGTCATTCCAAATATCAGTCCTGTTCTAGCTCGTTGATATAGAGATAGCATTACACCTTATGATGAATCCTGGTGAATTTCCTGTTATTTATGTTTTGTGTTCCCAAAAGAAAATAAAAAAGTAGACCTACAGAATTTCTAACAGCTTGCAAATGAAAGGAATAAGAAAACAGTTCCTTCAAATTTTGTTACTCAATTCCTATTCTCTTATTGGCAAAAGGAACAGCAAACAAAGTCATCTGCATATGTTACCTTCTTTTTTTTCTTATGTAACCTTCATTATTACAACTGAATATTATTGAAAACATTCACACTAATGAATCATGACCAGCAAAGGAGAAAAAAGAAACCCCTTCCCCCCCCCTCCCCCCCTCCCAAAAAAAAAGAAAAGTTCGTATGAAAACTCTAGCTAAAAGTTTGGTACCCTGAAATGCTACTTGACAATTCCCAATTCAGTGAAGTGGTCATAATTCTCGACAGAGATTGTGCAATCTCGTCCATGCCTGGGCGGCCTGATGGATCTTTCCTCAAGCAACTATCAACCAATCTAGCAACAAAAATGGCAAGCTCTGCAGGATAATTCCCTTGCAGAGAAGAATCCATGAAATCGCTCAAGTTCTCCTTCCCATTTTCCTCATGAATCACAGGCTGCAAAACGTCTGACAAGTCTCCGTTTACCCCTTCATACAAGGCAGAGACTTCTTTCCCAGAAAGTATCTCGAGCAAGAGAATCCCAAATGAATAGACATCCAACTTTGTGGAGACCAAACCGTTTTCCAAATACTCTGGAGCCATGTAACCTTTTGTCCCAACAATATGCCTTGTCAAGGCAAATTCACCCTCCTGCCCATCTGCTGACTTTGCTAGCCCAAATTTAGCGATTTTTGCCCTGAAATTGCTGTCAAGAAGAACATTACTGCTCTTTACATCCTTGTGGACAAACGGAGGAGAGGTGTAATTGTGGATATAGTTAAGCCCCGTGGCCACATCCAAAGCAATCTGTATTCTTTGATTCCAATTCAGACACTTCTGATTACCATTGTTGGAATAGATCCAATCACTCAAGGATCCATTAACAGCGTATTCATAAACAAGGTACCACTGCCCTTGGTTGAAACAAACACCCGATAAGCGGATGAGATTGAGGTGGCTGATCTTGTTTAGTACAGCAATTTCCTTCATTATGTCTCCATTCGTCCTCTTAATGGCAGCAGGATCTCCATTGATTGTACCACGATAAACTGACCCTTTAATCCAATGGCTACGACTGAAATTTTGTGTCGCGGATTGAAGTTCTTGGAAAGTGTACACTTTGAGGGATTGAGCCGCAGAAGAAATACTCTCCAGGAACTCCATGGAGTACTCTTCCTCTAACTTCTTCTCATTCGTTTTCTCAATGGCCTTGAAGCTCTCCGAGGTGAGAATTGGATCGTTTTTCTTCTTACTTCTACGTAAGAACAGGCAGAAAATAATGAACCCCGTGACCAAAATAAGAACGCCACCACCGACGACTCCAACGACAACATATACCCATGTTTTGTTGGAAGTATTGTCGGGTGAAAGGGTAGATAGTGGCGGTGGCGGCTGTGATGGCGGAGGTGGTGGTGGTGCTATGGTTTGCGAAATTGAAGGTGGATTTTGGAGAGGAACTAGAAGGGTAGTAAAGGGATAGATGTTGGACTCTTCGTCAGATAATTCATTGGCTTCAACAATGCTCCCAGTAGCCACCCCAAACATTGAACTTATGGTAGAGATATTCTGAGACATAGCAACTAAATAACTCAATAAATAATTCACACCAGCATCAGTTTGGTTTTTTGTAGGGCAAGCACACCTCAAAGGAACAGTGACTCTTGAACCTACAGATAAGTCCGCGGCACTGATGTTACTATTCCAAGCCTGGAGAGCTTGGCAGGTTGAAAGGCCTTGAAAGGTGTTGTTTGCAATAGAGAAATAGGTGTTTCCACTCTGAACAACGTAAGATGTGTTCCAGTCGTAGTAGTGATCATCGGCAGAACAAGAGCAGTTCACGGGAATAAGGACCACTTTGTCGGTCTCCAGTGTGGAATTCTCAGCAACTGAGTTCAGCCGAGAAAGCTGTGATGGGTCAGCACCAAACAGGGCGGAGATTGAAGAAACTGAGTTGTATGGGGATAGAGATCTGAAGGTGAGATAAGCTTGGCAACTCCTGTTGAACCCATTGCAGGTGTACCCGAGAACAGAGGTTGAATTGTCTGTGTTGGTGCAATCTGTTGTGGCTTTCCCAACGTAAGGCTGCTGCGCGTGAATCGAAGCCGGCGGCCCAAAGGTCAGAAAGATTGACAAGACAGAGACAAGGAGGGGCAACAAATCCATTTTAGTTCTCAGTGAGAAAGAACTCGAGGAGGTATCAAGGAGATCGATTCCCAGATCATGGATAATGATTATCAGTAGAATGAAATTTTTGGAAATGGAGATTGATCGGTTTGGGTTTGGACATGCGATTTATCTGTTTGGTCAATGTTGAACCCGCAAAGATTGGGTCATCAGTGTTGAAGGAAGCCATTGAATAGTCAGTTGTTTTACTTTAGATTCTTTCAAAACAAAGTTGATGGACACGGGAGATCGCCGGCGGCGAATCAAGAAAGTCAAATGTTTTAGTTTTCCAACTTACTTTTCCGTGCCTGAACTGAACTCCGGAGCAAAGAAAATAAAAAAGACATGCCACACTAAAAGACCCTAATGTTTCTTATAATGATTTGTTATTAGGGGGTGCTAACGAGCCGCGAGTTCGAGTGAACTTTTATCGAGTTTTAAATATTATGTTTAAATTTGTTTATTAAAGTTTTTAGTAATTTTGAGCCCAATTTTCATGGAGTTTGAAATCTTGGGTTTGATCTTAACTTGTTAATTTATAAACAAGTTTAGGTTAAACTTGATTCCAATAAATAAATTTGTTAGTTAACTGTTGTCGAATCTAATTATGAGTTTTTATCAAATTTATTTACAAGTGTTTTATTGAATTTACTCGCATGCCTATTAATTATTAAAATTAACAAACAAATTAAGTATATTATCTAAAATGACAAACAGTTTTAAATTAATGTGTTTAATTATTGACTTTTTTAATATTTTTTCATAAATAATAAGAAATAGTTTTCATGAGATTACTCACAAATGTTTCAATGAAATTATTCATAAGCAATAAATGAGTTTATTTATAAACATTTAAATTAGACTGTTCATAAGTAATAAATAAGTTTGTTCACATATATTTAAATAAGACTGTTTGTAAGTTATAAACAAATTTGTACGTAAACATTTAAACGAAATTGTTTACAAACGACTTACAAGTTTATTTGCAACAACTATTATCAACTCTAGTTTACCTTATTTGAACTTAATTTGTTTATTTATGGAATTTGAAAATGTGTATGAGATTGTTCATTTAACTTATCAAACGAAGATAAATGAGCTCGTTTATGAGCAGCTTGTCGAATGCATAGTTTTGTTTTTTTTTTTAATTTTTTTGGATTGATATGTTCTTTTGTTTTTTTTTTTTTTAATTTTATTTCATCCATAAAAAAATTTATTAATGAAGTAAAAACTAATTAGTCTTAAAAAGAGACGATTTCAAAATTGTTATATTGAAAAAGAAAATTAAAGACGACTTTATCAACCCAAAAATCAATTAGTATTTGAACTCTAACAATCAAATTGTGCAGCCATCATTTTAAATAATAACTTTAAAATTTAGATACGTCAGGTCATCATTCTAAATAACAACTTTAAGGCATACTGGGTAGGGGAGGGAATATACTTTTGTAATGCATGGTTACGTATGGAATAAACTTTTGTGAATAGAATTGGGTTATAAACGTGTTATTTATTTTTATTTTAGAAAAAACGATAACTAAAAGTAAAAAATAAAAAACAAAAACGGTTAAACATAAAAAAAAAAAATCAATAATAAAAAACTTAATTTTTTTTTGATAGCTTAAAAAAAAAAACCTTAAATATTATCTAACCGTTTACTAGAAAATTGTTACTAATACTTAAAAGCAATCCAACATTGACTTGAGCCATCAACATATCCCAAATTTAAAAGACCGGGTCAATGTTATCATATACTACTGTTGTAGCCATCAACGTATCCCAAATAAAAAGACCGGGTCAATATTATCGTATACTACTTTTGTTTGAACTCTGCTGTCTCTATGTATTCCTTGCAACAGCGAACCTAACCTTAGAAAGATGGTGGACCTGCGAGTCTTGACGTAAGACTTCATTTGTCATCTGGAATCGGTCAACAATGAGGGTTGCCAATAGACCAACGTCTCCATACAGGGGTAATTATTATCCCCATCTACTCTTTACCCCGTATTCCAAATTAATATAAGAGGATAAAAATTACTCCAATAAAATTTACATTTTAATCTTTATTACCCTAAAACAAACATGCCGATAAAGTTAAAGGTCAAAGTATATAATTTTTTTCTTAATAAATCTCATAATTTAGCTTTTAGAAACTTGTTTAGATTATTTCATAGCTTTATAAGTCGATTTATTTAAGTTGGATTTTTTTTTATCTTTTTATTTATTTTTTTGACATTTAATTTTATTTATTAAATAAAATAATTTATCAAAATTTACAAATCAATTTAAGAGAGCGGAAGAGGATCAGAAAAGGTGTATTTTTCCATGAATGTTTTTCTCAATATATGTTAACAAATTTTTAAAAATTAATAATAAAATCATGTTTGTTAAATTTATTTTTATTTTTGAAAAGATAAAATATCAAATAAAAATATAAATAAAAATATTTTTACTCTCTTTTTTTAAAATTTTTTAAAAAATATTTTGACTCTGTTTGGAAGTCTAAAGATTTTCAAAAACTTCCAAAATTCTCAATTTTATCATGTGTCATTTTTTATATCAATTTTTAATTTGCTTTAAAATATTTTCAAAACTCCAAACGATAGCTTTCTTAAGACCGTTTGATGACGCTGTCGTTTTTCTATTTATATTTATGTGTTTATATTTTCTGTTTTTTATTTTTTGTTGTGGTTTTTTTCTAAAATGAAAACTGAAACTGCGTTTGAAAATATAATTTTGTTTATAATTACTAATTCTTTATTTTAATAAAATATTTAATTTTATTAGTTTTCTTAAAATTAATTGAATTTAATAAAATACATTTCATATTATTTTAAGGTTAATTTAATTTACTTAATTATTAAAAATCATATAATTAAATAAATATAATAGTATATCTATTTATAATTTAATTATACTATTTATTAAAAATAATTGAACAAAATATGAATAAAATATAATTATTATACCATTAAATTATTTAATAAAATAATTTAATAATATATATTCTAATAATTTAAATAATTTAATTATGATATTTAAATAATATAATTAATATTAATTAACTTAAATTATTAATCAATTAATTAAATTATTATTTATTAAAAATAATTTAATAAAATATTTTCATATTAATTAATTTAATTTAATTTAATTCAATTTAATAATTAAATTAATTAATTTTATTTTATTTTATTATTTATTAAAAATAGTTTAGTAAAATATATTTTAATTAGTGTAAAATATATTTCATATTAATTAAATATATTAATTTAAATTAACTCATAAATTAATTAATTAATTATATTATTTGTTAAAATAATTTAATAAATATATTTCATATTAATTAAATTAATTGATTTAAACTAATTAAATTTATTATTTATTAAAAATAAATGAATAAAATATATTATATATTAATTTAGATAATTAAACTGATATTTTATTTATTAAAAATAATTTTTGTTTAATAAAATATTTAAATAAATAATTCATTTTAATATGAAAAATGAACAAAGTTTTAAAATTAATAAAATTTTTGTGACAGAAAAATAGAGTAAAAATACTTTTTTATTTAAGTTTTTATTTTTTTAGAAATAAAAAATATAAGTAAATTTAACAAATGTGTTTTTGTTATCAATTTATAAAATAAAAACGTTACGAAATAGATACTTGATATTTCATTTTTATGCTTTTTTAATGGAGCCTCACTGCGTCGCGATCAAACACACTCGCAATCATGATGAGTTGGTTCAATACTATCTGATTTGTTTCCAAAATTGATGTCTACAAATCTGAGCCCCGGAATACCCCTCTTTGTCTTTTTATGTATGTATAAATTTTTCTACGTAAAGATTTTTTTTTTTTTTCAATTTTCTAGTTGGATGAAATTTTCATCTATGCATTTAAAGGTATTTTGGCTTATTTATTTATTTACATTTACTTTTGGATAAATTACACCTAGACCTCCTAAACATTTGCATAATTATACATAGATCCTTTCAACATTTGAAAATTACAAACACATTCCTTATTTTAAAATGTTGGTAACACCTAAACTCCATTCGTTAATTTTGATCCTAATTTCGTTAAAATTTTAGTGAAAAGACAATTATGTCCCTACACATAAAAAAAACCAATTGACCCAATAATCCTTCAATATGCTCTCTCTCTCTCCCTTTCTCTCTCTTCTCTTAGTCTGACTTATACATATACATTTTGTTATCTAACACTGTTTTTGATCATCAAGGCCATTACCATTTACAGATTGTAACATATTATTACCTTCCTCAATGATCACTCCCTTTTTTTACCCAACTGCCATAAATCAACATCAAATAAGTGACCCATAACAATTTAGAAACTGGAGTTGGAAACTTTATCGTTTACCATAAGAAAGGGATTTGATTTGCCATTTTCAATTAAATCAGCGTTAGCACTTTCGCTAATATCGTTGCCAATGGTAAGAATATAGATATATGTATATTTCATATGATAGGTATAGATATATGTACATCACTATTTTTGGTACTATAGTCTTGTGCCGGAGTCGAGACTTTTTCAATGGAGAATCAATAATAGTGGCATCAGGGATGAGGTAGGAATGAGATCAGACGGTGGAGGTGTCGAAGGCGAACTAAATCTCGCCGATTGTGAAGGAAAAGTTAGACCAGTTTTGGAGTTTTGGTTGTAAGAGTTGCCAAGTTTACTAAGTTGGACCGATTCCGACCCCTACAAGTGGAAAAACGTAGGTTGCTCCAACGACAAAACTGGACATCAGAGGTTGCAAGGGTCTCTCCCTTCGAGCTTCGTCCAACTCACGGCCTTGTAGAGGCTCGACTACAACCCCTTCTCGGCGTGGCAAATACCCAATAATCTTTGAAATGCCTCGAATCTCCAAGTCTTCTTAGCCGACTCAACCAACATCACCAGAAAACTCCTTGATTTTTTTGGCGACACTTTCCTAGAGTTAAGGAACCTCCACTTGGTGTTCAATAATCTCGAGGGTGGTCTTCTGATTGGCTCAATTACAGCGTCCCGATTGGGTTTCGACAGAGCACGCTCAAATTGTCAAATTCTGTTGATCTCTCTTTCTTTTTCTATGTTTAATTTCTCTCTCTAACAAGAGAGAGAGAGAAAGAGGGGAAACCCAATTCACGACTCGCAGCGGCCATGCTATTCAAATCTATCAACTCCTCCGCCATCGCACTAATGTTGAGTTTTGGTCTGCTCGTCCTTTTCTTCTCCAGATTTCTCGAATTCCCATCCATCTCTTCCTCGATCCTCTCAGGTGGGTTGTTCTCAATTTAGAGATAAGGCGGAAGAGGCACCACTAGTGATGGTAGCGGATCCTCCATCTGCTTATATATATATTATGTAAACTTTAAATGTTAAGAAGGGTAAATTTGGTATATTAGAAATAATTTTTGGCTGACATCATTCTTTTAATAGAATTTCTAATGGCATACTAACGGAAATGCTCTGAGTGTTACAACTTTTTAAAATAAGAAAGGTATGTGTAATTTTTAAATCTTGAGAGAATCTAAATGTAATTACTTAAATGTTTAGGGGATCTAAGTGTAATTTATCCTTTACTTTTTGGTATCATCATTTCCACGGCAGTTCTACCATCACCTTTGCACAATTTCTCTATTCACAAACAACTCAGCTCTATAGTCAGGATCAACATATGAATCAGGAAGGATAAAACGAACAATCATCATCAATTGCTTGGTCACACCTTCGTCGCTGGACTTATCCATAACGATGAATTGGTGCTCGCAATCGCAGTCGGGGAACAGATGAGCCACATCCCAGTCGGAGGGACAGTCACTGAAGTTTGAGTTGGAGTTGAGCAGAGAGTAGGTCGACCCTCTGGACCAATTCACCCTGTACCTGACCAAAGTCAACTTAACCATGAGAGCAAAAACCCAGAGGGAGTAAGAGAGCACGAAAGTGGGGCCGGACGGACCCGAAAGAGGCAGTGCGCGAGCTATAGAACAAGTGGAAGGGAGGAGGCGTTTGGAGATGAAGAGGAATGAGAGTTGACCGATCCTAAAATGTATTTGGGTTCTACCTCTCAAGTGCAAGAGGACAGTTATAGTTTTAAACTCCGTGAATCCAGGGTCGAATCCATAGGAAGGGCTTTGTTAAAAGCTCTAGACTTGTTCTCTTAGTTAGTAGGTGAACCTAAATTAATTTAAACTAATTTTGGATTTATAGGTTGTCTGAGAATGATTGGATTGAGAATGATGGAATGAAGGAATTGTGATATTAAATTGAAATGTAATTAAATTAAATTTTAAAGCAAATTGATTAACTCAGAAATTAAATTAAATAACAAACATGATATTAAAGAGGTTTTTGATTCAACTTTCAAGTCTAGGTAGTTCACTACTTCACTATAGGATGATTGGATTCAAATCTGAAGTAAGGGTTTGTTAAAAAATATTGAGAATATTTTAAATCCAAAAGTTAGTACCAGTGATTTTAAACGAATATGGTTAAAAACTTTTATTTTTGAAAGTCTTTTCAAACAAACGAAATCAGGATCGAACTTGAATCCTACTTTTAATTTGTTCAAAAGTATTAATCAATGATAATCGAAAACCTATACCAGTGATTTCAGCGAATATGGTTAAAGATTTTCGTTTTTGAATGTTTTCGAAACAAGTTAAAATAGGTTTAAAAATAGTAGACCTCTACGCATGAGCTTTCGTAACCCATGCGAAGGGTCTACGCACATCCCATAGTGTTTCATGAACTACCATTCCTTGATTCGTCGAATCAAGAACTAGGATTTTTATGCTAGCATTATTTTAAATAAAAAGAAAATAATAAATACGCACATAATCAACCGATCTACCAATTGAAATGAATAAATTATACTATTAAAGAGCGAAATGAAATCAAACTTACAAGTTAAACAGTTCTGAAAAAAAGTAACGGAATGAAATTGTAGCGATGAACAAACTAACTTCTAGAAAATCCATAAACTCCACGACAATATTGAAAAAGCTCTCAAAAAACTCTCCAAAGTATATGAAAAAGTATGAAAAATTTCTCCCCTAGTTCGGCCGTTTACAAGGTTTATAAAAGGGATCCACATAAACCCTAAAAAGTGCAACTTAAACCCGCACATGCTGAGCTACTGTGGTCCCGACCGTCTGGGAGGGGGTCCCAACCACAGAATGGTCATTACTCTGTTTCTTTTAATATAAGATAAAAGTATAACAACAAATATATTAAATATATTAAAATAGTAGCAAGTAGAATTTAAAATGTGTTTACCTGGGTTAGTTCTCATTATGGATCTTTGAGCCACAGGTTGACCAAATGAGTCCTGTTTATCTCTAAAGATAAGTAGCTGTAAAATATCGTAAGTTTAGTAAGTGATTTTTAATCATAAATATAGACTAGATTAAATTTTTTGTGCAAATGAATAAAAATAATTGTCCCTCACTGATTCATAGCCAAAATTTGATTTTCTAATACTGGTTCCAACTTTACGATTATATTTTTTTGTTTCGTTTAACACTTCCGTTAAAACATTAGGGGGAGATTGAGTTCTATATTGAAATTGGGGATTTAAGAAATATCCTACCATGGATATAAATGTAAAAAAATGTTACTATAAGAAAATAAATGAAGAACATATGATTTAAGAAAAAAACAAAAAAGACAAATGTAAAAAAATATACCAGTTGCGTGTAAATTGTGATGCAACTGTGAAGCCCAACGACTATCAATTATCTTCCAATATTCTGATAGTAGCGACAATTATTTTTAATTGCTAATTTTGCTCTATCCATTGCTTTGTATATGAAACCCATGGTAGGTTTTTTATCACCATCCACTAACCTTAGTAGCTTAACAAGAGGTTCATATACTTTAATTATATTATTGGACTTCTTCCAAAACTTAGAATTTAAAATTATTTGTTTCACTTCAACCTCTGGACCACTTCTTGACCTCCCCTATTTTGATCTTCTCCACTCTTCTGATGTAAATATATTTCTCAACTCCTGCCTATACCTCGCTATACTTTCAAGTGCAATGAAATTTGTTGCAGATCTAGTGATAGCAAGATGAAGTAATTCTCTTCCCCCAGTGAACTTCTTCATGATGTGGTAGACAATTGGATAATTATAAATAAAATTTGTGATAGATTTTGATGTATCCAAGACTTTTGCTACACTTTTTTTTTTTTAAATATTGTGTAGCATCAAATCAATATAATGTGCAGCTCATGCAGTCCAATACAAGTGGCGTCTTTTTTGCATTAACTTGTGGCCTGCAGCTTTTAAAGCTGCCTCATTATCAGTCACAACTTGAACCACGTTAGACTCACCAATTTCTTCTACCACAAAATCTAACACTCCGAAATAGTATTCTGCTATCCTACTGCTCAAATGTGATACATCAATGGACTTGTTAAATATTGTTCCTTTATTACAATACACCAAAAAATTAATTATGTGATCACGTGTTGGTCCAGTCCACCCATCACACATGATTGTAACACCCCTCTCCTTCCAAATCCCTTCAAATGAACATATCTATTGTTTGATCTCTTCATACTCCTTAGGCAAGTATACCTCTGAAATCTTATATACAGTATGAACCTTTACCCCTTTCCCTAACTTTGTTGCTATATCAAATATAAGATGAGCATATTCTGACTCTATAGCTCGAAAGGGGATATTATTAAAAAACATAAATTTGGATATCGCTCTACCCAACTTTTCTCTTGCTAATTTTAATCCCTTAAAATTCAGTTTGGGTTGTTTTGAACTTTTACTTTTTTGGAGGAAAATATCCATTTCTCTCAACTTAGCTTTAGGTGACTCCTGATCAATCCAATTCATCTGTCTACCACCAACATCTTGTACACTTCTTCCTCGTGTCAATCCACGTCTAATTTCAATCCCGCTACCACTACTCTCCGCAGCTCTCATTCTTTCTATCTAATCTTGATGATATTGTCTACTTCTATATTTTGCATATGTCAATTCTGAATCAGAATTAGCATCAGAATCTTTATCTTCTCCCAAATTAATACCACGATTATCATCCCTCAATTGTGCTTCTAGTTCTTCTTTTCTTTTTTGTTTATCATTCTTTTTTTGTGCGACATCTTTCAAATTTTTCATCATTTCTTCTCTCACTTCTTTAGATACACTCCCACACGGTGCTACATTTCCTCTTTTTGTTGCCAAATGCTCTTTTACACGTGTAATGCTCCCTTTAATAATTTTTTCACAAAATTTGCATTTCGCATCATGTCTAGTGGCAATAGGTGTTGCAAACCTCTAACCAATATCATCACTGGAATTAATTCTAGAAGTGTCATCACCACCACTACTAGAAATAGCACCACTGCCATCACTCCTAATATTTGATTGACGTGGCATTGTTACCCTACAAAATAAAATTCAATATTATATTATTTCTAAAAAAATATTAATAGTGATCCTTAATTAATAATTTTTAACATAAGTAATATAAACTGTATAACATCTTAATATAAAATTTTTATTACAATATTTAATTATAATTAAATATAATTTAAGGAGTGTTTAAATATCTAAACAATATTAATAGTGATGCTTAATTAATAATTTTTAACATAAGTAATATAAATTGTATAACATCTCAATATAAAATTTTTATTGTAATATTTAATTATAATTAAATATAATTTAAGGAGTATTTAAATTTCTAAAAAATATTAATTGTGATGCTTAATTAATAATTTTTAATATAAGTAATATAAATTGTATAGCATCTTAATATAGAATTTTTATTACAATATTTAATTATAATTAAATATAATTTAAGAAGTGCTTAAATTTCTAAAAAATATTAATAGTGATGCTTAATTAATAATTTTTAACATAAATAATATAAATTATATAACATCTCAATATAAAATTTTTATATTAAGATGTTATACAGTTTGATCTCTTCAAGCTTCTTTGATTGACATGGCATTGTTATCCTATAAAATAAAATTTAATATTATATTATTTCATTATTTTGTATCACCAAAATATAAAATTTAAATGTTGTTATATTTTTTTATAGCTCAAATTTTAAATTAAATATAATTAATTACAATAAATAAATTTAATTATATTAATATAATACTAATATAATAATATTTAACTAATATTTTTGTTAATATGTTAGTAATGTTTAATATAATATAACTAAAATAAATTAAACTATATAATATTATAAATTATATTAAATTAAATTCGTTACACCTCTAATTTAATATAACTTTTTTTTGGTAAGTAATTTAATATAATTTTTAGTATAGCTAATATTATTCTTATTATGTTATGGTATAAAAATTTATTATAACTCTAATTTAACATTTTTATTATTATGTTATAGTATAACAATTATACTTAATTAATAATTTTTAATTTCCAGTGCCTAATTAATATTATTTGATATTGTTAATATAAATTATATATTTTTTATTAATATAATAATTTTATTAATTTTATTTATTTAATATGATTTTTAGTACAACTAATTTTTTTGTTCATATGTTATGGTATAATAGTGATGCTTAATTAATAATTTTTAATATAAGTAATATAAATTGTATAACATCTTAATATAAAATTTTTATTACAATATTTAATTATAATTAAATATAATTTAAGGAGTGTTTAAATTTCTTAAAATATTAAAAAAAATTTAATTTTTATTATTTTTTAATTTTTTAATCAAATTTTGATAAGTATTACTTTTATACTAATAGTTGATTTATTTATAACAATTCCATTGTCAACTATTAATATATTATAATTATACTTATATTTTAAATATATAATATATTAAAATTATATATTAAGTATATATATAATAATTTCATTACTAACTATTATTATATTATAATTATATTTATAAAAATATAATAACTTACCTTACACTGTCGCCCACGGATTCAAGGAACCCACGCTGCCCAAAAAACCATCGCGGCCCAAAATAAATCATTTAAATGGCTTTTAGTTTATTTTTTTATTTTTTATTTTTATTTTATATTTTAAAAATTTTAAAATAAAGAAACACAAAATACTCTATTTTTATTATTTTGATATTTTTCTTATTTTGAATTAAAAACATATTTTTTTTATTTTTTATTTTATGTATAAGTTTATTTTCTATTTTTGAAAATAAAATTTAAAAATATAAATAATTAAATAAATTTTAAACTAATTTTTTTTATTTTTAAAAACGTAAAATAAAAAATAAGTTCAAAATAAAAAATAAAAAAACAAACTAAATAAACCTTTAATTTTTTCCTTTCCCAGAGTCGATTCAGTCCAGAATCCAGATGCTTCGTCCACACTCCACCGACTTCCTCCACTGGTTCAACCGTTCAGCAGTCCGTTTCTAATTTTTTCTCTGAAAATTTGTTTCAAAATCATAAGTTTTGAAACAACAATCTTTGGATCCGAAAAAGAGAGAAAAAAAAAAAAACTTAAGAAAGAAAAAATGGTATCAAGATTTAAACCCTCCTGTTCCTAAAAGGCTGAAATCAGAGCCGGAAGATAATGAAAGGTTGAAATCGGAGCCAAAAGAAGATAAAAGGTTGAAATCGGAGTCAGAAGAAAACTTTTTTTTTCCCTCTCTCTCACATTTTTTTTTATTTAGCAGAAGAGGTACTTCTCTTAGTTTTTTAATTTTTAGATTTTGAGCGAGAGATCTGTTGATTTTTTCCAATCTCTACTGAATAAAGCTTTCACTTTTTAGTTTTTGTCAATTTTTCTTTTCAGATTTTGGCACCATTTAGCATCTCAATAAAACAAAAAATAAAATTCTAAAAATTTCTAAAAATTTCTATTATATCAATTTTTTTATTTTATTGTACGTATTACGAACTCACAACTTTTCTTACTTCATCTCATTTTTTTTTACTTTTTATCACTCCAAACAAACAGTTTGTCTTTTTTCTGTTCTTGATTCTTTTTTATTGTTTAACTGAGACATTATTTCGGCGTTACACTATCGTAACGGGCGTTATGCTGTCATAGCGTGCCGTTATAGTGTAATAACCGCTCCACTCCTTATAACGTGGTCTTATTGGGATCGGAAGGGGATGATTCAACCATGACAAGCAAGATGCTTCTCAACTAGAGGTGCAAGGCCAAGATCTACAATTGCTCCATTGCTAGACCTGCCACAGGCTCCGTAATGTCCAAGATTGATGTTTTTGCTTTCGGGGTTGTTCTGTTGGAGTTGCTTTCGGGGAAGAAAGCCATGGAAACCAAGGAAAATGGTGAAACTGTCATGTTGTGGAAGGAGATAAGAGGGATTTTGGGAGAAGACGGAGAGGAAAGAGAGGAGAGGTTTAGGAAGTGAACGGATCCAAACTTGGAGAGCTTTTACCCCATCCATGGTGCTCTGAGCGTGGCAGCCTTGGCGAGGGCGTGCACATTGGAGAAGTATTCAGCAAGGCCAAGCATGGCAGAAATAGTCTTTAACCTCTCTGTGCTGACTCAATCGTCTCTGGAGATGCAAGAAAGGTCTTGGACATCTGGGTTGGAAGCAGAGGAAGTCATTCCAGCTATCAGTCCTGTTCTAGCTCGTTGATATGGAGATAGCATAGCATCACACCCTATGATGAATCCTGGTGGATTTCCTGTTATTTATGTTTTGTGTTCCCAAAAGAAAATAAAAAAGCAAGAGTCCTACGGAATTTCTAACTGGTTGCAAATGAAAGGATTAAGAATACAGTTCCTTCAAATTTTGCTATTCAAGTCCTTTCTCTTATTGGCAAAAGGAAACAGCAAACAAACTTATCTGCATATGTAACCTTCATTATAATAACTGAATATTATTGAAAACATTCACGCTAATGAATCATGACAAGCAAAGAAGAAAAAAGAACCCCCTTTCGTCCCCTACCCCCCCCACCCCACCCAAAAAAAAAAAAAGGAGAACAAAGTTTGTATGAAAACTCTAGCTAAAACTTTGGTACCCTGAGATGCTACTTGACAGTTCCCAATTCAGTGAAGTGGTCATAATTCTCGACAGAGATTGTGCAATCTCGTCCATGCGCGCGCGGCCTGATGGATCTTTCCTCAAGCAACTATCAACCAATCTAGCAACAAAAATGGCAAGCTCTGCAGGATAATTTCCTTGCAGAGAAGAATCCATGAAGTCACTCAAGTTCTCCTTCCCATTTTCCTCATGAATCACAGGCTGCAAAACGTCTGATAAGTTTCCGTTTACCCCTTCATACAAGGCAGAGACTTCTTTCCCAGTAAGTATCTCAAGCAAGAGAATCCCAAATGAATAGACATCCAACTTTGTAGAGACCAAACCGTTCTCCAGATACTCTGGAGCCATGTAACCTTTTGTCCCAACAATATGCCTTGTCAAGGCAAATTCACCCTCCTGCCCATCTGCTGACCTTGCTAGCCCAAACTTAGCGATTTTTGCCCTGAAATCGCTGTCAAGAAGAACATTACTGCTTTTTACATCCTTGTGGACAAACGGAGGAGAGGTGTAATTGTGGATATAGTTAAGCCCCGTGGCCACATCCAAAGCAATCTGTATTCTTTGATTCCAATTCAGAAACTTCTGATTACCATTGTTGGAATAGATCCAATCACTCAAGGGTCCGTTAACAGCGTATTCATAAACAAGGTACCAATGCCCTTGGTTGAAACAAACACCCGATAAGCGGATGAGATTGAGGTGGCTGATCTTGTTTAGTGCAGCAATTTCCTTCATTACGTCTCCATTCATCCTCTTAATGACAGCAGGATCCCCATTGATTGTACCACGATAAACCGACCCTTTAATCCAATGGCTAGGACTGAAATTTTGTGTCGCGGATTGAAGTTCTTGGAAAGTGTACACTTTGAGGGATTGAGCCACAGAAGAAATACTCTCTAGGAACTCCATGGACTCTTCCTCTAACTTCTTCTCATTCGGTTTCTCAATTGTCTCGAAGCTCTCCGAGGTGAGAATTGGATCGGTTTTCTTCTTACTTTTACGGAAGAACAGGCAGAAAACAATGAACCCCGCGAACAAAATAAGGACGCCACCACCGACAACTCCAACGACAATATATACCCATGTTTTGTTGGAGGTATTGTTGGGTGAAAGGGTAGATAGTGGCGGCGGAGGCTGTGATGGCGGAGGTGGTGGTGGTGCTATGGTTTGCGAAATTGAAGGTGGGTTTTGGAGAGGAACCAGAAGGGTAGTAAAGGGATTGATGGTGGACCCTCCGTCAGATAATTCATTGGCTTCAACAATGCTCCCAGGGTCCACCCCAAACATTGAACTTATGATAGAGAGATACTGAGACGTAGCGACTAAATAACTCAATAAATATTTCACACCACCATCAGTTTGGTTTTTTGTTGGGCAAGCACACCTCAGAGGAACCGTGACTCTTGAACCCACAACTAAGTCCGTGGCACTGACGTTACTGTTCCGAGCCTGGAGAGCTTGGCAGGTTGAAAGGCCTTGAAAGGTGTTGTTTGCAATAAATAAATAGGTGTTACCACTCTGAACAACGTAAGATGTGTTCCATTCGTAGTAGTGATCATCGCCAGAACAAGAGCAGTTCACGGGAATAAGGACCAATTTGTCGGTCTCCAATGTCGAATTCTCAGCAACTGAGTTCAGCTGAGAGAGCTGTGATGGGTCAGCACCAAACAGGGCGGAGATTGAAGAAACAGAGTTGTATGGGGATAGAGATCTGAAGGTGAGATAAGCTTGGCAACTCCTGTTGAAGCCATTACAGGTGTACCCGAGAACAGAGGTTGAATTGTCTGTGTTGGAACAATCTGTTGTGGCTTTCCCAGCGTAAGGCTGCTGGGCATGAATCGAAAAAGGCTGCCCAAAGATCAGAAAGATTGACAAGACAGCGACAAGGAGGGGCAACGAATCCATTTTAGTTCTGTGTGAGAAAGAACTCGTGGAGGTGTCAAGGAGATGGATTCCAAGAACATGGAAAATGATTATCAGTGGAATGAAAATTTCTGGAAATAGAGATTGCTTGGTTGGAGTCTGGACTTGATTTTTCTGTTTGGTCAATGTTGAACTAGTAAAGATTGGGACATTAGTGTTGAATTGAATAGTCAGATGTTTTATTTTAACAAAGTTGATCGACACGGCAGATCGCCTACGGCAAATCAAAGGTTTTACTTTTCCAACTTGCTTTTCCGTGTCTGAACCGAACTCCGGAGCAAAGAAAATTAAGACATCGTTTGGTAACTTTTTTTTTTTTAATTTTTCTGCTTATGTTTTGAAAATTTTATAAAACTGGCAAGAAACATATTTGTTAAATTTGTTTATATTTTTTTGTTATTAAGAAAATGAAAACTTAAACAAAAAAATATAAATAGAAAAAAATATTTTCACTCTATTTTTTCTGTTGCAAATATTTTGTTAATTTCCATTTTTGTTATATCATTTCAAAATAAATTATTTTATTAAACCAAAATTATTTTTAATAAATAATATAATTAAATTAAATTAATATGTAATGTATATTATTAATTTATTTCTAATAAATAATTAAATTAAATTAGTTAATTTAATTAATAGGAAATATATATTATTTAATTATTTTTAATAAATATTTTAATTAAATTATTTAATTAAATTTAGTTTAATTTAATGATTAATTTAACTAATATTAAATCTATTTTATTCAATTATTTTTGGAAAATAATATAATTAAGTTATAATTAATCTATTTTATATTTACTGGATTAGATGATATAATACTTATATTTTATTCAATTATTTTTAATAAATAATATAACTAAATTAAATTAATATAAAATATATTTATTAAATTCAATTAAATTTTAAAAAACTAATAAAATTAAATATTTTATGAAAATACAAAATTAGAAATTGTAAACGAAATTATATTTTCAAACACAATTTTAGTTTTTATTTAAAAAAAAAAGATAACAGAAAACAAAAAATAGAAAATATAAACATATAAATGTAAATCGAAAAACGATAGCGTTACTAAATGGCTCCTAAAGGACCCTAATGTTTCCAATTATGGTTACAGGTACAAATCGAGTTGAATTATTATTGAGTTTTAAATATTTTTTTAAAATTTATTTATTAAGATTTTTTGTGAGATTGAGGTTAGAATTGAGTTTTTATCTAGTTTGAAATCTTGTATTCGATTTTAACTTGTTAATCCGTAGACAAACTTAAGCTCAGATTGATTCTAATAAATGTACATGCTTGCTAACTGTTGTTGGAACTAGTTATAAGTTTTTATCAAAACTATTTAGGAATGTTTTGTTCAACCTACTCGCATGCCTATTAATGAGTAACTTAATAAACAAACTATGTTTTCTAAAATAACAAATAAGTATTGATTTTTTAATATTTTTTTATAAATAGTAAAAAATAGGTTTTTGGAAATTACTTACAAATGTCTAAATGAGATTGTTCACAAGAAATAAATGAGTTCTTTTTTTTTTCAAACATTTAAATTGGAATAAATAAGTTTATTCACGTATATTTAAATAAGACTATTCACAAGTTATAAACAAATTTGTACGTAAACATTTAAACAAGACTGTTTATGAATAAATTAATAAGTTTGTTTACAAGTCTTATCAACTCAAGTTTGTCTTTGTTTGAGCTCAACTCATTTATTTATGGAGTTTGAAAAATATGTTAGGGATTGTTCATTTATCTTATTAAACGAATATAAATAAGCTCGTTTGTGAGTAATTTGTCGAATGTACGATTTTGTTTTTTTTTTTTTATTCAATTTTTGGATTGATATGTTGTTTTGTTTTTTTTATTTGGTTTTTTCCATAAAAAAATTTATTAATGAATTAAAAAATAGTTAATCTTAGAAAGAGACGATTTCAAAATCATAAAAACTTTAAAGAAAATTTTTTATCGTCCCAAAAATAAATTAATATTTGAACTCGGAATCAAATTGTGCAGCCATCATTTTAAATAATAACTTTAAAATTTGGATACGTCGAAGTCATCATTCTAAATGATGACTTTAGGGCATACTGGGCGGGCGAGGGAATAAACTTTTGTAATGCATGGTTGCGTCAGGGAATAAACTTTTGTGAATAGAATTGGATTATTATATATAAACGTGTTATTTATTTTTATTTTAGGAAAATGATAACTAAAAATAAACAATGAAAAACAAAACGGTTAAACATAAATAAAAAAAAAATTAATAATAAAAAAACTTAATTCTTATTCAAACCATTTCTTGGAAAACTGTAACTACTACAAAGCAATCAACATTGACGTCGGTTGAGTGTGACTATTAGCTTGGTTGGCAAAATTTTTTATGCACCCGTTTATTACTGGGTTCGACCCGGCCCCCCACCCCTTTTACCTATAAAAAAAAAAAACATTAATTTCGGCCATCAGTATGTCCTAAATTAAAAAGACCAAGTTAATATTGGTTATGTTTAGTTTGTTAAAAGACTTTGAAATCTTCTAAAAATTATTTACATTTTATGTTACTGTACAAATTATAAACTCACAACTTATTTAACTTTATTTCACTTTTTATCATTACGAACACACCCATTATTATATGCTGTTGCATGTTTGAACTCTGCAGCCTCTACGCATTCCTTGTAAGGGCGAACCTAACCTTAGAAAGATTGTGGACCTGCGAGTCTTGACGTACGACTTCATTTCTCATCTAGAATCAGTCAACAATGAGGGTTGCCAATAGACTAACATCTCAAGCTTTACAAATTTACAACTGCTTCGGTTTGGCAATTTTAAAATATATTATTTTGACATTTTTTTTTTAATCTTATGTAAACTTTGTTCACTTAGATGTGTTTTTTTTTTTTGGCTCCCTTCAAATATTTTTGGCATGATATTCATGTTTAATATATATATATATATATTCTCCACTAACAGTAAAGTTGAGTTACATGAATGTAACTTAGTCAGTCCTATCTCCACTAGTAGTATTTAATGTTTCTTATTGTTACACGTGGGAATGAATTCAAAATTTATAAAATATAATTTTTAGAAAAATAAAGACAACAAGTGAAATAATAATAAAGAGAAAATAGCAATTTCGATGTAAATGGATGAAAAAATGTACTAGCAATTCTAACCAATCCCAAAATGCATAATCAACCAATAAACAATCACAAATGCATAATCAACTAATAAATAGTCATAGAGTAAGAGCATGAACGATAAAGACGAGAGATTTTGAGATGTAAGTAAAGCATATATTTTACTGTTTACTCATTATATATACATTTATAGGTAATTTTATACAATTGTTTAGATATCAATTTATACTACTATATTTGCAGCATATGAGTTGTTATTCCTCCTTGAATCTTGTTGGGATTGCAAGGTTCTTTATTGAAGTGATTATATCTATCGATGAACATTGCATTTTGATATTTTAGATGCATAAAAAATGTTCATATTATACCATTTTCATATCTAAAGTTGATTTTACAAGAAATTTCTCAACTAATGATTTGTAATATCCGTTGCAAGTAAAATGATGTTTAAAATAAGTATTTTAACTTTTTTACATTGTTTGAGAATTTTAGAGTGAAGTTGGAGGAGAAGGAAGTAAAGAATTGCGGAAATGATAGTCACCCGAACGAAGGGACAAGTTCATTCAAACCATGGTGCATAGTAATGCAAATGTTTATTTAGATGATCTAGCACATTCTTCAAATGCAGTGCAAAAAAATGTACTTTCAATTGAATGAACTTATTAAAAACGTACATTAATTGGGACAAAAGAGTACGATCATTCGGATGATATGATAGTTTTGCAACAACTTGCTGCAATTCTAGCAGTTTTGTTAGTTGGATTCAAAATTCCTAACATTGAAAATTCATTTCGCTATGGATTTACATACCAAAATTATAATTGTGCTTAAATCCTTGGTGAGAACTAGAAGCAAAAACTACATAGAGTTTATGTTTCGAATCACTTAATAAATAATTATTTATATTCTCAAATGTTTTATCTCATTAATTTTATTACGAATGATTTACATAAAATTGTTAAGCATCCATTTATATTCCTTTAAACTTTATGAACCAAAAAATAAAAAAAAAATTAGTTACTTTTACTATATTAAATTATTGAAAAATCACTTCAGACTCTTCATTTGCAATGATTTTTTAGTAGTGCTTAATGAAAATCATTCAAAGTTAAGGGCCCATTTGATTTATTTTTATTTTTAATTTTCTATTTTAAGCGCATTTGTTATTTTATTTTTTTGAAAACAAAGAAAACAAGTACAATGCATTTAGTCACTTGTATTTTTAAAATTTATTTTAAAACATAGAAAATGAATTTATACATAAAATGAAAAATGATCAAAAGTCAATTTGAGAGTTTTCAACTTAAAACAAAAAAAATATCAAAATAATGAAAACAAAACATCTTTTATTTCCTTGTTTTTTCTTGTTTTGAACATAAAACAAAAAATACAAAATACAAAATACAAAATACAAAATACAAAATGTCACCTAAGTAATTTTAATTTTTAAATCATCCGTTTTCGTCATTACAAGGTAATGTTGAGTTTGGCATTGAATTATCAAAATCCTCATTCAAATAATTAAAAGAGTGTAATAAAATGTGCATTTTTGGTTCAATCATATCAAATCGCATTTCAATTACTTGACAACAAATTCTTAGACCAGGGAAAAAGCATCACCTAGCTAGAATTTCCAAAATCTTATTAGAATTGCCTCTTTTTACTTAATTGCCTTACCCAATTTGTTTGTATTGATTAACTTTCTAGAAGGTCAAGATGGTGTCTTCCTCTACATAGCCACGATGAAGTGCTCTTACAATTCCGCGAGGCAAAGTTCTAATAACACGGGATATTTACTTCCACATAGTAGTGCCATATCTCTCCGCGTGGCTGTTCCACATTGGTCCAAGTGGCCGACATATGATAAGCCATATGAATTTTTGCTCCTTCAAACTAAGTGGGCATATTCATTAACTCTTACTTTTAATTATCACATAAGAATTCATAGGTTTGAAGGGGAGATGAGAGCATTCCAACTAAAATAAATTCATGAGGGACTCTACTTTCACCAATAAAGAAGTAGGGGTTTTGTGCCTGAAGCATGCAATGACACTTTTAAATTAAACCATACCTTCCTCGGGCAAGTAAGTCCCCAAGCCACTTAATGTCAAAGTTTTAATACAATTTGGATAACTGTATGGCTTTAAAATGCTTGGTACTGCGTAGAAGTTGAATTCAACACACACACACACACACATATATCACTGAGTCTTTATAACTTTTTATTAATTGTGTATTAAATATAAAATGAATTAAAATTTTTACATTTAGAATAAGGTCGAGTTTAGGGAAAAAAAGAAGTTAACTTTTATTTTTATTTTTATTTTTTTTTATAACTGACTATTAGCTAGTTACTAAAAACTAGTTTTTTTTTTTTTTTTGTGTGTTTGGAAAAGAAAAAAAAATAGAAAAAAAACTAACTTTTTAATAGATAACTTTTTAACTTTTGGTTAATTTAACATTTTTGCTCTTCAAAATTTAAAAAATCTTAAAATGTGATGGGGTAAATTTGGTTATTTAAAAAAAAAAACCAAAAAATTAATAACTGATAACTCAATTACCAACTATTCTTACCAAACAAAGCCTAAGAAAAAGATAGAGGTTAGTTAGAAGATACAAAGGAAGGGAGGATGTGAAAGAGAGTAGTTAGATTAATTATAGTTTTACATGGTTAGAGAAATAAAAAAAATCAAAGAAAAAAATTTAAAGCATGGCACCTCATGCCAAAAAACCTAACATCCTATTTTAATACATATATATGGCAGAAAATATGGCATTAAATAATAAATAGGTGAATGAGAAATTGTATTTCAAAGAGCACCCTTGAATTGAAAAGAAAATAATAAGACTAAGTAGAAAGTGGGAAAACAATTGTCCCACATTAAAAATGAGACAAGAATTTGAGTGCTCTATATATAATTGCACTCTTTAGAAGTGATAGCCAACTACCAGAAGCATTATGCCTTGTGTGCTTGTGCAAAGGGGTGCAAATCCAACACCTTGACGAATGCTTGGCTCTATGGACACGAGTGTTGGACTAGAAAGTGGGTCTTGTGATAAGCCTAATTTTAGCCTTATTTTTAATTTTTTCTAGGAAGTTACGGACATAATTAGCACTACGGACACGAATATTGGACTAGAAAGTGGGTCTCGCGAAGAGTCTAATTTTAGGCTTGTTTTTAATTTTTTCCAAGTAGTTACGGATATAATTAGTAGCTGTTATAGGTTTTGAATTTGAATTTGAATTTGAATTTTAAAATATTATAACAGCAATATTATTGTCAGATCAAATTGTATTTTGAATTTTGTAACTGCAGTGGATTAAATACAAATTTTGAATTCTATAACTGCGTGTTATTGTAGAATTTAAATTGAATTTTAATTCTATACCAGCAGCATTATTATGTCATTTAATTCTAGAATTGCCCCCCTCCACACATTGCCTATAAATAGGACTCTTTTCTGCTTTCAAACCACACAAAAAATTCTCTTTTTCTTTGCATTTGCATAATTCAAAACAAAGATGTCCTTGTTCAAGTTCTCCAAAAGTATTGAAGTATTATGCTTACTTCATCACTACCAATCGTTGTATCTTGAAAGACAGACGTTCAAAAAACCTCAAGCACATACGAAAGGGACAAATTTGTTTTTAAGGAAATAGTATCGAACACAATCCTCGGTATTTTTGCTGGTACAATCTGTTCTTCAATTTTTTCCTCCATTGTTATACAATTATATTATAATAGTTTATTAGAATTTATTTTTCTTGTTATTATAATAATAATTATTATTATAATAGATTACTATTAATAACAGTTTACATTTATAATAATTGATTATACTTGAAAAGTGTAACCACAAACCTAACAATTAGATTATAATTCATGCATTTGTTTAATAATTTTATAGTTTTTGGCTATTTTTAATAGTTATTCTGTTTTGTTTTCTAAATGCAGTGAAAAGAAGGAAATTATTGAAATAAGTGATGATGAAAATGATGAAAAGGACACAGTGGTCCAGATACTCCGATGACTGGTTTGGACCAGAGCAAAGGCATGGCTGGAGAATAAGAAGAAAGACAAAAAGTGGGACTGGACCTTACTGCTATTCGAACACCCCCATCGGGTGGTTCGAACACCTACGACCATTGTGCACGAGTTTTTTAGGTTTCTAGGTTTCGTTTTAGATTATATATATACATTGTTTTGAGGCCGTAACGAAGGATATTCTTCATTATTTTATTTCAGAATTATAGAATGCAATTAAGAGATTTTTATTTAATTTTTGGAGTGCTTTCATTCTTCGTTGTTTGTCGATTTGGCTACGACTTTACATTGAAGTACGGTATTTTTATATTCTGATTTAATGGAAATTTTCTTTAGCTTATTTATTGTTTTTATTTATTTCCTGTGTGATAAATTTATGTTAGGCTAGACCCTTTTAGTTTTGATTCAACGAATCTGGGAAAGGTGGAACGTTTGATCAATTTGATGTGCGTAGGGTTATGCATGCGATGTGAAAGCATCTATGTATAGGTCTATTAGTTCTTTTCAAACCTGATTTATTTTCGTCAAAAGATTTTTGAAAACGAAAACCCTTGATCATATTCTATGTAATCACTGATAAGGATTTCTAGATTTAAATATTCTTATAAATTTTTTAAATAAATAAATTAGGGTTGAACTCAAAATAATATAAAAGAAAAATTTCTTGTTTTATAATCCTAAACATGAATATAAAACTGCGTTTTGGGAACTTAAAAATTTTCATGAAAATATTTCCTGATTTATTTTTCCATTATGTAAAACTTAAATAATAGTGAGTTACAATCGGATTATGAAAAACCATTCCACCTGGAATTGAAAGTTGAACCAAGATTTACATTCATTTGATTTCTACTTTGCTATAAATCAATTTGTTGTTCTAGTTTTGTTTATTGATAGCTTTAGCATTTAAGTAGATCATTTACTATTTTTAAATCTTTAATTAATTCTAGTTTAATTTCATTTAATTGGTTTAATTTATCTGAGCAGTAAATTGATTAGAGATTTTAGAAAATTCATACACTCAAACACTCGGAAACCCTTTGCATTTTGAATTGTGTAGTAGTTATCTTACAACCTTTAAAATCTAGAAACTATTACAGTAGGTTCCTTCAGGATACGATCTCAGTCTCATCGAGTTAAAACTACACCGCATACACTTCCACTTGGGGATTGAATTCTAATTGCATTTTTTGAGGTGGTCAAGTTTTTGGCGCTATTGCTGGGGAACCACCTTTAGGTCTTAGGTTATTTTAGGTTTAAGTCTATTCGCTACTCTTTTGTTAAAAAAATATAAATAAAAACAAAAAGAATCATGAACATGGATTATTTTCTTTATAATTCTAGTTCACCAGATACTACCCACAGGACTATCATAAGAGTGAATTTTCTTTGTCATCTCTTGAGAGTTCGACAAACAGACCTGAGGGTGAGAATGGTGCACACTGCTTCTCATTTACCTTAGCCCCACCTAAAAATCCTACTGAGAGAATTGGATATGTTTTGACCAAGACTAACCACACATGTAAGGAAATGGCGGAGATCAAAAATGTAGATTGCATTGACTTATTAGGTGTCAAGGGGATACGAGGGAACACACAACCACATTCCATGTTCACAGATGCATATAACCTTCGGCCATAGTTATGGTTCAAAGATCCCCACAAAGCCATGCATTCTCTAGTGTTCTCTACATTATGAGCACACTCATTCTCAATACCTCCTGAACCTGAGGAGAATATTTCATTTCTAAAACTGTTTGGTCAGGGCTCGGGAGAGATTAGGAGTTGGATAGTATATTGTTGCATTAACCTTTATATATTAGTAGATTAGATTTTATTTATTTATTTTTGTTATCTTTCTACCTAGATTAAATTTTATTTTTCTTTTGTTTTATTTTTATTTTTTTATTTTAACATTTTTTCTCATAGAAGTTTTATTTTTCTTTTAGTACAATTAAATTCACAGGCATAAAGTGCTCAAGGTAATATCTTAACTATCTTTCTTTATTTAGTTTTGTACTTCAATTTTTGTACTTCATAGATATACTAGTTATTGTGTAGAAGTGCTAGAGACTAAGTTGGGCGATATTGGTATGCCTCAAGTAAAGTAGTAATAATAATAATAAATAAATAAATAAATAAATAAAAAGGTGATGGATAACACCCGTTTGCATTTCCTTTGTACATAGTATATTAGATTTTTCTTTTTTTATTTTCTTATTTCTTGTCAGTTTAGCTTTTCTTTTCTTATTTTATTTTATTTTATTTTTATTTTGTCGTTGTACTAATTTTGTTTCTTATTTTATTTTTCTTTTATTTTTATTTTCTTTTAATTCTAACATTTTTCTTATAAGTTTGTGTATTTTCTTTAAATAAGGAAGCTCTTGAGATAATATTCTTCCTCTCTCTTTATTTAGTCTTGCACTGCCAATTGCTACTTTATACATATAATTGTTATTGTTGGGAGTGCTGTAGAATCTAGTTAGGGGTAAGCCTTAAGTGGTTTGAATAATGGGTGCATATTTGGTTTATTTTGTGCTTTGTTCCCATCTGTGCCCTTTGTGGTTATTGTCTCATACTCATAGTCATGCTTACTATTTACTATTACACACTATGAACCAACACATGCTTTATGGTTCTCACATTGAGGACAATATGAATTTCAAGTTGGGGGGGAGGTTATCTTAACTTAGCATGACTGGACCTTACATGTGTTTCTGAATTGGTTTAATGTTGGTATTAGTCCTGAAAATAATAAATGATTCGGTTTCAATCTGGAATAAGGCACTTGATTCAAATTAAGTATATAATTTTCTAATGTATTGAAAACTTGTCACTTGAGACCATTAAATGAAAGTGTGCTAAGGACTTGAGTTCATAGGATTTGGTCATTCAAGTATACCAAGATATAAGTGAAGACTTAAAACTTTATATTCTGTGAGCTTTTGAGCCCAACTTTTTGTTCTTGAGGGTTCTGTATTTAATGTTCAATATGATTTCTTTCATCTCAATTTTCTTGAATAGCTTCATCACATTACTTTGCTTTGATATTAAATGCACAAGATACTATTTTTTATGTACATGTACAGATCAATGCCTCTGAGAAAGTATTATTAACCTAGAGAGTGATGTTAGACCACCTTTCTTACATTTGGAAGCCTGTAACTTTTTCTCTGATTACATTACCCTTGGAGCCACTTTGAAGCCTTGTAAAATAAATAATAATAAATATGAAGTTTCTTAGTTTAGCCACATTTATAACCCTATAACCTTAGATATATAGGTGAGCCAACCCTTACATGTCATGGGATACTTGTGCAAAAATTGTAACAAGTTGTATAAGGGAGGAGCTTGTGATTGGAAAATGTAGTGAAACAAAAAGGAATTCATTTGAAAAAAAAAAAAAGAAAGAAGAGAAAACAAAAAAAATGGGATGTAGCATTTTGTAAGTTCATTATTATCAGTCCTATGAAAAAATAAAAATAAAAAAAGAAGAAAAAAACAATAAAAATTTAATGTCTTGTATTCAAGGAGTTAAAAGGAGAAAAGTTGGGGAGTATTTTATTGCACCACTATTATAATCCTTAGACATGCACTTTGATTTTTCCTATCCTTTGTTTGCCTAACCAATACCCCATAGCCAAGCTAAAACCTAATAAAGACCTAATAGACTTTAGGTGAAAGACATTTATAAGAGCATTTATCTATTTCATGTGGTTGATAGTTGTTTTCTTGTTTATACATTAATACATTCCATTTATGAATCTATGCAACACTCTGTATTTTAATTCTTTCACTTACTTCTTGATTTGGGTTCATTGCACTTATTTGATATTATATTCTTGCATGAACCATAAGAGTAATCCTTCTCGAGTGATATCATTTGTGAGTGGATAACTTGGTGAGATTTGAATCCGAGGCCACGATCTTTGAGTATACTTGAAAACTATTTTGAATGAATGACATAAATTGGCATACTTGAAATTAAATGGTGGAGAGTTGGGTAATTTTTTTTTTTTTTTTTTGGTAATTAGAGTTGGGTAAATTTGATATGCATTAGGAGGTTTTATGCAATTTTAGATTTTGTAGTTTGTTCTTTATTAAGATTGATCCAAGAATTGTATGATTGACTTATATAATACATCGAATTAATTTAAGAATTCTATCGGTAGATTCACTACAAATTTTCACGAGACTTTACTCATCTACTAGGGGGAACTTAGGAGTTTAAAGGGCTTGTTGCACATTGCTAAGTACAACCGTGTTTCCAACGAAAAGAGAAATAAGATAGCATTTTAGTTCACTTCAAATAGTGTCATTACCAGGGACTAGCAATGTTTAACTTGGGGGTGTGATTACACTTGAAAAGTGTAATTACAAACCTAACAATTAGATTATAATTCATGCATTTATTTAATAATTTTATTATTTTTGGTTACTTTTAATAGTTATTCTATTTTGTTTTCTAAATATAGTGAAAAGAAAGAAATTATTGAAATAAGTGATAATGAAAGTGATGAAAAGAACATAGTGGTCCGCACACCTTGAGGACTGGTCCAAACTAGAGCAAAGGCACAGCTGGAGAGTAAAAAAAAAGATAAAAATTAACATTAGACCTTACTGCTGCATGGATATAAAAAGTGACATTGGACCTTATTGCTATACAGACACCCCATCAGGTGGTCCATACACCTATGACCATTGTGCACGAGTTTTTTTAGGTTTTTAGGGTTTTGTTTTAGGTTATATATATATTGTTTTGACGGCCGTAGCAAAGTAAATTCTTCATTATTTTTTTCAGAACTGTAGAATGCAATTGAGAGATTTTTATTTAATTTTTGGAGTGCTTTCAATTTTCGTTGTTTGTCGATTTGGCTACGACTTTACATTGAAGTCCAGTATTTTTATATTCTGATTTAATGAAAATTTGTCAGATATAAATCTCTCTGCAATGATTTCTGAAGTGAACCTGGTAGGGTCTAACCCAAATGAATGGTGGATTGATACTGGTGCCACTAGGCACGTATGCTCTAACAAGAACCTATTCACTACTTTCGAATCGATTAATGGGGGAGAAAACTTTTATGGAAAGCTTTGTTATTTTTGCTGTTGAAGGCCAAGGGGGAGGTGCTACTGAAGATGACTCTGGGAAAGAGCTGAATCTGAATAATGTGCTTTATATGGCAAAAATCTGCAAGAACCTAGTGTCTAGGTCACTTTTGAACAAGCATAGATTTCGTATGATTTTTGAGTCAAACAAAGTAATTTTGTCAAAGTCTAGAATATATGTGGGAAATGGGGCAACTGATGTACTTTTTGAGCTTAATGTAATGACCATTATTAATAAAATTAATAAATCTTTTATTTATTTGCTTGAGTCTTCCAATTCATGGCATGATAGATTAGGACATGTTAATTTTAACACATTGTGTAGATTAATTAACTTGCATCTCATACATGCATTCCAAATTGATTCAAAACATAAATGTAAAATGTGTTGAGGCAAAATTAACAAAGCCATCATTTCAAACAATTGAAGGAAACACTGAACCCCTTGAATTAATTCATAGTGATGCTTGTGATTTTGAAATTCGTACAAATGAGAGGTGGTAATAAGTATTTTATCACTTTTGTTGATGATAGCTCAAAAAACTGTTATGTGCATTTGCTTAAAAGCAAATATGAAGCTTTAGAGAAATTTGTTCTCTATAAGAATGAAGTTGAAAATCAACTTAATAAGAAGATTAAAAGATTGAGAAATGATAGAGGTGGCGAGTATGAAACACAAATTGGTAAATTCTGTGTAACATGGAATTATACATGAAGTCACTGCACCTTATTCACTTCAATCAAATGATGTTGCTGAACGTAAAAATCGTACATTGAAAGAAATGATGAATGCGATCTTACTAAGTTTAGGATTACCTTAAAATATGTGGGGTGAAACTATTTTGTTAATCAATTACCTTTTGGATAAAGTACCCTGAAAGAAAAAAGAAAAACCCCTTCTGAGTTATGAAAATGTAGGAGACCATTCTACAAATACTTGCGAGTGTGGGGGTGCCTTACAAAAGTAGTTGTTCCTACACCAAAGAAAACAATGATAGGTCCTAAAACGGTAGACTGTATCTTTATTGGCTATACACATAATAGTAGTGCTTATCGATTTCTTGTACATGAATCTAAAATACCAAATATACACAAGAACACGATAATGGAATCTAGGAATGCATCGTTCTTTGACGATGTATTTCCCAGTAAATCCAACGAGGGATCAAGTTCGCTTAAACAAATAAATGAAACTGTGAATGGAGAAAGTCATGATTCAGATCATGAACTAAAACCAAGACGTAGCAAAAGAGCATGAGTGGAAAAATCATTTGGAAATAATTTTTTAACTTATTTGTTAGAAAAGAAACCATTAAGTTCTGCAGAGGTTGCGAATTCTTCGGAAGGACGGCTATGGAAAGAAGCAATAAAAATTAAACTAGATTCTATTTACAGAATTGTACTTGGCAGTTAGTGGATCTTCCTTCTGGTTGTAAACCTTTAGGGTCCCAATGGATCTTTAAAAGTAAAATGAAAACAGATGGCTCCATTGATAAGTATAAAGCGAGGCTTGTAATCAAAGGATACAGGTAACAAGAAGGCTTAGATTATTTTGATACTTATTCTCCCGTGACAAGAATAAATTCCATTAGGATGATACTAGTGATCGCGGCCTTGCAAAACTTGGTCGTAATGAATGTAAAATAGTTTTTCTAATTGGTGATTTGAATGAAAAAATTTATATGGAACAACCTGAAGGTTTTATAGTTCCAAGACAAGAAATGAAAGTCTGTAAATTGGTAAAATCATTATAAGGCTTAAAATAAGTGCCAAAGCAATGGCATGAAAAGTTTGATAATGTAATGATTACCAATGGTTTTAAGATCAATGAATATGATAAATGTGTTTATATTAAATAGACTGAAAATGGCTATACTATTTTATGTCTTTACGTGGATGACATACTCATTGTTGGTAGTGATTACAAAACGATCAAATCTACCAAAAATATTTTGAATTTAAAATTTTGACATGAAAGACATGGGACTTGTTAATGTGATTTTAGGAATTAAAATCACAAGAATAACAGATGGTCTTATTTTGAATCAATCACACTATATGGATAAGACTCTTGATAAATTCAATAAGAATGATTCTAGAATTGCAAGAACATCATTAGGCAATAGTCTTCATCTACCCAAGAATAGAGGAGAAGGTATTTCTCAAGTAAAGTACTCCAGAGTTATTGGAAATCTAATGTACTTAATGAGTTGTAATGGACTGGATATTGCCTATACAATTAATAAGTTAAGTAGATATATGAGTAATCCGAGTGTTGACCATTGGAAAGCAATAGTGATAGTATTTAAGTACTTACGATATACTTGGAATTATGTTTTACATTACACCAGATACCCACTTGTTTTAGAAGGATACAGTGATGCAAATTAGATATTTGATATAAAAGATTTAAAATCTACTAGTGGATATGTGTTCACACTAGTAAGTGCAGCTGTATCATGGAAATCCTGCAAACAAACTGTTATAGCCAGATCCACAATGAAGTCTGAATTTATAGTTTTGGATAAATGTGGTGAAGAGGTTGAATGGCTACGCCATTTCTTAGAGGATATTCCAAAATGGGAAAAACATGTGCCCTCAATCTGTATACATTGCGATAATCAATCTGCAATTGGAAGGGCACATGTATGATGGTAAGTCTAGACATATACATCATAGATATAATACTACTAGACAACTACTCTCAGTTAGAATTATCTCTATTGACTACGTAAAGTCAAAGGATAATATTGCAGATCTGCTAACCAAAGTATTATATAGAGAGTTAAATGAAAAATTGTCAAAGGGAATGGGATTGAAGCCCATGGAAAAATAAGTTTTTATAAAAGAAACCTAACCTAATTGACTGGAAATCCCAAAATTTAGGTTCAAAGGGACAACCTAATTATAAAAACTTAATGAGGTCACTGTGGGGAGTTATTCCTCAAACCGTTCCTACAATAAAACAGTGATATTGAAAGGGAAAGGATAACAATGTTTTGCTTTAATGATTCTTAAGTGGGGTAAGCAAATTACTCAAAATTAAGTAATTATCTATGTCAAAGAGAAGTGGGGCCGCGTCAAAGGAGAATTGTTTAATGCTAAATTGTTTAAGACTAAATTCTTTAGAAACTCTTGTAGAACTAGGTTGGTGTTCATGGCGAAAACGAACATAATCATGAGAACTGAACAAATGCTTAGATGATTCTTATGTGTAATATATGGTTCATTTACATAAGAAAGAAGATCGGTTTAAGAACATCATGTCTACTGGACAGCTACTAAAGTAAATATATTGTCACAAATGAAGGTTCAAAGGGTAACTCCTACCTATCCTATGTAGGTTTCAATTGTCCAACACTATCACAGAGTTAAAATTAAAACAATTTTCATTCATGTGAAGACTGTTGGAAAATATGGCATTAAATGATAAATTGGTGAATTAGAAATTATATTTCAAAGAGCACCCTTGAATTGGAAAGAAAACAACAAGAATAAGTGAAAAGTGGGTAAACACTTGTCCAACATTGAAAATGAGATAAGGAATTGAGTGCTTTATATATAGTTACACTCTTTAAGAGTAGTAATTAACTATTATAAGCACTATGCCTCACGCGCTTGTGTGAGGGGGTACGAATCGAACGCCCGGATAGAGGCCCTGCGAACTTTCGTCATGCATAAGTGCATAACTTGCAGACATGATTGCCAGACCGGAAAGTAAGTCTCGCGTAAAGCCCAATTTTAGCCTTGTTTTTAATTTTTTTTCCCAGCAATTATGGATATAATTAGTAGAATTAAGTCTGCTATTACAAGTTTTGAATTTAAATTTTAAAATACTATCACAGCAGTATTATTGTCAGATTAAATGGCATTTGGAATTCTGTAACTACAGTGGATTAAATACAGATTTTGAATTATCTAATTGCAGTGTTATTACAGAATTTAAATTAAATTTTAATTTTGTGACAGTAGCATTATTATGTCGTTTAATTCCAGAATTACCCCCCAGACATTGCCTATAAATAAAGACTCCCTTATGTTTTCAAACCACACCAAAAGTGGTAATCAACTATTAGAAGCACTATGCCTCACGCACTTGTGCAAGCACGCGACCTGCAGACACGAATGCTAGATCAGAAAGTAAGTCTTGTGAAGATCCCAATTTTAGCCTTGTTTTTAATTTTTTTTTCCAAGCAATTACAGATATAACTAGCAAAATTAAGTCTACTATTGCAAGCTTTGAATTTAAATTTTAAAGTACTGTAACAGCAGTATTATTGTCAGATTAAATGGCATTTTGAATTCTATAACTATAGTGGATTAAATACAGATTTTGAATTCTATAATTGCAGTGTTATTATAGAATTTAAATTGAATTTTAATTCTGTAACAGCAGCATTATTATGTCGTTTAATTCTAGAATTGCCCCCACACATTACCTATAAATAGAGACTCCCTTCTGTTTTCAAACCACACCAGAAATTCTCTTCCTCTCATTTACTCTACATTTGCATACTTCAAAACGAAGATAGTGTTCTGTCCTTGTTCAAGTTCGTCGAAAGTGTTGAAGTGTTATGCTTACTTTGTCATTGCCAACCATTGTATTCTGGAAGACAAACGTTTGAGAAACCTCGAGCACATATGAGAGGGAACGAATTTGTTTTAAGAAAATTATGTCTAACACAGTTCTCGGTATTTTTACTGGTACAATCTGTTCTTCAATTTTTTCTCCATTATTATATACTGTTATTATAATAATTATATTATAACAGTTTATTATGATTTATTTTTCCTACTATTATAATAATTATTATAATAGATTACTATTTATAATCATTTTATTTATTTAACAGTTTCACTGAAGGCAGTTAGAATATTTTATTTTATTTTCCCTAACAATATATTGTTAAATATATACACACAAGCATGTAAGTTTTGGGTAGTGTTATAAGTCGGGAAAATATTACAAAGTATATATTATTATGTGAATGACGTGTTAGTGTATCATTTTAAAATAAGAGGTCCTAAGGTAAGGCTTCAAAACAAGTTAAAATTGAATTATTCTTTGAATAATACTATGTAATGTAATGATATTTGTGTATATATATAACATCTTGTTGAAACGACAAAACCACCTAGCTTGAAGCTCTATTGTATAGTTTTCAAAGCAAGTTAAAACTGAATTATTCTTTGAATAATGTTGTAAAATGTACTGATATATCAAAACATATAAGGGGCATTTGGCGTGCCAAAAAATAATAAAAAATAACGAAGAACGTGATTTAGATAACCTTTTGACGTTTAGCACACAGTCACCAAATCATGTTTTTTGAAGATGAATAGTGCTCAACAAATTTCGACAGTAACTTTTTGACTTTTACCTCAAAATGTTGAATTTTAAATCCGTTCAAATGAATTTTTGGATTCATTCTAAAGGATTTATAACATAATTTTTTAAAAGTTGTTGAAAAAATTTTGCAATTTGTAAAAAAATTATTGGGATTTGTGGAAATATTATTACGATTTGTAAAAACTTTATGAGGGTTTGTAAAAATTTGTTGGTATATGTAAATATATATATAATTATTGAAATTTCATGAAATACGAAGTAGACAAAAAATATTAAAGAGTTTCAGAGAATTTAAAACTTTTTTCATAAAAATTTTGGCATTTTTAGTGCTCCAAACACATTTATATATAAATAAGGAGTAACTGTTTTTTGTACAACTACTTTGAATTAACAAACTCACACAAGTCCGATTTAATTACAACATTGTCATTTCCTAATTTTCCTTCTATCTTAAATACGACATCAAATGTTTTTCTCCATTTCACATTCCTTCTATTTTTAGTATTTATTCAACAAGAAGGATCCATGCATCATGCACAATCGAAAGGAAATTAAAATTCCCAGTCAAGCCATCATTTTGTGAAATTCATGAAAATCGAGGTCCCCATTGCCATCCGAATCAAAGACTCGAATCATAGCCGCGCACTCATCAGAGGATTTGGAGTCACCCAGCCGACTCAGCACTCTCTGCAAGCTCTTGGGAGTAATCCGACCGGTCCCCTCCAATTCGAACATCTCAAAGGCCGCCTTAAGATCCTCAACTTCATCATCGACGTCCCTCTTCATCAGACCCAGAAAATCTCCCACGTCCACCAAATTGTCTCCGTCGGAATCAAGATCGTCGATCACTCCCTTAGCCTCTTCGTGCGACATGTACTCCCCTACTGATGCGAAGTATGCTCTTAGCTCCAAAGCCGAGATCTTCCCGTCGTTGTCGCCGTCAAAACGGCGAAAAACTTGTCTCAGCTCGTCTTCTCTCGTGCTGGTTTTTGTACTGGTAATAGTGGGAGAGATCGAATTTGAGGTCGCATTCAATCTGGGTCGACGAGGAAGTCTTAATCTAAGCCCTCTGCAAGCAAAACAACAGAAAGATTTTGGAACTCTTTCGGGTTCCATTGGAAGGGATTCAAGACGCTGGTGTCTCCTCTCTAAGCAAACATGAATGGAATGCAATGGGCTTAATTTATATCGTCAAGTGAAGTTGATGAGATCAGAAAAGCATAGAAAAGACAAGATGTATAGATCATAAATGTCGCTTGTATGAGAAAATGAGAAAAATATTCATCGCAACCCTTCGTATGATACAGACAAATTAGATAAGACACAGGGTTAGGTGGAATAGTAAGTGGAGTTGATGGGATGAGTTTTAGCCCAGTTGAATACGAATAAATAGATATATAAATAGAAAGTGGCAGAGTTCTAACTTTTATTTAAACCCAAATTCAACTCAATCAAAAATAAATTATATATAATTTGAATAATTAAAATGATAGTGTTATAATTTAATTAGTATAACTTAAAATGGATAGGTCAATTAAATTAAAATAATATTGTTTTATTAAATTAAAACGCGTTGTTTTTTTAAATACTATTAAAATATTAAATATTATTATTATTTTTTTATTGATTTGTGATGTTTCAAATTAAACACCTATTGATTTGAGTTTTGTTTAAATTTTAAATAAATCATAAAAAAAAATACTTGAATTTCGTTTGTTCGAGAGTACAAATTGAACTCAAATCAAGCCTCAGCCAAACAGGGTCGAACAACTTGCATGCAGCATATCACTATTACTCTGACGTCCCACAACGATTGCAACTAATATTTCCTCGAGAAAATGATGGCAAAATTTTAGAATTGAAGTTTGGACTTATAAGCAAGCAATCAGCTGGCCGACCCTAGAGTGATGGCGTGAACTCTCATTGTAGAGGGAAATTGCCTGGAAGTTTCCTATTACCCCGGAAAACTGGCTCTTCCATTGTTAATTGGAAAATGTTAAATAATGGAAAAAAATAATTATCAACTAAAAGTGGTAATTTTATTTTTTTTCATTTCAATTATTAGCTAGTGGGCTTTTGATATAAAATAAAAGGATCATTTTCTATAAAAATTTTATTCGTGCTATATGCATATACATTACGTCAGAAACATAGTTTTAAAAATTAACTGACATATTATTTATTAAATATATTTTTAATTTGAGAAATTATATTATTTTAATCATAAATTAGTATTTCAATAGCATTAATTTAATAAAATAAAATAACTCATTTTTAAATTATTATTTATAAAATATTATTTTGATAAAATAATTTATTAATTAAATTATTTTAGTTTGATTAAGTAAATTATTATTTTATAATATTTATTATAATTTTCTATAGAACAACCAACGTTGCTTAGAATTTTACAGCGTTGTAAAGAAATGTTTACATTAGTAATTAGAAAATGATATAATTTTTTAGTACTCGAGGTTACCCACTACCCTCACTAGTAACGAATATCTCTATATAGGGATAATTATTACCTGGTGTATTCGGTATCCCGTATTCCAAACTAATATAATAGAAGACAAAAATTATTTCAATAAAATTTACCTTTTGTTATTCTAAAACAAACATGCCCATAAAGTTAAAGACCAAAGTATACAATTTTTTTTCTTAATAAATTTCATAATTTAGCTTTTAAAAATTCGTTTAGATTACTTCAAAGCTTTATAAGCTGATTTATTTAAGTTAGATTTTTTATATTTTTATTTATTTTTTTAACATTTAATTTTATTTATTAAATAAAATAATTTATCAAAATTTACAAATCAATTTAAGAGAGGGGAGGGGGATCAGAAAAGGTGTATCTTTCCATGAATGTTTTTGTCAATATATGTTTACAAATTTTTAAAAATTAATAATAAAACCATGTCTGTAAAATTAATTTTTATTTTTGAAATGATAAAATATTAAATAAAAAATATTTTTACTCTCATTTTTTTTAAATATTTTGACTCTGTTTAGAAGTCTAAAGTTTTTCAAGAACTTCCAAAATTCTCAACTTTTTTTTAATAAATTTTATTATGTGTCATTTTTTACATCAATTTTTAGTTTGTTTTAAAATATTTTCAAAACTCCAAATGACAGCTTTCTCAGGGCCGTTTAATAATGCTGTTATTTTTTCGTTTATATTTATATGTTTATATTTTTTATTGTTTATTTTCTGTTGTGATCTTTTTAAATAAAAACTGAAACTGCGTTTAGAAATGTAATTTTATTTATAATTACTAATTTTTTTATTCTAATGAAATATTTAATTTTATTAGTTTTCTAAAAATTAATTGAATTTAATAAAATATATTTCATATTATTTTAAGATTAATTTCATTTAATTAATTATTAAAAATCATACAATTAATTATATATCAATTTATAATTTAATTATATTATTTATTAAAAATAATTGAATAAAATATAATTATTATATCATTTAATTCAATAAATATAAAATATATTTTTTATGGTTTAATTATATTGTTTATTAAAATAATTTAATAAAATATTTTCATATTAATTAATTTAATTTAATAATTAATTAATTTTATTATTTATTAAAAATAATTTAATAAAATATATTTTAATTAATATAAAATATATTTCATATTAATTAAATTAATTTTATTATTTATTTAAATAATTTAATAAAATATATTTCATATTAGTTAAATTAATTGATTTAAATTAATTAAATTTATTATTTACTAAAAATAAGTTAATAAAATGTATTATATATTACTTTGGATAATTAAATTAATATTTATTTATTAAAAATAATTTTATTTTAATAAAATATTTAAATAAAATAATTCATGTTAGTATAAAAACATAGACAAAGTGTTAAAATTAACAAAATATTTACAACAAGAAAAACAGAGTAAAAATATTTTTTGTTTAAGTTTTTATTTTTTTAAAAAAATATATAAACAAATTTAACAAATATACTTTTTGCTCTGTTTACAAAATTTTAAACACATAAATTAAAAAATAAAAAAAAAAGTTACTAAACAGAGCGTTAATATTTCATTTTTACGCTCTTTGAAGAAACCTTACGGCCTCGTGATCAAACACGCTCGCAGCCATGGACGAGGAGATGGTCCAGTACTACCTCAAGCTTAAGGCCAGTGAGAAGCTCTCCGATTCAGAACTGTTTCCAAAATTGATGTCTACAAATCTGAGCCTTGGAATACCCCCTCTTTGCGTTTTCATGTATGTATAAGTTCTTCTACATCAAGATTTTTTTTTTTCCTCAATTTCTTAGTTGGATGAAATTTTCATTCGTGCATTTAAAGGTATTTTGGCTTATTTATTTATTTACATTTACTTTTTGGTCATCATTTCCGCACTGGTTCTACCTTCCTCTATGTTTTAGGATACCTTTGCACAATTTCTCCATTCACTAACAACTCCCATAGTCAGCATCAACATATGAATCAGGAAAGACAAAATGGTCGCCCCTTCGCCGCTGGACTTGTCCATAACGATGAGCTAGTGCTCGTAATCGCAACCTGGGAACAGAGGAGCCGTCCCGGAGGAGCGGTCACTGAAGTTCGAGTCAGAGTTGAGCGGAGAGTAAGTCGACCCTCTGGACCAATTTACCCTGCACCTGACCGAAATCAACCTAACCACGAGAGCAAAAACCCAGAGGAAGTGAGAGAGCAATGAAGTGGGGCCGGACGAACCCAGAAGAGGCGGTGTGCGAGTTATGGAAGAAGTGAAAGGTCCGAAGGGAGGAGGTGTTTGGAGACGTAGAGGAATGAGAGTGATGGTGGTAATCGCGGACCAAGACTGATCGGACAACAATCGCCACTGCTGTCTGCTGCAAAATGGTAAGGCGAGTGACATACAGAAGACGATCACCAATTCTGCATTCATGTACGGTGGAATATGTTAACCTTTACCAATCTATCCTACTTGTTTATTTATTTATTTTTTAATTTATTTTTGTGGTCTGTTTTTATATTTTTAAATATCAATGCATATCTTATTTTATTTTATTTATTATTAGTTATACATGTTACATATGTTCAATCTTCAATAGTAGAAGCTTATTTATATTACAAATACCCACAATTGCTGCGGAACTTTTGCTAGTGTTCTCTACGACGAGTCCCTGTGTCAACTTGACTTTCTCTTGCTAGGAATTGCTAAGCCGGACTCTTGCTGGTAGGAAAAGAACACTGACTATTGCTAAAGATAAGTGAACTAAAGATAAGTGAACTAGAGTACCGAAACACTATAGTTGCTAAGTCAACTTGTCTATTACTGTTACGAAGCTAAGAAGATTGACACTCGTTAAAGATAAGTACGCTATAACTAAAACAATTTAAGAGAAGAATACAAGAGAATAATTAGAGATTTTTTTAATAACTTTTCTTGAATGGTTTACAAATAAAAGGATCACACCCCATTTATACTACTCCTCCTTTTCAATGGATGATGAAGATTTAATTTAATCAATCGTGAGTATTTAGTCTTTAGAATACTCCATCAAGATATTTAGAATATTTACAAGAAAAGTTTCTCAAGAAAATCTCCTACACTTTTTAAAATATTCTATAATTCTCTACAATATATACAAGAGAAGACTCTAAATTATATATGACACTTCTTGAATATTCAAAATTGCTCTACACTTTCAAAAAATAATCTAGAATACTCTAGGGAATCTAAAATATTCTGGAATATTTTAGAGTACTCAACAATATTCTAGAATTTACTAGAACCCTCTAGAACACTCTGGACAATTCTAGGACATTTTAGAGTAGCACTGAAAAATCTAGAATGCCTTGCATGATTCTTGAGCCATGCCACTCTAATGTCCAAATTATTATTCTCAAGTATCTAACATGATCTAAAGTGGTAGAATGTGATAGTACATATTGATATCTATTGAAAAAAAATATAAATTTATTAAATTTATATTTGGAGTAAAAATTTAGTGAGAGAAAAGAAAAATGAAAGGAAAAAAAAAACGATACAAGAAAATGAAAGAAAATATAAAATTTCAAATACATACCTTTATTTGAATAAATTTAAAAAAATAATAAAATAAAAAATATTTGTTGAGATATTAGGTTTTTAATTTAATTAATTTATTAAATTTTATGCCCTTTTTTTCCTTATATTTTCTATTGCAATCTCAACATGAATAATTTTAAGTTCATATTTCATCCTTTTTTTCCCACTTGAGTAAGGCATGGATGGTTGGACGGAACGATAAACCATCGATGTCACGTGGAGCCCCCATAAGCCATATGGTCACACCTGGCAGCGAATCCCCTAGCAGGGAATTCCCAAGCAGAACATTTGGATAAATCCCCAACAATCGCCTTTCCAAGTGACACCCCCATAAGCCATATGGCCACACATGGCAGTGAAATCCCCAACAATATCCCCTCCAAGCGATGCCCTGAGGATTCAGACCTACAACCTTACTCTGATACCACTTGTAGGATTAAGCGCTTACCGTCATACTAAAAGTTATAATTGTTAGCAAAGCCATAACTTTATTTCCTTAAACATTGGTTGACCACTATGGGGCATCTTTTCCCACGGCAACACAAAGTCCCACTACTAAGTGGTTAGTGGATAGGAGGAGTTTCGTAATATGCCAATAAGTGCATTAATAGAGTAGGCGGTCAAGCACCAATGTTACATGAGACCTCCATAAGCCACATACAGTAACGATCCTAAGGAAGCATTTGGAAAAATCTGAACACAAAACAAAACATTTTTACACACTTTATGAAACAATGTAATTGAAACAATAAAAGGGATTTGCATAGTTTCATGATGAGAAATCAATAATCATCAATCAAATAAATCAACCCACTAGTAATTCATACTTCAATTTAATTTAAATCATGTTCAATTGAGATGATTTAGGTCTTTCAAAAAGTTATAACTTTAACTTGTCGATTTGGTTACCAAATAATGGGAATGAAAATTTCAAAAATTTGTTTCAGAGAGTAAATTATTACAACAACCCTTTCAAGCCAAACGTTCATTCACCTCTTTTGTTTCTTCAAATCTTTAGGTTTCAGAATAAAAAATTTTCCTTTGCCCTTCCTTAAGGCCTTTTTCTTTTCAGAATTTTGTTCATAATTTTGTACTTGCCCTTTTATTTATTTATTTATTTATTTTAATAACTCTCTTGATGACAACCAATGTTAAAATCGTGATTTAAATTGTAAAATCGTACGATTTTACAATGTTACAGAGCAATACCTTGTTAAATCGCATCAAAATCGATTTTTGGGGTAAAATCGGTGAAAAAGTGATTTTATGGGGTAAAATCGATAAAATCCCAATTTTACTTACGATTTTACGATTTTAACGATTTTAAAAGTTAATGTTTTTTTTGTAGTTACAACTAATTAAGAGGGGTAGAATCGTAAAAAGTCAAATTGGGTTAAAACGCTCACACGGCCAGAAGAAGACTCAACTGTAAAAAGCAATTAATCTGTGAATTATGTGCAAGCCTGGGCCACCGCGTGAAGGAAAAACAAAGGACGAGCAAAGAGAGACCCACCAAAAATTCTGTTGGTTGTGTAACTTGTGTGTTTGGAAGACTTTTGTTATTTTCTTTGAGGTTTAGACTTTCAAGTTCGTGTTGTAGAATATATTTTCATCTTAATCTTGAATTTTTTTCTTTTATATTAGTTTTTTTTATATTTTATTTTTTTAGTGAATTAATAGAAAGATCATGGTAGGATTCGAACCCACATTACTAGTCATAAAGTGAGTGTTTTTCCACTCAAACGACATGATCGTATCAAATTGAAAGTTCTAAATGTTAAAATATTATGTTATACAGACTGTGATTTCAAAAATTAAGTTGTAAGTAAAATCTTACGATTTTACGATTCGATTTTACAACCCCTTGATCGATTTTAGGTAAAATCCCGATTTTAACAACATTGATTACAACAATATAGATGAGGGTATCCATTCAACCTCCCTCTCAATTTCAATATCTTTCAAGCTCTCTAAGACAAACAAGGGTCTGATATATATTAGTTCGCACCAATCCCAAACTCTATTTTTACGTGAATAAGCCCAAACCCAAACAAGTCAAGCATCAATCAGGCTCATTCAGACCACGAATTAATTTACTATTTGATTAAGTGCAATATCATACAATTATACAAATTTATTAAAATAATATAATTCTATTGTGAGCTTATTACTTTATATGAAAGGACTTAAAAAAATTATTTTTTATTATAAGAGCGTCATCGTTACGTTGCTATAATAACATTTTTTTTATATAAAACAATTATGATAAAGAAGCAATTTTCTTTTTAAAGTAATGGTGTTGCTTTATGTTCCTTTTGGAAGCGAAATTTTTGACAACGTTTGATAATTTTTTGACAAAAATTAGTAGGGTCTATTTTGGAAGAACAAAAACAAGTAAAAAGACAACAATTTTTAGTGTTCTAGGTATTTAGTAAAACATTAAAAATTGTTCCTTTTGCTAAATTGGCACTTTCCCAAAACATCAATTTTTTGCTGAGTTGGTAGGATGTATAATGGTCATTTTGTTTTAATTCAACTTAAAAATTATCAAATTTTTTTATCAAACAGCTAAAGTTATTAAAAATTACTAAAAATTTCTATTTATTTTACAAAACACCTAAAAATTATCAAAAATTACTAAAACTTTCTATTTGTTTTAACAAATACACAAAGAGTTTCGCCTCTTACTAAACACATAAAAAGTTTTACCTATCAACTCTTTGTGTGTTTGGTAAAATAAATAAAAATTTTTAATAATTTTTGGTAATTTTGAAGTGTCTAGTAAAATTTTTAGTAACTTTTGAATTGATTTAAAATGAAATGACCATTATGTTTGTTGGTACAAAATAAATGGAAAACACGTGGTGTCTTCCGGAGCACAATAGGATAAAACACGTGGCATTTTTCTGAGCACATTGTTAACGTGCTCGGTGTTGGTTTAATGATCAGGAAGTTACATGATTGGGCCCCACCATTTGGTGATGTAATTCTAACCATAAATGCCAAATAGTAATAGATAAACTAAATTTATTGACTAAAGGTTAACTTAGTTAGTTTGTTCACTTACAAAAGTGGCAGACAGATGTGACATTTGGACACTCTATAAGGTGACATTTTGTATATTCAGACGCCTAGTTTGCCCATGTGAATTTAATGCAAGATGAGCGGCATTAAATGAGAAGTGAAAGATATTTAAGGAAAAGTGAGAACATTGAGTACTCTATGAAACACATACGAGTTACAAAATGATTATATTCCCATTGTTTACCTATTAATTTATTCATGCTACCTTACTATAAATACGACACTTAACTCCAAAATCTAGGTACGCTCATTATTGTCAACCTAGTATTTCATTTTTCACTTTACTATTCTCTCAAAGCCTTTGCTGACTTTACTATTGGAGGGTTTCTAGTTAGGGACATTCTCTCCGGCCATAACCTCTGTTTCTTTTGTGTTCAACAGGCATGTATTTGGATTCCTGGTTGACATGGTGAGTAGTTTCGACAGTAATTTTTTATTATCGAACATTTGGCACCCACCGTGGGCCACTTTTCTTTATTCCTATACACTATTATTTTTGCAAATTTTTTGTTCTTTTAAACTTTGTTTACAATGACTTCAGGTGACAACGTAACAACCTTACCATCTCCTCGTGTGGGGGATGAGACTACACCATCTAGGCAGGCAGGGATTACGTTGGTCATATGAACTGTAGGATTGGAGTCCAGCATGGGGAAAAATGTAAATGATCCGGAGGCTGCTAAGCGGAGGTAAGATTTCCTAGCTAAGGCAAATGTGAAGTTGGAAAAATACTCCTCGAATTGAGTAGAGAGAGGAAAATTGACAAATCATGTTCAAACCGGTCCTAAAAACTCAGAACCTGACTCAGATAGAAGCTACGATACCATGTACGGCGACTTGGGAGACCAAGGTGATGAGGAAAAGGTGGGAGTCAACGAAGAAAAATAATCTGATTTCAGGCATGGAGGTGCTTCTAGCCAAAGGAAAGATCCTGGTTCTAGGCTTATTGGAGTGCATGCAAAGCAAACCCAATGCCTAGGAGCCTTATAGTTACAAAGAGATAAACCATCCAAGTCTCACCATAGAGATGACATGCACAGAGGGAAGTAGTCTAGTCAAAGAAAGCACTATGGCACGAGCGAAAGCTCCATAAGGGATGACATGGTTCCCACAAAATTGAAGAATTCTGGCAAAATCTATGGTAGTAGAGAAAATACAATACATCGAATGGGAAGCTTTTGATCAAAGCACTCAGATGATGTCAAGGAGAGCTCTTTAAAGGATTTCTGTCTCACTGTTTACTGTAAACATTTGTGAGGCGGAGCCCCCGATGAAGTTTCAAACCCCGCAGTTTAATATCTATGATAGTAAATCAGATCCGTTGGCACACTATCATCATTACATGCAAGCAATGACCCTCTGGAGCTAGAATGATGATTTCATATGCAGAGTGTTTCCATCAAGCCTGGGAGAGACAGCACTCCAATGGTTCCATAAGCTGCCTCCAGGAAGTATTGGGAGCTGGAAGCAATTTGCTAAGGAGTTTATCATGCACTTCTTGGCTAACGCCAAACAGCCAAAGATTGCTGACGTACTTCTCACTATGAAGAAAAAGAATGGTAAGAGCCTGAGAGATTATTCCTAAAGATATATGGAGCTATATAACAAGGTAAAAGGATGCCCCGAGCAGCTTGTTGTGATCTCATTCAAGTTGGGGTTATAGAAGGGAGATAGGCTGTGGCTGTCACTGACAAAAAAGCTAGCAGCCAACACATCCAAACTTATGTGCAAGAAAGAAAAGTATGCAAAGGTGGAAGGCAAAACCAGACCAATCAAGTAGAAAAAAGGAAGTCTTCCAGACCAAAAAATGAGAAAGATAAAAGAAAGAGACCCGAGTATGCTGAGGAAGAAAAATCTATCCGCCATCAACACGATATTTAAGGAGCCGACTTTCAGAATCCTCCCCCAAATCTGCGACAAACCATTACTTTAGATGGCAAAAAAAGCTGCTTGATTATCCCTGTTGACAGAATCACAAGAATTACTGTGCCTATCATCAAGACATAGGGCATCGTACAGGAGCGTGCTGTTTCTTAAGAATCAAGCTGTTTCTTACGAATTAAGACAGAGGGCATTGTACAGGAGCATGCTATTTTTTACAAATCAAGACAGGGGGCATCGTACAGGAACATGCTATTTCTTACGACTTTACCTGGAGGATCCAGTAAGAGAAGGATATTTGAAAGAATACATTGATGAGGTAAGAACGAATGCTACCAAAGGCCTTCGCCGAGCATAATAAAGAGATTAGAGAAGGAAAAGAGAGGATGTTGATGAAGAAAATCACATGGAGGAAGCCCAGCTTCCACCAAGGGCATGGGTTAGAAGCGAAGTGTAGAGACCACCGGTCATCTATGCCATCCATATGGAGCATCGCCCCTAAAGTATAATCACTTGTCCTCAAACCAATGAGCAACACGTAGGACGAACTGGGGAGGTTTTGAAAGTTACTGGACTCCTGAGTAAATGCCCACATAGAGAGAATGCTCAGGGAATCACGTTTCCCAAAGATGAATGTACTGGAGTTTGGCAACCACATAATGACGCACTAGTGATTACACTAAAGATGTTCGAGTCAGACGTGAAGAAAATTTTGGTGGATGTTAAGAGCTTTACAAAAGTTATGGTTAATGGTTTGATTAAGAAACTTGGCTTAATTGAAGAAGATCTAGAGCTAGCTAAATATCCATTGATAGGATTTAACTCTGCCCTAGTATGGCCTTTAGGGAAGGTTATAATCCCTGTCCGAGTAGGCCCAGTGGAATACGAGGTCAAGTTTACAATAGTAGACACACCATCTTCATATAATGCCATTGTAGGAAGATCATAGATCCAAATGCTGAAGGTCGTCCCCTCAACTTATCACCAAGTACTTAAATTCTCTTAGGGTAACAAGGTGATAGAGATCAAGGGAGACCAAGATATATCACGAAAATGTTTCACTGCTATCCTGAAATTAAAACCATTACCTGAGCAAGTCCAACTTATAGAAATACCAGAAGACGCCCCCAAGATTGATGACGTTGGAGAAGATACTGAGAAGAAAGTTATTGGGAAGCTAGAAAAGTTTTAGGTTGGCCCCACCGAGCATGATAGGTTTTTCTTGATCGTGTCAAACTTGAGAGTGGAGAAAAAATAAGAGCTGACTAAGATGCTGTTGAAGAATATTAGGACTTTTGCTTGGACTTTACAAGAAATGCCAAGTATTTCCTTTGAAGTTATGAGTCATAAATTAAATGTTAATCCAGGGGTGAAACTTGTAGCTCAAAGGGTAAGAATGTTTGCTTTGTAGCACGCCGAGGCAGTTATAGAAGAGGCTGGCAAACTGCTAGAGGTTGAAGCCATCAGGGATATTTCATATCCTAAGTGGCTGGCCAATACATCAGTTGTCAAAAAGAAGAATGGGAAATGAAGGATCTGTGTTGATTACACAAACCTAAATAAAGCTTGTTCCAAAGATCCATTTCCCTTACCAAAGATTGATCAATTGATGGACTTAACAGCTAGGAGCTCAAGAATGCCCTTTTTATATGCATATAGAGGGTACCATCAGATTCCAATGCATGGCCCTAATGAGGAGAAGACTTCATTCATCACCCCGAGGGGAGTTTATTACTACAGGGTCATACCATTTGGTGCCACATATCAACAGTTGGTTATGAAGATCTTTAAAGATGACCTCGGCAAGACTATGGAGGTGTTTATTGATGATATGGTAGTTAAAAGAAAAGAGCTAAAGACTCATATTCAACATTTGCAACACGTCTTTTTCTACTCTTGATAAGTATGGATTGAACCTCAATGCTACCAAATGTGCCTTCAGAGTGAGTTCTGGGAAGTTCTTAGGTCATTTAGTCACCAAACGTGGAATTGAGGCTAATCCCAATCAAATACAAGCAATTCAGGCAGTTGTCCTACCTCGTATGAAAAATGAAGTTCAAAAACTTACAGGAATGGTAGTAGCACTTAACAGATTTATTAGTCAAGCATCAGATAAGTGCCGACCATTCTTTAAGTTATTGAAGAAATGAGATGATTTGGAGAAGTTAAAGAATATCTAACACCTGTCCCTATTTTGTCAACCTTTTAGCCAGGGGATGTTTTGCAGTTGTATTTGACAGTCTCGGAACAAGTAGTTAGTGCCGTCTTGTCAAAAGAGGAAGAATGAAGACAAAATCCCATCTATTATGCAAACAAGACTTTACAAGGGGTAGAGACTAGATATCTTCCCTTGGAAAAGTTGACCTTGGCATTGGTCGTGGCTTCCAAGAAACTAGCTCACTACTTTCAGGCTCACACCATTAAGGTGTTAACTGATCAACCTATTGGCCAACCTTTAAAGAGAGTAGACATTACAGGAAGGATGGCTAAGTGGGTAGTTTTCTTTACTGTTTTTGATATAAGATATGTGCGAGAACAGCAATAAAGGCACAAGTCTTAATAGATTTTAGAGCAGAATTTACTTCTTTAATCCCCGAGCAAATACAATAGGTGTGACAGCTAGAAATCAACTTAAAGGCTAAAGCAGTTTCAAGAGCAGTTGTACCTTCATGGCAGATTGAAGTAGACGGGTCTTTGTCCAAAAGGGGTGCTGGAGTAGGAGTTGTTCTAATAGCCCCTGAAGGCGTAACTATTGAATATGCAATAAAGTTGGGCTTTAAAGCCACTAATAATGAGGCAGAATATGAAACTCTTTTGGTTGGGCTTGACATTGCTTGGTACTTTTTTGGTCGAAATGTGCTGATCAAAACAGATTCCCAGTTGATAGCAAACTAGCTGACAGGCAAATATGCAGCGAGAAACAAAATGATGGCTAGATATCTGGACCTGTCAAAGAAAAAGATAGAGTATATAGAGTATTTCAATGTAGTTGGAATTGAGCTGATAGGGAGGGACCATAACACTCACACTAATGCTCTGGCAATGTTAGCTTCATCCTCGAGGACTAGACTCACTGAAACAACCTTTCTTGAAGTGCTTGAGAAGCTAAGTGTATCTAAAAATGAAAAGATGGTTTGCATTCAATTGGGTCCATATTTGATGGATCCAATTATCTCTTATCTGAAGGATGGAACCCTCCCCAAGGACAAGGTAGAGGCAAGGAAGCTAAGGATTAAGGTTTCAAGGTTTTGGCTCTCCCCCAACCATAAACTGTACTAGAAATCCTTTACAAGCCTTTATCTCCTTTGTGTCCATCCGGATAAAGTACATAATTTTTCTTTATAAAATACAAAATGGGGTTTGTGAAGCACATATTGGGGGCAAGTCGTTAGCCCATAAGGTAAATTACTCAAGGCTATTGGTGGCCAAACATGGGAAGAGATGCCCAAACTTATGATCGGAAGTGTAAAAATGCCAGAAATTTGCTCCAATTCCCAATCAACTTGCTTGGGAACTCAATCCACTCACTAGTCCGTGGCTATTCGCTCAATGGGGTCTTGAACTAGTGAGGCCACTACCAACTGCTACTGGAAATAGAAAATAACTAGTGGTCGACACAGATTATTTCACCAAGTGAGTGAAGGCAGAGCCTTTGGCACACATCAATAATGCAGATACCATGTGGAAGAACATTATCATAAGGTATGACATCCCTAAGATACTTATTTCTGACAATGGAACACAATTTGATAGTGCTCTATTGAAGCAATATTGTTCTAGATATGAAATCAAAAACGTGTACTCAACACTTGCCTATTCCCAGAGTAACGGGCAGGGTAAAGCTGCGAACAAAATCATCCCAAATGGCATCAAGAAGAAACTAGAGCTGCAAAAAAAATAGGTGGATGAACTTCCATCAGTGCTTTGGACATATAGGACAACCCCGAGGAGGTCAACTAGAGAATCTCCACTTTCTTTGGCTTATAGGATGGAGGCAATGATTCCGTTAAAAGTTGGCTTACCGACTATATGTTCCCAAACTTTTGATTAAGGGGAAAATGATATAGCTATTGGGGTGAGCCTAGACTTAATTAATGAGAAAAGAGAGCTGGCTTCATCAAGACTTGCAAACTACCAGCAAGAAACAATCAGGAAATACAATAAAGGTGTCAAGCCAAGAGAGTTTAAGGTTGGAGATTTTGTACTGAGAAAGCTTATGGGAGCTAGAAAAGATCCAACCAAAGGAAAGTTCGACGCTAACTGGGAAAGTCTATTTCATGTCACAAAAATGCTCGGCAATGGAGCTTATCGGCTATGTGACTTAGAAGAAAAACTAGTCAAAAGGCCATGAAACACAGCTCATTTGAATTTATTTTATATGTAAGCATTTGCATTGAATATTTGTCAATGAAATGTTTTGCAGATGAGCATCAAAAAGAAGCAATTTCAGAATCATGCATGAAACTAAAGGATAATCTCGCTTGGGTGCCCTAGTGTTGACAATAAAAAGGACTGCCATACTAAGTTCCCCTAGTGCTAGTTCGAAAAGATTGCCACACTAGGTTTCCCTAATGTCGGTTCAAAAGGATTGCCGCAATAGGTTTCTCTAGTGTTGGTTCAAAAGGATTGCCTCACTAGATTTTCCCCTAGTAGCTGACAACCTGTCTAGAAGAATCCACTAAAAAGGACTACCACACTAGGTTTCCTTAGTGCTGGATCGAAAGGATTGCCACACTAGGTTTCTCTAGTGCTGGTTCGAAAGGATTGCCACACTAGGTTTTCCCTTAATGGCTGACAACCTATCTAAAAGAATCTACTAAAAAGGACTACCACACTAGGTTTCCCTAATGCTGGTTCGCAATGATTACCAAACTAGGTTTCTCTAATGTTGGTTCAAAAGGATTGCCTCACTAGATTTTCCCCTAGTGGCTGACAACCTGTCCAGAAGAATCCAACAGTTGGGTAATTCTATGCTTTTACAAAAGCTTTTGGAGTGTCCCAACCACGTTTGTTGTGGTTGACCGTGCACGATCCACAATTTTAACATAAACTCAAAAGAATTGTAAGCACCCCAACCACCTTTTTGGAGGCAAGTGACACTTTAAGCTTAATTCCTTTAGAGCAAAAGCAAAATTACAACAAATTGGTTAAGTCTTCATCACGTGATCAAACTGTCCTTATACTCGGTTACTATCTAATAAGTCATTAATCACATTCAGGATCATTAGGTTCAAATAGAAAGCTTCCTAACCACATGAGAAAAGATAAGTAATACTTTAAAGAGGTCTTTACAGTTCAGTTCATTGTGACTTAACTTAACTTTCATTATAGTTTGGTTGATTCACCATATTAGTTATACAAGCATGAATATTGCTTAAATGTCTTAGCACTTATCATTTCATAAGTTCTGTTGCCTATAGGCCAACAAGGTACGCCTAACGTTAGCTCAGAAAGTAAAATGACTGTTCAGCGTTGAAATATAGAGTACTCAGATTGAACGAATGCATTAATCCTTTAAGTGTTTTATCATTTATTTAGTAGGCTTCCTTTATTATTATAAAGCTCATTAGCCAAAAGTGAGTGTTAAAAAAGCTATCATACAGTAATATAACAATATCAACCAAAAAGCAAAATATTTCTTTAATACTTCAAAAGTTTTGAGCACAACAAAAGTAAAACGGAAAGAAAGAGAAACGATTGAAGTACATCAGGTTTACAATATAGAAATAGAAATCTTAATCTTCCCTGATGTCTTCCTTCAAAACTTCCTCAACAACGGAGTTAATAAGGTCTTTGGCAACTTTTTCTAGAATTTCTTTGGCAATTAATGCCAAGGCTTCCTCAATTTCTTCATATGTCCTTTTGGACAACTATTGGCTGCTTTTGGATAGCCTTGGCAGCACTGTCAACTTCTTTCTCATCCTTCTCATCATCGACCTCATCTTTACCAAGTGTGTCAATCATTAGAGTCTGTGGAGGCCTGTCAAAATTGAAAATGAGGATCACCACATCAGGGAAAGGCCATGGAACGATCTTGTATAGGCTGGTGGTGGGGTTAACCTTCAATCTCTTTATTGCTGCCTCCCAACCATCCAGAAAATAAGCGTTCATGGCCTCAATCATTTATTGTATAAAATTGGCACGAAAGTCTTCAAGCTCCTTAGAGTGTCTTTTTTATACGCTTTTAACTACATTAGTGTGAGCCTCATCCAGGTTCTTGATGGCTTCATCCTTTCGTTATAGCACGTCTGACCTTCCCTTTAACTCTATTTTCAATTTTTCTCTTTTAGCCTTGAGATTAGAAAGCTCGAGCCTATACCTTAAGACCTCTTCTGCCAATTTTTCTTGCACAGCTCTCATCACTGACAGCTCGGCGTCCTTGATGGCAACTTGTTTAGATTTTTCAATTAGCTCTTCATCCTTCTTGGTGAGAAGATTCTCTAGGACCCCAACTCTCGTCTCACTTGACTGTACTTTCTGCTTGGCAATGCCTTTTTTAGCATTGGCAGTTTTGATCTACCTCTTTAGGGCTTCTTCGTTATCCAAAGCATCACTGAGTCTGCTTTTTAACGCATTTACCTTCGTCTCATCTTCATCAATTTTCTTTTGCATGTTCTCAAGACGTGAAGTAGCTTCCAAAGCGAAGAAAAGTTCTGTAAAGGGTAAAATGAGGGATTAAAACGAGAAAAAAGCAAACAAGTACAGAAAGTAAAAAGATAAGAGATAAGAAAAAGCATAAAGTAACTTACTGTGATAGCATTTTTTATCTGTGTGTGTGTGAAATCAAAAGGGGCTATCTTTTTCAACGTCTGTTGATCTTGAGGTGGCATGATTCCCTTGGCAAATTCTGTAGAGTAGATAAAGGCTGAATCCTGGATCATGAATGGGCAACCACCCAAGGAAAATGGGCTTAGGACAATGATGTTGGGAACAAAATGAGGGGCATCTCAAATGGATTGTCTTGGAAGTGAGGTCTCAGGCTGCACCGAAGAACTCAATGTAGAGGAAGTTAGGACAAGAGGACTTGGTGCCGAAGAAGATGGCATCACAGGCTCAATGGGATAAGATGAGATTGGTAGATACTTTGGGGGAGATGGAATCTGGTACGTAACCATCTTTGAGGAATGAGCAAACTTTAACTTCTTTGTTACGACCTCGAAGTTGCCTTCCAGTGGTCAGGGGTGTTTGGAAGCATCCTCAAAAGGATCAAGAACGACCATTTCAGACTCCTTTCTTCCTTGTTGCTTTTCTCTCTCAACTGGAGTCATTCCAACCATTACTTCTTCAACTCTCCTCTTCTTAGCTATTTCGACCCTCTTCTTTTTTGCCCTCAGCTCGACCTCCTTTCTCAGGCTCAGCTTTGGAGCCATATCTTCCGCTTCGAGGTCAGGAGAAAAACAGGTGAATTTTTCTTCCTCTACTAAAATCAACATTTGCTTTTGCAGAGGTTGCTCGGTGTGCTGGGGTGATTGGGTAAGCTAAATAGCTAGAACTTGACTGGCAAGAGGGATGCCAAATGGAAGAGAAGGCACCCAATCTCTATGCTTTAGAGCGTAAAAGGCTTGTTTCTCCTTAGGCGTTAAAGTGAACCACTTTTATAGCTGATTGGTGGCCCTTCCGATTGCAAATCCTTATAGAGGGGAGATAAACCGACTTGTAGGTCAGCACAAAGTTAAATAAGATCGGGGCAACCTTAGCAAATGGATAGAGCTCTGGGCCTCCAAGAAATTTCAAAACCTCCTTCAAACGTGCCGTGTCGGCACAAGTCCCGCTAGCCCAAGACTTCTTTGCTTGGTCGGTTACACAGAGATGCAAAGAAAGTTAGACTTAATTTATATTTAAAACGAAAGATAGATAAATAAATGAGAATCTGATGTCTGCCGACTTGAGTCCAGGGATACCAAAGGAACTAGAGAGAAAGGATCTTCATCAAGATCGTGCTTCCAATGTCCAGTGACAATGTAGGTGTCGTCCTCCAATTTCACGTTATCGAGAAGCATGTGAACCAGGGCTTTTTTTTGGTCAGGACTTTAGATACTATTTATTCTCGTTTTTTTTTTTTTTACTTTCTGGGCGATGTAACAGTAAAGCAGATCCCATTCTGAAATATAGAATCTGTATCGCTTGTTAATTTCATTCACCCATTCACTATCTTGTAGAAATTATGGGTGACACACCTAGGCGACAAGTCAAGTCTATTCATAACAGAATAAAGGAAATGGTTTAGAGGAAACCTAAGGCTACCTTTCGTGATGGCCACTATGGCAAATTCCCTTGGCTCACGATCCCCTTTGTGGGAGAGCCTAATACCTACATTGTCGGGGATGTTATATTTTTGTTTAAAAGCCTTAATTTTTTCTTCAAATTTGAGTTCGTCAGCTAGCCTACCTATGGTTTAGGTGAAAAAGAAAAAGAAAAAAAAATGGCAAAAAATTTGATACTCACTAAGAAGGAAACCCTAGGATAAAAGGCAGAGGCATTGATGGGGAAGGAAGAGGTTGAAAAAGTGACTTGAATAAGTTCAAGAAGTACGAGTTTCAGAAAAAAGACAAGTGTAGCAGACGATATGTACATATATATGTATATGCATTTGAAATATTGAAGCTGGAGAGTCAAACAAGTGGCAAAAATGATATTTATTGTCGCCTCCATTTTCAAATTGATAATTATGTGATAGGTAGGTTGTAGCCCTAGGGTTTCATGCAGGTGGCGCAACATACTAAACAGACAAAAGGGCGCATCACGTGTTATAAATGCAACAATAATATGACCAATCACTGTGAAGCACGTAGAAAGTAAGGTAATTATGATGTATATGAAAAGATTTTACAAAAATCAATTGGGTACCATTCGGGTGCCTTATACTCTGCTCGAGTAATAAATTATTATCTCGATTAGAGTGGAAACATAATGTTGATACAAAATAAATTAGGGATATGTGTCGTCTTTCGAGCACAATAAGTTGAGACACGTGATATTTTTTTCGAGCACATTATTAGCATTCTCGGCATTGGTTTAATGATCAAGAAGTTATTGTGGTTAGGCCCCACCATTTGGTGATATAATTCTAACTATAAATGCCAAATAGTAATAAATGAACAGAATTTATTGACTAAAGGTGAACTTAGTTTGTTCACTTGCAAGAGTGGCAAACAGATGTGACATTTGGATACTCTACAAGGTGACATTTTGTTTATTCAGATGCTTATTTCGCCCACACGTATTTAATGCAAAATGAGTGGCATTAAATGAGAAGTAAAAACATTTAAGGGAAAACGAGAACACTGAGTACCTATGAAACACATACGAGGTACAAAATGATCATATTTCCATTATTTACCTATTAATTTATTCATACTACCTTACTATAAATACGATACTTAACTCTAAAATTCAGATACACTCACTATTATCAATCTAGTATTTCATTCTTCACTTTATTGTTCTCTCAAAGCCTTTGCTGACTTTATCATCGGTGTGTTTTCTAGTCGGGAACCTTCTTTCCGGTCATAACCTCTGTTTCTTTTGTGTTCAGTAGGCTTGCATTTAGATTTTCTGATTGATGCGATGAGCAGTTTCGATAGTAATTTTTTATTGCCGAACAATGTCCCTCCCTCACCCAGTAAAAAGAATGAAAGTTGGTATTTTACTAAACACTAAGCCACTAAAAATTTTTATTTTTTTCACTTTTTGTTCCTCTAAGTAGTGCTTTAGTATACTATAGGCACTCTGGTTGCAAGTTGCAAGTGGAGTTTTAGGGGTTGAAGTACAAAAAACAATTAGACTAATGTATAAAAGATTAATGATTTTAACACAAAGTATTAAATCATTAGAGCTATTAAATGATTATTAAATTATTCTAAAAAAAAGTTAAACTAGGACTATTAAATCAATTAAAAAATTAAAACTGCATCAAAATCATTTAGGGTGTGTTTGATGCACCAAATTTCTAAAAATCTCTGAAAACCTCTGAAAATCTCTATACATTTTTACACATTCCCGCCTTCTCAAAATTAAAAAAAAAAAATTCAATACATTTCAAAAGAAAGTCGATAATTAGAATTCGCTTAATCAAATAGCAAAAATTTTTTCACCATTCTTATCATGGACTCTCAAACTACCGAATAATATCCACTTTGACTATTTTTTGTAGAGTTGTAGAAATCGTTCCAACGAATTATAGAAATCGGTCAGACGGATTCGTACGACTAACTTTCATCTAAACGGTTTTTACAATCCATTTGGACAGATTGTAGTGCAAAAAAATCATGACTGTCTAAAATTTTGAATCCGTCCAAACGAAAATCTAATCGATCAAAACGGAAATCTTACTATTTATCTCTAAAAAATACGATTTAAAATGTGTATGCCAAATACAGTAAATTTTTTTAAATTACATTTTATTTCACTTTTAATCATTTCAAACCCATGCTTAACTTTTTGCCCATCAGCAGCTGAAATACCATTTGCACTTTGCAAGTGCTGGCTGCAGCCTCATGTTCCAATTCATGCCCATAAAAATATCTGAGAGGCTGCGAACACATTAAAAAGAGGACAATTATTGCAAGGAGAGGCATCCTCGTCAGATATGATAAGGTTGCCATTACCTTACATTATACCTGCGGCGATAGGCATCAACGACCTCTGGTTAGTATGTAGGAGATTCAGACACGTGTTCTACGGTCTCCCTCTACTTTGTAGCGCACCGTCGCTGCTTTTCTCTGGTCACCATCACATGTCGGCGTCACTGATTTATTATCATTTATATTTATATTTAAATTTCTTAAAAACAATTCGTTTGCTTGGCCGCTCTAATCAGCCCAACAAATGAAGGGAAGTGAGGTTGCCGTTTCAAAAACTCCCAAATTTCTACAAGAAGTTTTTTATTTTTTTTTTCTTTTCTAATATTACAGATTAAGAATGCGTTGGATTTACTAAGAAATGTTAAAAATTCTAAAAATCTCTTAAAATATCTAAAAATTATTTATTTTTATTTCATACACAAATTACGAACTCACAAATTATCTTATTCTGAGTCCGTTTGATTTGTTAAAAAACGGAAAAAAATTTAAAAATCTCTAAAAACCTTTAAAAGTTCTTCACTTTTTATCTCACTGCATGAATTATGAATCCACAAATTATCTCATTTTATCTCAATTTATTTCACTTTTTATCATTCCAAACACATCTTTTATTTCATTTTTTGTCACTCCAAACACGCTTAATAAATTTATTAACTTTTTAACATTATTATTATTATTATTATTATTATTATTGACATTAAAGAGGCCAATATCAAAGAAGGGAAATTAAGATTATAATTTAAATTAAGCCGTTAGCATTAGGTCGATTCATTAAAAATTTCAAAGAAATTGAAAAATTAAAATACTTCGGTTCCTTTTTAAACTAATTTTTTTTTTAAATAAACACTAAATTACAAAAAAAAATTAACAAAAATTACATTTACTTGTAGTAGGATTTAGAATAAATTTACTGAGATAGATTACACTTGCGATAACTTTTTAGATACATAAATAATTAATATGAATGAAACTTGTGTCATAGTGAAATGAACTTGGTTGACAAATAAGACCACATTCACAGGAGTTGATGTTACAAACTCGGAAGTGGATCCACAGAAAAAATAAGGCCACATTCATAATCGTCGATTGAACTTGACCGCCATAATGTCCCTTGTTCAAGGGTACTGTGCATATCTCTGTGTTATTCTTTTACATACCTTCTATGTTTATTTTTAGGACTACGAAAGCCTACAAAACAATTTTTTTTTTTAATTAGAATAGTGATATATTACAATTTTTTTTTATATAATTAGAATGGAGTTGTATTACAATATCCCTTTTATCTACAACTTTATGATCACTATCATATTATTCTCATTTTTAAATTTAGTAATATTTTCCTTTTAGTTAATTAACAAAAGATAAATTAATTAACAATTGATCAAGATTTTCAACCCAAAAATGTATATAATTTAAAATATTGGCATACTCTATATATATATATATATATCATATCTCTCTAAATTTACTAAACTAAGACTTTTTTGGTGATTAACTCTAACATTTTAGAAATTAGTCAAGATGTACACAAATTAGTTCAGGTACCTTAAAGTACAAAAATAATAACAATAATAATAATATAACAATGCATTGCTCAACTTCAATTGCCACGAAGCCCCCACTCTAGTTTGTTTAGATCATGCAATTCAATTTACGTTTAAACAGTTGTCCTCTTCACATGGTACTAGTTACAATTTGGCCGCATGAAGTAAATCATAAAACGCTGGATGGGAATTAATTGACGTTCAAAAAAAAAAAACCAAAGAAGATTCCTTGATCGATCGGATACATCTCCAATTCGATACATAATCAAGGCGGGCTTATTGTATTTTTCTAGTTGTGCAATGCATTTACATTAGAATTTTATTTTCAAAAAATAATATAAAATATTTAAATTATAGACCTATTAGTACTTCTAAACAAATGTAATTTACTCTCCAGCATGTTTATTACTTTATATACAAGAAAAGCCAAAAATATTTGATATTAAATTCTTCATATATATCGTCTTCCTTTTCCAGTAATATTTCCGATAGCCTACGGAATCCCTCGAGAATTTGCATGACAAAAATATGTAAAGGTTGGTTTCAGCCAAATTTCTGGACGCACAAAAGGGAAGAATATGCCAACACGTTTGGCGGGCTTCTATCAGGTGAAACTGACGTTGCGTCATAATAAAACAGAGCATTGCATGCTTATCTTGGCACGATGGCATTACCCACCATATTATTAACTAGAGCAGAAGACTCTCAAATCTCAGTTGATGGGTTTTATCAAAAGAAGGAGCTCTCACTAACTCAATTACATATATAATATATATCGAGAGAGAAAGAGAGAGAGAGAGAGAGAGAGAGATGATGGGTATGCAAAATTCAGTTGCATATTGTGTGAAGGAGAAGAAGGCTTGTGTTGGTTGGGTTGAGAAGTACTTCAAGGATTGCCTATGCAACCTCAACGATGAGTTATCTTTCGCTTTTGGGCTCATCAGTCTTGTGTCTTGGGGAGTAGCTGAAGTCCCACAGATTATCACCAACTTCCGCACCAAGTCCGGCCATGGAGTCTCTCTTGTCTTTCTTCTCACTTGGGTTGCTGGGTAAGTTGGTTTCTTAATTACTTCTTTTATCCATGAATTTAATATATGCCAATATATGTTTGTGCGAATCTGTCCTTGTTTATACCTGTGAACCTAAAAATCTGAACTTAATTGACTACCAATTTTCCTCTTTGAATTGCAGTGACATTTTCAATCTAGTGGGTTGTCTTCTTGAGCCTGCCACGGTATGTAGATTATGGCTCTGGGAAAGCCATCTCCTGCATCCTCATCAAGCCCCCCTCCCCTCTCCTCTCTCTCTCTCTCTCTCTCTCTCTCTCTTTCTCTCTCTTATATATGTATATATACATATATATACACTAATTTATTTCTGCTCTGGTTGCAGTTGCCGACTCAGTTCTACACAGCTCTGGTAATACCATTTTCCAGCTTGCCTTTTATTTTCTGTGACACATTAATTGTAGGACAATTTCTTTATGTGTAATTATAACTATTAATTTCGTCCATAACTATACTGATATATGACCATCCAACTAATCTACTCTACTACATTGAAGGCCAGAGGCTGTTGTACCCCTAAAAATACTCTCTTTCTACTCAATTCCTTTCCTGCTTTTCCCTTTTCTGGTAATTGTACTCCAAATTTAATTCAAAAGCTCTGTGTCAATAATTAGGTATTTGAAATTAGTACATTTAAGATTAAGATGTATTAAAATATCAAAAAAAATTTTAATTTATGTAATAAAACATGTAAATTTATTAATATTTATCATCAAAAGTAATAGTGTCATAATCATTACTTTTTAAAATAAATATCTCAAATAATTATTTTCTTGTAATAATTTCAAATCCGTCACGCTAAATTTTTCAAATTCACAATAAAATCTTCATCTGATTAAGTAACAAAATTATATTTAAATTAAATAATTAACACAAAATTCATTAATTTTGAATTCATAATTCATTTGACAGCTCTACACAACAAGTACGGTAGTACTGGTGCTGCAAAGCATTTACTATGACCACTGCTATGCCCGGTTGAAGCGTGGACGGATTGATAACAATCAAGGGGTACGATTTCTCAAATTTCTCGCACAATTCATCAGTTTGTTTTGGATAATACTAATTTTATTAGACATGGAAACCTCATATTTGCATATTCCGACGCACACACAATTAATGTAAAAATTATACTTTCTTAGGTCGAAGAAGAGCAAAGACTTTTGAAGTCACCAAAGCAGGCTGGTACTGGCATTCCAATTCCTGGTAGCACCGCCAAAGAGCAACCACACAGGAAATTCTATTACACGTGTGTCCTTTTCTTTTCTCTTTTTTTTCTTTTTTCCTTCTAACCCCATTTATAATTTTTTGTCCATTTTTTATGTACAATTCATGTTTGTTTTGATTGAGGGTTATTTGACAGGTTAAAATCAATCAAAATTTATCAATTTTTATTAAATTTTTTATATTTTTTAATCAAATTTTATCACATATTATTTTTATATCAAATTTTTATATTTTTATTTTATTTTTAAATAAATTTTTATCAACCATACGCCTGAGTATCCGCAAAAACTACAATTTGCAGGTCAGCAAGGTCACTAGCTAGCAGCAGCACACCCACGTGGTCTTATTTAAGGGCGGCTAAAAGTGGTCCCGCCCACCTCTCACTAGGGTACGACGACCCATCATCGGACGATGAAACAATTCGACTTCCGTCCAAGAAATCTCGGTCCAGACCCCAGCCAATCCCAAGATCTGTGAGCCTCCCATTTTTATGCTACGGATTGTGCTAGGTTTATTTATAATTGGCAAACTAATAAATAAAATAATAAATTTAATTATATTTTTTTTTAGCCACTGGTTAGAATGCTCGAGAGTTTAGAATTGAAGATTTTTTAGACGTACCGTGGATAGCTCGCGAGAAAACGCCTGAAAGCTTACTTGGCGAAAAAAATTTGACGTGAGAAGTTTGCTTGGAGTGCATGAGAAGACCACTGGAAGTAGAGGCGGGGCTTCACTAGGGGCTACGGTGGGGCGCTAGCCCAATGCAGGAAAAAAAACATTATTAAGTAAATTTTGAACCAAAAAACATGGAATTAACCTAATTCATTTTCTGAACAACTCAACTCATTCCCTAAACAATCCAACCTTAACCAACCTTCCATGAAATCTTTAGTTTATTAAATTTTAACTTGCAACCCTAGATATTTTGTAATTCTAACTCCGATCCCTAACTAGAAGAGTGTGGAATGCTGCTTGAATTCTGCTTCAGTAATATGCAAATTCGTAATTTTTAAAATATTGCATGAAGACTATTTTGTCTGGAATTTTGAATTTTAAGCACTTAAGGATGCCTAAGAAAATGTTTCCTCATGTCAAGAAAATATTTCCTAATGTCCAAGGTCTCCCAATATCCAAGAAGGTTGGGAAGGTCTTCTAATGTCCAAGAAAGTTAGGAACACCAATAAGAATGTTTTTTATCTTTCCAGAAACTTGGAAACCATGACAACTACTCTAAATTCATCTTAGAATATAATTGTGTTCTATATAGAGATCCTATTCCTAGGGTCTAAAGTATCAATTAATTAGGAAAAAAAATATCATATTATTTAGTGTGCTTTAAGAGGTTTCTCTTAGTATAGTCATGAAAAATTTTATCTTTCAAATTCTTATGCGTGGATTCTTCAAAGGAGTTCGAAAATGTAATCGTGTTTTTCATGAAATGCGGGTGAAGGATTTTCATGTGTTAAAAAATGTGTCTATTATGATTAGTACAGTAATGGTATGAAGCATAGACTGTATGCTATCATACACATATCTATATAGTGAAGATTTTTGGTCATCATGTCCCAAGTTTTTTGAATTCTTACTCCGGAAGGGTTTTTCTTATTATTTTTTTATGTTCGATCTCCTTATTTTCTGCATTGTGAGATTGTTTTATTACTTAAGTTATATTCTATAACTGACAAAAGCGTTATTTCAAATCCAATTTGCCAAATGAGTTCAGTTGCTAACAGATCCAATTTGATAAAATAAAGAGAGAATAAAGAATTGAACTAATAAAAAATAGAAAAATTATATTGATGTTTATTTACAAGAATACAAAGAAGTCTTTATATAGACAAAGTTAGAAAATAGAATTGGAAACTAAAATAAAGACCTATAACGAAAAGAATTTCTTAATTTCTATATATACAAAATTATAATTTCCTAATTTCTATATTCTGTATATGTCAACACTCTTCCTCAAACTCAAGATGGTAATGAAGAGGCCAACTTGAGTTTACACATAAGCTCACAATAACGACTAGGAGGACGAGATTTAGTGAAGATATCTGCAAGCTGATCGGTAGAAGAAATATGAAACAACTAAAGAGTGCCTTGCTTGACATGGTGGCGAATGAAATGACAGTCAATCTTTATATGCTTCATACACTCATGAAAGACATCATTATGGGTAATCTAAATGGCACCAGTATTATCACAATACAGAGGAGTGCTATTGTTGAAAGAAAGACCTATGTCTGCAAGAAGCCAGCATATCCATAGAAGCTCAAAAGTAGAGTAAGCAAGTGCCTGATATTTAGCCTGGTGCTAGTGTGAGCAACGACAGACTACTTCTTACTTCGCCAATGAGTGAAATGCCAAGAAAAAAACAATACCCAATAGTAGAGCGACGATCAATAGAGTCACTAGCCCAATTAACATCCGAAATAGTATACAACTATAATGGAGAAGATGAGGAAAAAAAAGCCTATGAAATAAAGTACTCTTGATATACCTTAGAATCCAAAGAACAACTACATAATGAGTAAATCTGGGTGCATGCATAAATTAGCCAACCAAAGTAACTACACAAGAGATGTCTGGGCGAGTCATAGTAAAATAAATGAGACTCACAACAAGGTGTCGATAAAGAGTATGATCAAATAAAAGTTCACCCTCAGTTGTAAATAACTTCACATTAGTCTCCAAAGGACTATCAACAGTTTTATTTTCAATAAAACCAGCTCAGGATAGAAGGTTAGAAACATATTTAGCTTAAGAGAGATTAAATCCTTGAGAATTAGAAGTGACCTCAAGACCCAATAAATAGCTAAGTTTGACCAAATCCTTTATTTCAAAGTGCTGACTAAGAAACTGCTGAAGTGCATTAACCCTAGATAAATCATCACCAGTTATAACCAATCATCAATATAAAGTGGTAGAAGAATGGTACTAGTACAGGAGTGACGAATAAACAACGAAGAATCATAGGCACCAGGTGCAAAACTTTGCTGGGCTAAAACAGAACTGAACTTGAAAAACCAAGCCCGAGGAGATTGTTTAAGCCTATAGAGTGCCTTACGAAGTTGGCAAACCTTTTGAGGATAATGAGAATATCCAGGAGGAGGTATCATGTAAGGACTGAAAAGAAGTTAGGCAAGCCACGAAAGCAAAATTCTCCTCATAATTAACGCCATATTCCTGAGTAAATCCCTTCGCAAGTTGTTATTTTGTGATTTTTGTTGATAATTTTCACGATATACTTGGGTTTATTTACTTTATAGTTGATCTGAGTTACTCAAAATTTTTGATAATTTTTATAAAATGATCCGACTCAATTTTCTCCCATAGAATATAAAGATAATTCTGTTCTTGCAAATCCTGAAAATAATAGGTCACTTTCCTACTTATCTTATCCTTATACATCCTAACAAAATGCTCGTGCTAAACGGAAACATCGTCATATTTTAAATACCATTTGATCATTTCTCATCTCTACTTCTTTACCTGAAACTTTTTAGAGGAGAAGCCGCTCTTACAGCTATTTACACAATTAATAGGGTGCCTTCTTTGTATGGGAAAGTACCACATTATTCGTGCCTCAAAATTTTTGCTTATGCTTGTTTTGTCCTTCTTCCCCAACATAAGTGCACCAAATTAGAGCCTCGCTCTCACTTATGTTATTTTCTTGGTTATGGTATTGAACAAAAAGGCTATCGGTGTTATGATCCCATCTCGAAATATCTCCAACTTTCCTGTTATGTTTAGTTTTGGGAACATCGTCTATTCATTGAAATGATCAAACTTCCCTCTATCCCTTCTCATCACTCACCTATTTTTACTGATTTTTCTATTACCCTTTTTCCCAATACTAACTCTTATGACGCAGGTTCTTTAAACTCTCAAGATGACCACTCGATGTCCTCACCCAACTCATCTGACACGTTTGCGGACTCCTCACATCCACCTTCTACCCTTGAGCCTTCACCTGCTGTCTCTACTCCAATATCACTTGAGTTTCACCATCCCACCAAGAAGAGCTCCTCCTCCTTATTTTAAAGATTACCATTGCTATTCCGCTATTGCTTTTCTTTACAAGCCTTGCTCTTATCGCGATGCCAATTCTTACCCACTTTGGCCGCAAGCAATGAATGATAAACTCAATGCTCTTATTTCTACCCATACTTGAGACCTAGTTGACTTGCCACCCCACAAAACTGCAGTAGGGTGTAAATGGGTTTATAAAATAAAGACTCAAGCAGATGGATCAATGGAGCGTTATAAAGCTCATTTTGTTGCGAGGGGATTTACTTAGGAATATGGCATTGATTATTGAGGAGACATTTGCTCTCGTGGCTCGCCTAACTTCTTTTACATAGTTACTTTGGTTAGCTAGTTTATGCATACACCTAGATCTACTCACTATGTAACTGTTCTTCAATTCTGAGGTATATCAACAAAAATCACAAAATAACGACTCCCCCCCTTTGTGACAATAGGAGCAGGTCCCCAAATATCAGAATAAACAAGATCAAAAGGTGTAACACAAATAGAATCACTTTTATTAAATGGTAAAGCAGTTTGTTTCCCTAATTGACATGGTAAACAATCAAAAGAAGAAAAATCAACAGGACCTAAATGTCTTTTTGACGCTAACAAACAAACACTAGACAACGAAGTATGACTAAGATGGGAATGCCACAATCTGGAAATGGTGGTGATAGTCGCAACTGGTGGAGAAACTAATGAAGAAGGGCTCAAAAGATGCAAAGATGTAAGCTCGAAGAGGTGACCAACTTTATGCCTTGTCCTAATCAGCTAGTTCGTCTGTGGATCCTACACAACACACCTATCATTAGAAAATTTTATAATGTAACCAAGTTCAACAAGTTGACCTACAGAGAGAAGATTTAAGGATAACTTGGGAACAAGATAAGTATTAGGTATGCAAGAATTATGATTAATGATAGAGCCAACATCACCAACTGATGTATGAGAACCATTAGCAGTATAGATTAATGGGGCTTGTGAAAAAGATTGCTTATGAGAAAGTAAAGAAGAGTCAGAAGTCATCTGATTGCAATAAGCAAAGTCAGTATACCAGGGGAACATAGACATACCTGTAATGGCAGACAAAGCAGGAAAAGAACAGGTGATAACCTGGTGGACTATAGCCTCAACATCAGTAGTAGTAAGGGATGAAGGAGTGGCCGAACCTGGATGTCCAAAAGAGGGTGCGGCAGTAGTTTGATAATGGGGCTGAGATTTGGAGCACTTACCCTCGAGTTTAGGACAATCACTAATAAGATGGCCTTCTTTTTTACAATAATTACACTAGACTTGGTTGCATTTTGAAGATGTAGTAGGAGCGAAAGACACAGCAGAAACGACCTGAGTAGGAGTACTAACCATGACCAAGTCTAAGGTCCATAGTTGACGAGTCTTTTGGTGAGCCTCCTAAAAAAAAAAAAAGCTCCATGAAAGCAGCTTCAAGGGATAGTAGGGGAAAGTGATGCAAAAGAGAAGCTCAAGTATTCTTAAAATAGTCTTGAATCCCCATCATAAAGTAAATAAACTGGCGTCAATCTCTATAAGCCGCAAACTATTTGATAGACTTAGTATCTTTAAAGGAATGATCGACTTGAGAGAGTTGATCTCAGAGGCTATGGACTTGGGCATGATAGTTAGCAATGGACTGACCAGGCTCTTGCCACATTTGATAGAGCTTAGATTCCAATTAGAATTGTAGAGTAGCATCACTAGTGCAATTATATCGATTAGCTAGAAACTCCTAGGCAGCGTAAGTATTTCGAAATTTAGGTAGAAGACACTGAATAGAAGGAATGGAAGTATTAATAAACCAAGAGATAATCTTATAGTGAGCGCTGTCCCAGTCCTCAATACGGTTGTCAAACTCTTCTTATGTCTCTTTGTCTGATTTTTGTAGCTTGAGACGTTCACCAGTAACATACCTCCAAAACTTACGTCCAATCAGAAACACAAAAATCTATTAAGCCTAAATATTGTAGTTGGAACCGTAAAAAATGGTGTCGATTAGGCGTATAATACCATTTTGAGAGGCCATAAAAAGTATACTGAACTGACAAAATAATCAAAAACAGAGGCCAAAATCGGAATCAAAGGGGTCAAAAACTTAGGGAACCAGTTTGAACCGGTCAAAAATTGCTTGATAGAAGGCTGAACTGCTTGCCGGTTTGATGGAATGCAGGCATGATCAAATCAGTTTGGCCGAATAGTAGTCAAATCAATTGTAGTAGGCAAATCAATTGCAGTTCCATGATTACAATTGTAGTTCCCATGATCACAAGTCAACCCGTATAGTTAGCTTGTGAATCTGACGAAAAAAATTTTTGACTTCGGAATTTAAGACTAAGAAAGACAGTAAAAGGAATTCAAGACTGAAAATTGCTTTCGAATAAGAAAAGAAATCCAGAGTTGGCAAGAAAAACAAATCACCAGTGTGGAAGAAAAAAATTAAGAATCAGAATTCAATAACTCTGATACCATGATAAAATAAAGAGGGAATAGAGAATTGAACTAATTAAAAATAGAAAAATTGTGTTGATGTCTGTTTAACAAGAATACAAAGAAGTTTTTATATAGACAAAGTTAGAAATTATAATTGAAATTAAAATAAAGACCAATAACGAAAAGGATTTTTTTAATTTCTATATATACAAGATTATAATTACCTAATTTCTATATTCTGTATATAGCAATACAATTTAATCATTTTCAAATTTTAAATATGTATATGCACGTGGCTTTGTATTTTCAGGCTGGTTCTGGAGCATTCTTTGCTGCATCAGCAAGCTTGCCCTATGGAAGTAAGGCAATGATGGAAGCATACAAAGGATTAACTGGGAGAAGGCTGTTAGTTGTATGTATATATGATTAGTAACTCCACAAAGTTTAATTTTAATTAATTGATGTTTTTAGTTGTTTAATTGTTTCAATTGAGCTGGCAATCCTTTTCATTTAATAGAATTTTAAATTAGAATAATGTGATACTAAAACTAACATAATGAAATGACATTTTGACAGTCATTATTTTTAATAAAAAGGTTCTGATGGTATAACATCGCCTTATTATCCTTGCAAAAATTATGTGTATGGCAGGAACATAGTATGGAGAGCAATGGCTATGGTCAATGGTTGGGATGGTTGATGGCTGCTATATACATGGGAGGTCGAATCCCTCAAATATGGTTAAATGTAAGGGGTAACTAAGACAAGTATATATAAATATTAAAACTGGTTAATTAATTTCAACCTTCTTGTTTTCTATCATTTTCATTTTCTTTACTAGCTTTGATATGTTTTCTATATATCTAATGAAATTGTTATTACCCTATTTGATCAGATTAAAAGGGGGAGTGTGGAGGTAAATCTCTCTCTGTTATTGAAACAATTTTGAATTACCTTCCGATGCTTAAAGCAATTATGATGTAAAGATCTTGTGTTTAAATTTCATGCAGGGATTGAATCCACTCATGTTCATCTTCGCTCTTATAGCTAATGTCACCTACGTTGGGAGGTGCTCACTCACTTTCTCAACTCAAGCATTCTTATGTATTGAATTCACCAAAACACATAAATATATATATTGGGCAAGTGATGTTCAAAAAGAACACCCTTTCTGTCCATTTGAATGCAGTATTGTCGTGAGAACCTTTGATTGGGACAAACTGAAAGCCAACTTGCCCTGGTTGCTGGACGCTGTAGTGTGTGTGTTGCTCGATTTGCTCGTATCCTTTTGCTCATCTTCCTTTATAGAATTTACCTATTTGATTAGTCACCCAGTTTTTGTTCCTCTAAATTTTAACTGTTAAGTGTTTAAACAACCCAAAATAATCATTGTTTACCTTAACAACAATGTTTCAAGATCATATTCCAGTATGTCTACTACAAATACATCCGCAAAAGGATCCCAGAAGGAAGAGAAGAGTATGGAGACTACTATGTCGAAGCAAATAAAGTTCCTCTGTCTTGACTGCCTATTGAATATGTATGTAATATATATATATATATATATATGAGACATGGAGGCATATGGTTAGATTTAACCGGTTGCTAATTTATTCTAGTCAATAAATTTAGGTATTTTCAAAGAATATCAGATATCAAACAAACTTCAGCTCATTATGACAGTTACTTAGTTAGTCAGTTAGCAAATGGTTATAAATTGTTGGATAAAGTACAAAAATCACCCATATAATTTACCTCGGTATCACTTTAGTCCCACACATTTCAATTACAATAATTAAATCCCTACACTTTCGATCAAGTATTGATTCGGTCCTTCCATTAATGACCGTTAGAAATAACCGTAACACTGAGAATAAAATAGTAATTTCATTTATAGTTTACCCTCAGTATCACTTTAATTCTTCACCTTTTCAATTATAACATCGACTCCCTACACTTTTCGTTTAGATTTGAAATATATTTGTTGTCCCAAATAGCAACACTAGAGGAGAGGGAATAGGGTTGCTTAAAAATTTTGCAAATAAAAATTTCAACCCTAAAACAAATATGTCAAGATGAAAATGATAGTTAAATATGAAATGCACCAAAAAAAAGTTTATTCAATATTTGTGAATGAATAGTGAGTGCTAGTGTTTGCAATAAATATAAAGAGAATGGAAGAGAAGCAAACACAATCGATTTACAGTGGTTCGGCTTCAATGTTGCCTACATCCACTCCCCAAGGCCTTCCTTGAGATTTCTCTACTATTCTTTGAAGAGCTTATTACACACTAGCTTCCCAAGGTACTAGAAACCTTTCCCAAGTGATTTTATCCCCAAATCACTCACACAAGTCTCTTGTTTTGGTTCTAACACTTGAACCAAAACCAACAAGAACTCACCTAACTCTCACAAATTAAAAGGGCTTCAAATTTTCCTTTCTTACAACAACAATGAGAAGTTTAAAACTCAATCAAATAAAAAAGAAACTCTCACAAGTTGAATATGAAAGATGAAGCACAAATGCGGGAAGAAATCACTCTATGTTTGCAAAGTTATGGAATTTCTTATATCTCTTCGTAAGCACTTCTTTCTTACCTTCTTCATCCTCTTGAATCTGAGTTTGAGGCTCTATTTATAGATGAAAATCTCCAAATGGCCGTTACTAAGTGAAAAGACTCTTTTGGCCTCGAAAGAAATTGAATTTTCTTGCTTCCAATGCTGTCTTTCATATTCAGACTTTCTGAGATACATTTGTGACCCTTTTCACCCTTATAACGTTCAAAGATGACATTTCCTTGCAGTAAAGACTTTGTAGATATATAAGTCAGCTATCACATGTCAAATTTTGAGCTTCATCCAACGGTTAGATAGTCAGATATGGCTTTTGAACCGAGACCATCTTCTGATAGCTTTTTCTAATATTCTGAATCTATGTTTCCAGTTTAAGCTTCCGTTTTATCATGATACTTTAAGAATTAGAAGAAACTTAAACTACAAAAGTTGTATATTTTTTAGTCTTCTTTTCACACACAAAAAATCAGAATTTTTAAAACTGTAGAGTATGAGTTATGTCTCAGAAACTAAGACTAGCTCCAGAATCCAGAATTAAAATCTTTTCTTTAATGACCAATATCCCAACTCATTTTTTGATATCTTAACTTCAGATCCACAAAAATTTCCCTTCGGTAAAGTTGTAGAAATGGAAGTCTAGTTTACTATATTAAAATTTCAAGAAAATTGAACCATTGGATCTTAAGATATAATCTATATACTGACATGAGTCTGATTTATTTGTTTATCCAAGTTAACCTTTAGTTCAAATCTTTATCTTACTTTAATTTCTATTACCCTCAACTTTGAAATTCATTTATTCCTTCATCCAAATTATGTGAAAATATCGAAAAAATAATATCAATCTCTTCCAACTCTATGATCTTGAATCTATCAAACGAATTATAACATTTCATACAATGTCTATTCGAAAATTAATTGTGAAAATTTAATTCAATATTTATTATCATCAAAATCAATTATAAAACTAACTCTATAAACCTTGGGCCAACAATATTTTATTAAATTATTTTTACTAAATAATATAATCTAAAATATAATTTTAAATTATATAACATATTTTAATGTGAAATATATCTTATTAAATTATTTTTAATCAATAATATATTAAAATTATATTTAATATATTCTATTTTTATTAAATTAAATTGTTTCCATAAATAACACTTTCGGTTTATATTTAAAATATATTTTGTTAAATAATTTTTAATAAATAATATAATCTGAAATATATTTTATTAAATTATATAACATATTTTAATTTGAAATATATCTTATTAAATTATTTTTAATCAATAACATATATAAAATATACTTAAAATATTCTATTCTTATTGAATTAAATTATTTTCATAAATAATATGATTAAATCAATAATATAATTAAAATAATATTTAATTTAGTTTGATTAATATGAAATATATTTTATTAAATTCGGTTAATTTTCATAAAAATGAATGAAATTAAAAATTTTATTAAAAGATGATTTGATAGTAATTTTATTAAAAGGTGATTTGATAATTTTAGTAATTGTTGATGGTTTTATTGAAAGGTGATTTGATGATTTCATTAAAAGGTGATTTGATGGTTTTACTAAAAATTTTATTAAATCATAATAACAACTATTAGTGAAACCATCAAATTATCCTTTAATAAAATTTTTAATTTTATTAATTTTTAAGAAAATTAACCGAATTTAATAAAATATATTTCATATTAATTAAACTAAATTAAATATTATTTTAATTATATTATTAATTTAATCATATTATTTATGAAAAATAATTTAATTCAATAAAAATAGAATATATTAAATATAATTTAAATATATTATTAATTAAAAATAATTTAATAAGGTATATTTCAAATTAAATTATGTTATATAATTTAATAAAATATATTTCAAATATACACCAAAAGTGTAGAGATTTAATTGTTTTAATTGAAAACATGATGGGCTAAAGTGACACTGAGGGTAAACAATAAATCCTCAGTCTAACGATTGTATCTAACGGTCAACTAACGAAATGACCAAATTGATACTTGACCGAAAATGTAGGGATTTGACTGTTACAATTGAAATGTGTGAGGCTAAAGTGATATTGAGGGTAAAACTGTAACAATGATTTTTGTACTTCACCCTAAATGGTTATACAATTACAAATTGTGCAACTGTAAATTAATTGTAGTTTAGTTAGCTTTTTTTTTTCTTTGTAGAGAAGATTTTTTTCTTACTTTTCTTCTGCTCTGTTTTTCTTCTTATCAACAGAGTGTTCTTCCTCTTCAATCTATTTTCTTCTCTGCAGATTTATTTCATATTCATAAAAATTGACATGGCATCAGAGCATTTTAATGTCTTTAGATTCTTCAAATTGATATCTCAAGATCTGCGTTGATTGAATTTAAGATTCATGACCGATGCATCTAGATCTACTACTGAAGTATATGACACATGAAGATACTTCAAATCTATTTTACCTGCATCATAGAGATAATCCTGGCGCGATCTTTGTTTCTCAACAACTCACATGTGAGAATTACTCAACCCGGAATAGTTCCATTACTATGGCGTTGACTGCAAAGAATAAGTTAGGTTTCATTAATGGATCTATCAAGAAACCCAATGATACTTTTGATCAGAATTATAATGCATAGATTCATTGTAATAATATAGTCTTATCATAGCTCATGAATGCAATTTCTAAAGAGATTACAGCAAGAGTTATATACATAGGCACTGTTAGAGCAGTTTGGTTAGATTTGAAAGAGAGGTTTTCTCAAGGTAATGGCCCAAGAATTTTTCAATTGCAGAAGGCTATTTCTTGTATGTCTCAAAATCAGATGTCTGTGTCACGCTCCTAATTTAATTGTCCGAGACGGACGGCATAGGAATATGGGAACAAATTAAATTAAATAAAAATTCGTTCCAAGGTCAAGTCATAATATAGTAACCATCATCAGAACAACTAAACACGTCCCTCATTCCCATATTAAAATAATATTTGAATGGATCATCATCAATTTATCAATAGCATCATCCACCTTAACACCATCTCCAATGACCACATCTAAGGTCTACACATTTAAAACAAATACTATAGCCATGTTTATAGTTATCCAAATAATAATGTCATAAATATCAATATCGGACCCATCCTCTAGGTTACACCACTTATAATACCAATAATTCAACTTTCAGTTAAGAAAACTAAACACAAATGTTATCACCTATAATTAAGACCAGACTTAGGCTACTCTAGCCTAAACTGTCTATGTATCCCACCTCGAGAATCAGGTCATCGCAGTTCCTAAATTTATATATCTTATTTCATAACTAAACTCATGATCAATCAGATAAACTATACATCTCAATATAAAAGAACATAAACGTAGTCTTATGCAATGGGATGTGATGGAATGTAATATTAATGCATACTCTAGTCTCCATCTACCCCTAACCTTATCCTGGGATGGGTGATACTTAGCAAAGCACGCGAGATAAACAATCGCACCGTTTATGCTTATGGTGAACGTATATCCCAATATATATATAAACTAAATTGGGAACTATGTTACACCCCCATTGGTGTAAGACTCAAGAGAACTGTGTTACCCCCCAGCCCTTCTGCTAGGGAACCGTGTTACACCCCTAGTTAGGTATCTGCTTAACTCGAGTAAGATCTAACTACAGTCCGAAGGAAAATCTTATAATTATATCTCATAATTAACGTCTCAACTCCAAATGACTAAGCTCTAGTCATATATGTCGACTGGGAATTATCTAGTATTTTGAAAATCTCATTTTCTTATTTTTCTCAAATCATAGATCTTCTCCATATATATAACCTGTGCCTCGGCGGCCAATCAGTACTCTCAATATGAACCTGATGATGCCATTCTAGCCCTATGCACATTATGTGCTCAATCATGCAAATAAACATCATCTCAATATAAAAATACATTCTCATTAGACTTGGTGATTATTTGAGATCCATTACTTCATTAGAAATCGATAATAATTTAATTTGGGCACAAAAATATAATTAAAAACTAATTTTTAATCTTTTTTGAAAATCTACTACACTAGTGTCCAGACATCCTTACTAGCCAAACCGAACACCAGAGCCCAGTGCCCAATTACTGGGTTTGTTTCCGACAAAACACAGCTCCAAATCACTTCCAAATCACCATTTCAAGCATCAATCTCAACAATAACTCCTTTACAAACACTTAAACACATACATCACATGTTTCTTCAACATTTAATCAAAGAATAACTTAAATATATGCAAGATATTCACGTTTACATGTATATATATAACCATATTCATATATATGTATATATGCACAAATCATAAGATTTTCAACCAAATCATGCATATATATACATTAAAATCATCCTAACAACATATAGGACACAAATATAAGTCCCATCTATCTAGAATTTGAAAGGAAAATAAGAAAAACGAAGAAAATCGGTTGAGCTCCCAACCTTCAAAAGCTGATTTCTCCTACTTCAGGCCAAACCACTAAAAATAAATGTCACCATAACGTTCATGCCATCGAATACTACCCCATCCACTGACCTTCTACTCCAGATCATACTTTTTCTCTCGACTTTCTTTCTCCTCTCTCTCTCTTTTCTCTCATTTTTCTTTCTCTTCTCTGTTATTAGGCCACCGAGCAAACCAAAAGAAAAATAAAAGAAAAGAAAAAAAAAAGAGAGGAAGGAAAAGAAAAATGAAACTGGGCCCTTGACCCAATTGTTTAACCAATTACTAATTCGAACCACATCCGGCCTAGGAAAAATAAAATAAATCAACTCAATCTCAAAATAAATATTTTACTAGCCCAAAATAACATATAAATAGCTAAAATAAGTATTGAGTATTACATTAGTTCACATTTTACACAATTGAAACGTTATTAGAAGGAAATTATGAACTACAGACCAGATTCTCCATGCACCTGTGGAGGATTAAAAGCCTTGATGGATATCAGCTTCAACAGTATGCTATGCAGTTTTTTATGGGATTGAATGATAACTTTAACCACATAAGGAGTCAAATTCTGCTAATGAAGCCACTTCCACTAATTAACAAAGTCTTCTCACTGATTTTACAAGAAAAGAAGTAAAGAGAAATTGGTCCAATTAATTCTACACCTCAGGACCCTATAGCTTTCTTGGCCAAAATTGGTTTCAGATCTGGAAATCATAGGAAAAACAGACCAGTATGCACTCACTGTGGCATTACTATAGATACCGTGGATAAATGCTACAAATTACAAAGATTTCCCCCAAGTTACAAATCAAACAAAAACAAATCTCAGTCCACTGCATCAGATAATAAGTATCAACCCGCTCTTAGTTATAGTAATTCAGATAATAGATCTAATGGAGTAATTCAAGAGTTGCCTCAACAGCTTGCCCAGAATTTCACTCAAAGTCAGTCTGTTGCAATGTCTCTCACTCAGGAACAGTATAGTCAGCTCATAAATCTTCTGAAGCCACAAGAACAACATACTGCAGCTGGTCATTCCAGCAACTTTGTTGCTTCTTCCACCAATTATGTGTCTAACATAGCAAGTATTCATTCCATATTCTCTTATCATCTTAGCAATTTAGTCTCATTTTCTAAAAATGATTGGATCTTGGACACAGGAGCCATAGACCATATAATGTGTTTATCTGATTTTCTTTTTGATGCCCAGCCCTTTACCCCATATCAGTTACACTTCCTAATGGTACTTTAATTCTAGTCCAACAAATAAGTTCAGTCAAATTTTCTAATTCTTTCAATTTAACTGATGTTCTTGTCATCTCCTCTTTTAAATTCAATCTTATATCTATCAGCAAAGTTAGTAAAATCCTTAAATTGGATCTATACTTTCAATGCTAACTAATGTGTCATTCAAGACCAGCTCAAGTGGAAGATGACTGGATCGGGTAAAGAGACATAAGAGTGGTACTACTTGCAATTACAATTGCATCATTGTTCCTTAAACGATAGTATATTCCTTTTTCTGGGTTCTATGAGCATAAATTTTTCTTGTTCTGACAACAAAAATAAAATCAATCTCTGGCATGTTAGATTAGGTCATCCCACTAGTACTAGACTCAAACCGATTGATGAATCTCTTGATTTCTCTATTCCTTATTGTGAAGTTTGTCATTTAGCCAAGCAAAAGAGATTACCTTTCCTAATCAGTACTTTTGCTACTACAAAACCCTTTAAATTGATTCATTGTAACATATAGGGCCCTTATCATGCACCTACTCTTGATGGTTTTCAATTTTTCTTAACCATTTTAGATGATTTTAATAGATGTACATGATTGTATTTGCTTAAACATAAGTCTGATGCTAGAGATCATCTGAAATCCTTTTGCTCATTGATTGAAAATTAGTTCAATACCAACATTCAAATTATTAGGACTGATAATGGTAGAGAATTTGATATCAAAGATTTTTATGCTTCTAAGGGAATTATTCACCATTTTAGTTGTATTGATACATCTCAACAAAACTCTGTTGTGGAACATAAACATCAGCATATTTTAAATGTTGCTGGGGCTTTATTGTTACAATCTCATGTTCCCATTCATTTATTGGGAGACAGTCTTCTTACTGCTATGTACCTTATTAATAGAACTCCAACTCCATTGCTCTATGATAAATCCCCTTTTGAACTTTTGTTTTCCTCCAAGCCTTCCTATCATTATTTGAGGGCTTTTGGTTGTCTTTGCTATACTACAGTGACAAGTCATAAAATTAAGTTAGCCTAAGAGCTAGAAAATGCATTTTTGTGGGATATCCCTTTGTTGTCAAGGGATATAAACTCTTTGATCTTGAGTCTAATTCCTTTCTTATAGCTAGAGATGTTGTATTCTATGAGACCATTTTTCCTTACATTAATCCTTCTTCCACATTAAACACTCATGTAGTCCTACCTAATCCTATTTTTTATAGTGGTTTGTCTCAATTTTCAAATCAACATATTCATTTGTCTCATTAGCCTAATCAACTTCCTTATATTTCTTATATGCCTTTGTCTTCTCTTGATGTGCCTTTTGACACCAATTCTCAAAATTCTCATAGACATTCCAATAGAATAAAAAAAAACCACCTCTTTATTTGTAAGATTGTCATTACAACCTTCTTACTTCTCTTAGTCCCAAATCAGTTCCACCTCCTGCTAGTTCATCAACTAAAGGTTCATTTTCTCCGCCTAATCGTAAGCCTTACTCCATTTCTCAACATTTATCTTATTCCAAATTGTCTACCTCTTATTATTCATATGTTTTAGCAACAAGTACTCATTTTAAGCCTTAGTATTTTCATCAAGCTATTATTGTATCTAAGTAGAGAGAAGCTATGTCCAATGAGATTCAATCACTTGAAGCCAATAATACTTGGTCTGTGACTAATCTTCCACCTAAGAAGCATCCCATAGGTTGTAAATGGGTATATAAGCTCAAGTATAAGGCAGATGGATCTATTGAGAGATACAAGGCTAGACTAGTAGCTAAAGGATATACTCAACAAGAAGGCCTAGATTACTCCAGAACATTTTCACCAGTGGCTAGGTTGGTTACTGTTAGGTGTTTGTTGGCCATTGTTGCAGCTAAACAATAGCTTTACATCAATTGGATGTAAACAATGCATTTCTTCATGGGAATTTAGGCAAAAAAGTTTATATGAAACTTCCTCCAGGTTTTCACAGCAAGGGGGAGCCTAAAGTTTGCAAACTAAATAGATCCCTTTATGATCTTAAACAAGCTTCTAGGTAATGGTTTGATAAGTTTTCTACTGCTCTGATTAATCATGGATTCACTTAGTCCAAGGTAGATTACCCTTTATTTACTAAACAAACATCTTCATCCTTTATTGCTCTTCTTGTGTATGTTGATGATATAGTTATTGCTGCTGATAATGACTCAAATGTTGTAGATTTAAAGGCCTCTTTCAACTCTCAATTCAAACTCAAAGACTTAGGTCCTCTCAAGTTCTTCTTATGCCTTGAAGTTATGAGATCCAAGTCTGATATTTGCCTTAACCAGAGAAAGTATGCGCTGGAATTATTATCTAATAGTGGTATGCTTGGTTGTAAACCAGCCAAATTTCCATTAGAACAAAACCTTAAACTTTCCAAGGAACAAAGAGAATTGTCGTCTGATCCTAGTATGTATCAAGGGCTTATTGGGAAGTTGATTTACGTGACTTTAACAAGGCTTGATCTTGCATATTCAGTCCATTTGTTATGTCAATTTATGGATCATCCTAGACAACCTCATTTGGACGCTGTCTATCGAGTTCTTTATTTTATCAAGGCCACTCTAGGTCAAGATATTTTTTCTCTGCAAATTTCAATCTTTATCTGAAGGCTTTTTATGATTCTAATTGGACGGGCTGTCCAGACATTAGCAGGTATGTCACTAGTTTTTGTGTTTTCCTTGGTGCTTTTCTCATCTCTTGGAAATCTAAGAAATAATCTATCATTTCAAGATCTTTAGCTGAGGCTAAATACTGAGCAATGGCAACAATAGTTTGCGAAATTACTTGGTTATTATCTCTACTTCGCGATCTCAAAATTTCACATCAGCGGCCTGCTTTTCTCTATTGTGACAACCAAGCAACTCTTCATATTACTACAAACCCTATTTTTCATAAAAGAACGAAACACATTGAAATTGATTGCCATTTGATTTGCGATAAGATTTTGCAATGAATTGACATAACCTTCCATGTTTCTTCAGCAACCCAACTTGTAGATGTATCTACTAAGCCTCTTAGTCTCAGTTCATTTCCTTCTATTCTTAGCAAGATTGGTATCATAACTCTGTATACTCCATCTTTAGGAAGAGTATCAGATATCAAGCAAACTCTAGGTCACTATGACAATTACTCAGCTAGTCAGTTAGCAAATGGTTACACAGTTACAAATTGTACAGCTGTAGATTAACCGTACTTTAGTTTATTTTTCTTTTCTTTGTATATATCTAGTTTAATGTAAGTATTCCATATATAGTTACATAATATACCAAGAAGATTTTTTCTCACTTTTCTTGTGCTTTGTTTTTCTTCTGATTAACAGAGTGTTCTTCTTCTTCAATTCTATTTTTTTCTCTATAGATTTATTTTACATTCATAAAAATTGACAAGGAAATATGCTTAATTATTGTGTGGAACGTTTTAAGGCACCCACCTACTTTTTGCATCACGCACCTAACTTAATTATCCGGGATGGATAGGATCAGAATGTGGGAACTAATTAAATTAAATGAAAACATGTTCCAAGGTTAAGTCATAATATAATAATAATCATCAAAACAACTAAACACGTCCTTCATTCCCATATTAAATAAATAAAAATGACATTAATCATGACAAATCCAATGTCACACCTCGGTGACACTATTAAAGGCTTATACAGCGGAATAAAGATCATCAATAAATAACTCATAATAGAAATAAGTTTGGGACCCACACGTCAAGTTGCATAAATAAAAATAAAATAATCTAAATATAAATAAAGTAATATAATAGGTCGATCCATCAGTCTCAACTTAGCTCCAAGTGACTATTCTCTAGTCTCGCCAGATCACCTAAAATATGGATAGAATAAGCAAACTCACCTAGTAGGTAAAACCATGCAAGTGTGTACAAGTGAACAGTAACTAAACATATAGCATAATCCACAATAATATCAATTAAAATAGAATATAATAATGCACATGTGATGCAATGTAATGGCCAATGCATTCTCTAATTTTCATCTATTCTCAACCTTATCTTGGGACCAGTGACGCTTAGCACAATACGCGGGATCACCAACCATACCGTTTACACTCATGGCAAACGTATATCTCCACATATATATATACATACCAAGTGGAGAACCATGTTATACCTCCACTAGTGTAAGACTCGGGAAACTGTGTTATTAGCCCTTCTGTTAGGGAACTGTGTTACACTCCTAGTCAAGCATCTACTTAGCTCAAACAAGGTCCAACTGCAATTCAGAGAAAATTTCGTAATCATATCTCATGATTAACGTTCCAACTCTAAATGACAAAGCTCTAGTTATATATATCGACTAGGGATCATCTGATTTTTTTCAAAATATCATTTTATCATTTTTCTCAAAATCATGGATCTCGTCCATGTACATGACCCATGCCTCGGCACATAAATAATATTTATATGGCACTCTCGATCAATTAATAATCATAACACATATCCGGATGATACCACCCTAATCCCATACACATGATATGCTCAATCATAAGTTTAAAATCATATAAGTTTCAGAATTCGTATCTCAACATTGAACAAACGATGCTATATTCAAGCCTCAATTAAATCTCATATAATTCACATAATTTTTATCTTATCATGTTCTGCACATATATAAAAGTATACCCAAGGAAAATGAGGTCGTAATAGCCCAAACAGAAAATTCCAGAAAGGGTCGCAGCTTGCCTACAACCAAGGCGAAGCTTTGGGCTACCTATTTTCAAATTCTAACAGTATGGGTCATAGGCTACTCGCAGGCAGCCCACACCCTCAGACCTCGATTGGTTTGTTTTCTAAACACTATATATCGTTTTCTCCAACCAACCTCTGCCAAATCTAACTAACTCATATCTAATATTCATCAATAAAAATAGGAATATATATCAAAATACCACCACAATAATTGCTATAAATCTTATTTTGAATTTTTGGTTCAAGAAAATGCCATATTCAAGCATATATACACATATACATTCATATCGTCCAAAACTCAATAATAATCAACAAATAATATGCTAAAATCTTTCTAACAACGAGTAGAACACAAATCTAAATCCCACCTACCTCGAATCCGAAAAGAAAAGAGGTAAAACGGAGAAAATTGATTGAGCTCCCAACCTTCAAAAGTCGATTTCTCCCACCTCGGGCCAAATCACCGAAATGTTCACTGCCACAACGATCACGACGTCGAATACTATCCCAATCTGTTGATTTTCTTCCCTGAACTCAACTTTCTCTCTCTTCTCTCGCTATCCTCTCTCTTCTCTCTCTCCTCCCTGTTTTTCTCTAGCAGCTGAGCAAAAGAAAGAGACAAGAAAGAAAAATGAAGGAAGAAAAGAAAAGAAAAATGAGCTGGGCCCTTGACTTAGTGGTTAAGCCAAATATCAATTTAGGCTAAACCCAGCCTAGGAAAAATAAAATAAATCAACTCAACCTCATAATAATTATTTTATTGGCCTAAACTAACATATAAATAGCCAAAAATAAATACTGAGTGTTACATCTTGGGAATCAAGAGAGAAGTTAAAGTAGCTATTTGTTATTTGTTAGCCTCATTTGAGGGAAAAAGCGAACTAGAATTGTAATTGTACCTTGTATAATTATTTGAGCCCAATTTACAAAGCATTTTTTCATTCTTCAACATTAATTATAAGCTTTTCCTATATAATTGAAAAAGGAAAATGAATTTATGTTACATTTGGATTTATTTATTTATTTTTTTCGTGTGTTTTTATTGTTATTTATACGAAAAAGATATGTTAGCATAGGGACGTAAACGAAACAAAATAGAAGAACACATACCCTGATGATCAAGGACAAAACTAGGATTTGATGATAAGGGGGATATCACTAAAAATTTAAATAATTATAACTTGAAAAAATTGATACCTATTCAGAGCTTGAGATTTCAATAAAAAAGATAATTGGAAACGTGAATTTCACCAAAGATTGAATTATATTTGTAGTTATTGTTATAATAGAAAAAAAAATTGATGGGGAGATGGAGAAAATGTAAATATGGAGGTTAGAGACATTTGTGGGTTTTAATTAAAAAATATGAAAAATAATTTATTATTTTTATCATTTTCTTATGTGGATGTGGGTTCCATTATAAAAAAAAAAATTAAGTTGGCTGATAACTTTTCATTTGTCAAAATTAAAGGAGGCCATTGTTAAAGAAATATGAGAGAGAGAGAGAGAGATTTGGGGGTCTCTGGTGAAAAAAAAAAGGAAAATGAATTTATAGCTAAAATAAGGTATTGTTTTTTATGAATTTTTTTATGTGAGTTCCAATAAAAAAAAATAAGTTAAGTTGATTGAGAATTTTCATACGCTAGAGAGCCATTCTTAAAGAAAGAGATTTTTCATTTGCAAAGGGAGTCATTCTTAAATAAATATTTTTTTTTTTTAGTAAAATATAATATGTATGTATAGGTTTACATTAAAGTTAGGGGCACCATGACCACCTCTTATCCTATACTAGCTTCATCCCTGGTGGTGATTGATGTATAAATATAATAATATTTATAAATGATAGTCAGACTTAGAGTGACAACTTAGTTAGAATGTATAAGATATAAAGTGATATACTTAGTTATTAACCTACAAATGTATAGTTGTAACTAGCTTTTGTAATTAAAATTGTATATTAGTTTTTATGATTATTCTATCGTTGTAGTTAAAAAATTTATCACTCTACAATTGTAAATTTGTAATTAGTTTTTATTTCTTAATTTTTTTAATTAGAATTCTATATTGTATTTCGAATTCAATGTTAATCACATAATTATTTATTAATTTCTTAATAAAATTTATATATTTCAATATGTTTTTATTAATTTTATTTGTATTTATAAATTTTATAAAAATATTAAAAAAATAAGTCGGGATAGTTGAGGCGACTCAAGAGCGAATTTTCTTGATCCTAGCCCAACCTAACCCAGAGGTATGGCGGGTCGACTCTTAGCTTCGTCAGGCCAGACCCAGCCCATTTTTTCATCCCTTTGGTAGATAAACTAAAATCAGTCCATTACATGGATTAACAAACAAAATTCATATAGTTTGTGACAATTTAATAAATTGGAATTGGATTGTTGTGTATACATAATTTGGAGGCCCGAAGTTAGATTTTGGGCTTCTATTTGGATCATTGAGGTAATAACTATGTAAGGTGACAAGAATTTTGGGTTTAAAAAAAAAAAATGAGTTTGATCCGTGCCATTGTTGAAGAGGATATGGTAAACCCTACCAGCCCATCTCTATTTTTGGGAAATGGTCTGGTACATAAATAAATAATACGAAAACCACCCAACTAAGAAAATTTTTACTCCCTTACCTATCAAAAAAAGAAAAGTAGAGAAACTTTACCTCATATTTATTATAGGATTCTTGAAGTTAAAATTTCAAATTTACTTGCTCAGTTTGGCAAGCATAAGCCCACCTTTTCCACTATTTTTTCATCTTATATGATTTTTAATTTTAATTTGGTTGATTTGACAATTTTAAACACGTTGTTCATTTTTTTCAAAAAAACATAATTTAAAAAATTATAAATAGGAGAACTCATCCAATGAAAAAAATTAGGCCTTGTCTCTTTGTCAGTTCTCCTATTTTTAGATATTTTTTTTACAATTTGTCCTTTTAGAAATATGAATAATATGTCTAAAATACATTAAGAGTTAAAATAAATTAAATATTTGTAAAATAAGTCATATAAGACACAAAAGGTTAATTTTTTTTTTTCGCTGTTGTAAAAGTCAACTAATTAATATCCAATAGTTTAGTATTCTAAAAGGAATAATAATTTTTCGAAAAACTAATTTTGATATTTGGCTATTTTTAATATTACTTGGGTAATTAACAAACTGCTAAAGGTGTGTTAGAATATTTGATTTATGGAGAAAAAATGAAAAGAAAATTTTTTATTTTTAGAAAATACTAAATGTACTTTACTTTTAACTAATCAATGATAATGAATAATCCTTGTGTAAAATATGGAAAATAAAAAAAAGAGTGTATTTAAAATTATTGTTATTTTATTTATTAATATATTTATGACTGTATTATTTGACAGTCATTAATAAATAAGGGAGGAATAAAAAAATTAGGGACATAATCATTTAATATTTTAAAATTTATGTTTAGAAAAATTAAGGTAAAATGTTATTAAATAAATTACCTGTAAAATAAATAAATTATTTTTTTATTTTATTTTAAAATGCATTGCTCTCCTGGAACGAAAAGTGTCAAAGAGTGACGGGGGACGGAGTGCGGAGACGTGCTGGAAGCTTACAAAAATAAATAAATATTTACAAATTTTTTATTTATTACATAAATTATAAAATTATAATTTTTATGAATTCATACTTTTTTTTTTTTTAACCGAACACTCTCTGAATATCCATAAACACAGTTCCGCAACCTATCTCTAGCTGGCAAACAGTTCAAATAAATAGCTGCCGACATCTTTTGACTATTAAATGTTAGTTTGTCTCTCTTAACGCCATTTTTGAAGTGACTTGAGTGATGTTCCGCAAAGACAGCTGAAGAATTTTCATTGGGTTTGCCAGAGAGAGGAGAGATGAGGTGGGCTAAGGTAAGGAGGAGGAGTCCCCTCTTGAGCTAATCAGTAATTGCAGTAGCAGATATAGAAAGGATGCTTCGCCGTGGGGACCCAGACATATACGGAAGAGGTCAAACCAAATTATTTTGGGCATGTGCTGGTTGCCCTTTTCAAAACCCCTCTCTCTCTCTCTCTAAATGACTCTCTACCGACACTCTTTTCTTGTTAGGCTGCTTCTGATTTGAACTCACGAATTAGCTAGCAAGTTGAATTATAACTAGGGGTGCGCAAAAGAGGGGAAATAAAGTTGAATTATCACCAATTAGCAAGTTTAATTATAGCTAGGGGAGAAAGAACAAAACAAATGAAACCAACTTCATCTTTTTGGGTCAAGTTGGTTCATTTCATCAAGAGTTCAAAAAGTTTGGTTTGATTTAAAAATTATTAATTTGACTATATCGTTTCGTTCTGGAATTAGTTACCTATTTTGTGATCTGAATCAAATCAATCCAACACACTTGCCTTTCACGCAAAGAACCAAAATATATTAAAACTAAATCCATCCATATTGACCCAACCAAAATTAGAATAATTCGATGCGGGTTTAAAAATTTGAAGGATGGATTTTGAATACAATCAAAGCGGGATATAATAAGTAAATGGTGTGGTATTTTATATTTTCATATTTTAATTTATATCAAAAAATTCGCTAAGAATATTTGAAAATTTGAAGGATTAAGTAAACTAGTAAAGTGAGGACAAGTTTATTATTAATTATCATCAACAATAAATTTTAGTAGAACACATCCATAAGTTGCCACAATGAATTTAAAAACCAATAAGGAGATTTAATTAGTTTATAGCAATACATAGCTCCCTAATTTGGTCAAAAAGCTGAGAAAGTAATGTCTGGCTTTGGCCAAACAATGGAAACAAAAGTTCAGAAAATGAAATCCACCATGAGACAGGAAAACTTTTTCTTCCAATTTCCTTCCATAGCAATTTGTTCTCGCAATAAAGAAATTGAAACCATCTTTATGTGCAAGAGTTACGCAAGAGTTGGGTTTGGTTTGAGTAGATTTCGCTTTTTTTTTTTTTTAATAATTAAGGTAGTAATTGGTTTACTTTTTTATTTTCTATTTTTGTTTTGTATTTTATATTTTAAAAAATTTAAAATAAGAAAAACAAAGTAGAAAAATAGTGCTTTGTTTTTCTTATTTTGAGATTTTCTTTATTTTAGATTAAAAATGCTCAAAATGACTTTTTACTATTTTTTATTTCATGTGTAAACCCATTTTTTATTTTCTAAAATAAAATTTGAAAACACAAGTAACCAAATATGTTTTGAACTGTTTTTCTTATTTTCAAAAACTCAAAATAGAAAATGAAAAAAGAAAATAGAAAATAAAAAATAAAAAAACAAACCAAATATCATCTAAATTATTCTCTTACATTTTAATTTTTTAAATTATAAAAGGTAAAAATTAACAAAAACTAAAAACCTAATTCCTAAAAAGTTTACTTTTTGTAATAGCAAAACACTAAAAAAAAATTAACTTTTTAGTACTCAAGTATAAAAAAAAAAAAAAAACTAACTTTTTCTTTCTTCTCAAACTGACTCTCTATTTGGAAAGTCAAGCTGGCTTTTCTGTTCTCGACTATTAAATTTTTTTACTTCTTTTGAAATAATCAAATTTAACTAATTATATTTTAACCTTCTTTTAAATGATTAAGAGTAAAAATGTATAATAAAAAAAAGAAACAAAAATTAGTTACTAAAAAAATTATATTTTACCCCTTAAAAAAATTAATTTTTTAATAACTAACTAGCAATTATTAAAAATAAAAAAAAAGCTATTTTTTTTTCTTTTCCAAACTAAAGCCCAAACCTAATGATAGATTGGTCGCTAATTTCTTTTGAAAGCAAGCGAGTGGATGCATTCACATGTATAAGTCAGCAGGTCAACTAAAAAATTAATGCGAAGAAACCTCATTCTCTACATCAGTACCTTTTAACTGTAATAACTGTCCTCTGGTACATAATAGTCGTCAAAAATAGAATCCCAAATCACATTATACAATCAGTTAATGTATAACAGTGGGATCATCTACTACAGACCATCCTCTCTCACCATCTACCGTCAACACGACCGTGTCATTTTAACAGCATAATGTAATGGTATGTAACAAGAATTAATTAATGCAAGTAACAGAGAACTACAAGAGTCCAAAAACCGTTACCGAAAGGTAACCGACGATTTTTATACGTATGAACAGAGAAGGGAAGGATCTTCAAGCTTTGATCTCTGATCTCCCTGAAATCCTGAATTTTGTCGACCGACTAACCCAAACATCTGATAGATTAGAAACAACAATCGGTGACAAAATATAGCCCAACAAAGGATGTTAATTTTTTTTTTTTTTTTTGTTAAGAGTCAAGAACATGCGGTGTTTGTAAGAGATCATAAGGTGCCCATAGAGCATCCAATGGACATGGCCGATTATCGTCGAGTCGAGCCCACGGCTTTCCTTTTCCACTCCAATGCAAAAGGCTCACCGGACCCGGATGTAAATGTCGACATAGTCCCTGGAAATTGTCACCTCCGAGACCGTGCTGGTTCCACCTGTGATCCACCGGAGCTATGTTTCCGGCAAAAACCAGCAAAAAGGGCGGCAAAGAACCCAGTTCGTAGATTCTCATTCTCTTCTGCAGCTCCATCCACTCGACGATCTTCGTCGTGTAGTCCCCGTCTCGCCATCGCTGGAGATCGATAACCATCACGCCGGTGTTGAAGTAGCAAGCTCTCCGACCCGCGAACGTGAGGGACAGAGACGGGTTGGACCAAAACGTGGGCGTGAAATAGGAGGTGAAATTCGCGTTGCAGTACTCCGGAGCGGCGAGAACCGCCTCGTCTCCGAGCGGCGTTGCGGCGAGTTTGGCGATGTCGTCGACGAGGACTAAGTCGGAGTCGAGGTAGACGACTTTGCGGACGCAGGCAGGGATGAGATTGGCGAGGTAGTTTCGGGCATAGTTGAGAGGGCAATCGAGAGCAGCTCGGATTGAGGTGGAGACGAGGCCGGCCACGGTGGCGTCGTCGAAAACGTAGACTCTGAAATACAAGTAAGGGAATGACTTGGCGATGGTGAGCTCAAGGAGGGTGGCGTCGCTGGAGGCGGAGGCAACGAAGTGGAAGATGATGTTTTCGGGGCAGGAGGAGTGTTGGAGGACGGAAAGAACGGCCGCCATTGAGCCCCGGAGGTAGGCGGCGTCGAGGGTTATCGCCACATGCACCGCATTATCGAAGCAAATCCTAGTATCATCATCGCCATAATTAGCATGGAGAATTAAGGGACAGCTAGGAGAGTTGTAGAATTTGGGGGCTTCCCTGAACTGTCGAGAAGAAGAAACATTAGCTGCTGCGAAGGAGAAGATCAATAGGATAGAAGAGAGGATTTGCTTTGGAGCAGCAATTGTTGTAGGCATTGTCCGAGTGCTACCAAAAGTTGTTCCAGGGCCTTTGTCCTATCCCTATAAATTATTAATGCTGCTAGTCCATGTTTCTTGCTTGATTCAAAGTTGGAGTGTTTGGACTGCTTAAAAACGTAAAAAAATTTGTAAAAATTTGTAAAAATTATTTTTTTATTATTTTATTTTATTATACTAATTATAAATTTATAAATTATTTTATTTCACCTCATTTTTTATAATTTCAAACACCTTAAATTTCAAGTGACCGCTTGAACGGCCGCACGTAGCCTTTTGGCAGGGCCCATGTGTAGGGGATAAATCAAATCACATTTAATTTGTGGTTTTTCTCCTGTTCAAGCCATCCACGTCTATTGATGGGTGCTATTCTTGGCCGTCGAACAACCGGTCAAGACGATCCCGTGCAAACCGGTCTTTGGTCGGGTACGACCTGTTCGAATCGATCGAGGTCCCATTTAATTTGTTATAATTGTTTGAAAATTTATAAAAATATTTAAAAAATTTTTAAAAATTATTTATTTTTTACCCCACTATAGAAATTATAAACTTATACCTTATCTTACTTTATTATATTTTATCTCATTTTTTATTACTCTAAACACACTTTAAATATGTCCCGTTGGGCTTGATTTTGATTGGTTGGTTCTCGATCGACCATCTCCAAAGTGAAATCTCGGGCGAGCGTAGGTGGTAGAATGGTCCAAGCACCTTGTGGTGTGACTGTAAATCAACTAGTAAGATTTTCCCATGCAATCTAATAATTTTTGTTAAAATTATGAGTAGAACTCAAATTTAAAACTGCAATTATAAGTTTTCGTTTTTTTTTTTTTTTTTTCTTTCTTTTATTCAACAATTCTTACCGATTGGAAAGTAACAGTCTATCCAAAACCGGAAGTAAGAATCATGAAATCAATTTATATCCTATAATTGAAAGGATATTCACGCCCATAACTGACGTGATTCCCATTGAATGCTCTCTTATATTCGCATCATATCTGAGTTTATAGAAAAAGAGACTCCACTAATTTTAGGAGATAGAATATTTTTATTAAGTTAAAACTCTGCTAAAACTAATATTCAATCTATATTAACTTAAGTACTGAAAATTCCTCGACAAGTATTACAATGGTATTTCAAGGTGGGAATAATCAATTGTGCATACCGAGAATCAGTTAGTTACTCGTGATCTAAACAAGGCATACAAATTCAATTTATCATCATCATATACACATATATATATATATATATATTAGGTACGTAATTAGAAAAAAAGCTAGTGAGTTTCGAAAAATATTAAGAATGTGTTTGGTGTATTAAATTTTGGTAAAAATTTTTGAAAATTCTTCTTATATTTTTACACATTTTACCTTCTCGAAATTTAGAAAAAGTTCAATACCTTGGAAAAAAAGTCAATAACTGGAATTCAGTTAATCAAATAGAAATTTTTTTTTTACCATTCTCACCACAAACTCCCAATCTACTTAATTACACCTATTGTGACTATTTTTTCTGAAGTTATAGAAACCGTTCTGACGAATTGTAGAAACCGTTTCGGCGGACTAGTATAACCAACTTCTGTTAAAAGGAATTGTAAAAACCGTTTCGAATCTAATTTGGCCTGCAAAGAAACCATAATTGATACAAAATTTTGAATCCGTCTAAATGAAAATCTAATCCATCAAAACGAGAATCTTACTATTCACATTCAAAAAATACAATTTAAAATGTGTACACTAAACATAAAAAAAATTTTTAAGTTATATTTTATCTTATTTTTTATCACTTTAAATATATCTTAAATTGATTAAAAGGACTCTCACTCGCAAAGAATTCCCTCAAAGTCCTTGTCACTCTTAATTAAATTGATATTTGTAACTTGGGCGTGCGGACCTGATATTAATGGAAATATTAATGGCTTGACATATCCATGTGTCTAAATGAAAGTCACTACACCTCTTTGTAATTATAACACTGCCAAATTTTTTCACCCATGATGTACGCCACCCATTGTGCGGCTTCCGATCTGCCACGGCTTAATTGCCGCGGCGGGGGAGAGTAACAGTGAAAGTAAAGTTGCCACGTACCCACTTATTGCGGGACCCCACATGAGTCTTGTGGGGGCCAGCGAGAGTAATGAGGACGGAAAAGTAGAAAAAAACGTATTTAGGTAATGTTTAGAATGATAAAAAGTTAAAAAAATAAGATAAAATAAGAAAAATTATGAGTTCATAATGCGTGCAGTGAAATAAAAAAATTGATATGATTTAAGTTTTTAGAAATTTTTATAATTTTTTTTATTTTTTTGTAGATACCAACTGCATCCTTAGTATTGATATGTATTTTGATTTTTTGCAAACCTGCCAGTGACCTAAAGCTTTCACTCACCCACCGCTGATTGATCAAGTAGAATGGGAATTAAACTTGACACTTTGGTAACGTACTCAGGTTGTGAGTTAGATTTATCTTTTGAGCGATCAAGTCGTAAGTGGGAAGTTATGGTGGTGGAATCCTATATTAGTCTCTTCAGAATTTGTAACCCAGTATCTAAAGGATCTATTGGATGATTTTCTCGTCACTAAAAAAAAAAAAAAAAAAAGCTTTCACTCATTACTAACCCATGAAAGGAAGAATATGATAAGGGATATTCTCCCAAGGAAATTGGGTAAATCCGGTGCACCGAATCGTCTAATGTACCACAGATCGTTGAATCAAATTCAAAGAATCAAAAATTTTTGATCCAAGGGCCCTTGTTTATATTTTGAGTCCTCAATGGTTTTCACTTGGGATCAAAAGTTTTGATAATAATTACTATCAATTGAGATTTAGTGCATTCCTACAAGTGAAGTGCGTGTTGCATATATCTTTCAAAAAATATTAAAAAAAAAAAAGTATTTCACTTTAATTTAGATATTAAGACCTATTTGAAGTTATAAAAATTGAGATGGAATATAATTTGAATTATTTTTAAGTGTTTAAAATATAAATCATAAATTACAAAAAATAAAAATGAATAATTTCGTTCGAACGAATATGAACAGACATTTTTTAACTTTTTAATCAAAATTTTTTAAAATTTATAAAAATATTATTGAAATTTGTAGAGATATATACATTTATAAAAATTCACAAAGTTCGAGATAAAAAAATTTATAGAGAATTGTCAAATTTTTTAAAATTTTTTTGACATTTTTCGAAATTCCAAGCCAACCTTAACTTCAAATAACCATGTAAATAATCACGTGCAATTGTCTAATTTAAATTATTGATATGCATGGATACAAATGCAAAATCGCCCCCGTATATATCAATAGTTGAGAGGGAATTGGATCTTGGATGTTTTGAAGATGGCAAGCCAGTGGTTGATGCACACGACAAGTCAACAGGAAAGTAGAAAGCGCAGGCGACTGCTTTTGCTTCTGTTCATTTGGAATGGAGACAAAAAATTTGAACACTACATCTTGAGACATTAATTATCGGGCCCACGGTTGATCAACAATCTTCAGATTACTATTTAGTACTCTTTTTACTTTTTTTAAAAAATAAAAAATAAAAACTTTGGACAAAGTGCTACATTTGAAAAAAAAAAATCTATTTGAACTCTCTAATTTTCATTATTAGGTTAACCTAATTACAAAGGTAAACAAAAGAAAAGACTATTTTACCGTGCTCTTATTACTTAAAGAGGCAATTTATGGTTTTAAAATAATAAATGGATTAGGGGGGAGGAAAAGAAAAAAAGAAAAAAGAAAAGATGAGTGACAATTATCAAATAATTACCAAATACTTTTTTATTTTTTATTTTTGAACAAAAAAAAATCAATTTATATAGTTAGTGAAGTTAGACGTTGACCTAAGAAGACTCATGACCAAAAAATAAATAAAAATAAAAATAAAAAATAAAATAAATGTAGAGATGAAATGCACCGCAGGAGCACCCCAAGTTAGGTTTTGCCAAAATTATAATATTTCCTTACCTTAGGGACCAACAAATTAAGAAGAATGAATATGGACACTGAAAGACAAGGCCCAAAACAACAAGTTATGGGCCACAATTTCGGACACAATGGGTCTAGTTTGCTAAGCAGCTACGGCCCATTACTCGTTTGCCTGTCTACGTTCAACCAGGTGGAATTGGAGTAGTTTGCTAAGCAGCTACGGCCCATTACGTATATGATCCAATCTAATGGCTGAAAATAATTAATTAATTATACAAAATCATATTATATTTTATTTGAAAAAGTAATTGAAAATAAATAGAATTAACAGAGAAACACCAGAGATTGTACTTCAAATTTGAGCACTGCTGTAGGTAGTTATAATTAAATTATTTATAATTAAAAATTATAAATAATTAATTATTTATACTTAGTTATAGTTAAATTAGTTATAATTAAAATTTTTAAAAGATTTGAATTTTGGTTTTTAGAAGTAGCTATATACAAATGTTCTAGTGAAAATAAGACGACCGTTTCACCATCAATAGCATGTAGCCATAGCTATAGGTGATTGATTGAAATTGTTTATGGTAGTTTAGCATTTTTTTTTTAATTTATTCAATTAGGTATTGATTAAGTTTTGATACGTTTAAGTTTAACCAACCGCATAAAAAACAAAACATACAATATCATATTATATAAAGTAATTCCATAGTGGAGTTGATTTTTGCGTTCCCATACCCGCACATAATTGCACCAATATAAATTATATTATCTTAATGTTAAAAAAATGATTTTAATAACAAATAACATATATTATATAATAAATCAACTCAATGATTTGACATATAATCTTAAATCAAATGCTCAGATTTTGTTTTAAAACCATCAATGACTGAGATTTATTGGGGAGAGAGAGAGAGAGTTTTGTTATATAGAGGTTTGATTCAAATTCCAAACTCTTCTCCGATTTCGGTTTTAAATTTATGTGACCAAAAAATACGGACAACCCAATAATATCCCTAAATATATTTAACTTCTGTAAAAATTTTACTTTTAACTTTTTTTAAAATTATTTTATTTAATTTTTTTAAATTTTTTTGTAAATCAAATTATATTTTCATGTTTTTAGACAGGTATAATTTCTAGTACTATAGTATAGTACATCATTATTTTATAATTTGAAAGAATGACAATAATTAAACTCATATTTTGAAATTCGATCGTTTGTATAAAAGTTGTGTATTAAAAAAACAAAACAAAATATATTGAATAAACTCCACTGAAATTTCGTCCAGAGTCCCAACAATTCCAGGTAAAAATCAACGGCTGGTCGAGTTGAAGTGGCAAAAAGATATCGCAATCGATGGAATTAATGAAATTAGTAAGTTGAACAAGTCAAATAAGATGGCACCATTAATTGAACTGGAGTTCAATTTCTAACATGCGCATTTATTTTAGTCATTAGTAATTTAGTATTGACGACTTAGTCAAGTCGTTGTCTAATGATATGGCTGTCAAATAACCTACCACTAGGCAGTCGATTGCATGATCCGAAAGATAATATTGTTGCTGGAGTGCTTCTCGGCTGTAAAAGTCTCAATACTTATCATGGTGGCCATCCCATTCAAAAAGTGAAAAACAACAGCGAAGTGTGGGGGAAAAAAAAAATTACCGTTCTGAATTAATTTTTGTAAAAAGATTTGTTTGTAAAATGAGTAGGGAAAATACGTATGGTTTTGGTTTGGGAAAATCTTATTAGTTAGCATAATTTTTAATAAAAACATTATACTAAAATACTGTGACAGTAATATTCTTATAATAAAATATTATTTTATTGAATTTTTATTTTAAAATAATTAAGAGAATATTATTAAAATAATATATAAAATAATATTTTTTTCTAAATATTATACAATGAGACCAGAATAAACACTGAAGCCCTGTCAGCTCAAAAAAGTTAAGGGTTCGTTTGAAACTTAAAAAAAATTAAAAAATTTTAAAAATTTTAAAAATTTTTAAATCTCTCTAATTTAAATTTTATCACCTATTATTTTTATATCATATTAATCTTATTTTTTTTGTATTTTTTAGAACTCCAAACGAGTCCTAAGATGAATTTTAACGAAGTTAACAGCTTGGATGTAAAATATGCGTCTCCAACTGAGTCATCGTTTCGCTAGTTCGCAGTCGTGTTGGATGCGATAAGTGACGATGTTGACATTAGTGGATAGGTGCAGGTGTTTAGTCTGTTCAAATTAATTAAAATTTATTAAATTTTTTATTTTTCTAATTAAATCTTATCACATATTATTTTTTTATCAAAATTTTATATTTTTACTATTAGTTTTTTTTGTCAAATTTTTACTAACCAAACACCCTACGGGGCCGATTAGATACAACAAATAGGGGCCTCTATAAATAATACACCCTCATAAGCTTTGATGTGATATTTTTTACTTGGTTTGGGAAGTAAAATTTCAACTCTCTAAAAATTATCCCCCCTTCTTAATCTTGGAAGAAGGTGTATTATTTTTGGAGATGGTTTGAACTCTCCAAAAATTATCCCCCTCATATGGACTAAATTGGACCATTATACCCCTTCTCATCCCCCTTTCTCACCTACAAAATGTATTTTATATTAGAAATAAATTTTTTTTAAATGAAAAATGTATTAAAAAATTATATTAATAAAAATAAAAAAATATAATTTTTTTCCAAATAAGGGGTCGTGTGATTAAAAAAATATATTTTTTTCTAAATTGGATGTGATGTAATTTTAAGATAATAATATTATTTTTTAGCAAATTTATACAAAGTTACACATATATTGATATTTTTTAAATAAGGAGAAAAAAATAAGCGATTAAGGAAGTTTCGGATAAATTGAGATGTTATTGTCTACGAAACTAATTTATATATTTTATAAAGTTTGATTTATTAATAACATAATTTATTTATAATTAATTTGTCTAAAATTAATTTGTACTAATTGGTTTTCACATTATATAATTAACATAAACATATAATTAAGTTTGGGTAACCAAGTTTTGGGACACTATAAGGACAAAAGAGTCATTTAACTATTTTTTTCATTATTTACCTCCTCTTATTTATAAAACATCCAAATCAAGTTAAAAGTTATCTCCCTTCATAAATATCACATCAATGTGAGCTAATCCTCTAAAAATAATATTACCTCTTATCTTATATCCCTTTAAAATTTATCTCCTTAAAATTTTAGTGTTATCCAATCGGACACTAATAAACGAAAAAGAGAGATGGTGCAGCATCAAATTCAGCGAATACCTAAACGATTTGGAGGGCTATATTTGACGGTAGCGTTTCCCATTATTGTTGTGCGGAAAGATGAAGAAATGAGAAGAGAGAGAGAGAGATTTTCTGTTACTTGATTTTTTTTTTTTTTTAGGAGGCTTTTATTTTATTTAAGTTTTTTTACCCATGTGGTTGTGGTTTTGATTGTACACATGGGCCCCACATATTTATATAAATATCTACCGTAAGATTTGTATTGTATTTAATGACGCTTTTCCTTAAATTTTTTATCTAAAAAATAATGATTCATTTAGTTTATTTTTTTATTTTTTATTTTTATTTTTTATTATCTGTTTTAAACTTATTTTTTATTTTACACTTTAAAAAATAAAGAAAAAGTTTAAAATACATTTGGTCACTTGTATTTTTAAATTTTATTTTAGAAAATAGAAAATCTTTTTGAACATTTTTAATCCAAAATAAAAAAAAATTTAAAATAATCAAAACAGATCATTTTCTATTTTTTTATTTTGAGATTTGTAAAACACAAAATGAAAATAGAAAACAAAAAAATAAACCAAATGTCACTTGTTGGCCAATTCAATTATTGAAGACATTGTCCATTTAGTTTTTTAAATAAATGAATTATTATTACTGTTATACTAGTGACGAATGAAAATTTTTTCCGCTTTGTTCATTAATATGTAAAAATTTTTATTAAAGCATTTTTTACGGTTAATATAATTAATTTTCTTTAACGAATATAATATGATTTAACTTCAAAAAAATCTTATTTTTAATAGATTAAAATTTTAAATTTTCAAATACATATAGTTTTACTTTAGGTGGAATTGAGATATAATAAGATTTCATATTTTTAGAATTTTAATTCATCAATTTTTATAAACAATATATTTTAATGTAAAATTTTATTTTTAAAAACAGTTTTTGATAATACGTCTTCATTGATTAAAACGTGACTATTTTGTCCATATTTTTTTTAAACGATTATTAATGGAAGAAGTAAACTAAAAATTAATCAAGCATAAAAAATTAACTAGTACGATTTAAATTATAAAGATTAAAAAATAAAATAGGATATAAAATATAAATGTATCATATGAAGTTTATCTTAAAAATTATTTAACTTTCACGTGGATGTATAATTTTTCCAAGAACGAATTCCATTGAGTAGCTTCCCTTGAACCAGCCTTCAAAAGCAGTGACGAACTGTACATTTGGCCATTCTTCTTGGACTAGGCAGTGAAGAAGCAACTTCGTAAGTTGGTACTCAATCGACATTTCCTTTTACCCCTCAATTTCACCAAGGAAAAAAAATGAAGGTATTGTCCACTTCTCTACTGCGTGGAATAATGAATCAATAACGACAAATAGAATTGATTGAGAGCACATAAGAACGATAATGTTAGGTTACTTCGTCGATTGTAAAAAGAGTTAGTTGTCAGTACATAAAGATGAGAAAAAGTCTCACTTTAGAAGTTAACTTTTGAAGATGAGATAAGGTTAAAATCACCAAATAACTAGTATCAGAGTTTAGGTGTACTATCAATCTCAATCTATCATCCCAGAAAGAATATTGAGAGCGCTTATCCAATCGTTAACTCTAAGGTTCAATCAATCACACAAATTATAATTTGACTAATTTTTAATTATAGAATAGAATGAATAAATGTGAGTTTATTATTTTAAAATATAAAACTAAAATTTATCTATAATATTATCATTGTGAGATCATTATTGTAAAATTTTGCATTATCAATTTTAGGCACCGTTTGGAATGATAAAAAATATAAAATATAGTTTTGGATAAATTTTGGTATTTGATATTTTTTCAAACCATATTTTTTAGATATGAATAGTGCCAAACTGTTAGAAAGTTCTCCTAAATCTGTTAAAACGGATTCAAAAAATCCCCAATTTGATTGCCAGAGTCCATATTCACAAGGCAATTTTTTTTTTGAGCCCGCGTTTGTCACGCCCGTAATCTCATAGTTCGAAACGGACGGTATGAGAATATGAAAACTAAAATAAATAATAAAAATCCAATCCAAACTCAATCCACTTTGAGTTAAAGTTATCAAAATACACAAAATCGTTACTCGTTCCCATATAAAATAATATTTACTTACGTCACTATCAATTTATCAATAACATAATCCACTTTAACATCATTTTCAATAACTACATCCAAAGTCTGCACGGTTAGAACAAATACTGTAATCATGTTTATATTTTCTCAAATTAATAACATCATAAATGTAAATAACAAACCCACACCTTGGGTAGCATAATTTATAATATTAATAATCAAATCCGCAATAAGAAAAATAAACACAATTATCATTACTCATGTTCCGGACTTAAGCTATTTAAACCTAAATTGCCTACGTATCCCATATCAGGAATTAGGTCATCATGATTCCTAGTTATATCTCTTATTTCATGACCTAACTCATAAATAATATAATACTCTATACATTTCATCAATAAATGTAACAACCACTTTATCTCAATATCTTAACATTTCAACACATAATAATAATTCATACAATCTCATTAAATGGTAGATGATAGAATGTAATGTCAATACATATTCTAGAATCTCCATCTACCTTTAACCTTATTTTGGAACGGGTGACACTTAGTAAAGTACTTGAGATCACCAACTGCACTATTTATGCTTACGGAAAATGTATATCTCAATATATATATATATAAATCAAGTGGGGAACTATGTTTTACCCCCACCGATGTAAGACTTGGGGGAATCATGTTACACCCTCTGGCCCTTTTGCTAGGGAGACATGTTACACCCCTAATCAGATATCTATGTACAATCACAAGTGAGGAAACACGTTAAAGCCCCACCAATGTAAGACTTGGGAGAACCATGTTACAACCCCTAACCCCTCTACTAGGAAACCGTATTACACCCTTAGTCAAGCATTTACCTAACTCAAGCAGAAAATCAATATAAATAGAGGTTGGGGAACCGCGTTACGCTCTCTGGTTCTTCTGCTAAGAAACTGTTTTACACCCTTAGTCAGTCATCTGCTTAACTCAAATAGGAATAAATATAAATAACATCTCAAAATTAACGTCCCAGTTCTAATAATTAAACTCTAGTTATATATATCGACTGGGGATTATCTGTATTTTCAAAATCTCATTTTCTAATTTTTCTCAAATTATGGATCCTGTCCATATATATAATCCGTGCCTCAGCATATCACAATATAAATATGGCACTCCCGACCAATCAACAATCACAACACATACCAAATGATGCCACTCCAACCCCATACACATGATATGCTCAATTATGTAACTAAATATCATCTTAATATAAAAACACATTCTCAATAAGCTTTTATATGAGTTGGGGTCCATTTAATCATTTAAAATCAATTCCTATGGATCCTAGGCAATAATCAATGATTTAAAATTTAAAATATAAAAGATTCGAAAGCCTTAACGTTCTGTCGTCCAGACCCCCATCTGACCAACAGGCTGTCCAAACCCTCGTCCGAATAATAGTGCCCCGAAACTCATTTCTCTGGTTCGTCTCCAACAGACTCCAAACTAAAACATCCCTAAATCATCCCTTCAAACCATAATATCAACAATCAATCATATATGCACATATAAACATCTTAAAAACATGTTTATTTAGCATTTATCTCAACAATAACTCAAAACAATGTGAGATTTCAACATTGATATGCATGTATATATCCACATTCATATATACATATATATATACACCCATCATAGGATACTCAACCCAATCAAGCATATATATATACATCAAAATCATCCTAACAACATCTAAAACACGAATATAAGTCCCACCTACCTTGAATCTGAAAAGAAAATAAGAAAAATGGAGAAAACCGGTTGAACTCCCAATCTTTAAAAGCCAATTCCTCCCACCTCAGGCCAAATCACTGAAATAGACGTCACTATAATGATCACGGTGTCGAATACTACCCTGATCCATCGACCTTTTGCTCTGAATCTCACTTTTTATTTCCACCCTCTCACTCCTCTCTCTCTTTTCTTTTCTTTTCTATCTCTTCTCTCTCTTCTCCCCATTCTTCTAGCAACTGAGCCAAAATCAAAGAAAAGGAAAGAAAAAGAAAAGAAAAGAAAGAAAGAGAAGGAAGTTAGGCCTTTGGCTAAGTTGTCCAATCAAGTATCAATTTGGATTACACCTAGCTCAGGAAAAATAAAATAAATTAACTAAATCTCAAAATAAATATTTTTATTGTTCTAAAATAACACACAAATAGTCAAAAATAAATACCAAATATTACAGCGTTAATCCATTAGAACGGTTGTCATGTGAACCATTCGCACGGAATGGGATGATTCCAAGAAAAATACTCCTCCTAGTCTATCCACAACGTCGTTTCCTGAGCTATTTTGTAATTGGCGTAATACAATAAATCGTGGGAACAATTTTGGCTAATTCATTCTAACAGTTTGCGTGGGCCCACCCCACAATGGTACTTGTTCAAAAGTTTTGGAGTCGGGAAACATAATTATCGAAAAAAATTTTCCTACTCGGTTAACCTCTTTTTGGGACCCGATTTTTTTGGTGAAATATTTAACTTTTTTAAAATTAGTAAAAGTGAAAACGTGTAAAAATATAATAGAGAATTTTAGTAGTTTTAGAAATTGCTAAAGTTTTATTTTGTTTTATTTTTTTTTTTTTGCCGCACCAAACGGTGCCTTAATTTTTTTGAGTAGAGCAATATTTTCCAATTTAAATTATGTTACAATATCACTGCTTTTTGCTGGCTTGTTGAAACTTTTACATCAGAGGAAGACTTGGTAGTAATGAGTCATGGGAAACTCGTTTGATGAGATAAAATGATTAAATGCTAATTGGACAATTGGTCAAATTTAGGATTTGCAATTTTTAAGGCAAAATCAACATCTTCAAGTTGAAGCCTTCCTCCCCAGCTAGCTAGGGTCATATTTATCAACCCCCGCGTAAAATTAGTTGACTATAAAGTAGTATTACTAGACAGTCCAATTTGGCAATCGAAGAAAGGTTGCTCTTAATTACGGACAGACAAATTTATGACGGGGTTCAAAAACATCTCCTGATTGTTCATTTAATTAGGTTATGGTCGAGGAAAAAAATAAAAAATAAAAATAAATAAACAAGCAGTTAGTGGTGTAGAATTTTTGGGACATACAAATGCCATCCACGAAATTACTTAATTGGTTAAGAGTTGGAAATAAAAATCCCAAATGCCACTACTAAAATACCCATTATCCATATTACTGAGATGAATTATATGTGATCTCCCTATATATAGAGGTCTTTTTGGTGCACTAAAAAAATAAAATTTTATACTTTTTTTTAAACAAGTGGCACTTTAATTAATAGTTGGATATTTAGTGAAAATTTATAAAAATTAAAGAAAGTTGGTAAATTTTATGCTTTGCTTGGTTAAGAAAATTAGAAAAAAAATTAAAAAATTTTATTTTATTTTTGTTGGGAAGTGAAACCCCACCATATTAAACACTTTTTATGACTTATATTTAGCCAATATTCTTAATATTAATTGACTGCACTAAATCGTCCGTCTGGATAATCATTAATATCACTTAGAGTTTTTTGTATAATTTTTCTCATTTCTTTACAATCCTCAATTTAAAACTTTAAGAACTTGTGGTGTGAACTTGATTATTATTTTCTTTTTCTAGTTTTTAAGTTAATCTAAGCCAGGGCAGAGCCAGCCTCGGTTCCTCGGGCTATAGTTCGGATAATCTAGTAAATTTATTAAGTTTAATTTTTAAAAAAAATTTTAATATAAGTTATCTTAAATTTTTGTAATTCAATTTATTTTTTTTTAAATTCAGTTTAATTTTTATAACTCAACTCACTCTATTTTTAAATTCTTATACAATCCAAATGAATCATAAATTCTAAATTTGCCCCAGATCTAGCTTGATAGCTTACAAATATTTGCGTCAACTTCGGAGTCAAAAATACCTTATAGGATCCTCCCTGTTATTTAACGAAGAGGGCCCCAGATGAGCATTTCGATTGATTAATCGATTAATAGCCGAACGTGAAACAATACCCATAACTCTTTGGAAGCAAAACAAAATCAAAGTCACTGTCTCAATTATTAATTACAAACCGACCTCTCATTTGTTGACAAGTAATTTTGTATAAAATATAGAAGTCTCAACTTTTGGGTCTGGTAAACGGATACACGACATCCCCGTTTTAATTACGAGAGAGGACTTGGAAAAAGATGATGTGAACTATTAAATAAAATAAAATAAAATAAGGTGGCCCAATTCTTAAACGAGACTTTGTTCCTACCCACAACCACAGTACTTTTTTAAATGAGAGATATCTTGCATTTGTATGTTCAACTGGTTAATCAATCCCCAGGAGTTTTTAATAATTATATTCATACACTTGGTATGTTAAAATATAAAATTATTTGTCTTTATATACCTTTTATCTAAAGTGAAAATTAATTATACTCTTGAACCAAAAAAGTTAAATTTTATACTTCATGTACTTTAAACTATAGTAAAACTATTAAAAATTTTATTAAAAATAATAATTTTAACTTTTAATAAGTTTTAAAAATTATACTTACACCCTTTATAATTCATATTAGTTACACGTACACTTTAAAATTTTATTTAACTTTTAATTGGTATTATTATTTTATTACTTAAAAATTTAACAACCGTTTATAGTTTACTTTAATTTCAAGTACAGAAGAAATAATGATAAATTTTTAAAACTTAAGGTTATAAATAATTTTCACCTTAAATATAGATTTTAAAAAAACAATTATCTCTAAAATATTCAATATACTCGTATTGTTACTGATCAATTTTTTTTTTTTTTTTTTTTTTGAGTAGTTAGTTTTTATTGCATACCATCGGAGTGAAAATTGCAGAAATTCAAATATATATATATATATATATATATTGTGTGCGTGTGACATCAGCATAATAGAATTTATGAAGATTTTAAAATATATATATATATATATATAGAATGACAATGAGGGAAAAAGTGAGGAAAATTTTAGGGAATTTTGACGGGAGAATTGAGGTAAGTTATTTTGCTAAATTAAAATTAATTTTTTTTATATATATACTTTTTCTTTTGGGTTAGATAAATTAAATATGTGAAGGCTATGATGGCTATGTTTTATTTATTAAATTTACATTAGTAATTAATTTTGAGTTATATTTTAACCACTTAATGCTTAATTTATATATTTTATTAAATAAAAAAAATTAGGACCCAAGGATAATCAGCAGCCACCACCTCAGTAAATTAACTTTCTCAGAATATCTACTGTCCAGGTGGGTGCATTAAACTTAAAAATAAAAGTTATTAAATATGAATAGTTAAAATTTATTTATTTATTACCGAATATTCATGTTGTTAAATTCTACTTGCTATTTATAAATTATTGTATGATAGTAGAGAATCATGGTTATTTGTGAGATAATAAATTTGAGAAATAATATATTTTTAGTGAAAAAATAATAATAATACATTGTTGCATATCAGCATAAATTGTGTGTATTATACTTACATTATGGTCAGATTGGACTAGGCCAGACGAGGCCAAAGAAAAAAAAATGAGGCCAGATGAAGGTAGAAATCAATAATATGTGGCCAAATAGAGCCGGAGAAAATAATGTAGCCAGTTGGGGCTAATGTGATAAGCTAAATTAAAGCCACTGTCCATCGTTGAGCACTCAACTCATGGGCTAAATGGGGTCAAACGTGTGTTGTATTATTATTTAAATCATTTATTATGCAAATGTGCTATGGTACAGCCAGTCGGGGCCCAGTGATGATGGATTGTGTATTGAGATATTTCTAACAGATGTGACACAATTAAATTAATTTCGAATTGGTTGTGGAATAATTATTATTATGATTGTTGTGAATTAATTTTTATTCATATTTATTATCTTTTATTTTAAGTATAATACCTCCACTGAGTGTGTGACACTCACACTCAAATTTACACCTTTCAAGTTGAATTTAGAAGTGGCTGCGAGTGATTAGAGGAGAACTTGAGTTGTTTATCTTATCTTTTAAATTTGTGTTTAAGGTTTGTATAAGCAGTTTAAGGCTAGAATGGTGTCAGACTAATACTTGGTTAATTGAGTCTTATGGGTTGTAAGTTTATGTACGTTGGAGCTTTATGAATAATTTCTGTTTGTTTCTTCATTTTAAACTTTACATGTTGAGTAAATATTGCTATTTTATATTTAGGCAAAAAATTTGGTAATGTCCACCTTATTTAAAGGATAAAATATATCTTAAAATAGGGATGTGACAAAATATGAGAAGAATATCAAATTAATTAAAAAATAGCCATAAAAAGAGGTTTTTGTCGAAATTTAATACACAAAAAGTTTAAATTTTAACAACAATAAAAAAACATAATAAAATCTAAAAACTTATGTCAACAATCACATTAAAAATTACAATAAAAATTAAAAAAATCATACCTTATATTTTTGAATGAATAAATTGAAAAATATGGTAAAGAATAGGCTTTTCCTGAAATATACAAAAAAATTAAAATTTTATTAATAATAAAAAATATAATAAATTTTTAAAATTAATGTTAACAATCGCACAAAAAAATAGAATAATATTTATAAAACTCAAACTTTTATATTTTAACAAATACATTAAAAGATAGAATAAAATTAAAAAAAAAAGTCAAGTCTTTTATATTTTAATGAACCAATTAGAAAATAAGTCAAAAAATAAATACATAGACAAAAAAATAATTATAATATAAAGAATATCATCTAATAAAAATAAATATAGCAAATACATCCTTATTTTTAATGACCCAAAAGAAACTAACAAACAATCACTCCCACCCATGTTAAGATAACTATTTTATACTTTTTTTTTTTTAACTTGTTATGTGTATTAGAATTTCAAGTGATTTTGTATTCTATTTCAGATAGGAATATATTACTTAATTCAATAAATATCAACATTCTAATTTAAATAAAATTGTAATTAAGTGATAATTATATACAATATTAATTCCTTTTAAATTATATAATTATAATTTAAAATAATTATAATTATAAATTGATTTTAATAAATTAAAATCTTTATTTAACGTGTTAATTATTTTTTTATTATTTTGTTTAATAATAATATTTATTATTAAATGTAATTATTTTTTTCCATTATTTTGTTTAATAATATTTGTTATTAAGACTTTTATTTAAGAGGGTAAATATTTTTTGCATTATTTTTAATAACAATAATAATATTTATTGTGTATTAAAATAATAATTTATTAAAATATATAAAAATAAAAAATAAAAATATGTTTTAAATAAAAATAAAAATAAGAAATTATATGTTAAATAGAAGTGTAAATTGAATAAAAATATCAAGTGATATTAATTTACATTTTAATTTAAATAAAATTATAAATTATAAATGAATAGTAATTATGTAAAATACTAATTTTCTTATAAGATAATTAAAATAACTATAATTAGATGTCACATGTCACAACTATAACGTAAGTTAGATTATACGTAGTGTAAGATAGTTATAATTAGGTATCACGTAATATAATTGTAGTACAAATTAGGTTGTTCGTGACGCAGTAGTATTGTCAGACTCCACATTATATATATATATATATATATATAATATGATATATATATTTTATTAATTCACTTTCTTCTAAAATAATAGTAAGGAGTTGGCATTGAGAAGTCCGAAAAGTTTAACATAATTGTATACAGCAATTAATGTCTTGTCACTCAACTAAATAATTACACAAAAATTTTAACAAAAGTAAAATATAATTTTGATATAATTATAATTAAAAGTGATAAGTAACAAAATTAAATATTTCAATCAATAGTATTTTTAAAAACTTATATAAATTAAGATTATAATCAAATTATTAAAGTCATAAAAAATATTATTATTTTTAATAAAACTCAATTTAGATACTTATAACATAAGTATAATAAATTCTTAAAAGAATTGGAAAGAAAAATAATCTCTCTCCTCAATTGAAAGTATTTCATAGTAACAAAATTTATGATATAAGTTGATAATTATAATACAATTAGCCTCTTTGATTAATGAGAGATGCCAAATAATCTAAAGATTGTAATTTTAATACTTGAACTCAGCGTCTTTAATTAATAAGAAATGCAGAACTATTTACATTAGAAACCCTTAATCTTGTTAAGTTTATTAACAAGAGTTTCATGCACTTGCGTGCACCTCTGAATTACCCAATTCCTAATCAGTAAATCAAATAAACTTTATTAATTTGAAAATAGGCAATCCTAATTACACTGTATCTATTACTTCGTATATTCCAAAAAGTATTACTCGTTGTGAAAGAATTTAAATAATGAAAAAAATGAAAAATCAAATGTATTTAGCAATTCCTTTTGAAAAAATATGCCCAAAAAAAAAAAAAAAAAAAATAGAACCAACAGCTCCCACGTAACATTGTTTGGTTAGTTTTTTTTTTTTTTAATCAACATATATATATATATATATATATCTTGTCATATGATAAAGGGTTAATTGCACGGAAACCCTATCAATTAAATTTTCATTTTACTTACCTCATGAAAATTCCTCTTTTCATGGTTTAAGGAGTTTAAGTGTAAAATTTTATATAATCGAGGGGATAAAATAAATATTACTTTTAGTTAAGGGGTTTCTGTATAAATTCATGTCCTTAGAAAAAAAAAAAATTGATGGGCATTTACTCACATATATATGTATATATATTAATAGAGACGTCATGGGTCTTTTGTTTTCTTCCTATTTCTACAAATTTAAAAGCGGCCATCACCTGGTTTCTCAACCTGCATGACTACCACTCGTTCACCTACCTAATTTAATCTCCCTCGCCCCCCCCCCCCCCTCTCTCTCCTCTCTTTGTAAACTGGACTCTAAATTCTATGCAACATCTCTCTCAATACATATATTTTGGAAAAATAAAATAAAATAACCTCTCAATCTGTCTATCTTGGTTTGATTTTCCGGCGGAGCAGTCGCCGTCGGCGGGAACGATGATCGATGCTCTGACGTATTACCTGTCCGAGCACCCTTCGATCGTCGGTTTCCGGTGGAGCCACACCCAATCATGGGGTTCCACCTGGTCCTTCCTCTTCACCTCAATCTTTTTTTACATCATATTCTCCCTCTTCCTCCGCCTCCTCCTCTGTCTCGTCCGCCGCAGCCGCCGCCCGGTGCCTCTGGGTCCAATCCCGGCCCTCCATAGCCTCGCCATGGCTCTAATCTCCGTTACCATCTTCACCGGAACCCTCCTCTCCGCCGCCGCCGAGATCCGCGACACCCGGTGGTTCTGGCGGCGGTCCAAGACCCCTTTCCAGTGGCTCCTCTGCTTCCCCCTCGGGACCCGCCCCTCCGGCCGGGTCTTCTTCTGGTCCTACGTCTTCTACCTCTCCCGCTTCCTCCACACGTTCCGCACCTATTTCGTCATCCTCCGCCGCCGGAAGCTCTCCTTCTTCCGCCTTTTCAACCACTCAATCCTCATCTTCACCTCCTTCCTCTGGCTCGAATTCTCGCAATCGTTCCAGGTCCTCGCAATCCTGCTCACAACCTCCGTCTACTCCGTCGTGTACGGCTACAGATTCTGGACGGCGATCGGGCTGCGCGGCGCTTGCTTCCCGTTCGTTGTAAGTTGCCAGATGTTGCTTCTGGGCTGCAACATCGCCTGCCATTTTGGGGTTCTGTCGCTTCACTTGATGAAAGGTGGGTGCAATGGAATTGGGGCTTGGGTCTTCAACTCCGTTCTCAACGCCGCCATTCTCTTTCTGGTTCTCAACTTCTATGTGAAGACCCACCTCGTCAAGAGAAAGGTCGATGATTTGAGTTCCACGAAAGTCCCCGCCGCAGAGATGGACGCCGTCAAAGACAAGAAGAAGGATATTTGAGTTGTTTCGTTGGTTTTGCTTTTCATATATATATATATATATATATTTTTTTTTTCTTTTTAATTTCTCCGGTCTAACTTGATTGGGGCAATTAAAAGAAAAACCCAAGCCCCCACTTTTTTAAGTGTGTAAAAATGTACTATATATACAGGCTCACGTATGTATGTAAGGTTACGAAGAGGATTAAATAATCAATAATAGGCATGTATGTAAGGTTAGGGAGAAGATTAAATAATATATAATAGTTAGTTAAACCTATTTCCACTCCACAAACAACTTTTACATTCTGTTCTAATTTTTCATTAGTTAAAATTACACAACCATTTTTATTTCTTTTTTGCATATTTTTTGTATATTTATAACTCCGGAAAAGTTTCTACATAAAATTTTAATTCAAGATATAATTATAATGTTATAAATATTTTTATTTTATAATAAAAATTATTATTTTTTAAATATAAGCAAAATATAATTTATCAAAATTTTCTTAAATATTTTGACAAATGGATGTACAATTACAACCTAAATTTTTTAAAAAATTAATGTATGCATATAAATTACTTTATTGTGATAAAATTTTAATTCTAGAATTTTTTTTAAAAATATTTGTTAATATAAAAATTGAAATTAAGTTTTCAAAAATGTTTGATGAATATGTTTGTATACTTAAAAGTTAAGTTTTTAATTCAAGATGATGTTTGGATAGTAAAGAAAAACAAAAATTTGGTATAAAAATGTCTAGTGGTAAAATTTATTTTGAGAAAGTTAAAAAATTAATAAAAATTAGAATTTTTTGGTATTTTTTGTTAGTCAAACACCACCTTATTGATTTCCTTAGTTAAATATTTTTTGGTAATTTTATTTGTTTATTTGTTGTACATAAATGGTGAAAAAAATTAAATATTTTATTTTCAATTTAGGATTGGAGCAAAAAATTAGTAAGGCATAAATGACTCTTATTTTCATATTTATAGGATATATATAAAAAAGTATATATATTTTTTGAAAAACAAAAGTAATTTTTTTTATTTATACTTTATCAATCATATCAAAATAAATTTTAATTCATTTTGTAACTTAAATAAGAAAATAACTTATTTCATTTTAATTTATTTACAAACTTTTGTCTTTTTTTGTCATCTTGATATTTATTTATTTAATTTTACAAATTTTTAATAAATTATTTATTTTAACATTTACTGCACTTACATTTTATTTTATTACATTATTTTTAAAATATATTACTAGATTATGAGAATTGAAAGGATCGTATAAAATCTTACTAAATGAATCGAGGATGATGATAAGCTTAAAATAATAAAAATTTTTAAACAAAAGAAATAAAAAAATTAATTTTTTATTTGATAGAATTATAAAATAAAATTTATTTTTATATAATTGTTAAAAATATAAATACAAATAAAAAACTATTGTAATCTTTAAAAATAGTTCTTTCTATTTTCTTGTTAAGTGTATCAGGGGTGTTTGCCTAAGGATTAAGGTGTCTTCATCTCACATTCAAATTCTTTGTTAAGTCACTCATTGGATTAATTTTAGTTGTTTGGTCGGATTCATATTTACAGATTTTTTTTTTTATTTAAGTTTACTCAACTACAAACTACCCTTATTTTGCTTTTAGTTCAAGTGATTTGACAATTTTTTTAGTATTTAGAATGCAGTTAATAAATTACATTGGTAGAGATAAATTTTTTTGGCATTTTTGTATAAAATTTTTTAAAAATTTATATAAATTTATTGAGATTTGTAGAAATTATAGAGATTTATAAATATTTTCGTAATTCAAAATTTATAAAATTTTATAAAAATTTTTTAAATTTTGTAAAACTCTCCACAGTTAATCAAGTTTTTGCACGTGTCGTATCAATATTTTCCGGCCTGTATGCTGGTGAAGAAAACGACTCGAATCAGTTTATTTTGTTTACAAGAAAGATGTATGGTAAGGAGATGAAATCTATGAAAAGTGGAATTAGTTAGCACCGAAGGTGAAATAAAGTATAAAATTTATAGATAAGTAAGATATCAAATATGATAATCTATTTTACAAGATATAGAGGGTTTGTTTGGAGTAAGAAAAAGTGAGATAAATTGAGGGTTCGTAATGCGTGCAGTGAAAGAAAAAAGTTGATGTGATATAAAGTTAACAAAGATTTATAGAGATTTTCAGTATTTTTTTATGCCAAAAGCAGCCAGAGTGAGATAAGAAATTTAAATTTATAATCAGGAATGGATATTAGTTGGATCGGATTTAATAATATTTTGTTAATAGTGGGGTCGGAACGAATTGTGCAATATATTAAAAGAAAATATTGAGCTTAAATTTTGACTCTCTAATTTAAATTATATTTTTAATCAAAAACAAATAATTTAATATCAAAATAAATGTTTTTATAAAAAATAAATAAAATAATAAGTAAATACATAAAATATTAAGAATATATATTTTAATTAAATAAATTTAGACTCAAATCAAGTTTCAATATTTTCAAACTTAGAAATGGGATTGGAATTTCAGGCCATCGCACTGGCGTCCATCCGTAGCCATAATTAATTTGGTGTATTTAAAGAATAACGCATGCCTGAAACGGTGACAAAACCATAAAAATAACAGTATTCAAATAATTATGTACAATTTAAATATAAATGTCATCCACCATAATTTTAAATAAATTATTGAGTCAAATTCTGATATAATTATTTGTAAACCTAAAATTTAATGATTTCTTATTTAATCTTTTATAAATCAATATAATATCTTAGCCATCATTATTTTGATAATAAAAAATTATTTTAATAACATATGAGGCATTGTATAATTTTATAATTTAAAGTAAAAGGTAAATACATTACTCTATTGAGATTTACCCCCAAAAAAAATATCACATTCTAGTTTAAAAGTTGAACACATATAGAGCACTAATTACAAAAAAAAAAAAAAAAATTACATATTAATTTTTAAACTAAAAAAAAAGTCATGCATTTTTTGTCGAAATCATTGAGAAATAAAGTTTAATTATCACTTAAAATAATTAACATTAGGTCATCAAGATGTCTCAATGGCAAAAAAAAAAAAAAAAAAAAAAATACCATGTCATGCCCTTATTTCATTTGATCGATCACTAATGTTTTATTATCCTTCATGTATTAATTATTCATCCCATCACAACTCTCAACCCATCACGTCATTTTATCCAAGTCAAATATTTTTTTTTTTAATTTCTTATCGGTAAACATGAATATGAAATAAATTATAATATCTCACCCTTTGCCCTTCAGCCTCCTAATGTAAAAAATCTACATAACAACGTAACCCATAATTTGATATTTATATTTTTTAATCGGTAGATTTATTTAATAGTGAAGATTACTTTTTTCTTTTTTTACTTTAATTGTCTTTTCAATTACTTCACATGAAAATAAATTTTTTTTTTTTTCTATATTTTTTGAATACTTCTTGTACATAAAAGTTTTTAAACTAATATTTTAAAAAATATTATACTTACGACAATTTAGTTCATGGTTTGATATTTATATATTTTCAACTGCTGAATTTATTTAATGGTCAAGATTGTATCTTTCTCTTTCCACTAATATTGTCTTTTCGATCATTTCACATGAAAATATAATTGCTCACTCTTCTCATATTTTTTTGAATACATTTTATATATAAAAGTTTTTAATATTTTAAAAAATATGGTAATCTATATAACAAAATAGCTCATTGATTTGATATTTGTATGTTTTCAACCATTAGATTTATTTAATGGACAGAATTATTCATTTTTCTCTCCACTTTGGTTGTCTTTTCGGTTACTTTACATGAAAACATAATCGTTCACTTTTTCCATATATTTTTTGAATACTTTTAATATATAAAATTTTTAAATTAATATTTTAAAAAGGTGATAATTAATATTTGTAATAAATAATATAATTATATATATTTATTAAACAGTGCATGGATATCTATTAGACAAAGTCAACTAAATTTTTTATATTAAAAAATATATTTAAATTTTAATTTTCTTTAAAAATTTATTAAAAAGTAAACATTTTAATTAAAATTTTAACTTTAATGTGCTTAAAACTTATATTTTAAATATATCCACTTTTGCACTTTTGTGTAATTTATATAATAAGAAAACTTAAAATTTTAAATTTGAGATAATTTTAACTATTGAATTTGCTCAATAGTCAAGATTATTTTTTTCTCTCTATTTCGATTGTTTTTTTTTTTTTTTTTTGTTATTTCATATGAAAACATACTCCCTCACTATTTTCGTATTTTTTAAATACTTTTTATATATTAAACTTTTTAAATTAATATTTTAAAAATGTGATAATATTTGTAATAAATAATAAAATTTTATACTTTTACTAAATGTTGTATGAATACCTTAATTTCTTTTGATTAGTGATTTTTACTTTTATAGGTTATTTTTACAGTTTTTTATGAAAGTTTACTTTATAAATTTAAATTTAAATTACTTATACATCAAATTATATTTATCTTTAGGCATGAACAATTACTAATATATATATATATATATATATATCCCAGGGAAGGGTTTCTAAAAATTTTTGAATTGCTTCCCATTGAAGGCCACTTCTGTGGTTAATGAGATCTCGGCTTTCAATCTAGGTGACAACCAAGTATTATTATTATTTTTATTATTTTATTGGCATTAAAAAATATTTTATAAATTAATCAAAACAAATAAATAACAATTAATACATTTATTAACTTGCGTATATTGATTAATTCCTACGTTTCTTAATTAACATCAAATAAGTTTTTGAGTTGTCTTTAGTAAACTCGAACACTTTAACTAATCTCAAATTTGTAGAGTTAACGGCCAAACAAAACAAGTCCTTCAATAGTCTTGGAATGAACTACCATTCGGATTAACGCAGAAGAGTTAAAAACCAGAAACTTGCGATTTCAGTGCGAGCCGTCCATTGCCAAAACAATATATAGCTAAAAGCTTTGTTGGAGGTGGCGGTCCGCATCACAATGACTTACGGAGAACTTTATGTGATTATTGAACTGTATATATATATATATATGTATGTATAGCAATGCCAAAAACTTATATCTAAACCCATCTTAAACATAAAATTGCCTCTGGTTTAGAGTGAAACCGAATCTCATTTTTCATTACCATAAAAAAGTAATATATACAAACCAATTTCAATTCAAAAGAAAAAAATCAACATTTATTTTAGAATATCAGCTACTGATCTTGTCCTTTTTTTTTTTCCCTGTCTTCTACATGGACGAGGCTTCTTGCAAAAGTACAAATTAGTAACAAGAAAATGAAGAAATGTAGTGCCGTAATAAATTGTTTTGGGATACATACATACATTGATACATATGTATATATATATGGAGGACCATTTGCTTCAAATTTTCTTGTCTTTTACTACGTTTAGTTGGTTTCATTAAGAAGCATGCAAATTAAAGCGATCTCCTTCCACACCTTCAATTGCATAGGTGCTTGGCAGAGCAACTCACCTTGTCATCTACTCTTCCAATATTTCACCAATTAATTGACAGCATAAATTACTCAAGAAGAGCTTCAAATATTTCCAATAAAAAATACAAAAAAAAAATGTTAGTGTTAAGATTAATTAATATTAATATGAAAGTAATGTATAATTATCAATGCACGTAGTGCAGGTAATTGATGTATATAATGAATATTCTAGTATTAACATTCATTACTACTCTCATCCTCAAATTCATACTCATGCTTGCTTCATTTCCACTATCAACCAAATGTATCTATAAACATTGATGATACCATAATTGTCGCACATCGGAAAGGAATGAGTATTAAGGTAATTTATAAGTGGCTCTATCTCTTCTCCTGACACGACGTGTTTTAAAGCAATGAGAGCACTGAATTCATCGGAAAGCACGCTCCAATGGGAGCAGGACGAGTGATCTTTACGGATGGGCATGGGGCGGGTAGGAGACGGGTACATGTATCCCCATATCTGATCCCCAAACTAAAATCAATCCCCATACCCTACCCGATCCCCATTGGAGATTTATTTTTACTACCCATCCCCGACCCAAACGGGGAATGGGATTCCCATGGGGAAACGGGTACCTAAATTGAAAAAAAATAAAAAAATACAAAAATTCAAAAATATGACTTATAAAAAAATAGAGCAGAATCCTAATGCAAATTTAAAAAATAAAAAAATATCATATATACATATTTAGAAAGCACTTATTAGATTTCTATTTTCCTACCATGCTAATAGATTCTATGGTTCAAGATAAAAAAAGTAAATAAAGAAACATTCATAATTGGTCTATCTCAATTTATAGTTTCTTTGTAAATTGGAAAACAAAGTAATTTAATAAGAAATTGATAGATAAAGAAACTCAAAATCTTAATTTCCTACCTTACTGAAAAATCTGTAGTAACAAATATACTAAAAAATTAAATATATATATATACACGAGAATATGGGGAGGGTCGGGGAACAGGTAGGGTAGGGTACGGGGTGGGGATAGCCTCATATCCGTACCCTACCCGATCCCCAATTTTTTTTAAAAAATGCCCCCATACCCTACCCGATTCTGAAAAAATCCCCGAATCTCCTACCCATTTGGGGCGGCAGAGATCGGGTAGGGTATGAATGGGTCGGCTGAGATGGCCATCCCTAATGATCTCCTAGAAAGCAGTTGGCCAAGTTCAAAACAGACAATATATGCTACGAGAGCTTACAGTGTACGGACGAAAATGGAACATCAACAAACGTTATTTGGATCAAGAATTTATCAAGCAAAATGAAAAATGATAGGAATTTAGAATTACTCTTTATATTTTATTTATAACAAAAATAAATTAGAAATTATTTTCTTATTAATAAATATTTTTATTAAAAACATTTATTAATAAATATTTGTATTTTCTTATATTTTCTAATCCATTCACGTGAAAACATTGTTAAGATCCCTGGCTTGAGAATTGACTAGTGAGAAAATGAAAGAAAAAGACGATCAACTTCGACTATAGTTGGGCCCTAACTAACTAACTAAAAATAACTACTTTGACAGGCTATATCTTGGACGGTAGTTTCTGAAGGCCCAATGATTAATCCATATATCTAACAGGCTAGTTGATCAGTTTTGGTCTAGTACCTTCTGAACTGAGCTGGGCTATGGTTTGAGAGAATTGGGTTTGAAATGGTGAAATTGATAAAATTTGAATTCATTTGATGAGAATTTTCATTAAATTCTAAGAATTCCCATTAAATTATATGTCTGGAATTAAAATAATATCTAGTAAATTAGAGTTCATTTCATTTGAATACCAAAATTTTAAAATTTCGGTACAATTTTAAATCACACATAAATTGATAAATTTTGATTACTTTTTTTCCTTCATAAATTGATAAGAGTATACTTTTCTAGCGTAAATAATATAATTAATGAATAAATAAATTTAACTATCATTTGTGATGACACACACTCTTTTCATGGATCACCAGGCCTTGAATATCTGTTTTTGGGTTGTTTGGAGTAAGAAAAAGTGAGATAAATTGAGATAAAATGAGATAAATTGTGATTTGGGGAGAGTTCGTAATACGTGCAGTGAGAGAAAAAGTTGATGTGATATAAAGTTAACAAAGATTTATAAAATTTTTTAGAGATTTTTAACAAATCAAACGACCCTTTTATATAGGACTAATAAGTGGTTGGTGACGGTGGGCTCACAGAACTAATGGATTGAAAGAAAAAAACAGCTTTGTTCCAATAGTATTCCACTTCAAAATGAACTGTCCATTCAGCCCATCTACCTTGAAAGGAATGAACCTCTTATAACACAGTTATTAAATGAATTTTACAGTTAAAGAGCTTAGTCTGTGTTTTAACTCGTTGAAACTTCATCCAAGATCAGTTATTTTTAAAATGAAATTAAATTTGAACACGATTTGTAACTTCGGTTTATTTTTGCCCAAATCAATAAATTTATTGTATAAAATTATCATGCCTCTAATTTACAAGTACGAAATCAATGATATGGGAAACTCATCAATGATATGGGAAACTCGAAAGTAATTTCAACCGGTATAAAATCTATTTTAAGGTCAAGTCACATCAATGAATAGTAATCATGTAACACTCGCTAGTTGTTTTCAGTCATTTTTGTGTTATTTTAAACTTGTAAAATATTTAGATGGAAATTGAATTCATTCAATTAGGTTTATTTTATTTTTTCTAGGTCGAATTTGGCCCGAACTAGTATTAAGCTAGAAAATTAGGCCAAAGGCCCATTCTTCTTTTTCTTTTTCTTTTTCTTTTCTTCCTTTCTTCTTTCTTTTCCTTATTTTCTTTTTCTCTTTTCTTTTCTCAAAAAGGCAACTAGAGAGTGAGGAAGAGAAGAGAAAGAAAAGAGAGAGAGAGTAAAGAGAGAGAGTGTGTTTCGAAGAAAGAAGATAGCGAATCTTTGGTATTTCTGGAGCCGTGATCATCGTGGCGGTGTTAGATTGTGGTGATTTTGCCTGAGGTAAGAGAAATGGAAAAAAGAAGTTTTTTAGTTTTAAGATTCTTCACTCTTTTCTTCAGATTCAAGGTAGGTGGGATTCTATATATGTTCCACGTGTTGTTAGCATAATTTTAACATGTTGTGTGCTTGATTTAGTTGAGTATTGAAGGAGCTGAGTTCATATATATATATGTGTGTCTATAGATGTGTATATATGTGCACATTCATGTTGAAATCTTGCATTCATTTGAGTTATCCTTAAATCTAATGTTATAGAAACGTGTTATTGAGGTGTTTGCATGTTTATATATGATTGATTGTTGAGTTTGAGACTTAGATGAATGATTTGGGAATATTTTAGAGTTGGGATTTCGTTGAAAATGAATCCAGAAATCGAGTACTGGGTGCTGGCGTCTGATTAGCAGATTTGGTGTCAAGACACTGCTTGCCAATAAAACTGAATGCTAGCGTTTGATGTTGGTATTCGGAAGGCAATCCTGGTGTTCGGATGGTGCTAGGCATAATGCCCAAAATTGTTGAATTTCGATTTCAAAACTCTTGGTTTGTGCCCAAACCCATTCATAGTTGATTTTTAAGTATTAAATAAATCACAAATCATCATCAAGACTAATAGGAATGCGTTTTTATATTGAAATAATATTTATTTGCATGATTGAGTATATCATGTACATAGGATTGGGGTTGCATCATCTAGTTTGATATGTGATTATTAATTGACCAAGAGTTCCATATTGATAGTATTGACGTGCTGAGGTAGGGGTCACGTATATGGACGGGATCCTTGATTTTGAGAAAGATAATGAAAATGAGATTTTGAAAATGCCAAATGATCCCCAGTCGATGTATATGACTAGAAATTAGTCATTTAAAGTTGGGACGCTAATTATGAGATATGATTATAAGATTTTCTTCGAATTGCAGCTGGACCTTACTTGAACTAAGCAGATGCCTGAGTAGAGGTGTAACACGGTTTCCTAGCGAAAGGGTCAAGAGTGTAATATGGTTCCCCTGGGTCTTATACCGGTGGGGGTGTAACACGGTTCTTTACCTATTATTGTATATTAAGATTATCATTCGCCATAAGCGTTAAATGGTGCAGTTGGTAACCTCGCATGTTTTACTACACATCACCCATCCCAGAATAAGGTTAGGGGTAGATGGAGATTAGAAAGTATGCATTAGCATTACATTCCATCATTACCCGTTGTATGAGATTGCATATCCTGATATTTTTAATTATAATGATGTTTAATATGTGGTTTATTGGTGAAGAGTTGAGTTATAAATAGTGAATAATAAAGTTAATAACTAAGGTGACCTGATTCTCGAGGTGAAATATGTAGGCAGCTTAAGTTAGAGTATCCTAAGTCCAGTATCAATTATGGATGATAATATTTGTGTTTATTCTTTTTAACCAAGAGGTGGCTATTTGTATTATAAATTATGTGATTAAAGCGTGGGTCCAATATTTATATTTATAATGCTATGATTTTGAGAGATAATATTATGTTTGTAATATTCGCTCCAGCTTTGTAGGTTTTTGATACTATCATTGAGAATGACATTCAACTGGAGTATATTGTTGTGTAATTGAGGTTAATGTATGTTTATACTAATTTATATGAGAATAAGGAACGATATTAGATGTTTCGGTTATTTTTATTTATTGTAAATTGATCTTGGATCAAATTTTTATTATTTTAATTAATTTCTATATTCTCATGCTGTTCGTCCTGAACTATTAGATTAGGGACGTGACAAATCGTAAGTTATTATTCGAGTTAACCTGAATAGTTATACATAATATATAATACGGAGCTCTATCACATCGTTCCTCGTTTTTATATAAAATACAGTTTATAGGTTGCTATATCAGCAATCACCAAATAAGACATATCTAGCCATAACATCAAAATATAAATAATAAATATAGATATTTAGCAATAAGCTAATAAGTATAACATCTAAAATAAAATCAGAAGTCTAGTCTCGGGACCTACACTCTAAGTCACAGAAATAACAAAACAATTATTAGAAATAGATAATGTAGTCTCTCAATCAAGCAATAGGCTTAACTTAGCTTCAAGTGAGTACTCCTAGCTTTTGTTGAGTCACTTGTAATAGGGGAAGTATGAGCTCGACAAACCAATCAATAGATTAGTACAAGTGTGCACAAATGCAAATGCTTAATAGTATATAATTTAAAACATCAATCCGTGTCAACATATACTATATAAATAAATGGATATGCAAATGACATAGTTATACAACGGTAATTTCTATCTACCCTTAACTTTATTATTAAATGAGTGAAATTTAGCCGCCCATATAAGATCATTAGCCACATCTTATTTCACTATACAACAATTGGGTAACAACTAGTTATAGACGCTGATATATCAACCATACCATTTTAAGCCGTCTAACGACCAACCAAAACCCTATGAGTACATCCTATTCTACAGAAGATAATAAATCACATAGTTTTTCAACAACTCTTCTATCATTTAGTAAAATTATAATATCAATATCTCAAATAAATGTCCAATCATCAATAATCAATCTCTAAACATATATATTAATTAGGAATCATTCATATCTTAAAAAAAAAAAAAATTAAGAAAATGAATGTTATCTATAAATATTTTTGTACCCATCAAAAATCAATACATCAATAATAAGGTTATCTTAATAAATCATAACAACTAGATAATGCAACCTCTGTCTTATCATAATATTTTCATATCTCAGTGAGGCATGCAAAACTAGAACTCATACTGTATTCAAACTATAACCCAAACATCAACTATTCATCTCATGGAATATACTTAAAAAGTTTGGTGTACATTAAAAATAGTCTAAGAGTCTAGTCGAATTGTTCAATTGATGAATTTAGTATGATTTTTTATCAAATTTGTGAATTCGTTTGGTTAAATTCAACTTTTGAAATAAATTCACTTTTCTCTTTAAATTTTTAATTAACTAGTTAAATACTATAATGGTTTAATATATACCAAATTTTTAGCACAAGTTAAAAACTGATCAAAATACTAGTTAATAAATAGTTTCAAATATCACAATGTTACTAACAATAATTCAATAAGTTAATGAACGTGTTAGTTTTTTATTTATTTACTTTGACTCATTTATGAAACATTTTTATTCTTTTAACTTGATATATATATATATATATATATGTGTGTGTGTATAAAAATAAATTAAACAACTACATGCGACCAATATAAATTTTAAGACGTTATTCTTACAATATGTTATCGGCAAAAGCGTTCTTGTTTTAGTATTCGAATGGCATGAGAATATTCCTCTATGGCGGTGAATAGAAAAAGCAATAACATCAACAACTCCCCCACTTTAAAAGTCGCCTTCGCACCAACTATTGCGTGTTTGGGTTGGGGGCGGTGGTGTGATAGATATATACAATCACGTTTTGATCTTGTTTTTTGTAGTTTTCTGGGAAAAGAAAACAAGAGCTCAAAAAAAAAAAAAAAATCTAGATTTCGATTTCTGTAAGTAGTCAAAGCCAATTCCCAATTTAGGGAGGAATTTGTCCGCGTTCATGGAGCATATTCTCCCCAAGTTACTGTGCATATCTTACTGTGGTAATTTCACGTTGGGAAATGTTAAGCCTATTTTATTTTTAATTTTTCATGCTCTATTTTTTTTATAAGAAAATATATTTTTTAAAATTTAAAATATTAAAAATAAAATTTATTTAACATTCCTCTTATCTGTTTGAGTATTGTTTTGGTACTTTATTACTTAATTTTTTTCTCACTTTAGGATTCTTCACGCGCGCGAGAGATTCAAATGACAAAAAAGTTGTTTAGAATTTTGACTTTATATAATTATCATTTTTATTAATATGAATCTCTTACTTAAAAAATTAAAATAAAAAAAACTTATTCATATAATGAATTTTTTATAATAAAACGTAATTTTCTTAAAATCTTAATTTTTTTTTTATCAAAATATTGTTAATTTTTATAATAAAAAGATAAGTGCAATGTTATAAGTACACTTATCAAAAATTTTAGAAAGATAACTAATTAATATACTTTAAATTTTATTACAAAAAATATTATTTAAAAAATTCAGATAGGACACTTTACCAAAATATGATTAACTTTTATCATATAAAAGGTAATTTCATATGACAAAAATTAAATTTTTAAAAAATTGAAGTAGCAATTATCCTTACGCTTGTCAAAAAAATCTAGAAGAGTAATTTGCCCATATTTTGGCAAGTTAACAAGATTCTTAAATATATATGTAAATATATATATATATATATATATATATATATATATATATATTCTATTATAAAATTTCAAATTACGTTGATAAGTTGATTTTCTAGACATTTATTGGGAAAAAACAAAATATAACTTGCAGGTCCGGGTCATGACATTATTTTATTTTTTGTTTTTTATTTTATTATTTTACAAAAATTGTTACACATTATTTTACTTAAAAACTATAATTCTTTTTGCCCTATCTTTTATTTTACAGCCCGTTTCAATTTAATGGCTAACATTTAGTTTGGTATGGTATGCAGAATAACTACATATTCGATATCTATATAATAATATAAAACATTAATTTTACATTTGTATATTTTTAATTATTAGATTTATTTAGTAATGAGAATTACTTTTTTTTCTCTACACTTTCGTTATCTTTTTAGTCATTTCACATGAAAACATAATCCCTCACTCTTTTCATATATTTTTCTAATACTTTTTGCATATAAAAGTTTTTAAATTAATATTTTAAAAAATGTGGTAACATTTCTAATAAATAATAAAATTGTACGCATTTATTAAATAATGTATGGATACCTATTAGACAAAATTAACCAAATTTTTTTATTTTGAAAAAAATATATTTAAACTTTAATTTTCTTTAAAAAAATTATTAAAAACAAATATTGAAATTAAAATTTTAATTTTAATGTGCTTAAAACTTAAATTTTAAATACATACACTTTTGCACTTTTTGTGTCATTTATAAAATAAGAAATGTTAAAATTTTGAATTTGAGATATTTTCAACCGTTGAATTTGTTCAATGGTTAGGATTATTTTTCCATTTTCTCTCTATTTTAGTTATCTTTTTGGTCATTGCATATGAAAACACACTCTCTTACTCTTTCCATATTTTTTTGAATACTTTTTATATAAAAATTTTTAAATTAACATTTTAAAAAATGTGACAATATTTTTAATAAATAATAAAATTTTATACATTTATTAAATACTGTATGGATAATTTTGTCTCTTTTGATTAATGATTTTTATTTTTATAGATTATTTTTACAATTTTTCATGAAGGCTTGCTTTATAAATTTAAATTTGATATATTTGCACACCAAATTATATTTCTGTATCTTTAAGGATGGATAGTTACTAGCAATGTTTTAAAACTCGGATCAGACTAGTTGGTTCAACCGGTTGAACCGGGAACTAGTCTAAGAAACGGTCCGATTAACCAGTAAAACCCACTTGGATGTTGAACCGGCCTAACCCACCGGTTGACCGGTTGAACCGAAATTTTTTTTTTTATATTTTTGAATGGTAAAATAAATAAACTAATATGCACCAGGCTAAAATCAATTCTAGGTCTATTTTGTAGTAAAGTACCACTATCCCACTAAGCCACTGATGTTTATTGTTTCTTATTTTTTCTTGGTTTTACCTATGTAATATATTAGTTTTAAATTATTTTATTTTATAACACATTTTGTTAACACTTTTTATTAGTAAAACAAAATAGAGTAAAGAATACATGAAAAAATATAAGTTTTTAAAATTATTATATAATTCTAACATATTTTTATATTTTATATATATATTTAAATATATTTATGACGTCACGGTTCAACTCTGGTTCAATTCCGGTTAAACCGAAGGTTGAACCACTGACCCCTGACCTGGTCACTTTTCCAGTTCGATGAACGGTCCGATTTTTAAAACATTGGTTACTAGTTTACTAACATGCCAAAAATCTATCCTTGCTTAATTTTGTTCTTATCTTCCCTTTCACCTTACAATTACTATGTTTACATTATAATTGAAAATCTAATTATTTATTTTTTAATATTTACTTACACATTTAGATTTTACAAATATGAGTTTCTATTCAAATATTTATAATTTAATACTCTTTTACAAATAGTTCTCTATCTAATTTTTTCCTAATACATCGTCTATTATATTTAGAAAACTATTTAAACTATAGAAAGGTATTTTAAAAATTAAAAAGAATGAGAGAGTATATTTTCATATGAGGTGACTGAAAAGATAATTAAAATGGAGAAGAAAGAAGTAATCTTAACTATTGAATAAATTTAACAATTAAAAATATTTCAAATTCAAATTATTGAGATGCTTATTATATAGATCTCGCAAAAAGGATAAAATATATGTATTTTAAGTTTTATGTACAATGTTTATTTTTATTTTTTTTTAAAATAAAATCTAAATATCACGTTTGTAAATAAAAAATGTTAGTTGATTTTGTCTACTAAGGTGTCCGTAGAGTGTTAAAAAATCTTAATTTATTTATTATAAATATAATCATATTTTTTCAAAAATATTTATTTAAAATTTTTTGTAAAAATATATTAAAAAAATGTAAAGAGTAAGAGTGTGTTTTCATATTAAGTGACAAAAAGATAACCAAAATAAAGAGAAAAAACTAAAACATAAATTTATTTATTACAAATATTATAATATTTTTAAAAATATTAATTTAAAATTTTTTTAAAAATATTCAAAAAATATGAAAAGTATAAGGGAGTGTATTTTCATATAAAGTGACAAAAAAATAACCAAAATGAAGAGAAAAATAATCCAAACCATTGAATAAATCTAATATATGAAAACATCTACTTAGGATTCCTTGTTATACATAGATATATAAAATAAATTTCAAATGCAATTATTAACTAACATAGAATATAAATTTTAAATATTATTATAAAGCATGATAGTTTAGAGAGTATTTATAAATATAGAAATAGTTTAGCTAAAAAATTGATAAATTATAATACAACTTCTAGAATGATAAAAAAATATATCATGATATAAATAAAAAAAATCAATTAATATATACTAAATATATATTCTTTAATATTGTAAATAAATATTTAACGAGACTAATTTTATATTAATGAATCCGAGGGAATAAATGTTCAAAATTCACTCATATGTTAAATTAATGGATCAAATCGATATTCACTCATAAAGCTATTAATCTATACGTTCAACTCATTTAACACCCAACCAAAGTAAAGCTTTCCCCAGGTGAAAGTAATATTATTTTTAGCTCGTGCCCGAGTTTGGTCATGGTTAATTAGTTTGTCAAAATATATATATATATATATATAATAAAGTAAATGGCCAGGATTAATTCGCTGGGGCTACAACCAAAAACTCAAATAAGTCAGCGAGAAATCGGTCAGTTAGCATTTTTTATATTTATTTTATTTTGCATTTATCCATCTTTAGTGAAACTTTTATTTTTATTTTTATTTTTATTTTTATTTTTATGAAGTAGTAATTTTGATGAAGTTTTAAATTGGCAAAATATACACGTGTTAATTTTAAAGGGTAAGGATATAATAGTTATTTAATTTTGAAAGTTAAAAATATAATAGTTATTTTTTATGAAGCGGTAGTTTTGGTGGAACTTTTATTTTTTAAATTGACAAAAATATCCGTAAAACTAAATACATATACACGTGCTAATTTTAAAATATAAGGATATAATAGTTATTTTGTAATTTTTTTAAATTCAAAAATTTCAAATTTAAATTCAAAATTAAAAATTTCAAATATCCTATGCAAATTTAAAAAACAATCGACAATCGAGATATTTTGTATTTGATAGTTATTCTTGTCCTTTTTATATTAACAAAAATAACTCAAAGACTAAATACATATAAGTATTTCCTATTTAGGTAGCGTTTGGAGTGGTAAAAATAATTAAAAAAATAAAAAAATATGGTTTGAGAAAACTTTTAGCATTTGGTATTTTAAGTCCAAATCACATTTTTTTTGAAGATTAATAATGTAACTTTTGGACTTTTGTGGTAAAAAGTTAAGAGACAAAAATCATGGGATGGTTTTTTTGTCCATTCCCATGAATTTATGTTAGAATTTTTTTTTAAAAGTTGTTAAAATTTTTTAATTCTACGTGAAAAAGTTGGAGAAAGAAAAGTAAGAATGGTTTTTTTCAATCTATTCCCACGAATTTGTGTTAAATTTGTTGAAATTTGCTGAAAAGTTATTAGGATTTGTGAAAAGAGTTATTGGAGTCTGTAAAAATTTGTTGAAATATGTAAATATATATAGAAATTTATAGAGATTTTATGGAATAAAAGGTAACTAAGTTTTAAAGATTTTCAGATGTTTTTAGAAATTTTTGTTAGTTTTTAATAAACCAAACACTGTCTTAATAATTACCTTTATCATTATATATATCTATCAAAATATTAAAAAAAAAATTCACACGTGTGGCGCGTCTAATTCCTAATAATGCCAAAGTTGTTTTGAAAAATTATGATACTAAAGGAGATCATAAAATGATTAAAATCCATGGCATACACAACGGAGTGAATTTTTTTGTCATTTTGCATCTTCCCTTCCTTTTATTTTTGTTTATTTTTTTGGTAGAATTTTTGGCTCTCTGCTGCTATTAATATTTTTGGAGAAGAATGACAAACTGATTGAATATTTCTTATTTTGGAATGGGATGTTAAACTATTGGCACTCTATTAAAAAGAAAAAAAAATAAGAGAAAGGGCTGCTTGTATTCCCCACATTTTGTAAGTAAATATTTTTTACTATGAAGTGTTAGAAATTTTTTTCAAAGTGCTAAAATCATCCCCTTTAGGGTGTGCATGGGTTGAGTTGGTTCGGTTTTGAACCTAACCTGAAATCAAACCGATTTTTTTTTATTTCTAAAATTTGGACCCGAAATCGAACTAATTTTAAATTGGAACTGAACCGAAAAAATCGGGTTGGTTTGGTTCGATTTTTGGGTTAGATCATTCCGGGTTGATTCGGGCCCATTTTTGGTTTAGACAATTTTTGGGTTGAATTGGGTCTATTTTCGGGTTAGGTCGGATCCATTAAAGAAGACAACATTTAGTACAAGTCAAAATAGAATACAATTCCATAAAATCACTTAAAAAAAAAAAGCAACATTTAGTACAATCTCTAATAAAATACAATCCCATAATATCACTAAAAAAAATACAATTCTCTTTTATTTTATATATTATAAATTATGTAATATATAATTATATATATTAAATTTTTGGATTAGTTCGGATATTTTTAGTTTAGTTCGGGTTCAAAATATACCAATCTGAGAATCGAACCAAAAAAATTAATTTTTCAATTTTCAACCTAGAACCGATCCAAAACAATATAAATCCGAATTAACTCGAACTAAATTGATCAGATTAGTTCGATTTTCGAATTATTCGGGTATTTTATGCACCTCTATCCCCCTTGAACTAATTTAATCCAGAAGCAAAAGACTTCAGCCAATGTCTATAATAATTCTTACGTTGAAAGATCATCCCAAAAATAATCCCAAAAAAGAAAACTTCTTCTATGCTTGTTTGAGAAGAAAAAAAAAATCAGAAAGAAAAGGAAAAAAGAAGGGAAAAATGTGAAAAAAGCTCATTTAGTTTATTTTTAACTTCTGAACAACTCTGAAAATCTCTAAAAATTATTTATTTTTTATTTCACTGCACAAATTAATAACTCACAACTTATTTCATTTTATCTCACTTTTTTTCAGTTCAAACACACCCGAAAATTAAAATTTTCTCGTTTGCAAGGAAATAGAAGCAAAAATGATAAGTAATTTTTTTTTTTTAATTGTGGAAAAAAAGAAGTAAGAGGAAACTATAGATAACATAAGGTAGAAAAAGGGAGAGAAACAGAAAAGAAAATAAGAAAAAAATGAGACAAAAATATGAAAAAAATATAATTTTCTTTTTCCATTTCCTTTCCTTCCTCCAAATTTATCAAATCAAAGAAAAGAATGAGAAAATTTAATTTTCTCTCACTTTCCATTTTTCTTCCATCCTAACCAAACATAGGGTAAATCTGTGGTGCAATCTCACTCTGTTAATGCACCACACCAGCATGTTTCTTCCCAGAATTGTCAAATGATGGAGTAGATGATGAAGCAGCAGCATTAGATGGGCCAGGATAACAAGCTCTCCGGAGCTCATTGTACCTCCCAACGTCAAAATCGTGAATCTTCATAAGTCGCTTCTGCTTTGCGTTAAATCGGCTCTGAAAGAAACCTTCGAAAGAAGGCTCTTTGGATGTCCTTAGGAAGAAAGCATAGCCAGCCATGAAGTAGATGGATGTCACGTAGAAGCAAATGGGTTCCATGACATCCCAAGACAGCTCCCAGAAGGTCAGCCTCATGAATGCAGCTGTCTGAATCACAAGGTAGCCAAGCCCACACCAGAGCTCTTGTCGCACCAGAGACTCCGATCTCTTGTCAATGTCAGCCTTTTGCTTCTCCATTTCTTCGAGCTCCTTCCACCTTGGGTCATTTGGCTTGGCTGCCTGTTCGGGAATTAGGCCCTGGATGACTCTCACTACCTGTAATCAAAAAGTTGTAGAAATGCCCAAAATATATATATATTTATATATATGTGGGTAAAACAGGATTCCACTCCCACGAATTTCTACATTAAGACTGAATTTGGTAAGATTTATTTTAGCTTAAATCCATTTCTCAAAACTTGTTTATTTGCTCCATTTATTGATACACAGGACTCAAATCATTACTGCTACAAGCCTACAAGGGAAGACGAGGCAGGATCAACCCAGATCAACCCACCCTAGTTGGGACTTGAGATCCCAAGGCCATGAAATAAGTCAATACCGAATCTTGAATAGTCCAAGAGTTACAAGTTCTTCCACATCTGGAAAATTGTTATTGGACTCACAAAGTAGTGGTCATGCTCACAGAATCACAGTTATGTGAAATGATATCTTCTTTTATTCCTATCAGCCCTCTCGCTGCCATCAACCCTCTATAGAATTACTTACCCACCCCCCCCCCCCAAAAAAAAAAACCTCTACAGAATCTTTACCCTTTTTTAGATACAATTGAAAACAGATGTGTTAAACTACAATTTATGTCTTACAGTGTCAGCCAATGGTCTCTCCAACAAAAGGGATAAGTAAGCATAGATTGTTGCCTCCTTATACCCTACATAGACAGACAGGAGTCTAGTACACTAGATTGACCCTTTTTTAGACACAATTACCATGCCAAAACAGGAGTCTAGAACACTAGATTGATCCCTTAAGACAAAACTCTAGTCCAGGTGGTTGTATATAGAAAATTACAGACAATCAGACACTTGATTCTCTAACGGCTAAAGTAAAAAACCACTAGATAACAAGTGAACAAATATGAACAGATATCCCAGAACAGGGGAGAGGCTGAGACACAGTCCCAGGTACAGTAACTGGAATTGTGGATCCACTTTTTACATCTTCTGTGTAATATAAAGTTCTAAGGCTAGGCATTTAAAAATCTTTTGATGGGATGGGGAAATGATGAAATCCATCTAGCATTTGGAGCTTCAAAAAATTCAATAAAAATAAATAAATAAATAAATAACTAAATCTTGGTGTAAAAGTACTATGTATCGAAATTTGATTAGAAAAATTTAAAAATTTTTGAAATTTTTTAAAAACTTTTTGGGGCTCTAAAGCTATGGGAATGGCTATTGTGATTTCACGATCAAACAAATTCCTTGTTCCTTCATAGAAAGTGAAATCACATTGGCCACATCATATACAAATAATCTAGAAAATTTTCAAAAGGAATGAGCACTGTTTTTTTTTTTTTTTAACCTATCCTTTCACATCTCTCTCTAAAATTTCTCCATCTCCAATTTACCAAAATCCTTGGGAGTCTCTCCATTTTTTTTTTTTTTTGGGGTCCTAGTTTCCTTAAGAAAAAGAACCAACCGCTATTCTTTTTCTGAAGAAAAATAGGTGGTCATAAAAAGATGTAAACTTGCAAATTTATATTTGAAGAGGTTTTTTCGAGCCTAAAATCACCATCTGAAACGTGGAACCCTTTACACGTTTTAGATCGGGCGCATGAATTGTTTGAATTTCCTGTGGAAAAAAAATGAAAAATAAACACAATAAAAAAAACTATCAGTTTTCGGTAGTCTGGGAAAATAATTCTCCAAAAATTGAAACGAAACAAAGACATGCGAATCCGCATTTACAGATATGCATGTGTGCAAATGTATAAAGATACCCTATGTATGCATATATTGAAAATTCAATCAGGGAAGAAGAAGACCAGATGAAAGAGAATCCAACCTCGTCAGGCCTGAGGAACACGACGTTTCCCAAGACGATAACGGTTCCCGACTCGTCGAGCATCTTCGCGAACTCCAGCCCCTGCTCTGTGCTCCCACAACTTTCAGAGCAGATCTGAACGAATTCTTTCAACGATATATTGTCCTTCGGAATCTGCCTCAGCTTAGACTTAACCGTTTCTAGCTGCGACACCCTCAGCAGCTTCCTCGCGTCCTCCACAGTCAACTTCCCGTCCGCTGTCGAATCCGATGAGATCTCCTGCGGCGGAAACAATCCGTCCAACCGGATCCGACCTCTGCCTGTATCCATTCCCCGCAACTTTTCCAACAGCCGCTCCCCTCTCGGAAGAGACCGGAGCTCCGATACAGTCGCCGCCAACTGGTAAATCGGCCACTCCTGAAGGAATCGCCGAGAAACCCCATCATCTCCGGGATCGGGAGCCTCTTTGGCTGGATTAGGATGGATTAGGGCTCGCACGGCGGACGCTGACGAAGAGATGCGGCAGTTTGATTGATTTGGATTCCATGTTTTTGATATGTTGAATAATCGCTGGGCTAGGGTTCTCTTGGACGCCATTGTTGAGGAATTGAGATCTAGAGAGAGAAAGAATGGCGTAAAGGAGAAGGTGGCGGTGGTGGTGCTGATTCAGAAGCTTCCACGTCTGAATCCCTTGCACGTAGTGAGAGGGAAAGCGTTTGTGGATGGCTATATATAGATACAGGTCGTTGAAGAGGAACAGAGGGAGAGGCGAATACGCGGAGGATACAGAAAAGGTTAAAAATAAATATTAAATAATTAATTAATATAAGAATTACCATACGGTTGGAGTCCTCAATTCATAAAAACTAGTAATCAAGCTGAATTTTGCCAAAGTATGATATATTAAAAATATAAAAAATAATTTATATTTAAAATAATTTTAAAAATATTTAAAACTCATAATCATTAACTGAGACTTAAGTACAAATTTATAATAAAAATATTTGAAGGAAATAAGTAAATTCAAACTTTTTGGTTGGTTTAAAATTTTATTATTATTATTATTATTATTATTATTATCAAACAAAATAATTGCTATATCTTAAATTAAAATACCATTATTTTGAAATAATTAATACATAAAATACATAAAAAAATTTTTAATTGACAAAAATATGAGAGAGTCTTATGTCATTTAAATTACAACACCATGAATAATTATAAATTAAATAATGTCTATGAAAAACTTTAAAATACTACACTTATGTAATAAATAAAATTTTTTAAAATAATTATAATTATGTGTCACGTGACACAATGAAAACACCCTATTAGATGTGATGTTTTCCAAGTAGATTATAATACTCTTAATAATTACAAATTAAATAATATAAATAAAAGACTTATAAAATAAATAAAATTCTTTGGTTAATTAGAAATGTAGACTTGCATATCAAATAAAATTTTTTAAAAAAATTATAATTAGGCATCACATATCACAAATATAACATCAATAAAATGTCATGTGATTTAGTAATATTTCTCAAACTTGTTATGTTATAAAAGTCTATTAAAGATATTCAAATATATATTTGAATATGAGATTTATTTCGTATAAAAAATATTTAATATAAAATAAATCCTTAACTTTTGAATATATAAATATCATTTATTCTCATTATTTTATTTACAAAATTTGTGGTCGTTCTCAATTTATTCACCATCCAGATTAGTAATCCCCAAATGAGTTTCTCCCTGAAATTTTTGCCTAATTCCTGGCTTTCTAGACACGGAGCTGCCATCATCATGAATGGGCAGGCATTACCGCTTGACTATTGCTTTGAATTTCGCATCATCATGAATGGGCAGGCATTACCGCTTGGCTATTGCTTTGAATTTCGCATCTTCAGTTGTTTCAGAAATCATGCGTAATCTAATTTTTGGCCTGGTACTAAAAATTTTTTAAATTTATTAATTTTAATTAATTTTTATATTTTTTTTAATTAAATTTTTCACATATCATTTTTATATCACATTTTTTTATTTTTATTATATTTTTAGATCAATTTTTTTCAACCAAACACTCTTGACAAATATTTTAAATAAAGAACCATCTCGTCTATTTGTCCAAGTACACTGTTAGCTACCACCTTAGGCTCAGTTCTTGAATAATTAAAAATCTTAAATTAATAGATTCAAAATTAAATTTTGCTAAGACATAAGTGAGGTAGTTAATTTATATAGGGTGTGTTTGGAGTCCCAAAAAAAATCAATGGATGAGATTGATGTACTGTAAAAATGATAAGTGGCAAAATGTGATTGAAAGGATTTAAAAACTTTTAAAATTTTTTGATTTTTTTGTGGCTTCAAACGAGTCCATATTATAATTTGTTTAATAATTATTACAAAAGTAATTGTGGCATTGTTGGAAGGAATTTCAAGAAAAAATTATTTTATAATAATTTTAAATTTATTATGTTAAATTATTCAAATTCATGATAGAATTTTAATAAAAATTAATAAAAATTATATTAGAATAATTTTTTTAAATAATTAATACCATATCTCTGGATTTCAAACTTATAAATAAAAAATGCAACCGTACTGTTTATGCAAATACAAAGGGATGGGTTCAACTGGCAAGCCGTGTTGCTGATCTGGCAAAAATGTAGTGGCCAATAATTGATCTCATCACCCGTTATACGTATGGCTTGACAGCTCCGAATGTAGGACTGTTTGGCCTACCAAAATATATCAAAAGTTATCAAATTTTAATTACTTTTGATATTTTCTTTCAATAAAATTTTAACACATATCACTTTTATGTCACATCTTTCTATTTTTATTATATTTTTTGACTAAAAATTGACCAACCAAACGAACCCGTAATGCTCGTATTCCTTAATGCACCTTTCACCATCTATGCAATAAAATAGAATAGTTTTTTAAAATGTCTTGCAAATTAAAATTTAACCATTAAAAATTAATTTTTCTTAATATTCAACGATTGAGATTATTTTTTTATTTATACCTTTGCACTCTATTTTTTTTTAGTGAATTTCACTGCCATCTATCTTGTAAAACAACTGAATATTTTAAATTTCTCTATATTTTAAAAGTGGAGAGCATATGCAAATCAAAACTGTCAATTTAAATTCTGCTCAATTATGATTTTTAGAAAGTTAAATTTTCCTAATTAAAGCACTATAATTTATTTTTTTCTTTTATGATATTTATCAAAAATTAATTGAAGAAGGAGATCAAAATATATATAGTATCTATTAAGACTTAAAATTTTGGAAAAAAAATTAAAACTCATTGATTATTATAATTTTTTAGGTAAATTACACTTAGACCCCTTGAATATTAGGTAAATTACACCTAAACCTCCTGAACATTTGAACCTTACACTTAGATTCTTTATTCTCAAATGTTTGTAACACTTAGATCCATCCATTAACTTTCTCCGTTAACTGTATTGTAAAATGACGAGAATGCCCCTGACTTAGTAACACTCCCCCCTCTCTCTACCTCTTTTTCTGCCACAGTTTTCTTTATTATTGAAAATTATTTATTTTATTAAAGTATTTTATTAAATTATATTAATTTTATTAAATCTAATAATAATTTATTATTAAATTAAGTTATAATAATACATTTTATTAAATTTAATTATTATTAAAAATAAATATTTATAACATTAAATTAATTAATTTAAATATATTTTATTGAATTAATTAATCAAATAAATTTTAAATATATTTTATTGAATTTAATTAATTTTATATTTTTTAATAAAATCATATATTTTATTTAAATAAAATTAATTTTATATTTTCCCCTTAATAAAACAATTATAACTATATATACTATGTGTAACATCAAATAATGAATAATTCTAATTTTATATTGAGCTCCTGTTTGGTAACTTTTTATTTTTTATTTTTCTGTTTATGTTTTTAAAATTTTATAAATTCGTGATAGAAATATATTTGTTAAATCTGTTTATTTTTTTTGTTTCCAAGAAAATAAAAATTTTAACAGAAAAATATAAATAAAAAAATATTTTCACTCTATTTTTTCCACTATAAACATTTTATCAACTTTAAAAATTTGTCCTTTTTACATCATATTAAAATAAATTATTTTATTCAAATATTTTATTAAAACAAATTATTCTAATGAATAATATAACTAAACTTATTTAATTAAATTAAATACATAAATTAATATGTAATGTATATTACTAAATTACTTTTAATAAATAATAAATAATAAATTAATTAATTAATTTTAATCTAATAATTAATTTAATTTAATACAATAATTAATTTAATTCAATGTAATAATTCATTATTATTAAATTAGTTGAAATAAATATCATATTTATTTTAATTTAATTTAATTTAATAATTAATTTAACTTATATAAAATAATTAGTTATTAATATAATAATAAACTTAATTTAATTTAATAATTAATTATTTTAAATTATTTTAAATAAATATCATAATTTAATTAAATTATTTATAATTTAATTTATACAAAATATATTTTATTAAATTATTTTAATAAATAAATAAATTAGATCAATTTAGTATTTTAATATATTTTATTAAATTGCTTTTAATAAATAATACAATGAAATTATAATTAATAAATTTTTAATTTTTTTAACTTTCTTCAAATTTTTTTTTTCAATCCCCACCGTCGTCCTGTGCTGAATGACCTCGATGAAGTCGTGGTCAGAGTTTTCGAGTCCTTGTCCTCAAGGCACAACTAGTCTTGAAGCTAACGTAGACTATCGATTTGGGTTTTTCCTAGAATCAATTCAGCTCAGGCAATCGTTCTCTTCGATGGCCACCACTAATTTAGGTTTCTCGATGACCGGATGTGCTGGTGTGGCAAGAAGCCACCACGGCGATAAGCAACGCTAGGTCTGGTGGATCTGGATTGCAGTGAAGCAACTTCGACCCGATTACACTGAAGCAGTAGCAACATCCAATTTGAATTCCTTCAAACAAGCGATTACCAACAACATCGAAATCGAAAACCCCAAAAAATCCTAATTTAAGACCCCCAGCTTGGACTTTGATAAGTGCCTTAACAATTTGGAGAATCACAAATCGACGTCTGCAGAGCTATACTAAAATAATTCGAGAGGAGAAATATGAGATTAATCAACAAAACTACAACGGTGGGGGAGGTTATGAGGAATTGGAATCGAGGAGGTTTAAGAATGGGTTTGTGAAATTGGGCTCCCTATCTTACAATCTCAGGTGGCTTCCATGGCTACTGTCATTAATTCCGGGAAAATTAGGAGCTTTTGAACAATTCTCACGCTGCCCAAGTTCTTCCCCACACCACCCAAGTTTGATTCTGGGAACAAATAGGATGAAAAGGTAGAGGAGATCGAGCCGCAGCGATGGAGTCTAATCTGATTCTTCATCTGCGTATATATATATATATATATATTATCAGAAGAAACATTTGGACAAAAGAAATTATGTCAATTACCTGCGGGTGATTATGTAGAATTATGTATTGGGAGTCCTTTTACAATATAAATCTAATTGACTAACAGAAAAAGTTAACAGATGGACCTAAGTGTTATAAACATTTGCGATTAAAGAATCTAAGTGTAAGGTTCAAATTTTTAGGAAGTCTAGGTATAATTAGTTCAGTGTTTAAGGAATTTAGGTGTAATTTACCTTAATTTTTTTAATTTAAACTTTTTGTTTAAAATTTTAATTATATAAGAAATTTAATACTAATCTTGTTAAGAGTGGACGATTAATTGCTAGTACAACTACCGCGGTGGAGGACCTGCAGATTAGAAGCCATATTTCAAAGTTTAATCAGGGCTGATTTTTTATTATATATTACCGCGAATTTAGAATTTTTAATTATTGAAAGTAGAAGTTATTTATAGTTATTGATTAATCGAAAGTAAAATAAAATATTTTTGTAATAAAATTATTTTTCAAATAAATGAAAGGGGACAACTGTATCGACAAAGCTCCATGTAATGATACTTTCATCATAATATTTTCAATGACAACTCATAAAATAAAATAAAAAATTACGATTAGTGTTATTATTATTAGATTTAAAATTAAGATATTTTTTATTTATTATTTAAGAAGAATTGATTCGAAATTTTTAAATATAATTTTGTCAATTCAAATGTTAATTTTATTGTATTTTTAAGCGGTGTAACACAATATGACACGTGACAATTTATAATTAACCAAAATTTGTATCTGCACCGTGCCGATTTTGTTGGATTGATTCATGATCCTCAACCATTCTCATTCTCGATCCCAACAATACCAAACAGTCAATCTCCATATAACTCCCGTGTACTTCTAACGTCAGTTTGTGAATCATTTTGCCTGAGCTTCATTAAATTTAGGGTAATTTTTTCTTTAAGTGGTCAAATCAATTAAGTTGCAATTAGCACCTTCCATGTTGATAGGCATATGGCAATTTTGTTACCATCTTTGCTTAATTAATGATTGTTGATGGAAAAGGTCAAATTCAAATGCAATTCACCCTGAAATTTAGCAGGAATGCCCAGACGGCAAGCTTGCAAACAATTGAATTGGCCACGTTCCTAACATCCACGGGCTGGGCCAAGGCCCAGTCAGTTTGGGGCGATCCAGCCTCTGGTCCACTTGAACGTGGACTTTTGTTTCATCCCAACCACCTGGTTCGTCCACGACGCATACATCAGACTAATTTTACTTAAAAAAAAAAAAGGTCTAATTTTCTTGTTCATTATTAATTCCTAGTACGTGAGAGTCCGCAGTCGCTTCCCCGTAAAGGATGTGCTTAGAGCGAGGCACGTTCTGTGACCTTAGCGGACAAAGGGTCACAAAGGATAAACCAGCCTAAGCAAGCTCTGACTGATCGACTTGACCGAAGAAACTGTTAGAAGCTCATCATAATAAACGGAAGACTGTCCCACTGAAGAGAGATTTGAACTCGGAACCTTAAGGACCGAACCCATCAGCCGCTCCCAAACTCCACTTAACTACCCCGAAGGGTATTGTTAACTCGTTTATTAATTGAACAGATCAAGTCTAACCATTGACAAATCGGACGGGAATTTATTTACGAACCACTAAGTAATTTACATCCCTATCCAGGTTTGGTGGATTCCACTGACAAAGGTATGCTTCAAAATCATACGTAATACAAAAATCACACCTTTTCCAAAACGTAATGCTAAAATTGTTATTTATTTCTCCCACGTGCATGATGACATTGAAGTGCAGGACCTATCATTTGCTTGACACCCAAGTTTTCTAATGTATTCCCAGGTTTGAGATTCCGGGTATAAGTCCGTTTAGAGTTAAATAAAATAAAATAAAATCTTACAAATCTCTATAAACATAAATTATGAGATAATAAAATTTAAATTATTCACTCATTACACGAATTATGAGAATTACGAGATATTTACTTTTATAATTTTATTTTATTTTATACACTTTTATACAACTCTCAACACACCATATTCTCCCAGGTTCACAGAAAAGGTGGATCTGAATCACAATTAAACCAAGGCTCTGTTTGAAAATCCTAGTGACCATTCAGGTTTTGGTTAATTATATTAGTTTTTTCTTGGCTATTTCTAAATTTATTAAAATTATCCTCATATATTTTATAGTGTTTTTAGAGTAATAAAAAGTAAGATAAAATAAGAAAAATCAAGATTGATTATTAGTTACAATTCGGGATCTATAAAAGGTTTTGTAATAAAAGCAATAAACCAAAAAAAAAAAGAAATAAAATGAGATAAAGTAAAATAAATTATGAATTCGTAATTCGTGCAATAAGATAAAAAGTGAATAACTTTTAAAATTTTTTTCAATATTTTTTACCGTTTTTCAGAATTTTTTATTATCCCAAACGGAGCCTTAATTGTTTTTGAAATTATAAAGGACAAATATGTCAAATCAATAAAAATAAAAAATAAAAACTAAAAAACTAAGTTTTTAGTAGCCAATTAAAAAAAAATAACTTTTTTTTTTTTTTTTGGGTTTCCCAAACTGAGCCCCTCACACATCGGAAATCCGTGACTTCAGTAAATATCAAATGGAAACTCCTCCAAAATCAGAGTGGGACTTTTTCATCCAACCCCACTCTATTGTCATCCTAACAATGGTGTTAAGAATCCAAGTCACAAAATTACCATGATACAAGCTATCCATTAAATCAATAATACAGTGGCGGGGCTCCCTGAAACTAAAGGGAAAAAACAAAAATAAAAAAAATAATAATAATAACGAAAGGAAAAATAAAGAAAGAGAAGCAAAAATGTTTTGGAGAACAAGAGAGTTCAGACCACTAGCATTTGTTTTTCCTCCCATTGCATAGTCTACATACGTAAGTTCCAAGAATCAGCCTATACATACTTGCAGATGAAAGATTGCAGACATCCAACTTTCCTCAAACTCTCGATAAGATGGACTCGTGCACTGGGTTGCCTTTTACTTTACTGCATGCATAAGCTCACTTCAGCAACTCCAAAAATAGCAAACAACCGAAATGTTCCCATTTGTTTCTGCATAGTCTATGAGTGCTACCAAAAGAAAGTAAGAGACTATTATGAATGTCATGTTAGTTGTGACTATCTGAGGCACATTAATCTCTTCCTTGCTCTTACATTTCCATGGTAATGAGATTCGAACTTCGAATCAAAATCTTTGATAACATTAAATACATTTGATACAGGAAATTTAACACGGGGTAATTGCATAAACAAACTTTTTAAGGCTATGCGGCTATGGCTTGTGGACCTTTTGTTGGCCAAAAATTTCTTGTGACTCTTAAGGGACGTTAATCATGTGTAATCTCAATTCCATCTTAGAATGTTCTAATTAAGAAATAGCTACAGTTTTCACTCTTCATATATAATTATATTGTTGTTATTATTAGGAGTAAATTAACTTGTTCTTGATAGCAGAGTACTCCCACCCAGTTGTCCATTTAGCTAAAGGGCACCAAGAAAATGTCTTAACGGTAACAAAAAGAATCACAGCCCCAACTCCAATGTATAATCATATCAACAAAATAAGAATAAAAATTTAAAATTTAAAAAAAAAAAAAGGAGAGGTATTAAGATCCTGATCTATACCCATTGAAATAATGCAGACAATAAAATACTTTTCAACAGGTACGAAGGCAATTCAATTCCTTCAAAACTTCATCTATTATGCTCTCTCCAAATTAACCACGATAAGAAAAATGGTTCCAATTTCCGAAGCTTATAGCTTCTTGAACATACATTGCTATCCCCATCATGGCTACAACATTTGCTTTACCTCCTTACGGAAGACCCAACACATCCTGAAACATGACAAAAGCAAGAAAGGGAGACTTACATTTCTAAACTACTTACTCTTATGCTGCTTAAATAGTTTCCATCTTCCTCATGATATAGCTAAACAGACTACCAATTGGAGGCAAAAAAAATTAAAAAAAAAAAATACTTTGCTAACTAATAACCTAAGCTGCTTTATAAAGATAATCTGATTGCTTCTCCTATGAACCCTGTTGGTCTAAATATATGTTGTCAACAGACTAAACAAAAATAAAATAATCAAACTGCTGGCGTGCCTTACTATATCATTTTGCATATTCTTCACAACCCGATCAAAATTATTAATCCAGCAATTAGTACATAAAAACTACACTTGTTCCTCTAGTAAATACCTGTATTTTGTCAAGTAACTTGCACAGAAGGCACATCAGAAGGGTATGTAATGCCAATGGTACAAGTACAACCATCACTGAACATACTAAGGGCATGATTAAGTTATTAACTAATTTCCATTCTCCAAACAGTGGTTACATAATCAACCTTGAATTTTAAGGAAATTACAAGTGATTTAACATCTGCAGTAAGGAGTAACCATTAAAGCTAACAAGTAAGAACCCTTTCCAATTAAGGAAAAGTCACAAATTTGTAGTAAAAATGTTTCTACAAAAACCCTTTCCAGTAAAAAAAAATTTGTATGATTCATCTTGGTAAAGGGCGTAATTTAGGTGAATGGCTCCAATGCACTCATACTGTACAAGTGATGAATAAAAACATACCCAAGTAGAACTTCAGTCCTTATTGGTGTACTTGATAATTCTTTGCAAAATCACACTTCTTGCCATCCTTAGGCTGCTGCTGAACTTATCAGCATGCTCACTCAAATCATCAATGGCCTTCATAAACCCACTAAGCTTCTTCTTGATCTCATCTATACCCAGAACCACCGCATCCTCATCTCTAAGAGCGAATTCTGCTTTTTCCAATATGGATTCCATGTCAATTACCAACTTATTTACAAGAACTCGAATGGTCTCAATGTCGTGCACTGCAATTTTAGTTATGTTACTCATTGTAATAATAATCTTCCTCTCTTCTTTCACTTCATTCTCATACTTCTTCCACAGGGAGTTAATCCATTTCCCCATTGGCCCCGCGGCAGCCGAAGCAGCGGCCGCCATCGCCGTCACAACCGGCGGCGCTGAAATTGCCGCCGCCACCACCGAGCAAATCAAAACAGCAGCAAACGAAGCTACAAATATTACGTTCGACACCTTCCTCCACGACTTCCTTGACTTCAACTTCTTATCGAGCTTTCTCTTTCTCCTCTCCAACTTCAACAGCATCGACCTCTGCTGCCTGTGAACGGACTGAAACAAGGACAAGAACTCCTCCGTGAACGGGCTTCCGGCGGCCGTGAAGTTTCTAAGCTCTTGCAATGTTTTCGAAAAACAATTCCTCTCGCCGCCGTCGATCCCTTCCCTCTGGTCCGCCTCGAATCGCTGCAACGCGACTTGAACGATCAGCTGGCTGTCGCGGGCTCGCTTGAGGCCCTTCTCGAGGGCGGTGCAGAAATCCATGGTGACGAGGCTGTTCTCCAAGTATTCCTTGACGAGATCGAACAATTCGCGGCTTTTCCATATGTCTTCTTTGTAATCGAGAATGACGTCGACCACCGCCTGGTTCATTTCGACTAAGCAACCGGTGACTTCCCCGAGAGAGTCCAAGGAGAGCGATTGAGCCCCGACGCCGACGGCGAGGGTGCTGATGACCCGAGTGGTCCGCTCTCGGAGGGCCGAATCGAAGGATTGGAGGTCCGGATCGAGCCGGCATGCTGCTTCGTACGAGCTCAGATCGGGCGTGAACCGGGAATTGGAGCTCGATTGGTTCACTGAGTCATTACTACCGCCATTACTGCCCTCAATTTTCTTGCTAAATCGGCATCCCATTGTTAGCAATTTCGATCCAAACAGTGAAATCGAAAACCCTAAATCAGAATCTGAAGATCCAGTGCTCGATTCGATGAAAATGTTGAGATGGGATTTTCAGTTAAACTGACCAAGATGGACTTTTGCAAGCACCCCGAAGACTCGGATTGGTCGCTGGGAAAATGGGAAAAAGAAAGGAAAGAGCTAGGAAGAAAGGGGGTGAAATTGGAAACTGGAAAGTGAGTGGGGGCGAAGTAGCCAACGACTGGTTCTTCCTCTGTTTGTTCCCGTCGAAAATTCAACGCGGATATTACGAATGGGAATTGTTTGTGTTGGACACGAAGACTGAGGAAAGGTTGTGTTTCCGTGGCTGCTTCGGAGTGCTCCCCCTTTATCGAAATGACTACATTACCCTTTTCATGCCAAATGATGGCGCCCCGAGCTTTCATTGAAATTGTTATAACCTAGGGATTAATTATTTATTTTATTTATATGTTATATTTTTAAGAAGTTAACTGACTTTATTTAAGAAATAATATTTAAGTTATTAATTAATTTATATTTTTTTGAGTAAGTATAGTCTATTAGATAATTTAAGAAATTATTTTTATCATTGCTATATGATTAAAAGTTACCATAATTTAAGTGGACGTAATGTGTAGGAATGACAAAATAGGCAGTTTGGGCAGGTTGATGATATGTTTAAAAGGGTTAAAAGTTAAATAGGTACAATCCAAATCTACCAATTTACATGAAGGATTAGAGATAAGCGGGTTGGATACGGATTAGTATAAACCCATGAACTCACATTCAATCAATTTACTTATAACTGAATCTACTTTAAAAAAAAATTATTAAATTAATTAATTTTAAATATATTTTATTAAATTAACATAACGAAATTATTTAAATTATTTTGAAATATATTTTATTCAAATACTTTTAATTAATAAATAATATAATTAAATAATTTTTAACAAAAAATTATTAAATTCAATTAAGTTTTTAAAAATTAATAAAATTAAATATTTTATTAAAGTAAAAAAATTAATAATTGTAAACAAAACTGTATTTTCAAACGCAGTTTCAATTTTTATTTCAAAAAAAAACGTAAAATAAAAATAAAAAAATGACGGTGTTATCAAATAATTCCTAAAAATTAGAAAAAAGTATTTTCATAATACAAATGAATTTAATTCAAAGGAAGCCAAGCCGGTATTGATTATTGTATAAGTTTCACGAAAAAAAAATAAAAGAAATAAAAATTGGAACAAGTTTCTCCTTCACAGTAGTACTAAAAAGATTAAAACGATGATTTGAGTTTCACTAAAGTTATATGTCCAGGCGGGCGTGTGTGTCTATAAATATATTGTGTGTGTATATAAATAAATAGAAAAATAGTTTTAGTTCTTTTAAAGCTTGAACACAACCCAATTCTCTTAAACCTTCTAAAGAATTATTTTATATATTTTGAAACCTTAGGAGAGAGAGTGAGAGTTCTAGAGAGAGGAGTTGAGAGCGGTGAGAGACATTATTGGAGAAAGAGAGAGAGAGTCACTTTTTTAATTTAGTTAGGTGTTTTAAAGGGTCCTATTTAATAACTCAATTGTACTAATTTATAAATAAGTATTTTATAAATTATTTAATAACAATCCAATTAATAAAATACTAAGACCTAAACTTATTTATTATAGGTTTAATTGGACCGATTGATAGGTCACCCTTACATAATGATACTAGATCAAAGGAGTTATATAATATAATGGTTAAGTCACCTAGAGTTTTATTATATTTTGTATTTAAAGATAAAGATTAAGGAAGAGAGAGAAAAGACTGCGACAGGTGAACAGTGAAGAGAATTCCAAAAGCTAGTTTTTGTTATTTATTTTTTTCTTTAATTGAATGCTATATATGGATGAGATGGGCGAATGATTCAGTTAAAAAAATTGGGTCTCAGTTTTGGTACGATGTTATTAGAGAGAAATTATATATATCTATAAAACACAGAGGAGGAAGTGAGAGGGTAAGAAGAAAAAAAAATTTTGCCGTTACATTTGAGCTTCTGAATCTATATTGATTGACAATATAAATATATATATGGTGTGTTTGGAGTTGTATAAAAGTATATAGAATAAAATAAAATTGTAAAAGTAAATGTTTCATAATTCGTGCAGTAAGTGAAGAATTTAAATTTTATTATCTTGTAATTCGTATTTGTAGAGATTTGTAAGATTTTATTTTATTTTATTTTATTTAACTATATACGGAGCCATATTAGAAGTTATTGATTAATTGGAGAGTAATATTTATTTTTTTTTAATTTAAGATATACTTTTAAATAATAAATATTTATATTCATATACTGAGGATAGGGACAAAATATTCTAGCATATTTTTATATATGTATATTTGGATTTCGGATGAGTGATTTATCTAATTAGTATTAAAATTTGTGGATTGTTTTCATGCATAAATGTTTTCAATGAAAGATTTTTAAACTAGTATTTGTGAAAATTTATTTATTTTGAATAAGAAATTCTATATTTTATGCTATTGAGCATTAAAAAAAATTATTTGAACACTTATGTTCAGTTTTGAAATTTATGGAATTATGATAAATAATTACTTTGTGGTTATTGGAATTGAAATAAATGTCTAAGGGATGGACTATTTAAGTGGTGTGACTTTGGCAATTAGGAAACACGCCCGTAAAAACCTTAATGACCCTAATTCTCAACGATTGTAGGAATATACTGGCAAAAACTATGGTGATCTCAATCGGATCGGCTTAGGGAAAAACTTAAGAATCAGACTGGATGACTCTAGATGCGATATTGGATACAATGGGCACTACCCATGAGAAATTACATTAGCACAGAGGATATTTAATTCTCATATGATAATCTACGGACTAATGTTTATCATTACTATTATGATTGATGTGTGATTTATGAATATTATTGCACTCCGACGTGCAGGTTTTGAAATTACTATTATTTATGCATGAATATTGTTTTTACTTAAAATATTTTTGATTAAATTATTTATTTGAAAATTTATTATTTTTAAATTACTATTATTATTATTTTTTGACTTGACAATTTATTTACTGAGTTTTTAACTCACCTTCCCTATTTTTAACATTTTTCAGATGAGATGAAAGAATTATAGTCGAGAATTCTAAATTAGTTTGGAGCTGTAATATTATGAGTCTGTGAATTATACTTTACGTTTGAAAATTTAGGTATTGTTAAATTGTATAAATTTTAGAGTTATTATTATTGAGAATTAGTTGATTGATTTTATTTGAAAATTTATATTTAACACAATTATTTAAAATTTTATTTTATTACTACTATGGATGTTAATAATTTGGGTTTGTAAAAATTCATGGTTAAGATACTGTGGTTCACGACTGATCCCATCTTTAATTCGATGCATTACAAAAATGGAGGAGACGGGCAGTTTAATGTCAAAATTTTCCCAGACGAAAAAAAAAAAAAAAAAATCCCAGGTGGCTGATGCGCTGCGGTTGATCCCCTTACTATAGATAATTCCAATTAGACATGTATCTAAAAAATATATGGAAATAAAAAAATAATTTCAAATGTTTATTAGACGATCATTGATAAATTAATTATTTTACTACTTATTTTATAATCTTAAATTATATTATATTAATTAAAGAAAATAGAGACTCTATTTGGAGTGACAAAAAATTATAAAAATAGTAAAAAATATTGAAAAATTTTAAAATTTATTTTTATCTCATTGTACGAATTATGAACTCACAACTTATCTCACTTTACCTCATTTTATCTTACTTTTTGTCACTCCAAATACATTTAAAATTATAAAGAGTATACGCATGTCCGGATCACACTCATTGTTAATAAAATAAATTAAAAAGAAAAAAAATTATACATATATCCAGGGATGAATTCAAGAGTTTTGATTAGGAGGGGCCAAATTTTTTTTTTTTTTCTAGGTTGAATCTAGGCCTAAAAAAAATTATAGTTGATATTATAAATTATATTTAGTGAATAAAAATAAATTGTTTATATGTATAGATGGACTTTTAAATTTTGGATTATAGTGGTGTTGGGAGTGCCTAATTTGGGCCAAAAAAAATAAAAAAGTAAATAAATTTTAGATTGTTGAGTGTTTAGTGTGTTCCTCAGAAAATGTAAAATTTTTTTAAAGAATTGTAAAAATTAATAAATGTTGAAAATTTTTAGTAAGAGTTGGAGATTTTTAATGAAAGGTAGAGACTTTAGCACGAAGAAAGTTGATAAAAGTTAGATTTTTAGATAAAATTAGAGATTTTTTGTGCTCTAAATACATCCTATATATAACAATTAAAAAAATAATTAAAAATTGAAGAGGTTAGTGCATAACTTAAATTTCTTTTAATTCAAAATTTTATATATACTAGTGATAGTATTATTCTGACTAAACCCCATAATTTTTTAAAATTTTAAGAAGGCAAGACTACAATAAAATTTTTTTGTAATTAAAAATTTTTATGTAACATTTCTCAAAACCATGACCCCCCTTGTCCTATGGCAGCATCGCTGATATATCAATTGCATAATAATAATATCTACCCAAAATTAATATCATCAAATGATATTTAATGAGCAATAAATATACTGAATCCACTGCATGTATCACATCATATTTAGTGAGGTAATAATTCGCTATTATTAGTACAAGATTTTAAATAAAATCTATCAGATATAGGGTATTCGTAATCTTTCTAAATTATTTAGCCTCTAAAGACCAAATATTTAAATAATTTAATAACAAAATATGTCCTTAAAAAATAAAATAACGAAATAGAGTGCAATTGACACTTTAAATTGTTTTGAGTTGTTCCCCTATTAATTTATTATAGAGAATGCTAGGCACAATCACGTAAATTCAGTTGTTTGAGTGCTTGACCGTTGAGATTATATAAGAACATTTAGTTGATAAAAGTTTGGTTAAAAAGTACTGTAAAAGTATAAAATTTTAATATAAAAATGATATATGGTAAAATTTGATTAGTAGAAAATATAAAAAATTGATAAAAATTGATAAATTTTAGTTGATTTTGATCAATTAAACACTCCATAGTTATAATTGTGCATAACATCAATCTTGCAACTATAGTAATTATTAACTTTGAATAAACCAAACCAAACTAAGCATTTTTCCACTAGGTGAGGTCGGTTATATGGATTTGACGACGCCAATCAAATCTATTTAGGAACATGTCATCCGTTAAATCCAGGTAGGCAAGGTGATGTCTAATAGTTTCTTTCCAACTTCTCTTGGATTTTCCTCTTTCTTTCCTACTTCTAGCAATTTTCATACTTTCACACTTTCTAACAGGTGCTTACGTTAGACGCCTTCTAACATGGCCGAACTATTTTAATCGATTTTCTCTCATTTTATCTTCAATCGGTGATATTCCTACTTTATCCCTAATCTCATCGTTCCTAATCCTATCTCTTCTTATAATCCCGCACATCCATCTTAACATTCTCATTTTCACAATTGTCATTTTCTGAACATGATTATACTTTACCGCCTAACACTCTGATCTTAATTATTAACTTTGAATATTGAGAGAAAATTAACAAAATAGTTAGGATAAATTACATTTTATCGAATTCAATTTTATCTTTTTCATCAATTATTTTTTTTAAAAAAATATGAAAAAAAATATTAAGTATTTATGGCAGACAATGAATATATGTGATAACTTCCATCAATAAATTCAGGTGTTAAACTTGGCTCCTGCATGCTTTATGGGAACTGCATGAAATAATCTGCTCAAATCCCATTTTGCCAACTTTTGTGGCGCAATAAAAATTGCCATTACATCACCTGAAAATGGCGATCATAGCTTAACCCAAACCACCAAAAAAAAAAAAAAAAAAAAGGAATTTTGATTCCAATACTGTTCACTCACAATACCCCCTTCCGGTGCGCCACATATGTAATGGGCAACCTACTGCTCATTAAAATAATAATAAATAAATAAATAAATAAGACAACTAATCACTTAAAATTCCTACACTGTAATTTGTAGGGTTTAAAAAGAATTAAATGTACATAAGTTCACTTTTGCACAAAGAAAATAATTGTGTCCCCCCCCCCCAAACTATCCTCACAAATTTTATTATTGCAACATTTGGAGCTATAAAAAATATAAAATTCTACAAAATTCTATAAATACGAATTACGAAACTATAAAATTTAAATTTTTTATTTACTGCACAAAACATGAGACATTAATTTTTATAATTTTATACAACTTCAAACACACCCATATATATTATTTAAAATTGTTAAAGAATCTTGATTTAAATATTAAATTTTTATGATTTTCTGATGTTAAAATTAGAAAACTTATTGAATTGCATTAAAAATTTTAACGGTGGTAAAATAAGTAAATTCTCTACTTTAGTATTAAAAATTTTCTATTATTATTATTTTACAATTGATTTTTTTTTTATAAATGCGATTAACACGCCTAAAAACTAAAGTTTAAAAATAATCAAATTTTGGTGAAAAAATAATATAAGACAAAAATAAGCTTGAAAAAAAAAAAAAAACCAATTTATAGTACCCAATGCAAGCCTTCCCTCCCCAGGCTCCTCTTCGGTTTAATTAACGTAAAGCACAATGCTTCCTTTAAAAGACCATTTTAGAAACCAAAGGCAAACATGATGACAGAAAATTAAGTCCCTCACATCCTCTGTAGATCAATTATGTGTAAAAGAGTGCAAGCATTTGACGCTTTCATTTGAAGCCCCCTCTGCATTCTATCAAGACTATAGGCTGTCAAGGGTCTCAACGCCCAAGTGCTGGAGTTAGTGGCCAGCAACTTGAATATCAAAAACGCCATATACTTAAAAAGAGGGGCATGTATCAAAGGAATACTGATGATAACTGGTACCATAAAATTATGCCCTGGCTACACCTGTCCTACAAACTGTTTAGAATCCCTCAAGTTCATTTGAATCACTTCCAAATTTAACAAACAAACATCTCTAAAAACTTTTCCCAATGTTACATCTTAAATAAACAAAACTTTCCCAGCGTGGACAGAGTGGTCCTCCTCCAAGTGAAGGTTTTACTTGTTGTATAGGTATACGATGCCGAAGATAAAAAACCCAGCCATCTGAAATCATCAAATCATATAATTAGTGCCCATTCATCAGGGGAATCATAGACCCCAGAGTGAGTAATTTTTGACAAGCAAGAGTGCTTACTGTAGAAAATGAAGCACCATAATAAGGAAAGGCAGTTGTTATAAATCTGTCATATTCATTGTGTCGGAATGGCCGTACTGGAATCTGCAATTCAAATTTCAAGACGCACATCAGAAAGGCCTTCTCAAGTGTTGGATACAATAAAGCAGTCTTCTTATACAGCAGTATTTCTTCTATTGTTTTAACACACTGTATTTCTTCTATTGTTGGCACAGCAATCCAAATGAAAATTTATGACTCTCAGGTTTCGTTAATTTGTAAAACTAATCCGTGGGCATCGAAACAGCAGAGCATATGTATAAACATTTTCAAGTAGCTGCAGGTGAGTATTTGACACAACCATATACATATTATTCCATAACAAAGCACAAGTTTCAATCAAATTTAGGTCAATCCAAAAGAACCAACTTCGAAGCAATTTGAATCAAATTGCACCCTTAAGCAGCAGCAAAGACTCGTCTGGTAGGCTTACCTGTTTTGCAAGTGATAAGCTAGTGTATCCAAGCCTCTGATACTCGATCTTGAACTGGAAAACCCCATAGACATCTGGCACCTTGAATGAAGTATAGTACAGCCCCTGAAAGATCAAGATTGCATATATTATATGAATAGAGATGTCAGCAACACAAAATTGCAAGATAGTGTGCAGTTGTGGCCTTGGTGAATACCTTCTGATTGGTTGATAGGGTTTTCAACACATAGGGGCTCATCATGTAGAATTGCACTTGAACATCATTTGCCAGATACGGTTCCCAGCTGGTTCCAGACCACTCATAAATCTCAACAGAGTATTCCTGCAAAAAATATTCAAATTTAAGGACACAGCACAAAACTTCTCCTTTTTGTTTTCTATTTTACAGCAAATCTTGAAATAATGAAATGAGAGGTGGCATTACCAGGTCATCATTAATCCTGTACATTGCCGGCTCATCTGTTTCCCCAACTTTGTGGTGTCTAACATTAACGGCCTGTAGATAAAGAATATGACTTACTATTATGCAGCTGCAGTACAATAAATCACAATCAAATGGAAGCTTGGAAAGTATTATTGGAGCTTCTTTTTATGATATCAGTTTTATCACTCATAACTTTGGCAGAGTACATTACACAGTACTAAATTCCTAATCAACAGCAAAGATAACGAGTATCAGACACAGTTTTTGCCTCACCTTTAGATGACCCCTTTCATGGAAGATCCATTTGCTAAGTTCAGTCACAAATTGTTCATTACCTGATTTTCCGTATCTGCAGCACACATAGTTGATTAGGATCACTTACCCGAAATAATTCGAATAATTCTACCACTTATACTAGGAGTACCCTTTTTAGCGCTAGCTGAATTACTTGGAATAATTCCACCACTTCTACAAAGGGTAGCCTTTTTTAGTACTACCTGAATGTAAAGGAGGTACTAGTTTCAAGTTTGAGCAATTGAGATATCTGGAAATAATATTATTTTTGTAATTTCTTCCTTGTAGTAGTGTAGTGAACCGCAAGGCAGGACCACCCTTATTAGTACCGGTTTATTGCCATCAACAAAACACAGCCAAAGAGCGTCGATGGCCCATTTGAAGTAACAAATAGATGGTAGAGAACCATGCATACTTCTGACTTAAATATATATATATATATATATGATGTATGTCGAATATCTCGTCCCAGTTGTTCCAAAAACAAAGGAATCATTCATGTTCATGTGTTCAGGTTACATATCATAAAAGAAAAAAATAGCATTCACCGCATGGAAATAAAACAAAGCATGATCAACGGACAAATTTTGGTATTCTGTAGCCAACCCATATTTGTCAGAGCCCTCCAGTTATTATAATATAGACAAAGATACAAGAAGAATGCCCCACTCTCTAGATAGATAAATATAAACAGTGGAAGCACACACTACGTGTGTGTCTTCCTTTATTCTGCCTCAAATTCTCTCCATTAATCTTGCTTTCATCTTTTTCCTATTCTCCTATACTCTCAGTTTTCTTTTTCTTCTTTCATCTTTTTTTTTCCTCTACCCCCACTCTCTTCTCTTTTTATTAGCAGTTCTTTACAGTTTTTCTTGAGAAAATATTAGCAATTAAAGGGCATTCTAATGAATTAAAATTTTGATGGAGCTACACAAAAAGCAAGATACTAAATATGGTTCTCCTTTTATATACTAGTATAGATAAGGATACAAGATGAATGGCCAGGAAAAAAAAAAAAAAAAGACAAAAAAAAATAATTGAAGATAGGAAGGATTACCAAAATTGATAAATTAGCATTGAAAATTCTACTAGGAAGAGTACAACTACTTATGTTCAGTGACACCACATCTGATGCACTTACACACATTATTAACTTTTGATGAAACCTTCTTGGAAGCTCTCTCCCTCTCTCCCCCACAAGCGCAATAAGTATAGATATGAACATGAGACACAAATACCACACAAGAAAGATGCATCGATATGGAAATTTCAAAAACTATCAAAACATGACATGGAAGGTACATATAAAAAATATATTTTTTTAAGAAGAATTAAACATGAAGAAATTTAGAAATTTGCGGTTTTAAACTTCTTCAACTTAAAAAATATGAAAGGAGAATGGACATTCATGTTGTTTTCATATTATTATTTAGTTTCAATTTTTTTTTTAATTACAAAATGATTCATGTATCTAAGTAATGAACACGTGTGTCCCCTAAGTATTTGAAAATGTCTGGCCCTAAAAAAAGTAATAGAACACATTCAAATGGATGTCCACCTCCTCCAACACAGAAAGAAGCCGGATATGACACCTTCCTAAAAGTACCCATACTTATTAAACATACACCCCATGAGTGTTACCATTTCCATGCTCTAATTGTTGAGGGGTTAACAATGCAACTAACTTCTATCTCACTTGTCCATTTTTATGCATGTTTTAGCGTGCAACAGATATACCTTGATCATTACATCATAAGTCAGAGAACAAGCTAGATCAAAGCTGGCAAGTAAAAGTACACTGTGAAGCTCAACCAGAGATTTACTCACTTCTTTGAGCTCCCAGCCTTTTGAACGCCTGATTTGAGGAGCCTGAATTACATGAAGAGACAAGCTTTATTAATGAGATCAAATACACTGATGGAAACTTCAAAAGTGCAAAATAATACATACCGATTACTGAACATATCCAAAGAGCCAGTGATCAGTATGCGTGCATTATTTCTAGCCTGCATCACAAAAGAAGTTTTACCAAATCTAATACAATTCAGGCAGACATTGACCAAAATTTAGCACTTGCCCGCTTAAAAAGAGCTAAACCGGGCCTTGGACGAGTGTCAAGCTAGTTAAGTTACAAAGCAAAACCCCATAAGAAACAATTTGGTCAAAAAATTATTATAAATTGCTAGATTCACCAATGAGCGGGTAAACATATGATGTTCAGACGCACCAAAATAGATGTAAAAAAGAATCAAAAGAAGTTCGGGTATCCCCCTTAATTAGCATTTAGTTTGGAACGTACGGGGAAAATATATAAATAAAACACTTCTCAACAACTCAGCCAGCAGGCTTAAGATACAGGCATTTTTGATTAAGGAAAAAAAGTAAAACAAACACAAAGGCAGACAGAGAACAGCAAGCACTAGCCTGCACAACTGAAACTAACGATATAGCAGATCCAGTAAGTGATGGAGGATTTGACAGCTTGGAGTTCGGATTAGCAGAATATGCTGAAGAAGAAGCTCCAAGGACTTTCATAACCTATGATATCACAAAAGTGGATTTGTTAAAACTAAACCATCAAAAGAATTAACTCGCTTGATGTGAAAACTTCTAACTAAGAAATCATCAGGCTAGATGAAGCTAAAGAAAGATAATACACATTTGACCTTACCAAGCTATTGGCAGGATTTAATGAATGTCCAATACCTTTGAACAGTACCGGGCCCTGTTTCATGCAACACAGAACCATTGAGGAATGAAAATTTTGAGTTTATTGACATTTCCTTCAGATGTCTTAAATTAAAAAAGAAAAAATAAATAACTAAAATGTAGAACATGACAATAATACTCATTTCAACACAACAATTGACAGATTTATATTCCAGTAAAATAAAAATGATAGAAAGATTTATACACTGACAGCAACTGGCTAAACCACCTCAACAATTTTATGTGGCCTGTAGTGTGTGTGTGTGTGAGAGAGAGAGAGAAAGAGAAAGAGAGAGAGAGAGAGATGGCTGAATAAACACACCCAACTCAAGCATATCTAACAATACAAATCAAATCAAAAACATCACTGTTGATTGTCAAGCTGACCTCAATTTTTGCACTTCCCAATATCACATCAGATTGAATAAAATCATCAGATGCAATCAGTGTATGATCTCCCTCAGTTTCAGAGACAGCATAGCTAGTGTGATCAATAACCATAGCAGAGGGATCCTGTGTCATTAAATGAACGATATGACAAAGAAGTGTAAGAAGAGAATATTCAGCAAGAAGACGCATAAGCACTGAATGACTAAAGGAAAACAGTACAATTAGTTAGCTAGCTTAGATTTTTGCATCAAGCAAGGAGCAAAGCTTATAGCGAAAGGAGTAAGACATTTGAGCCTGGGGCAGCAAATGATGTTTCAGTTACGGTGGATGCTTGAATGCTTTTGTGATTAAAGTACTTGTTATATAGTTTTGATTCTCCAGACAGCTTGTAATGAGAGCATTTTCAATTTCATCACCATTAGCTATATCATCGGAACCAATAAGGGAGTAGAAAATTCACTGGATGAATCAAAGCATTCATTAAACAATAAGTAGAATTGATGGATAAGAATGCAGAATAAAGGTGGAATGATTACTGTGTTTGGATCAAAAATTTGTCAAGGGAAAAAATGTGAGTGAAATGAAATTAGGTGTATATAATATGTATTCATTTTTTACAGTTAAAAAAACAAAAATTAAATCTTTTAAGAGGAATCAATGAAAGGACATCAATTCAAATCCTTTATTTTCGAAATATGCATTCATTTTCTTCTCATTTTTCTAATTCTACCAAAACAAAAAATAAATAAATGTAACCCCCCCCTTTTTTTACCTTTTTACTTTGCTTTTATTTTTCCTTCACAAATCCAAGAATCAGAGACACACAGTTAACCTCTTATGGGGAAAAGAAGGATGAAGACTTTTAGAAACTCATAATTTTTACAAAATTTCTAATTCATTATATATAAAGTGCAGCTTTAAGGCAACACATTATAAGACTGCAGTTTTGGCTTTCTTTACAGATACCATGATCCAGAATGAATGAAGATTCAACATAAGAGCAAGAATTGATAAAATGGTCGTATAGAATTGCAAAATAAATAAATTTAGCGCGAAGTAAACAATGATAATAACGGAGTCTAACTCACCTCATCAAAATCAACTCCACACTCGGCCGCAATGTTCCGGATTAAATCGGAAGCATTGGCATCAGCGGAAAGAATCAAATCATGCCCCGTATCAACAAAATCCAACACATCAGCCAAATCCAACTTTCCCCCGAACCCTGAAAATCATTTCCACAAATATCAATCACTTCTATCAGCAACTACTAAAACTACCAACAACAAAAAGTGCCGGAAAAACGAAGAAACTTACGCTCAGTCGTCGGCGAGAACAAAATGAGTCCATCGTACAAGTATTGTCCGTATCTCTGCAAAGCGATCTGTCTATCATCTGCAAGCTTGAAATCGAGCTCGAACCCGCGGGTCTGCAGCGACTTAAAGAAGATCGAGTGCGAGGACTTGAGCGCAAAGTCGTCCAGCAACACTAAGATGCGCCGATCCGTAGGGTTTTCGGGAGAGAATGAGAGGGAAATGATTGGGAGGAAGGAAAGTAAGGTGATGACGACGATGGAGAGATTCGCCATTGGAACAGGTTAGGGGGACTAGGATTGCAGAGGCGAAGTAGCCTCGAGTCGTCGAAGACTGATATACTATTGCATCTTTGTTTGGAAACAGTAATAGTAATTAATTAGGAGGTTTAGATTTAAATATTTGTAAAAAAAAATAAATAAACATTTTTTTTAAATTAACATCAATTTTATTCATTCAACTAACATGCATTATACTAGGCAAAATGCACAAACGTTTGTGTAAATTTCTCTCTCTTTTTTTTAATGTTTTTCTTGTCCTCCTTTCTCTTCTCTCTTCTAATTTTTTTATAAATAAGTACTTATAAAAATTAAAAATAACTAAAATATTTATTAAATTTAAATTTATGATGCCACTTCATTTTAAATATTGTATCAAAATTAATTATCCACATATATATTAATATTACTTTTTTTTATTGAGGGAGTGTTTGGTGTGAGAAAAAACAACAAAAAATATGGGTCTGGATAATTTTTTAATATTTGATGCGCAGCCATTAAATCATATTTTTAAGAGATGAATAATAAAATATTTTTATTTTTTTGTTAGTTTTTTGAAAAGAAAAACTGTTCAAATGATTTTTTTTTCCGTTAGAATGGTTTTATATCATAAATTATTGAAAAATGTGAAAAAAATTTGGAATTTATCGAAAAGTTATTGAAATTTGTGAAATATTATTGAAATTTGTAAAAAAATTATTAGAATTTGTAAAAATTTGTTGGGATATTTAGATATATATAAATTTATAGTTATTTTACAAAATACGAGAAGTGAAAAATATATTAGAAAATTTTAGAAATTTTTAAAAATTTTCTTGTGATTTTTATCACATCAAATGGACCCTTAATTTAAAACCACTATCGTCTTTATTTGCTACCTCCATCATCTTTCTTTTTTTTTTTTTTTTTAAATCATGTAGCTTTAACTCTTAATTTTTAAAATAAAAAAAGTGTTTTTTTTTGGGGTTAAATGCATTTGGAAGCTAGGGTATATTTTCTTTATATATATATATATATATATATTTAATTATTAAATTTTAGTAAGAGGAAAAATGTAATAGAAGTTAAAAATAAATTATTTATTTTCGTTCTTATTTTCAAATGAAATAAGGGAGTTAATTTTATTTTTATTTTATTATCTTTCCTTTTATAAAATAAAAAAAAAAAAACAAATTTCTTTGTAATTTCTCTCACACAAACACCCCCCTTTTCTCCCTTTTCTGCCAAATGTTCCAAATCAGTTTGCAGCCCTTTTAAACCGTTCAATAAATCCATAATAAACGGCTAATTATCCTCACCAATGTGATTATTATGATTATTATTATTAATCTTTTTATCGTTATTATTAATTTTTTTATTCGTTACCATTCCAAACTTCTATTTATTTTCTTAGTTAGAATTTTAAAATCACTATGTTATAAACTTGTCCCGTCCCGTCCTCTGTCACCTGTCACCAATTAGATACCCATTTAGGAAAATTTGTTCAACCCTCATTTAGAAATTGAAAATTTTCAAGATAATTGATATGCCCTCTACAACACACAACAAACATATTTGTGAATATACATATGTGTAAATTATCTTCCATCAAGATGCATATTAGTTTACCAAAAAGAAAAAAAAAAATTCTTGTTGAAATTAACTATAAATAATAAAATACATACAAGTTCAATCACCATTTATACATTCAAATGATTTCACCAAACTAAGGGATCATTTGGTTTATTTTTCTCTTTTTTATTTTTAATTTTTTGTTTTGAACTCATTTTTTATTTTATACCTTTGAAAATAAGGAAAACACCTCAAAATTCGTTTGGTTACTTGTGTTTTCAAATTTTGTTTTCAAAAACTGAAAATGAGTTTACACATAAAATGAAAAATAATAAAAAGCCATTTTGAGAGTTTTTAACAAAAAACAAAGAAAATCTCAAAATAAAGAAAACAGAATATTTTTTGTTTCCTCATTTTAAGTTTTTAACACATCAAACGAAAACAGAAAATAAAAAATAAAAAAGTAAACCAAACGCCACCTAATTATTTAACCATCATTCCAAAACGTAAACTAGCTAATAACAATCTATAATTAAAACAATCAATAACAATTTACAAACATTGCAAGATCTAAAAAATTCCACATTTTGGAACAAGACTTTAATTACAATTACTTTTATTTTAGACACAAAATTATAATTATATATTTGACTTGCACCATATTAAATTTTAATATCAAATGCATCTCAATCCTATAAGGTATTTTCTAACAAATTTAATCAGGTTTGTGTACAAGTCTCATTAACATTCCTAATCCTCACTGCTTTATGGGAAACGATGTTTTCGACTTTCAACTTGGAAAACATGGTACCTTAAGTTAACAGAGAAGAATCACGAGGAAGAATAAAATTTAGTTCAATACAGTTTTTGTCTCTGTCAGAATAATTTCCCGTATGGAAGTTCCAAGGGGTTTAAACAGCAAAAAGTTTGCTTATAAAGCAAAACAATACAACGTCGTGTGAGATCGTGAGGTCTTCTTGTTTCATGCGCACATTCAGATCAATCCCATTACCTGAAATGGCGCCCTAGACATAGCACAAGAAACTATTCACAACACTAACGCATCCACAAACCAATGCGCATTCTCATGTCATCTCTTCCTCTTTTAAATTCGCCATTCTAGCATTGTCACGGTCCCTCCTGAAAATCCTATACAAAGGCGAGTAAAACAAGCAACACAAGCCAAACGGAACTGCCATCATTGAGAAAAGCCCTCTTGACAACGCGAAAGCCTCAGGGGCAGAGCCCAAAACTGGATCAACTGACTTTGGATTGTACCCATACTTCTTCTCCGCAAGAATCCCAACAAAGGGAGCAGCAAAGGAAGAGAAGGAGCCTTCGAAAGCGCGGTCAAATGCATAAATCATGGTCCGGTGTTTGGCGGGTACCACCTCAGCAAACATGGGGGCGTTTGCAGCGGTTCCGTTCCAGCTGATTGTGAGACCCATGAAGAAAAGAGTGGCCGCATAGGTAGAATAGCTGGTCACTGATTGTGGGATCACAGTGAGAAGGAACCACGAAAATGGGATGCCCATGAAAGCGCTGAACTGTGCGCAAATGACACGGCCATAGTGAGGGAAAAGTTGTGACATTCTATCTGCTATTACTCCCCCGAGGAAGGATCCGATAGCACATCCTGCTGCAAAAAGACTCAGGAGTGCAGCTGTACCGTTATGATCAAAACCTGCAAAATGAATCGACTTTTAAGTCACATGTTGCGAAAGTTAAAAGAACTCACATTTGTTTTGGGCTTCGAAGTTTGAAACTTAACCAATTAGCTCAAACCATAATGTGAAGAACACCATGGCTGTCCACGGTAGTGAACCAACAAGGCCTTGCAAAACAATGATCTGAAATGTTGGCACTTTCACGACAGCTTTCGTGGCTGTCCAGGACTCTAGCCAAATTGATGCTGAACTGACATGGCTCTTGGTTACCAAATCTTCCCTGCAACAGGAAGCAACTGAGTTTTACTACAAATGAAGAGAAAACTAATAAAAAAATGAATTTTGTGCCGTATCCTTTACGTTTTGCCACCACCAAGGTTGTTGCTTGAATTTGTTATTTTCCCCTTTTTAAGATTTTTCCTTTTTTTCTTTTTTTTTGGGGGGGGGGGGGTTGTGTTGGTTTGGGGGTTTGCGCCTGCTTGGCATCAACATCAGATAATCCAAACCCCTTATCTTCTCTAAAATAGGGAAAGAAAAGTGAGGGGGGAAGCGGAGCTGCAGCTTGATATCTACATCAGATACTCTAAATCCCGTATCTTCTCTAAAATAGGGAGAGTTAAAAAAATAAAAAATAACTACATCAACATCTCTACCTACTCTTTCTTTCAGAGAATCTCTAGATTGACTCTTCATGCGCAGAGAGTCACTATGCGTCTTTAATATAAAGAATTATTTAGCGAGGCTAATGTAAAGTGCTTTTGAATAAAGGACTTTTAAATCCACCTTTTACTCTATTTTGGAGAATGGGGTGAGACAATTTAAGATGGAAAAAATTAAGAACGTTCAATCCATACCTGTCAGAATATTCACCAGTAGCATGATCAGTGGTAATTCTTTGTCTTGGGTCAACCACAAACAGAAAAACAAGGATCCCAATAAGGCAACTCAAAGTTGCCATCATAATGAAGGTAAAACGCCATCCGGGCAAGCCCCAGTACTCATGGCCAGCCATAACTGTAGCAAGAACACCGCCTCCAATGCCACCTGCAGTACCAATAAGGCTCAGAAACCCAAATCCAGCTCCCCTCAGACCTTCCATATAGCTATCAGCTATGAACGACTGGAGTGCCGGTATCACAATCGCCAGTCCAAAGCCATTTATTGCTCTCCATAATGCAACTTGCAGAAAATGCTGGCTTGCACCCACCGCAGCTGTCGATAAGGCCCAGCAGAGGGTGCCCATTGCAAGAACTGTTGGACGGTCATGGTTGATTACCAATACACCTGCCAAAGGTGATGCTAGTCCCTGCACAAAATTCCTTACGAACGTGAGATACCCAAGATCAGATGGCCCGGCACCGAAAGCTTCACTGACTTCCTTGTAAACAGATGGGAGGAGATTTTCATCAGCACGCTCCATGATAGCAGCCATGTTGATGATAATTAGAGACAGAGAAATCCCAAAAATCTTTCTTGTTCTGTAACAGGTCAAAATTATGCTAGGCTCAGAAAGCATCACTATTGCCAAAAGCTCTTTTCTTCCCACAAAGCAACTAAATACAAATCTTTGTAGCCTAAGATTATTACTTGTGTAAAGCAGATAAAGATACAATCTCTATGCATCAAAAGCAAAAGTTGTGCCACGGAATACACTTAGTAGCAGTTGTTTGCATTCTTCACCAAATAATAATAATAACAATAATAATAAAGGGGGTAATCTCTCAAGAAGCCTAATGACCACAGCCGATTTCATAAATGGGCCCCTAAGATGTGCATATCATATATTTGAAAAAATAGATCATAGAAAAACATACTGGTAATTTTTATTTGACCAATTAGAGATACATTGATAAACCAGTTGATGCTTTAAAATAAGGTTATTTAATGGCATAGGGTTGACCAAATCATTTGGCAATGTTGTAAATGTTCCAAAGTGCCTTCTGAAAAAGCAAAAGCAATGACCAATTTTCATCACAAATGCACAAGGCAACTCAGTATTCTCTGTCTACATATTTGAAGCTCATCGATGTTAACATCCTTTATTCAGATTCCACCTTTAGATGATTTACTCCTGATTACCTAGCATTTTGTATTGTAAAGCGTGGTAATACAAGACATGAGTTCCATGGATTGCTTGACCGTATAAAGATGAGTACTTATTATTGTGATGGACAAGTTCAGTGAATTAAAGCATTAAAGTTTGGGAACTATGCTTGAAAAGCTCTAGTTCAAATTCAGAAGGCCGTGGCAAGAATAGGATTAAGACTAAAGGTAAGAAATAAAATTCTAGTTAAAATATATAATAAGAGAACAAGGTAAAAAGAACCGTGCTCATATACATGAGAGCATCTAAAATTATCCTATCTTGGTTCAACCAACAGTTGGAACTAGAAGACAGATACCGAACACTAGGGTTGTTTACACGATGTACATAGAAGAAACAAAATCATAAAGAACTCATTGAAATGTAGCATTCAGAAGAAGTAATGGTTGAAATAGAACTTTAACTCATCCGAGTTAACGTCCACCTGGATACAATGAGCATGAGACCTTCAGCTGTAGTGAAAACATAACTCATAGAACGAAAAAGAGAGGAAAATGAAAAAGAAGGGGGGAAGGGGGGAATTCCAGGCAGAAATGATTTAACTATTTCAAGAAGAAAATCCCTTTGCAACTTCATCACTAACACCCTAATTGGCAAGAAAACAGAGGAAAATATAAAACAACCGAAAAAAAAAAGAAATTTTCAAAATAATTTTTTGGGACTTAATGATATATACGTTGAGCTGGGAAGACTCACTGGCAATCCCGGATCCAGAAGAATGGGGTGAAAAATTGCAGGTTTTGAGTTTCTTTTCCTTTTCATAAATTTTCTCAGCAACAAAACAGAAGAAAACAGCAGATAGCATAACTAATAAACGTGCAATAAAACCTCAATAACTTTCCATGAATACCAATCAAACAGCGCTAAAGAGCCTAAAACGCAAACAACTAGAAAAGAAAAAGACAAGAGCTATATATATATACACACACGCGCTGAAAATTTAACCCCAAAAAAAAAAAAAAGGAGTGATAAAAAGAGAACAAATATACTTCATGGTGGCGTTGGGGCGTCCAAGGGGAGCAGAGTTGGAACTGGATCGAAGAAGAAGACGACGAAATCTGGAGGTCCTAAGGCCCATCGATCAAGAACCCAGTTGGCATATACAAAATGGTGGGGAAACGTCGTCGTCCCATGAAGAAAGATAACTCTATGGCGGATCTGAGAAGGACATGTATTTCCATGTTTGACGATGACGATGATGATGATGGGAATGGACAAAGTCGACTCTGGGAATTCAGGCCAAAGAATATTCAAAGCATGCGTGTCAGTATCATATGGATAGATTTTTCAGTAACAAAGGACAAAAAAAAAATTAAAATTAAAAAATAAAAAATTGCCAGCCAAACAAAGAATCAAATTTACTTCTCTCGGTCTCTGCACAAGATGTGCGATCCGTTTAGATTCGGTCAAACGTTAACAAATATAAAAAACCTAGCACCAGATCCATTTCGAAAAAAAGTAATAATAATGATAAACATGAATTTCTACAATATATAATTATATTGGGTTTCAAAATCAATGGATACTTTTTATATGATTCAATCACTAAAAATGGTTTTTACATTTTCTATTTTTGTTTAAAGAAAAAAATTTTGATTATTATGTGTTGGTACAAAAAAAAAAATTGGGAGCACATGACATTCCCTGAACACAAGAGCATTATATGAAAATGTGCTCGGTATTAGTCCAGTGATCAATTGATCACCACAATTGGGCCCACCATAAAATAAGACAAGGATAGTATCATTCTAACCATGAATACGAAATATCAGTAAATAAACCAAAGTTGTTACCTCATAATTAACCCAGTTAGCTTATTTTTCTTACAAATAACAGACACATGTGACATCTAGACACTTCTCAGTACTATATTTGTCTATTATATTCACTTTTCTCACGTGCATTTAATGCTGAATGGGAAGTATTAAATATGGACTGAAAGGTATTTAAGACAAAGTAAATCGTCACGTACCTTGATATATATATACAAAATACAAAATCATTACAACTCAATTATTTACACATTTATTTATTTATTCTATCTTACTATAAATATAAGACTTAACTCCAAAATTCAGGTATGCTCATTATTGTCAACTATTTACTTTACTCTTTTTCATTACAATTTTCTCAAACGTATTCTGATTTTACTATCGGAGGGTTTTTGGTTGGGACCCACTCCAACCATTTTCTTTAACTTTCTTTTCTTTACAGGCTTGAATTTTGCTTTTCCGATTAACGTGGTCAGCAAATCAGGTGATAATTTTTATTACCAAACATTTTGGCGTCCACCTTGGGACTCATTTCTTTGTTCCCCACATCCTTGTGTTCTTGAGAATTTCGTGTTTTTTTTTTTTTAATTTCATTAACCATGACTTCAGGCGGTGATACAATACTTCCACGATCTCCATGAAAAGGAAATGAAACGGAGCTCTCTAAATAGAAAGGGAGTGCACTTACCATCATAACCCCAAGGACAGACAATAAGAAGACAACATAGCGTCAATGATCCTAAAATAATTAAGAGGAGGCAAGATCTACAAGCTGGGGCTGATATAAAATAGGTAGAATTGAAGGAGATCCTTTAAAAGCTCAGTGAGAAAAAAATGAAAACAAACAAGTCATGATCATTCTGGCTATGATCAGTCTGACTCGAGTACGGATAGAAGTTATGATGCATTGTATGATGATCTACCGAAGACACGTACCGAGAAAGGAAAAGGTGTGCATGGTGAAAAGAATCAGAGTTCCAAGCGAGAAATAGATATTAGTCCAATGGTAGTCTCAAGAGTTGAACTTTTAGGTACAAGTTCAACCTATAATCAATGCTAGGAGTCCATACAGTAACAAAAGGTTAGGATAACCAGGTCTTAGCAGAAGAAAGATACTTCTAAGAAAAAAGCACTCCAGTTAAAGGAGGGAGTAGGATCAAGGAGAAAGCTTGTCCAGCGATGAAGTGGTGCTAACAAAAATGTAGAAGTCAGAAAAGTCCAAAGAAGAAAAAAAAAAACACAGTATATTAAGGGGTCGCTTGGTAACGCTGTCGTTTTTCTGTTTACGTTTATATGTTTATATTTTCCATTTTTTTGTTTTCTATTATCGTTTTTCTTTTCTCTAGAATGAAAACTGAAACTACGTTTGAAAATACAATTTTGTAATTTTGTTTACAACTACCAATTTTCTTTATTTTCATAAAATATTTAATTTTATTAATTTTTAAAAATTAATTGAATTTAATAAATACATTTTACATTAATTTAATTTAATTATATTATTTGTTAAAAATAATTGAATAAAATATATTTCATAATAATTTAAAATTTTAATTACAATATATTTATTAAAATAATTTAATAAAGTATTATTCACATTAAATAAGTAAAATAAAATAAATTAATTATTAAATTAATTAATTTAGTTATGATATTATTAAAAATAATTTAATAAAATATATTTATATTAATTAAATTATTTATTAAATTAAATTAGTATATTTTATTTTATTTTTAATTACAAATAATTTAATAATATTAATTATATTATTTATTAAAAATAATTTTAGTTTAATAAAATATTTAAATAAAATAATTTATTTTAATATGATGTAACAAAAATGGATAAAGTATTAGAATTAACAAAATATTTGCAATAGAAAAAAAAAACATAGAGCAAAAACAGTTTTTTTCTATTTATATTTTTCTGTTTGAGTTTTCATTTTTTTGGAAAAAAAAATGTAAACATATTTAACAAACATGTTTCTGTTGCCAGTTTATAAAATTTTGAAAACATAAATAGAAAAATAAAAAATAAAAACGTTATCAAACAGGGCCTAAGTGGAAAGGTTAAAAACAGTCTACTCAGATGATAACGAGAAAAGCATTAGGAAGAATTTCTGCCTCCCCATTTACTAGTGATCTAACTGAATCTGAGCCCTCAAAGAAGATTGTGACCCTCTCAATTCAGGGTATATGATGGGAAATCAGACCCCTAGCACATTATTAACACTACATGCAGCGCGATAATGTTATGGAGTTGGGATAACCAGCTCATGTGCCGACTATTTCCATCCAGCCTTGGAGATATAACATGTCAATGGTTCTGTAAGTCACTTCCAGGAAGAATAAGTTGCTGGAAATAGCTTGCCAATGAGTTTGTTACAAGGTTTTTGGCTAATGCAAAACAGCCAAAAACTACCAACGTGCTTCTCACCATGAAGAAGAACAACGAAAGCCTTAAGAACTACTCTCGTAGGTATGTCGAGTTGTACAATGAGGTGGAAGGCTGCTCAGAGCAATTGGCAGTGACTTCCTTTAAGTTTAGACTATAGAAAGGGGACAAACTTTTCTATAGTCCAAACTCTGGCTTTCCTTGGCAAAAATGCCAGCAATGAATATGTCTGACTTGATGTGTCGAATTGAGAAGTATGCCAAAGTAGAGGACGAGACAAGACCTGCTGATTAGAAGGAGACAAAGTCCTCTAGGTCAAAGGGAGGAAAACAAAAAGAAGGGAAAAGAGAATTTATTGACGATAAAAAGTCCATTTTTGAAGCTGTCAACATAGTTTTCAAAGAGCTGATCTTCAGAATCCTCCTCTAAATAAAGGGCAAGCCATATTTTAGGTGGGTGAAGAAATTACCTAATTTCCCAGGTAAGAAGAACCATAAAGCTTACTATTCGTACCATCAAGATAGAGGGCATCGTGCAGGAGAATGTCGATCCTTACAGTATTTCCTAGAAGATTTAATTAAGGAAGGCCATCTAATGGAGTATACTGATGAGGCAAAGACAAGAGTAGCAGATGATTAACCCCGAGCTCCACGAGGAGCTTAGAGAAGAAGAAGGGATGAACCAGTGGAGGAAGAGGATGACATGGAAGAAACATAACCTCCATCAAGGGCTAGGCTGAGGAGAGAAGTGCAAACATAACATGTGATTCATATTATTCACATGAAAAACTACCCTCAAAGTATTGTTGCTTGTCCTTGAGCAGAAGATCAACCTATTGGAAGGGCAGGGAAAGTGCTTAAAGTTATTAGTTTCCCGAGCAAATGCCCAAGAAGAGAAAGGGCTCAGGGAATATCATTCTTTGAAGATGAAAGCAAAAGGGTGCAACAACCACATAACGATACACTCGTGGTCACACTGAAAACGTTTGAGTCAGATGAAATGATGATCTTGGTTGATGTAGGCAGTTCAATTGAAGTTGTGTTCCTCAATTTGTTCAAGAAGCTAGGACTTATAGAAGAAGATTTGGAACTAGCTGAATATCCACTCATTAGTTTTAATTATGTTCTAGTTTGGTTGCTGGGGAAAGGTAATTATTCCTGTTTAGGTTGGACCAGTGGAATACAAAGTAGAGTTTAAAGTAGTAGATGCACCATCCTCCTACAATGCAATAGCAGGAAAGTCATAGATTTATATGCTAAAAGCATTTCTCTCTACCTACCATCAAGTTCTAAAGTTTCCCTGTGGCGATGAAGTGGTGGAGATTAGAGGGGATCAAGATACATTGAGGAGGTGCTTCACTGCTACTCCAAAGTCTAGGCCCCTGCTCGATTAGGTTTAACTCATAGAGATACCCGAGGATACCCCCAAGACTGATGATGTTGGTGGAGATCCTGAGAAGAAAGCAATTGAGAAATTGGAGAAAGTTCAAATTAACCCAGCCAAGAATGACAAATTTTTCTTAATTAGGTCTAATTTGGGAGCTGAAGAGAAATTAGAGTTGACAGAGATGTGTTAAAGGATATTGGCACATTTGCTTAGATGTCTCAAGAGATGTCAGGTATTTCTCCTAATGTCATGAGCCATAAGTTGATGTTAATCTAGGAGTAAAACCTATCATTTAAAAAGTAAGGAGATCTGCTCTACAACATGTTGAGACTGTGATAGACGAGGTTGGCAGACTACTTGATGTTAAGGCTATCATAGAGGTTTTATACTCTAAGTGGTTGACAAATATAATAGTGGTAAAGAAGAAAAATAAAAAATAGAGGATCTGCATTGATTACAAGGACTTGAATAAAGCATGCCCCAACAATCTTTTCCCACTTTCGAAGATTGATTAGCTAGTAGATTCAACAGCAGGAAGTACAAAGATGTCATTTCTGGATGCCTACAGAGGATACCATCGATTCCATTGCATCTATCTGATGAAAAAAAGACTTCATTCATCATCTTGAGGGGAGTTTACTTTTACGAAGTCATGCCATTTGGACTTAAGAATGCTGGTGTTACTTATCAATGTTTGGTCATGAAGATATTTAAGGACGACCTCAGCAAGACAATAGAGGTATACATAGATGATGTGGTGGTTAAAAGTAAAGAGGCTGAGACTTATATTCAGTCTTTGTAACATGTGTTCTCTACTCTTGATGAATATAAGTTAAAGCTCAATGCTATAAAGTGTGCTTTTGGAGTCAATTTAGGAAAGTTTTTAGGCCACTTACTCACTAGATAATGAATTGAAGCAAACACTGACCAGATACGAGTTATTCAAGCAGTGGGCCCACCTCGTACGAAAAAGAATATTCAAAAACTTATAGAAATAGTGGCGACACTTAACAGATTTATCAACCGAGTATTAGATAAGTGCAGACCATTCTTTAGATTATTGAAAGCGGCAAATAAGATGGTCTAAGATGAAGAAGCTGACCGAGCACTGGAGAAGCTGAAAGAGTGTTTGACAATTGCTCCTATTTTGTCAACCCCCAGCTGGGAGATATTCTACAACTTTATTTAGCAGTATCAGAACAGGCGGTTAGTGTTGTCCTTTTGAATGGGAGGATAGAAAACAGAAGCCCATTTATTATACAAGTAAGACTTTACAGGAGGCAGAGACTAGAAATCTATCTCTAAAGAAATTTACTTTGGCATTGGTGATGGTTTCTAAAAAATTAGCCCATTACTTTCATACTCATACTATTCAGGTGGTCACTAATCAACTGATTGACCAACTTTTGAAGAAAGCTAACATTACAGGAAGGACAACAAAATGGGCAGTAGCTCTAGGAGTTTTTGACATTAGATTATGCCAAGGACAATAATAAAGGTCTTGGTAGATTTTGTAGTTGAGTTCACTCCCTTAATTCCAAAGCAGGTACATAAGGTGTGGCAACTGGAGATTAATTTAGAAACAAAAACGGTTGTACCATCATGGCAAATTGAAGTGGATGGGTTCTCATCCAAAAATGGTGTTGGGGTTGGTGTGGTTTTGACAACTCTTGAAGGGGTGACTATTGAATATGCCATTAAGCTGGGTTTCGAATCAACTAACAATAAAGCTGAGTATGAGGTATTGTTGGCTGGGCTTGATATTGCTTGGTGCTTATTTACTCAGAATGTATTGATCAAGACAAATTCCCAGTGGGTGACAAATTATTTAAAGGGTGAATATGCTGTAAAGAATGTAAGGATGGCAGAATATTTGAATCTATCAAAAAAGAAATTGCAGGGTTTCAATGTTTTTGGAATCGAGTTGATTGGAAGGAATCATAATACTTATGATGATACCTTCGCAACTTTGGCTGTATCCTTGAAGACCAACCTAATTGACATAATTTTCCTTAAAGTATTGGAGAGGCCAAGTGTGTCTAAGGTCGGCCAAAGATCATCTTTGTAGGTTTCTGAGGTCGGCTCAACAGACATTTTCTTCATGGTAGCTTCCCAACCATCCAAAAAATATTCATTACGCACATTTGTCACTTGTTGGGCAAAGTCTTAGAAACTTGGCTTAATTTTTTAGGCACATTTTTCTTCAATAACTTTCAGCTCTAGCTCTTTTTGTTGTAAAGCATTACTCTTGAATTTAAGCTCGACCCTAGTTGGACGTTAGCTTTCTTCAAACTAAGATGTTCCAATTGGGACTTTGTTAGCTCTATAGTGATCCTCTCCTGTTCGATCTTTGTTTCTGTAAGTGATCAACCCTTCTCTAATAGCTCTTCGTCTTTTGAGGCCAGGAGCTTTCCAACAACAGTGAACTTCTTCTTACTGGCCTTATTTTTTCCTTGGCAGCCACCACCTCAGGCTTAGCAACTTCGACTTGCTGTTTTATCTATCTTTGACATTCCTTAAGTTCGACAATCTTACTTTTCAAACTTCAGATCAAATTCTCATTGTCTTCAATCTTTTCTGTGCATGATCTGATATCAAGAGAATGAAGAGAAGACTGCAATCATAAGAAAAGAACTAATTCAAATGGAAATTATAAGCCATATAGAAGTGAAACATGTTGAAAGTAAGAAGAGCTTACTATTATAATACTCTTGAGAAGAGTGTGGTGCAAGTCCTCTGGTTGGCTCTTTTGTATTTTTTGTTGGTCGTAAGGAGGGGCCACTCCTCTAGCATATTCATTGGGAAATCTTGCGAGTGGGTTCAAGTACTTCTGATTTACCCATCAGTTACACAGTTCGTTGAGAGCTGTAATAAACTAGAGTGGGTTTGGGGTTACCAAAAAAAATATTTGTTAGGATAAACAAAGGCAGAATCCCAGATGGTTAAGGGCTGACCATTGGGAAATTCTAGACATGAAATTTTTATTTGAGGAATGAAAGGTGGGGCATCGTGAATAGGGTTCTTCGGATAGTTTGAATGGGCAACAGCCCATACCTTTCAGCCTCAGTTAGAAGAGAGCGAGGCCACAGAGGAGGTGATGGTTGGGAGTATCCCTTGCTAATTGAGAGGAAGTTGGGGCACTTCTAAAGAAGGAAGATTCTCTAAAATTATCAGGTTAGATGAATCACTGACCTTTTGTTTCTTTTTAGCCTTGGGAACCTCATCTTCTATTTAGGATGTCTTTTTTGAGGCTTATGTGGGCTCCTTTATTACCACCACAGAGGTCTTCTTATTTGTCTCTATTTGTTCTTTTTTTATTTTTTATCACTATTTGGCCTTTGCTGCTTCTATGGTCGTAACCCTCTTCTTGGCAATCCCTGCTTTTTTTTTCTCGACCATCTCTTCAAAGGCCTTCTTGACATCACGTTTTGGAGTCATTTCTACCTCAGGGGCATCAATTAGAGTTGAGGTAGCTTCTTATTCTGCCTCCAAAGCCTCGCGGATATGTAGATCCATAATTAGAATTGCTTCTAAGATTGGTTGGTCGGCTGGGGTTAGCTTGTCCAAAGAAAGGGCAACGATTGGAGGTGGATGCTAATTTGGGTGGTTGGTGTGGTAGAACTCAAACTTTCTCTCTGTGCTCCAGCTGAACCATCGTCGAAGAGTTTTGAATATGGATTCAATGGCAAACCCTTGTGGAGGGGCAACAAATGCGCAATAGTTAGGCTAGAAGTTGAAAATGATGAGTGCTGACCTTACAAAAGGGAAGGTATATGGTCCACCTAGGAATTTAAATACTCTTTCTAGGTAAGGGAGGTTAGCAAGGTTCCATTTCGCCTAGACTTTTCTTGTTCAATCGTCTACACAAAGAAACAGCAAATAATTAGTAAAAAACTAATTATAAAGACAAATACAGATAGAAAATGAAAACACTATAATTACTCGACTTGGGTCGTGTGCTACTACAATAATTGAGGGAAAAGGGTCCTCGTCAAGATTGTGCATCCATTGTCCCGTGACAACGCAAACATCATCTTCTAACCCCTTGATGTTGTTTGGAAGTATGTGGACTAAGGCTTTATCAGAGTGGGACTTCAGATACCATTTATTTTTATTTCTTTTAACTTTTTGAAGATTGTAACAATAAAGTGAATCTCACTCAAATATATGAAACCCATATCAATGATTAATTTTGTCTACCCCATTAACTATTCTATAAAAGTTATAAGTAACACACCTAGGGGAAAGGTTGACCTTATGGAGTACTTTACGAAGAAAAGAAGACACAAGGAACCTCAGACCACCCTTTGTAATAGCTACAAGGGGAAACATACCTAATTCTTGCTCCCATTCTTTAGCGAGTCTAATATCAACATTATCAGGGATGTTGTACCTCTGCTTAAAAGCAGCAATCCCTTCACTGGTTTTCAATTCCTTAGCTAATCTACCTATTTTGATCCCAAATAAAATAAAAAAGAAAAAGATAAAGGAAAAACTCTAGGAACTTGCTAAAAGAAAACTTTAAATCGAGAATGAAATCGTAAGGGAGAACTTAAGGATCACAGAATGACTTAAGGAGATTCGAGAAATGTGGAAGAAGGTAATTATGGCAAGTGCTCAAAATATATGTACATATATGTGTAATTCAAATAAAACGGAGTAGAGTGACTGGTGGCAAAATTTTCTTTAGGCAACGGATGGCAGGCCCTTTTTTAAGGTTTGAGTGTAGCATTTGATATTTTATGCATTGGAAGTTTAAGAGATTCACACGCACCATAAATGGGCCGAAAAGGTAATCAATCAGAGGGAAACACGTCAAAAGTAAAATTGTATGCAGGGATATGAAAAGGTTTTGTATAAACAAGCAACGTATGGTCTCAGACACTTCATACTCTTGTCGGGTAATAACTTACCCCGACTAGAGTGGGGGCATAAGTTAGTACAAAAATAATAGGGGGCATGTGGCATCCCCCTGAGTATAAGAGTATTATATGAAGATGTGCTCGGCATTGGTCCAGTGATCAATTGATCACCACAAATGGTAGTAAATGAACCAAAATTATTACCTCATAGTTAACCCAGTTAGTTCATTTGTTTACAAGTGACAAACAAAAATATGACATCTAAACACTTCTCAATGCTATATTCTGTCTATTATATTTACTTTTCTCACACGCATTTAATGCTGAGTGGAAAGTATTAAATATAGAATAAAAGGCATCTAATGTAAAATAAATCGTCAAGTACCCTAACATATACATACAAAATACAAAATCATTACAACTCAATTATTTACACATTTGTTTATTTATATTATCTTACTATAAATACAAAATTTAGCCCCAAAATTCAGATATGCTCACTATTGTCAACTGTTTACTTCACTACTTTTCATTACAATTCTCTCAAATGTATTCTAACTTTACCATCGAAGGGTTTTTGGTCGGGGACCCTCTCCAGCCATTTCCTTTAACTTTTCTTTGCTCTACAGGCTTGAATTCTATTTTTCCAATTGACATGGTAAGCAAGGTCAGTGATAATTTTTATTACCGATCATTATGAAACTTTAGTATACATGATTTATTTCTTACAAATAATGAATAATTCCTTATATGCTTCTAATCTTCTATATATTTTTCGCTAATGTTTTTACATTTATGTAATTAATAATAATATGATGATGTTACATATCTACAAATTTATGTAATTAGTAATAAAGTAATGATGTTGTATATATTGTTAATATTGCTTTTGCGAATAAGGTAAGTGTAAATTTAATAAGTGGTAATCAATTAACTTTGAATCGATGAGTTCAATTTTGATTAATTATGTAAGGTATCAATATTGGTATTGATTATTTAAGGAATAATATTTTCAGTTTCATTATAGGTTAATAACTTAACCATTTTTTGGCAATGCTAATTAGTTATGCAAGGTATCAATATTGGTATTGATTATTGAAGGGATAATATTTTCAGTTTCATTATAGGTTAATAACTTAACAATTTTTTGGTAATACTGAAATCAAACCAATTACATATCAATCTTTTATTTGGGATTAAAAAAATTAATACTTAATCGATTAATCAATAATACCAATGTCCTCAATTCAATTTTGGTAAGTTCAGTAAACTATCAATGCCTGTATTATTATTAAAGAGATAAAAATTTTTATATCAATATTTACCCCTTGAATAATCGATTAGTTATATGTTTTATTCGGTATGTGATGCTAAACTGATTTCTCCCTTATTAGTGAAGATTCTAAATCTCACTACTTAAAACTCAATAACATACTTGACTTGAATGTGTACACGATAAAAGTTAAATAGAATTCAAACAACATAACTTGTTGAATGTTCTACTCGAACTTGTTCTCAACAAGTTAAATATACGAATTAAAAACATCTCGACTCATTTACACTATTATCAAGGCATGGAACTACAAAAGAATTTGGAAGTTATTCATGATTTTTGTATCTTTGAAAAAAAAATAAAGAAGCTCATTACTTAGGTGAAAGTCCTCCAACTTTGAGAGGTAGTTTAACTGGTAAGATGTTAGATTTGTTCTCCAATAATCACTAATTTGAGTCTCTTCAAGGCTATTGGTGATTCACCCGATCATTAATTTCAGGACCCCAGAGATACACTTGAGTTATCCAAAAAAAAAAAAAGTTCCTCCCACAAACTTCTTACCTTAACAAGTAAGGATAAACAAAGTGTAAGAATAAAGTATATATGTTCTTACATAATTATATATATTATCACTTTAATTGTGATATGAATTAATTTAAACTTATATATATACTTTAGTTGGCTCTATAATTTCTCACATTTTTTGTACTATTTAAATTTTTTTTGTTAAATTTGGAGTGTAAAAAATCCAATAAAATCCCTTGATGATTCATCCGACCAACTGGAAGAGTATTAGTGACGTCGTCGGATAGGTGGTCTGATGATGATGGCGTTTAAGGCTTCTTAACTCCTTGCTCGAATCTTGAAACAAAACTATTAGTTGGGCAGTGTTTGTTTGAACACTCCTCCGACGATCAAGTTAGATAATATGTAAAAAAAAAAAAAAAAAAAAGAAAGTCGAACGTATTTTCAGTAGAGTTTTAGTAAATTAAATAGTTCTTACCTTTCTTTTTCATTCTTTTCATATTTATACCTTCCTAAGCACGTGTGCTCCTTCCATAAAGAATAGTTCAAGTCATGATCTTAGTATCATGGGTAGTGGGGTAGGTTGAATTAGAGTTGTAATATATAATGGAGCAATAATACTACCTATACCTTTATTAAACGTGGCAAAATTAAGTGGCGGTTTGGATGGATGCTAAGTGTCCTTCTCTGGATGCAAGCCATGTGTTTGAGCATCCCTTCTAAACTTATATTAGACCCGTGATCAGATCGTAAATTAAAAAAAAAAAAAAAAAACCCTGAATATGTTCTGCTATACACACACCAAAATTAAGTCAAGACTGAAACTAAGGTGAGTGACCAGGAAAGGAGGAAAACCAGTTAGGGGAAATCCAACCACTGTGAGCATAACTTTATGGATTTGCTTTAATTTTATAGTAGCAAAAAAAAGATATTTTAAAAAATCTTTTATCATTTTTCACAACAGTTATTTTGACTTTTGCAAGGAAATTTTGAATTAGCAAACTATATTTTCTTTTTCTTTTTATGATGGAATGATGTTGAAGAAAAAAAGGTATAATTTTTTATAAAAAATTATTTATAATTAAAATAAACAAAATAAATCATGAACTGTAAAGGTGGATTTTGATGCTTAATAGTCTAAAGCTCTATTCATGATGCATAATATCTTACTCATCAACGGTAAAATAGAGATATTCAAGGTTTGATATAGTTATATTAGGGAAGAAAATATCGGGGAAAAACAATCGAGGCAATAAATAAAAGATTTCTCTACTGACAAATTGATTTACCCATTTATCCTTGATGATCATGTTTTAATTTTCAAGCTAAATTATTTCAAACAAAGAAAGATTTATAAGTAACTAAGGACTTTTCCATACTGATAATTAGTGTTAATGTTGTACGAAAGTATTACAATGAGAATTAATTTTGCAACATTTTTAGATTAAATGAGAATAATTTTCAAGAATATAATTAATGTGGCTAAAAAACAAATTTTCTTTTCCCTCACGAAATTCATGACCCAAATATACCATAAATTAATTAGAGTAATGACATACTAAAAAAATTTATTGGCAAAATTATGTGAGATTTTGTGGGATGATGTTAGCCCTCATGACATCGGCCTTATAATCCGTTGGATGAAAATCGGATGACTGACAATAAAAATAAGTTTAAAAATTTTAAGTAATAGTTGTGAATTATCTAATTTTGATCTGACAGATCATAAAACTGATGTTACAGTTAACCTCTCCTCTTTCAATTTTATGAATTTAATACTTCAAAGAAAATAATCCACTAATATATATTTTTTATTACACAAATGCGATTATGACATTATTCTAGTCATAGATTCTGATATCATATCATTTATCATTTTATCTATTAATTTAACTAAGCACGGTGTCAAGGTTTAGGATGGATAAGAATCACTCTGTCGCAAGTTGTGGATTAATGTGGTGCAAGGAAAGCCCACTTAAGTTTAGTGCCATTAAAATAGTAGCAAATTCTGACTTTGGAGTGGGCCTTCGATGGCCCAACGCTTTCAAGGCATGTGAAGTGGCCGACATGGTTAAAAAGAAAAAGGGGTCGAGTTATACAAATGGGTTAGGCCCGTTAACGATAGAAGGAAGTCAGAATCTACCGATCTAAGGGCATGCAATTCAAGCTCAAGAATGTACATTATGTACGTGTGATGTGACCAATTTATTTTGTTGGAGAAAAAGTCTTCCAAATTTCGAATTTAAAACGCACACAAAAAAAATATGTACCTGTTATGTGACCAACATATACATTATCACTTCTGTTTCTTTATATAGTTCGTCAGAGTTGAAGATATATATATATATATATATATAAATGGAAAGGGAGCCTTTATGAACAAAAGAGGAAATTGAAGTATTAAATAGGAAAATTAAAATAAGGATTATTTGCATTTTTAACCCACAATTGAACCGTATTTAGTTATCAGCCACTATATTCACTACATTTGAATATATATACGTACTAAATAAACTCATTTGCCTTATGCAATAGTCTAAAAATTATGGGAACTAAGTAAATCCACCTTAAAAAAAAAAAAAAAGGCTGTATGTAGTCCCACCCCAAGGAGGAGCTCCCTTAAATCACAGTATATCCCCCTTAAATCACAGTATATTGAAATTCAGATAGTTGAAGAAATTGACAAAATAATTGGGTTAAGAGTTAATGATTTAATTGTCAAAGTTAGACAGTAATGCCATAAATAAAACAAATATAATATATAAATAAAATTAAATATTTAAATAATTTATCAACTTCTTATTTTTATAAAACATTTATTAGTTGTTTTTTCAACTAAAAAGATTAGGCAATTAAATATTAGCGTATTATTAACTTATAATGGTTTTATTTTATAAAGATATTATTTTAATTTATAAAAAATAAAAATGATTAGATCATAATTTCAATTTATAAGATTGTTAAACTGAACAAATCAAATAAATCGTAAGCTATATTGAAATAATTGTATTCAACTCATTTATATTAAAATAATAGTATTCAACTCTCATATCATCTTATACCAGAAGTAGGCGTATACCATTTGTGTAATTTTTATTAAAATTTTATTTTAATTAAAATAAAACTATAAAAAATTAGAAAAAGTGATTCAAATAATAAATAATAAGTAGTCAAAGTTATTTAAGTAAATAATACCTAATTAAGGAGCATACAAAAATAAAAAAAAATTACAAAAGAGTTAAAAGACATTTAAAAAAGATAAAAATATATATAGGTAAAATTACTTAATTGCATGGTAGTTATAAAAAAATTTACTTTTTAATATCATTAAAATTATTAGTTATATGGGAGTTTAAGGACATTCTAAAAAAATTTACCAAAATAAATTTTATAAAATTTAAAATCTCACAATTATACTTAGAGGCCGTTTGGTAACGCTTTTATTTTTTTATTTTTGTTTATTTGCCTTTTTTATGTTTTTCATTTTTTGTTTCTTTTTTTTTTTAAATAAAAATTGAAACTACGTTTGAAAACATAATTTCATATATAGTTATTAAATTTCTACTTTCATAAAATAATTAATTTTATTAATTTTTTAAAAAATTAAATTAATTTAATAATATATATTTTATATTAATTTAATTAATTAATTAATTAAATTAAATCAATAAATTAAAAAAATTATTAAAAATCATTTAATTCAATAAATATAAAATTTATTAAATTATAATGTAATTATATTAATTATTAAAAATAACTAAATAACATATAATTATTATGTCATTCATTTCAGTAAATATAAAATATATTAATTATAATTTAATTATATTATCTATTAAATATAATTGAATAAAATATATTTTATAATAATTTAAAATTTTAATTATGATATTTATTAAAAATAATTTTAAAATATATTTTTATTAAATAAATTAATATAATTTAATTAGTTATTAAATTAAATTAAGCTAATTAATTTTAAATCAATTAATTTTATTTTATTATTTAGTAAAAATAATTTAATAAAATATATTTCATATTAAGTAAATAAAATAAAATTAATTAATTAATTTAATTATGATATTTCTTAAAAATAATTTAATAAAATAATTTAATATTAATTAAATTAAATTAATTATTAAATTAAATTTAATAATTTAATTTTATTATTTATTTAATATAATTTAATAAGTTATATTTCATGTTAATTAATTAATTAATTTTTTATTTAAAATAATTTATATTTTATATTAATTAAATTTAATTATTTATTAAAAATAAATTAATAAAATATATTACATATTAATTTAGATAATTAATTTAATTATATTAATTATTAAAAATAATTTAGTTTAATAAAATATATGAATAAAATAATTTATTTTAATATCATATTACAAAAATAAATAAAATGTTAAAACTGATAAAATGGTACAGAAAAAAAAAAAAGAATGAAAACATCTTTTTTATTTACGTTTTTCTATTTAAGTTTTTTTTTGGAAGTAAAAAAAATAAATATATTTAATAAATATGTTTCTATTGCTGATTTATAAAATTTTAGAAATATAAACAAAAAAATTAAAAATAAAAACATTACTAAACAGAATCTTAGTGTTTGCCTTGTAATTGTATAAATAAATACTTATACAAAAGTATGGGTCAGGAAGTAGAAACGTACAAAAAAGTTAATTTTTTGGTTGAGAGAAAGAGTGCGTGTTTTGCTATGATATTAGAAAATTTTGTCAAAAACAATTAGTAAAATAATGTGAAAATTTTTGAATACTTATCATTTAAAAAAATAGTTAATCCATTAAAAAGGTTTTTCACTACACAAGTGTTACCGTTACAATAATTTTTGATAAAATTTTTAATATAGAAACATTTTCACATATTATATATCTAGTAAAATTCTTAATTGATAGTTAGGGATATCAACGGAGCAGATATCATTTTCTCCGTTTTCATCCCTATTAGTATTAAAATAATGTTTTCCATTCTTGTCCATGCTTATATGCAGGTTTCTCATCCTTGTCTCCTCTCTCACAATAGCTACACGCCTCCTTTCCAAGGTTAAAACACAATAGCTACACGCCTCCTTTCCAAGGTTAAAACAGAAAGAGCAAGTTTTGGCTAAATTTGATAACATTTTTCGGTAGGATGAAATTGTTTCAACTCCCATGTTAGAAAAACTGTATGGATTAAGGTAGAGTCTTGCACAATTTAATAAACCGCTGCGCTAACCAATCTTAAACAATAAACAATTAATTTCACCCCTTTTAATTGCTATTAATTTGGCTTAGTTAATTAATTACTTCAGTTTTGATGTTTGCTCTAAAAAAAATAAAAATAATAAAAAAAATGACTCCAATTTGATCAAAACTACCGTCTCATCTCTCTAAAGGTTGAAATTGTTATCAGTTAAAAGAGTCATGAATAAATCAAATATATTATACAAATAAAATTAAATATTTAAATAATTAAAAATTATACAAAAATCTAATATTTGTTAAATATTTTTTTCTAATGTCAACTTCTTATTTTTATAAAACATTTATTAGTTGTTTTTTTAACTAAAAAATTAGGCAATTAAATATTAGTGTATTATTAACTTATAATGGTTTTATTTTATAAGGATTATTTTAATTTATGAAAATTAAAAATGATTACATAATAATTTCAATTTTTAAGATTGTTAAACTGAACAAATCAAATAAATCGTAAGTGATTCGTACATGTCACTTACTAGCTAGACTCCAACTTTAATAGTTTAGAATGATTTTTAGACACAATATATTTAAGTTATGAATTAAATTGTTTTTAAATTAAATTAAAACTTTATTTTGTTCTATTGATCAGGTCAATACAAATTTTAAAATATTGCGAGTAGGGTCGGAGTTAATAAAATTTTATGAAAAGAACCCAATAATTAATGCCTCAGACCACATAACATATTAGTCCTATTGTGTAATTAACAATTATTCTTGTAAGTCATTTATATTGAAATAATTGTACCCAACTCATTTATATTAAAATAATAGTGCTCAACTCTCATATCATCTTATACCAGAAGTAGGCATATGCCATTTGTGTAATTTTTATTAAAATTTTATTTTAATTAAAATGAAATTATAAAAAATTAGAAAAAGTGATTCAAATAATAAATAATAAATAGTCAAAGTTATGTAAATAAATAATACCTAATTAAGGAGCATAAAAAATAAAAAAATTACAAAAGTGGATAGTTAAAAGACATTTAAAAAAGATAAAAATATAAATAGGTAAAATTACTTAAGTACGTGATAGTTATAAAAAAATTTAATTTTAATATCATTAAAATTAATAGTTATATAGGAGTTTAAAGACATTATAAAAATATTTACCAAAATAAAAATTTATAAAATTTAATCACACCATTATACTTAGGATCCTTTTGGTAACACTATCATTTTTTTTGTTTATTTATTTATATTTTTTGTTTTCTGTTTCTATTTTTTTTTTTGAAAAGAAAAATTGGAACTACGTTTGAAAACGTGATTTCATTTACAGTTATTAAATTTTTACTTTCATAAAATATTTAATTTTATTAATTTTTAAAAAATTAAATTAATTTAATAATATATATTCCACATTAGTTTAATTTAATTAATTAGATTAATTAAATTAAATCAATCAATTAAATAATTTATTAAAAATTATTAATTCAATAAATATAAAAAAATATTAATTTATAATGTAATTATATTAATTATTAAAAATAATTGAATAAAATATAATTATTATATCATTCAATTTAGTAAATATAAAATATATTAATTAAAATTTAATTATATTATCTATTAAAAATAATTAAATAAAATATACTTACTAAAAATAATTTAAAAATATATTTCTTATTAAATAAACTAATAAAATTTAATTAATTATTAAATTAAGCTAATTAATTTTATTTTATTATTTACTAAAAATAATTTAATAAAATATATTTCATATTAAGTAAATAAATTAAATTAATTTAATTACAATATTTATTAAAAATCATTTAATAAAATATATTTAATATTTATTAAATTAAATTAATTATTAAATTGAAGTTAATAATTTAATTTAATTATTTATTTAATATAATGTAATAAGCTATATTTCATGTTAATTAATTAATTAATTTTTATTTAAAATAATTTATATTTTATATTAATTAAATTTAATTATTCATTAAAAATAAATTAATAAAATATATTACGTATTAATTTAGATAATTAAATATATTATATTAATTATTAAAAATAATTTAATTTAATAAAATATTTGAATAAAATAATTTATTTTAATATGATATTACAAAAATAGATAAAGTGTTAAAATTGATAAAGTGGTAACAGAAAAAAAAAGAGTGAAATACCTTTTTTATTTACGTTTTTCAATTTAAGTTTTTATTTTTTTAGAAACAAAAAAATATAAATATATTTAACAAATATGTTTCTGTTATCAATTTATAAAATTTTAAAAGTATAAAAAAAAAATAAAAAATAAAAACGTTACTAAATGGAGTCCTAGTATTTGCCTTATAATTGTATAAATAAATACTTATACATATGCATGTGTCAGGTAGTAGATAGGTACAAAAAAGTTAGTTTTTTTGAGAGAAAGAGTGTGTGTTTTGCTATGATATTAGAAAATTTTGTAAAAAAAAGTTACTAAAATAATGTGAAAATTTTTGAATTTTTATCATTTTAAAAAAGTAGTTAATCCATTAAAAATGTATTTCACTACACAAGTGTTACCGTTACATTATCGTGGTAGTAATTTTTGATAAAATTTTTAATAAAGAAACATTTTCACATATTATATATCTAGTAAAATTCTTAAATGATAGTTAGGAATATCAACGGGACAGGTATCGTTTCCCCTATTTTTGTCCCTATTAATAATAAAATAATTTTCTCCAGTCCTGCCCGTGCTTATGTGCAGATTTCTCATCTTTGTCTCTGCTCTCCATTTAAAAATAAAAATTATTTATCAAATGAAAATAATATTATCAAATATTTATTGTATAATATTATTAAAAATAAAGATTAAACATATGTTAGAATAAATAATATCATATATTGACATAAACTATTGTATAAATATAATTAATATATAAGTAGGTATATAAAAGGGTCAGGGTAGGAATTATTATTTTCGTTTGAGCCCTCGTCTCCATTACGAACATCTTCATACCTGGTTTGAATGGAATGAGTAATTGAGTACCCATCAAGATGGTGATTTTTTGCATCCCTGACAATCGCTATGGGCCTCCTTTCCGAGGTTAAAACAGAAAGAGTAAGTTTTGGCTAAATTTGATGTCATTTTTCAATTCTTGGGTGGTGATAGGATGAAATTGTTTCAACTCCCATGTTAGAAGCTTAATTTTTACCTCTAACTGCATGGATTAAGGTAGAGTCTTGCACAATTTAATAAACCGCTGCGCTAACCAATCTTAAACAATAAATAATTAATTTCACCCCTTTTAATTACTATTAATTTGGCTTAGTTAATTAATTACTTCAATTTTGATGTTTGCTCTAAAATAATAATAATAATAATAAAATAAATGACTCCAATTTGATCAAAACTACCGTCATCTCTATAAAGATTGAAATTGTTATCAGTTAAGAGTCATGAAGGTTCGGAGCAAGTTGTATCTGGATTCTGGAAACAACGAAATTTTCCCCGGGTGATGTCGGTCTTAGTCTTAGTCTTGTGGAAACTCTTTTGGGTCTTAGTCTTCGAGTCTTGTGGAAACTCTGTTGGCTCCCCAAATTTTCCATAGTGATCGACATCAGTCTTGGTCTTGGGCTCGTGGAAACTCTTTTGGGTCATCTCCGCTCTAATTTTCCCACTTTTAATTCGCAGCCAATTACGCCCCATTTGTTGATGTAATTGAGTCACCGTTTGCTGTGTTAAAAAATAAAAAAAAAATTTAAAAATTTTTAAAATTTATTCACTTTTTATTTTACTACATAAATTTTAAACTTACAACTTATCTCACTTTATTTCAATTTATCTCATTTTTTATCACTCCAAACACACCCTGTTGTTAAAATAATAATAATAAAAATAACTTTTGCCATTCACATTTCCGCGTGTCTACTTTCAACATTTTATAAACTTTTATAACAAAAAAAAAAAAAAATTACAAATAGTTACCAACTTTTTTTTTCTTTTTAAACATTTGTCAACTTTTTTACACAATTTTTGACCAAAACTATCGAAATAACCTGCTTTTCATCGTTCCAATAGGTTTTTTTGGAGGACTTTAGTCGATCTTTCAAACTTAAAAAAAAATAACGGACGCAACCCACTTTTTTTTTTAATTTTTTTGTATTTTTGCGTCATTCCAATGGCTTTTATATATTATATAATATATAAAAGTGCGGAAAATCTCCTCTTGCTTTTCCATTTTTTTTTGTCTGAAAATTAGTTTCTTTCTTTATTTTTATTATTTTATTTCATGTTTATTTAGTTTCTTTTTTATTTCTCACTCAAGTCTGTCTATTTTTTGTTTCGTACAATAATTTCAATATTTTGAAATTCTAAATTTATATTTTGGATAAAAAGTTTGTAAAATTAATTAAATTAAAATATTAATAAATATCCAAAACTGCTTCGCCAAATAATTGTCTGTATTCCATTTTCTAAAAGATATTCAGAGATGGGCCTTATATATATAAAGGACTAAAATATGTATATATTTGTCCGTATGTACACTCTTTGGGAGGTGGAAAAACTTTGGGCTTTGATTTTTGAAAGAAAAAGAATCTAAAATATATCAAAAGGAATAACTTTTATCTATTTAGTTATTTAGTTATTTTAGGAATTATCTTTCAAAAAAAAAAAAGTTATTTTTTGAAAGGGCGTTCGTGTTCGTACCACCCGTGGATCTTTGAATTTGAGAATTTTTCGCGTGGCAAAAAATAAAAAAAAATTGAAAAAAATGTAAAATTTCAAATGTATTTTATTATTGAGTGAATAAAAAAATAAATAAAAATAAAAATATGCATTAATAAATTAAATTTGTAATTTAATTATTTTAAAATTTTCAAATTCACGCATTTTTCTTATTATTTTTCATTAATTACAAAGATATCAAACAAGTCTAATGATTTTGAATTTCATTCTCTTTTTTTTTTTGGGATAAATTTTTAATCCGAATACATCCATAAAAATAAAACTATATGAAATAGAATAAAAAATACCTTTAGAGTTTTTTTTTTTTTTTTTTTGTTAAAAAACTACTCCATACCAATTATTCTCAATAAATTTTTATAATAGTGAATGCAAAAAAGACTTTCTACAATTAAAAAGTTATTGTAGAGATTCACTGAAATAGAAAGGGGTACTGATGCAAACCTTTCTTTTTTTTTTTCTTATATTTTGAGACGCGAGCGTCTTAATTAGTTTCTAAATAGCGCAAAGATAAGAGAAATAATTAATTAGATAGGGTTGGTTCTCATTATGGCACTCCAACATGGAGTGAGATTTGCCCTTCTATACTCCTTCTCTCTATCTCACCCTTTCACCCATCATGATTTATACAATTAGCTTCAACTACCACATTTTTTTTTTTGTGTCATTTTTAGTGGAAATTTTTTTTAAAAAAAAAAATACTATTTCTGCAATCACGTTCAAGATTTGTGTAATTTAAGCATACATCACAAGAAAAATAGGCTATAGTGACAAGTGATAATAATAAATATTATCATAATATATATTATTTAGTTACAAGATTTTTTATTGTCACAACACACACGTATATATATGTTTTGGCCAGCTTCTTATAAAAATTTATTTATTTTTTACTTAAAAAAATAATGATGTGACTTTTTTTTATTTTTTACAAAATAGACCGAAAGAAAAATACTTTCAAACCTTCTACTTTTAGGGTAAGGGTGCGTTTTGTAAATTAATTTTGGTGAAAATCTCTTAAAATTTTTAAAAATTTTTATACATTTTTATCTTTTCAAAGTTCAAAAAAAGTTCATTACCTTAAAAAAAAAAGTCAATAATCATAATTCAGTTGATCAAATAGCAAAAATTTTTTCGCCATTCTTCTCATCATGGACTTCTAACCTTCTGAATGATATCCACTTTGACTATTTTTTACGGGGTCATATAAACCGTTCTAACGGATTGTAGAAATCATTTCGACGGATTCGCGCGACCAACTTTCGTTCAAAAGGTTTTTACAATCCGTTTGGACAGATTGTAGTGTAAAAAAGTTAAAAATACTCAAAATTTTGAATCCGTTAGAATGAGAATCTTATCATTCATTTTTAAAAAATGCGATTTAACATGTGTGCACCAAATGCAAAAATTTCTTCAAACCACGTATTATGGAATAATGAGAGATAAATTTTATTGGATTAATTTTTATTATTTATTGCATTAGTTTGAAAGATGGGATGAAAATTACTGAAATGTTAACTTTTTTTTTTTTTCCAGAGTCTAATATTTTTTTTTCCAAAGTCAACAAAGAAGTGTGAAAATGCAAAAATACCAAATTACCGTGCATGGTTGTCGCGTATTAATTTATTTTTTGACCATTGACTATGTTATTGACCACTGTAACCTTGCATGCAGTATTCGCGTTGCCCCCTCTTACATGGCTAGCTTTATATATATCTATATCTATATACAACACACCACCTCCACAAGGACTCGTTGCATTTCAGCTCTCTCAAATCTCCCTTCATCGTCATTGTTTTCATCTCTCTCTCTCTCTCTCTCTCTATATATATACACACACCTTATATCTGAGTTTACAGCCATCAGCCATGGAGATCACAAAGCCTCACGCTGCACTGCTCGCCACCCCCGGCATGGGCCACCTCATCCCCGTGCTCGAGCTCGCCAAACGCCTCGTCACCTACCACGGCTTAGACGTCACCGTCTTCACCGTCGCAACTGATGCGTCTCCGGCAGGCCAACCCAAGCTTCCCACTTCCGGTCTCTTCAACGTCGTCGTTTTCCCTCCCGTGGATGTGGACCCCGGTGCACCAATTTTCACACAACTCAAACTCATAATCCAACAATCGATACCCAGGCTCCGATCCTCAATTGCCGCCATGAGGTTTCCGCCGGCGGCCCTTGTCGTCGACTTCTTCGGCACCGAATCGTTAGTCATCGCCAACGAGTTCAATATGTCTAAATACGTTTATCTTCCTACCAATGCATGGTTTGCGGCCCTCACGCTCTACGTTCCCGCCATGGATAAAAGCCACCTCGGTCGAAACGAACCGGTGAGAATTCCGGGTTGCAAGGAGGTCCGGTTCGAGGACGTTCTCGAACCGGTTCAGGAACCGAACAGCGAGATGTTTGATGCTTATGTGCGTCTGGGTGCAGAGATCTTGACCGCTGATGGGGTCTTGGTGAACACGTGGGAAGATCTGGAGCCAACCACGGTTGGGGCCCTCAGAGAGAATAAGATATTGAGAGAGGCCATTACTGTACCGATTCACCACATTGGTCCACTGATCAGATCGCCGAGACCGTCCGATTCGAGGTGTAAGGTACTGGATTGGCTAGACGCGCAGCCCAGAGAATCAGTTCTCTACATCTCGTTTGGGAGTGGCGGGACACTGTCAACCAAACAGATCACCGAACTGGCAATGGGTTTGGAGCAGAGCCAGCAGAGGTTTATTTGGGTGGTACGCCCGCCCGTGGACGACAATACAGTCGATTATCTATCCGGGTCAAGAAACGAGCGTCACGACGACAGCCCAGATTACCTACCCCGCGGGTTCTTGACCCGGACCCGGGACGTAGGGCTCGTGGTCTCATTTTGGGCTCCACAGGCCGAAATCTTAGCCCACCCATCAGTGGGAGGATTCTTATCCCACTGCGGATGGAATTCATCGCTAGAGAGCTTGGTGAATGGGGTACCCTTGATTGCATGGCCACTATATGCAGAGCAGAACATGAACGCGGCCTTCCTGGCGGAGGAGCTCGGGGTGGCGGTCCGATCGAAGGGGTTGCCGTCGAAGGAGGTGGTGGAAAGGGAGGAGGTAGAGAAGATGGTGAGGAGGGTCATGGAAGAGAGAGAAGGGAAGGTGATGAGGGAGAGGGTTAAGGAACTAAGTAGAAGCGCAGAGGGAGCTTTGAGCAAGGGAGGGTCCTCTTATAGGTCACTTTGTCAGGTGACCAAGGGTTGGGAAGTGAGCCTTCAATGCCAGAAATGAAGGGGGGGGGGGAGGGGAGATTTGCAGCGGTGAGCCAATATTGCTAGATAAGAAAGAACCCTTCTATGGATACCCTCTGGTTAATTTGTTACTTGAAAATAAGGCCAAGGCAACCCCAATAGTGGGTGAATTTCACGTTTGTCGGTCACCAAAAAGAATTTATTCTTTTCCAGGGTGGATTCGTAGGCGCTGTTTTGAATAGTAGGTTCTCCCATGTTATCCACACATTAAATAAATAAATAAAAGGTCATGTAAGAGATGCTTGTACTGGTTTAATTTTGTTTTGTTGTTTTCATATTTACCAACTTACTCCCCATATCCCCTAGAATAGAAGAAATTACTTGAGTCATTAGATCCTAAATATTGTGAACATTTCAACGGCTGATATTTCAAGCCTGCAGCCATCTTTTAGTGCCTTGGGAAAATTGCAATCCTCCCCACTTTGAGGACAACAATGATATACAACGACGAGAATTTTCTAAAGAAGTAATTAATATGATGTGACAGATTTATTAGCCAACCATCCGCTTAAAAACAACACCCCACATTAAAGTATCATCTCATAGTATACAATTGTCATGCGCACGAACATTTGGGGTAGAATAGTATTTTTCATCTTTAAACTTTTAATTTGAATTTCTATCGTTTAAAATTTGACCTTGAGTTTGAATTCAAATAAAAAAAAAACTCAACTTCAAATCGCATGAATTGGTTTGATAAAATAATATATAAATATTAGAATAAATTAGATAAAATAATAAATAAATAAATAAATAAATATATATATATATTATAATATTTTTATTAAAATAACATATGCATAAATCCAAATTGTTATTTATCAGACCTAACTTGTTCAGAATTTCATTTCTGATAACACTTTTAATTAGGAATAGCAATTGAGACAGTGATTCCATATATTTTGATATGGGTAAAATATAAAAACTACCTTTACAGTTTATTCTTAGTATTAATTTAATCTTTTAAATTTTAATTGTAACAGTTAAATCCCTACACTTTCGATACATATTTGAAATATATTTTATTAAGTCGTATAACATATTAAAATTTGAAATATATTTTATTAAATTATTTTTAATGAATAATAAAATTAAAACATATTTAATATATTTTCTTTTTATTGAATTAAATTATTTTTAATAAATAATAAAATAAAATTAATAATATAATTAAATTAATATTTAATTTAGTTTGATTAATATGAAATATATTTATTAAATTCAAATAATTTTTTAAAAATTAATAAAATTAAATATTTTATTAAAAATTAATATATGTAAATAAAACTGCATTTCTAAACGCATTTTCTATTTTTATTTCAAAAAAATGATAATAGAAAATAAAATCAAAAAATAAGGAATTAAATAAAATAGAAAACCAGTAAACGTTATCAAATGGTTCTAAAATTGTTATTTTCTGAATTCTCTATCTCTTCAGTTATATATATATATATATATATATATATATATATTATTTTATATATATATTTAACTTGATATGATAAATTTTTCTATGTGACTCTTTTGATTTTGTTCTGTTAGTTATAACAACTTTTAGTGAAACTATTGAATCACTACTCAATAAAATATTTAATTTTATTAATTTTTTTAGAAAATTAATTGAATTTAATAAAATATATTTTGTATTAATTAATCTAAATTAAATATTATTCTAATTATATCATTAATGTAATCATATTATTTATTAAAATAATTTAATTCAATAAAAAGAAAATATATTAAATATAATTTAATTATATTATTTATTAAATATAATTTAATGGTACTAGGTAGGGTTATATTTATTGAATTAAATATATTTAATTTTATTAATTTTTAAAAATTTTTTGAATTTAATAAATATATTTCATATTAATTAAACTAAATCAAGTATTAATTTAACTATATTATTAATTCTATTTTTTATTTAATAAAAACAACTTAATTCAATAAAAAGAAAACATATTAAATATATTTTAATTTTATTATTTACTAAAAATAATTTAATAAAATATATTTCAAATTATAATATGTTATATAATTTAATAAAATATATTTCAAATATATATTAAAAAGTGTAGAGATTTAACTGTTACAATTGAAACGTGAGGGATTAAAATGATACTGATTGTAAATCGTAGAAAAAATTATATTTTTATCTTTAGTCTAACACTTGTATTTATCGGTCAACTAACGAAAGAACTAAATTACTGCTTGACTGAAAGCTTAGGAATTTGACTATTGCAATGACTATTGACGTACAAGACTAAAATGACACTGAGAGTAAATTGTAAAGATAATTTTTGCACTTTATCATTTTGATATTAAAAATAAGATTTTTGAAATTAACAATAATCATTCTTTTATGAGGGAATTAGAAAATTCTTTCTATAATTCTTGGAATTAAGTCCATACAAAAACTCAAAACACCACACTGATATCTAAATTCGAGTTTGAGTAAACTAAAACTTATCGATTCACTAAAACTCAGTGTAACTCAATTTCACTAAAACTCAGTGTAACTCAATTCCAGCCCTTTTTCCATTTGTTACAAGTCATAAAAAAAAAAAAGAACTAAAACTAACAGTAAAAAATAATATATTGAGGAATATATGATTTAAATATATCGTCTATTTATCCATTTGAATTTTCTTCCTTCGAGTTGCGCAGATACTTTTCTTCCCACAATTCGTTGGTGTTGTACGCGGTAGATGATTACAAGATACCCCACAAGCTAAACACTTCACTCGTACGAGACTAACGTAAGTGGCGGTAGATGAATAGAGAACAACTCTCTGCGATTGGTTAAACAGGGAGAACATTACACGCCCGGTGGTAAGAACTAGGTGCCCATACTAAGAGGAGCACATTCGGAGCAGAGCAGTACTGTTCCAGGATTTTCTATTCTTATTGGGCGCTGTGTTCAGAAAACATTATTCTATCAGAATTTCTTACAGAAACGTGTGATGATAACGTGTAATAAAAGGGCATTTTAATACGTAACCCTCAAACTTACCACGTCATTCTAACACTTAGATCCCTACCCAATAGCAGACACCAGACAGCCAGTCAGTCTTGGACTGCAACAATTCAGGCACTAAAACAAACACGACATGGTGCCAATTTAGGACTCAGGAAATATTACCCGGTCTTTACAGCTAGATTGTTATGCAATTCAACTCCAAAAAGACATGCCTAGTAATATTTACACCAAAAAGCAGGCAAAAAGTCTAATCAAAACTGCCAATCCTCTTGACAAGAAATAAGCCGACAATCTCAATTGATCATCAGAAGTTCGGATCCACGATTTACAAATGATAGATGTAGTCATGGCCCACATTTATGCATCAACAATAACACATTTTATTTGTCTCTTCAACATAGCAAGGTTACCACCACTATTAATGTTCATCCACCCAAATTCTAAATAAATTGTAAATAAAAAGAAACAGGCATCTCGGGGATGACAATATGAACCGACCAAAGTAGAATTATGGTCCATTGCATAAAAATATTGGAGCTAGTAACTCAAACGCAGATAACCGGCTAGAGCATTACTTGTTTCTTTGGGAGCTATAGACAGCAGGAGGAGAGGGAGTGGAGGGCTGTTGGTTATTATTGTTGTAACCCCCAAGAACAGAGAACACCTCAGGCACTAATAGGCTCAGTAGCTTTTTTAAGCCACGCCATTTCAGATTCATCCAAATGCGAGGCCAGGACTTCCCTGCATTTGGAATGGTAGGTGTTCACCCAATTTAGTTCCTCAGGTGTCATAAGGCTCAAGTCAATCAACTTTTTCTGGTATGGTGCCTGGACATGACAGGAAGAATCAAACATCAAAAGAAAGATTATTGATCTTGCAAAGTCACTAGGAAGGTAAATAAAAATATTTCATCCAGAATGGAAAACAAACATTCCGTGTACTTACTATGTCAACTGCAATCTGAGAGAGAAGAAAACTAGAAAAGAAAAACAAAATCGGAATTTCTCATACACAGAAACTGTGCTACTCTTTACAGTTCTGATGAAAGCGGTTACAAAACTTTGCTGTGTTCTAAAAACAAAAGTTTAACGAGCCTTTTACTTTTTACCCTATATTTTGTGGTAAATTATCCAGTATGCTGTTCACAATCATGATTTATAGCAGTTCCAAGCCAGTGAGAGGAAGTGTGGAAAATGATTGATCGAATTTGTCTTTTTTTTTTTTTTTTAAGCTGAGTCAGCTTACCTGTGATTCTTCATAAGTCCCAAATTCAACTTCCAAATCATGGACAATTACAGCCAAAGTAAAGCAAGATGCTTGGATTTGAAGCATGATAAATTTTTTTGGTAAGTCATAATTCATAAAGCATAATAAACTTACCCAGGTTATGTGCTCCAATGATAAGTAGCCTTTGTCACCAAAATTGAACTTTGTACCTGCATCTTTGACAATCAGCACATTCTCCAATCTTATACCAAAGCTCCCATCCTCGTAATAGCCAGGCTCTGATAATGCAATTATATGCAATTCCAAATTTAATTTCAAAAAGCAAGAGAAAAATAAGAAAAAGAAGTCTCTGAGATTGACAATTTGATGCATCTTGAAAATCACAAATACAGAGACAAAACTTCATCTAGAACAAGCACGTTAAGTATCAACCATGATTGGGAAACTTCAGAAAAGAAAGTGCTCCTCGAATTGGACATATGATAAAAAATAAAAATAAAATAAAAGGAGGAACAAAACTAAACTTAGAAGTCCAAGATTGGAATTACATCTTTGATAACTCAATTCCAGTCCTTGTTTGATCAACTATTAATTCCATTAACTTGCATGAACTTTTCTCATAATAACTTCCAGAGAAAACAAGTGCTTAACAATTAGAGACTAAAAGGCTCAATAAATGAGGAACGATGGTGGCATAGACACACTAGTAAAGCCCGTTTACTTAATACATGAATGTAAAAGGATAACAATTGCATTGACTGTAAGAACCAAATCCAAGGCATTGAAAATATGACACTCACCATCTGTCACAGTCATTGAAGCTTGCAATGGTACATTCTTTGCATGCGGTCTGAAACTAATTAAGTGAGGTCCTGTCCAACATACAAGAGCAAGAAATATAACGAGTTAGTCCACATAAAAGTTGACTTAAGACAATGGGGGCAACCTTGTTTCTTCATAACTTACCTTCGTGAACATTTAAGTAAGACCCAATGCCATGACCAGTACCATGTCGATAATCAAGTCCATACTTCCACAATGGAATTCGAGCAAGAATGTCAAGAGCATGCCCTATAAAGTGCATATTTGCAATTAGCACATGCTTACAAAACTGCATCAGGTAAAACGTGTGCATTTAATTGTCCACTTGATTAAATGGTCTTTGACCTTTTTGAAACTATAACAGCTTAATGAATATTAGTAGCATAAAAATGAGCAATTTTGCAATACCATTGGTTCCATTTGGAAAGCAAGCATTACCCAATGCAATGTGACCCTTCAGAACCTGAATAAAATCCAGAAAATCAAATAACTTCTCAAGAACCCAGATACAATTCGCCAGAACAAAAGGGGGAACAATTTCTGAATTACAGATATAAAAGGTCAGTAGAGGCCAGGCATTTAGAATTCTAAATTACAGCTTAATGAACCATAGAAGTCCAAAAAGTGTGTATAGAGATACATATGAAAGTAAATGGAGTAAATTTGATGTTTGAAAATTCTTTGCTAGAAGATAATTACACCTTTCCAAACACATAGCAAAATCAATTTCAAAAACCATGACCCATAGTGCTTGGCACCATTTGATGGATGAATTGTTATTCAAAATCAGTTCTTATAAATCATACTGGAGATGAATGCCAATGTTGCCAGGGGATGCCCATGAAAATGGCAGCATCAATTTTTACACGTGATAAATGCCCTTCCAGCAAAGTATTAGTTGTCAACAAAAGCATTCTAGTTCTACTACCAATATTAGTATTTCACAGTTAAAATGGTGGGTGAAAGGGATTCAAGCTCAGGCTTGACTACAAGTACTGCAATGACGTTTTCTTCAAAATGCTTGTTTTCTACTCATTTATTAGTGTTATATGGATTATGGACTCTTCTATTCACTTCAATGCACTTGTATCCACCAGATATAACGAGGGTAAGGATATGGGAATTATATCGGAACACAAACCCAAATAGACACATGGGCTACATTTGCTTATCCGGATAGAATTTTAGGAACAAGTAATACCGTGAAATTGAATATGCTGTAGGATTGAATTTTTGTACAACATTATTTATGCCGTATTTGGTTAAGATAGGATAAGAGACGAGATAAGAGAAAGGATAAACTTTTAGCCGTTGGATTGGAGGGAAATTTAATCCAAACATTTAGAGTGTTATATATCCCAGGAATCTGAGGGGTTAGAAACCCTCTATGTTTTCTTCAAACACTGAATTTGTGGAGCCCATAAATTGCAAATCCAATCTGCAGGCCCCATATCCCTCAAACAAATACAATCTCAGTTCCTCTGTTTTTACTCGTATTTGAAGAAACAAAAGGTAATATTTGATGGTAAATAAAATCTTTAGCCTTTCAGAGAGATTTAAAATTAAAAAAATATCCTTGTTTTGGCTCTGACATTCGTTTGAGTATATTCCTAGATAATAAATGTATATATATCAATATACTATACTATATATAATATATTAAAACATTCAAGACATGTCCACATATATTAATATTTTGCTAGGTCTGACACATGGACACATCCACATCCCATAGTCCCACCTGAGTCCACGCAGTATAATTCAATTAACTTTGATTCAGAGTCTCCTTCATCCATCTTACTTTGCATGGCATTCAATTAGGAATGCACAATTGTTTATGAATTTCCAATTTTCCCATGTACAAGTTTCATGGACAGCAATTCTTGTCAGTATGTTTCCACCCAACGGTGTGCCTCTGATAGTTCAATTTATCATTCATGAAATGCATGTTTTCTGCTAGTTATGCTTCTATTAAGTCAATGAATTGTTAATAAACAACTTTGGGTTAAATCCTGCTAATCCAAGTCTTTTGTTTAGGAAGTTTAATCACCACTCACCCGGTAATCTAACCCTTTTGTCCTATCCTCCAACTGATTCTTATATATTAACCCGAAATCTGATCCTTACAAATTTGTCAATCCAGTACAAATAAAGGGCTCGTTTGGCATGTAATAATTTGTTGAAAATATCTGAAAATCTCTATAAATCTCTGTTAATTTTATATCACATCAACTTTTTTCTCTCACTGCACGCATTACGAACTCTCCCCAAACCACAATTTATCTCAATTTATCTCATTTTTTCTTACTCCAAACAAACCCAAAGTTTCAGTTCATAACGGCACCTCTGTGCATTTAAAAAATCATGCCACAGTTTCATTTTGTTCCAAATTATTTCTAGGTTGATTGAAACAGACCTTTATTTCCAACTTTATAAGCACCTTGTCTACCAGGACAGTATCCCGTAAACTACTTTTAGTAACTCCAAATGAGTCAAAACAAGAATTAGCACAACCATATGTGGGATTAATCAATGTTAGCCTGGATTTTAAGTATCCGAAAAACAAGTGAGTGTGAAGAAAAAATCACAAAGTACCACATACCGCAGTATAACATGCTTTCTCATGTGCTGAAGGTTTTCCAAAATGAACAGTCCGTGTTATATCAGTCGTTCCATCTAGATACTTCAAGAGACCAACATGCACAAAGTAGAAGATATCAAGACATCAGAAAAAGAAAGTGCGACATTTTTTGGTTAGTTTTGCAAATGATGACATGCTCAGTGTCCAAACTATTTAAGGTAGCTGATAAACCTGTGCCCCCGAATCAAACAGATAGATGCTATCCGCATCAAGTTCTGAACACATTTTCGCATCTGGTGTATAATGGATAATTGCTCCGTTGGGTCCCACAGATGAAATAGTCGGAAAACTCAATCCTCTAAAATGCTGCAGATATAGAATGTAGAAGGACCATGATCATGTGAAAGAAATCTGACTTTGAGGTAGAAACATCAGTAACATCTATAGCAACCTTTTGTTCAAAGCAAAAAATAAAAATAAAAAAAAAAAACGATCAAACCAACCAAATGGGGCATCATCAATTACATTAAGGAAAATCGTATTGCATTCATTTTATTAATACATGCCATCTGCTTAATTATAACATTCTTTTGGAAACTAATCACATAATATTTAAGTTTCTGAATACAAAAATGGAATGATATTACTATTTGAGTAATTAATATGGTAATCGTTCAAAGCAATTCCTCACATTATGATTCTTCAAAACAAATAAAATTTAATAATTTTTTTTTTCATATTATATTCCATCAATATCCATTATCTATTATATATACACACATAAATACCAAAACATAGGCATTTGTGTAGATGTTCATAAAATATTATACTATAAATATTGTAGACCGTGATTCTCTTATAATATATTTAATCAATATAATATTATTATATGATAAATATTTTAGACCACCGTGTATAATATAAAACACTAATGTTAATTCTCTACTTCCCATATTACCAACACCGAGTTTTTCTAATTTCAGTCTCTATTCCTTTGTATCATCTCTATTTTCTTTTATGTTTTAATAAAGCTAAATATGATAATTTTTTTTCCTAAATATATAAGTTATGTTACTATCTGTATCGACCACTCTATACATTTATTGCAGGACTCTTCTCTTTTTATTAAAGGAAAAGAAATAAGTTTCTAGCATGTACATAAAATCATATGAAAGTGTTCAGCTACACCTTTAAAACAATTGATCTTAAAGGTAAGATAGTTATTTTTTACACACACATGCATTACAAAATAAATAAAATCAATTGATCTTAAAGGTATGATAGTTATTTTTTCATACACATGCATTATAATAACAAAATTTTGTTTCTTATTGTGTTTTTTATTTTATGTACATGATAACAACTGTAATTGAACAAGCATTTCACAATTACTATTTTTCCTCCATTTAATTTATATGAAATAACATATATCTCAATGGTTTGATCATATTTGTAAGTAGTGTGTAAGTGCGTATAAGATATTCTCAATAAATTTTGAATTAAACAACCACTTTTTTATTTTAATTACTAACTTTAATATTTCGTTGATTAATATTTCAGGGTGTTAAGCAGGAGAAATAAAGAAATGGTATTTCCTTTCAACAAATTTTCAAATTCTTTATGGCTAATTTAATAATAATGATATTATTATTATTATTATTATTATTATTATTATTTTGAGTACATACAATGCAATCCAACAAGGGAGGTGGAAAGGAGCTATAAAAGATCTTAGCCAACTTGAATTGAGCTATTTTGTTAATAAAATACCAAAAATATAAGAGATTACTTAATTTAATTACTTTACCGTGCGTAGGACGAGTTCACAGCTAGTTAAGATAATTGGAGTCAACTCTTAAACATTTATAAACCCCGAAGTTGACAGGGTAAAGTTCTTCTAATTTTTTCACTTCTCTTTATATATGCATGTAAGCACAACCTCTACGAAGCTTACGGATGCAGATAAGAATGGAAGAGAGTAATAGAAAGCAATCACACTTCTGAATGTTTCAACTATGCTCATTGGCACTAGTTTCTTCTTGTTCCAGTTATTTTAACATGAAGCTTTCAAAATTCCCAAGTTTCAGCACTGGTGACTAATCATAATATTACGCTGATTAAAATGTTTAAATTCCATATAAACAAAACACCACCCTAGAGACTTCCACCAAAACACTTCCTGTAGCATTCTTATAAAACTTCATGTTCTCACATGCTTCTTCTAGTGCTTACTCACCCATTCTCCACACGTTCTAGCAACAGCAAATCAATTTACTTACAATTACATAGGACATAGAACTGTCTAAATGAGACCAATGTGATAAAATTAAATAATTCATAAATTCAATTACAATGTATAAGATATTTGAGAAAAATAGACACAAAGAAACTCTGGTATTGAAAGTTGCTACTATATACTCAGCTGCCTTGGCTTAAGTCTTCTTAGGCTCATTTCTTTATAATTTTAAGGGAAATGCAACAGTAAGCAGCTGCGCAATTCAATCAAAGTCAACCAAATTTTTTTTTTCCTTTTTGAAAAATGATCCAATTAATTAGATCAGACTGCTGGACCATCCGGCAGCTGAACCAGGTCAACCAGTTGGTCCAATTTGGGTCCTGACATCAGCATTTAAAACTGCTAAAACCAAGAATTTCTACTTCATACCTGGGACACCATTTGATTCATCTTAAATGACACTCTTTTTGATTTTAGGTTATTCAGAATTTTCAATTTGTATGAAGTAGGCATTACCTCTTTTGATGCACGGAAGCCCTCTAGCTTATCAGCTGCAGACACTTCCGTCAGCTTCATTGTTTCCCTGCTACAATTTATTCAGTCATCAATAAGTTGACTTAAAAGTATGTTGCATGTGCAGGGTAAATTTGGTTCAGGATACAAAAACAAATCCAAAAAAATTTTGATTTTTAACTCCAATAAAGTGCTAAATTATATACAAATAAAAAGCACCGTGCTTGAGAGGCACGAAAGATATCAATAGTATCAATTTAGGAATAAACTACACAAATTTTTCATTCAAATGTAATGTCATGTCACTATGTCTGTGTTTCCCAAAGAAAATTAAGTTTAAGCATCATAAAACCAAACCAAATCCTCTGGCCTTCCATAAATTCATGCATATCATCAACCACTTCCCAATTAAGTTGCAAAGAATAAATGCTTAAGCTATTCTAACACTTAAGAAAGGCACAATCTTCTGGTAGTAGATAATAAAGAATACAGAATCTCCTTATTAGAAACAAATCCATCATGCATGAAAGAGATGATATATAATGGAATAAAAGAAGGTTAATATGTGATAAAATCTGCAGGGAAACTAGCTAAAACAACCAAGATCAGCGAGAAATAACTTACGGCTGTTTTGCCTTCTTTGTACTCTCTGTCTCCATGAAGTAACCAGAAGCCCCATAAATTTCTTGCATCTGCAAATTTGAAATGAAGTGATTAGGTTTTTCATCAATATGAATACATTAGAGTTCTCAAAAACAAAAACAAAAATCAATACAAACCCAACATAGGTAAGGGCTTTCCTAGACATATTTATTGAGTTTGCAGGTTTATGGATCCGGATAAGGAAAAAATAGAAAAGTAACCCCTATTAGTTTTGGTTTAATGAAAATTTCTACATGAAATACATTTGAAAGAACCAATATTTAACAAAAAAATCTGAGCTTTTGGATTTATCCAAAAAATAAAATAAATAAAATAAAGAAAGAAAGAAAGAAAAAATTAAAAATCTAAGCTTTCAGCAACCACTGCTGCTATCCTTAGTTTTAGATAATCTATATCCAGATCAAAAAAGTAGAAGTATTATGTGTTGGTTAATAGTTGCAAATGTGCATAGCTTGGGACTCTATCAAATATGATAACACAGAAAGGTAAACTTTTAATAGAACCCACAAATCAAAATTCATTGGCCTAACACATACCTGCTTATCCAGCCAGACAAGATACTGCACAACAGCTGCACCATCCCTAATGTGTGCTTTTCTTAACCCATCCAACTCAACAGGGTTCTAGAAATGTAAAATATTCAGTCAGAAAGTCAGTCAGAAGAAAAATTACGAGGTATCAATACAAAAATGTTTATGATATATGATCACGAACTTAATGAAATTAGAAGTGAATTTAAATCACAATTTGAACCAATGAATGGCTGTATATGCTAAATTTTAAAACTATTTCCCGATGTGCACTCTTGGTCCATTTAGACTTCAACTTAATCCAACAATTCTACATATGTTTTCAACCTAAGAAGCATGAATGCGACACAGGACAAAAATATGACACAACATGAATATGTAGACACACATCAAAACATATGTGGAATTATTAGAAACCCAAGCACTAGGCTTCCAAAATCTAAAATCCAATAACATATACACATATGGATTATTATTATGATTATTATCATTATTTTTGGAAAGCAAAAATTTTATTAAAGAGAAAAGGGCACTAAGAAAATACAGTACGTCTTTACATCAAAACCCTCCCTGACCCTATACTCTCATAGCCTCTGCAAAACTTAGGAATGAATCTATATTAAGATCTATACTCCCACCAACCAACTATACAAGTCCGAAACAAATTTTAGTTATATTTATTTTAGAAATTTCTTTTCATAAAGAAATTGAAATTTTAAAATTACTAGAATTAAAAAAAAAAAAAAAACAATAAAGGAGAAACGATTGATAGATATAAGTTTATGTTTTTTTCATTTTACTTGGAGTCAAGATTTTTCTTCAAAATTATAACGTGATCCATGTGTAAAAGTGATGGCACATATGTCCTCCAAGTGTTTGAGGCCCATTCAATAAAAAATAAAAAAATTATTAGGATATGCATAAACAAGTTTCCAGCACGCATAGGCAGTGTTCAGAGACTATGATGCCAGACATAGACACAATACAGCTGCAACACATAGCTATCGATTAACTGATATTGTTTTTTCTTTTCTTTTCATTTTTTCTTCTTTTTGATAGCTACGATAAATGTAATTTTTTACATGAACACAAAATATGCATAGATGTATTATGTATACATATTGATCCATAACTTTATAAGCCTTACATTTTTGCCAGCTTCATGTAATTCTTATTAAACAGTAATTATAAGAATCTGATATATTGTTTAATATGTTAGGCTGTCTTTCCAAATTAGAACTCAAAAGGCCCATTATCTGTGCACTAAACAGGGCTAAAGACGTAATTTTTTCTCTACACATAATTTGCACCAGTGAGAGGATCTCTCCAAAGAAATTGACAATTAAAAGTAGATCTCTCATGACATATTGCCTAAACAACTAAGCAAAAATAGCATGATTCATTCTTGAGGCAACTGTGGCAGATATGGGATATATAACTAGTCACTCTAACAAACGCAACACTACAACTAATGATACTTGGACCACTTTAGCCAAGAACCATCCAACCAGAACTATTTTTTATGAGTGTGGTTTAATGCCCTACCTTAAGAGCTTTTGCAAGGGCCAAAGGTGACTGCTTCAGGAGAACCTGATCAGAATTCAGTTTTGAATACAAAGCAAAGCAGCATGAACCAGAGTCAATCCAGATGAGGTCACAAGTTCTCTTTTCTGCTTCACTCATACTGCTTCCTGTTTCCATGTCCTTTGGGCCGTCAGATGGAGTTTCTTTAGCTGAAGAGGAAGAAGTGAGCTGATTGGATGCAAGCAAGTCCACATCAGAGCTCACTACGCCATAGTCCCGTACTTCAATTCCATTTCGTTCCAAATAAGAGTTTACCTGGAAATACTTTGCATTTGTTAGATAAGTCCTAAGGCCAAGCATATAAACCATGTGATTTCAAAACTAAAGATGGAACATTAGATTGGAAAATAATAATAATAATAATAATAATAACTGACCTCAGAAGACAATTTCCTACTGTCCACATAAAAGAAAGCAGAGAGAGATGTTACTATAGCATATGCATGAACAACTGGACAATAGGAAACATCATTTCCACGGACATTATACAACCAAGCAACCTGCATGGAAGCAATAAAATGAAAATATCGTCAAATACCATGTAATCGAGTAACAAACACATAAGAAATCCAAGACAGATTCTTATCATCACCATAACAGGGGACTCAAAAGCCCACACCAGGGAAATTCAACAGTAAGATCTCTATAAATTGAAGTAGAGGCCACCATTTTGAATCCCTTTCAACATTACCTGGCTTCAGGATCTGGTGGAGTAGATCAACCAGTCAGAAGCTCTAGGGGATTAATTCCACCTTTGGAGTAGATACGTCTAGTATATCCCCAAAAGGAAAAGGATGTGAAAATTGAGAATATGGAAGCTTGAATGGTACAACTGACCTCATCAAGTGTTGTGATAATAATAGCACGAGCTCCCTCCTCCTTGAGCTTTTGTCTTAGGTCCTTCAACTTGGCTGCAACAGAACGGCCAGCATATTCCAAAGGATGGACACTTACAGGATTGATTTTAACTGGTGGCCGATTTGTCCAAACTTCATCAACTAGATTTTTGGATGTTTGAACCAACTTTTGCTGCTTTTTGGCAAATGCATGCTCCCATTTCATTGCAGTGTCTACTGATACACACCAAGTATCAATGCCAACAGCTGCATCTTTTGGCAGATTCTAACGAACCACATTATAAGTTTCATGTTAAATGTTTGATGATTTGAAGAACTAGAATGAACAAAAATCAAATTAAACTCATAAGCATAGGTAAAATTAAACTTATAACAGTGGTAATTATTCAACCAAACTATCCCTCTAGTGAGGTTAAAAAATATTCAGAGGAAACATAAAACGGAGAGCAGCAAAGTATGAAATTCACGGTTAATTAGGAAGCCTCCATATCAAATTAATCCAAGAAACACAGGAGTATGTTATTAATTGGAATACATTTAGAACTGTGTTCATTGAGCGCATGCTCCAGCATAAACAATATGAGCTTCATTTTTCTAACAGGTGAATCATTCAAGCTGCGAAACAAAGCTAAAGAGTTGAATCATTAGTCCTCATAAAATATGTCCAAGTGAGTTATAGCAACAAAAAAAGACATGCATTTAGAAGGCAAAAGATCAACCATGGTATCAGCATGGGTGTATTTCCCTTCAAATCGTATTGATTAATTTCAATAAAATAATTGCTAAAACAACAATTTAAAAAAGAATCCCAATTCCAGTGGAAGTTTAACATATGAGCTTGGAAATAATGCAGTTTCACATATTTTTGCAAAAAAATGCTATTTTCTTTTTGGGTTAAATAAGAAAGAATTTAATAAAAAAGCATCAACAGGATGGTGTCATAATACAAAAAGGCTACACATTCAACCTCAAAAAGGGCATGCCAATAAATATCCATATGCTAAATGAAATACAAAAGAAGCAAACTCCGGCTCTTTACACCCCTCCCCACCCCCCACCCCCCCCCCCCAAAAAAAATGTACAATAACTGCAAAAAAGTGCTCTTCAATCTATTCATAATGTATGCAAACTTGGTGAAGCATGATCTAAAATAAAACAAATGCTTACAAAGCTATTAACTTCATCAAATAAAAGCAATAGAAAATTCAAAACAAAAGCTGACTCACATCAGCCATCCAAACATCCACAGCTGGATCTTCTCCCATGCGCATGAGCTTCCACTGATCACTCAGCTGCTTTGTTGCCTGCAAGAAGTACCTCCCATCGGTCCAAAGCAGTGCTTCATTCATTGTTATAAGCGCCAAACCTAAATGGAATTCAACAACAATTACTTTACAATGCCATAAGTTCATAACAGATTAATGAGTGTTTTGAAAGATCAATCACTAATATGTCAATACAGAAAAATCATGTCAAATGCATAGCAAGTAATTAAGGGTGGCATTTTGTATTATGGGTAACATACAAAATAAGTCCACAGAGTGGCAAAGCAAGTCCACATTGATCGCTTAGCAAAGGATATAGGAGTTCAGTACAAAGGTAATTGAAGATTCAACATGTGTGACAATAACAACAATCAATGGAATCCATAACGTGGGCGGCTATGGCTCCAAACAAATATGGTATCATTGTGAATCGTTGTCCTCCATTCATTTCTATAAAAAGTTATACTTTTCGCAAATTTATTAAAATTAAGTCTTTCTTCACAATTTTAGTTCATGTAATTTTAGGGATGCATTTTGCCATTTTTGCTCCTATCTAGATCCAATCACTATTCCTTATTATTACATCTCTAAGTCTATATTGAACGTGATCAAACCATCTTAAAATTCTCTCAGCTCCTCGTCTACAAATATTACCAATTTCTTTTGAATATGTTCATTTATTATCCATCTTTTTCTTGTATTACTACACATCCATTTTAGTATTCTTATTTTCATCATACTCATCTTAAAAAAGTGTTAGTTCTTAATGAGGCCAACAGTCGATACCATAAAATATAATTGGCCTTATAGCCATCCTATAAAATTTTTCTTTCAACTTAATAGATATTCTATAGAAGGGGAGCCTTGGTGCAACAGTAAAAGTTGTCGCCATGTGACTTGAGGTCACAGGTTGGAGTCGTGGAAACAGCCTCTTGCAAATGTAGGGTAAGGCTGCATACAGTACACCCTTGTGGTCCGACCCTTCCCGGACCCCGCGCAAGGCGGAGTTTCGTGCACCGGGCTGCCTTTTTTTTTTTTTTAATAGATATTCTATGATCGCATAAAAACCCGAGACACTTCTTCATTTTAACCGCCCAATTAGAATCCTATGGAATCTTTTCAATCTCACCATTTGCAAGGATAACTGATCCAATATACCAAAAATGATCACTTTTGATACTTTTTTGTCCTCAATTTTTCATTTTGTTCTTATTTATGATTTTAATTTTACTGAAATTACGATAGATATATAGTCCTACGTATGGTTAGACCGCGCAACTAGAATCCTATAGAATCTTTTCAATATCACCATTTACATGAATAACTGATCCAATATACCAAAAATGATCACTTTTGATACTTTTTCATCCTCAATTTTCATTTTGTTCTTATTTATAGTTTTAATTTTACTGAAATTACAATACATATACAGTCCTATGTATGGTTAGACCTAGATTTAGTTTCATCTATCAATACAATTTCATCTACGAATAACATACACATCTACAAACAACATACACCAAGATGTTGAAAATGCTCGATAAGCCCATCCACAACCAAAGTGAAAAGATAAGGGCTTAAGGCTTGGTGCAAACCAACTATAATTCAAAAATCATTTGTATCCTAACAACAACAACAACAACAACAACAACAATAATAATAATAATAAATTTAAGCTATTGTTTGGTTGGGAGTTAAGAAGCAGTTATAAAGTAAACAGAACAAAATGGAACTAACCAGCACTTCCAGTGAACCCAGACACAAATTCACGCCTTTTGTCCCTTTCGGATACATACTCACTCTGCGACAACATTCAATCAATGAAAGAAGAACTCAACATCATTTGACGGATCCAAATAAAGACACGCTTCCAGGATCAAACGCGATCCAACACAGTCGTGATCAAATAATTAGATATGAAAGGTTCTAAATGTTTCGAACTGCAAATAAAATTCTAGGTTTTCAAGCAGATACGGACAAAATCGTAACGATAACGAAATGTAATAACAAGTGGAGAGAGACCTGATGATAATCTTCCGATGGTACAACCAAGGCATCGAGAGGTGGAGAGTGAGAAGCCATTAGAGACCTCAAAGCAGCAAGAGTATCCGCCATGTTTGTATTTGGTTTGTGTTCCACCCTTTTACTCTTCTCCAGTCTCCAAGCTTGGATAATATATAGGTGAAGTCGCGTAACAAACGACGGAGACGGAGAAGGACTACCTCTATTGGGATGCTAAACTATTGAGCCTTTTGAATTGATTCCTGGGATGGGGGAGAAAAATAAATAAATTCTTTATTGGCCAATTCATGGTATTCCGTATTAGAGGCAGGTACAGATGCGTTGCGTGTGATTTTTTTTTCCTTAGTAATTAATAAAAGTATTTTAATTTTACAAATTATGCATATTTACTTAATTTTTAATTAATTTATTAATTAATTTTCAAATTTTGTAATTTTATAACTTTGAGTAGAAAGACAAAAATATAATGAAATAAAAATAAAAATTATAAAAAATGATGCATTTTATAAAGAATGGTAAGAAAACTAATTAGTAAGTATGTAAAAATTATTGTATATTAAAAAATTACATAACATAACTGTATCATTTTTAAGATAGATGCGTTTGGAGTGAAAAAAATGTTAATAAAATTGATAAAAATTATAATGTGAAATAAAAAAGAATTGGTAACTTTTAAAGATTTTAGAGATTTTTTAAGTTTTTTTAATAAAATTTAGAGCTTCAAATAGAGCCCCAGTCGTTAGAATTTTGTAAGATATAGCAATAAGGTTGTGTAACCTATCCTTTTTTTAGTAGAATGAAATACTTACACAAACTAATTCATGAGATGACGTTTACATAAACTATTCATGAGATTATCTTTTTTTATACCGAGATAATTTTTGTTAATATTAACCACTTGATAGATATATGATGATAAAAATGATTATGAAATAGGAAATACCAATGTAAACTTTTTTAATATTAATATATATATATATATATAAAGATAAGGATAATTATGAAATAGAAAATACCTTACTTTTTAAAACTAACATATTAAGTTTTGGGGTTATTTTTATTAATATAAAATAGGATAAGAATGATTATGAAATAAGGAAACAAACATTAATTATTTTTTAAATTTAAATTTTAGAATTTAATTTTTAAATTTAAAATTTTTGAATTTGAAAATATTAAAAATTAACTATTGTATCTATCAATAACACATGTTTAGTTTTGTGAGTATTTTTGTCAATCTAAAAAATAAGAGCTTCACCAAAAAAAAAAAGTTTAATAAAAAAAAACATCTTCTTTAATATTAACAACATTTTGATAGATATGAATCTGTTTGAATCCCTAACTTTTTTTAAAAAATTTCAAATTCCTCCAATCAAATTTTACTACGTGTTACTTTTATATTACATCAACACTAACTTTTAGTTTTTTTTAACACTCCACATGCTCCCATATAAATAAGGATAAGGATGACTATAAAATAGAAAATACTTTTACTTTTTAAAACTAATGTGTATTTATATATTGAGTTTTGGGGTTGTTTTTGTCAATATAAAAAGGATAAGAATGACTATGAAATAGAAAAATATATATTAATTATTTTTTAAATTTGAATGAGAAAACTAAATTTTTAAATTTGAAAATTTTGAATTTGAAAAATGTTGTAAATTAATTATTATATTTTTTATTTTTAAACTAACACGTGTCTATATATTTAGTTTTGAGGATATTTTTGTAAATTTTTAAAATAAAAGCTTTACCCAAAAAAAAAAAAAAAACTTCATGAAAAAAGGCTTATTTTTTGTCAATTTAAAAAATAAGAGCTTCAAAAAAAAAAAAATAAAAGGGAAAAAGCTTCATGCAACATAAGTATCTTATTCTTGTCAATTTTTTTATTCTGAAAGATTCTCGCGCTAGCATAGCGTTACTTTTTTATATCTTTCAAGAATTAGAACATATTCCGATATATTAGGAAGTGACTGATTTGTTGTCAATTAATTAAATAATCCAGGCAGTACAACCATGTTTCCCTCCAGAATCAAGGACAGCAATATTAGCAGCAAAATGACCTAAAGGCCCGTCTGGAAGGTCAATTTTAAGCGTAAATTTATTAAGTTTTGGAATTTGAGTGTTCGACAAATCATTAAATTTTGTCTATTTTTTATTCAGTAACAGTAACTTGCTCAACTAAAAAATTGCTTAAATTTTTACCCTCACACACAAAAAATTGCCAAAAGTTGTAAAAAATTCTACTAAATACATAAAAGTTACCAAAAGTTATTAAAAATTACTATTTATTTTACCAAAAACACAAAAAATTTCACCTGACAACTTTTAGCAGAAGAATGCAAAAGTTACTAAAAATTGAACTTCCAAACAACCCCTTACTCGCCGTCAAATCAAAGCTAAAATTTGAATGAACATGAAGGATTGCGACAACAATAGGGGATAATCCACCGAGGCAATTATTATTAACAATATGATCAAGAAGAATAATATAGCGTACCGTATACAGCTTTGAAGGGGGGGGGGGAAGGACATAAAACAAACGAAGATGCACAAAAGAAGAATAATACTGACACAGTGACAGCACAAGAGTGCAGGATCATGGTCCAACCAGCACAACAGATGAAATGACAAAGACCAATCTCAAAGCAAAAACATATTTGAACCCATAGAAGGATAAAAGAATTCGCTGGTGTGAGTTTTTGGATGGCCAGATAAAAGAATCATCAAGGTTGAGCTAGCCTCTTGACTACAACAGCCATGTACTTGCCTTGATGCTCTGCAAGTGCCAACTCTGTTTCACTCGGTTCTCTTGTCCCATCACCAGCAAAAACTCCGGCACCGTACGGAGAGCCCCCTCGGATGGAGTCCATCTTGAACATACCCGCTCCAAAGGTATACCCAACAGGAACAAATAGCATTCCATGGTGAGCTAACTGGGTGATTGCTGTCCAGCTGCAAGAAGAACAAGGAAATACTTTAATCACAGTGGAATCCTAGTGTCCCAGTAAAGTTACTAAAATTGCCATTTCAAGTATAGAACAGACTCTTGACCCCTTTCAACCGCATTCCAAAAATTGGAAATAGCTTAATTCCGTGGAAATGTCACTCATGTACATAAACAAGAAGGTTTTTCAGCTGAATTTACAGTCAAAAATAATCGATCAAAACAACCAGAATTAGAAAAGGCTAGAACAACAGATAGGGTTCACCGTTGAAACCATCACAATCCACTGCCTAAACCGAAACTTAACAAGCACAGTATAATAATAATAATAATAATAATAATAATAATAATAATAATAAATGACCATGATCGCTGCAGTTTGAGAACCTAAGGTAACTTTTAAATGACAGGGAGTTGACCATGATAGCTATAATTCGTGATACTTTGGTGACTCAGAATTTCTATCATTAATTTTTTATACCATCCCCACCTTTGATAAAACTAGTCTTAAAATTCCTACCATTTGATGTGATAAATACATCATCTTGAGCTTATCTTAGAAATTAGTAGAAATTTATTACAAGAAAGGTACACAATGATTAATATTCTGATTTATAAAACAAAAGCTCAGGAAACTCAACCCAGTGGCCGTGGGTGCCAATGAAAAGAACACAATCACTTCTTATTTTCAATAGTTAAGTGGCAAGACAATGAATGACCTGGAGTCCTTAACAAACTGGTAGCCAACATTTAAGTATGGCATCTCAGGGGAAAACAGATGAAGAAGGTTGAAAACTCCAGGTCATCCAGTCTAGATCCTCCACCTTTCATTTTCTCTATAAAGTTTCTCATAAATGCTTAAGATGTTATTCTTAATCCGGTCCTCCTGCTTTGTGACTCTGTTCTCTACTTGCAACGAGTTGATCTGGTTATTTCTCCTTTGAGCAATTGCCATTCTATAAAAGAACTTATCATTTCTGTCCCCCTCTTTTAGCCACAGCATCCTTGACTTTTGCCTACAACTAATCTCTTCCAACCTTGCCATCCTGCAAATTCTTCCCATTTCTATGCGCTATTCTCGCACCCCTCCCCATCCAAGGATCCCACATCACGTTTATCAAACTCCATAATGTCCTTCATCAATTCATCCTTTCAAACCCTGATGTTGTCGAAATCCTCCATGTTCCATTTGATGATATCCGCCTTAAGGCTCCAAAGTTTCTATTCAAAGACAAAGCTAGCACAACCATTGAAGTTGTAGCTCCTCCAAAAACACTCTAGGTTCAATTCTTGATTTACTCCTTGCATTTTGTGTGACTTTTTAAAATTAGATTATCAAATAATTCAAGCCCGCAAATTGACATGTGATCAGGACTCAAGAGTCTCAGCAAATAAGACCAAGACAAGGCATCCCAGTCATCTCTATCCTGGCAAGGTCCAAGGCAATATTTGACTGAGAAAATTTACAAAATATTTTTTAATATATATATATAGAGAGAGAAAGGGCAATATTTGACTAAGAAAATTTACAAAATATTTTTTTAATATATATATATAGAGAGAGAAAGAGAGAGAGAGAGCAAATAAATTTTATCGGATGAGCCTCGACTAAGAATAAGCCTCATCTTGCCTAACATATATCACGAGGCAAGATAGTTTGTTCCAAGTCAACATGAAACAGATTGAGGATTTTCGATTGGGAAAGAATTAATTCTAATTTCCAAGTAGCGAAGCTCACTTTTTGCAGGTGTGAAGTGCCACTGGGAGTTCCAAATGGTGCCTCTTGTCCCCCATTGTCAATTTTTGTTTTTTTTTTCATTTAATGGAGTTTTAGGAGTCCAAATCCTTTTAAATCTTTTGGTGCCCCTTGTCTACCCCGTCATTTCATCAGACACTTAGAGGGTGTTTGGAATGATAAAAAGTGAGATAAAATGAAATAAGTTGTGGGTTCGTAATTCGTGTAGTGAAATAAAAAGTGAATAACTTTTAAAGATTTTCAGAGAATTTCAAAGAAATTTAGTGCGCCAAACGTACCCTTAATTGACTACTCAAAGAAATATATCTTTTATTTTCCCCTGTTCATCACAAATGATGAAGTGGACCAATGAAATAGAGGAGAAAGGAAAGAGGCATGCTTGGGAAACTTAAACCTTATACTAGGATTGGATTGGAGTGGGGAGGGGGGGTTTCTTACAAGTTATGAGGTGAAGGAAAACAAAAGAAAAGGTAAAGAGGGATACTACTTCAGTTTGGGAAACCAAGGGAGAAAGGGAGGTCTGGGATTATTTTGTCAATTAATCTTTTGTCCTGATTAGTTGATGGCTGTGGTGGATATTCATATTCCATAATTTTGCAGTTAACTCCTGTTGATATCTTTTTAGCTAAAAGGGGAATAGAAGTGTTCAAAGCTAATAAGCACCGATATGAACGCGTAATATGGATACACTGACACATTAATTTTTAAAAGTGCTAGAACATGGCACGACAAGTACATGTTAATAAATATATTTTTTATATATGTACATGAAAAAATTACTTACTCATTTTTGTACTGAAAATGCGTTCATCTTTTGTTAATATTTATTTTATTTTTATTTACAAATAGTTTGGAAATTTTAGGTCTTAAAATAAAAAAAATAAATATGTATTTATATTATTTTTATCTTATTTTTTTATTCCACGCTTCTTTTTCCAAATTATAATAAATTTTATGAACGTCTAAATTGTGAATGTGTATCTCTCAAATGTCTAAAGAGTATTCAATTAATGTGAATATCCGACACCAGCACACTATCTTCCGATAAGTGTCTACGCTTCATGGGTTTAAAGTGTAAGTCTTCTCTTCCCTTAACCACTCTATATACTCTCTCTCCCACTCATGAAAACAATCCAAATAGGGAGAACAATAATCGATCCTCTCATGCTCTTCTCTTTCATCCCGAAATTCGTCAATCCAAACATAGCATTGAATTTTATTCAAACCTCCTTGGATTTTTTCTTTATTTTTCAAAGACTTCCATAAAAGAGATGCTAAACATGAAAGATGGTTGATGATGATTGATGCATATATCCATTTTTTTTTTTTTTTTGGCACTATAAAAGTAGACATACACTCATATATACACATGGATTGTATTGGACGTCTATAATCCATACATATGTAGACATACAGCCAAAGCAACACTCATTCTTATTTTTTACATCACACATTTTAGATCATGCACTTTATAGATCATACGGATCCATTTTGTTCTCCTTTTTCTTTCCCCTCCATTTTCATGAATTAGTCCTTTTTTATTTCTCTCTCTCTCTCTCTCTTTATAAGAACACTTCTGCATCTAAACCCACAAGAAGAGGAGAAAACAATACCAACCCTTCCCAGCGCACATCAGGACCAAAAATCGAACTGGGTAGACCGTAGGATACCACAAGCTTTATGCTCTTAACACTATTTCTGGTACATCCCTTGAATGTTGAATTTTTTTTTCTCATATAATTATCCCTATATCGAAATTCTTGTTTTGTTTCTATAGCTTCTCAGGTCTTTTGGCCTTTTATTTCTACAATTCTTTTCAAAATACCCATTATGCATGAAAATTTTTGCAAGGGTGCAATATCAAAATTGTTAGGCTTTAAATTTTCCTCAATGGTGTTTGGCATACAAAGGCTCAGTTGAGGATGGCCTTTACCACATGCACAGCTGCTTGGAAGGCTATTATGCCAAACAAGAGTAGATTCCCCTCCCATTTCCTTTGCCCATGACAAATCTTCCATCCAAACACAGCCTCAGTAATTGTTAGGAATTGAGATCAAAATTATGGCGTTGTTTTTCATTCTGGTGATGTTTTTGCTCTCTCATAGAGCTAAAAATGACTCCAATTTAATATCTGTTTATTACATAACAACGCAGCATTTTAGCATCGATATCACATAACAATAGCAACCCAAGTACCATTGGATTCGTATGACATAACAACATGCCATGTAATTATGCAAACAAACAATTAGCATCTAGTACCCTTTATTATCTTTAATAAAGCCTAATAAAGCATGCAGAAAAGAAAGCTTAGGAAATAACAAATCACATGAATCAGAATGTTTATTCAGCCATATTACTAATTTACTAGGAAAATGGATACAAAAATGAGTGTTCACATATATTGTATAGAGAGGAAAAATTAGAGCTTACGCAGTGGTTTCTTGGCCGCCTCCTTGAGTGCCGGTACTGACAAAGAACCCGGCGGGCTTCCCGGCGAGCTTCTGCTCCTTCCACAACTGTCCCGTCGAGTCAAAGAAGGCCTTCATCTGCGCCGCCATGCATCCGTACCTCGTCGGAAACCCGAACAAAATGCCGTCGGCGGAAACCAACTCCGCCGGGGAAGAAATCTCCGGAATCTCGTCATCCTTTGGAGGCGCCCTCATTTGCTCCAGATCGTCACGCGTCAGCGTCTCAGGGACTCGGAGCAGCACCGCCTCGACGCCGTCGACGGCGTCCACGGCACTCTTCATCCTCCGCGCTAGGCCTTCCACGTGACCGTACATCGAGTAGAAGACTACGAATATCTTCAGCTTGGCGATCGATTCCGAAGATTTGGTCTGCAATGCGGCGTCGCTCTCGGCATTGTTCTCAACAGCGAGCGGGGTATTGGCCGGGCCACCGTCGCCGACTGTCGGCGGCGGCTTCGTCTTGCTCGGAACACAACCCCCACCTTTTCCCATCAAAAACCACTCAATTCGACGGCCTCAACGGACAATATAATTTGATTAGAAGAAAGAAAAGTCCAATTCTTGTTGTGTAGTAGATATTCGCTGCATAATCATTATACTTACCTAACGTAATTCGATTCACCTGAAGTTGAATCGAAAGTTTTCCGGATTTAATTACCCAAAAAAAAAAAAGTTTTCCGGATTTGGATCCGATACATCTAATCTGATTGAAGTTTCGGATGCTTCGGGTCAAATGACCCATATACCATTTGAACCGATTTGTAGTTTGGATATCTCTGTTTTTAAAGAAAGTCCCCCCCCCCAAAAAAAAGAAAAAAGAAAAGAAAAAAGGAAATAACGTTTTAGGGTAAAATTTATTTCAATAAATGAATTCTTGAAAGTACAAATATATGAATTTTTAATTAAGGACCAGTTTAGCATATTAAAAAATTACAAAAAATTTTATAAATCTTCTACAACCCCTCTATCTCTAATTTTTTCGCCATCACTAATTTCAAAAAATTTTAATATTTCGCTAAAAAAATAAAAAAAAAATCTGAAAGTAGGTTAACCAAATGTGTAAATTTTTATACAATCGTGTTCTTCGTGTCGAAAATTTTCAAACAAGTATTATTATCGTTATTTTTTATAAATTTTTTTGAATCCGTGGAATAGATTTGGAAAACCATTTCTACGGTTTGCTACTTTTCAGAAAAAATGACACTAAAATTAACCCTAAACTACATTTTATCCCAATTTATCTTATTTTTTCTTACTCTAAACGGGGTCTAAGTTATAACTGCAGTTTGTATCAAATTCAAATCAGATGTAATAAAAATTTATATATTTGAAATTTTAAATTTTTAGACAATTAAAATGAAAATTTAAGTGCAAAAGTTTTTTTCCTTTCTTTTTTTTTTTTCGAATTTTAATTCCTCTTTATTAATATTAAAAACGAAGGTCAATCCAATTCCGCAATTAAAAATATTAAAATTTATCAGTAAATATCATATCAACAAATGAGAATATATGTCTTGAAACCGAATTACTGATGTTAAATCTACAATTAATGAAATTTAAAATCAAATTATTATTTTTTCCTCTAACTGTTTTAATTTTCTAAATGCATTGACATGGCTTTTAAAAGAAAAGAAAACACATAAATTTTGTTATTGGCATAATCACTGGTATAATCCGCGTCTGGGTCAAGGACTATGGAGGCACTTACGAAGGTAGTAGGTCCACACCCTTAATTTACCCCTTACCACAACAACACTCAACCCAAATTATGGCCCGTTAAGCCCTTTGCGCGGTGTGATTGATACCTCGTTTGGGTGAAACTGTTAATTAGCCACTGGGAATTAAAGACAAAATTCATGAGAGCTATTACGCCACAAAACTATGGAAATTAACGAGACTTGACGCAACATTTATGAAATTTTTATATTTTTATTAAGAATGTTTGCATTCTTTTATAAAAGTTCTGTTCGGAGCGACTAAAATTCTGAAAAAGGGTAAAAAATACTGAAAAAGTTTAAAAGTTATTCACTTTTTATCTCACTATATGAATTATAAACCCATAACTTATCTTACTTTATCTTATTTTATACCATTTTTTATTACTTCAAACACACCTAAAATAACAACATCGTGTGATATCTACTTATACATTTATTTTATTCTATCATATGATATTCGGCCCTACTAAGCATAAATCACTCCTCCTTACACTTATAACTATCCATAACCAAACCAAACCAAACCAAACCTTTTCCCACTAGGTGGGGTCGGCTATATGGATTTGTCGACGCCAATTTGATCTGTTTAGGGGCATGTCCTCCGATAAATCTAGGTAGGTTAGGTCATGTTTAATGGTTTCTTTCCAGCTTCTCTTGGGTCTTCCTCTACCTTTCCTACGCCTGACAATCTCCATACTTTCACACCTTCTAACAGGTGCCTCTGCTGGACGCCTTCTAACATGGCCAAACCATCTTAATCGGTTTTCTCTTATTTTATCTTCAATCAGTGCTATTCCTACTTTGCCCCTAATCTCCTCGTTCCTAATCCTATCTTTCCTTGTAATCCCGCACATCCACCTTAGCATCCTCATCTCCGCAACTGCCATCTTCTGACCATGATTATGCTTTACTGCCCAACACTCTGATCCATATAGCAGCGCTAGTCTAACCGCTACCTTATAATACTTTCCTTTCACCTTGAGGGGGATTTTTCGGTCGCACAAAACCCCCGAAGCACTCCTCCATTTGGTCCATCCAGCTTGGATCCTGTGACTTACATCAGTATCAATCCCTCCATCTTGTTGCACCATAGATCCAAGGTACCTAAATTTATCTTTCTCTACAATCTTTTGTATGCCTAAACTTACTTCTATACTACTCGTTATCCTACTTTGACTAAACTTACATTCTATATATTCCGTCTTACATCGGTTTAGCCTAAACCCTTTTGTCTCTAACGTATCCCGCCACAATTCTAGCTTAGCATTCACTTCTTCTCTCGTCTCATCTACTAAAACAATATCATCTGCAAATAGCATACACCACGGCACCTCATCCTGAATATGTCCTGTAATCTCATCCATAACTAAAACAAACAAGTATGGGCTTAACGCTGAGCCTTGATGTAAACCAATCGTGATAGGAAACTCATTAGTCCCTCCACCAGTCGTCCGTATAGATGTTATGACTCTATCATACATGTCCTTGCTCTATCATACATGTCCTTTATCGCCTCAATATATGCAACACACACTCCTTTCTTTTCCAATACTCTCCATAGAATCTCCCTAGGAACCCGATCATATGCCTTCTCTAAATCGATGAACACCATATGTAAATCTTTTTGACATTCTCTATACTGTTCCATTAACATCCTCAAGAGAAAGATAGCCTCCATGGTTGATCTTCCAGGCATGAAACCAAATTGGTTATCTAAAACGTTTGTTGTCCTTCTTAGTCTTCTCTCAATAATTCTCTCCCATAATTTCATCGTATGGCTTATCAATTTAATCCCGCGATAGTTCGCATAGTTCTGAATATCTCCTTTGTTCTTGTATATGGGTATAAGGATACTTTTCCTCCATGCATCAGACATCTTCTTGCTCTTTAGCACTACATTAAAAAATTTTGTCAACCAACTTATGTCATCCTCTCCTAAGTACTTCCAAACCTCAATAGGGATCCCATCTGTCCCAACCGCTTTCCCATTCTTCATCCTTTTTAATACTTCTTTTACTTCTTCCCTACTGATTCTCCTATAGAACATAAAATTTAATTTTTCCCTAAAAGTGGTAAACTGCCCCAAATGTATGTCACTACTACTACTTTTGTTAAATAATTTGTAGAAGTAGCTCTTCCAATGCTCCTTTATCTTCTCTTCCTTTACTAATACCTTTTCATCCTCATCCTTAATGTATTTAACCCCCCAATTCATTTCATTCCCCCCTTCAAACTTATCTCACGGTCATTCCGTTGTTCCCTAACCAACCAAATGAGCCACATAGAACAAAAGGATTGTGACATGAAATATTATATATACATCTACGGTAAAACTTTTGACGACTCTCAAAAAAATGTTAATTTTAGTAGCTTCAGCTTTTGATTTTTTTTTAAATAACTAAAATCATCATCTTATATTTTTTAATTTTTTCAAATAATAAAGGTCAAATACATCAAAGTAACCAAAATAATAATAATAATAATAATAAATAAATAAATAAATAACAAGCTCTCTAAAAAAATGCTAACAATTTTTTTCTTTTTCAAATAAAAAAAAAAACTATCTTCATTCCAAAATGAACTTTCAAGTTATGGATATACGAAGTTTAGGATTGGTGCTTTATTTGAAAAGATACTGTTAATTAGTGCGAATTTAAAAAAATAATTATATATGCATGTGAGAGACAATACTGGCATTTGCAAACATATTTCTAACATTGACTGCATTATGAAATAAAATATCCATTCATGAAATAGAATGCAAGAATTTTTTTTTTTTTTAGGAGCACCAATATTATTTACCTATATCTTAATTTTTGATCAAGTAATTCAATTTAAAGAATTTTCATATATACTTAGGAAATTGTAAGTTTTTGATTCGATGTGGTGTTTAAAAATTGTGAAAAAAAAAAAAAAAATTCTTAGTAAATAATAAATTGACAAAATTACTCTCACTAAACTTGTGTTTTCAATAATAGTAATAATAATAATTTAATTTTGTTTACTTTATATTTGTATTTTATTTCTAAATATATAATTCACACATATTAATTCGGTTCTCAATTGCGTTTCGTTCCCACCACCAATCAAAGCAAGCTCAAAAGCGTAATGAATTGAAACAAAGGTTAACGTGGAAGTGCGAAGTTTATTAGTCCTGAGTTGGCTTTGGGTTGCCTTATTGACATTGCAAGCAACGCAATGGACCCCCCCCCATTTAGTTTGATTGATGCGATATACGCAGTGCCCATAGAGCTTTCACAAGAACCATTATTATCGTTCCCACATTGGGGCACCTGAAACTGAAAGAATAACCTAGAGGGGAAGAACCCAGGCTTCAAAAAATCCACATCGGCACCTCAGACGGTGGCCCAGCCGATCAACCAACACGTACGCGTTGGAAAGATCTGATATTAAAGGTACGTATAATCAAGTGGGGATCCGATCGAACAAGAAAGAAAATTAATTTCTGAGTGGTCACCACGTGCTAAAGCTGGAGGCAGGTAGTACTATTCATGTAGAGGATCGATGCAGGGCCAAAAAAAAGACAGCTTTGCGATCTTTAAGCGACATCAAAAGTGAAAGATAAGAAACAATTAAACCTGGAAAGCTAGACCGCATCCCCCCACTTAATTAATTGGCTTCAATTCACATTTTTATATGCATTGTTCTTCGTCTTTAATCATAAATTTATAACTAATTAAGCAGATATATCAACTAGTAACAGTAGTTGATTTCAAGGTCAGAATCTTTAGTTAGGTGTTGGGAAGATTTTTTACTTTAAACTATGGATTATCACCTTACTTTTTGGTGGGTGGACCTTTAACCTTTACTGCCCGATTGGATGATGTTAAAATTTTAGGAGATAAATTTTAGAGGGGGTATAAAATAATAGGAGGTATTATTTTTAGAAGGTTGGTCCACATTAATGTGATGTTTATGGTAGAGAATAACTTTTGATTTGATTTGAATATTTTATAAATAAGAGGGGGTGAATAATGAAAAAAATAGTCAAATGACTCTTTTGTCCTTGTGGTGTCTCGAACTTGATCACCCATTAAATTAAATATTAAATTGTAAAACCCAATCTATTTAATTATTTTAGACAATTTGAAGTTATATTATTTATTTAATTGAAAATTTAATTTTTTATAAATTTATTTAAACAATTTTTTTTTAAATATATACTTTTGAATGGTTGGTTATTGTCTAATTTTATTTTTAATTATGTTTATTTTTACTTGGTGGCCTGTCTATTATTTTTTTTACTAACATTATATTTATTTTGATCAAATTAATGAGGGCTAAAAATACCAAAATAATACCCTTTCCCCCAGATAAAATTCGGCCAGGGTCGAGTCCGCCCAAAAATTATTCGGGAGAAGCCCGCGCGAGAGGGAAAGTGAAACCGGGAGGGGAAGAAAATTTTTCTTGCCAAATCACGGCAAAAGGTAGGGCCCACTGGTGAAACATTCCACGCCTCTCTTTTCCCGCATCCGAGCGGAACCTTAGTGAAAAAAAAAAAAATAGACATAATAATAATAATAATTTGATAATAACGCACACTTATTTTTCTTATAACTTCTTCTCAAACTCTCAAAAAAAGAAAGAAGATCACTCTCTTCTCCGTTTAAAACACTCAAGCAAATAAAACATGAATGTTTATCTTCTTTTCCCTTCTCTCATTCCTAATGTTTTTCTGTCCTCCTTATTTATTTATTTATTTATTTTTTTGCCCCCCGCCCATTACATTTTGTTTGTGAGTTCAAGGCTAAATAAAAAAAGGGGGAAATGAAGAAAATATAGTATTTTTAATTTATCAATTTTTTTTCTTTTTACCTTTTATTTCTTTACCACAATAATTTTAAATTCCATGTGTCCTACTTTTTTCTCCACACAAATCTTTAATTCAAAGCCATGTTTAATGAAAATTTCATGGAAGAGAGCTACTCGAGAATTTATCTGATCATTAATTTTAAAATTTTAAAATTTAATCAAAGTAAACGCAAGTTAATTGAGATATTCCGAGTTAAAAAATAAATAAATAACTCTCCCCCTTTTGTGGATTTCTTTGTAAGTATTTCACTGTCATTACTTTCACCAACAGATAAAGATGTGGGGTGGGTTACGTTGATTATTGCTCTTGGGGCACACCTCACCCTCCTAATGGGCTTTATGTATCGTCCTGTGATTGGAGCGTGGCATACACTGCTCCTTGATTACAGTTTTCCACCTTAAATTTAGAGCTTAGTACACCTTAAAAAATCTTTTAATCTACCCAAAATTAAGGCGTAAACTGAGGGTTGATGAAATCTAGGTCTTTAAAAATAAAAAAAAAGTTGGGTTAAGCTTTGTCCACGTCAAGGTGCGAAACCTTTGCGTGGATTAGGATTTGTGGGTATTTGGCTCTTACTCATAGGAGAAAACGTGGAGAATCATTATATGGGATTGGTATTGGAGGAGGGAAACATGGAAGGAAACTGTGTGTGGAATATTCAACACAAACAAAATTGACTTGACTACTGGGATTAGGAACCCCTATACATATCTTTACAATAAAACTATATATACACATCCTACGTACCTTTATCGCTATATATATATATATATATATGCAGCTTGCATATATATAACCAGTACATATATATTGAAAATTTTGTTAATGTAAAACACTTTTTTTTTAAAGGTAAAACATCCTTGTTAAAAATAAAAAATAAAAAAATGACGAGTTACCTGACTATATATATATATATATATATTTAACTAGAATACTAGTTACAATTTACAAAAACACAAAGTAGCAATTAAATTTATGAACCACGAATCCAATACAGTGAGTTTGCATTTAAGCCTTGTTTTGACTGAAATTTCTCGAGCTAATCCAAACACTCATTTTATGTAAATATGGTACTTAAAAACCTTCAAACTTATAATTTTGATACCCTAACCAAATGGTTAGAACTATAAATTTGTAATAGTTATTTTATTCCACTAAGTTGTCAATCACAAATATAAATCTAACAATCTCTCTTTAGTAATTTTGTGACAAAATAATATTTCTATCGATAATTTTAAAAAATTACAAATTTTTCCCAAAATAAAAAATTTAAAACATTCAAACTATCAAAACCAAACTTACCTTTGAATCGCGGGCTTGGCTTGTGAACTCTCATTTATCAATAATCATTTGTGTGTGTGTGTATATATATATATATATATAGCAGGCATATACAGGTCCTACTCCTACACTACAAATTATTCTGATGATGAAATTAATATGCAACCCTACATATATAGAAAGTGAATGGTGTACAAGCAGTACTCTACAGCAAATTCTGAGATGATTGTTTCTCATGAGGTTGCAAATTTAACAACGAAAATATTTCATCCTATGGATAAATTAAGAATGAATTAATCGGTAACATATTCTAATATTGTTCCATCTAAAAATTGTGTTAGTGGGTTCCACTTTTAAGGAAAAACTAAATGACTGGTGTGCAATTTAAGGTTAATTGTCAACTAGCACAAGAGTAAGTGAGTTAGCAGAGCTAGGCAAGGGTTGAATATCTCGTAATACGTAGTCAAAAGCCCCATCATGCGTAGATGCAAGGCCAATAAGCTTCAACAGTAGTTCTTGGGACCACTTGCTTGAAAGAGAACTGAATTAAGGCAAACGTTGTGTGCAGGTGTTGCACACTTGTGAATAACATTGTCTGATCACCTCAGTGATAAAGATGTAACTTGATTGATGTGGCATGATCTGAACCGTAAATGTTTGCGATTGTCCAAACCCCCCCCCCCCCCAAATTAAAAGGAGTTCAAATTTGGTATCAATAAAATTAAAAAAAAAAAAAAGGAAGTTAATGGCAAAATTCAGCGTAATTGAGGTGGTGAACTCTGACTATAGCCTAGAGATCACAGGCTGGTTAATCAGCACATGAAGAGAAGTTGGAAGATGGGGAAACAAAAGCTTGAGTTGTCGGGAAAAACTTGACAACCCACTAGTTTAAGCAATTTGGTGGGGATTGCTTTAGTCAAAATCAATAAAGCTAATTAAGCTCCTAATTAACAACTCAAAAGCATATGAAAGGGAATCCTTCTCACTCCATGCGCAATATTCTACTTAACCCATCTTTATGATCTTTCTTTATCATTAGACAACTACAACTAACTCTCTCTCTCTCTCTCTCTCTGAATTCATCCTTATCCTTTCTTACCACACTTGTCTTTACTTTAATCTGGTTGAAACTTAGTAAACTTTGCTTAAAACATAAACAACTTGATATAGAAATAATAAACCCTTTCACCTAGAGAGTGAAGAATCAAAGCTATGGCCATACAGACGTCAAAACTCCATTGGCTTCCAGATGAGTACTGTATATAGTTGAAGTTTGAAGCCATATATAGTTATAGTATAACGAAGCAAAAGGCATATTCTACTACTCGAGAGAATCAAACCCAATCAATCAAGGGCTCTCTTTTGAGTCATCTGACAAAGCTCGAGCTATATATCTTAATTTCTACCATCCCCTGAACCCGTCCAATCCTTTCTGTCCAAAGTTAATGGGGTTAATTTCAACAAAATACGTGTACAGATAAAAGAACAGATAAGAGTATACCTTATATGGGAAAGAAGATTGCTCAGTCTCTCTTGCTTCTATCAATCCCTTAACATTTATATGGCAATTTGGTCTCATGAAGTGAATCCTAACCCATATATGTCAAGCAACCCACTGACTAGAGCTACGCACATTATTTGAATCTGGACGAAGTTGCAAGGACTACAGCAAACTTTACTAGTGATGACTCAGAGTGGAAAATGTGGGTTCATGCATGGATGCTGGAGCTAGATAAGAACGTCCACAAAGATTATATATATATATATATATATATATCCACACACATGCTAGACCCACACGCAACGCGTATTAATACGAATAGTTGTGTAATCCAAACAATTAAGGTTATAAAAAAGATGATGATACAACAACTGTTACAAATTCGAAATATAAAATGATTCTAGAGGTTGTTTTTAATTGTTATTTGGTTCAAAATTTAAAATTAATGAAAGGCTGAGGGTATAATGAGAAATTTAAAAAAAATTACTTAAATTGAGGGTTAACTAATTTTTAAGTTTTACTAATACCTCTAATATTACCTCATATAACACTCTGTGGGGCATATTTAAAAGGATTATATCTTGGAAAAATTATGTAATGTGACTGTTTTATAAATGATTCCCACTATAATTCAAATACTTCAAAATTTATTATGTATATTTAAATAATAAAAAATCATTTTTTTATAATTTTTTTCTCCATTTAGAGCCTTGGATTGTCAATTTTTTTTTACTATTTAGAAGTGGGATAACTCTAAATAAAATACAAAATGGGTGTTTGGAGCGTCAAAAAAATAAAAAAATAAGTGTTGGTGTGATGTAAAAATGATACGTGATAAAATTTGATTAGAGAAATTTAAAAAATTCTAAAAATTTTTAATAATTTTTAAAAATTTTTGAGAAAAGTCCCAAAATAAATGTGTTATTTTATTTATTTATTTATTTATTATTATTCCCCCCCCCCCTCTATTTGGTCGGACATATACATGAACAGGTTGTATGTAGATGCGGAGTATACATTGGCAGCTACAATTAATCGGTTCTGGGAGTCATGATTGGTGGGCACTGCCCGAAATCAAACACGTGGACCAGACAGAATCAGTGGTCCCCCTCCCCTATACCTTCGGGGCCGCGACAAGTGTAAAAGTTGTTATTCGCACAGTCCCCATGTGCGAGCTGTCTCTTTCCTTCTCTTTTCTAGAAAAAGCTCTAATTTTGACTCGGCTCCAACTTCAGTTCGACTCAAGCCATGGGACAATTTCACTTTATCTAATTTTCGCTGTGACCATAACGTCCATATGAATGAGACAAATTCCAATGGTAGTACAAAGAATGAGCTCATAATGTGGCCATCCTTTGTCAATTAAAAAGGTTGGTAAAGTTGCCAAATTTTACCGCCACGTTAACTCTTATTTAACATTATTTTTTAGCTTTCTGAAAGTTAGTTATCACTCTGCTACTTCAAATAAAAAAATATGTTATCTTTCCATGATTTTAAATAAAATAAATTCATATACTACCTTCAAAAGAACGGCTCATGTAATACAATATTATCTATTTTAAATTTTGTCACTTTTATGGATTTATTTTTCTTAAACTTACACAAGTGCTCAAAAAATGCCATGTATTATATAAATTATTTGAATGCTCATTAGGGGTGGAAAAGAACCGAGCCGTTCGCGAGCTACTCGAGTTCGGTTCGAAAAAAACTCGGCTCGAGCTCGATTCGTGAGTTAAACGAGCTTGAATCGAGCTTGGTTATTGGCTCGTTTTGGATTCGAGCTCGAGCTCGAGTCTAGAGAAACTCGACTCGAAAGCTCACGAGCAGGCTCGGTTAGAATAATATATATATATTTAATAATATTTTTATTATTTTTTTTAAATATATTATATTTTAAATCAAAACGACGTCGTTTTGGTTTAATCGAGCTATTCGCGAGCCTAACCAAGCCTACTTTCTTCTTTATCGAGCCGAGCTCGAGCCTATATAAAAGCTCGAATCGAGCTCGAGCTCGAGCTCAGTATAAAAAGCTCGAGCCGAGCTCAAGTATGTTAAATCTCGGCTCGGCTCGTTTCCACCCCTAATACTCATGTATAACTAATTCCTATTTTACACCTAGATAATATGAGACAGAAGGTATTATTTCTCTCTTTCATTCATATTTCACTCTTCTACAAATAGAATTCTGTACAAATCTCTCGGAGTTCCTCAAAATTCCTATCATTAATTTCACATGAAAATAACTCATAGCACTGCCATCCATATGGGCTACATTGCAAAATAATAATCTATCCATTGCCAACTCTTGAACCATACAAATGCATTTGAAGTTTTAAAAAATTTCAAAAAAATTCAAAAGTTGGCATGATATCAGGTGCCTAAAAATTTCAAAAGTCGTTGGAATAGATCAACATAGTGCGTTCCAATTGATTTTGTCAGAATTTAAAAAAAATGATCTGACATTTGTACAAAAAGGTACACATAACTCCAAAAAATTTCAAAATTCTCCACTAAATTTTTGACATCTGTGCTTTTATATAATTTTAACAATTTTATATCAAATCAAACATAAACATTCAACAATCATTACATAATAATTTTAAAATTTACTTTTAAAAATTTTTAATTTTTGTTAGAGCTCAAACGCCGCCAAAAAAGGCTTCCTCTAACAAGTGCGTTAAGAGCTTAAGAGCCACAAATTTTGGATACAAATACAAAATATTATTTGACTCTTATTTTCAAATTCAAAATTTTTGACATGATAAGTGATTTTGTGTACCTGGCAAGCCCACCAACGTTCTTAACAAGTACCTAGGAGGTGTGCAACTAACGAAAGAGAACTAATGACCTTGATGGTGTACAAGGGGCCCCCCTGGAATGTTATTTGTACAAGTGGCTCCATACACCAATGATCTTCATGAATTTGCCCCCCTGGAATCAGACAAGCTATGGCAGCCTAAAAAGTAGAAGCAACAGCATTCATGGTGGTGACTAGGAGCAGAGAAATCTCCATGCACATCCACTACTATAAAAATGCATAAACATCACAACTTTTAAGCGTGATGTTTCACTTTTTATTTCAGTCACAAAAGCGTGATTGATCCAGGTGAGATTGTAAGTCACCTATTTTTTATCACAGTTTACAACCGTGATCGAAAACTTACAACAATCACACACTAAAAGCGTGATCTTTATGGTAAAAACTGAGATGAAAAGAAATTTCGTGTGATCTTTTATGTATTTTGATCTCACTTTTTTTGAAAAATCGTGATCAAATATAAACAAATAATCATGCTGAAAAAATGGATTAATTTTAAAAATAATAAAAATCCACATGGCAACCTACTATCACGCCATCATAGCACCGTTTGCTACTTATCATTATAGCCTTTTTTGTTACTGCTGAGAATCAAACCCCTACCATTCATTTGGAAGTTAGTGTAGTTGACCGCTAGTCCAACCTATCATTTATATATACATTTTGCATATTAATATATATAAACAAATTTTTATCACTTTAGGGGTTACTAAAAATAATAAAATTATATTATTTTAAGTTTTTACAATAATTTATTATGACTTTTGTCAACCAATTAGTAGTTAAAAGTTACATTTTTCCTAATCAATTGATTAGAAAAAATGATAAAAAATTTACTTTTATTTAATTATTTTAACTTTTTGCAACAACTTGAAATTGTAAGTAATATATAAAACAATGTGAATACTTAATAAATAATTTATGAATATCAATTATATTTAATTAAAAATAATCTCAAATCTTTTTTTTATTTTCCTTTACTCTTTGTGTATAGCATATATTTAATCATAACTCACTATTTATAATATATTTTTCTTCATTTTGTATTATATTTTTAAAAGTAATTCGGTCACATTTAGTTTTAGTTCTAGAAAATTATTATTCAAAAAAAAAATTTTGAAAACTATTTTAAAAATTGATTTGTAATACAAAAAATATTTTCAATGATTATATTCAAAAATTAGTTCTAAAAAAACAAAAAAATGAAAATTTTTATTATTTTTATTTGTAAATTTTTATCACTTCCAACAAAATATAAAATAATGTCACTTTTAATATAAATAATATTAAAGATACACTAAATATTTATTAGATACTAAATATTAAAATATTCAACTCGTTATAAGTTATACAAATTATGAAAACTACTTCCATATATTTACTGAAAAAATAATAATTATATATTTAGCGTTATTTAAATTTGATTTGATAAATTTAGTTTTAACATTAATTTAAAATTTTTTTGTTTATTGATCTATGATTATAGTTTTTATATCATATTCAATTAATTAAAATTAATAAATAAATGTTAAAATAAAGTTTACAAAATCTAATTTAAATCATATAAGATGATAAACAAAATTATTTTAGAGAGATATAAAGAAAAAAATAACAATATTATCTCTCATTCTTTTAATTATCTCACTTTTTTTAAGATATAATTTTACTCACTTTTTTATCTCAATTTTTTTTAGAGATGTTTTTACTGATCTTTTATCTCAGTTTTTTCTAGAGATAGTTTTCATTAATTTTTTATCTCAGTTTTTTGTTGAGATAGTTTCCACTGATCTTTTATCTCGTTTTAAATACAATCACGGTTTTAACAAAAATGAGATAAAAGTATTAAAAGTAACTTTTTATCCCAGTTTTTTAATTAGACTGAGATAAAAAGTTTAACTCACAAATCTTTATCACGCTTTTTCTAAAACCGTGATCTTTATAAATTTCTTAGTGTGATCTTTATCAATTATTGTAGTAGTGATCCAAAACTCTCTCTCTTTCCCTTGGTTCTTTTATCAGTTCTTCACAATTTTTTGTTTTTAACAGCTCAAGAAATCTGACTCAGTCTGCTTATTTTAATTAATTTTTGGAGCCTTAAAACTAGTAAGTATATAAACTTTCAACAACCCTAAAGAGAGTCAAACTAATAATTCTTGACAGGTAAACATAAATAAATCAGAGGTCTAATATGACGAAAATAACCCTTAAAGACATTAAGTTTTTCTTCTCAGCTTTTGTTGATTCATTTCTAACACCAAAAACTTTATAGATCCAGGGACAGACAAAAGTGGGATGCCTTTGTTGTCGACGCTTAAATGTATTTGTGGGGAAAGGAGGCCAGGTGAGGACCCAGCCATATAATCCCCACTTCACCACTACCCCAATGTTCCACATCATAAGGTCCCTTTCGGATGTAAAGTTAAATAAAGATGGGAGGGGCAAAGTGTAGGAAAGTGACTTAGTGGTTGTGTGATTGAAGCATATATTGAACAAATAGGAAAATAGAAAAAATAAAATGAATGAGATATTTCATATGGAAAACTTATCGCCATAGAAGAAGAGAGTGTGACTGATGAATAGACTGTGAAAGAAGAGGCAAATATCTATTTGTCAAAATCCTTTTCACATCCTCCAAAAACACTGGCAACTACTTTGAACATGGATGGAACTTGTTCTGTCTAGGGGAATCAACTTCACTGTACCGTTGTCTTCATTATTTTTCTATGCCCTGCTACAAGCCCATTGAACTCTACTACTCTCAAGTCACGGTGATTCGAGACTATGGGAAAGCTCAATGGATAAAGCTTATCCATTCACAGAGTTAGCGCCTCATCTCAATAGTTATCAAAGCCTATTAATTGAAATGGTTACAAGCTACTTAAATTAACTGACAAATAAACCTTAATCATTGGTCCCAATAACTTATAAATTTGAAATCTATAGATTTGATATTTTTATTTTTAAAAGATTGCTCAAAAATAACATTATTAATGTAGATATGAAGTTCATCGTAAATTTAACTAGCTAATTAAATATCAAGAATTTAAAATCATCCCATAAATTTAATTATTTAAAATCTTTCACAATTATAGCTCCGCTACTTTAGAAAATAGTGCTTCCACCCTTTATAATAGCAAATTAGTTGTCTCTCTTAATTTTTCTTTTATAAAATTTAATCTCAAATTCATAAACTCAAAATCTACATCTATCATAACAAGTCTCAATGACTTAAATTTGCTCCAACTAACAATTTGGGTTTGAAATAGGGTGCCTCTATTTTTACTATGACTCGTTACACAGAGTCACACTGATTAAAATATGGTTATACGATCTTAATTATTCATATACATGAGACTGAGATATAACTATACAATCTTAATTATTTATGTGTGTGACACTCATATAAGATATTATAGTCACATGTATCGAGTATTTTTCTTTTTATTATACAAGAGATAAAATGGCATTTGGAGCTCCAAAAAGTCGTAAAGAATGTAATTTGGATAATTTTTTAACGTTTGGAGCTCAATTATCAAATCACTTTTTGATTTTTCTGTCAGAATTTTTTCAAAATTGTAAAAACTTTATTAGGATTTTGTAGAAATGTTATTAGAATTTATAAAAATTTATTAGTATTTGTAGATATGTATAAATTGATAGAAATTTATACATTTAGATAATTCAAGGTGAAAAAAAATTTATTGTAAGATTGTAGAATTTTTTTAAAAACTTTTTAATTTTATTTTGGCACTCCGAACAGACACCGAATGTCGAGACCCACTCATATGAAATTGAGATTGCACAGTTGCCTTCCTTGAAATTACTATTTTACTTTTTCCAACACAAGAGCTTATCAACTTTTTGCGCAGTTTTCCTTGGTTGTCATTTGGTGCACCCAAAAAAAAATCAATTTTTTTTTTAATTTTCTTCACAAAAAACAAAATTAACTTTTATTATTTTTTTCTAACTTTTTTAACTAAAAACAAAATCATTTTTCTCAAATTTTTACCAATTTTTTTTAATTTTTTAATTTTTATAAATTTTCATTAAACACTTAATTAATCACTAAAATATCACGTGTTAACTTTGTATAAGTTACAATTTTTTTTTTTTATGCAGCCAAACGACTCCCTATATGTGAAAGTGAAGGATTCTCAACTTTACATTTTCCGTTTTACCAATCAAAATTGTATGCTTTCACCTTCGGTAGTTTCTTTCTCACCCAACCCCATCTCGAGCCAAGTGAAGTAAAGCCATAGCTAAAAACTTAAAAAAGAGGGAGAGGTGGCTCCCTGGTAGCCATATAAAGGGGAGAATTCCACCTAATCGGACAGCAAAAAATGACCTACATGTCCCAATTCAGAAGCCAAAGCTAGCCATCCCACTTTTGTTTAATCACCTCGAGGTGGTCAGTTTTGGATCCCAATCCGCAATGTATATAGCTCGTGCGAGTGAGGGGTGCCCCTTTTTCACACCCCAAAATGACCCTCACTCTCTTTGTTATTTACCCAATTAGGAAAAAGCCAAATCCAACCACACTTCCCCTTGTGGAAAAAGAGAGATGGAGGGAATTGTTTGGGTTTGCTACCGAAGAGAAAGTCAAGAAATGAAGCTAAAAGCAATACGTGCATAATATTATACTAAGATGTTTTTGCATGTTTAACTTGCCAAGTGTTTCCATCTACAGCCGTCCAAATCTTAAAACCCCTTTCACATTTGCATTGTGATTATTGGACCATATAATATTCTGTTGCAACCATGGTTTTAATTGGTAAGTTAGTCCATAATTTTAAACTGAATTCATAATGGAATAATTTTACTATTACTCCAAGTCACGAAAGGCATAACGATATGGACATTGTCTCGGAGAGAGAGTCGATGAAATAGACATGTTCACAAAAATCAGACTACCTGCACCTGAACAGAAAGAGTATGAAGATTTACTGTTTTCTCTCTTTTCTAAATTAAACTATATAAAAATTAATATATTCTAAATTGACCTTAAAATTAAATAACTTAAATGTGAACACATTTTTAATTTGTCAAGATTCTCAAAGCTAAATTTGAATAATTTGTTACTTGCCCTAATTTCAAACACATGAAAAACCCAATAGTCTTCTGTCACCCTCACCAAAATCAGACGGTCCTTGAACTCTTGAAAATTGAGAGTCAAACGCGCTTGATCAATAATCCAATATGATCCGTCCGATTGATTAAATCCTATGGGGCTTGGTGAACCGCAGCCGTTGTATGATCAGAGTTCCAACACAATAGGCATTTGCGGGCACATTAGAAACCCATGTGAACTTGGTCACGTCTCACCAAATCAGACAAGTTGCCAAGATTCACGTATCTTCCAATCCTATGGTCCATGTTTACCATCCAATTTCTCAATCAAATGGTCCATGGTTCATGAGGGCATTCTTGAAAATTATCACAAACACTAGGGCCCAATTAGGGTTGCTAGTTTTATAAATAAAGTCTTCCATGCACTCCCCCAAAGTCTTTCAAGAAAACTCCTCCTTAGTCTTCACTCCACCATTATAGAAATCTCCACTCTTCAAGTCTCCCAAGAAATCCCCTTCACCATCTAACAGTACCAATATACACAGAGAGAGAGACAGAGACAGAGACAGAGAGAGACAGAGAGAGAGATGACAACCAGCATGAAACCTCAGGTTGAGGATGATCAAATGGTACTCATCTCCCAGTTCTATCCTGGGATTTACTCCCAACTGGTACCACAGCAAGGTTAGTACATGAAAATACAAGAGGTGTTTCTCGTACATGTGATCGCGTACTTAAGCGTAGAATTCTAACAATTCGTATGTTCAGGCGAAGCAAAACCGAGGCGGCGGAGGAAGAAGAGCAAGGGGGAGGCAAGCACAGGAGGGGCCAAGAAGAGAAAGCTTAGTCAAGAGCAAGTCAATCTCCTTGAGATGAACTTTGGAAGTGAGCACAAACTCGAGTCTGAGAGAAAGGACAAACTTGCTTCAGAACTGGGTTTGGATCCACGCCAGGTGGCAGTCTGGTTTCAGAACAGAAGGGCTCGATGGAAGAGTCAGAAAATGGAAGAGGAGTACTCCAAGCTGAAGAGAGAACATGAGAGTAATATCGTCGAGAAATGCCGACTGGAAACAGAGGTCCATCTCTCTCTCTCTCTCTCTCTCTCTCTCTCCCCCCCCCTCAATTATGGTGCCTGTTTGGATAATGAGAAATAAGGAAAATATTATTCTACCAAAAATTTTTATCATGAAAGTGTTTCAAAATAATGTGGCAACGAAAGATTTATAAGAACGGTATACTTTAATAATGGGTTTTGTTCTTTTAAAATGATTGGCTCTGGCTTTTATATCATTCTGATTAAATTTTTTAGTTATAAATCATAACTCGAGAAACAATGAGAGGAGAAAAAGACTACCCCCTTTTTTTTGGGAGAAAATATGGAAAATTTTGATGCTGAAGACAAGTTCGGGCTTGAGTGTCTTTTGTCAAGTTCCAAGCTTTCTTTCCTTTTACTATGAATTTTGAGTAATCAGGTGGCTTTATCCCAAGTCACTTGGTTTCATGGTCTTAGAGAACATTTAGGACACGATGTTTGGACATGCATGGCCTTTAGGCTCCAAGAAGCCACACCATTTGCTCAGTTCTGCTTATGAAAAAAAGGAAGAATCAACCTTACAAATTTTTTACTAGAAAGATTGGAGGCTGCCACCCGTAAGAGAGCAAAAGGGACAACAAATTACAGGTTACAAGGGGTCCGTCCTTAGTTGTTTTGAGGTATAGGTAGTGCTCACTTTGGCCCACCCGATGGAATATCACATCACATGGCATTTTGTATACCACATAAATACTATTGGCAATCCTGTCTTGTTATGTGATGTTCGGTTCATAATTCGTGCCAATTTGTGTCGTTTTGTGTCTATTCGCGTTCGTACTGAACAATATTTTTTTTATAAGTAATATATTCAAATATCTTAAAATTTAATAAATATGTTAAATAATTAACTTACTTTGAAATTAAATCAAATCGTGTCAATTTTAAAATAACGCATTTGTATTATGTATAGTTTATGTTTTCTATTAGTAACTTTATATTAGTGTCCGTAGTATTCGTGTCAAGTTCAAGTTTCATGTCAAATATTACCACCTTTAAGACGTAAATTCCCCCACATGTAGAGAATCAGTCTCCCACTATAAAATGGCACTGCTATCTCTTCTAAATTGTGCAATAAACAGGAAGTATGTGTAATGTGTCATATTACAATCTTACGTAGATTCAATTATTCTTTGACAGGTGTTGAAGCTTAAGGAACAACTATCTGAAGCAGAGAAGGAGATGCAGAGGCTAATGGAGAGGTGTGACGGTGTTTCGAGCAACAGCCCGAGTTCATCCTTCTCAATGGAAGCCATGGACCCCCATTTTCTTGGGGAATTTGGGATGGAAGGATTCCAGAACAGCTTTTATGTGCCAGAAAACAACTACATTCATGGCATGGAATGGGTTAATCTATACATATGATCTGATATGAAGCTAAAAAGCAATTCTATTAGCAATGTAGATAGTGACCATCTAGAAGTAATGTACAGCTTTTATCCTCGGGTTTCTGTTCTAGTGTTTCAGTGGTACCTATTTGACATTTGACTAGCTTGAAGATGGAACTGTCAATGTTAACATAACATGCTTTTTGACAAAATGCTGGTTAGGTTGTTTCTCACCTAACATGTATAATATATATATATATATATGATAGTTACTTGTGTGCCTAGCCATTGCTAGCCCTTATTACTTAAAGAAACCCTCCTCCCTCCTGCAATTCATATATAAAGGTTTAGCCAAACAGGTCATGAAAGCTCAATTCCATATAGAACACGGGCTCCTCTCTTCTGCTGAGTGGCAAAGAAATTTATGTTCTTTTTTTTTCTTCTTCTTCTTTTTTTTTTTTTTTTCTCCTGACACTCTTGGTTTATAAATCATTTGGAGAGGAACTATACAACTAGGCGGAGATCTACATGAATATATTCGTTCTATGAGAATGTCATTGAGTCTTAATATGGAAGTTGGCACCCAGGAATAAAGGTCATTCTAGATGGTCAGAAAGAACGGAACATTTCGAACCTCACAAACAAAGACAATGACAAATAGATAAAAATATGTTTTGATGCTTTTACTACAAAGGAAGACGACAAAACATCCACGCAATGAGGGGAACACAGAAGCATTTCTAACCATTCTCTCAAAGAGCCATTATTTGACCTTTTCACTTTCCATCAGAAGCCAATCCATAAGCAGACTCAATAGCCTATGCCGTTCCAGGGCCAATGATGAAAACATGAAAGAAAAATTCAGTCAGAAATTCCTCGGTCATCATTAGTATTTCGGTGTTGGCACTCAGGGCAGTGTGGCAGCTTGCGGAAGTAAGCTGACGAGTGCGCCATTGGAAACTGTAGGAACAAATAACGCATTCGAAAATCACAGCTACTGATCAATATTAAATGAAAAAGAAGTGGAAACAAACAAAAAGTCTGAAGAATATAATTAATGCTCAACATAGAAACTAAAAAGACAATTACAGTCACTGAGGATTATAGAAAGGGGTTCTACTTAGAAGGTGGTGCCAAAAAGGGGGTCCAAGGATTTCTTAAGATGCCAATAGAAATCAACGTCTCAGCTGATGCAGAAAAAAAATGGATAAGACGGAGATTGATGTTTCATACATCCACCAGCAGATTCTTTTTTAGGGTTATCCGCATCTACGATAGAACTAATCCTCTAGAACACCCCATCATAATCAAGGGTTAGGTAATGCTGAGGGAGTTCAAAACTGGTGTCCCTATTTGGCTGCTTCAATTGGAAGAGGTCTTACTACCCTTGTGCGGGCTACATCTAACAGCATATGTTAAAAGTTAATTCTGAACATTCAACGGAATTTCGACAAGTTCGGTGAAGCTAGTCCCTATAAACTTGCTGTAGTTGCTTGCTTGCTGCTGGCACTCGTGATTTCAGTTTATTTTTTTCATTTTAATAGTAAAGGAAAACCTCAGCAATTTATTTTCTACTTTTTATGGGCATACTAAGGTGTTGAAGGTACTTAAGTAAGATACCTCCAGGTTCAAACTCACAAACACACCATGTCCATGTGACGCAGCATGCCACTAACTTCAACAACCTTTCAGCTTTGACTGCACGACCATAGTCACTAGCAACAGTTAATCAGCACTCCAATAATATAGTCGTCATCACTATGTTCTCCAAAAACCTCCATCCTTCGGACCCCTCTCTACCAATATCAGTACCTCTTCCACCAACACACTGTATTTGTGACAGTGATCAACTTTTGCATTTGTAAACACTTGAGCATTGCCATTAACAAAATAGCACTACTACCCCATCAGAAAACCTCAAACACCTATGAACTCTTGCACTGCCTCCTTGACCACCACTCTTCAGCTATCACTACTGCCATCAATAGCTCCAATAACCTTTGGCTACCAACACCGCCTCTATGGATGTAATACGGTAGTCACCTCAATGCCATTTCATCCCATCACAGTCAGCGTGTTACTGCCACTATTATCACCTCCTTAAACAAGTCATCTCCACTTCCACCATTTTGCTTTCACATCTTACGTGACCAGCCACTAGCAGGCATTTCATGCCAGTATCAAAATTAATCAGTCTCAAAGTTGGGAAGACAAAGAATTCAATAACATGATTAAATAGCTCAAAGATGTCCAATTAAAATATTTTCATTTCCCTGATTTGGAAATCCAAGGGAAAATTCCAATTTCCTGAAGAAAATAGTCCATTAAAAGCATTGTATTTTCCATGTAAAGGTGGGAGAAGAACTAAATATAGAGAATTGGGCTTTGGATATCATCAGACCAAGAACGGGATTCTACAATGACGAGGTCTAATTTCTGCATTCAACAGCACTTGGTAAGATGACCCACGAAGGCAAAAGTTGAGCAATACTGTATTATTGGAGCACTATGAAGCACGAATATAGACAGGAATACGGGAGTAGATACGGGAGACAATAATTTTTAAAAAATAAAGATACGGACATAGTAAAAATATAGAAAATATATATATATATATTTTATTTAAAATATTTTTAAAAATAACATTTATATACTACTAAGCATCATATAAATAACAATTATATAATATGAAAAATATCATTCAATCTATAAATTAACATTATTCATATTCAAAACTATTAACACCGTTTATACATAAAACACAGATATAAAAAAAATATTAAAGGTGAGTACAACTTTATACATCTCAAAATGAAAAATATTTTTTTCATTTCTTAAATTTTAGTTGAATTCAATTTCAATCAACTCATTAAACGCAAGTACAACTGTATTAAGTTATATTTTAAGAGTAAACTACGTCTAAATTTTTCAAACATTTAAGTAATTATACGTAGGCGTCTCAACACTTTGAAAATTATATAAATTCGTGGACGATAACCGACGAGTGTCGCCGCCGGAGATTCTCACTTCTGGGACCCCACAATGCCGAATACGATGTGCGTGAGGACTAGACCGGTGCGCCATAGTCCTTGACCTCCTTGCGACGCATAACCATGGGGACGTCGGCGTCGGTGGATATGCAAGTGGCGATAGGGAGGGCGGTGTAGGGGACGCTGCAGACGATGTCATAGGAGGCGGTTGAGGGAAGGGGGGAGATGAGAGTCTGTGAGATTTGGCAGAGGAGGGCTGGGTATGAAACTATGAGGAGTAGGTCGACGTAGATCGGCGATGAGATGCCGGACTTGAGCTTGAAATTGCCGAAATTTACAGCAGAGATGTCGTGGAGTTGAAGAAGCAGAGCCCCCATTGATGGCGGCGATTCCATCTCTGTGATTGTGTCTATGAAAAACAGATCTTTTCTGCGTTGTGGGTTTGGATTGGGAGTGCAGTAGTAGTGGGCAGCTTCGAAGTGTAATAAATTGCCGAACTTTTGTGCTTCTTTTCTGAGTTATAACTTAAGCTTGAAATTGCCGAACTTTTCCCACAAGGAATGCTTTTTTCTTGCAATGTATATATGATTTTGGTACAGTATGTGGCTTTTGTGCTTCTTCCACTTGAATCTGATTTCTATAGCTGTGGGCATATGAATGTAAATGTTAGAACCTCAACTTCACTCTGACAATTTGGATGCCACAGAAAATATGTTTTCCTTTTTTCAATGTGTACAATTTTCATTTACGGCCTCTTAGCAATTGAAGCTCGGCGAATTCCAGCGACATTGGAAGGGATGCAAGGGCAGCGAGGGTTCAGGGAAAGATGGTCTTGCAGAGGGTTTGAGGAGATGGTGGACTTGAAGAACGGCTTTGCAGGGGAGAGAGAGGGGCTAAAGAGAGGAGATTTGAGATGGAATTTCGACCTTGTTTGGGTGAGGAGCCAGAAAGGAAGAGATTTTGGGAGGAAGGATAATGTGGGTTGGGAGGATTGTAGAGATGGAAAGAGAGCTAGAAGCAGTGGCAACTGGGTTGCCAATGGGGAACTGGTTTTGCTCCTCTGGTTGGGATTGAGGGTAAAATTGTTCTTATATCAAATATTTTAATGGAATTAGCTTCAAATTAACAGAAGGGAGTTAAATATTATTAATTTTTCAAAATAAGGAAAGTTTTCATAATTTTTAAATATTGAGGGGGTCTAAGTATATTTATCCAAATGTTTAGGAGATTTATGTGTAATTTATCTTATATTTTAATTATTTATAATTTGACTCCTAATTAAATTTTATCATATTAATTTTACTCCGACTAAAGTTTAAAATATTATATTTAGACTCTTGTCGTATCTTACAAGTATTATTTTCATATCCTAATCGTATTCTAATTGTATCCTATGTAAAATAAAAAAATCAAAAATTAAAACACGTCACATGGTATGTCCGATACGTATCATGCTGTATTTAAACCGTATCTATATATACTTACGGTACCTAATTCGAAATATTCGTGTTTCATAGCTGGAGCATATTTATGCACAATAACATCTCCTAAGATCTCATTGTTGTATTAAGAAACTTTTCAAACATATGTTATATCAAGAAGGGGGAAAAAAAAACAATAAACAAGATTTATTATCAAATCAACCGCACTTCCTCTTGGAAAATGCCTGTCACATAGAAGACATCCACAAATATGGAAGAATTGATTTTTTAGGTTAAGGGCAGTAGATAAGGTGATTCTCACATCATGCCAAAGAGTTGAGGGGCTGACGACAAAATGCATTGCAACAACCTAGAGAAATTTATTCAAGATTAGCTAGCTTTGTTACATGAGAAACCAGAAAGCATGTAGTCAACTCCTAAATTGCACAGAGAAAGTGGAGAAACATCACTGGGAATGCAAAAGCTATGAGAAATTCAAAGTCACGGGGAAAAAGTATGGAAATTGACATATTGTCATTCTGGAATTATTAGTCATAATTTCAAACTTTTGCGAGATTATTAAAAAGATTTCAGCAAAACATTCAGGTGGGCATCGGAAATTGTACACTGATTGTCGACAAATGCTTACGTTAAATAAGAAAAGAGCCCCAAAGATGACATATATCTTTAGTTTCCTAATCTATGTTCTTTTATTTTTTAATTTTTCCTTGACATGTGAATTTCATTGATGGAGCTCCAAAGTCCATTACTTTTTGGGTTAATATTTAGAATAATTACCATTCTCTCATAAGCTCAGCTGCAACCAAACTCGTCACATCCTCATGCAAACTACCAGATGTCAGGGTTTGCAACGTCAATCCCTTTCTGCCATTTAGCTTGCCCAAGGGTTGCGCTCTCAAGTCTCAACATTAACAAATACTTAGATCTGAAGGTATTAATGATTCAAACATGTAAACAAAAATCAAATCCCCCGAGAAGAATATGCCCCATCACCATCAGAACATAAATCATGATATCTTCTTTCACAATGCGATTCCAAACTATTTATTACCTTGTGTTTGTCCTTGCAATGCCTTCAACATAAATTAATTTTTCCCTAACGTTGGCCTCACATTTTCTGCCAAAGCACAACCTATTATGTCCATAATCTGTCAAAATTGGCCCATGGGAAGAAAAAAAAGTCACATCATTCTCTAGGAAATATGGCAAATTACCAACATTCAGCCAGCCTCCTTCTCCGAAAATTGGATATTGCCACTTGAATAACCTAAAGCACTCGAGCTCTATTTTGCAAGCCCATATTTCATCTCTTTCTGAAAATCAGAGTGCAGGCCGTTACTCATTCATTAAGACTCTGTCACATAAAAACCTAGAAAGACGACTCATCAAAAAGAGCAATGTCATGAAAAGAATGGCAATTTACACATGAAATATGAGAGAAAATGCATTGTATCAAAAGTTTAGGCAAAGAAATACAGCCATATATAGGCGTGTGAAAGAGAGATAAATCATATGCTCTGAAATGGTATTGTTGTATTTGTACAGACTAACGTTGTTTCAATGTATCAGTAAGAGAAGCGAACAGCTTTAATATCATTACCAGATATGTACATTGACTTGAATCAAGAAATCATCTGAGAAAAAAAAAAAAAAAGGGGACCATACTGGCTGAAAAAGCCACCGCCGAATTATTGATCTGCGACCCCAGTTGGCAATCCTGTTGGCTATGTAGATTCATAGTCTGGTTCCCTAAACCCATTTGACATTTGGTCCGAGGAAGGCCCACAAGATTCTCCGACCCGGTGGAAGAAAATTTTGGAATCACCAAAACCAAAAGCTTGCTCTCCTGTCTGATGCTTCGCATAGCAAGCAACACGGGGCCTGGGAGTATTGCAAATTTATTGGGAAAGGCTACAGGATCTCTAACGACTTGGTCCTTTCGGGTCGCCTGATCCGGGCTGACGGGGCTTCGCAACGGGTTGATGTCAACTGGGTCCGAGGAGAGAGCCCGCTTCGAAAGACAGGAGGCTGACGGCTGTCATGTTAGTACGGTGATATCAAAGTTGTGAATTATTTAATTAAAATTGAACAATTTATTATTGTGAATCGTCTAATTTTAATTGAACAGTTCACAATTCTAATATCATATAGTTAACATTGTTAACCTCACAAATACGTTAATTCCCTGACCCTATTCTATTTAATTTATTCCATCTTATTCTTGAGTATGAAATTCTTCCTTTATTTCCGCACCAATTAAATGTGAATTTTATTGTCTTTACCCACGCAAAAAAATAAAAATTATTAAATATGCATTAACAAGGAAAATTATACATATTTTAAATTAAAAAATATTATTAAAAATAAAAAATATATATATATTAAATGAAATAAGATTATATATTAATTTATACTGTTATATGAATACAATTACAACACGGTACAATATATAGTTTCGTTCAGTTGAAATTTAAAGTGGATCAAGAAATTGGATAAATGGGTTGGGTCTAATGTTTTGTTTCAATCGGGTCAAGAACTTCAATTTGAAATTGAGTTGAATTAAACTGGGTAAATAATAAATAGGTTCGTGTCCAGATTAAATTTTTCTAGTGTCCTCCAAGCCTGCCTGCTAATCCCAACTCAAATGATCTAATACAAACAAATTCAGCCCATACTAATTAAAAAAATAAATAAATTTAAGCTTATAATTAAATTTAAAAATGCCCAATTAAATTAAAATAAATCAGATTAAGGATAATTAAGTTATAAGGTATTGCATGTGCATGTTCGAACATCATTCAGACGTTCAAATGGCATATACGATCTGTTGATTATTTTATTATTATTTTGTTACATTTTTAGCTAAATTTTGCAATGGTGAGCATGTATTGAGGTATTTATTGTTATTATTTAATTGGTAAGTAATTTTGAAATATTTTTAATTATTATATGCAAAATAATCGATATTATTGTTGAATGTGCCATTGTTTGAATTTATAGAATTACTAAATAATTACAAAGATTCTAATGTATTAATTTTGAGCAACAGGCATAATATTTATGTTGATCAAGTATGGAGAAGGAAACTTTTTATTAAAGGTATTATAATACCTCTGGCTCGACCCTAAAATGACTTGGCTAATTATTTGTGCTGGTTGCATTGCTTATTAGTATTGTAAACCCTCAGTAACGATCGAAATGTACTGATTTGAATATGATAGACTCGTGAGTTAAAAGAAGATTGAGGTTTGTGCTAGTTAGGATATGTCCAATAATATTTATGATTGCATAAATTGACTTTATGCTTATTTAATTACTAAATTGTCTATTTATATGTTTTGTGTGCATGACTTATCATTTATCAAATTCACTATGTTATGCTTTTGGCATACAAATATCTAGAGATTTTGACTATTGAACTCAATAACGCACTTATTCTAAACTATATCAATTGATATTACAGGGGTTGGTGGTGGCGATGCTAAAACTTAATTGATTATTTTTAGGACTTTTAGTTTTGTCACACCCCAAATTCTACAATTTAAAGCGTGGTCGAGTAGACATCCATTCACATAAACTCACCTAAAACCTATTTCTAGTCAGAGCCATACAATTTATTGGAGAAAAATCAAAATATCCAAAAAAGTAAATACATAAAGCATAGGCCATCGGTTAGGCAACGATGCTTCAAAAGAATACTAATATACTAGGCTCAACTCGGCCTATATAGTCCAATTGAAATATACTAAAATATAGATACAATAAGTCTCATCTCAGAGGTCAAAAATAAATATATATATCTATTAAAAGAATAAACAAAGTCCAAAAGAAATAACCAAAATCCACTATTCTAGACTAAAGGTACCAACCTACAAACGAAACTACAGCAATATCTGTAGAGGAGTTAGCACGAATTCATATGTGCCCACTAACAACAAAAAGCGCATAAAATGCCCTAACATACTACTATATGAAATTAAGGGACAACTTGATTTCAAAATTTGTAGGTTTTGCATTGATTTATGGGAGATTAAGGGCTTGATATATCAAGATTTGTAGGCTTTGCTTTTACTTGAGTGATTGAAATCTTGATTTTAAGATTTGTAAGCTTTACTTTGATTTATAGAAGGCTTGATGGATTGACAGTTTGACCTCAAGAGTTGGAATAGATTAATTAAAGATTTGTAAAGTTGAAAATTAACCTTAGAATAGATGGTTAGACTTGTTGAACTTTTTATCTTCCTCCACTTGTTAGAATAGATGGTTTTTTTATTCAATTAACTTCAATTTTTCTCTTGCATCACTTGCTGGAATTATTATTCTTTTATCATATTTTTCATCCTTTGTAATAGTATTTTTTTTCTCATGAAATCACCCATATTAATAGTGGAAGAATGAAAAACTATGATAATTTTAACCTCATTTTGTCATTGTCTTTATCTCTTAATTTTTGTTAAGAAATAAAAATCAATATCTATATAAGATAAACTAATTTCAATTAAAAGATAATATGTATCTTCTAAAAAACTAATCATAATTATACTACATTACTTTCTAACACATGACGAGACAAAATTCGTGATTACAATTAGACACTTGACAATTTATAGTTAGTAAAAATTTTGCATGCCTACAGTGGGCCCATTTGGCAAAAATAGAAGGTAATTTTTGATAACTCTAATTAAATTTTGATAATTTTTAATGATTTTTAGTAATCTTTTGTCAAAAATTGGTGTGCCAACTAAATTCAAGTTGTGTATGAGAAAAAAAAATGGTAGCTCAGCTACTAATTACTAACTTTTTGACTTTTTCTAAAATGATTAAATTTATTTTTTTATATTTTAAATTACTTTTAAATTTTGAAGGGAAAAAGTATCATAGTAACAAAAAATTAAAAAACTAACTACTAAAAAACTCTCTTTTTTTTTTTTCATCTTCCCAAAAAATTAACTTTATTTCTTCTCAAACTCAACTTCAATAATATTACCAATAAGTATGAATTGTGTTCTGCATAGCTGGTAAAATTAGTTGAGTTGTCAAAATTTAAATTATATATGATAATTAAAAAATATATTAAAAAATTTAAGAGGTTGGTTTATAACCCAAAATATTTTTGACCACCAAAAATTTTATATGCATTAAGGCTGTTTTCTTGAATCAAATGGCATATTTCTAATTTTAGCTGCGGTTAATTATATAGTATAGAAAATTTTTTAATCAGAAATTTATATGCAAATATAATACGAGGTAATTACTTTTTTACTCTCTGTGAAACTCACTTACACTGCTTAAATTTTAAAAACTTACCTTCATATACCTTGTATTTTGGATTAAGTAAAAATGTTAAAAAATCTATCAAACATAATTATTTTGACTTTAAGTAAATTTAAAAATCCTGTATTTTATATTACTTACACTTACATTTCCTAATTCTATTTAGTTTTTAATAGGTATTTTTATCTTTTAACTTGAAAATTTAACACTGTTTATAACTTCACATTAACTCAAAATACAAGTGATACAAAGGTAAATTTTTAAAATTTAAGAGTGTAAGTGATTTTTACCTTAGGTATAAGAGTAAAGAAATAATTATCTCTTATAATATTTATTTTTGAATTATAAGTATACCTTAAAAGTTTAAAAATATTGAATCACAGCATAAAAATAATTTTGCCCTTTACATGCACGTAATATTTTGATCACCAAACTTTGGGGCTTGGCATATCTGATATGATCATATGAGAAACTCACTGGGGCTTAGCACATCTGATATGATCACATGAGATGATTAATCATACGGTATCAAAATCCAGTACCAAATAAATTATTTGGACTTACACACTAGTGACACACTTTAATATATATTGCCATTGTTATTATCTATAAAATAAAATAAAAATTAATTTTTAGTTTTATAGTTACAAAGTAATGGGTGAAAATTGAAACGATTTTCTTATTTTTAGTATTTACTTTTAATATTTGTTGATTGTGCAAACATTAAATGTAATAATATTAATTTATAAATTTTATTATTTTGGACAATTAATTAAAAAACATATATATAAATATATATATATTTATCCGGTGAATTTTTCTTGTTAAAACTCGAGGTTAGCGCCGAGAAGACCTCGCACACCGAGGAGAACCTTACTGCCTCTTATCCACGCGTCAGCGACGGGTCTCTCTGCTTGTGAAACGTGTCACGAATAAGCCATGCAGCTCACTCACTATAAAATTATAGACCTCTGCCAAGGGACTGCCATATTCCCTCTCTCTCTCTCTCTCTCTCTCTCTAAGGTAACAATGGCGAAGAAGCTCATTGAGTTTCTGATTGTTTGCTTATTTTGGTCACAAATCGTGACTGTCACTGTGCGTGGTGTGATCCCTTTCGAGAATCACCATGAAAATGCATCAATTTTGGTGAGGAAGGATGAGAGGAAGTCGCTTGTTTCCACGGAGTACGGGGAAATCTCGGCCGTTAATATCAGTGACGGGGCTGCAAGAAGGCATTACCAACTTCAGTTCATCACCTTGGAGCCCAACGCTCTGTTTCTTCCCGTTCTTCTTCACTCAGACATGGTGTTCTATGTCCAGACAGGTACTCTGTTTCTGTTATTGAAGCCCGAGTATCTCTCTACATTGCCACATGCTCAAATTATGTGAATGTTCATAAATTTATACATCACTACAAATCTTAACAAGTCTCTTATAAATCACAATAAAATTTCTACAAATCTCAATAGTATTTTAACAAATTTAAAAAAGTTTTCACAGGAAAATAAAAATATATTTGTTCAAATCCGTTCAAATACTACTAATGGGGATGAAACTGGTATTTGATTTGGTACCAGAGTTTGAGCAATTTCCTTTTTGGGGCGGTGTGTGTTGGGTGCAGGGACTGGGAGATTGAGTTTTGTTGTTGAAGATGACGATGAGGTGAAAAGTGTAGACTTGAAACGAGGTGATGTGTATAGATTGCCACAGGGGACTGTATTTTTTATGCAGAGCAACTTAGACGCCTCGCGACAGAAGCTCAGAATCTGTGGTTTGTTCTCCAACCCCGTCCAGGAGTTCCTCCATGTATGTATGGGTTTTGCTTGACATTTTTCTTCATGTTATATGAATGATGGGTTTGGGTATAAGATTGAAGATGAAACTTTGCTTTTTTGCAGGATCCATGCGTAGAGGCATATTCAAGCATTCGGGATCTGGTCCTTGGCTTTGATAACAAAGTTCTTCGAGCAGCCTTTAATGTAATCTCTGGAGCTTACAATTATTTCCCTTTTCATAGAAAATGATTTTTTTTTTTTTTTTTTAGTTTTCCAGTTAAGGCTCGGTTTGGAGTGAGACAAAATTTTAGAAAATGATGAAAAATTGACAATTTTTAAAAGTTATTCACTTTTTATTTCACTTCATGAATTATGAACTCACAATTTATTTCATTTTTTTAACTTCATGAATTATGAACTCACAATTTATTTCATTTTTTTAACTCCAAACGCATCTAAGCATATTACACGAGTCTGCCTTTCCTTCAAGGCAAGGGTATCATCCTATAGCTACAAATTATCTAACAGCTAAATACATATTATATATATATATATATTTTTTGTTAAGGTTCCTGCGGAAGTGATAGAAGAAATAACAAGCGGAGCAGCGCCACCAACAATAGTACATGCATCCCCGACGAAAGAGAGAACGTTTTGGGAGTTGGAAGCTCGGTTCATGAAATCCCTTTTGCGAAGAAAAAGTTACGACGTGTTTGCCGTCAACAAGAAGCATAAAAAAACCAAACTGTTCAACATCCTCGAAGCGAAGCCAGACTTTGAGAATTGTAATGGATGGAGCTTGACCGTGACCAAGAAAGACTTGTCCGCTTTAAAGAGTTCCAATATTGGTCTTTTCATGGTGAACTTGACCCATGTAAGTTATTGGTAGTATTTCTTTCGCATTCTATCTAATACAGTACCAAATAGAATGTGCTATCTATCTATATATTTATATATACAGAGCTTAATTATATACATTGTGTTAAGAACAGGGGTCGATGATGGGGCCACACTGGAATCCAATGGCCAGTGAGATATCCATAGTAATGCAAGGGGAAGGGATGATTCGAGTGGTTTGTCCTAGCACAGCAGCAGCGAATGAATCTGGATGCAAAAACATGAGTTTCAGGGTTGGGAAAGATGATGTGTTCGTGGTGCCGAGGTTCCATCCCATGGCTCAGATGGCCTTCAATAATGATTCATTTGTGTTCATGGGATTCAGCACATCAACGAAGAAAAATCATCCTCAGTACCTTGCGGGAACAGCCTCGGTCCTCCGAACTTTGGACAGGGAAATTGTGGCAGCATCCCTCAATGTCAGCAACACAACAGTTAGTCAGCTTTTGGATCAACGGGTTGAATCAATCATATTGGGCTGCACATCTTGTGCTGAGGAGGAAGAAAGGAAGATGGAGGAAGAGATTGAGAGGGAAAAGGAGGAAGAAATGAAGAGAAGGGAGGAAGGAAAGAGAAGGAAGGGGGAAGAGGAGGAAGAGAAAAAGAGGAAGGAGGAAGAGAAAAAGAGGGAGGAAGAAAAGAGGAGGGAGGAGGCAGCGAGAAAGAAGGCGGAGGAGGAAGCTAGAAAGAGGGAGGAAGCTAGGAAGCAGGAGGAAGAGGAGGCGAGCCGGCAGGAAAAAGAAATGGAGAAAGAGATGGAGAGGCAAGAAGAAGATGCTAGAAAAGAGAGGGAGAGACAGAAAGAGGACGAAAAAAAGGAAGAAGAAGCTAGAAGAGAGAGGGACAGACAAAAGGAGGAGGAAGACAAGAGAAAAGAGGAAGAAGCAGCTAGAAGAGAGAGGGAGAGGAAGAAAGAAGAGGAAGCCAAAGGAAAAGAGGAGGAGAAGGGCGGCGCTGGTGGCGGGGGCAGGGAGGGAGAGCAAAGTAGAGTTGTTGTAAGCGTTTGAGTTTTGGAGAAAATGGGGAACGTTTAATAATGAAAAGTATAGAGTTTTGAAGAAAATGGGGAAGGCTTAATAATGCCCCACCTTTTCCCCTTCTTTCTGTTGGCAATAATCTGGCGGCTAAACACTAAAGCACGAAATAAAAACCCTCTCCCCCCCCCCCCCCTCTCTCTCTCTCTCTCTCTCTCTCTGTCATCGATGTTTATTTTTGTAAAATATGAGCTTATAATCTGTGTTTATGCCTGCAATAAATTTCCATAAATTTATTTACCCTCTGCTGGCGGTTACTCTGTTTTGTTTAGCTTCTGTTTCTTTGTTTAGCTTCCCTCCACTTCCTCTGTCTTCTTCTTCAGAACTCTAAACTTGGAAAGTCTACTCCCAACAGCTTGTTCCTGCATTCTTTTTTTTGCCTTGATAAATAATGCCGGGGTTTGAGTTCAGATTTGTGCTCTCATTTTTGTTTTTAACCTTCTCTTGTGCTCCTCTTTAGGCCAAGGAGAAGCAGTTGACTTTCTGGTCGATTTTATGTAAGCAAAAATTCTGTATGAGTGAGAGTAACGAGTTTCAACAACAATCGTAATTCATGTTCAGCTCCCTCAAATTTAAATACAATTGTTAAAAAAAAAAATCAAGTGCAGAAAAAATTTATTTAAAAAAAAAATCATTGAGCGTGGAATTGTCATTTTTATTATTATTTAATATGTTCACTGAAAATGCCACTATATGTTTATTTGAGCGAATTGAATTAAATGATAGTATGCTTTAATTACATGAACAATATCCTGTATCATGCCTTGAATAGATGAATCTACCAGATGAGGCCTATGCAAGGCATGAATCACCAAAGAACTTCCAGAATTTTTTTCTGGTTGAGAACAAACTCGGTTCGCTCCCACTGTCCCTCGTATACATATATATTCTCAAACCTCAGCAATTGGTTAATGCCTCATGTAATAGGAAAGTCTCAAATTTTGAACTTTTAAAAAAATATATATATTAAAATATATTTAATTATTTTAAATTTATCTTCTGTTTAATTTCAATGCTTATTTTAATTTCAAATAGTTTTGAAAATTATCTTACTTTATAACAATAAGATGGGATTATCTATAGTGTTTTATTAAAAGAATTAATTTAAATGAACTATATATATATATTTTTTATCAGTGATATGATATTCTCTCTCATTTTTAATTTTTAAAAGTGATTTACACAAATAAAAAATATATTTAGTGATTATTAGTTTCAAATTAATTATATAATAATTTTCTCAAATTATTGTTTAAAAAGCTACACTAATATTTAATAAGTTATTCTATATCTCAAACGGTTAGAAAAATTTTCTTCGTATACAACTTTTTAAATATTTTATATTATATTAAAAATTTTAAAATTTTTCAATTTCGCTTCCAATTTTAGATAAAATTCACTTATCTACTATTATTTGAAATGTTCCCACATCCTCCTACATAAAAAATGGTGTGTGTGTTTTATTTTAACTAAATTGATTACGCTAAGTTTACTAATAAACAAATGAGCTACTTCGACTTCTCTATTTATTCGCTTTATATGATTTTTTTCATCAAAATTTCTAAAAATATATGAAAATTTTTTAAGCTCTAAATTTTTTTTTTTTTTTTTCCTTCCTCAGACTCCCAAATAATTTGACACGATGCTGTGACATCTCAGATTACTGATGCCTGGTCTAGCAGCTCAACGTCATATCCAGATGAGTTTACAGTATTATAATGTCACAAGCATCAACATGCCCCCAAGCATAGGAGTTCAAACTTGGGCAGTAGAAGAAGATTTGCGTAGATCTCAAAATTTAGAAGCCGCTTTGTTTTATCGATAAACACTGCCGTGAATCTCTTTTCTCTGCAAGTTCATCTCAACGCATCCCAGCGCACAAAAAACCAAAAAAAAAAAAAAAAGGAGGCTGACATTGGATCAGCTTCATGACACAAAGGTCTGAGATGCATTCACTTTTTTTAATTTTAATAAAAAAGTGTAGATATGTCTGAACTGTTGAATTTTAATTTAATGGTCCTGACCTCACTATTCCTGAACTGACATGTCAACCCCCAAATCCCATTAAAAAAAAACCGAGAGTGGTTCAACTCACATAGAAGTCAAGCCACTGATAAAAGAAACGATCACAGTAGTGTCATCTAGTTTACCGCCGTTATAACGGAATCCGGCCTCTTGAGCAGCTGTCGAAAAGGGGGTCTGCCTGTCCCTGTCCAGAGCGCTCTGGCGTGCCAGAGCTGCAATCTTCTGAGCTGTTATCTGAGGGCCGAGTCCTTCCCTCATCCCATGAACAACAACAGCAGTAATCTCATTGCTGAACAAGTTGTCAAACAACCCATCTGTTCCAGCTACTATAACATCTCCCGGTATAACGGGTATTGTGAAAACCTGACCACATTGTCCAAGAAGTCCATGAATTAGATAAAATTGCTGCTTTATATCCATAATGTAAGGGTGATTCGGCATTTATTTATTTATTTTTAATTGTCACGGTTGTAAAATGTATCTCAAAATTTGATCAAGATAACCAACAATAAATTCACAGTTCAACTTCCACCAAAAGGAAACCTTAACGAAGTAGGAATTGAATCAGTCCCATTAACTAACGTTAAAGAAGTAAGAATTGAATCAGTCCATACCATTAACTCACCTGACCAGAACTTGGTAAATCACTTCCATTGCCACTTTCCAGTTGATACGGAAAATTGAAACCGTGTTGCTGTGGAGGAGATTGAAAGATGGTGCTTCCATCTCTAACTACAATGAATCCACTATCTCCAAGATTAATGGCCTGCAAAACCTGCTGAAAGAAACAAATGAGATTCATCCAATCAATAACAAGAAGTAATTTCCATTCACTTTCACAAATTGAAAATGCAAAATTTCCATATGAACTTCAAACTACTCAATTTTCACACTTTCAAAAAGGTTGATTACACAAGTCAATAGCAATGTTAGGACAATTAAACTAGAATTATCATCAACATTTCTATTTGACTTTATTAGAATTGTGGTTCATATTCTTTACACTCAAGACTCCTGCAAAATAGTAAATGTCTGTGGTATGGTACAGAAGTGCAAGAGCTCGTGCGAGCTTGCTGGGAAAGCCGAGAGGAGTAAAGGTGGTTTGGAACCTCCCTAGATGGCTCATTGAATGTCTCACTGGGAGTGGTTGGGAATTATAAAGAGCACAGTATTATAGCAAGGTCCTTGCTGATTTTGCTGAAAAATCCAAGGACAGTGTTATATGGCAGAGAAGCTCGTTGGGAAGCTCATCCCAACGAGTGGTGTGATTTCAGATTTTATGAAATTATTTTCTAGTTTGTTTTGGACTGGGGATTTTTTATTCCGATGTATACGGAACATATGGGCCACTTAAAAGTAAGTTCAAAAACTACTTTTCAAACTAAACAATGAGACTTGCATGCCCTAAAAATACCTTCTATTCTTTTTTTTTTTTTTTTTTTTTTGATGAATAAAAAAAACGTTTATAAACAATTAAAGTAATACTTACAGAAAGCTCAAGACCCAACTGAGGCACTAACATAAGAGTCAACACAAGTTAAGAGTCTTTTTAGTCAGGCTCCAGGCCTCTTACACTCCAGCTATACATGATTGGGAAAAGTAACTATTCATCCTATAAGAAAACATCTCTTCATCTTCAAAAGCTCTTTTATTTATATCCTTCCAAATTAACCAAAGTAAACAAAAAAAGCCAGTGTCCAAGCTGTCTTCTTCAGATTAGCTGGCTTGAAGCCCCACCATGAATTGAGCAAGCACTTCGTATACTTCAAAAAAACCCACTGACCTCTAAAATTGTCTAAAAGCATGTCCCACGGGGATTTTGACGATGTACAAAGAATGAATAAATAATCTATAGTCTCTCCCTGTTCTTTACACAAACTGCACATATTCACTATCACTTGCCCTCTTATCTACTATTCTTCTTCCCCCAAATTAACCAGGCAAAATATAAAAGGATTATACACCTAGCCTAGCTCCTCCCCTTGCATATTTTAGCACCCCACCATGATTGAAGCGTTTCCCTGCCATCGAAAGGGAAAACCCAATGAATCAAAAAAGATGGCAAAGTTACCAAAGCTTTTAGGGCCAAAAGCATAGCATAAACAGACGGTCAATGGTCTCCCCCTCTCGCTCTTGCATAAGAAATACCAATTCACCAACAAAATACAACTTATTAAAAGTGGGTTTGAGATATAGAACTCATGTCCACTAGATTATGTAAACCAAAAACAATCTGCTACCTATTATGCTGTCACGCATTATATCCATACTTTGTTTGTCTCAGGCTTGGTCATCTTTTGGTACAAATTCTCTTGTATAAACTTTGAATGAAAGAATTACGTGTTAAAAGATTTATAGTTCACAAAAAGCAGAGAGGAAATTCAGTTCTGATATATTACCAGATGCAGAAAGACCTAAGTAATTGTAAGAAAAGGTTAATCTTTTTAAGATCCCAGAGATATGAAAATTATTATTTTAGCTTTGTATGTGTTGGGAGAGAGCAATCCAGATGAAAGCTCAAAGTAAATTTCAATCCACCGTTTCAACCAAACACAACATCATGCAAAGACTACTTTAATCTGGTTAATACAGCTCATTGACTTGATGAATCTCCTAAACTTATCAAGTTTTTAGATATACATGAAAATTGCATACTTCTAGTTGTTGAAATAACTTGATACATATTGTTAGGCTCATTTCCTAACAGCTTAAGCTTTTTGGGCAATTGGTGAATTAGCATGGTATTAGAGTTCTGGTTATAGAAGATCTTGGATTCGAATCTTGTTATTTCCCATTTACTGTTGTGCATTTTGTTTGCTTGTGTTGGTACACTTTATTTGATTTGGTTTACTTGTCTCTGCTCCACGTGCAAATTGGGGGTTGCACGTGAGGGAAGTATTGAAATAGCTTCATATACATTGTTGGGCCCATTTCCTAATAGCTTAAACTTTTGGGAGAATTAGTAACCTAACACTAGTGAAAGAAATGCCTAGAAAGTCTTGATTCCATAAAGCAACCATGTTTTTCTTGTCTATGGATAACAATGGTTAGACACAACTTTATGTCTTCTAATGTGAAAAGAAAAAATGTTTTGGGGGTACAAAATAAAAAGGAGATCAGCATCTACGGCCAGGCTGACGATGCTAACAAAGGGGAAATAAGTAAAGCACCACATAGAAAATTTCCAATTCCACAAAGCACCCAAACTGTTAAAAAGAAAGATCGGACAGAATTTCATATTTCCAAAGGGTGAAAGAAAATATGTCTAATCTACATATGATAAAGAATGGAGATTGATATAATTAGCTGGTTCACTTGAGCACAACAAACCTGGTTTGTGAGGGCTATGATGCAGGCTGTTGAGGAACCCTTGGCTTTGGTGATTGAGTAAGCTTTCTCCAACACCCTTGTAGGGTTAATGGAACCCTTTGGTTGATCTTGAATAGCCGCCACTGACTTAGACATGAGTTCACGGGCATATTCCCCCGCATTGACACCAACATCCGCCCAGCCACCAACACCATCTGCGACCCCAATTACTTGTTCATCTTCACAAATAAAGTGAGCATCCTCACCACCTGTTTTTTTCTTGTCAGGATGTGGAAGGTACCAAGATCCTGATTGTAGTTTCAAGGTCCTGTCACCTAAGGTAATGCTGGAGTCAACAAGAAGCAGTATTAATTAGCAGAAATTGTAAGGGTAATTATTTATTTTGATAAGTAAGCTGCAGGGAAATTATTACCCAATCATTGCAAATTGTGGCATGCTTTGTTTCATTTAAACTAAGTGAAGTAAATTTATGAAGAAGAAACTGTCCCTATCTCTGATATTCAGTTATAGGGCAGTACCATTGTTGAGCAAAAACATAATACCTGCTTCCAAATTTCATAAGTAATCAAATGCTCATCCAACAAAATTTTAGTTTTGCAAACACAAGTAAAAATTTGGCAGAATTTTAGTCTTATTTAAAAAAAAAAAGTTGTGAACATCGTTATTATTTATTAATCCCAGCACATAACATTTTGGCACCACAAAAGTACGGATAACCATGAGTTCCATTCCGTTCAATTTTTCAGCGTGTACGATTCCCATTTAATTCCAGCCTATTTCAGTTGATTTTGGCTCAATCCCCCCAGTGTATCGCATGGCATAAAGATTTGTCAGCATAGAACATTGATCTACGATTCAGTTCAAGTAAAACACCTATATATGAATGAACATTTATGAATCATAAAGTAAGTAAAGGAAACCTGATATGACCATTCATCTGTGTTTTTATGTTTCTCTTGGAAGCACAAACAGAAAGAGACAAACTTAGAATGAAAGGTGAGCATTTGTTAAAGCACAGAAAGAGACAAGCTTAGAATGAAAGGTGAGCATTTGTTAAAGCTAACTGTGAGCATAAGGGAGAGTTGTGTTCCAAAAAAATATATTATTAGAGTGCAAATTTGTTTTTGGTAATACCAGTAAATGCACTTGAATTTAATAAAAAATACAACGAATTTGTTACTTAACAAAAAAAAAATGGAAAACAAAAGATAGATACTACAAATTCAGCACACTAGACAACAGATGATCAACTTCCATTCATTCGTTTAGTATGGTATCTAGGATTTTTTTCCCCATTCCTCTAAACTAAATATCTACATGGGGTTAAATCCATTTCTCATACTTAGAATCCCTGATTTGTAATTGTGTCCAAGTGATTCCTGCTTTTTGTCTGGAAAACTTTATCATCAGCCCCTTATCTATTTCTTAATAGCATTGCCTGAATTGGTCAATCATGGAAAAAAGTAGATCCTTGACCACACAAAAATGAGTCACAGCAACCACCAAAAATAATTTCCCCAAACTAAACTTCTATCATGCGCTTTTTTTTTTTTTACTTGTCTTAAAATTAAAAAAAAAAAAAGGATAAAGAAAACTCCTGGTATAAAATGTTTAATCATCTCAATAATTACTCAAGCAATCTCTCAGAAGTAGATATATCCGCTAAATAAAGGCTGTAACTAAATAATTTCTTAAGTTGAATGTCAATGAAATTATACTCATTCGCCAAGTATGAGCTTAAATGAGGTTGTAAATTGATTGATATGCACAAGGCCCCTCCACAATTGCTTCAAAAAATGAAGCCAAAAAAAAAAAACAACAGATTTTACCAATCATGTGATATCTCTCAGAAAAGCGTAGTTAAAAAAATAATAAGAGAAAGGGAAAATAACAAAAGAAACACATACTGATCAGTTGGAATGGCAGAACTTGCGAGCTGCTGATCAAATGCCAATCCATCAAATGACACATCAGGCACAATGCCATCAGAGTAACACGAAGAGGAAGAGGTATGGAGGCCTTTGAACCACGCTTTGAAAAATGAGTTAGAGTTGCCAGAGCTCCGTGTAATATGAAATGTACAACCTGCATAAATATTGTTCCGGCAAACTGTTTCTTGATTTCTCAAACGTATGCCAACTTTTTGGCACTTGTGAAGACTTCTATCATTGAAATAAACCCCAGTTGGTTTTACAAAATTTGAAACGTTCCCACAACTTGAGATTAAGCTGTCAACAAGAAGATCTCCAGCAGCAGCTTTGGACCCAGAAGTAGCCATTAGATGCCCGGTAACTGTGATTCCTTGAATATTCAAAAGCTGGTTGAGCTGATCCAGACACAAAGTAGGCAGAGCTTATTTGAGATTAAGCTCCACAAACAAAGAGTTGATTTCTCTGATTAGCAAAATTAGAGTTTGTTGTTAAGCTAGAGACAGTGACAGGTTGCACAACTTGGTGCAAACCGGTGTGAGTCAAATATGAAGAGCAAGGACAGAGCCCAATATCCCCAAATGAGAGTTTCCCCTGTTTGAGCAGCAATTCGATCGGATTATGGGATCGACCAGCTCGTGCCCTTAGAGAACTTTGAAAAGCAAAACATAAAGCAGTGTTCAAATTTACGAGAAAACCAGCTTTACAGCCTTAAATAGAACAGTAACCCCAACTGCAAAGACTGCATAGGAGAGGAATTTTCATAATTTTCTCAACGCCTGAAAAATCAAGACCAATTTGGCGAATGTAAGGAAAATTCGCTTTCTAATTAGATGCATACAATGATACAAACATAAATACATATACACACATGTGCGAACACACACCAACTACATATATGTACATGCAGGTATGAATGCGGATTTTGACGAAGAGAAAAAAAATTCACCAATTCAAAATTCGTTTAAGCGAAATAAGGTTTTGGGAAGATGCCTATCCGGACAAATTAGGGTTAGCAGTCTATTCAAAACCAGGAACTTATATCATACACATATAATACATTTATCAGCACTGGAACAAATGGCTAATGAATCAATCGACAGAAACCCTAGAAAGCAAACTTGCCTCGATAGAAAGCTCCGAAACCCTTATCGGTTTTCGAAGCTCTCCCTCAGTCTCTCCGCCCTTTGTCTTCTTCCTCCTTCCTGGCTAAAGTTCGCGGGAAGTTTTTCGTCCAACCGTAATTGTCCAACGATTAAGCGTTGAAAAAGTGACGTCACTTGATACTAATCTACCCCTAAACTCGAGCTTATTAATTACAAAAATCTCGCTTATGTGGGCTGATGGGCCCGAATAATCCAGCGGGCTTCAATAAACCGGATTTTGCTTCTAACCGGACATAATCGGGTTCGGTTTGGTGTGAACCGGTCAATATCAAGTAGCAAGTCCCACGAAAAAAAATATCTCAATAAACCGGATTTTGATTCGAACCGGATATAATCGGGTTCGGTTTAGACACATCCGTTAACCGGCCAACAGCAACTGGGAAGTGCCGCGAAAATATATATATATATATATATATAATATTAATTAACGAGTTAACCAAGTTAGTTATGTTAGAAAATAATCAATTGTGGGTCAACTATGTTATTAATTGTGTGTTATAGGCTATTATAAAGGTTTAGCCCATTCAAAATGATCTGATAAGGCTTTAAAATTTTGGGCTTAATAACATCTCATATTGTATAGATTTTTATAATGTGTATATACTTAAGTCTATATTTCTATTTTATGATGGGCCAAATGGAAGTTGGGCTTATATAATTAATATAAATAAGTTATGGTTCCCATGTCATACGTAAGGTTTTTTAATCAATCTAACATCCCATCATCAGAGAGAATTAAGAGCAGAAACTGCCGTATAAACTTGAAAGATCAGGAACCACGAAATTGTAATCATGGATACACGTACGCTTACACTACTCATATAATTTATCTTCTCTTTGAATTAATATGAGAATTTAGAAATCATATTCAGATTGTAATATTCGAATATAAATCGTGATCAATGCATATTGTTTTAAGTTTTGAAATTTTTTTTTTTTCTACAAGTGGTATCAGAGCCATCCTATACTTGATTCATAGAGAATTTATATATATATATATATATATATATATATTTTGTGAAGGTTTTGGAGATTGATTTTAGGTTTTCGTAATTCTTATTTATTTATTTATTTATTAGGTTACTTGATCTTCTTTTTTGCAATTGGTATATATAGGTTACTTGTTAACGAAAGAGCAATCGATCAAAGCTTTTGATTCCATGTATGATAATTAAATTAAGTATTGATGCGCTTTAGGATTCAATGCACAGAATTCACTGTGTTTTGTTTTCTTTTATTTTTTTTTATTTTTTTTTAAGCATATGAACGATCTTGGTTGGGATAGAGATTTTGGTATCGGCCATTTTTGGAATCAGAATCTCTGTAACAAGATTTCTTTGACGGCTTAGACGGAATCATTGTTGCCTCCATAAAACCACGTATACAGCATTGAAGGGTTGTTTTTTCAATTTAAAAAAAAAAAAATCGCAATTAAATCTTCAAAGTGACGTACAGAGCTTCTTAAACATTAAAGATGTTTGTCTCGATTGTCGGATTTTGATGGCATAAGGTAATTGTTGCCCGCTAGAATCAATCGGCCATTTTTTTTTTTTACATTAAAAAAAAAATGGTTTCCTTCCTAACATCCACGGTCCGCGCAACTATTTTGTAGATGCACCAGTGCGTGGTGTTTAGATTTTATACAATTTTTTTTTTTTAGAATAAAACGTGCATATTTTTACGAACAGTGCATAATTTTAATGATTTGTATGGGCAGTATTTTTGACATCTTGAATACCATAGATTATAAGGAATTGATTCAATAATCAATTATAAATTCAAATACATGGTATGTTATTTTACTAATTATGTTTATCTAATATTCTAAATAGGCTAGTTGACACAATATGTCACCAAAGTGACCTCTCTTGTGAAGATTAGTTTGTTGGGAATAATTAGATGGTTATGTGTGTATTTTTATTCATACGAGTATTGGCCGGCCCAAAGGAAGGTTAATATTTGTCCGAATTGCAAACACACCTGTGGTGGTAAACATGTGACAATTATAAAGTTTCTATGTGAATAGTAAGTCAATCCAAATATGGGTTTACTATTTGACAAGAGTTATCGTTAATGTTTGATTACTACAATAAGAGTACCACTTACAATTAATATTACTGTTCAAAGACTTAATATTAATGTTATGATGGGTATCTTGAGATGGGGCTTACCATTATTTAAATTTATTGATTATTAATTATATATATTAATGTGAGCATGATTTTTATTTGATTATTTTGTTCTCGATACAACTAATATGTCTGCTACTACTATATCTGCCAACATAAATTCAATTCCTGTACTGAATGGAACAAACTTCAAGGATTGGAAAAAAAACATATTAATTGTTCTTGGCTATATGGATCTGAAACTTGCGCTTAGGGTTGAGCAACCCGCTTCTCTTACGGATGAAAGTTCACCTGATGACAAGAGAAACTTTGAGAAGTAGGATTGCTCAAATCGCATGAGTCTTATAATCATTAAGCGCGACATTTAGAAAGCCTTTAGGGCCGCAGTATCCAAAGGGATGAGTAATGCCAAAGAGTTCCTTACCGAAATTGAGAAGCGTTTTGTGAAAAATAATAAGGCTGAAACAAGCACACTTTTACAAAACTTAATTTCAATGAAGTATAAAGGCGAGGGGAACATAAGGGAGTATATCATGGATATGTCACATATTGCTTTAAAACTTAAGAGACTAAAGTTTTAGCTATCTGATGACTTATTCGTGCATTTGGTATTGATCTTGCTTCTTACACAATTCAGTCACTTTAAGGTCAATTACAATTGTCAAAAAGAGAAATTATCTCTAAATGAGCTTATTTCGTATTGTGTGCAAAAAGAAGAAAGGTTGAAGTAAGATAGAATTGAAAGTGCTCACTTGGCAAGCACCTCTAAAGATAAAGGCAAGAAAAGAAAGAAAGAAAGATATAAAGCTGCTACTAAGGGTCTAGCACAAAAGAAACAGCAGCAAAACAATGAGCTTATTTCGTATTGTGTGCAAGAGGAAGAAATGTTGAAGTAAGATAGAACTGAAAGTGCTCACTTGACAAGCACCTCTAAAGATAAAGGCAAGAAAAGAAAGAAAGATATGAAACTGCTACTAAGTGTCCAGCACAAAAGAAACAACAGCAAAACAATGAGAACTGCTTCTTTTGTAATAAGACTGGACATGTGAAGAAGGACTGTGCCAAATATCTGGCCCGGCGTACAAAGAAATGTGCAATTCTTACTTTGGTCTGTTCTGAGATTAATTTAGCTTCAGTACCTAAAAACACTTGGTGGTTAGATTCTAGTGGTACTACTACTCACATAAGTGTTTCTATGCAAGGTTGCCTGAGCTACCAAAAGCTAAATGATGGTGAAAGATACATTTTTGTGGGAGATGGCAACTCAATGGAAGTTGATGTAATAGGCACTTTTAGGTTATTATTAGGAACTAGTTATTATTTTGATTTGAAAGACACTTTTATTGTACCGTCTTTTAGACGGAATTTGATTTCTGTTTCTTCGTTGGACAAATCTGGATATTATTGTTCATTTGAAAACAATCAGTTTAATCTTTCGTTGAATTCAAATGTTATTGGTATTGGTTTAATATGTGCATATGATAACCTATACTTGCTTGATACTATTGCATCATATAATGAAACCTTGCATGTGGAATCACGTGATACTAAACGCAAATTAAACAAATAAAATTCAGTATCATTATGGCACAAGCGCTTGGGTCATATCTCACAAGATAGAATTGGGAGACTTGTGTCTGATAGAATTTTGGATTCCCTTGATTTTTCAGATTTTGATGTCTACATTAATTACATTAAGGGAAAACAGACAAAAACTAAAAGATTAGGTGCCAACAGAACTTCAAACGTCTTAGAATTGATATATACAGATATTTGTGGACCATTCCCTATGGCTTCTTAGAATGGTCAATAATATTTTATATCATTCATAGACAATTACTCACGCGATGGGTATCTATATCTAATTCATGAGAAGTCTCAGTCACTAAACGTGTTCAAAGCTTTTAAAATTGAAGCTGAGAATCAACTTAACAAAAGGATTAAAAGCGTCTGATCTGATCGTAGTGGTGAGTACTACGGCAGATATGACAGTTCAGGAGAACAACGTCCAGGACTATTTGCTAAATTCCTAGAGGAATGTGGAATCATTCCACAATACACCATGCCAGTATCCCCTAGCATGAATGGTGTAGCTGAGAGACGAAATAGAACTCTAAAAGATATGGTAAAGAGTATGATTAGTCATTCTACCTTACCAGAATCACTCTGGAGAGAAGCACTAAAGACTGTAGCTTATATTTTTAATAGAGTACCAACTAAAGCAGCTGCCAAGACACTTTATGAGCTTTGGACAGGCAACAGGCCTAGTTTAAAGCATTTTCACACTTGGGCATGTCCAGCTGAGACAAGGCCTTATAGATCATATGAAAAAATTAGACTCTAAAACAGCGAGCAGTTACTTTATTGGTTATTCTGAGTGATCTAAGGGCTACAAATTTTATGATCACACACTTAGGTCAATTTTTGAAATGGGAACTGCAACATTTTTTGAGAATGTTGATTTTAGGGGGAGAAATAAGGTTAGAGACATTGCCTTGGAGGAGGAATTGGTTTCGATCTCTACTATTATTTCTGATAATGTGTAGGCTTCTATACTTGTCATTGATCAAGAAGGAAATCAGGAACCTCAACAAGGCAATGTTGAACAACCTTCCATTTAAAATGAGGTAATTATTCCAGAAGAACAAAATCAACAACCTCAAGAACTAAGGAAATCCACGAGAGAAAGGAGAAGTGCTATTTCAGATGATTATATAGTATTTCTCCAAGAATGTGAAGAAAATATTGGTATGGTGGATAATGATCCAATCAATTTCCATTAGGCCATATAGGGTTCTAACTCTCAACAGTGGATTGATGCCATGAATGAGGAGTACAAGTCTATGCAAGACAATAAAGTTTGGGATCTTTTTCCATTACCAAAAAGTGTAAAATCCATTGGTTGTAAATGGATATTTAAAACTAAAAGAGATTTGAATGGTAATGTGGAAAGATATAAGGCTCGTCTTGTAGCAAAAGGCTTTAGCCAAAAAGAGGGCATTGACTTCAAAGAGACTTTTTCTTCAATTTCTACGAAAGACTTTTTCAGAACTATTATGCCGCTTATTGCACATTTTGATCGTAAGTTACATCAGATGGATATTAAGACAGCGTTTCTCAATGGTGACATTAATAAAACGATCTATATGGTGCAACAAGAAAACTTGGTGTCAGAAAACCCAAAGGATATGGTTTGCAGATTAAAGAAATCCATCTATGGACTCAAACAAGCTTCCTATCAGTGGTACCACAAATTTCATCAAGTAATCATCTCGTTTGGTTTTGAGGTAAATACTGTGGATGATTGTGTGTATCACAAGTTCAGTGGGAGTAAGTATATTTTGCTAGTTTTATATGTTGATGATATATTGCTTGCCATAAATGATATAGGCATGTTGCATGAAACTAAGAGATTTCTATCAAAGAATTTTGAGATGAAAGATCTTGGAGATGTATCTTTTTGTATTAAGGATTCAGATACATTGAGATCGCTCTCGGGGTACTATTGGATTATCACGAAGGGGTTATATCAATAAGGTACTTAAAAGATTTGGCATGCAGGATTGTAAACCTGGTGACACCCCTGTCGCTAAGGGAGACAAATTTAGTCTTAATCAGTGTCCTAAGAATGACCTTGAAGTTAAAGAGATGCAGAAGATTCCCTACGCGTCAGCTGTTGGGAGCCTAATGTATGCTCAAGTTTGTATACGTCCAGACATAACATTTATTGTTGGAATGCTAGGCAGATATTTAAGCAACCCTGGCATGGATCATTGGAAAGCAGTTAAAACGAGTTATGAGGTACTTACAGAGAACAAAGGATTACATGCTCATATATAGGAAATCAAATCAGTTGGAGATCATTGGGTTTTTTGATACCGATTTTGCTGGATGCCAAGACAGTAGGAGATCCACATCAGGTTATATCTACCTGCTAGCTGGAGGAGCTATGATTGGGCTCGAGTTGTTACACATTTGTTCACTTAAATACACTTTTATACATGACATAATTGATATAAGACAGGTGTTTTGTGTAGAATTTATCCACATCTTTAGAATATGGAACATGTGTTGAATTGTGCCATAAAGAGAAGCAATTTGAGCTAAATTAAGGATGCAAAGAAGGAGATGCTGAAGCACATCTGTTGAAATGGATTTGTTTAGTAAAGTCATGGGAGCAGAAGAAGAATTTTCAGTTGCTGAACAAGTTGAATTCTGGAAGGAGGAGAACATTCGAATATAGTGCCAAAGCATTCGAATGCTGTCAAAAAGAGTTCAGAGAATTTCTGGAGGAAATGCATATTCGAATACAGCCAAGCAGTATTCGAATACTAGGACCGTTGGCAGAAAACAGACTCCACGTGATTTTACAGATTCGGGGGGGGGAATGCAATCTGGAGGAGAGAGAAAGACTGGGGAATGATGGCATCACACGACCCACACCCACGAGAGAAAAAGGGGGGGACAGAACATTCGGTTAGAGGAGAGAAGGGGAGAAGAGAGAAGGGGAGGTGAGAGTAGCGAGAAAATTTCTTCTTCTTCCTTCTTCATTCTCTGGTTTTCAGATTTTCTACCATTCTTTTGTTTTCAATTCTGATTTTAATTTCAGTTTATTGTAGTTAGATTTGAATTCTACAGCACATTACAATTTCATTCTTGTAATTAGATTTCAATTAGAGTTAAAGAGAAAATTACCTTTTTCAGCTTTGAAGGTTATGTCTCTGTTCTTCATTTCTGTTCTTCATTTTCTTAAGATGATCGGCTAGTTTTTCTTGGGCCAAGGCAAGGATAATGTCCTGTCCAATGATTTCCAAGATACCGTTCTTAATGGATTAATTTTGAGTTCTTTGGTTATCAATCTTAGTTGTATCTCGTTACTTTCGAAATCAATGGTTCAATGTCCGATTAACACTTGTTTACATATTCTATCAATGAGTTCATAGAAGTTGCTTAATTCAGAACTCTTATTGCAAATATGTATGGGAGTTGCTAGAGTTAGATCTTCTATAGTCTTCATGATAGCTTATGCACATCACTTGTTTGATCCATGGCTTGTATCATTTGAAATTAATTTTCTCCAAACATTAGAGCAACTAGAATTGATGATCTATTCACTCTTGGTATTTTGAGATTGATTTGGATAGGCATTGGAATTGTCTTGCCCATCTTTTTAATATCAAGTTTTAGTTAAGTTTAGTTTTCATTTCAAAACCCATTTCCAAAACCATCAAAAATTCCAAACCAGATTTTTAATTCTGTTTACCATTCATGTGAGCCATGTTTTGCCTCTTTAATGCATTTGATTCAAACATGATTTTGCTCCCTAGATCCCTGTGGATATGACCTGGTTCTCACCAGTTAATTGTGCTACAATGAAACCTTGCACTTGAGGGAGTTTGACTTGATTTTCCTTACTCAACACCTTTGAAAGCTGAATTTGCATCTTTATTTACATTTGAGAGTGAGGTAATTAAGCAAAAACAAGCAAGCTATATCCTGGAGAAGTGCTAAGCAAACACTCATTGCTCTTTCCACTATGGCAGTAGAGTTCATAGCTTGTTATGAGGCATCCAATCATGGAATATGGCCGTGAAACTTTGTCACTTGGCTGCGGATTTAAGATAGTGTTGAAAGACCATTAAAGTAATTTTGTGACAATAAGTCAGCTGTGCTATATTACAACAACAACAGGTGCTCTTTGAAGTCTAAACATATAGACATCAAGTTTCTAATTGTTAAGGAAAGAGTTTAGAGTGGTCAGGTGTCTATAGAGCACATTGGCACAAACTCTATGATTGCGGATCCACTCACTAAAGGCTTACCACCTAAGGTGTTTCATGAGCATGTAACTTATATGGGTGTTGTATCACTTGATGATATGTTGGTTTAGTGAGAGTTTGTATTGGGATGCTTTTTAGTTGTAGACATATTTTATGGATATATATTTTTTGCAGAATAAAGTATATGGTTTATTTGCACTCTGAATGTATTTACTGCAATCTCACTAAAGAATAAAGTTGGACCAGTTGGAAATAAGCATGTTTAGATCACATTATATGTAATTTTCATGCTACACATTCATACTTGATCTATGTCGTTAATTATATTAATATACGTGACTATTGATGGGTTTAGTTATGATACATATAACGAAAGCCGCTTTAATCCTATATTAGTATAATTGATGAACCAAATCCTATATTAGTATAAGCATGTTTAGATCACATTACATGTAATTTTCATGCTACACATCCATACTTGATCTATGTCGTTAATTATATTAATATACGTGACTATTGATGGGTTTAGTTATGATACATATAACGAAAGCCGCTTTAATCCTATATTAGTATAATTGATGAACCAAATTGTATAGAGATATTGGGTAATGATAGCAAATTTTGAGCTCATAAGGTTACTTTTATAATGCACAACTATAAACTGACATATCTGGCCTAAGTGAGAGATTGTTAGAAAATAATCAATTGTGGGCCAAATATGTTATTAATTATGCGTTATAGGCTATCATAAAGGTTTAGCCCATTTAAAGTTTTGGGTTTTATGATATCTCATATTGTATAGATTTTTATAATGTGTAGATACATAAACCTATATTTCTATTTTATGATGGGCCAAATGAAAGTTGAGTTTTTACAATTAATATAAATAGGTTATGGTCCCCATGTCATATGTAAGGTTTTCTAATCAATCTGACATCTCATCATCATAGAGAATTAAGAGTAAAAACTACCATATAGACTTGGAAGATCAGGAACCGCGAAATTGCAACTATAGATAGAGGTACGTTTCCGCTACTCATATAATTTATTTTCTCTTTGAATTAAGATGGGAATTTAGAAATCATGTTCAAATTGTGATATTCGGATATAAATCGTGGTTAGTGGCTGTTGTTTTAAGTTTTGAATTCTTTTTTCTACAAGTAATAGATTCCTCAAAAAAAAAAAAAAAAGTTAGTAATAGTTTATAACTATATTAATTTAATTGAAAAATAAGCGGTAAAAATATATTCGAACTAGATCGTATTTAATATTAATTAATTTATAAACGTTAACCAACTTAGTGAAAAAAAATAAGAAAATTACAAATAAGTTTTAATTTGTCTTATAAATAATAGATAAATTTTATAATTTTTAAAAAATACTAGTAAGTCCATATTTTGAAATATGTTTCGATTAAAGTTATATTCCATTTTTATGTGTATCATTTATGTACGATTATATTTATGATAATATAATAAAAAATGTTATTATATTTTCTTCAATTTGTTTATAATTTTTCTTTAAATTTTATAAAATTTTATCTAACATACAATTTTACAAAAAATAACACACGACAACACCAAGACAAAACATATAAAAAATTAAATATTTTAATTTATCAATCGCACTCTATTAAAAATTGAAAATCAAGGGGTATGGCCCTTACCACCCTTACGCACTCCAATGTCTTTAGTTGAAAAATAATTAATGAAAGGAAAGGAAAAGTGAATGAAAATAAAATTATTTATATATTCATTTTTTACTATTAATGAAATTATTTTCTTTTAATAAATATCTATTTCATTTTTATTAAGCATACTAAAAATAAAGTAAAGTGGTCAAAACTCTTGGTTTCTCTGAGGAAGATTAGGAATTTGACTCTAAGACGTATCAAACCATTTCCCTAAAAGAAGTTAGGAGTTTAATTCCGAGCCCTACAAAATCTTGAAAGTTCCCACACAAAGCATTCCCTAAAAGAAGTTAGGAGTTTAATTCCGAGCCCTACAAAATCTTGAAAGTTCCCACACAAAGCGTAAATCTTAGATTTAATCGGTTAGTGTAATTTGTAAGGTGTTACGTGAATCTCGATTTACACATTAGATACGCGGTTTGTTAAAAATCGCAATAAATCGGAAAAATTCCAAATCACCAAAAAAATAAATAAATAAATAAACAAAATAAAGCCTTTAAATTTTTACTGATCATATTGAAAACCCTATCAAGTTTTAAACCAAAAACTACATCTCAAATGGCATAAAATTCATCACTTCCTGCTACCTTTGCTAGACATTCCCAAATCCACTCATCATATACAAAGTCTTCTAGCTCTCCATCTTCTGGCTTTGATCAATCAAGGTACATTCACAAGAATTGACATCCTCATTACATAAGGGAGGAATCTGAACCTTGAGGCTATATATATATATATATATTATATTAATTACTGCATCACATGAACAAATTGTTTTTGTCCTTTTCTTGAAAGGCAGCAGAACAATAACAAAATACCCAACTGCCTCAGGTCTCATCCTTACCTCCTTGAGAGCATTAATTAATAATACATATCTTACCAATATTTCATCATCTGCAACATCAACTTGCCAAAAGACCCCACCCCCTGCAAAATGTACAGTCCCCTTTATGTCTTACAAAGAAGAAAACAGTTTTCCTCTCTGAAGGTCATTTTTCATCCTCAGTCATGAGCTTCTTCCCACATCTTTGCCAGTGAATTCTCCACCGCCCAATGATGCCGAGCCAATGGTGGTCATCAGGGCCGATAGGCCACTGGTAGGGCCACCACCCGCGGCCATCCCCAACCCAAGAAAATCAAGAGTTGTTTGCTTGGGACCAAACACAGATGGGGTCCCCATCATCAATTCCTTCAGACCAGAACCTCCATCACAAGGGAGTCCAAGTCCAAGCCCTGCTGTCAGAGGTCCACTCTCTTGTTCAATGTGCCTTTGATCCCACTCCTGACGCCCCGACGAAGGCGATGTCGAAGAAATAATCCCAAGTCCCCTCAGCAACGATGCATTTGATGCGGCAGCAGCCATCTGAGCAGCTTTCTGCAACAACGCTGTTGCGGACATTGCTGGCTGGGGTGGTGGAGCATATTGTCTACGTTCTTGCCCTGCAGTGCCAAAAATTGATGAGCCGAGACAGAGAGAAATGGCCTCTGTCGATGAAGATGGTGTGAGATCAGGTGCAAGTTCAGCGCGGAACAAGTTGGTAAATCCAGGTGTTTGGGGCTGCAAACTTGCTGAAGTTGTTGAGGAAGCAAACAAGCTAGCAAATACACTAGAGCTTGTACTGCCATTGCTGCTTGAGCTGCTAGTATTGCTGCAGCTTCCAGTCAATCCAGCTGTTACTGGTGCATCGTCTAAGACATGGGTGGGATTTGGATCTTCAGGCAACTCTGGAATGGTGGAAACAACCCAATGAAAAATAAATAGAAATAATCAATCAATTATCTACATAGTAAAGTGATAAATAGAAAGCCTTCAGCCTTTCTGATTAAAGAACAATATTTGAGGAAAGTTGAATCAATAACAGTCTCTTTTCTTAACATCCACTTCACTATCCTTTTTAGCTTTTGAATTTCTTTGTGTCTTCTTTTCTTCATTAAGATTGCACCCATTGAATCTTAAAGCTCTCTAGGATGGTTTAATGCTTACTAGCTTTCAATATCTCAGATCAGCTACTTGTTGGACTTATGGATATAAAGAACAAAGATAAGTAAATGACAAAAAACAAATAACAACAAAACTCAAAGATCTAGACAGAGAACCAACAAAGAATTCTGTTGTTTTCATTAACAAAAAGGACAAAAACCCAAACTCTCAATTGAAAATTTTGACAAATCGGCAACTACCTGGACTTTGAATTGTCAAAACAGAGGATGTCACAGCCACAGGCGGAGACAAAGTTGGTGATGGCAGCTGTGGCGGTGGTGGTGAAGCAGCAGTTTCAATTTTAGGTTCCTCATCTGCTTTGGGGGGTGCCACAATCTTCTTTGCTTTAGCACTCTCCTTGGCTAACACATCACAGAAAGCTCTGTGCGTGATAAAGCTATCCCTCCTTCAATCAACCAAAACGTAAACAATTCAGAAACCCAAAAATATTGAAACAGAGGGCACAAAGAGCAGAGGATTTAAGTTTTAACACAGACACAGATCCAACAACCTTGAAAACAAAGTGCCGCAATCGCATTTGTACTCTCTTGTTCCACAAACTTTCAAGTGGGCCTTCCAATCGGACTGAACCGCGTATTTCTTCAAACACTTGTCGCATTTCCACTTCTTCTCGCCGTGCTTTCTGCAGAAATGCTTCTTTATCCCCGTGAGATCGCCCAACGCCCGGGAAGGATCGTGATGGAGGCAGGAAAGCTCGGGGCAGACATAGACTCGCTTCCGAACCTCCTTGCTTGACCTCTGCCGGAGCTTCCAGGGAAGGTTGTGTCCCCGCCGATGGAGCTGCAAATTTTGATCTCTCTGGAAACCTTTGTTGCAGATTTCGCATATGAATCGATTCGTCGCTAATAAAGACTTCGGGGACAGAGCAATCACCTCAGCATCTGGATCTGCAAAAAGCACAAATTACAGGCCAGAGACATATAATTTCCATGAACCACACACTTTGAAAGGTTATCTCAGAAATTTTACCTGGCATTCCAGGAAGATTTCGCTTCTTCTTCGCCTGCGGTGGATTTGGAGGTACTATTTGATCCCCCGAAGAAGAGACGCTGGCTTCGCCGGAAGCTGTGGATTCGTTCACGGCGGAAGAGCTATCTAAGTCGGCCGGCATGGGTAATTGTTCAAGAGTATTTTCTGGATAGCCAAAAAAAGGGGAAATCTAGTACATATATCTGCGAAAAATCTGAAGAAGCTTTAGGATTAAGTCTGCTAGGGTTTCCACTCGAGCTCCTTCTATCTATCTACCAGTCAATCTTGCTTTTTTTAGTTCCACCCACCAGCTGTTATCAAGTTCTGATCAAAACCCAGTTTGAAGAACAAGCTAATTAACGAAACCCATGATTCAAAATCATCTAAGACCCAGAAAACATCTCGCTGATAGCTGCCGAAAATCTAACCGCCGGGGGAAACAGTACCTCCCAACGGTTCAGAAATTGAATAAAATCTTTCCCTTGCGCCAACGATGAAAAATATGAAATCGGACACGAAATGAGAGGTTTCGCGAAGTCTGTGAGCTTTAGGAACCTTATTAGACCCCTGAAATTAGCTTCTTTGCTGTTTCGCAGTCAACTGAGAAATTCCGGAAATTTTCTGATATATCTCATCCAAAAAAAAAAAAAGAAAGAAAGAAAGAAAGAGACAATCAAGCACCGGGACCAGAACAAGGACAATTTCACGAGTCGGCGGCTCAAAAAACTAGACTGAGAATTGAGAAAATCCGAAGAGAGAGGAAAAGAGAGGCTGCAAAGTCCTCTGTGCTGCTGGGTGTATTCACACTTTCGCATTTTACCTTTTTCAGACGAGGAAAAAAATTGGAATTGGAATTAGTAAAATAATAAAATATAAGAGTAAATTACACTCACGCCTACGAAATTTCACAAAATTGCGTATGCTCCCTTGACGTTTCTAAAATACAATGAGTTTTGCCTTCACAATGGTAAATGACCAGTGAAAGTTATTGTATTATATCCTATTCCCATTTCAATTAACATATGTTAAGTAAAAATAATAATAATAATAAATCAAACTTATAAGAGCTAATTTCCTATTGTAACTAGGAAATGCTTGTTTAGTTTTAAGTCTTTTCTATTTTCTAAACCATTAAATAAAAAATCATTTGACCCTCTATTTCTCGTTAATAATATTTTAATAAATTAAATACTACCTAAATTTATCATTAATAATATTTTAACATTGTTGGGTTAATTATTTTTATGAATTTAATAATACTTTTTGTATACGAGAATGATATCTACTCTGTCATATTTGAAAAAATATATATTTGCCTACAACTACATTATATTATTACCATTATTGTCATGATGGGCTTTTAATATTGTATTGATAATCATTACTGAGAATAACAATGGGGTGAGTGAAATAAAGAGCGAGGGAAAAAAAAATAAATTAAGAGTGAAGAACAAAATTTAAAATGCAATAAGGTTTTAGAAAGTAACAATATCCCACTCCACTTAAGTTTAAAATTATGAAAATACCTTTATTAATCTTACTTTGTACGTTAAGGATTATTTTCTTTTTGTTAATAATTAATTTATGAGTGTGTTTGAAGTGATAAAAGTTAAATAACGCAAGATAAAGTGAGATAAATTGTGGGTTCGTAACTCGCACAATGAGATAAAAAGTAAATAACTTTTAAAAATTTTTAGAAGATTACAGCAAATTAAACGGAGCCTATACTTATTTTACTTATTGTCTTATTTTTATAAGTAAAATTATAAAATATTACTAATTTTAAGACTGCAAGATTCGACCAACGGACTATTTATGTCTTCATGGAGAGAAAAATCATTTTTATACTATTCGATCTATTTTGCACCATAATTAAACAAAATAAATTTTATAATATTTTTATTTTCTAGTACCATCACTAAATTTAAAATTTAAACACAACAACAAACGATTTTGAATCCAAATATGCATAAAAAAAAAAACAATTATACACAATCATAGTTATGTATGACTATTCATTATTCAATAATTATCACGTAATAACTGGTGAATATTTATATTTTAGAAGTATATGTCTGTTTGAAGATTCATAATAAATAATTCAGACTTTCATTGAATTTAATTTTTATTTTGACGTCTAACCAAATCGATCATAATATAAACTAAATTAATCAAACTTTATGGATTACATGTGAAAAAATAAGTCTTCAAACTCTCTGTCACGTCGAGTCAAAAAAAAAAAAAGAGGTCAAACCGGACTTCTTATGAAATAAAAGCAAGAGTTGGTTTAATTTGCTCTTTTATTTTTTTTTTCCTGCTCTTTTGTACACTCTGGATTAAAACTTTAATCAACAATTATTTGTACACACTTAATTGGTAAACCTTTGTTAATAAATGTGAGGGGAAGATTATTCAAACATGAAAAACTTTAGGGGTGTAGATGTATTTTACTTTAAATTTTGGGAAGAAATACAGAAACATGCGTTGGAAGTCAATAACTACAGTTAGTTTTCAACCATAGATAATTGTTTACTAGGGAAGTTGGCTTTTATTTGAGTTTCAACGGCCATAGATTTACTCAAATTCAATCTTAAAACATAAATGGATGGAATTTAAGTGATTATTTTAAATTTATTGTATTATTAAAATAATTAAAATTTAACTTAGTAAATTAACATTTAATAAGTATAATATAAAATATTTAAATATTTAAATTAACTCAAGATTGATTTGATTAAATTGCTGGAGTTAGGTTCAAAAAATTCACAAACCTTCTTTAAAAAAAAAAAAAAAAGAAGACAGAAAAGAAAAGAAAAGAGGGAAAAGATTCACCAATCAAATTTATTTATTTTATCAAGTTAATTGTGTTTTCAAATTTTATTGATTTAAAATATTTAAATATTTTATCAAGTTAATTGAAAAGAAAAAATAGTTAAAAACATATTTAATAACTTGTGTTTTCAAAATCTGTTTTAAAAAATAGAAACTAATTTTACACGTAAAATGTAAAATGACAAAAAGTTACTGTGAGCATTTTTAATCCAAAATAAAAAAAGATTTCAAAACATGAAAAACAAAAAATGACAAATTTAATATCTTTTTATGTTTTTTTTATTTTGAGATTTTCAAAATATAAAATATAAAATAAAATAAACAAATACAAATACAACATCTAAAATTAATAAAAGTGTATTTAATTTGTTAAAAATTGATGAAAGATTATAAAATATTTTAAAAATTATTATTTTTTGTTTTACTATATAAATTTCGAATTCACAAATTAGCACAGCTTTCGAAGCGTAAGCTAAATCTAATGGAAGCACAGTTGGTCGAATCCGGTTGATTTACACAAAGGTAGACTTTGCTTTCGGGGTTTTTTTTTTTTTTTTTTTTTTTCCGTTTTTTGTCGTTTATTGAGGACGGGAGTAACCCCGTGCTGATGCACATGTTGCTTTACCTGCACAAAGTCAAACTACTTTTCTGTATCCAATTTTCAACGCCCTTCGTACCTCCACTAATAGTTTTCTGTCACCTCTTCCGGGTAAATATTTAGGCCCGTTTAACCGGATAAAACTTTCTAAAAATTATTAAATTTTAATTTTTTTTATATTTTTTCTTAATAAATTTTAATATATATTATTTTTATGTCACATTTTTTTTTACTGTATTTTTTTGTTAATTTTTTTCTTCCAAACAGTTCCTTAATCCCATTTGACGCATTAAATCTTACTCAAATATACTACCTATAACTAATTTTTTTTTTCAATCAAATTTCTCTACATATCACCTTTATATTATTTTTTTTTATTTTTATTAACTTTTTGTCAACCAAATACACTTTATATCACATTTACCTAATACTTAGAATTTACTCCTCTCGCAATTGTGATATTTTTTTTTTATTTATACATTTTGGAAGTGTTGGAGCTGTTAAAAAATTTCAAAAATTTCAATTTTTTTCAAAAACTAAAAAATTTTAATTTTTGCAAAAAAATTATAAAAATCCTGTTAGAATAAATAATTATAGTACGTTTTAATGAATTTTGATAAATTTTTAAAAAAATTAAACTGACATTTAAAGCAAAAAGTTCTACAAAATTTTAAAAACTTTTGAAATTTTTCACTAAAATTTTATCGCGTACCACTTTATATAATTTTTAATAATTTTATATCATAAGATTGAGAATGAAACATAACCAATTTATTCTAGTTTATTATTATGCGTGTGTGTATATGCATATATATCTCTATATATATCAAACAAGGTGCCTTGACCTATTGGTAGTAACCAAATAAGCTGTGTTACGTGTAATAAGAAGCCGGAATAATAAAAATTTAGATAAAATGTTATTTGAATTGCATCTAGAGTGTAACTAATAAATCACAAAAAGAAAAAAATAAATGTTAAAAATTTATTCGAACAGATTCTAATAAAGTTTTTTTTTTTTCTTTTTTTGGGTGTTTTGTGTAGTAAGAAATTTGGATAGATTTTATTAAAATTTGTGAAAATTTATTAGAATTTATAAATATAATAGAGATTTGTAAAAATTTATATAAATTTATAGAAATTATATAAATCGAGGTGAGAAAAATTTTAATTCACTCTGTGTGCCGTATATAATTACACATAAAAGAAGTAATCTTACGTTGTATTTAAATCTATACGTGATCAGGTAAGATTATTTATCCTCCATCATCATCTTATTTTGAATAAAGCCACAGTATTATTAATTTTAAATCTTCGTGAAAGGCGAGCGTTGCTTAAAAAAAAAGAATAAAGACTAAAAAGAAAAATAAATCAAGACGTGACAACCAAAAAGCCAGCATGCCCTTTTCTTTTGCAGTCAGCCCCCTTCATTATTTTTGCATTGACTTGGAGTGCATATCTTTTTTTGTGTTGTTCAAACTCACTATTATTTTAGGCAAAAGTCTGGGGTCCCCCCCCCCAAATTTATCAATTACCATCAAGTGGACCTTCCCTTTGAACTGCCACATTAATAAATAATAACAAGGCCGCCCTCCCCCCCCCCCCCAAGGGGGGTGCATCCTGGCAATTGGAAAGTCCAAAATTTACGAGTTCAATGAAATCTTTTTTTAATTCACTTGTGTGGGGCGATCTCGATATTACTTCTCCAAGCAATAATAAGAAACTTGCCCCTTTAGGGTAACTAGGTTGATTCGGTCAATTGCCGTAAAAACCTGAGCCTGATAAGAGGTCTTGAGTTCGACTCTCCCTTCGAGAGAGGCGGTAATCCTCTATTGTTGAGGACTGTCTAACAGTCTTCTCGATTGAGCCGGTCAGTCAAGACTTGTCTAGACTGGTTTAACTCCTCGTGGGCATTTGCCGACTAAGTTCACGAGACGGGCTTCACTCAGAGTATACCCACGGGTAACGGTTGCGGACTTTTCCTCGACCCAGAAGAAACTTACGCAAACTTCTCAACCTAGCAATCGTCCATGGGTAGAACTAGAAGTGATCAACCAGCGGAGTGAGACGGATTAAGAATAATGTTTTTAAATTATAAACAAGAAAATTTAAATTATAATTTTAGATTTAATAAAATATGAAAGTAAATAAATAGTTTAATATTAAAATAAATATTTTTAAAAAGTTTGATGTAAAAACATGGTTTTTATAAGAAAGTAGAAATGAAATAATAATAATATATTTTTAATATTTTGAATTGGGCCGAGTTAGAGCCTTCAAACTCACTTCCAAATCTAAAGCAATAGGACAGACCCATCTAGCGTAGAGGAGACTAGGTTGCGTAACTCGGAAGAAAGTGCTTTCGCAACTCCTCCTCTTAGGTTCCATTTAGTTTACAAAAAAATTACAAAAAATTCTATAAATCTCTGTTAACTTTATATCACATCAATTTTTTTCTTTCACTACACGTGTTACAAATTTTCAATTTATCTCAACTTTTTTCACTCCAAACACACACTTAAAAGGGATTTTTTGTGGTCAAAAATAATTTTAAAGATAATTAAAATATCAAACCGCATATATTTTCAGTTTTTAAAAGTTTAAAACGACTTCTGCCCATCTTGCAATTTATGTGTAAACCCGCTTTTTGTTCCTTGAAACAAATTTTAAAAACCTGAATAATTAAATACATTTTGAATTATTTTCTTATTTCAAAAACGTAAAATGAAAAACCGACCCACAACAATTACATCAAATCGGCCTTGCTTTTGATTACATGCAATATTCCAACTAAAAGAACTACCAAACAGTGCAGCGTCAAACCAATCAGTCCAATGCTTTTCTCCAACCCTTAAATAGCAGTATCCTTGACGGCTCTGCGTGGACTACTAGTTTCTATTAGCGTGCATTCCTTTCCCAGATTCCCACCCCCGGCACTAAAGAATAAAATAAGAGAACAAAAGACGAAAAAAACTGTTGAATTTAAAAAATATATCAAAAACTAAAATAATGTGACAATAATAGAACCGTAATTCGATTAGATTGCAATGGATTTATAGTTTTCAAGGGATAAGTCCATAAATGTTCCACTTCATTATGGTTATATTTTTTTCTAGCATATTTTTCTCCTTTCCGAGCATTACTCAGAGAGAAATGCAAAGGTGATAAGGAGGTGGTGGAACAAATAATTCAATTATGGATTACAAAATTAAAAGTACTCTTAGAGCCAATATTGCTGGAGAGTACAGGGATAAATTTACAACAAGAAAGAAAACAAATCATCCCTTTGATCACTAAACAAAAGTGAAGCTGGCTAAGATTAAAATTTATTTATAGCCACAGAAATGAACTGGACGAAGGCAATAACCTATTTGAAAATGCCTTGCATATACTCTGGCCTTGAAAAGTCAAATAACAAAGTTTTACCGGATTCAAAACAGTTTCATGGTAAATAAAGTTGTTCTCCTGGATCCAACTTCTGAGAAAAGAAAGGTATTTGTAAGAAGGAGAGAGAAAAGCAATTACAACTTCAAGTAGATTCCAGGTGAACTTTTAAATGACAAACTTGTTTAAGATCCTTGTCAAACATGGTGGACCTGAACTACTCAAGGCATTATCAACATTGACTGGATTATTAATAGATAAAAAATGATTATCTAAGGATCAAGTAGACCGATAGCGTTTTCTTTCCCAGTTAGTTTTGCCTTCTGTTTTATCCCCTCCCCTTTGTGTTCAAAGATGTTTTTGAATCTTGACAGATCCTCTCCAAACTTATTTTACCATTACTAACTTCTCCATTAGGCTAACAGAGCCCCCACTTGACAACTCCATCCAAACAGGAATATGAGAGAGATATTTCTCAGTTCTCTTTAACACATTGCTACAATCTTTTCCTAGGGCTTTATCAAGCGAGTTAGATGCTTTAATTAAATATTTATTATGTGTGACTCTAGAAAATAGATGTGCACCATCAATAGGAACAACTTCTTGCATAAAAGTTCATATACCATGAAGGGGATGATAACTTCAAGGCTCAAGAGAATAAACAGATTTTTATAAGATATTTTTGCAAGTTTACATTACAGAAAAGAAAAGAGAAAATTAACAAGAATGCAAAAAATCATAATTATAGCAGCACAACTGCAAACTGCAATTTACCATAGGGATCTGAAATTCCTATGAATCCTGATGACACCATAAATTCCTGAAAAGAATTAATGATAGCCCCAGATCAGAGACCAGAAAGGCAGAAGGCAGCAATAAATTATGTATTTTTCCTGAAATATGAGTAACATGAAAGTTGAACTCAAAGCACATAAAGACAGCTACTGAACTCCAATGCAAAAAATAATCGGTAGAAGATTAATACTTTGAATAAAAAGTTCCTACATTTACTTGCCCAGGAACATTCCACCATCTCTGCAACCTGAGCCCTTCCGAGAATAGAAAATCCACCGCCGGTTAGAGTTATTCCACTACGGATGTGTTTTAAGTGATAAAAAGTAAGATAAAATGAGATAAAGTGAGATAAGTTGTGGGTTTGTAATTTGTATAGTGAGATAAAAAGTGAATTACCTTTGGAGATTTTCATAGATTTTTAGTAAAAATCAGTGCGCCAAATGCACCCTACCATAGATATCATATAAAACATAGCCAACTTCTTGTCTCTTTACCATGTCATAAGCCAGCCTCTTTGGTATTGACTCTTATAAATAGTGACTGCCGACCTCTCTCATCTTCAAGCATTATCTATTAAGAGTCTATAGATTTTGTTTCACTCCTTCAAAAGCTTCATTAACCTCCCCTCTTCCTCTTCCTCCTCCTCCTCCTCCTCCTCCTAAGACAATCATTAATCTTACCTAGCCAACTTTCATTGCCTTGCCGCTCCATACCTACCGTACTCTCTAAAAGGTCCCTCTAACCTGAGTATTTATCTCCAAGAGGATAATCCAAAATTTTAGAAACTCTACAATCATGCATAATTGCACAGAAGAAAAAAAAAAAAAAAACAGTAGTCAAAACTAAAGAACACTTTTCAGTTGTTTTGAAATCCAGCATTTTATTACGAAGGCAAATAGAAAGCAAACTTGTTAACTAATATCAATCACAAGTCCAATAACGTGGCTTTACAAACATGAGCATTCCCTTCATATCGCCCCCAGATTACTAAGTAATATCTAGTTGATGGCAGAGAATACGTTTCTCACTAAATGGTAGGGTTTTTCCTTTTCAAAAACAATTGTTTGGAAAGTAAAATAGATGATATATGCTGCCTTTGACAGTGTAGAAGGGTTATTTTGGGATTCAGGGTAGAGCCGGTGCACAAGTGCAGTGGTTGATGGCCGGTGCACATCTTAACCGTTGGTTTTTGAATAGGATATAAACATCTAAGCCTCTGGTGAATTGGACGAATTACACTAGTTCCTAGTAGGAACCAGTGAAAAAACTGCACTGGCTATCAACCGGTACAGTACACCAGGGAACCGGTTCTACCCAGAATCCGTTATTTTGTATACTGAAAAGGCAATTGAGGAACTATTCAATAACATTAAATATTGTTAGACATAGGAAACTTCATGGGTAAAAGCTATGTTGTAAATAATAAAAAGCTACAGAAAACCAATTTGAGAATGATGATATCACTAGCAAGCATAGCAATGATAATAATAGCAAAATGGGCAGGACTCAGGAGAGGACGGATTGGAGATTCAAGCCACAACTTTCAAAAGACATAATAAGGGTACCTTTTGCAGAACTCAGAAGCAGATCTAATCCCATTATAGCAAACGAACCAGATCAAAACAACCACCAAAGTGTCTACAATTGTTAAGGTATCAAACCTCAACTCAAAGTTCCGGCCTTTTCATTTAAAAAAAAAAAAAAAAAATCCGTTAAAAAATTGCAAATGCTCGAAGAGTGTAGCGATTAAAAAAATAGAAGTCCATTGAAGCGGAGAAAGGCCAAACAATCTGGCAGCTTTTTGTGATTACACAGATCTGTGGAGCTTCTATAACGCAAACTAAACCCTAGATTTAAAACAGTAAGTGAGAAATGACCAAATCAATCGAGAGGAGGATACTGAAGAGAAAACGCTCCCACCAGTCCAACATGTAGAGCCCAAAAGTGACGTTGTAAAGATAGATCTTGCGCTGAACCCAATTCATTGCTTCAAAACACTGAACACAGAGCTTGAAATTGAGTCACCGTATCACAATAAATTGTACATGGACTGAGCATCAAAACTTCAGAGAAAATTGAAGGAACCGCAACAATCTTCTCCTAACCCTTTCAAGAGGATTCCCAAATCTCTGCGAGAGAACTATGGTCTGCTATCTGGCCATGGATTTGCCGCCGTTTAAATACCGTTCAACGATGGCCAGCCACGGGTAAGCGCGCGCCGTTCAGCAAAAGCGATTTTACCATTATACCCTGCCTATTTTCTTTTCTTTCACCCGGGTCGGGTGGAAGCGGATAATATTTGACCCGAGGAGAACGGGGATCTCTTCGAGCCCTAGAAATTCTGAACTGGCAACGCAAGCGGGGTTCCCTGTTTCAGCAGACGCAGTGAGAAATTCTTGACAGAGAGAGGGAGTAGAGGAGAGGGAGCGAACGATGACGGACTACGAAGGAAGGTACGAAGGGAACGGAGAAGATCTCGACAACTACTGCTCTTCTCCTCTGGCCCAAGGTAACAGCCACGGCGGCGCCGACGATTACAGCGATGCCAAGTCTCAGGTATTATAAATTCGCATTTTAAATCCATTTTCTTAGGATTATACTAGTTTTTTAGTTTGTGTACGGACGGGGTCGTTTTAGAAAGAAGAAGCATCAGGCCTATTTATTGTTATTTTAGGCTTCCTTTGTGAGTTCAGGAGAGTAAAGAAAAGAAGAGAATATATTAATGAGGGGAGAAGAGCAAAGAAATGAAATGATAATCATTTTCTATCTATTTGTTTGTGAGTTTAGGAGAGAAAAAGATAATTATTTTCTTTCTTCTTGTTTGTGAGTTGAGAAGAGATAGAAAGAAAATATGGTGTGTATGTCAAGATGTTCTTTAGTCCCTCTTTTTCATCTTCTTTTGGCTCCCAATTTACATATTCCCATTAATTTTAAATGGGTTCGTTGCTACAATTTTTATCTTGTTTTTGAACCCCAAAATAGACTGATAGTCTACGCTAGAAGGTATAATATGATTATAGTATATTACCCATCTGATTATATGATTCAAGCAAGGAAACGAAAAAGTTGAGAAGTGCTGTACAAAAGTACAAATAAATAAATAATTGAATTTTTTTTCCTCTGCTATTACAACTCATATATATATATATATATATTTACAACAAGTCAAGATCAACTACAACTCGCATTACTTTTCGAAAGAATCTACCAAATCCTGCGCTCTTTCATCCTCCAAATGATACAAAGAGGAATTCTCTGCATTCAAAGCAGCAGCGGCTAAAGCCTCGTCTGTACCTGTAGAAGAGTAACCATTTGCTGAATCTGAAGATAAAGACGAAGCCTATGAAGACCCTAAAACGAGGATCAAACCAAAAATTGAGAAGAAGAGCACATTGCAGAAAGTTATTGGGGGAAAAAAAAGAGAAAGAAAACTTATCTTGATTTTCTTGACTTGGAATGGCTAGGAAGCGTGGGATGAAGGGGTGAAGGAATGAAACTTGAGAAGAATGGCTAAAAGCTACTGAAGCAATGAAGTTGAAGGGTTTAGTTTGCCCTAGGTTGTGTTTGTAATTTTTTTTTCTTATTCTTTATTTCGTGGGTAAAGGCATCATTTTAAAAATTTCATTAAACCACTTTTTTCTTGTCTTCATTTCCTTCCATTTTTGGGAGGATGAAAATTTTAAAAATTGGCCACTCACTTTTCTGTCCGTGGATCATGATTCAAGCTTTTTGTTGGCTGTTTCGGAGTTCCTGTTGCATCGAAAGCCAGTATTGCACCTTTTGAGTGAAGTCTGTAAAAAATGTCTGAACCATTTATATCAAGTAACTTTGTTAGTGATTTATTAATGCTTAAAATCACTCAATATTTAAATTGTGATGCTGAATGCTCTCTTAATGGGATTTTGAATTTCATAATTTCTTGGTTTCTTTACTTGCAGCAGGAAATCCAAAACTTTGTTAATTGTTTTGTGGTAATATTGGTGTTATCTGATTTTGAAGAGTCAATTTTTTTGTCTTTTTTCTTTCTTTTTTTTTTTTGGGGGGGGGGGGGTGGGGTTGTGGTTGAAATGTGGTATTTTTGTATCATTTACAGCACTCTCGGGACTATGAAAGAGAATCCTCGAAGAGCAGGGAGAAGGAAAGGGACAGAGGGCGCGATAAGGAAAGGTACCGGGATAGAGAGAGGGATAGGGACAGGGGGAGAGACAAAGATAGGGAGAGGGACCGGGACAAAGATCATGATCGTCACCACCGAGACCGCGACCGCTATAGGGAAAGGAGTGAGAGACAGGAAAGAGGTAGAGATAGAGATAATGATGACCATCACCGAAGTCGAGACTATGACAGGTAATGGAAGTCTAATGCTGTTTGCGGGTTTATTTTCACTCTTGTTGCACTTAAGGATTATGTTGTTCTTTTGAAGTTTTATGCACATGTGCAGACAAGGAGTTTTTAACAACATGATTTGATTTTTTCATGGTCGCTGTGTTAAGGGTAGGTCTCATAAATTTGTAATAAATTGAACACTGCAAAGTGCATGATATATCGTTAACACTTCATGCTATCTTCACGAATTTCTTCTTTGTTGACACTGTTTCTTTTGAGGAGCTATTGAGATATTGATCTAATTTTGCTTGTAGGCGGAGAGATTATGATAGGGACAGAGAGGACAGACATAGACGTACGTCTCGATCTCTTTCCAAGGCTAGATCAGAGCATAGATCAAGATCACGATCGCGTTCACGTTCTAAAAGGTTAGTTTAGCCATTATTCTTAAATCAATTGTAATTTGTACATTTTCATAAATTGTGTGGGATTATATTGGTTGCTCGTTCAATATGCAGTCTAAACACTATAATCCTTGAAATTAAGCAAGTGAATATTTGAATGGATTATAGTGTTCGTTTGCAATATGTTCATTTGGAATATGAGAAATGCAATACTTTCTTAGAAGAAATCCAGTGACTATTACAATTTCCACCTATTCTTATTTTGCTCATCAACGCTTGTATTGTAAATTTCAAGTTATAAGGTCCATTTCTGAGTTTTGTTGAAGCTATTGCCAGAACAATTTTGTGTTGTAAAAAAATATCTTTTGTTCATATGGGGCTTTGAGCTTGATGATTTTATATGCTTCGATGGTTCTTAATCTGGATTTTTATTTTTATGGGGGAAAACTGATATTTATTATGAGAATAAGTGAATGAATAATTGGAGATCATTTTTGCCTACTCTATTATTCAAACTCTGCCAATTGAAAGCAAGGCGGTGTGATTCACTAAGTGTTTCCTTTCACTCTTTGCAACATCCTCACAAAACTTTTATATTAATTTCAAAATTGACATCGTCATTCTGTTATTCAGTCACATTCATAGGAATTACCCATTGTATATAAATATTTCTTACCTAAACTCTGTAGCCTGTAGCATGTTTTCTTGTGGAGTTTTATACTAATGGTTTAAACTTGCAGCAAAAGGATCAGTGGTTTTGACATGGCACCTCCCCCTTCTGCAATGTTAGCTGGTGCTGCAGCTGTTGCTGCTGCAGGTACTTGCCCCATCTTTTTTGATTTGATGTTATATTTTCATAACTGTTGCTTCTCTTTTCTGTTTTTGTTGTAGTGTGGAAAGTTAGTGTCAAATTGCATGGTATCATTTTGGTAAGCCATACTTGTTTGTTATTTTTATTTGCTCATGATTATAACCTTGGTACCTTGATGTGCTGTATTGCCTTTTTCTTTTTGTTTACTTGGTGAAATAATTCTGAGACTGAAGAGGGTTTTTTGGTTGTTTCTTGTGTTTGGTGTTTGTTTGTTGTTTCTATGTCTTATCTTTTGTTGTGAGAAGGCAACGTTGGGCTACTAGCCCCACTGTGCTGACAATGGGTGTGAGCCGACTTCTGTAGCTTTAATGTACAAGAAGGAATCAATGCACCAGTTTGATGGGTCTTGTTCGTCTTCATCCGGCAACTATTGCCTATTTTGGTAGTTTTACAAATATATCCTCCAGGACTTGAATATGATGTATTATTCCTTCCAGCTCTTTTGATATATTTTATTGTAAGATCCTAGGATTAGATTAAATTATTGAGTTATTTACTGAATTGAAGTGATGCATGTTGGCTAATACCGCTTACTATAGAAGAGTAAGAATATAATTTGGTCTTAGTGCCGGGATGTAATTATTTTAGTCTTTTCAGGTCAGATTCCTGGGACCACACCAGCTATTCCTGGAATGTTTCCTAACATGTTTCCATTAGCAACTAGCCAGGTAATTTTTCCATTTCCTGTAACTTTTCATGCTGCCTTTGATCTCATTTTTATTTCCCACCTTGATCGGTGCTTTTACTAACTCTCTTTTGTTTCCTCTTTTTATTCCCTTCTCCCTCACTATAGCAGTTTGGAGCTCTTCCTGTTATGCCAGTCCAGGCAATGACTCAGCAGGTTTAAATTATCAAGCTGTGTTGTTCTCGTTAATTCTTCTGTTTCTTGATCTAGTTTTGTGCCTTTTTCTGGCTACTTAATGCTTCAAATATTTATCATGGCAGGCTACAAGACATGCTCGGCGTGTTTATGTTGGTGGGCTTCCACCCACTGCAAATGAACAGGTTTTTCTTTATTCATTTGCTATTCGGTGCAATTTATCATCCTCTTCTTAGGTTGGTTTCTGCTACTATTGTTGAGACGTTTACAAATTTGGCTGACTCCGCTATGGCTTTCTTTTGTGATACTCTTATATTAAATCAACCTCCGTTAGTTTTCTGTACTTCTTATTTTCTTGGAATAAAAAAACAATTAATTAGAACTTGTTATCTTCTTGCTTTATAACCTTTTTTTTTTTAATGAAATACTGATTCCAACTATTCATGAGCTCCCCATTCCCCCCTCCCCCCCCCCCACACACACACAAACCCCCAACCCCCCCCCCCCAAAAAAAATGTCTGTTTTGCTTTTTGTTCACTTCATTAATTAAGACATCTTCAGCTTGGTTAATGCTTGCAACCTTTTTATGCAGTCTGTAGCTACCTTTTTTAGCCATGTTATGTCTGCAATTGGAGGAAACACTGCTGGTCCGGGTTAGTCAGCATTTTATTGCATGCTTCATGTACGCCTGAATTCACGTGTTTATGTAGATGCTTGCTCTTTTTTTTTTTTTTTTTTGATGTGCAGGGGATGCTGTTGTCAATGTTTATATAAATCATGAGAAGAAGTTTGCTTTTGTGGAGATGAGATCTGTTGAGGAAGCAAGTAATGCCATGGCCTTGGATGGCATTATTTTTGAGGTACTTGAATGTTTTTGTGATTCAGTTAGCCTGAAAGGGACCATAAATTTAAGAAATTTACTTGACCCAAAAAAGGGGAAGTCCCTTTCTTATTTATTTATTTTATCTTGCTTGTACCAGAATGTTCTTTTAAGTTTTCATCCCTTCCCTCATGACTTTCTAATTTCGTATAAATTTTTACTCCTGCAATTTTTTGAGCTTCAAATGTGTTGTGTTTGCACGTTTTCATTTTGCATTGGCCTGTCTGTCCTAAATATTTTTATGTCCAGGGAGCACCAGTTAAAGTAAGGAGGCCTAGTGATTACAACCCTTCACTGGCTGCTACACTAGGCCCAAGCCAACCCAATCCAAATCTGAACCTAGCTGCTGTTGGGTTGACACCAGGATCTTCTGGTGGGCTAGAGGGTCCTGACCGCATTTTTGTGGGTGGGCTCCCCTATTATTTCACGGAGGCACAGATCAGGGAGCTGCTTGAGTCTTTTGGCCCCCTTCGGGGCTTTGATCTTGTGAAGGACAGAGAAACTGGAAATTCGAAAGGCTATGCATTCTGTGTTTATCAAGATCTCTCGGTGACAGATATTGCCTGTGCTGCTCTGAATGGAATTAAAATGGGTGATAAGACACTCACTGTTAGGCGTGCTAACCAGGGTGCCATCCAACCTAAACCTGAGCAAGAGAGCGTACTGTTGCATGCACAACAACAAATAGCATTGCAGGTGAAAACTTCATTTTCTCTGCTTTTGCATTTCCTATGGTGCCCATTTTTGCTTACGGAGTAGTTATATTTTGTCATCTTCAACTAATACCAAGTCATCCTATGTATTTTGTTTTTGTATGTTATTTAGCTTGATATAGGTTTATATTATATGTTCAGTTCATATCTGACTATTTTCTTTTGCAGAGGCTCATCTTGCAACCTGCTGCAGCATTGGCCACCAAGGTTTTATGCCTAACCCAAGTGGTTACACCAGATGAACTGAAAGATGATGAAGACTATGAAGACATACTGGAGGACATGAGAACAGAGTGTGGAAAATTTGGTAAACTCTAGGAGTGACCCCATTATGACTCATTTATGAAATTATTTGCTTCTTTCATCCTTCAATGTTGTTATGCGCATATTGATTTGCTTCATTTGTTCTATCTTTCTGTTTTACAGCCTTTTGTAGTCCCACATTCTGCTATACAGAATCAGGCCTAAATACAGACAGAAGACTCCATAACCTTCTCATTTATATGAATACCTGAGGCTGTTTTCTTGTCTATTCTAATAAGTTGGATATCAATTTTAATTGTCATTTGCAGGTGCCTTGGTGAACGTTGTCATCCCACGCCCAAATCCCAATGGTGAACTATCTCCGGGGGTTGGTAAGGTTAGTATGCTTTGACTTCCTAGTAAAATGTCAGTCTCATAAGGATCATTTTGTTGTGGAAGCTAAATATTTTCATTCTACTTGGCAAGGGAGTGCTGATTCGAAATTTTCTTTTATGATGTGTTTGGAACATGGATTTGTGAGGTGAAAGGAAATGTGAAGGAAAATGATAGGAATGCAAATAAAATTTATTTCATTTTGTTTGGTTGAGTTACAAAAATGAAACTAAAATGAATAGATACTTACCAAATACAATTAATTTTACTTTTTGTTTTCTTTTTTTTTTTTTGGCGGGGGGGGGATACAAACTAGTAGTCTTATTTCCTTCACTTTTCTTGTCCTTTGAAATTGCCCCCCTCTCAAATTTCTAGATCTGATCTGGTTCCAGGATTCTTAAAAGCACTGTGAATCTGGCTAGAAGCTTTTCCTTCAAATCTGATTGGTAATGAATTGTCTCGATTTTCTTTTAGGTGTTCTTGGAATATGCAGATGTTGAAAGTGCAACAAAAGCTCGACAAGGGTTGAATGGAAGAAAATTTGGAGGGAACCAAGTTGTGGCGGTATTTTATCCAGAGAACAAATTCTCTCAGGGGGAGTACGATGGCTAGTTACTGCCATCTTTCTTGCTGCTTCGCATGCAGTCAACTGGATGATAAACTGGATTTGCTAGGATTTAGTTATAAAGATAGTTTATGGAGAGGTTTATCCAATCGTGGCGGTTTGGAGAGTTGCTTGCTTTCTTTTATTCCACTCATTTTATTCTGGAAAAAAGATTTTAACCCTCACTTGTTTTTGTTTTCTGGTACTTGGTATGGTTGAACATGCGTTTCAGCGTCAGGCCAAGGTTGAAAAAGGGTACATCAATTGTGGTGGATATTCTGGTTCTTGTTAACGCTGGACGAGGATTTGAACATGAACTACCTTTTGTGGGGAGAGAAAAGATGGCATTTTCAACGTTTCAAGAATCTGGTTATTTATTTTTGGGGGAAAACCGAGCTTTCTTTTGTTGATGTATGAATATAAATCTCGTGTAACTATAAATCTTCAAATTACTGCTTAAGGAGGATGTATACCCGCAGATATACGAGATTTGTAAACGTCCATTTTACTGCAAGCCAAGTGCCTGCGGACTTGTACCCAAATTTTGGTTTCATCTCTCTCTCTTTTTTCCATTTTGGCAGACAATTTATCGGGGGTGTTTGGTGGTCAATATCAAGCAAAATTGATTAATTTTTACCAATATTTTGTATTTTTTTAATTGAATTTTATTATATATTACTTTTACATTAAATTTTTATATTTTTACGATACTTTTTAGTTAAATTTTTACTAACTAAACACTCTCATAATGGTCTTGTACTTCAAACACCTCCTACCCCTCCCCGGGGTGCTTAGTATTGTTGAACATACATTTTGGATCAGGACGATATCGATTATTTATTTTTTTTCATTTTTTCTCCATCATTTTTAGAGAGAGGAGTGGGGGGGGGGACCCTACTATTTAAATTGAATTTTGCGAAGAAAAAAGGATGGTAGGTTATGAATTTTTTTGAGGAGTTGATTGTAAAAGTGAGGAAATGGAAGAACTCAGAGAATGGTATGTACATAAATTGATTATATAGAGGGAGAGAACTTTAGAGGAGCCCTGGAAAAGAAAAATATTTATATAAAGAAAAAAAAGCACTTGGATTTGGGTGGAGCTTTTATTCCATTTTTGTTTTTGATGCGGCCAGTTGAATATCCGTTCATAGTTGTGGATATTTATGGTATGTATACATTTTGGGTAAATTATACTTAGGTTCTTTAAATATTATTATAATTATGCATGGATTTTTTTAACATTTAAAAATTATAAAAATTTCTCTTATTTTAAAAAGTTAATAATATTTAGACTCATCCGTTAGTATACCGTTAAAATTTCTGTTAAATTGATGACATCAGAAAAAAAAATTTTTCATATAACAAGTTTATCCTTTAGTTGGGCAAATTCTCTCTCTCTCTGTAATTTATCTATCTATATATATATATATAAAAGCGAATGGAGGATCTACGCCACCATCGTTGGCGCCTCGTCTTGTCAGTCCCTTCCACTAAAAGACCGGGTGATAATCATAACCAGCGGCTCTCAGGTTAATGGAAAGACAAGAGAATTGCCGTCACGAAGGCCTGGCCTTTGCCTTTCATTTCCTTCATTATTTTCATTTTTTTTTTTTAGAAGGGTTTCAGAGTGTAGGTCATCTGCTTGCCAAATGGATGTAGGCTGCACATCCCACCAATGCAAAGAAGCCTTCATTTGTCTTCTTTTTTCGATCCAATAAAAAAACAAAAAATATATATATATGTATCAATAATTAAATTTAAAAATGGAGTGAAAGGAATTGAATTGAATTGAATTGGGGAACCTTATGGATGCAGGCTGCTACATTTATTCGAATCTTTTCCTCCCATAAACTAATAAACCACCCTTCTCATCATGCGATCAGACAATTCTTTGAACGAACAAAAGGGTTGCCATTTCGCTCCACCTTCATAGACCCACAACCCATTTGAAATTTTCTGCATCGAAACTAAGTCAATCAATAGCATTCTTAATCACTGTGCCACCAGATTCCCAAACAAGCTGAAAAAATAAGAGAGAGAGATTTTGAGAAAATGTTTACCCTATATCAAACCCATTCACAATCGTTCCTCTTTGCGTTTAGTGTCACTGAAGATCATGGCGGTTGCTTCCGAATCGTCATCGAAGGACGAGACCGATGTGCTGTCAACCGAGTTAGGCAGAACCCATCAACTGACAAAGCGGACATCGTATTTGGCATTATGGCGTTGGCGAAGCTCTGGGAGTAGGGGAAGAATTACATCAAATTGTGGTGGAAGCTTGAGGAGATGAGGGGTAGTGTGGCTAGAGACAACCCGGTGAAGACCCGATCCAACGAGGCCTCCCAGAGGTGAGAATCTCCGGCAACACCAGGCGGTTACCGTACGAACAAGCAGTATTTATATATATATATACTTATTTTATTTGTAATTAATTTGATTAAGTTGATAGTAGATTCGTCTTTACAATAAATATCTAATAGCGTTAGAGTCAAAATTCACAAAAAAAAAGGTAAGAAGTTAGTAATATTTTAAAATAAGAGATGTGTCTGTAAATTTCAAGTATTGAGGTATTTATATGTAATTATTTAAATATTTAAAGGGTCTCGATATAATTTATACTTGCATTTATTATGAATGAAAAATGAGTGTGTACGATTTGTATAATCAATTATTAAAATTTAAAATTAAATTAATAAACTATTTTAAATAATATTATATTATTATTATTATTATATTTTTAACAATTTATCAAAATTTAACTATATTATGAGAAATTAATGACGTGAGAATTACGTATAAACATTCATTAATGAAATGTATAAATCAATAAGAAGAAGCTTTGAAAGAAAAAAAAAAAGGAAATAGAAATACTTAGCAAAAATGCGCATTAATAACAAAATTTTATAAATTTTTGAACAAGTTGAAGAAATTTTAAAGTTAGTTGTTTTAAATTATTATGGTTAAACTATATATATCAGATTAAGTCAATAACTCAACGTCTAATTTAAAAAATTTAATATTAAAACATTTAAAACACAAAGTAAAAATTTTGATTTGAAAAACACATGTGTTAATTAATTTATTTAAATAAACACCAAAAAAAAAAAAGAAAAAAAAGAAGCAGGTGTGGATCTTGCAAAAAAAAAAAACTAAAAAATAAAATAAAATAAAATAAAAAGATACGCGTCGACGAGTGGGGAATCATGAATGGGTAGCCCGCTCTAAAACCCTATTCAACTTGCCAAGCCACTCAGCTCTTCTATTGCCACCTGAAACCCTAGAAATGTCTTCATCCGTAGCGCTCCGCCACGCCCGCCAAGTCTCGACCGCCGCAGCGGCTGTAACCGCCGCTGTCACCGCTTCCCCCTCCGCGATCTCCATCTCCAAGGCCAAAGCGAGACTCAGATCCGAGTTTGATCCAGACAAGGCCGTAGATATCTACTCCTCCGTCTCCAACCACTACACTTCTCCAGCATCCTCCCGCTATGCCCAAGGCCTCACTGTCAGGCGCCTCGCAAAGTCTTGTCGTTTCGCCGACATCGAAGCCCTTCTCGAACCCCACAAAAATGACCCTAAAATCAGCCAGGAACCCTACCTCTCTAGCCTTATCCGATCCTACGGCCTCGCCGGCATGTTCGATCACGCCCTCAAAACGTACAACCAAATGGAAGAGCTCGGCACGCCGAGGTCGACGATCTCATTCAACTCCCTTCTCTTGGCCTGTAACCAGTCGAGGCTCTTCGACCAAGTCCCTAAACTGTTCGAAGAAATTCCTCAAAAACATGGCTTTTCGCCGGATAAATTTTCATACGGAATTTTGGTTAAGTCTTATTGCGATTCTGGTTCTCCTGAATTGGCTATTGCTACAATAAAAGAAATGGAAGAGAAGGGTGTTGAGATTACCACCGTAACTTTCACCACAATATTGGGTTCTTTATACAAGAAGGGTAGGAGTGATGAAGCAGAGAAGATTTGGAATGAGATGGTGAAGAAAGGTTGTTTGCCCGATGTTGCAGCCTATAATGTTAAGATAATGCATACTTCCGGTGGAGAGCCAGAAAATGTGAAGGGGTTGATTGAGGAAATGAGCAATGCGGGGCTGAAGCCTGACACGATTTGCTACAATTATTTGATGACTAGCTATTGTAAGATTGGGATGATGGATGAGGCTATGAAGGTTTATAATGGATTGGAGGAAAATGGTTGTAATCCAAATGCTGCTACCTTTAGAACCTTGATATTTTACTTGTGCAGGAATGAGGATTTTGAGAAGGGTTACAGAGTGTTTAAAGAGAGTGTCAAGTTTCACAGGATCCCAGATTTTAACACACTGAAGTATTTGGTTGAAGGGTTGGCGAAGAAATCAAAAAAGGACGCAAAAGCGTTGTCTCGGACAGTGAAGAAAAAGTTCCCTGCTAACTTTTTGAATGCATGGAGGAAACTTGATGGGGAGCTTGGTTTGGCAGCTGATCCTTTGGATCCTGGTGAAAGAGCTAGAGGCTTGTAAATGAGAATTGCTTAATTTTTTAGACAGGATATGATGTCCATTTTCCATCTGCTACCAGAGGGATACACATTTGCAAGTTACAACACCATTCAAGCTAGCAATGTCGAAAGATTTTGGATTGAGCTTGAAAGCCGGATCTGCAGTTTTCATTGATGCTATGTCATGTTTTAAAAGAGATGGAAAATTTTTTGTTTTGATTTGTGTCTATTTTTTTTTTTTTTTTTTTTTTGGGCTTCCTTTTCTAGGATGCAATTAGATTTTGTAGTTGCTTCTTTATCTTTCCCTTGATCCCGTTCTGGGTTAAACTTCCTCTTGCTAATGACCATGGGCGTTATAAACCAATGTGTTGTCCAATATGTTAGCAAAGATTATGCCATTCGCGTGCAATTTGGGCACCTGAAGGAACCCTCCTTTGTTCTATGTTTTATCATTCAACATGGTGTTTGGACTATGTTTTATCATCCAACCTAATGTTTGGAGTGATAAAAAGTGAGATAATTTGAGATAATTTTTGAGTTCGTAATTCGTATAGTAAAATAAAAAATGAATAACTTTTAAAATTTTTCAGAAGTTTTTGAAGTTGTTGAGTATTTTTTAATGCGCCAAACGGATCCAATATCAAAATTTTCATATTTTTGCGAGTTGGGCATTCTTAGTCTGTTCATCGTGACTGAGATATAGGCCCATTTCTAGTCGTCCATGCGAAAAGCTTGAACAGTGGCACAGGGACGGGAGTGCAGAAGGGACAGGAGTGCATTTCTAGTCTGTTCATTGTGACTGAGATATAGGTCCATTTTTAGCCTGTTCATTGTGACTGAGATATAGTTTATTTTTTTACTTTCTGTTTTTTATTTTTATTTTTTATTTTCTGTTTTGATCTTGTTTTTTATTTTATGCTTTTAAAAATAAGAGAAACAGTTCAAAATTTATTTGATTACTTATGTTTTCAAAATTGGTTTTCGAAAACAAAAAATGAATTTACACATGACATGAAAAATGACAAAAAGTCGTTTTGAAAATTTTTAACAAAAAATAAGAAAAATAAAATATTTTTTATTTTTTCATTTTAAAATTTTTAACACATAAAATAAAAATAGAAAAGTAAATCAAATACTACCTAATTTATTGACAAATGTCTTTTACTTCTTTTTATTTTTACCCTCATTGACCAAAAAAGAAAAATATGTATTTTTTTTTCTAAGCCATGCATGCACATTCTCTCCTTCCCTTGATTGCTTTTAATGGATTGTAATACTATCCTTACCAACTTCTATGTTGCCTACATGGATACTCACTCAGTGCAAATTAAGGGGTAAGCACGTGAAGAAGTAGAGTTTAACACCTAATTCCACGCATATGTGTTTTCTTAGGACTCCTTTTTTAAGTGATGGAAGAAAATTTTACCCTTACTTAACAAGTTATAATGGTTTTACAAAATTTTATATATTTCCAATTCTCAATCTTGTTGTAGATTTGTAGACATTTAAATAATTATAAATACATTAGAAAAATGTCAAAAAATATGCTTAAAATTCACAAAAAATAATTAAATTTTAATTTTAGATTTATGAGTTTGATATAACCTATATTCAAACCATCAAATGATAACACCTTATTAAATAAATATAATTTAATTCTATCAATTTAATTACAACCCGTTATAAACAAGTTCAAACTCGCTCATTTGTTACCTTCAAAGTTGTTAAAATCGAGATTTTACCTAAAATTGGTGGATGTCCAAAACATTAAGTCGTAAAATCGAAGTGCAAAATCATAAAATTTTACCAAATACTTATAACATGAAAATATAATGTATTATGTTATAATTCTTCATTTAAAGCTTCATTTTTTTATTTTGATAAGTAAAAAATTTTATTAATAATAGAAGAGATCAAAGAAACGCATCAAGTAAATGCCATACACAAAAACTTATTTATATCAATAAAATAGATTATCAACAAATTTTACAAAAAATTTTAGATATAGTTCTATACTCCGTTTACCTAACCACATAAGACTTTTAACTTATATAATTGACATTAAAATAATAAATTCATTTTATCTTAACTATTTGTAAGAGTTTATTTGTATTTGTAATACTTTGTTATAAGTTTCTTAATTTTCATCATAACTGTTACGTTTAATTTATAATAGTTAATTTGGTGGAACAATATATATGATCATTAGTCAGTATAATATAGAAAATAATAGTATTATAGAATAAAAAAATTTACCAAAAAAAAGTAATAACAAGTGAAATAGTTGTGACCTATCACTTGAAAAAAAAAAAAAAAACATAAAAGTATATTTTATTTGACAAAGTTACAAAAAAAAGTCACTTAATTTTCAAAATTGGTAAAATCACATATAAAATCAAGATTTTATTAATTTTACGTCTCAAAATCGAGATTTTATTTATTTTATCCCTATTAAAATTTTACATAAAATAGAAAAAGTGTTCTTGTTCTAACATCATAAAATTATAAAATTTTTAGATTTAAATCGAAATTTTAACAACTTTGGTCAGCTCTACCGCTATCCATAAATTAAACCCTCATCTCATGTTTAACAAGTCATAATGAAAATAAAAACAAATTCAATAAAGTGATTTTTTTGTCATTCATATATTTTTAAAGATACATTTTCCATTCAGATTAAGTTTGGGAAGAAAAAATAATTTTTATAAATAACTTTTTGAATTTTCACTCAAATTCAATAAGAGTGTGTTTGGAGTGACAAAAAGTAAAATAAAATGAAATAATTTATAGATTTGTAATTTGTGCAGTGAGATAAAAAATGAATAACTTTTAAAAATTTTTAGAGAAATTTTTAAAAATTTTCAGAATTTTTAAATGATTTTTAGTAACCAAGCGTAACCTTAAAAGAAGTTAAAAATATATAAAAAAAAGTAAATAGGATATTTGAGAGAGAGAGAGAGAGGGGAAAAAAACTAAACTGGATATCTAGTTATTGGTGTGTTTGGAGTTATATAAAAGTGTATAATATAAAATAAAATTGTAAAAGTAAATGACTCGTAATTTATGCGGTAAGTGAAGAATTTAAATTTTATTATTTCGTAATTCCTATTTATAGAGATTTGTAAAATTTTATTTTATTTTATTTAACTCCGAACAGATACATTATTGCCAAACGCGCGCAGTCAATATAACATAGGTTTGCTCTTTGGCCCTGATTGGGTGCGCTTGTTCTTACTTCAACTATTAAACGCCGAAGGAGCTAGAGAAGGTGAGAGGGAGCGTGAGGGCGAAAGGCTATGACGACCCGAATAGCTCCGGGCGTCGGAGCGAATTTGCTCGGCCAACACTCCGCCGAGAGAAACCAAGACGCCACCGCCTACGTCGGCAATCTCGATCCTCAGGTTTTTTCAGACTTCGTCCCTCGCCTTAATTTTTTTTTTTTTATTGTTCTCTTGATTGCGTTCACCGTAGCATTTTTTTTCCTTTTCTAACTTGTTATCCTAGAGAGTGCAGTCGTGTGTGAGTAAGCAATGTTGAAAATAGGGTTTAAGAGCAGAATCTCATTTCACGCCTTCTTCCTCCTCCCTGTTTACTTTATGCCTAGTTTGGTTTTCATTGAAGTTGAAATTCTGTTTTGACATTGAATGGCTGTCTATGATTCACAAAATTATGAATTGGGTTTACTTGGTCTTGGCAACTTGGTGCTTCAAAAATTTGATTTTTTTGATATGAAGATTTTTGATTACTCATATATAATGCTTTGTGCGAATATTCCAACTCTTATATGTTTGTCAGCAAGGCTAAAGATTGTACGTAGTTTCTGCATTTTGGCTAAAGATTGTAGGTAGTTTCTGTTCTTATCATTGTTGAATATTGCAACACAGGAGTTTGCTCGGTTGAAGTTTTGTGGGCTTCCTTCTGAATAGAAGTCTTTTGGCGTAGATTAGAGATTATAGCGGATAGGATATTGCGAATGTGAATTATTCACCCAGCACGATTGCTGTATGATATTACTTTGAAGGAGGTTTCCTGATTTAGCATATTACATTCTGAACAAAGAAGAATTTGGGTTTCTTTGCACTTGTTTCACATCATTTCACTATAGCAAAATGACTGGAGTCTTTACTTCTTTCTCATGACTGTGCGGCTGTGGCAAAGCCTTGAAAATTTGCCCCCTGGTGGCATTATATTGATATTAATAACTAATGGTTAGTAAACTATGGAAAATGAATCATTCCCCCCTCCCTCCAAGTTAAACCAATAAGTACCTATTGTTTTTCCAAATTTTAAACTTTCTACCTTTATATGAAAATACAAAAATATAATTATGAGTGATTAGACCCTAGTGGGATATTCCATCCCTTTGGGAACAATGGTAGCTGTCTCAGAAGTGGGTGAGAGGCAAGGGACTTTTTTTTTTTTCAGATGATCTCCCAGTTCAAGGAATGGGCAATATCTAAAGGTGGGGAGGATGTTCTCATGGCAAAGAATATGGAGCCATATTTGTGTAGCAAGGGATCTGGCTCCATGTCAGTGTGGCTAATCATGGTATGGATTATCTCAGGTGATCTATCTAAATCGGTTGAGGGAGTCTCAACGAAGCCCTTAACTTTATCGACCAAACTGCTGGATCTTGATTTCGTGGGATAATAAAGAAGTCTCCCAAACAAGCGAAGTCCTTGGCCCTTGCTCCAAACTTTGGGAAGCTGTGGGATATCTTGGTAAAAAGGGGTTGGTCTTGCTGTGGCTGGGCACGAGAGGGTACCCCCTCAGGGGATGAAAACCTTCATGTTGTGTTGCTGCGACACCTGATATGATGGTAATGTGGCACCTCGTTTTGCTGACGTGGCTCAAGTATCCACAATAATCACCGTTTTCTATGAAGGATATAAGGAGAAAATAGCTTAGTGCAGAATGAGTAAGTTGCTTGATGTTGGAAAGGTGATTTTCCCATTGTTGGGAACATGTCTGAAAGTTGAGTCCCACATCGGATAAATTGAAAAGAGGTTAGACCTTAATATACAATTAGGTGGCTCACTACTTAGAAGGTTTAGCCTTTTAAGTGGATATGGGTCATTAAATGTATATTGGCTTCGTGTGATGTAGTGTGGACTCCGTGGATACTCCCCAACGGGTTGGGCCTACACACAGGTGGGAAGACCTCAAGCAAATCAAGCTCTCTACACCCATTAGCCCCATTGAAGATAAGAATGGAATACCATCCCTTCTATGGCTCTCCAATACTGGAAATCTGATCTAATTGAAATTGCTGCTCACACGATGGATTTAGAACCCTTGGTGCACGATTATCCTAGCAGCTAACTTTGACTTATGTCTTAGTTCAAAGGATCCTTCAAAGCTCCAGAATGATGCTGAAAGAAATTGAGGATTATATAGTTCATATTAAGCTCTATTACAATTTATACAACAGTAGCTCTGAAAGGAAGTGGATGATTGTATAACACATTAATTAAGTTCTAAGTAATGTGTACAACAATACAAAAATATCATGGAAACATCATGGTTGGTAACTTTAGGATATAGCAGCTGCAAACCACTTTGAAAAGTTGTTTCTTGAAAAGTATACAGTTATGTAGGACAGTATTGTGTCAAATGTGAATAATATTGGCTTTTACTAAAGAGATACGATTTCAGTCTCAAGAAATGTGGCACCAAATTAGATATTGACTCCATGACTGCTCATTTTGCTTCCTCTTTGGTCCCCTTCTACTTTCATGTTGTTTTGATTTGGCAATGCATATATTTGCGGTGTCCAAAATTAAGTGATTCTATTGACACCCATATATTCTTTGGTTAAGAATAGTTGTTAGTCTATCAGTGGATTTGCATTCCTAGTTTACCAAATCTTTACCTAAGGGTTTTTGCACTGATCCAAACTCTTGAGCCATCTGCTGTGGAGACTATTTACTGTCATCCTACAAAATTCTCCCTAGTTGGACATGATCATTACTAATTTATTATGTCTAGCTGTATGTCAGCAGTTGCATCAGTGAGGTTCTCTCGTTTGACCATTTTTCTAAGCATGAGCATGGTGCATGTATGTGCACTGTTTCCCTGTCGCTTGAACTCTAAAGACAAGGCGTGCAGACTTGGTCTGACAACAAAGCAACCACTCTTATAGGAGCTCCTAAGATAAAATCTATATATATATAGGAATGGTTATTAAATCCAGTTTGGATGTTGGCTTGAATTTGTAGCTCATTCAAAGTCCTGGTGATCCAACACATTTTTTTTTTAAAGGGTCATGTATCTTAATAATGGCTATTCTTCTTCTTGCCTTGAGCATTTCCTTTATGATATAAAGCAAGCAATTTTACTCTCTCAACTTTTAAAGAGGTCACCGTGCAGTGAGCTAAGAAAGAAAATTCAATTGTGATGATGTAATCAAGCTTTTTATTAATGAAGTTTTTTATTTATATATCACTAATTGGATATTTCAATTCAAACTTGGTATTGAGAGGCATTGTACTTTGGTATCACATTTTGTAAGTGTGGTACATGGCACTATCAATTCGCTGGATAGTTCTCCTTTATGGAGCCCTAGATGTTTTAATTCTGTGAAGCACATTATGTAATGTAGTCCTTTCAACTAAGAGGGCTGAAATGGGCCTTCGGTAAAATGATTGGTTGAGTTTTTAGTTTGGTTAAATGCTTGTTTCCTGTCTGCTTGCAGGTAACCGAAGAGTTACTTTGGGAGTTGTTTGTTCAAGCAGGTCCAGTTGGTAGGTTATAATTATCCATTGTTACGAAAGCATTCTTTAATTAATCTTATTTAAATAAAGTAATGCCATTCACATCATTGAAACACTTGGCTATATGTGGACTTCTGGCACATTGATACAGTACATTTTTTAATGTTTTATAGCTTTCCTCGTTTTTGAAAATGGATAAGATAATGCTTTCAGCTTTTCAGGTGCTTGCTCACTTTTACAAGTGCCCCTTCTCCATTTTCCTTGTCACAACATCCCTTAAGCCAACAGTAATTTAATCAATTATTGCTATTTTGTTTCATAATTAAGGAAGTTCCTTATGCACCAATTCTTGCCAGAATGCATGTAATTCTTATGAATTGTATTGCAGATCAAATTTAAACTATTTTTTTATGACTGTCTACATGTAGGCTTGACCACTTCTTCTTTTTTGCTTTGTTTGTTTGTTTTTGGTGCTTTGGCAATTTTATGTTACATCTGGTGGGCAAAATTATAGATTTAAGTGTTTTGGGGAGTTAGATTCTTAGTTTGTACATTGAGATTTGTCTGACTCAACTCATCTGTCTGCCTCTTTATATTCAAAAAGCCAGCAATCATGCTTAACTAATGAAAACAATAGGATGAATCTTTCAAAACTCTTTATAGAGTAGTAAAAAGGCAAAATGAAATATTGGAGAATGATTATATTCCATTCTAGTGTTTGGAACGACAAGCATAATTTATGCTACCATTGTATGGACTGGTGTTATTTTTTGTTTTTCATCTTTTTCCCTACTTTACTGTCCATAGGGCCCACCCCTGTCTACTGTTTGGCTGGTTGGACAAATCATCCGGACTGGATAATTAATACCTGCACAGTAAGGGATAGGGCATCCCATCTTCTTATTTTATTTTTTTTTTTTTTTGGGGGGGGGGGGGCGCTTTGTTTTCTGCCAAGATTCAAAAGTCTAAAATATCCTTTATCATCCAATCCCTCCAATCAAACCTAGCTTGAGAGACTAGGGTTTGGACATAGTTGAGCTATTCTCACTGCAAGAATGTTCTCATGCACAATAGTTATTTCCATTTCTTGCAAGGTTCTTCCACTTTTTCTTTTCTATTTTTATATGATGCGTTTGGGCATGTATTCAGAAGAATTTCCATGCATGGGCTCTTCTATAAGTTTCAGCAAGGCATAATTGTAACATTTTCCCTTTGTGTTTCAGTAAATGTATATGTTCCCAAAGATAGAGTCACAAATCTTCATCAAGGATATGGCTTTGTGGAGTTCCGAAGTGAAGAGGATGCTGATTATGTAAGCTGTAGTTCATTTGTTGTAGTTTAGCTGTGCTCTCTATATCTGCTTTACTGCTGCTTTGATTTTTCATATTGTCCTTTTTATTTGAAAGGTAAAAACGTTTATTTTTTTCCTGGGTGTCCTGGGTGAACATCTGAACCTCTGGACGACAATGGATTTTATATTGTTAGTGTCAGTTTCTCCTTCCAATGGTGGATTTTAATGAATGAGTAATCCTTTTTTTTTTCCTTTTGTAATGCAGGCAATAAAAGTTCTGAACATGATTAAACTTTATGGGAAGCCAATAAGGGTGAATAAAGTAAGGATGTTTATCCTTATTAAATATTATTTTCTGTTTCTTTATGTTTGCATTTGAGATGTCAAATCGCAATCTTTCACTAAAAATTTTGTGGTTCATTTCTTGATGTCTCTGCATGAGTTAGATGCAAAATTATGTTGAATGATTCCTTTCTTCTTGTTTTTGGCTTCCAGGCATCCCAAGATAAAAAGAGCTTGGATGTTGGAGCTAACCTTTTTGTTGGAAACCTTGATCCTGTAAGAAATGAGATTCTTGAATTCACTTGCCTGCAGTACACATTCATGTGTTATTGTCATGCCTTCTAGACTGCCACTGCAGCCTATCCCTTAGTTTCGTATTTGATGAACACTGTGATATTCTTTGCAGGATGTGGATGAGAAACTATTGTATGACACTTTCAGTGCATTTGGAGTCATTGTTACAAATCCCAAGGTCCGGTCTCCCTTGCCTTCTGTTTTATATGATGTTTTGCCTTGTTAACTATGCATTCTCTTCCAGTACTATTCTGTAATATGGTTTTCTGAAATTCTCCCAAGGAGTGCTTTATCAATTTGGACATCCTAAGCAATTTGGATTCCATTTATTGGGTTGCTTTGTTGTCTTGTCTGTTTAGTGAAAAAGACCAACGTGTAGTGTTGGTCCTTGTCTCCTAGGTATGGGGGGTGATACTCCCCCCCCCCCCCGGGGGGCATCTTCGTCCAGAATTAATCTTTTGTTTTATTTGTGTGATGGGGTTGCATGAAATACAGTTTTGCAGCATGCCGCAAAAGGTTTCCACCATTGATATATATATATATATATATATATATATTTTCTGGAGTACACTCTCAACCACCTGATATCTTGAAACGCTACTTGCTAGGAAATATGTTGCCATGCGCTCATCAATCATCTTATATTAGGTTAATGCTTGCATGAATAACATAACTATAAGCTTATCCTTCCGATGCACAGATGTGTCCCCTTCAGTTCATTTTGATGCTTCCATCTGTTAACTTCTGTGTATGAAACAGTGGATGCGTCGATATTTTAATGTGGCTGTGTAGATCTAACAGACTGGATATTTAGCTATTTTTATATAATAGCTGGTTCTATGCCTGCCTTTGGCATAATATTAGTGGCAGGTTCAGACCAGTTTTTTCATTCATAAGGGCACTTAATTGTCTTGGATTCATATGTTTCTTTATTTTTTTTCTTTTTCAGATAATGAGAGATCCCGATACTGGGAATTCCCGTGGTTTTGGTTTCATTAGCTATGATTCTTTTGAGGCATCTGATGCGGCAATAGAGGTACTAGTCTTTTGCTCTTTACTTCATATCTTGATACCATTTTAACGTTCTCCAGGTAGATCTGTGGTTTAGAACATAAAATTTTAAAGATGAATAAGGTTTTGAAATTTGGACCTCCTTCAAATTTACCAAATCAAATCAAACCAAACCAAGCCTTTTCCTACTAGGTGGGGTCGGTTATATGGATTTGACAACGCCAATCAAATCTGTTTAGGGCCATGTCCTCCGTTAGATTCAGGTAGGCAAGGTCATGTTTAATAATTTCTTTCTGACTTCTCTTGGGTCTTCCTCTTCCTCTCTTACTCCTGGTAATTCCATGCTTTCACACCTTCTAATAGGTGCCTCCGTTGGACGCTTTCTAACATGGCCGAACCATCTTAATCGATTTTCTCTCATTTTATCTTCAATCGTTGATATTCCTATTTTGTCCCTAATCTCTTCATTTCTAATCCTATCTCTTCTTATAATCCCGCACATCCATCTTAGCATTCTCATCTCCGCAACTGCCATCTTCTGAACATGATTATGCTTTACTGCCTAACACTCCGATCTATATAGTAACGTTGGTTTTACTGCCACCTTATAATACTTTCCTTTCACATTGAGGGGGACTTTTTGATCGCACAAGACCCCCGAAACACTCCTCCATTTGGTCTACCCAGCCTGAATCTTGTGACTTACATTTTTATCAATCCCTCCATCTTGTTGCACCATAGATCCCAGGTACCTCAAATTTTCTTTCTTTATAATCTTTTGTATGCCTAAACTTATTTCTATACTATCAGTTACTCTACTTTGACTAAACTTGCATTTCATATATTCCGTTTTGCATCGACTTAGCCTAAACTCTTTTGTCTCTAACGTTTCCCGCCACAATTTTAGTTTAGCATTCACTCATTCTCTCGTCTCATCTACTAAAACAATATCATTTGCAAATAGCATACACCACAGCACCTCATCTTGAATATGTCTTGTAATTTCATCCATAACTAGAGCAAACAAGTACGGGCTTAACGCTGAGCCTTGGTGTAAACCAATCGTGATAGGAAACTCTTCAGTCTCTCCACCAGTCGTCCGTATAGATGTTATAGCTCTATCATACATGTCATTTATCGCCTCAATATATGCGACACACGCTCCTTTCTTTTACAATACTCTCTATAGAATCTCCCTAGGAATCCAGTCATAGGCCTTCTCTAAATCAATGAATACCATATGTAAATTTGTTTGACATTCTCTATACTGTTCCATTAACCTTCTCAGGAGAAAGATAGCTTCCACGGTTGATCTCCCAGGCATGAAACCAAAGTGATTCTCTAAAATGTTTGTTGTCCTTCTTAGTCTTCTCTCAATAACTCTCTCCCATAATTTCATCATATGGCTCATCAATTTAATCCCGCGGTAGTTCACATAGTTCTGAATATCTCCTTTGTTCTTGTATATGGGTATAAGAATACTTTTTCTCCATGCATCAAGCATCTTCTTGCTTTTTAGCACTACATTAAAAAGTTTTGTCAACCAACTTATGCCACACTCTTCTAGACACCTCCAAACCTCAATAGGGATACTATCTGGTCCAACCGCTTTCCCATTTTTCATCTTTTTCAATACTTTTTTTACTTCTTCCCGACTGATTCTCTTATAAAACATATGATTTAATTCTTCCCTAAAAGTGATAAACTGCCCCAATTGTATGTCACTACTACTGCTTTCGTTAAATAATTTGTAGAAATAACTCTTCTAACGCTCCTTTATCTCCTCTTCCTTTACTAATACATTTTCATCCTCATCCTTAATGCATTTAACTTGGTTTAAATCCTTGGTCTGCCTATCTCTGGATTTAGCAAGCTTGAATATCTCTCTTTCGCCCTTCTTAGTGTCAATTCGCCTATATAAATCCTCAAATGCCTTTTCCTTAGCCTCACTAACTGCCCTTTTAGTTTCTCTTTTTGCTTCTTTGTACTTCTCCAAGTTTGCTACATTTCGATCATTTGCCAAGATTTAAAACACTTTCTTTTAACCCTTATCTTGTCTTGGACGGCCTCGCTCCACCACCATGCCTCTTTCTATGCCGGAGCACTCTCTTTGGATTCTCCTAAGACTTCTTTCCCTAGCCTCCTAATACACTCTGCTACCTGATCTCACATATTATTTGCACTCTCATTTACCGTCGTCTTCCTCTAATACTCTTTCCTGAATGCTAGTTACTTATCACCTTTCAAGTTCCACCATTTAGTCCTTGAGCATTTATACCACTTCTTTTTTTTAGTCCACCTTTGAAGTTGCATTTCTATGACCAACAACTTATGTTGGGAAGTCAAGTTCTCCCCTGGTACAACCTTGCAATCTTTACAAGTTACGCGGTCTCTTTTCCTAGTTAAGAAGAAATCAATCTATGTCCTTAAGCAGCCACTCTTATAAGTCACCAAATGTTTCTCTCTTTTCCTAAAAAAGGTGTTCGTCACCATAAGATCATAAGCCACTGCAAACTCTAAAATATTCTTCCCTGCTTCATTTCTATTACCATATCCATATCCCCCATGTACTTCTATATATCCATCTACGTCATGTCCTATATGATTGTTCAAATCTCCTTCTATGAGGACCATCTCTCTCCTTGGGGTATCTCTAATAGCATTCTTTCCAAGTCTTCCCAAAACTTCTCCTTATGTTCATCTCCTAAGTCTACTTGGGGGGGTATAAGCACTAATTACGTTTACTATTTCTTCTCCTAACACTAACTTAATTGCAATAATCCTATCTTCACATTGTTTTACATCAACTATATCTTCCTTTATTTCCTTACTTACTACTATGCCGATCCCATTCCTCGATCTATTAAGTCCCGTATACCATAACTTATACCCAATTCCCTCAATCTCTTTGGCTTTCTGGCCCACCCACCTTATCTCTTGCAAGCAAGCAATCAATTGCGATTCGTCTCCTCTCCATTGTATTTACCACTTCTATAAATTTCCTAGTTAAGCTCCTAATATTCCAAGTACCTAATCTCAGCCTTTTATTTTGGACTAACTTTCTTACCCCTCTCGCTCGTCCAAGAAAGTGTGAGGACCCTTGCCTATTTAACACTACACCCGGACGCCAATGCACTGATCCTTTCTTATTTAACATTGTACTCGGACCATATAGTGTGTCGCTAAGTAGACCATATAGTGTGTCGCTAAGTAGGGGACACCCCCACGAAATCTCATTAGGTGTCAAATCCATGAAAAAAAATCAGACTGAATATTGTGCTGGCTATCGGCTACCTAACGCATAACCTTCCTCCTTTGTTTGGGCTTGGGACTGATTATGTCAAGGATACCCCAACATAGGCGGAGTTGGACCTCCTTCAAATTTAATTCTAGTTAATTAATCTACTTTGGCTTGTACCTTGCAAAATTCTAGATCATGTCAGGATTGTTGTTAGCTCCTCTTTTCTACTGATTGTAGGCCGTGACCTTTCATGGTCTGTTGTCTTTTTTTTTTTTTTTTTTAATTTTCATATTTTGGTTTTTGAGAAGATAGAAGTATTATAGTGGTAGGCTTGTTGTGGACTTCATAAAGGTTGCTGTAGGAGTTTGGTATTTGACATTTTATGAGGTGTTGGTTAATTTCATTAGATATTGGAGAATCTTATTTGGTTTTTTAGTAGTAGGCTTGTTGGCATATATTTTGGTTTTTATCATTTTTGTCATTTCAATATCTTCTTCTTGTCCTGTATTTGATAAGATAACAGCTGAGAAGCTTTATTATATTCTCTCTCTCTATTTCTTTTGTAAGGTGTGGTTATCTTTATGTTGATTCCAAAACCCTCTTCCCCCTCTTCCTGTAAAATAAAATAAAAAAAAAGGGAGGGTGTTGAGTTATGAGGACCTACCCTAAACATTTGGCTAAATACTAGACTGTAGAGCCTACGCCATTTGAATGCTCCTTGTTTTATAAATATACCTACCAGTGAACTCTAACCATTAACATTTTGTTTGATATTGAATGAAAATAGTGATAATCAAAATATTTATATAATATGACTTATTTGTCCTTCTTTGAACATGTAAAATGTTCAAGATGAGTTTAATGACTTATTCTTAATAACTCATCAAGATCTACAATTTCAACGTTAGCAGATTATTTAAATGTTTTTGAACCCCTTTTTGGACCTCTACATGTTTATTGAAAAGAAAGTATATTATGGAAATATTATGATGATACCCTTACTTTGAGTAACTGTTGGAATTCATTGTTATTAACATTTATAATAAAATAAGAGATATTACTGTAATATTGAAATGACATGGGGTCTACCTATAATTGGCTAAATGTTTAGGGATGGTCCATGTAATTCCCTTTTCTTGTCTCTCTGCTCTGTTCCACTTGGATTGAAGTCACTGGATCGCTGTGGTGAAATTTCTACTTAGTTGCCTGCAATTCCTTCTCTTTCTACATTATGTTATGAGTTCTGGTATATGAACATGGACAATCTTCTTGAAATTTAATATCAAATTTTGTACTCCTTGATAGATGACTAAATAACTTGGAACTTCTATTGAGAAGACACTAAACCAGCTTGCATTTTTTTTTAATACTAGAAGCGGTTGGAATTGGTGACCTCTACTTCAGTTGGTAGGATCTCACAGTTTAACTGCCTCCGTGTGGGCTACCTTGCATTTTTTTTTAAAACAAAAGCGAAAAGGCAGCAACAAGGAAAAATAATATATTATAACGTCTTTTAATATCCATATTCACTGGAGCAATGTGGATTGCTGAACTGCTATATTTTACATAGCCTGCTTTCTGGTTTGTGAACAGGCATGCTGTTGATTGATATTTTTTGTGGTGCAAAATTAATGAAATGTAATTTAGTAGGTTGAATTATTCAATATTAACTATCCTCTGCTGCGTAGGCAATGAATGGTCAATATCTGTGCAACCGGCAGATAACAGTGTCCTATGCGTACAAGAAAGACACAAAAGGGGAGCGCCACGGTACCCCAGCAGGTATGATTTCTCTCTTTATTTCTTTGTACATTCATGTAAAAAGTGAGGCACATTGCCTAGGCATAGACCATTCAGGATAGGGGATTTGTTTTTCTGGGGTTCGTACTTCTAAATTCTGTTGGACTAGCCTACTTGGAAGTAAGTATTTATGGGAACCAAAATTGCTTATAAACTGAAATCTGGATCGATCTGCCTTGTATGCAGTTTTGGTATACTCTTGAGGTCCAGATGCATAAATGGGTGAAAGCCAAATTGTCTATGAAATTAATTAGTATGGCCATGAACCGAGCTTTTTTTGAATTGCTTGCGCTCAGTTCATGATCGTAATGAGCTCGATTTATGGGTTGTTTATAGTCGAGCTTGAGTTTAAAAAAGTTCAACTTGAAATCTCGTGAATTGGCTTGATCAAATAATATTTTATATTTTTATAATATTTTCATATTTTTTATAATATTTAATTATTATATTGTAAATCAAAATGGCAAATTGAACTATTTACGAGCTGATCTTGACCCTAAATTCTTCTTTGTAGACCTGAGTTCGAACCTAGTATAAATAGCTTAAGTCGGGTTTAAGTAAGTCAAAGCTCGGGTTGGCTTGAATGCATCCCTAAATTTAATATGTACGAATAATGAATGGGATGGATGCAGTCGTCACAAAGAATTTAGTGGAACACATTTTAAGAGAGCATTGCTTATTATATTTTACTGTGATAAAAATGCAGAGAGAGTTTTGGCTGCGAGCAATCCGACTGCCCAAAAAAGCAGACCACACACGTTGTTCGCGAGCGGGCCGCCTACGCTTCCCAATGTTCCCCAGCCCAATGGTACCATGGCAAGTCCAATTCCTCCGCGCCCTTTTGCAAATGGCGCCGTTCCTCCACTCCGACCACCCATACAAGGCGGCGTCTTCCCGCCCATGGCAATGTCTGGACCACCATCTTGGCAGGGGCAGCTGCAGCAACCCGGTCAGACAATTCCACCACCTGCCATGCCGCAGCCACCGCATCTTCAGCAGTTCCGGCCACCTCCGCCAAGCATGCCACCACCACCTCCACAGGTAGCCACAGGGCTTACAAGGCTGCCTCCACCACCAACTGGAATGGCTGTCCCTCAACCCGTTTGGCGACCACCACCCCCACCCCAGCATCTGGCCGGGAGGCACCCTACGATGCCACAGATGTCGATGCCCCCACCGCCGCCGCCCAATGCTCCTCCACCGCCTCCTGCATTAGGTTGAAAGCTGATCCAAAGCATCTAGCTCGAGATGTCTTGAACATTTCCTCTCATTGTCTTAGCTGTACTTTGTATTCCTGACTTGATAATTAGGATTATATGGATTGTAAATGTGTCTTATTTCGGTCTTTTAAATTTTGATAATGACTAGAATGCTGGTTGGTTAGCTTGTGGTATTTGCACAAAGTGGTTGCACTTACTGTAGAATCAATGTTTTCATACCTGGTAACCTATCCTTTACATTTGCCCTAAGCAAAATACTATATGCACAATGCTATTGAATCAAAAAGTTTGTCAATTGGTAAAATATAAATATATATATATATATATATATATATATATATATATATATGTATTTTTACCCTTTTATCTTAAAAACTCAGTAAAAGAATTCCTGATGTTTTTATGGTGTGCTCCAAAGCCACAAAACCTACATTAGTGTTCTTTTAACCTCGCAAAACTCTGTACAAATCGCTGAAAGAGTGAGAGTGGAATCTCTGGTAACTTGTGGTCTACCTATCACAAAACTCTACGTTGCCTAGTGTTTTTATGGTCAACCCATAATAAAGGTGTCTTTGTTACATGGTTTGTTTGGAGTTTCACAAAATTTTACAAAATTTTATCTCTATAAAAATTTATATATATTTTTTAATCTTTACTCATTGCATGAATTATAAGACTGTAACTTTGAGTACGTTTAGAGTGATATAATGTTAGTAAAAATTAATAAAAATTGCAATATTGTAATTTGTAGAGTAAGAGAAAAAGTTGAAAGTTTCTAAAAATTTTTACACTTCATTTGGGATGTTAGATTTGATGAAATTTGATTTTATGTAATGAGAATTCTCACTATTCTCATATTTAAAATTAAAATAAAATTTTATAAGTTGGATTTTATTTCATTTTATAATTTAAATTTTGAAATTTTTATATAATTTGAAATCCAATCCAAAATAATAAAGTTTGATGAGAATTCATTTTTTTCTTTAATCATTTAAATAAGTGGATAAATTTATTCTCATATATTATATTTAACATATTTTCTATTAATATAGTTAAATTTGATATTTTTCTTAAATTAAATCAATTCAATTCTTAAATTCAAAATGTGTTTTAAATATAAAATTTTATTTATCAAGTCAACTCAAAACAAATCAAATCTTTATTTTAAAATCAAATCAATTATAAGAGAGAAATATTTTCAAATGAAGTGTTAGAATTTTTTTTGGTGAAATTAGTGCCCCAAACAGAATTTTTTACAAATTTATATTAATTTTTATAATTCCAAATATTCCCTCAACAACCCGTTTGGTTGGGTTAAAAATTACTGAAAGTTATAAAAAATTACAAATATTTATCTACTTTTACCAACTTTTATCATTTTTATTTTTTGTGCATTTATTTTTAAATTTTAAATTTTACAAATTTTTATAAAAAGTTACAAAAAAGCAACAAAAAGTTATCTATTTTTTCTTTTTTTCAACTTTTGTTATCTTTTGGTACTACTTTTTTACGAAAACAATTGAAATGGGTTACGTTGTACCATTTTAACATATTATTTTGATCACTTTTAGTTAGTTTTTCAATACTAAAAAGTGACTGATATTCTTTATTTTTTTAACTTTTGATCACTTTCAACCATCCAAACGGTCCCTAATTAAATTGGTGAGTTTTTTTTTTTTTTTTTTTTTTTCCCTCTTTGGTAGGTGAATTGATGAGCTCCCCGCTAAAAGAGTGAGGGAGGAATCTCTGATAACGTGTGGCTGCCGAATTTTCCTTCTTGGAGTTACTGGGAATTCGCAATTCATGCTCGAAGCATGAAACCGGATCTTGACGTGTCCTGCACGAAAGCGAATAAAGGCACACAGCAATGGCAGTCCGAAGAGCAACGCAATTTCAGGTGCTAGTACTCTCTCTCTCTTTCTCTCTCTCTCACTCACTTTATTCTGCTCTGCACTGTCATATACACACCTGAATTTAATTGAAGCGCCAGTGCCGGCCAGACGTAACCTCACGACAAATGTTTATAGTAAGAAATAGTAAAGTAAAATTTGATAAGTTATCCGTTGGTAATTTAGGTAATGAAGGCACTGTTTGGTTTGTTAATAAATAATAATAAATTTTATAAATTTTTATTAATTTTATATCGCATTAATTTTTTTCTTTCATTGCATAGATTATAAATTTTCAATTTATCTCAATTTATCTCACTTTTTTTCACTCCAAATACACACAAAATAAAAATTCTGCTTAATTTATTATAAATTTTTAAAAATTATTCATTTTACATTTCACTGCATGAATTAAAAATTTATAATTTATTTCACTTTAATTCACCTTTTATCATTTTAAATACAAAATTTATAATTTATCACATTTTAACTTATTTTTTTTTTCAATTTAAATACACTAAAAATATAAATAACTTTGAAAAATTTAGGTTTTAAAAAGTTTTCAGATATTTCTAGTAAATCAAGCATATATGTATGAAGGGCCGTTTGGTTTTCTAAAAATTTTTAAAAAATTATGAAGAATTTTTAAATTTATCCAATCAAATTTTGTCACGTGTCATTTTTATATCTTATCAATTCCTTTTTCTAATTTTTTTAATTTTTTTTTTACATTCCAAACATGATGGCCGGCTGGAGGTACCGACACTGATAAAAAGACAAGCCTAGATTGATTTGTGGATCATAGATTGATTCTTGCTTTAGGGCTCTTTCCCCCGTAGAAGAATATTTATTTTCGTCTAATTATTTATTTTCTGTAAAATGCTATTTTTTTTTTTTTTACCGGAAATTAGGCAGCGTTTGAAAGATATGGCATTTTGCTTAAAATTTAAAAGTAAAAAATTTTCTATTTATTTTTTGTTTTGTGTATTTTTTCACAAAATTTTAATTTCCTATTTTTATTATATTTTTAGACATGTTATTAATATTCTTAGAAAATACTAAAAAATTAATTAAAAAAACTTTACGTATGTAGCAACCGTATTTATGCAATAAGTACACTTTTTGCATATTTTCTTTAGACAATACACATGATCATTTTGATGTTTTCTTTTGTTTTTATTTTATTTTTATTTTTTTGGAGATAATTGAGTTTATATTTTTTTAGTAAAGTAAAAGCATTAAAAAAATCTCTCAAAAATAATAAATTTAGTTCTTAATAATTTCACAAAACTACTTTTTTTTTTATTGGTACGCAGGGTTTAGGGGAAACCCGGAGTCGAACCTGAACAGGTAAAGAGGCTGAACGGGAGCTCGTCAACTGAGCTATAGTATTCCTTCATAAAACTACTTTACATCCTCTATGCTTCTCTATGCGCCGCACTAAATTTTCTAAAATTACTTGCTTTCACCTTTTATTACAAATCTTACTTTGATTACAGAAAGTCTGTGGTGTCTATGTATAAAATGGACACACGGTATTTTTTGGTCGGTCAATTTGTGATGAAAAGGACAAAGTTAGATGTCAAAGTAAGATTAGAAGTAAAATAAAAAGAAGCCAAGCGTAATTTACTCTTAGTTTTATTTAAAAAAAATTAGAATTATTTTGCTAAATAATTTTAATTAAAATTTTTAACTGTCTAGGATTATCTATTTTTCAACACAAAACTTTAGTTGGGTTAACCTTTCGAAAAAAAAAAAAAAAAAAAAAACTTTAGTAGGGTTAAAATACTTTGAATTCATGTTTCGGCTTAAAGTTAGATTCTCCAAATTTACGGTCAAGCATATTTTGGGCCCATTGGTAATCCAAAAATCTAACATTTTCACCAAAAGTTACAAGTTTGATAAAAAAAAAAAAAAAAAAAATTAAGCATTTTATATGTTTAGTAAAAATTTGGTATTTTTTTTATATTGTTAGCAATTTTTGGTGAAAATCTTAATTTTTTTAGTTATAGTGGGTTTGATAACTTTTTATTCATTTAATAAAATATTCACTTATTTGTGAAATTTTCAATTATTTATTTATTTTTAGTTACCAAAAATTATGTGTTTGGCAAAACATTCAACTTTGGTGCAAAAATCAATTTTTGTAAAAACAAATTGCGCATTGCCAAACACACCCTTCAATTGGGTTTAGAGTTTATGTTGAAAATTGAATTTATTGAAGAAAACTATTTTAAAATAGCTTGGTTGTTCTCACTATATTTAGGGGATAAGTAGAATTGTTAAATTTTTTGATGTACTTGAGTTTAAAATAAATTTAAATTTGTTTGTTAGGTTTATTGAGAGTTTAACTTGAGTTGAGCATGCCTACAAGACTTTAATTGAGTTTGTTCAAGAGCTTATTAATAGATAAATTAAACTTAACAAACATGTAATTTTTTTTATTCTTTTAATACATAAACAAATAAGTTGTGGTTTATATTCATATGGCGATATTCAAGGAAAGGGCAGTATAATTGTCTACATTAAAAGTGTTTCTTTTAAGGTAAAATCAAGGTTGTGTTTGAATAATGCACAAACCGTTTGGACATCAGGGTCTAAACTATAGCGAAAATACGATTTTCTTATTAATTTTGGTATTTTTTTATAACCTTAAATGTCTCTGCCATATAAAGGGACAGAAATGAATTACATTATTTTGGATTCTTGCTATTGTTTGATTTTCTATTCTTATTATTTGTTACTCATCAGATAGATGCTACAATTTGAATTTAATTTTCATCACGTAAAATTTTCTTACTTAATAAATAAATTGTAAATAACAACTAACAGTTTAAAATTAATTTAAGTTATAAACTTATTAACAAGAATTAAGTTATTGCAAACAAACTTAATAAATACAATTACAAGTATAATCACAACACTTAAACTAATAAGTGAATTACAAGTTATAAAAAAAAATATATTCACGAAAAATAAATAAATTTGTTTGTAGGTTTTGATGAGTCGAGCTTTTCTACTTTTACTAAAATTTGACTTATTTATTTATTGTGGGTGCGTTTGGGAAGCATCTTAACTTTTCAGATCTAACTACTCAATTTTTTTTTTCACTTTTTCTAAAATGATCAAATTTACTCAACTATATTTTTAACTTCTTTTAAATCATAAAGAGCAAATTATTAAACTAATAAAAAGTTAAAAAAGTTAACTACTAAAAAGATAACTTTTTCTCTTTTTTCAAACACAAAAAACTAATGTAGCATTTGGTTTATTTTTTTATTTTTTATTTTCTATTTTCTGTTTTCATTTTATATTTTAAAAATCTTAAAATAAAAAAATAAAAAATGTTCTGTTTTTCTTATCTTGAAATTTTCCTTACTTTGGATTAAAAATACTCAAAATGACTTTTGGTCATTTTTTATATTATGTGTAAGCCCATTTTCTATTTTCTAAAACAAATTTTAAAAATACAAGTGACCAAATACGTTTTAAACTTTTTCTTTATTTTCAAAAGTATAAAATAAAAATAAATTCAAAACAAAAAATAAAAAATAAAAAATAAAAAATAAAAAAACAAACCAAATAACCCTAACTTTTTACTGACTAACAACTAGGCAACCTTTTTCCACCAGACTCAACCTAAATTTTGAAAAGATACTCAGACGATGTCTTACTCGCGTTTCATTCGTTTACACAAACCAACTCAAAACAAATTTGTTCATGAATAACTCATCAAACATTCGTTCATTTGCGTGAGATACTTTAGATTTTATTCTTATATAGCTCAAAATAAAACCAACAAAAACGTTTAGGCTCCGTTTGATTTGTAAATAAACTCTAAAAAATTTTATAAATTTTTGTTAATTTTATATCACATCAACTTTTTTCTTTCATTACACGTATTACGAACTCTCAATTTATCTCAATGTATCTCACTTTATCTTATTTCAAACTCATCCTTAAAATAATAAGATAAATCTATGGCATGTCCCAAACAAATAATTACAATTGTACAAAGCTGAAAAAGGTTGTTACCATTCATCCATACATGAAAAATCATTATAACTCCTAGCAATTTTTTTTTTGGGGGGGGGGGGGGGGGGGGGGGGGTCCTTTCTCTCGATGGTTAGACAAGCAAATGGTTCGGTCTGGTCAACTTGTGGGGGGTCGAAATCATTTCCAAAGTGATCTATCGTCAACTTTTCCGTGGTCCCCGTGTTAAATAAATAAATAAATAAATAAAGTTTTCTGCTAACCTATTGAATTTGATCATCATAGCCAAAACGCGTACCCTTTAAATTCTCCCCTTTTTTTATTAATATACATTGATGCGAGTTTTTGAAATGTATTTAATTATATATATGCACACAAATATATATGTAATGTAAAATAATATTTAATATAATAAATATGTAAAGTTTAAATATTAAAAAAAATTAAATATTTAATTTATAACAAAATATTTCACTATAAACTTATAAAAAAATAAGTGCGATATACGTCGGTACTCCAGACAAAAAAGTACCACGCGTGTTGGACCGCTAATAGTTCTTTAAATACCCTTAACAACAGTAAAATGATTTATTATAAACTTATAAAAATAAAATGAAAGAGATAATAAGTGTCAATCCTCCAAACAAAAATAAAACGCAAAAAATTAACATAAAATAGAATGCGTATTGAATTGCTAATAATTACTGAAAATTTGAATATAAAATAATATTAGTATCGAAAGAAAAGGACTAAAAGCGTGACAAAAAATAAAATACATGTCGATTTATGATAAAATCACGTGTTACTTTCGGATAAATCTCTCTCATATAATGTATTAGTATAGATTAGCAAAATGTTCACATTTGGTTATAAATTTTTATAATACATTCAATTTTATGGTAGATGATGAATAAATATATGTAAAGTATAAAATAATACAAAAATATCCATAACAATAGTTAAGGGAAAAAAAAAACAAAACAAAAACAAACACCACAAAAAAAAAAAAAAAAAAAGAAAATGAAAGTCAATACTCCATGTGTCACCCCATTCTCACCTCCCTCACACAAAACAAAACAAAATAAGATAAAAATACATACCAAAAAAAATTAAAGCAAACAAAAAGTCACATGTCACCCTCTCTTTACTGATCATTCCTTACATTTAATATAATAGTATAGATTACTAAAAAAATTAAAAAAAAACAAATGCCTTTTAAAACTTATAAAATAAAATAACCCTCTCTTTACTGATCATTCCTCACATTTAATATAAAAGTATAGATTACTAAAATAAAAATTTATAAGAAAAAATACCTTTTAAAACTTATGAAATAAAATAATTGTTGTGGTCATATAAATTTTGAAGCTTAGACCTTTGCATTATTAGCAGAAGGCTCTAACCAACTGAACTAATAGGCAAGTTGATTTATAAATATTTTTAATAGTAGTTAATAAATAAACACCCGAAAAAAAAAAAAAAAAAGAAGAAGAAGAAGAAAAACTAAAGAAAGAGCGATATATGTCACACTCCCTTTACTTTCGTTGCGTGGCTCACTCTATATTCGCTCCCATTTTAACATATTAGTATAGAATTCCATTTTTCCAAGTTCTTCAAGTAATTATATTATTTAGGAAATTTACGTAACACAACGGTCAATTTTGTTACTTTTTTTTATCATTGTTCTCTTGATTACACAATTAGAAGGCAGATGACACAACAGCAGATGACATAACTGTAAATTATGTGATACGATAATTTTATTTTGTACATAAATTTTATATAATAATTTTATACACAATTATTTTAATTTATTATATTTTAGTTATCGCAACATTACATGTGTCTTTTATAATAAATAAAAAGGGAATTCGTTACCCCTCAAGCACAGTCAAACTATCAAATGGGTGTGCTCCCTACATTGTTGGCAAGATTTCGAATTTCGCAACTCAACTGGAAGGTATGATCGAGGGGGCCAGTCATGCGTCCCTTGGTTTACTTTCCGGTCCATTTCGATGAGGTTTCGGGTTGGAAAAAAAAAAAAATGAAGTTATTACTAATTTGAGAATTCCATCAAATTAATTTAGAGACTAAAGTGCGACTTAACTAATTATTAAAAAAAAACCTAATAACACAGAAGAATAGAGGTCTCTCTTAAAACCTAGGTGTTAAAATGAGGGAAGTCTAATTCTGGAGAAATAATTTTTTAAATGGGCCAATGTGGGATAATTTCTAATAGCCTCCCTCATGCTGGTTCGCATGGGATTCGCATGGACATAGGTATAGTATGAGCTATAATGAAACTTATTTGAAAACTTGCTTTGATACAATATGAAAAAAGTGTAATAACACATAAGAGTAGATGTTTCAACTTTAAAACTTAAGTGTTAAGATGAGAAAAATTTAATTCTTATATAACAGAAATAATTTTTTAAATGGGTCAGCGTGAAATAACTTCTAACACTAATCACCTAGACAGAGAATTGTGAAAAAACAAAATAAGAAAAGGAGATTCACATACAAAAAAAAAAACGATGTCAGATAAAAGAATAGCACATCTCGGATTATTGGATTAACTTACTAGTACTGTATTATTTTAAAAAATAACCCCAAATAAATTATGAAAGTATAAATGAAAAAAAAAAATTGTATGCTTTGCTGCATTTGGTCACTGGAAAGAATCAGCTATCAGTCTCATTTCAACGCTGCAGGGGACCAAAATGAAGAAAGAGAATTCTTATATGTCTCCCACCAAAAACAAATTGGTATTACCACTGATATAAGTTAAGTAGCTGCAACTTATACATTCACAACAGAATAGACCAATAGCCTCTGTACGCAGCAACTGAGAGTCTCGTGACGAGGGACGAACCGGGCCCCAAAATTTTGGCCCGGGTTTTATGGGTTTGGCTCTGTTCGTCAAGAAACGTACAGTGCTAATTCACCACATCTCTCTCTCTCTCTCTCTCTATCAATTATAGGTCACCTTGACAGGTCGCGTCTATCTAGTCAAGTCCGAAGTGCCATGAGAAATCACGTCTTGGTGCTTTGTTGCATCTGCATGCATGCATGTTCATTAATTTCTGGAAGAATCTTAAATGGAACTTCTAATATTAACAACAATGTACAATTATTTATTTATTTATTTTAGTTAAAAGAGGAAGAAAAATAATTTTTTACGTGATCTTTAAAGACACCGTTTGGTTTATCAATAAACAATAAAAAATTTTATAAATCTCTGTTAACTTTATATCACATCAACTTTTTTCTTTCACTGCACACATTACGAATTCTAAATTTATCTCACTTTTTTTCACTCCAAACACATACAAAATATAAAATAAAATTTACCAGATAATATTAATTAAAATAATAAAATTTTTAGTAAGAAATATCATTCAGTTGATGTGATTGGATATGAATCTACCACGTTTAAAAGGATAATTTAGTTCAAAAAATTATTTTATTACATAAAAATATTATTATCACATCGTTATAATCTTAGGTGCAATATTTTAAAAAATTATTAAATATATTTCAATTTTAATTTTCTACGCCTTAAATTTGGAATACACTATTCGTATAGAGATTGAATGTAATTTGATAAATTAAGTTGGAGTGAATTTAGCATTTGATTATTTTCAAATTGGAAAGTGATGTTAACATTTCAACTTCAACTTCAACTTTCCACACTTCAAAAAATATTATTTATTGTGAGAAATAATAGAATATTAATGGGATCGCATCATCAATGGTGGCTCCGTTTTGGGGTTTCAAATTTTACCAAAATTTTTCATAAATTTTAATATATAAAACTTTTACTTTTATCACATTACATGACTTCTAAAATTATAATTTTTATCAATTTATACTAATTTTTTATTATTCCAAATGCATCCACAATAGAAAAGTGTACTATAAACCCATAATAAGAGTGTAAAAAGGTTAGATTTAGAAGGTAAGAGAGTAGCGATCTTATATAACTTAAGCGACAAAAGACAAGGAAGGGGCAGTCAAAAGATAGCTGTGGGTAGTATCCTGAAGGAAAAGATATATGCAGGAGTCGGTTTGGAAATATATATATACATATATATATATATATATATATATATATATATATCCAATAATACAAACCTACCTACAAGCGTAGGAGAAATTACGCGTAATATAGTAGGGTCCTCTCCCTAAATTAAAAGAGTAACCGAAATTAATTCCATTCAAAGTACATCATAGTTTTTGTAGCAATCGTCCTTTAGAACCCGCAAAACTATAACATATATGAGATTTTAATTCATGAAACAAAGCATAGGAATGTAGTTATTCCAACTGTCCATGTTCATTTGAGTAGGATCTACACAGTATTTATTTTTTTTCTGGTGACACCTCACCAGGATAGATCGGAAAGTAAATCAGGGAATATACGTGCCTAATCCCTCGATCATGCCTCTCAATTGAGTTACGAGACTCAAAACTTCACCAACGACGTCGTGTAAAACATACCCACTCGCCAGTTTGGTTGCGGCCAGAACAACTTACGCAGTATTTGATTGTCTGGATTCCACAATCACAATTAAGTGATTATAAATGGATCAACGGCTGAAATTCATCCATTACACTAGCGAAAACGAAATAGAGTTGAGAGGAATCAAAAGAAACTGCCACAGCCAACCCTTGTAAATGAGGCCAACGTCAGGAGTCATCGTCTGTGATTTAATATATTAAAAAACCCGATCTTGTAAAAACGGCGCAAATTAACGAGAAATTTATGCCACATCACCATCAACACGTTAGTGGCCTTACATATATATATATATATATATATATATATAATTGATTAACTAGTTAAGTACTACATCAAAATGAGAATTACATGAGAGAGTAGACTAATTAAGAAGATGATTATACTTGAACATTTATCATAAACTTCAATTAAAGTTCAAATTAAGAGGTGGAGATAGCGATTGTTGGTGGGTTGAAGACAGTTGTAGAAAATAAGTACTCCCAAATCTCAGTGAAAGCCTCAACAATGACTCCATGGTGGTGCTTTGAATTCAGCGACAAGAAACACTGCAAGAGCTGCTCCAAGTCTCTGGCCTCAAACATCTGCTTCTCTAAGATCATCTCCATCATGGATCTCTTGAAATCCTCGAACGGGTCCTCCGATTTCTTCACCACCGCGAAGCTCTCCTTCACCTTCCCCTCCACCGCACACCCCGGTATCAACTTCTTGAACATCGACAGTCTCGCCGGCGACTCACTCTCCGCCGACGACACCGAGGACCTACACATCAGCTTCACCTTGTTGCAATTATTGACTTTCGTCGAAACGCTGCGTTTTGCTCTCTTCACTTTCTTCCTCTTAGCGCGCCTTGCGATGGGGGTCTCCTGTATGGTCTCCAACTGAGGGTTGAACTCCGAGGAAGAGTCCGTCGAGAAGCTTCTAGAAGAAACCAGGGTTTCGGTCTCTTCCTCGTCTCTCTCGTCGCCGCCTTCACCTTCGCTGCTGAACAAGCCGCTCTCGGCCGACGAAGTGCTCAGTCGAAGCCTTGCTCCTGTCGTTTTCTTCTTTCTGCTCCGTCGTTTCTTCTTCTCCGATGCCGGCGGAAGCGGCGGTGGGGGGAAGTACTCGTCATCGGAATTACCGGAAGCCGAGGAGTTGTAGATCTTCCGGCGAGGGGTCTCGTCGTAGACCTTGGCGACCACGTGCCACTTGCCTTCTTTCTGCCACTTGAATTCCGGGGATTCGGTGCCGTTGGATGAGGCCGCGTACGGTGGTGCGGACTTCGAGCCGAAGCCACAGCCGACGGAGTTGAAGGCGGAGGAAACGTGACGCTTGAAGGAGGAGCGGCGGGGTTTGGAGGGAGGTGGGGTCGGCGGCGGGAAGTCAACGTTGATGAGGGTGGTGGGGACTCGGGGAAATGAAGGGACAGGGTCTTCTGGGAGGTTGGAAGGGTCCTTGGAGCGGCAGGATTGGAAAGCTCGGGAGATCCGAAGCTTGAAACGTTTCGCCATTCTTTTCTTGCCTCTGCTCTCAGTTACTCTGTGCGAGTGAAATCGCTACGAAGTGGTCAAAAAGAGTGAACTACTTGTCAGAAAAAAAAGAACCACTTATATGGGCAGGGGACAATGTGGTAAATTTAGATTAACGGAGTGTTTCCTTGGTCAAAAAATACAGTAAATTAAAATATAAAAATTTAACATAAAAGTGATATGTGACTAAATTTGATTAAAAAATATAAAAATTTGATAAAAATTGATAAGTTTTAATTAATTTTATCCAACTAAACACCCTTAAGGGAATACATAATAATTATTTTTGAATTAAATTAATGTATAAAAAACAAAGCTACTTTTTTTTTTTAATAAGTCAAGGTGTTTGAGACAGTTTGTGCATATATTAATTAATTACCGAAAGCCCTTAAGTTTTACTGGGGAATAAATCTAAAATTATACCAGTTAAGTTACTCTCGGAATTTAAAAAAAAAAAAACCTACCTAATTAATCCATAAAATGTAAAATTTCAATTTTATCTCATGAAATAACCTTCTTTCTGCTAGACAAAATGATAATTTTGTCTATTTTGAGAGCCAAATAAAAGTGTGGCCCACTCTTCGATTAAGTCATTAAATTATATGGACACGTTCTATTTTATTAAGAGATTAACATGATACATTTATTTGCTCAAAATGAGTAAGTGATGAATGAAAAATATGGCTCTAAAGTGACACATTTAAATAAGTATTATTATATTTTAATATGAAGGAATTTATTAAAACGAAGTAATTTTAATAAATAGTTAATCTTATTAAAACGACATAGTTTTAATAAGTAGTTTTAATATTCAAAATTATGTCATTTTAAATAAGATTTCTTTTCTAGACATGTCTGTTCAAAAACAAAGAATAAATATATACGTTTATGAATATAAGTGACTATCTATTAATTAGTGTCTTTCCTAATAACCATTTTATCTTTATAAAATTCATTCATTCGCATCAAATATCTTCTTCTTCAATTCTCATTCAAGTTTTTTTTTTTTTTTTTTTCTTCCACATTATTGCATTAAAAAAATTTGAGAGTACAAAATACTGTTTTAGTTCGATGTGCCAATACATTGTTGTATTGATTGTATTTGCGTTTGATCATTATATCCTAAAAGACAAATGTCTAAAAAATCCAATAGAATCAATGTGGAGGACGAAATTTATTTTATGAATATAATATCTAATACTAGTCTTAATCAATCTCTTTCATTTTCATTCTATTCAATTTTTTTTCAAATTTATTATTTTTTTTCTTAAACTGTAACACAATTGATACAAGCATAATAACACCTACACTTTCTTTCTTTTATCATCCCCCACCTCGTACATCCATATCTTGTCAACTCAAACCAATATAGCTCATCATCTATTTATTAATATATATTTATTTTAATTTTGATTATACGTTATTTTCATTATTTTGTCATGATAAGTCGGGCAAAAATCTTTCATAACCAGGTCCTGACCAAGTTGGATCCCCGAGAACCCCTTCTCTTACCCAACGCCACGCCAAACCATTTGGTTGAGATATATTTTGTGTTTCTTGTATAAAAGGAAATGAAATCCTACTCCAAACTTGTGTTTAGAACTTCGTGGCTTTTCTTTCCTTTCTACTTTTCTTTTTTTTTTTTAATTTAAAAACAGTAATAATGAATGACAAAACTTCTGAGCCCAGAGAGAAACCCGCAGCCGCTACCTATGGGTGTGCACTGGGTGAAGCCCGCCCTATGGCCTTAGTCGGCAAAGAATTACGTGGAGGTAAACCAGCCTAGGCAAGTCCTGGCTGACCAGCTCAACCGAAAAAGCTGTTAAATAGCCCTCCACAATTAAAGGAAGGACTGTCCCCAAGAGGAATCGAACCCGGGACCTATTGGTCCCAGGCTCTTCAACCCGCTATCCGAACAAACTCGATTACCCCTTTCGGGACTAATGAATGACAAAACTTTATTTTATTTACAATGGTTCAAGGCAGCTTCAATATCAATTATTATAAATTCATACTTCTCAATTAGATTGAATCACCACATTTTACAAAAATAATCATAATTTTTTGCGGAGTGTTAAAAATTATACTTAGAGATCTTTTGGTGCATATGTATCTTAGTTGAATTAATTAACGCAATGAAGAAAATCAAATCAAATTTAACATTAAAATTATATCCATATCAGCTCGTTGTTCAGCAGATAACATTGTCATACTTTATAAAAATATTTATAACTATTACTTACAACATTGGCAAGTAGACAAATAGACATTTTTGGTTACATAAATCAACTAAAAATTTTGATATCTATAAGAAATATTTTTTGAGCATAAATAATTACCTTTATTTTTAAATCAGTTCACAATTTTGGCAAACTTCTCAATACACCTATGTCAAATAAATATTCAACTTGCTCATAAACGCTACGGTGATCGTAGCTGCGTGGAAGTAATCAAACAAATACAATTTTGAAGTAATTATATATATAAATATATAAACATAAATGTAAGAGTTAAGAAGTAGGGTTGCCGTCGCGATCTAGGTGTAAGAAAACAATTTATACAACATCATTTTATATAATTTTTTTTTAATATGTAATTTTTTTAATATGTATAAGTTTGTCCAATCAAAATTTGAAAAATTAACAAGTTCTAAATTCTAAACGTGAAATATTTTTTAAAAAAAATACTTTTATTCATAATTTTAAAAACTATTCTTAAAAATTGAGCAAATACATATTTTTAAAGATATTCAAATTAACAGAGCCTAAGTCGAATGTATTTTTAGGAAAATACTTTTTTGTCAAAAGATTATGTTAGAATGATATGGAAAAAATAATTGTACATGTATGGGTAAATACAAAAACCATCCTCAGAGTTTGTAGTAAATTTTATTTTAGTCCCTACATTTTCAACTGTAACAATCAACTCTTTATAACTGGAGTCAAGTTTTACTTTAATATTTTTGTTAACAATTGTTAAAAAATTTAATGGAAAAACGCAATTTGTTTATCATATGTTATCGATACATGACATTTTTTGTTAATAAATTTAACAAAAAGATAAATATGAAACTTGATCATAACTACAAAAGTTAACCATTACAATTGAAACTGTAGAAAATAAAAATAAAATTCACTGTAATAATCAACTCCTTATAACTGCAGTCAAGTTTTACTTTAATCTTTAAACTAACAATTGTTAGGAAAATTAATGGAAAAACACTATCTGTCCATCATAAGTTATTGATACATGACATTTTTTGTTAATAAATTTAA